>OY282417.1:7337560-9742560 GCA_958295455.1 Coleophora deauratella
ATGATGATGACGATGATGATGATGATGACGATGATGATGATGATGATGATGACGATGCTGATGATGATGACGATGATGATGATGATAATAATAATTGGAGCGGCTTGGAGGTTCTGGTAAACCTATAAATTTTGACGAGAGTGGACTGCAAGGCGCGGTTCTGGAAACAGGTATGGACCTGCTTCCACGCGGTATGGAGGTGTGTGATTATTTTACAAAGTACCGATTTTGGGGATAATTGATGAAAGCACTGCGTCGTACCTGTTAGGTTCCGTCCTGGACGATCTTGGGAGTCCTCGTGACGCGCTGGTTCGGCAGAGTCTTTCTAATGCTGACACAAGAAATCAGTTCACGGCACTTCCAAATACACTTATAAGCACACCCGCGGGTCACAAACTTCTGTATTAAAGACAATTTACAGAGTTTTTCACAATAAAAACAGTAATTACAAATTGGCTCGATTGGCTTATTTGTGGTTCGAAAACAAGACTGATGATCTTCATTTTTTTGGGCGCGTGCCAAAAACTGACACGAGGATCTTCTCTCTTCTTCTCTCCAGGTCATTTGGACGCAGTGCGAAAGAGAAGAGGGAAGGGATTCGGTACTTTGATTTTAAAAATGCGGGAAAAGAAATTAAATAGACCGAATCGAAAGTAAAGAGATTTTAATGAGTGGCGCTACCAATAATAATAATAATAAAAATGATAATATCTATCTATCTATCAGCCGAAAGACGTCCACTGCTGGACAAAGGCCTCCCCCAAGGATTTCCACACCAACCGGTCCTGTGCGGCTCGCATCCAGCGGCTTCCTGCAACCTTTACCAGGTCGTCAGTCCACCGAGTCGGGGGCCTGCCCACACTGCGCCTTCCGGTGCGCGGTCGCCATTCGAGAACTTTACTGCCCCAACGGCCATCTGTTCTACGAGCTATGTGCCCTGCCCACTGCCACTTAAGTCTAGCGATTCTGAGAGCTATGTCGGTAACTTTAGTTCTCCTTCGTATCTCCTCATTTCTGATTCGATCACGTAGGGCAACACCAAGCATAGCACGCTCCATCGCCCTTTGGGTGACTTTGAGCCTTCTTATAAGGCCCATAGTAAGCGACCATGTCTCGGATCCATATGTCATCACTGGCAACACACACTGGTCAAAGACTTTAGTCTTGAGGGACTGCGGTATTTTGGACGTAAAGATATTGCGAAGCTTCCCGAACGCTGCCCAGCCGAGTTGGATTCGACGATTGATCTCTTTCTCGAAGTTGGACTTACCTAACTGGACTGTTTGTCCCAGGTATACATATTCGTCAACAACTTCGAGTGTAGAGTCTCCAACCTTCAGAGGAGTGAGTGTAACACGGACGTTTGGCATGATTTTCGTCTTATCCATGTTCATTTTAAGACCCACTTGTTGGGAGACTCTACTAAGTCCTTCGAGCATTGCGCCTAGGTCTTCCAAGGTCTCAGCCATGATCACGATATCGTCAGCAAATCGAAGGTGAGTGATGTACTCGCCATTGATGTTAATGCCGAGTCCTCTCCAGTCCAGAAGCTTGAAAACGTCTTCCAGTGCAGCGGTGAACAGTTTCGGAGATATAATGTCTCCCTGTCTCACCCCACGCTGCAGCCGGATAGGTTTCGAATTCTGATCCTGGAGGCGGACCGACATGGTGGCGTTTTCATACAAACACTTCAACACTTCGATGTATCGATAATCAATTTGGCACCGTTGGAGAGACTGCAACACAGCCCAGGTCTCGATCGAATCAAAGGCTTTCTCATAGTCCACAAATGCCAAGCATAGTGGCCGATTATACTCTTCGGTCTTCTGTATAATCTGCCGCAGCGTATGTATGTGGTCTATGGTACTGAAGCCTTTTCGGAAACCGGCTTGTTCGGGAGGCTGGAAGTCGTCAAACCTGCGTGCGAGACGATTCGTAATGACTCTCGAAAACAGCTTGTAGACATGGCTCAGGAGTGAGATGGGTCTGTAATTCTTCAGCAGAGACTTATCACCCTTCTTGAAGAAGAGCACCACCACACTCCTGTGCCATGCTGTAGGCGTTCGTCCCTCGAGCATGACGGAATTAAATAGCTTCTGAAGAGCTATAAGTACCGGTTCTCCACCTGCTTTCAGAAGCTCAGCCGTAATTCCATCATCACCCGGTGCCTTGTTGTTCTTAAGCTGTTTGAGAGCCATTCTAATCTCGCACAGGCTGACGTCTGGGATATCTTCGGTATAGTGTCGGGACAATCTGGCTCTCGGGTCTTCAGCCAGATTGCTGACAGGTAAGCGTGTAGTCATGTATAATTGTCCGTAGAATTTCTCAACCTCTTCCAACAGCTCGGGCTTGGACGACACGACTCTGCCATCCTCGGTCTTCAGCTTTGTCAGTTGGCTTTGACCAGCAGACAGATCCCTTGCGAATACTTTTGACCCTTTATTGCGCTCGATAGCCTCTTTAATACGATTGGTATTAAATTGGCGTATATCACGGGTCAAGGACTTGGAGATCTGTCTGTTTAGTCGCCGATACTGACAAGCATCTTCAGAGGATTTCAGAATCAGGCTTCGTCTTTCCTCCATGAGCTTGCTGGTGAGGTCCGAGATACGAGATGTTCTTTTTAAACGGCCGGTTTTGAAGGCCTTATTCCCAGCCGTTTGGACAATTTCCATGAACCTGTCGTTATAATTGTCCACATTTTCGCATTCTCCTAGGCATTCGAAGCGGTTGTGCAACTCGAGTTGAAAGCTTTCGGGGTTTTGGAGTTGGATAGGCGCTGGTCGGAGCGTGGACTTCATCAGTCGACATCTTTCTAGCTTTGTTTTTAGATTCAATGTGCCTCTTACCATTCGGTGATCGCTTCCTGTCTTCAGCGAGTTGATCACAGAAACATCATTGAATATTTGCCTTTTTGTCGACAAGATGAAGTCAATCTCATTTTTTACTACGCCACTGGGATGCAGCCATGTCCACTTGCGCTGTTTTGGCTTTTTGAAGAAGGAGTTCATCATGAAGAGGCCCTCCTTCTCCATAAAGCCAGCCAGCAGCTGACCCCGCGCATTCCTCTCTCCGTATCCAAATTTCCCCACTCTCAGCTCGTTGTCCCTTCGTTTGCCTAGTTTCGCGTTGAAGTCCCCCATCACAACGGTGAAATGGGTCCTGGAGCTATGTATGGCTCTGGAGATATCCTCATACATAGCCTCCACCTCTTCGTCGGGGTGTTCCGCGGTCGGCGCATATACCTGTATGACCTTCAGCGAATACCGTTTGGTGATTCTGAGTATAAGGTACGCTACCCTCGTCGAAACACTCTCGACCTGGACCACGTTGTTGACTAGGGACTTGTGGACAATAAACCCGACACCACCCTGGGACAGTTGATCGCCCTCCCGGAAATAGAGCAGGTTTCCGGACTTAAGGATCATGGTGTCCTCACCCTCTCTTCGGACTTCACATAATCCCACAATATCCCATCGTAACCTGCTCAATTCCTCCTCCAGTTCAGCGAGTCTTTCGTCCGTTCGCAGTGTGCGCGTGTTATAGGTTGCCAGGGCCAAAGGTTTTTGTTTTTGGTAGCCTGGCCTCTGCCGGAGATTCTTCGCACCCCATGCCCCGCCGTTACCGTGGCCGCTACCGGAGTCAGGAATAGCGGGGCTGCCGGGGACTAGGGGCCGTTGTTTCGGGTTCCTAATCATATTTGGGGGGTAGTTGCCATAATCGCCACGCTTGGCATGCGGGTTGGCGATCGCAGTGTGGCGTGAGCCAAGATGGTACGCGGGAAAGACATCCATCCTGCTGCCCATCCTCCGGTTTATGGATCCCTTAGTCGCCTTTTACGACACCCACGGGAAGAGATGGGGTGGTGCTATTCTAAGGCCACACCACAAGCCAAATGATAATAATAATAATGATAATAATAATAATTAATAATAATGATGACGATGATGATGATGATGATGATGATGACGATGATGATGATAATAATAATAATAATAATGATGATGATGACGATGATGATGACGATGATGACGATGATGATGATGATGATGATGATTATGATGATTATGATGATGATGCTGATTATGGTGGTGATGATGACGATGATGACGATGATGATAATAATAATAATAGTAATAGTAGTAATAGTAGTAGTAGTAGTAGTAGTAGTAGTAGTAGTAGTAGTAGTAGTAGTAGTAGTAGTAGTAGTAGTAGTAGTAGTAGTAGTAGTAGTAGTAGTAGTAGTAGTAGTAGTAGTAGTAGTAGTAGTAGTAGTAGTAGTAGTAGTAGTAGTAGTAGTAGTAGTAGTAGTACACGCCGGAGTCGGTTCTCGAAAACGACCGCGCCAAGCTCTACTGGGACCGAGACATCATCACGGACAGGTCTATTGATCATAATAGCCCTGATATCGTGTTGATGGATCGGGCGCAGTCAAGGGTGTTTTTGGTGGATATCACTATTCCACACGACGAAAACCTCGAGCAAGCAGATGCCGACAAGAGGTTGCGGTACCTGAACCTGGCGCACGAGGTTACGGATGTGTGGCAAGTGCAATCCACTGAAATCATTCCTGTAGTCCTGTCCGTAAATGGTTTGATTCCAGCTGACCTGGATCGTAACCTTAGGCAGCTGGGACTTCGAGGCAGACCGATAATAGCGGCTATGCAAAAGGCAGTCCTCCTCGACAATGCCCGGATTGTCCGACGCTTTCTCTCCTCGTCGCACTGACCTCCAGCCGACTGTGCTTCTGCTGGAGTAGCTCCTGCCACTTCGCCTAGCGCGAAGTGGTCAGAGTAGCCCAAATTCATGTTTCAAAATAATAATAATAATATTTGGGACAAATCACACACGGTCATCTGGCCCCAAACTAGGATTCCCTGTATCTTGGGAACCAGAGACTGATATACATACACATATACTTTTAAATACATACATATATAGATATAATACACCCAGACTCAGAGCAAACAATTCTGCTCATCACAGAAAAGTTTGCCCTGTGTGGGGATCGAACCCACGACTCTCGGATCAGAGGTCAGGATCGCTAACCACTTAGCCACCGAGTCAGTCTAATGAGCTGATGACATAACTAGGAACGGGCGGGTGATAGCAGGATGTCAAGAATGTATGTTTTTTTCAAGCTATACCTATTTGTGGAGAACAGATGGCCGTTGGGGCATTAAAGTTCTCGAGTGGCGACCGCGCACCGGAAGACGCAGTGTAGACAGACCCCCCACTCGGTGGACCGATGACCTGGTCGCGGACAGCGCAGAACCGGTCGATGTGGAAATCCTTGGGGGAGGCCTTTGTCCAGCAGTGGACGTCTTTCGGCTGATGATGATGTTGATGTGTGTCAGTAAACTAGAATAAGAACTTCTCGACTACGTACCGCTAGTTCCACGTTATTCTTGACACATTTCGTGAGAACTACAGGAGAAAGCGTTGACAGAATATTCGTTCTTCCGTCCTGAGGACAAAATAATGAATAATAAATAATTGGGACAATCAGAAATCGCCATTGCCATAAAACTTATGTACACCGAATTTCCTTTTTAACCGCCTCCGTGGAGTAGTGGCTAGGCGACTTCCTACAGATCAGGAGATCAAGAATTCGATTCCCAGCAGGAGCAAAGTTTAAGAAAAAAAAGCTATGCTTTCTTTTGCTGTGAAAGTAATAAATATCTCAAACGTTTCCGTGTTTCATTCATAAGGCACGTTAAGCCGCTGGTGCCGGCATCTATCACTAGATTCTAGATAGCAGCCCAACTAACATTTTGGTTATAAGAATAAGTGCTACATGAGCTGCTTAAGAGAATTTTAAAAACCAAAGGTTCTGTAAAGGCACTAACAATTAGGTGATACAGCGTGCTATATCTCTTTAATAACCCTGGTTTGGGCCTATTCATGTTAGAGCTTGAAGTGACTTAATGGTTATAGAGTAGTGATAAATGAGTGATTAAGAAGAGTTAGAACAGTGCTATTGCAGCAGTGATTGCCACTTCAAATGTTTTATAAGCTATACACAGGTTATAACTGCAAGCTAAAGTAATAAACAAGTTATAAAAACCACTTTAATGACTTTTTTGTTATACATGGTTAGTTCTTGTAACCAATATATAACTTAAGAATATATCGGACTTATTTAGTAGCAATAAATATCACAGAAAGCTCTAAATATTTAAACTGTTTTCATACACTTTTACGTTCTTGTTAAAGTCAATAGTGATAATATTTTTCAGTACGCAATCATTTCATGGTGGGTGGTGTCTATATATCTATCTATCAGCCGAAAGACGTCCACTGCTGGACAAAGGCCTCCCCCAAGGATTTCCACACCGACCGGTCCTGTGCGGCTCGCATCCAGCGGCTTCCTGCAACCTTTACCAGGTCGTCGGTCCACCGAGTCGGAGGCCTGCCCACACTGCGCCTTCCGGTGCGCGGTCGCCATTCGAGAACTTTACTGCCCCAACGGCCATCTGTTCTACGAGCTATGTGCCCTGCCCACTGCCACTTAAGTCTAGCGATTCTGAGAGCTATGTCGATAACTTTAGTTCTCCTACGTATCTCCTCATTTCTGATTCGATCACGTAGGGAAACACCAAGCATAGCACGCTCCATCGCCCTTTGGGTGACTTTGAGCCTTCTTATAAGGCCCATAGTAAGCGACCATGTCTCGGATCCATATGTCATCACTGGCAACACACACTGGTCAAAGACTTTAGTCTTGAGGGACTGCGGTATTTTGCTGCACTGGAAGACGTTTTGAAGCTTCTGGACTGGAGAGGACTCGGCATTAACATCAATGGCGAGTACATCACTCACCTTCGATTTGCTGACGATATCGTGATCATGGCTGAGACCTTGGAAGACCTAGGCGCAATGCTCGAAGGACTTAGTAGAGTCTCCCAACAAGTGGGTCTTAAAATGAACATGGATAAGACGAAAATCATGTCAAACGTCCGTGTTACACCCACTCCTCTGAAGGTTGGAGACTCTACACTCGAAGTTGTTGACGAATATGTATACCTGGGACAAACAGTCCAGTTAGGTAGGTCCAACTTCGAGAAAGAGATCAATCGTCGAATCCAACTCGGCTGGGCAGCGTTCGGGAAGCTTCGCAATATCTTTACGTCCAAAATACCGCAGTCCCTCAAGACTAAAGTGGGTGGTGTATTTTAATAAAATAATTAAGATAAGTCAAATATCAGAATTTAATAAGTGTTAGTAGACACTTTACAATTGCTTTTTTTGGTTTGTGCCTCTTAAAGCTATAAGAATAAGTTATACAATGGTTTCGATAAACTCCATGCTACCATCTTAAGTTATATTTTTTTCTTTATTACTGTTAATCCTCTGGAAGGTTTAATTATTTATAACTAACACCACTGTAGAGTCGAATGTTGCTATCGGAGTTCTTATATACCATTAATTATACTAAGAGCACTAAAAAAGGTTGACGTAAGCACTAAAATGTTTGTTGGGAGTCGCTAAGCCGTTAGTGCCGGTTACTATCAATAGATTGCAGTCGTTTAGGAGGCCTTATAGGCGGCTGGAAAACTTCTGACACTGGGGCTGGTCACTAGCCCCTCGACCTCTGCCAATCCGGACTTGGCCCCGTGTGTGGAGTATGACCTAACTTTCCCGAGGTATGGGAAGAGACCCGTGCCGCTGCGTGGGGACGATATGGGTTGCTAATGTACTTAGTAAAAGGAGGTAATACCACAGATTAGATAATAGGTAATACTTACGCCTTCTGCTGCTGAAAATATGGCGTGACTACCCTCATCAGACAGCCAGATAGTACTGCCAGCGGGGAGGCTGTTCTGAAATCACAATCATGTTTTCAGCCTTTTGTTAACTTTCTGAATAAGAAATTATTATATTTTACATATTTTGCTGATTTGCTTCTTTACGCTGATTGTGATTTTTTTTTCGAAGAACAATGTTATTCATTCATTTATTTTAAATATAATGTATATGTATGTATTTATATAAATATTTATGTGTATATTTATTTATTAATTATGTGTATATTTATTTATTTATTATTGTATTACTACTTAGTTTTGTATATTATTATTAAATTGCTAATATTGTTTAAATATAAGTTTAATTAAATTAGGTTTATATTGTCTTGAACATAAATTATAAATATTTCATTTTTCAATGTTACTCGCGTTGTGCCTCTGCTTCTTGCCTTTTTTTCCGGACTACGGGTTGTCTGGAAGAAATCGCTTTTAGCGATAAGACCGCCCAGATTGTCGATTTGTTTCTTTTTATTGTGTTATTATATGTTTGTATGTTTCTTGTATGACAATAAAGAGTATTTGATTTGATTTGATTTATTCAGTGCGATGAAATGACCAGTTTTGTTACATTCTGAATTTCTGTATACGTAACTTTATATTTTTTTACTTTTTTTACCCTCAGTTGGTGAGCCCTACTCTGCCCACTTGGCGCTAGGTGAAGTGGCAGGAGCTACTCCAGAAGAAGCAGTCGGCTACGATACGATAGTCGGTTGGAGATACGATGGCCAGTTCCCCATTGCGTTGGGGAATCTCGGTAAACCCGCTTCCATCTTCGGCATCATCATCACTTACCACCAGGTGAGATGATGCCAAGGGCTTTCCCATTTTTTTGTAGTTTCAGGCAAGTCCAGTGTAAACGTCGAGGAGAAATTTTATAGAACAGAGCTTATGTGTGAAAATAAGGAAATAATTTTCTTCATAAGTTTATTTGCTACTTACAGACATATTAGTGACGTAATTGAAAATGTCATCATAACGCCGAGTAGTCAGCAAGGTGCCTTCGGTCCGAAGGTAATCTTCCAAGGAGTCTGGAAGTATGCCGTCACTCCAAAACAGTACGATGTTGTTTGGTGATGGCTGAAAGTTGAACGATTTTAAAGTTTTAAAATAATAAATGGACTTTAAACGGTTTAGCTTTTAAATTAAATGGTTCTTTGACTTAAATGGCACTTCTGACCCTGCAGTGGGGACAATATGGGTTGTATGGTGGGGACAACTTTAGTTTTAATACTTCCAACTTCCAACATGGAGTGCAAGTGTGGGGTAGTTCCCCAAACAATGGAGCATTTAAGATCGTGCCCTGCGTGCCCAAACAACTGCACGCAGGAAGATCTAATGTGTGCTACGGACAGTGCGATTCGCGTGGCTGAATTTTGGGCCGAGACTATTATAAGCAGGTTTGTTATCGACTCGAAAAGAAGAAGATACTTCCAACTTTAAATGGCTTTAAATTAATATAGTTTGCACTGTAATTTTATGACTTACAACTTTTTTAACAGCAGCTACGTCTTTCGTTTTCAAACTAGAAATCTAGAAGTCATAAAGTAATGCATGCCGACACGGATAATTTACGTTCAGCAGGTTATGGAAGAGGCGACCCTAATGGGTAGCTAATGCTCACGAGAGTGAATCACACAAAATAGGAGCGTACTCGAGTAATAAACTTCCGTTAATTTTAAAGTCTGTTAAATATAATAAAAATACAAGTATATATGTTTTTGTATTTCATTAACCTTTTGAGCGCCACAGTCTGCTAGGGCCGACAACCGATTTCCGTGCCACAGGCACCAGGATTTGAAATTTTCAATTTCATACATTTTTGTCGGCTAGAGCGGGCGTTGGCGGTGGGGGTACGATTTGTCAAAGAGTAGCGAAGCGGCTAATGGGTTAAATTTGTATAAACAGTGTTTCTTACCACGTCAACTCTCAATACAAGATAGGAAAAGAACACTGGATTGTATGGGATATCCGCCCCGCGAATGTTTAATGTATCTGAAAGAAATGTACTTACTGTATAACCTAATACTTTAAGGAGTCTAGATAGAATATAAACAGGGTGTAACAAAAAGGTGTGATAATACTTCAAGATTGGCTTTTACCCATCAAATTGAACAACTTTTGTTTTACAACTTTGTTGAAATCGCAAAGAAATTTTCGGACTTTTCATACAAACCTGGTTCGCCAGCTGATCGGTTTGTATGAAAAGTCCAAAAAAAAATTTGCGATTTGAACAAAGTTGTAGAACAAAAGTTGTTCAGTTTGATGGGTAAAAGCCAACCTTGAAGTATTATCACACCTTTCTGTTACACCCTGTATACAGCTATAACAAAATAGGTGTAGTACCCGTTAACTGGAGCTTCTACTCAACATACTGAACCACTCTTGTTCTTTGACTGCAGAATAGATACAATTTTGGACTCTCCAATACAAATTAGCCAACTCGTCGCCTACGCGACTAAAGGGCGAACCTCAAATTTTAAAATTTTACAGCAGAGCCAAAAAACAATTTGCGTTCCCCGATTTGTTGAATCTTTTTGCCATAATATCATTACTACATTTTGGTAATAAAAAAGAACTATGCTGCAGGGTTGGGCAATAAATGATACGTAAATAAAATATAAATAATATTCATATTTTGAATGAGGTTCGCCCTTTAGTCGCGTAGGCGACGAACTGGCCGAAAAATTTGTACGAAAAGTCCAAAAAATTTTTTCTTGCAAAGTTGTTCAGTTTGATGAGTAGATTACTCAGTTCCGGGACTAGTCTTTTTTACACCCTGTATAAGGTTTAATAACATCAGCTGAAAAAGCAAACAATAGTCCACGGTTGAACAAAGGCCTTCGTCAAGGATTTCCATACCGACCGGTCAGCGTCTTCCCTCGACCTTCACCAGGTCGTCGCTCCACCGAGTGGGAGCCTGCCTACACTGCGTCTGCCGGTGCGCGGTCGCCGCTCGAGAACTTTCCTGCCCCAACGACCATTTGTTCTACGAGCTATGTGCCCCGCCCACTGCCACTTCAGTTTAGCGATTCTGTGAGCTATGTCGGTTACTTTAGTCACAAAATATACAGATACAGAAAGTCCGCTCAATACGCTCACTAAGATCCTAAGTATTTACATGCTTATAGACGTATACGGTCGTTGTAAGCAAGGTCACGATACTATTGTGATACTTTTCCGCGTGACCTTGCCTCGAACGACCGTATATTTCTATAAGCATGTATATGCTTACGATTTTAGTGGTTTGTATTGAGAGGACCTTCTGTGTCTAGGTATTTTTAGTTCTCCTGCGTATCTCCTCACGTCTAGGCTCCCCGCCCACTGCCGCTTCAGATTAGCGATTCTGTGAGCTTAGTCAGTTAGTTTAGTTTGTTTGTCTGTTTGTTTGTTTATAAGCTCTTTATTGCATACAATAACACATAAAACAGAAAATACAAAACAAATTATAGCAAAGGCGTACTTATCCCTTTCAGGATCTCTTCCAGTCAACCTTAGTTCTCCTGTGTATCTCTTCATTTCATAGTTACTTACATGCAATATCGTCTAAAGCCGTTAAAATAAGTGCAGTCGCTCCCCTATTGGATATCTGACTCATTAAATCCTGTATTTTCTCGCCCGATGGTTTACCTGCAAAATACCTCTAGGTTAGATAAGTAAGTACAAGGTATTTTTTTATTAAATCGAATCAACTTGTGCTCTTGGAGGAATTTGTAGTGCAAAATTCCTTATACTCGGAGCTTGTATACTCAACGTTTCGGGAAGTGTTTGCGGAGCGAGAAGAGACGTCGAGCCCAAAAGAAACTCGCTCAACACATTAAAAATAAAGACTCAATTTCTAATACCATTCATATTACTGGAACTAAGAGCTGGAGAATCTATACACATGCTGTCCATACTACATCTTTAACATTTATACGTATTATTATTATTCATAGGAAATTATAAGTTAGTACTTAATGCTCCTGACTACTGATCCGAGAGTCGTGGGTTCGATCCCCACTCAGGGCAAACATTATTTGCTCTGTGTCTGGGTGTTATATCTACAATATACATGTATGTAATTTTAAACATGTATATTATGTGCACGTATCTGGTTCCCATAGTACAGGGAATCCTAGTTTGAGGCCAGATGACCGTGTGTGATTTGTCTCGGATATTGATTTATTTTAAAACGAAACGGTAATAAATGAGAGTAGAGTGTCCCTAGTGTGGCCATGCTGTGTCTTACCAGTAAATTTCACAGATAAATGAATAAGTGGTTCAGACGGCCTAGCAGGCGGCGGGTCGCCGATGTTAGCGCGAGCGATATCAACCAGGTTTGTAGGAGTCGCTAGGAGACTTATGTTTGCTTGGCGGAGCGACGACTGTAATACAAGAAAATATACTATAGTGCGATTACTCTTTCGCTGCAAACGAGTCATAAACTATGTGAACGAAACAGCGATATTGCGCTCTCTTTCGCACTTAGGAGAACGGTACGGGCCTATTGTGTAAGCGCAGGGATGTGCATTCTTGCAGTCGATAAACTTAACACGAGTCTGAGTCGAAATATTAGTTCCAACAGGTGAAATATGATTTTTATGAAAAAAACGTTCCATTGTGTCACGGTCAAGGTTCAAACAATAAATGCCAAAAAATAAAAAAGGTGGCTCTTTTATTCTTTATCGATAACGACCTTGCGCCCGCGCTGCATTCATCTAACACTAACGCTCCGATGATCTATGACCCAGTCTGCAGCGAAAGAATAATCCTATTATAGTAACACAGTAAAAATAAAATCGTATGTTATCTTTATATCGCGCGGTTCGCTTGTTTGATAGAAAGCGTTCCAGAACGGTTTCGTGAGACTAATTATTATCCTGAGAGAAGGATATACTGTAAAGTGTGAAAGGGACCGACTTACCGATTGAGCGGTAAATCTTACTGGGGTTGGCCACTAGCCCTATAACCTCCACCAATCCGAACTTGGCCCCCGTGTGTGGAGTATGACCTAGCCTTCCCGATGTATGTGAAGAGACCCGTGCCCCTGCAGTGGGGACGATATGGGTTGTTAAACTTGTTAACAACAAATCGTACCTTGGTTCTTTTTTTTATGGCAGAGGTGGCAAACGAGCAGACAGATCACCTGATGGTAAGCGATTACCGCCGCCCATAGACTCCCACAACACCGAGTCACAAGTGCATTGCCGGCCTTTGATATGGGAGTACGCTCTTTTCTTGAAGGTTTGAATGTCGTATCAGTCCGGAAATACCGCAAGCGACAATTCATTCCACAATCTGGAACGCGACCATAGTAATTCATATTCTATGGTCTAGATAGGACATACCTCTAAGGAGTTCCACGAAGCGCGCGTATACGTAGTTGGATCTACCCCCACCACTGATCCTGGGTCTAGGTTTAGCACCAACCACGCTTGGATCGACAGGTCTTGGCCTGAAGCATCAAATGAAAAAAATTAAAATGAAAAATGAAAAAAGTTTTATCCTTACATTCTAAAACAAGGTTATGGTTTCTTTTTAAGTATAAAAATACCTGTGTCAGGATATACAGAGTGAAATTGAAATCGCACCTATATAACTATACTGATCTTTTTTTTTTTGATAGCATCAGTGAAAAACTATTTAATTAAATTTCCTAAAGTTATCGCGAGATATCTTAACTGTGACTTCTAGTTATGACAATGAACGTTCTATATAAGGAACCAAAGCTATAGTTCACGTAAAAAGAGCGCTGACTGGCGTTCCGAGGATGCACTCTGACAGCAACTGTTTATATCCCTCTCTTTCACACTTACGCGATTTATATTATGCTAGCCTGTTCTCATAGTAAACTGATAGGACCTCGGAACGCCCGCCAGCGCTCTTTTTACGTGACGCGAGCTGTAAATAAAGTGTTGCCAATGTGTGACAAGTTTGTAGAGAATGCTCGAGGTTTATCTTTGCGAGTCAGCTGTAGATGTTCTTGTTAAAATTTTGTTAGTCTCTGAATAGACATCATTACTGCCTGTATCCAAAAATTTCGATGGATTTTGAAGTGACAGGTGACGACATAGATCCCCAGATATAATTTATGCAGTCTGGTTTTATTAATGTATTGGTAAGGCTAGTAGGGTAGCTGACTGCCAATCATCTGAGTTTAATAGCAACCTGCGGTCTCATTATTTTTTAAACTTATTTAAACTAGCGCAATATTAAATTCCAAGCTAGTTAGTTAAGTAAAGAAAGATTTCATAAGTAGGTAATTGTTGATGCAGTCAACTACCCTATTGTCTGTTACGTTTCAGTGTTACCAAAGACAAGAATATTTTTCCTTTTTCCTTATTATTTATGGTGTTACTAACCTTGCCTCATTAACTGCCAGAGCTCAGTGTTGACCTGCTGGTAGAACTGGGTGAAGTAGCGAGCGTCCGTCCACACCAGGGCAGCGGATGACGTCACCACAGCCGTCCCCGAGGACCCGGATAACCCGGATATCCACTCGCGGCGGGCGTCCGCCGGCGCTATGTATTGGGACTGGGAAAGGAGATAATGGTGTCGATTCGGTTTTCACGATATCGTTTTCGGTTTTATTTGACAGCGTTAAACTTATTTTAAGTGTTCTATCTTTTTCTTTCTGTATTAAAAATACAAGGACAGAACGTTTAAGTTAAGTTGTCCTGTCAAATAAGTTTAATCGTAAATACCAAATCGACACCAATATTTCAATGTATAGTTCCTCCAGCTCATAACTTTATTGTTGATATCAATAGAAGTTAGTCATTTTTTGAAAAAATGTATTGAAGCGAGTTTCGTTTGGACTCGACGTTTCTTGTCGCTTCGGCAGCATTTCCCGAAATGTTGAATGTACAACTTCCGCGTGGTAGGGATTAAGTATGTACTATTATAGGTAGAAAAAAGACGATTTAAAACAATGTGTTAAAAATACATGCTCTTCATTGACAAATAAAAAAAAAGTTAACTTACGTTATGAGCATCAGCAGTGGGCACGATGTAGGCATCTATCCCGTAGGTGGCCAACACACTGCGTAGAGCTGTCAAACGCTCCAGACTCTGCTGTCTTGTTAAAACCGTCTTATTTTCAGCCACTGCAAAGGAGAAAATAATTAACCCATTTAGCGCTTCGCTATTCTTTGACAAATCGTGCCCCAGCGCCAACGTCGGCTACATCCGACAAAAATGTATGAAAATCTTAAATCCTGGCGCCTGTGGCATGGAAACCAGTTGTCGGCCCTAGCTGAGTGTGGCGCTCAAAGGGTTAATATAATAATGTGCGTGGAGTAGAGAGGCCAAAGTCCTTCATACCGCCTCCGTGGTCTAGTGGCTACTCTGCTTGCTACACATCACGAGGTCGCGGGTTCGATTCTCAGCGGGGTCCAACTTTGCAGGACTTGGATTGGTTTTTGGCAGAGCATTTTCGGAGCCCGCCTGGCTAACTACCACCATCTTATCTAAGTCTTGTCGCCAAACATCAATGTGAATAGCATTGATGTGTTACAGCATGGGGAAAGATACCCAGTTCCTCATTGCGTTGTAACGTAGCTATTCGCTGTTTTATGACTTGTATCCCAAGCCTATAAATTAAAAAATATTCTGATCATATGTTGTCAGAATGATGTTGTCATTTCACGGAGTGTAGTTTTTGCTTTACTCGTCAACTAGGTCTTATGTTATTTTGAATTCTTAAAAACCACCTATGGTTATTATTAGTTTCGATTACTTTCGAGTATGTTTTTTATTTTACTACGTCTGTCTTGAAAACTTAAGAAACATTTATTTTGTGGAAAGAAGTGCCATAATTTGTTCTACATGCTATCCTGGTTCTACACATTTTGTAACAAAATCTTTTGTTGGTCACCCTAAATTCGGACTTCGTCGCTGTCATACAATGACGTTTCTTTCTTTTTTTGAGCTCGCACGAGCGTGCGCTCGTGAAATATTTTATTTCAAATATTTAAAGATTTTTATTTTTTGGTAAGTTTCTTGTGTTTGGAGTGTATTTCCTTCAACGCGGGAGCGATTGTGCAGATTGCTTATTCATCTGTCCTTCCAGATATTTGTTTCCGTCGATCGCGTTTTACACGTGTCGACGTGGTCTCCGGCCGGCTTATTTAGCAGCCTCCGGAGTTGACATCGCTTTGTAGCAACTATACGCAGGAGCGTTTTCCTCCAAAAGGTATTGTTTTGATTATTTTCGCTTATTTTTATAGAAATATTCTGATTTTACATTGTCATGTTTTGAGGTTATGTCTACCTACACCTTTATCTAAAGGTGATGACCTGTTAGCACTGAACAGCCTATTTACAGCCTCACAAAGTCACATCCATTGTTATGCTGCTTTGCAAGGAACCATATTATTGTTTTTACTGCAGTGCGTCCCCGCTGTATTGCCTTTTCATCCCATGACTCCATAAACTTCATGCATAATGCTGTGCAGTTATTCACATCGCCTGTTCGCTTTCAGGAGGTCCGTGGTACGGGTTAAAGACTCCTCGGTACGGGCTAAGACCCGGACGTTAATATATGAAAATCATCGACTGTGTTTTGCCGTTCTCCGACTTCATCGGGACACTTTCTCCGGACTGACTTTTCTCACAAGTAGGATCTTTCTTTTTTATTTATCATCGGTCCAGTGTATTTTCGAGACGCTGGTGGCGCCCTTTATCTACCATAAAAAATTAATTAATATTAACTTTAAAATTGACATTTTCAAAACTTTCAACGGCATCGTGCACTTGTCGTATATATAAATTACGTTTTGATTCCGACCTCATGTAAGTTGGTTAACTCACGTGTTTTTGGTGATCATTGCTTTCTTTCCATTTTCACTTCGTTTTCTTTTGAGATTTTGTGTTGGTGGTGGTATTGTTTCCTGTTTTGGTGAGTGTTGAGTGTTTATTGTCCCGTAAATGGCCACAGATATGATGGAGGAAGATATTCCTCCTGATCCACCGGATATTATGATTGAGTCCCCTCCGCTGTTCAGTCCTGGGTCATCTCAAATCGTCAATCCTGTCTTACAACAGGATAAAAACCTAAATTCTCAGAACGGAGATGACAGTGATGGTCGTGGTAAAGTGCTTCGTGTCCCAAAGAGACGAATGGATCAAAGTGAGCCTACTACTGCACCCAAAAAAACGATAGTAAATCCAGAAGATTCACGTGCTAGTATCCAAACTGTTTACATCCATCCAAGTCTTGCTGAGGGTTCTCGTCTGTATGATGGAGAGGATAATGGGCCTTTTGTAGTCCACGTCAGCAAGGCTGAGTCAGATCCTGCAACTGGCTCCACTCTCCGCCCTATAAAGTTAGGCCTGCTTCTGTCCAAAAACAAAGTAGGTAACATTTCAAAAGATGGGATAAAAAATATAGGCAGAAACAAAATAAGTATTGAATTCACATCTCCAGATTCGGCCAATGCTTTTCTAAATCTCCCCTTCTTGGCATCGAACCACTTAACTGCGACTATCCCAACGTTCAATGTTACCCGCATGGGTATCATTCGTGGTGTCCCTACAGATTGGTCAATGACAGACCTGGTAGAAGCACTTGAATTGCCTGAGGGTTGTGGCAAAGTACTAAAGGCGAGAAGATTAAATAGGAAGAAGATTACTGATGGCAAAACAGAATGGGTACCCACTCAAACGGTTGTCCTTACTTTTGATGGTCAAATTCTACCCAAGCATGTATACGCATTCCACACTTCACTTCCAGTGGATCTGTACCAACTGCCGATAATCCAATGTCACAGTTGTTGCCGCTTTGGGCATATAAAATCCCAATGCCGTTCTAAACCCCGCTGCTACCGTTGTGCTCAGAGTCATACGGGTGATTCTTGTGAAGTTGAAGAGGCGCTATCAACATGCCTTTTCTGCTCTGGTCGCCATTTCGCCACCAACAAAGATTGCCCAGAACACTCACGCCAAAAGACTATCAAAATTACAATGGCAGAGAAAAATATCCCCTACTCCGAGGCATCTTCACAATTCCCACCTACCCGTAGGTCATATGCAGATGTGGCAAATACACTCTTCTCATCAGTAGACCAGTATGCCCCATTACCAAGCTCCTCCCAACCTAGCATACCTACCCAATCTAGGGGTTACAGAAAGACCATCCTTACTACACCCCGTCCTAGAGTGCCTTTATCCCCAGGTTATGATAGACAAGCACACTCTAACATTGTACGCTCTCCCCGGTCCTCAATACCTAATGGTTGTGTTTTGGAGAATTCTCGGTCGAGATTGATCTCGACTGATGCAAGCCCTTCAGGTGAAACCAACCATAATTCGATGTCTCCCAATGATAATTTAATTGACCTTCTACTCTCCCTTTTAACCAACATTTTACTCAAATATAACGATAGCCTACCGAACAATGTCCTAGAAAAACTATCTCAGATATCTCAACTGATCCCAAATAATAATGGTTCGGTCACAGTTCCTTCAGTGGAATTGTAGAAGTATCCGAACCAATAAGCATGAACTTCTTTACCTTTTACATAAATTTTCAATCCTTGTCGCTGCTATCTCGGAGACATGGCTGACCCCGAATTCCCGTTTCAGGGTTTCGGGTTATGCGTGTCTCCGGGATGACAGGGACGATGGATATGCTGGCTGTGCCCTTCTTATTAAAAAAACGTTGCCTTACTGTCATATTCCTCTTCCTCAACACAATAGTGAAATTAATGCAATTGCTGCTAAAGTTATGGGCATAAACTTTATTTCTCTCTATATTCCTCATCCTAATGCCAACCTTATCCCAGATCTCCAACGAATATTTTCCTCCGTTCCTTACCCCCTAATTATTTTAGGAGATTTTAATTCTCACCATTCCTCTTGGGGATCTTATTTCTGTGACTCTTTCTCCCCATTACTTTTAGATTTATTTGATGATATTAATGTATGTATCCTGAATAATGGATCACGTACTCATAGAACTTATCCTTCTCAAAATCCTCAATCTGCTATTGACCTATCTTTGTGTTCCCCAAATCTTTCGTCGCTTTTGGAATGGGAAACCTTATCTCTTACTCATGGTAGTGACCATTTTCCTATCATTATAAAAATGTCTAATTCTGTGCGTCCAACTTCCCCTCCAGAGCCTCTGCTCAAATATAAAACACAAAATGCTAAATGGTCGGAATTTTCTTCTAGTGTAGATTCTAGTCTCTCGCAGTTAGACTCAGACCCCTCTGCTGATATAATATTAAACTATCAAAATTTTGTAAACATTTTATTTCAGTCTGCTGACATACACATACCAAAGAAAAAACCTGCAGTTCAGAGGCTGACTTCCCCGCCTTGGTGGGATTCAGAATGTACGTCTATGGTTAATTTACGTAAGGAAACTGAGAAGATATATAACAACTCAATGACTCAGGAGAACTTCACTGAGTATCAAAGGGTCTCCGCCCGGGCTAGAAGGCTTTTCTCAAAAAAGAAGAAGCAAGGATGGAGGGACTTCTGTGAGAGCTTATCTCCCAGATGTCCTTCTTCCATTGTTTGGAGAAATGTCCGTAGGTTCCGCGGTGCCTATAACTCTGAAGATTCAATGGCCAATGATCCTGATTCTTGGCTGTATGACTTCTTTAATAAATTAGCCCCTCCATATGTCCCAAATATCTCCCAGTTCCCTTCTCATGATTGTCCCATTTCAACCGACAGATTTGACGAGCCGTTTTCTATGACTGAATTACATTGTACCTTAGATGGTCTCAGAGACTCTTCTCCGGGAGAGGACGGAATCCCCTTTTCATTTTTGACTCATTTAAATATCCCTGCAAAAAGACACTTTTTGAAAATCCTGAATTGTATTTTTGATTCTGGATGTATCCCAGATAATTGGAAATCCCAAATAGTGATCCCGATACTTAAACCTGGCAAAGATCCAAAAGATTCATCCTCCTATCGCCCAATTGCCTTGTCTTCTACTCTTGCGAAAATCATGGAACATCTAATAAAAAACAGACTTGAATGGTTTGTAGAGAATAGTAATATATTAGCTAAGTCACAGTTTGGTTTCCGCAAGGGTAAAAGTACAATGGATAGTCTTAGTATTTTTACTACGGATATCCGTTTAGCATTTTCTAAAAATGAGTATCTAGTTGGAGTATTTTTGGATATAGCTGGTGCATATGACAATGTCTCTCTTCCATTGCTCAGGCAAAAAATGCAACATCTGAACATTCCAGGAAAGATTGTACACTTTATATGCAATTTATTTATGGGAAGATCTATCAAAATTCGCCATAATGGCGCTCTTACTACAGCTAGATACATCTGGAAGGGTTTACCACAAGGATCCGTACTTTCTCCACTTCTTTATAGTATTTACACCTATGACTTGGAACATTCTGTTAACTCTTTTTCCAATATCTTACAATACGCTGATGATCTCGCCTTGTATTTTTCATCTAGCTCTATAGATGAAATTTCATCTCGACTCAACTCGGCCCTGTTTTATCTCAATCAATGGCTTGAGAATCATGAGCTGGATCTATCCATAGCAAAAAGTAATGTTATAATCTTTACAAGAAAGAGAAGTTCACCCTTAATTAACTTAATATGTAAAAATGAAATCATCCCTGTCCTTGATAAGGCAAAGTTCTTAGGAGTAATTTTGGATTCTAAGATGACTGGTGTTCCATATTTAAATTATATAACTCAAAAATGCGAAAAGAGCATTAATGTTTTGCGTGCCTTGTCTGGAGTATGGTGGGGCTCCCACCCATACTCCCAGAAATTACTATATAATGCTCTAATACGAAGCCACTTTGATTATGGAACATTTTTATTGGAACCCTGTAATAAGTCTGCTTTGGAAAAACTAAATTTAATTCAAACAAAATGCCTCCGCATAATATTAGGAGCTATGAAATCTTCCCCGAAAAATGCTTTACAAATTGAATGCGTAGACCCTCCTTTAGATCTACGAAGACAGTATTTGGCTGATCGATTTTTATTTAAGATTTGTCAATACTCTTCTCATCCTCTTTTGTCAAAACTAGAATCTTTATCTACCAAGGTATCTACAGTGGGATACTGGACCCATAAATCTCCACCAAAAATTTTGAATAGCTATAATAGGTTAAAGAATTTGCCATACCCCATCTTTCAGGTCTCTAAATGCCCTCTGTTTGAATATGACTATAATATTCTTGTCTTTAAACCGGATATTGTCCTGGATATTGGAATCTTTAAAGATGATCCCGGAGCAAATTCCTCTTTTAACAATATACTTGCTAATCGATGGGAAGATTATTTAGCCATGTACACTGATGCTTCAAAAACTACAAATCAGGGTGGTATTGGGGTGGCGATTTATGTTCCTCAAGTCAATGTTGTTCTACAATTCAAATGTCCCCCACAAGCTTCTGTCTTTACAGGAGAATCAGTAGCCATTTTGGAAGCAGTTTTATTTGCTGAATCCCACAATTTAAAAAAAACTGTAATTTTTTCTGACTCTAAAAGCTGTCTACAAGCTTTATTATGTAATCAATTTAAAAACAAAATCAGATCCCCTTTAATACTTCAAATTAAGAAAATATTATTAGCTTGTAAAAATAGAGACCAAAAAATTACACTAGTCTGGATTCCTGGGCACAGCGGTATCTTGGGTAACGAATGGGCCGACTCATGGGCAAAGAATGCCATTGAAACTGGTTGCTCTAACCACCTTCAGAATTTCTCTTCCGATCTTCTCTCTATTGCTTCATGTCATTTGAAACAAACATGGTCTAATCTATGGGATTCCTCCAGATTGTCGAAGGGCAAATATTATGGTTCCATCCAGCCGAGTATCCCCAGCAAGCCGTGGTTTTTCCGTCAACGTTCTTTCTCGAAACAAATCACTTCGACCATCTGTAGATTACGCCTCGGACACGCTGTCACTCCCTATCATCTCGCTAAAATAAGAGTTAAAGACAGCTCTCTCTGCGAATGTGGAATAGACGAGGGCTCTGCAGAGCACATTTTCTTTAACTGCCCCAGATATTCATTTTCCCTATATGATGTTCTCCCTTCTGAAATCCATCGCCCTATTAACTTTTCCGCTCTTTTGGCTATTAATAAACCTTTTGTTTTCAATTGTCTTGCAAAATATATGAAAATTTTTAACATTAAATTATAATAATCCTTTGTTTTTTTCCTAATGTTGTGTTATTTAATTTACATATCTATGTATTATATTATATTTGTGTTTGTTTTAGGTACTGGTGAATGTAGTATTTCTACTCTGCACTACATTTTCTCAAAAGTTACTCCAAAAAGTAGTATTTTATTTTATTTTACCGATCATGATCATTTTCACTGTGATTTTTCTTTTACATTGACATTGGCGGAATTATTGTGGCTTAAAACAATAAAAAGCCAAAAAAAAAAAAAAAAAAAAAAAAAAAAAAAAAAAAAACTTTAAAATTATTTTTTTTATAGAAACAAGTGCATTCCTATCGTGACCTAGCCCATATTTAAATGCTCTTTATTGAGTCTAGCTGGCATAAATTTTTAAATATAAAAAGTGTTGTAAAAATCAGTTTCATTAAATTAAGAATGAGTTTCATAAAAATGTTTGTTCTTGAAAAATCAAATTAAGTGATAAGTGTTCTTTGCATTATTTATAAATAAACCCAGTTGTCCAAAATTTGGTGTATTATTTAATTTTTTTATATAACCTAAAAAAAATATGTAACAGCGTTGAGGAATCGTGGTAAGCCCGCATCCATATTCGGCCTTATCGTCACTTACCATCAGGTGAGATGATGCCAAGGGCTTATCAAGTGTGACTTAAAAAATAGACACACGCACGTACGCAAGCACGCACGCACACACAGATACGCAGTCTTCGTCGTTAACAATCCATTACGTCCCCATTGCAGGGGCACGGGTCTCTTCCCATAACTCTGGAAGGATTAGGCCATACTCCACACACGGGGGCCAAGTCCGGATTGGTGGAGGTTGACGCAGTCTTAATTTTATTAAAATTTTAATCATCTTACCATAGACAGGCGCATCAGGCAGTTCATCGTATGCCCAGTTGTAATGCCGCATCATAGGTATATGTGCTGAAGCCGTATTTGTAAATATACTGTAAATACAACAGGATAATTATAATATCAAATATTTTTTAACCATCCATTCAAAAAATCTCAAATACAATACGAAGTCGTAGTTCCTATTTATTTTTAAACTAGCTTCCGCCCGCGACTTCGTCTGTGGTCCAAAAAAAAAATATTAAGCAGCGCCATCTAGTGACAAAGTAAAAATTTCAGTTTTTAGCCATTCCTCCGGGTACCCTGGCGTTTTCCGGAATAAAAAGTATCCTATGTGTTAACATAGGGTACTGTTTATCCCGGAAAACGCCAAGTGCTCTATCTATCTACCTACCAATGTTCATCCCCATCCGTTCAGTAGTTTCGACGTGAAAGTGGAACAAACAAACAAACACCCATTCTTTTGCATTTATAATATTAGTGAGGCCTACTGTAATAAATATTTATAATTTATAGAAAATTTATGGATATGTATCTTGGTTATCTATTATTCGTTTCAAATGTGACAACTTTTACTCTACCATTTATTCCATAAATTACAAAAAAATTAACTGTCTATACAAATAAATCTTAGGATTGACTAATTTTGTACGGATTTTGGATTTTTATCGTTTAAAATTACATATTTTATTGCTGTAAGTATAAAAATACTTACCACAGTAATAATAAAAACAAAAAGACTTGACCGTCCGCCATTTTGATAACAAATATAATGATTGAGCTAAATACAATAAATGAGTTTATCAAAATATAATCTCTTAAGGATTAATCCAATTCTATGTATATCAGTGTTATCTATTTATATGACAAAATATACAGGGTGGTGATTTTATCATCATCATCAGCGTATACAGAATGTAACAAATTGGTGTAGAATCCGTTAACTGGGGATTCTACTCATCGTACTGAACAACTTTTGTTCTACGACTTTGCTGAAATCACAAAAAACAATTTTTGTATGGAGAGTCCAAAATTTTTTTGCGATTTGAGCAAAGTCGTAGAACAAAAGTTGTTCAATACGATGAAAAGAATACCCAGTTAACGGGTCCTACACCAATTTTGTTACACCCTGTATAGTCCACTGCGGTGATGGACGTAAGCCTCCCCAAGGCACGCCCCTTATACCTATCTTCAGCCACGCGCATCCAGCTATCACCAGCAACCTTACACAAATCATCGCTCCAACTAACCGAAGAGCGTCACACGCTACGTTTGCTCCAACGCAGTCTCCACTGTCCAACTCGCTTTGTCCAGCGGTTGTCAGTTCTGTGGCAGACGTATATTTTTTTTATTGTGTTACGTAGCAAATGGCTGACGGTCCACCAGATGGAAAGCCGCTACCGCCGCCTATGAGGATTTGTAACCCTAGACATAGAGTTATCAGTGCCATGCTGATCCTTGATGGTTAAGATGGTGTGCCTTTTAAGGTACAAGTCCGAGACCGGCTGCAAGTCGCCGACCATACGCGACAGGCGACAGACTGCATTTATCGACCGCAAGTCACACTACTGGTTTCTATGAATCCCTATGAAAGTAATTCCGAGAGCGGCGACATATGGCCTGCGGCCGCGGCAGGCGTCATGCGGTGACTACACGCAGCGACTGCAAGTCTCAGGACCAGTAGTGCGGCCGACCGCAGAGCGGTTGAAGGAATTTATTTACTTTTTTTGCATATAATAACAACAATTAGTCGTTATATTCCTCCTCTAACAAATGACTCAGTAAATCTTACTCGCTAATCCTGCCGCTAAGCAGCAGTGCTTGTACTGTTGTGTTCCGGTGTGGAGAGTAAGACAGCCGAGGAAATTACAGGCACAAGAGGCATTTCATCTTAGCCCTCTAGGTTGGCAACGCATCTGCAATCCTCTCCGGGGTTGCAGGTGTGACCAGTGGGCAGTGGTGACCACTTACCATCAGGTGACCCACTTGCTCGTTTGCCTTCCTTATATAACATAAAAAAAAAGAAAAAAAAATATTGTTAATATTCCCCAAATGCTGACGCGAAGGTACGGAAACGACGGGTACAAAAGCTGACTGAAGTGCAGTCGCGTTTGGAATGACGGCGGCACGGCAGCGACATGCGGTCGACCGCAGCGGCCGGCCGCAGTGTCGCGTGCGGCTGCCGCCTGCAGTCCGTCTCGGAAGTGTCCCTTTATGCTAGCTTTTCGCGCCACCCGCCAGCAAAACAGCAGGCTGCCGGCGGCAGGTATAGAGTGAAAGCAAACTCCACTCCCTTCGACGAATTTTTAACCGATTTCAAAAAAAAGGAGGTTCTTAGTTTCACCTGCATGTATGTTTGTCCGCGATTATCTCGCGTTTGGCTGAACCGATGATGTTTGATGCGGTTTTCAGAAAAGTATTTATTACATTTAGGAGGTTTTATTATTTTAACAGACTTCATTTTTAACGCGTTCAGCGTTGTCGGTTATTTCAATAATACTTGTTTTTTAAAGTATTCAGTAGCCGTAATTGTTGCCGCTTTGAAAAAAAGTCACCCTTATAACTAGTTATCAATGGATAACGATAACACTTATAACATGAACATATTGGAACCGAATGGGCTCATATAAAAAGTTCAATGTACCCAAAAACCGAGCCATTTAGTGGCGGCAGAAGACCGCCGCTTTTATTTTATTATTATTTTTTATTTCTAAGGAAAATTTACAGCTAATTAGCACTGTAATGGGTACAATAATTAACAAAAAAAAAACGATAGCTAATAAGAAGTACAGAAATTTTCGGGTTAGATTAGGTACTCGCGCCTAACGGAGATTCAATATCGGTTTTGATTTCAAATTCAAATTATTTATTTGCATAAATAATATGGTTATCTTTCAAAATTAACATACTAAGCTCCTCATACTTTATCAATCTTGGCATGCAAAAATATATTTTACTTCATTTTACAAAACAGTCAAACCTTTATTTATTTGTGATCACTGATCATAGAAAATGACAGATAACATATTTCAGAGTTTTCCTTCTCCTACGGGTCGCAGACCGATGCTAACTAACGAACATGTTAAGTGAGAAAACGCCCTTGTTTCACTGGTTCAGTTCAGTTTACTGAACAGATGGGTCTTTAAAGTACCAAAAAAGGTATCGTACTTCCAGGTAGAGTAAAAAAATCACATAAAGACAAATCACACACTGTCATCTGGCCCCGAACTAGGATTCCCTGTTTTGTGGGAACCAGAGACTGATATACATACACATATACATACATACATATATAGATATAATACACTCAGACACAGAACAAACAAATCTGCTCATCACAGAAATGTTTGTCCTGGGTGGGGATCGAACCCACGACTCTCGGATCAGTAGTAAGGAGCGCTAACCACTGAGCCACCGAGTCAGTCGACATCTTGCTGTATACTGTGGCGCTACAGGCGTAATCTTAGTTAAGCGACAGAACATTGCTTTGGAAAAGTAAAATAAAACAAACTAAATAATAAAAAAGGATAAATATTTATTACGCACTTAGACAATAATAAAAATTACATCGTATTATATAAAAATATACCAAAAAGTTAGTTCATTGTGTTCACCTGTAGAGTAGGATGATGTCCTGAAAAGAAAATACTTTGTTAAAACCGAATCTCACTGTAGATTTCAGAATGTTAATCACCCACATTGTCCCTACTGCAGGGGCACGGGTCTCTTCCCATACCTTGGGAAGGTTAGGCCATACTCCACACACGGGGGGCAAGTCCGGATTGGTGGAGGTTGTGGGGCTAGTGGCCAACCCCAGTGTCAGAAGTTTTCAAGTCGCCTATAATTCCTCCGACATGACTTAACGACTGCCATCTAGCGACTGCAGCCGGCACCAACGGCTTAACGTGCCTTGCGAAGCACGGAAACGGTCGAGATAAATGCCACTAACAGTCAAACCCATCCAGGTAATGACCGTGTCTGTAGTCAGTTAACGTGTCTGTAGTAAGTTAATAATAATAGTTTTAATAAAGTTTATTTGACAGAAAAGTGTTTTACAAATTGACTTACATATTATAATGGCATATTACATTCACAAAAACGTTAAATTATTCTTGCTAAAACCCTACAACATAAATACAGGGTGTAACAGAAGTGTGTGACAATACTTCAAGGTTGGCTTTTACCTATTAAACTGAACAACTTTTGTTCAACAACTTTGTTGAGATCGCAAAATTTTTTTTTGGACTTTTCATACAAATCGATCAGCTGGCGAACCAAGTTTGTATGAAAAGTCCCACACTTCTGTTACACCCTGTATACTCACCTCAAGTCCGAGAAATGGGCGAGCATTCTTGTTCAAGCCACTTGTAATCTTCGGTTAAGCCGCGAGACTTCAGTATAGGGCCGAGAGTCGCGAAAACACGGGCGTGGTACGCGTTTATGTAGGACAACTGTAGGAAAGAATTTCATTTTTAACATTAAAAACTCAAAATGTTTTTTTTTTATTTCAGTAGCTGCTTTACTTACACATGCTTTTAAATCGTCAGTGTTTTTCTAGTACAAAGTACCTACCACGCGGGACTTATACGCTAGATTAGAAGTAAAACCCTTGATAAGCCCGCTTTCCATCAGGTGAGATGATGCAAGGGCTTATCGCTTTACAAGTTGTGAATTGAAAAAAAAATAATGTTTCAACGAGAAATCAATAAAACAAGCATCTGGAAGAAATCGCTTTAGGCGATAAGACCGCCCACATTGTACCACCGTAACTTTAATATTATACTTTTTGTTGTTATTTTTGTTTTGTTTTGTTTTGTTTTGTGTGTACAATAAAGAGTCAATCAATCAAAAAAACTATATTTGACATCATCTTAAATTTTTAATCGCCAGTTTTTACGTCTGTTTTGTGTAGAAAATTTCTACACATTTTCTACTAGAAAATGCAAAACTAAATCTGCCGTATTTTTAATAGCAAGATATTTCTCGTTTTTTTTTTAAAAGGGTACATTCTTCAGTAAAACTTTTATCCCCACAATAGGTAGAGCCCGGTAGTATCGTGGAGATCAAACGTTAAAATATTCACTTAAATTAACAGAAAAATAACATATATATTTTTTAAAAGTTCTTATTTTAGCCACTTACCTCAAAGTCATCCAAAAGCGATAAGTCCAAGCTCTCTTTCTGGTTTGGAACCAGAGTCAAAGTGTTGAACCCAAGAACCCCGCGGCCATCGTAATTACCCGCTAGGTTGGCAGCCTGGCAGAAATAAATATACATAAATATCCGGGACAAATCAGACACGGTCATCTGGCCCCAAACTAGGATTCCCTGTATTAAGGTGTGGCGACATCTATCGCACCGCCACAAACTAATCCTAGAACGCGATATCGAAAGTTTCTTCACTACGCATATATACGACTTCCAACCATCAGTGGTTGGACCACGGCCGGTCCCCAGGCATACCACCTCGCCTGGCGGAGGTACCTCCCTTTTCCTCCGAAGAGTGGGAACACACAGTTTCTACAATGGGAACCCGAGACTAATTTACGGGATGTAACAAAACTGGTGTAGGACCCGTTAACTGGGGATTCCACTCATCGCACTGAACAACTTTTGTTCTACGACTTTGCTCAAATCGCAAAAAACGTTTTCGGCTCTCCATACAAAAATGCCAAAACAGATGAGCAATTTGTATGAAATGTCCACTTTTTTTTTGTGATTTGAGCAAAGTCGTAGTACAAAAGTTGTCCAGTGCGATGAGTAGAATCCCCAGTTAACAGGTCCTACACAAATTTTGTTACACCCTGTAAATATATAGAGTGACTTTAAATTAGTTCTTGATACGAAAGACTATGCATGTGCTCGTGATAACAAACAACTTTCCCTATGGAACCCACAGTCAAATCACTGTCACTCAAATCATTTAAAGTCACCCTATATAGATGCAGTTAAATATATACATCATCATCAGCCAAAAGACGTCCACTGCTGGACAAAGGCCTCCCCCAAGGATTTCCACACCGACCGGTCCTGCGCTGCCCGCATCCAGCGGCTTCCCGTAACCTTCACCAGACCCGGTAGCATGACGACGTATCTCGCGCGAGTAAACAATTGATGAAGTCCAGTCATTGTGGTTGTTATGGTATTTATTTGTATAAAATATTATTACATTAAAATGGCTACATTGTAGGTCTTAATTCTAAGACGGTCGGTTGGGTAGTGAGCGCAGAATCTACGCTCGGAGGTCTGGCAATATTCTTATTCTATTTATAGATCCAAAAAAACTGTCAGGTATATGTACAGACAAGTAGCTCGGCGCCTCCGGCGCCGTCGCGTCGTCATTGCATCAAGTGCAGCAGGCAGATGGCACGTTATCTATCAGCGATGTTAACTCTCCACGCCCGGAATTGAAAACAGTCCTGCAAGGTTTGTTTTCAATATGTCAAGTTAGCGTTGACATATGTATGTATGTTGTGCGGTCTTTCTTGCTGTTATTCAGAATTATTGTCACTTGTATTTTCTGCAGACATCCAGTTTACATATTCTTATCAGTTTCTTCTTCCATCGATAACTGCAGTGTTTGGTTGTAGGAATTTCTTTAAGATACATTTTCCTTGATATTATTATACTTAAGTAACTGCCAAATATCCGTCTTTAATAAACAGGATAGGAAAACATATAGGAAAGACAGGTTAACTAACTATGAATATTCAAGTTTAATACTGAAGGGTTTCGTACAAACTACTCCTTACAATTATGATTTATTGAGTTCAGAATTTCTAATTCTGATTTAATGATATAGTTTTCATAACTATTTTATGACGGATGAATTATTTGTTTTTGTTATTTGAATTTTCTAATTTTACTATTCCGACATCTTATTTATGACATGTATTCTATTGTATTTAGTGTCATTTTTACATAACTTTTATAAAAGATATCTTAATATTTTATATTGTTTGTGTGGGCAGGGCACATAGCTCGTAGAACAGATGGCCGTTGGGGCAGTAAAGTTCTCGAATGGCGACCGCGCACCGGAAGGCGCAGTGTGGGCAGGCCCCCGACTCGGTGGACCGACGACCTGGTAAAGGTTGCAGGAAGCCGCTGGATGCGAGCCGCACAGGACCGGTCGGTGTGGAAATCCTTGGGGGAGGCCTTAGTCCAGCAGTGGACGTCTTTCGGCTGATAGATAGATAGATAGATTGTTTGACAATCTTATTATTTGGTTATATTATGTATTATTTCTGTAATATAGGTTAATATGATATCACTAACATGAAATAAACTGTGTCATGTATTTTTTTTTCTATTTACGCATGACAGTATTTAAATATAATTTTTTTAATTAGTATATTGAATGAGAAGTAATATAATCTTCACATTCGTTTTTCGAGTCTTAGTAAAGTGAATAAGTTATTTGTGAGGCAGCATGTACCTGCGCTATCGCAATAAAATATTGTATCTAATGACGTCCGTTAATTGCCAGAAAGTAAATTAAAAAATGTATTTAATACACTGTAAAGTTCGGAAGGATACTATTAGACACTAGTATAGCTTTATGTTCCTACGTAAAGGAATAATCGATTTTTGGTTTTGATTATTTTGTTCTGTTGAAGGTAAAATAGTTCATTTAAGAGACGAAGGCTACAAATTAAAAACCCAGGAATATCGTTACTTTCATCTCTTTTTTTCTATTTATGTATTCGATTTGTTTTATTTTTAATATATATCCATATTTTATCCATGTTTTTATCATAATATTATGTTAAACTGCAACATGTAACATAGTTTGCGAGTAATTACTGAAATATAGCTGTGCTAAAATTATTTTGTTTTAGACAATCAGTCCCATATAGGCTGATGTTACGTATTCGTCATACCAATATAATACTTACAGCTAATTAAGTGCTACGTCAAGATTCCCTTTTTTTGACAAACCCAACACATGGGGTGTTTTTGGTAAGCGAACAATGACAATAGCTACTCTTATAAAAAATTACGACTAACATTACTAAACCTACTATTTAGAGCTAGGTAATTAGGTGCCTCTGTCAAGATTCCCTTTTTTGACAAACCCTACACATGGCGTGTCGTTTAGTAAGCGATTTAAGACATTAGCTACTCTAATAAACTTTAAGTCTACATATCTATAACATACTTTGTTTATCTATTATTTTTTTCTTTATAGTTGAATTAAAATTATCAAATGCCTAGGTTGATCAAGATTTCCCAATATTTGACAATCCTTACATATGAGGAGTCGTTTTTGATGAGAAATAGTGACATTAGTACCTATCTAACATTTATATTTCTATAATATACCTACAAGTAACTTTAGGATGCAGTATTTTCTTTTTAATCATTTTAGGCTCTAGTCCATATGCTAGGCGATTTTATTTAAAAAATATATTCAATCTTCATTTTTTTTAACTCTACTCCTTATGGTAGGTAGATTAATCGCACTTATTTTAAGACGACATATCTATGTACCTTTTTTTCTTCTTATAAGCCTAACATTTACCTTTTATAACCTAAGTCTTTATTTTAATTTTGTTTTGCTTTTTTTATATATTATTTATACTCTGTCAATGTCAATCAATCGCAGCATTTCTTTAAATTCTTTAAACTACTAAGAGTTTTATCAATTTTTGCTTCACTTCCAGATTTTTATTTATGTTTTGAAGTGATTATCGATAAATTATTTTTCTTTCAATAATTTCTTATAACTTAAAAATCTTTAGAAAACTTTTAAAGGTAAACCATTTATTTTTTACAGTATGTTTTAGCCCAAAAGTAAAATCTAATGTCTCTTCTGATGAAGACGAACAGAGAACATTGCAGCGGAAGTATTACTACTTATTAAGGCAATGAATTAATTAAAGGGATAAAGAGTTATATTTAAGGAAACTGATATTAAATGTATTGTATTTAATACAATTTTTACATATTTTTTGGAAGAGTTGTCTTTTGAATTTATTAAACTTATTATATTTGTTTAATTATGTTATTTTCTGTGAAGACATAAATACTTTTTACTCTGACTTATTTTCTGTAAACGTTTAGAAAACCCGTTAAACGTTTCCGTTTCTATATCATACTGTACTTTAAACTTCTGTGACGTTATGAATATTACAATATTTAGTTCAAATGGAACTTAATGCTATGAAGATGCTGATAATATATTTGTTTATTTCTTTAAACTTACTTTACTTTATTTTTATGCGAACAAACCGATTCATTTTACTTTTATAAGTTCAGTTGATTTATACATTCAATTTTATTCCTTAACATTGTTTATTTTTTATTATTTAAGTTATTTGTTCTATTAATTCTTATTTTTAGGTCTTATTTTTAAGATTGACAGACAAATGATATGACTACCCAAGTACCATTTGCAATGGGGAAATAGAAACCCATAAGGTTTATAAACATAGATGAACCATCGTTCATCCTACACCTTAGTGTGAATTTATGCAATTTAAATTATTATGTTTATTTATTTTATAATAAATTAAATTTTAAAATAAGGAACTGGGGAACGTTGTGATCAAAGGAAACTTTAAACGGATAATGTGCAGTACTTACAAATGTACATATTTGCACAGCAGGGTTCATTTGGCCGATGACCGACGATTTCAATGTCTCTTTGATGTCCGCGTGATTTTCATCGGATTCAGCACTTTCTTCGTGGTTACTGCACAAGCCAGGGTGCGGCGTCGTCCGGTCGCATTGGTTCTTGAATTACACCGCAAGTGGGGAAGTCTCGTCCGGTCGCAGTAATGCTTGAAGTAAAGGTTGTGAAGTTTGTTCGGGGTCCATTGTCCAAGGGCTTGAAAGCCGCCGAGCCACATCTTCATGCCGTTGTAGGTGCCGGGTACCAGTTTGTGAATTTGGAGATTTGACTCTTGGCTCGTTCCTGGTCAGCAGTGAACTTGGCGATGAGAGAGCACGTGGTGTCGTGACAATGCCCCACGTTGGGCGCCAGTAAACAATTGATGAAGTCCAGTCATTGTGGTTGTTATGGTATTTATTTGTATAAAATATTATTACATTAAAATGGCTACATTGTAGGTCTTAATTCTAAGACGGTCGGTTGGGTAGTGAGCGCAGAATCTACGCTCGGAGGTCTGGCAATATTCTTATTCTATTTATAGATCCAAAAAAACTGTCAGTTATATGTACAGACAAGTAGCTCGGCGTCTCCGGCGCCGTCGCGTCGTCATTGCATCAAGTGCAGCAGGCAGATGGCACGTTATCTATCAGCGATGTTAACTCGCGGGACGCGAGTTTTAAAAGCATTTGTTCCGTTCTAACGCTAAGCGAATGAAAGAGACAGCTGAGCTGTTTTCTCGCGTTTGGCGCGACAAACAGCTTTGTCTACGCCCTCATGCTACCCGTGCAGGTCATCGGTCCACCGAGTGGGAGGCCTGTTATACTGTTCCGTATATTTTTAGATTTAGACTGTATTCTGTATTTACCTTAGGATGTTTAGTATCCTTCGTGACGGCGATAACTTCTACCAAGTCCTCGTGACGGATTCCGTACTCGTTCACTTTATAGTAACCCGGTTCTGTAACAAGGTTACCTCTTTAACACTTTACTACTTGACACTAACAAGGAGAGTGCCAAACTTGGGAATCACAGATTCCGCTGATTTTTATATATGTTGTAGGGTAGTCTCCCCTCAATAACTAGGTAAAATGGTAAGACGCACGTCGCTTTCATTTTCGAGATAATGAATTTAAAGTCTCATTTTTTTTATTGTTAACAATAAAATAAAATAATAAATATCCATTAAAATAGGAAAAATAAATTTTAAGATATCAGATATAAGTGTTTTCATTCATTCATTCATATATAATAAATTTAATATTTTTAAATAACTTCACCATTTGAAATATTTATTGATTAAAATAACAAATTATTAAATAAAAATAAATAAATAAATTTGGAAAAAAAATAGTCTTTAAAATCATTTTCTCGAAAATGAAAGCGAAGTGCATCTTACCATTTTACCTAGTTATTGAGGGGAGACTACCCTACAACCCTTTGGGCTCATAATATCCAATTCCTAAAATATCCAAATCCTATAACACCCGTTTCCTAAAATATCCAAATCCCATAACATCCATTTCCTAAAATATCCAAATCCCATAACATCCGTTTCTTGAAATATCCAAATCCCATAACATCCTTTTCTTGAAATATCCAAATCCCATACCATCCGTTTCTTAAAATATCTAAATCACATAATATCCGTTTCTTGATATAGCCAAATCCCATAACATTTGTCTTAAAATATCCAAATTCCATCCGTTTCCAAATAGCATAGAATCCGTTGATCAAAATAACCAAATCTAAAAATTTTCAGTTCCTGTCCATAATATTATAACTTCTAACTTTAATATTATAAATGTGAAAGTATGGATGTTTGACTCACGCCAAAAATGCTGAATGGATTTGGAGGTGTGATTAAATATATGTAGGCTGAGGAACAACACAAACGGTAAAAGGACGTTCTGGAGAAAATCGTTGCTTTTTGGAGGATAGTCATAGAAACGATAGTCATATTCACGCGTGTGGACTGTAGATAGGATAAAGATCCAAATATTACGAAAATACATTGTACAGCCACGCTGCGCATACTTTCTCGCGAAACCCATAAAGGGTATAGCAGGATAAGTATAGCGAATTGGGCCTCATATGGGAATTTACTTCAAAATTTGTGTGTCAGTATCGCCTTGATATACAAACGCCATTTATATGAGTTACACCGCAGTACTCCGCTTTGCCCTTGAGATATATTAAATATATTATTACGGATATATTACAGATGTTTTGGAAAACGGATGTTTTGAGAAACGGATGTTTTGGGAAACGGATGTTTTAGAAGATGGATATTTTATGAATTTGTATGTTCTGGGAAACGGGTGTTATGGGATTTGGATATTTTAGGAATTGGATGTTTTGGGAAATGGAGGTTTTGAACATACTGGATGATTTGGGAAACGGATCTTATGGGCCGAAACGCCTACAACCTTTGGGCATATATAAAAATCAGCGGAATCTGTGATTCCCAAGTTTGACGCTCTCCTTGTTAGAATACAGGCTGTAAATCTAGTCGTGCGTCATATTTTAATCAGGGCTTCTACTCCTGATTCTGATCAACTTTCCCCAAGGAACCCATAGTCAAGTCGCAAAAAAAAATTTGGACTCTTCATACTAATTCGGCCGCTCGGGTGATCGTTTTGTAGCCTGTACCGATGAGAACTTTAAAAAAAAATGTGTTCAAGGGAGTTTCTTTGGACCCGTCGCGTCGCAGTCGCTTCGTTTCTTCTCACTCCGCAAACACTTCCCGAAACGGCGGGTATACGAGTTCCGAGTGGTAGGAACCTCGCATTAGGTAGATAAAAGAATGACGTTCGAAAAGTGTACACTGCTACCTACTTCAAATAAAATGTTTTCATTTTCCAGACACACGGCGACACATCCTGCCCTGTTTGGACTGTGGTGAACTATTAGAAGTTGAACACGGCCATTCCAGAGGACGAGACCAGGTTTAAAAGTCTGCTGAACTTAGTTTTGGGACAGGCGGGGGGAAGTTCTTCTTCGCTTTGTTTGGGGAACAGGGCGTAAAGTGTTCATCGCTTAAATTTGAGCTCTCGCGGACCGGGTTTGAAATCCCTTTTTTCACTTATTTTGGGAACAAAGGACAAGTCTTCTTCATTTAGTTTAGGGGAGAGAGGAGGAAAGTTCTTGGTCACTTAGTTTTGGGAACAGGGGACAAGTCTCTGTCACTTAGTTTTGGGAACAGGGCACAAAACTTAGTTTGTCGGCTTTTGGGGACCAGGGTTAGTCTTTTTCACTTAGTTTACGGGACAGGTGAAAAGTCATGACAGGTGGAGTCTTCTTCACTTAGTTTTGGGGAAAAAAGCCCAACTTAGTTTAGGGGACAGGCGGAGGGAAGTGATATGTCAGTTAGTTTTAGGAAGAGGGGACAAAAGTTTTCTTTACTTAGTTTTGGGAAAAAGCTCAGCGAAAAAGAGATGTCTTAATTACTTTTCCCTACTAAGAGATAAAGAAAAATGGTCGCCCCCGCTTTGCTTTAAAAAGATACGTCTTTGCTGCCGGAAGAACCTAAACGTATCATATACAACTAAAACTCACCATTACTAAGTATCTGGCCCGGCTTCAGGCCAGGGTCGTGCGGGTAGGGCCTCCAGGAGACCCCCGAGGGGCCCTCGTGCACGTTCAGGAAGTGGCCCACGCCGTGCCCCGTCCCGTGAGCGTAGTCCAGACCCACGTCCCATAGGGCTTTGCGGGCGAAACTATCTAGGACGTTCCCCTAGGGTGGGTAAAAGAGAGATATTAGATAGGTAGATGGATAAATGCTTAGATAGATAAATAGATAAAAACTGAGATAGATAGATAAATGCCTAGGGCTTATTATAAAAACGAGAAAGCGTGTTTGGTACGTCCATTAACAATTTTATTTCAATTATCTTATACTAGTAACGTGTTATTCTTGTAAGCTACGACGATGTCGAAAACGGATTTAATCATTTCGACGAAAACCTAGGGTTGGGGGTTTTTTAGGTCCAAAATCGATCTGTGCCCTCACATTTATTTTCGATAACATTCATTTTAGGGACATTTGAGAGAGTTTTAATGTGTACTGATTAGAAACCTTTACTTATGGCGCCATCTTGTGATGCTTACCAAAAACCCCTTCAAAGAAAGTTCAAACAGGCGAATACTTAATAACACTACTCGATAACAGATGGCGTGAAACTTACCGTGATCCTGTGACATGACAGCCCTGATACTTTTAATATTAAGAGGGTTAAGTTAACCCGCCAGCACTCTGGTAAAAACGCTTATTTACTACGAGGGGTCAAGTTATACTTGTTATCCTAAGACTCACCTTCACCCCTTGAGGGAACAACGCGTTGCCCAACATAATCTGACCCTTCAGCACTCTGGTGAAGGCACTTCGCTGCTCAGCGGTGGCAGAGCGATTCATATGACGCGTGCGAGTTATGTCTGTAGTGCCGTCCCTGTTACGGTATAATTGACCACGCTGAATACATTAAAAACAACCGACTTCAATCGCAACAACTCCAATTTTGCTATGTTTTTGTTTATTTTCTCAAAAACCGCTGAATCGATTTCGATAAAATTTATATGGGACCACCTGTGAAGTATACCCTTTTAAACAAAAAAAGAATTTTTCAAATCGGTTCAGGCGTCTTCGAGTAATCGGTGAACATACATAAAAAAAAAAGATTCCGACGAATTGAGAACCTCCTCCTTTTTTTGAAGTCGGTTAAATAGAAGAAAAGATTATTTTAATTATCTTCAACACTTCCCGAAACGGTGGGTATACGAGTTCCGAGTAGGAACCTCGTATTAGGTAGATAAAAGAATAACGTTCGATAAGTGTACACAGCTACCTACTTCGAATAAAATATTTTCATTTTATTTCTTTCAAGCTTCCGCCCGCGTCTTCGTCCGCGTAGACTTCAGAATTGTGTCCAGAAAGAAATAAAATGTTAAGATAGCGCCATCTAATGACGAAGTGGACATTTTGAGTTTTTAAGCATTCCTACGGGAACCCTTCAGTTTTCCGGAATAAAAAGTCTATCTACCTACCAAATTTCATCCAAATCCGTTCATTAGTTTCGGCGTGAAAGCGGAACAAACAAACAAACAAACTGGCAAACACACATACAACATCCATACTTTCGCATTTAGTGAGATGACATGAGATACCTAGTATAGAACTTTGTTTCGGGTAGGAAACAGCGTCTTCTCTTACAGTTGCGTTGGGGAATCTTGGTGAGCCCGCTTCCATCTTCGGCATCATCATCACTTACCATCAGGTGAGGTGATGCCAAGGGCTTACCAATTATTACCAAAATACTCAACGGTACTTCAGTTCGAACTTGGCCGCCATCCCGAAGTATGAAACCTAAAAAACCTTTCCCCATCAGTGGGGACGATATGGATCGTTAACTCATTTGGACTGACTCGGTGGCTCAGTGATTACCGCTCCTGACTATGATCCGGGGTTCGATCTCCATCCAGGGCAAACATTTCTATGATGAGCAGATTTGTTTGGTTTGTGTCTGGGTGTATATTATATCTATACATACAGGGTGTAACAAATATGATGTAGGGCCCGATAACTGGGGATTCTATTCATCGCACTGAACAACTTTTGTTCTAGGACTTTGCTCGAATCACAAAAAACATTCAACGTTTCATACAAATTGTCTGTTTTGCCATTTTTGTATGGAGAGACCAAAAATGTTTTGTCAATGTATATGTATACCAGTCTCTGGATCCCATAGCACAGGGAATCCTAGTTTGGGGCCAGATGGCCGTGTGTGATTTGTCCAGGATATATTATATTATTATTACTTGTATTGCCCTCCAGAGTCCAGGAGGAACATATCGTCCCTCTCGATAACCTTCTGCACTACCTCCCTGGAGGGACTGTAGTGGAATATGGCGCCAGGACTAAGGACTATCCTTCCCGCGATATAAGAAAAGCTCTTCCCCATCATTGGTGATGATATGGATCGTTAACTCACTTGTACTGCCCTCCAGAGTCCAGTAAAAACATATCGTCCCTCTCAATGACCTTCTGCACTCCCTCCCTGGAGGGACTGTAGTGGATAATGGCTCCGTTGGCTCCCGCGCCCGCTATGGTCTCGAATGAGGGCCCCATGAAGTCTGTCTCTTGTCTGTGGGTTAAAAATTGTATGACAAAAACAAATCTTACAACAAAACAAACAAAAATCTTTTTTATTCTTTTTATTTCAATTACAAAAATAATTTTTAAGTAGATGCTTTACACATTCTTTTAAATCGTCATTGGAATTTGTAGACTCAACGTTGAACATATGACTTAGACTTGACTTAATATAGATATAGGTATTTAATTTGATTAAAACCTTAGGTCGTGTCCTTAATATATTGCTTAAGCGCAAATTTTATCTTAATCTATTTAGTTGTTTAAGCGATTAAACATCGGCACACGCTCTCACGCAGAATGCACGCACGTTTCATCTTAGCTTTGTGATATGTCTACACAGTCTTTTAAACGACTTCCAAAAACAGTCAATTTTTAATGGAGAAAAGAAAGAAAAAACACGTTTATTGGTTATAGAAGAGTAACACGACTCGACACAAATACAAAAAATATTAAATATGCCTAACTAAAAATAAAATAAAAATAACAAACCTAAGAGTACTTACTTTCTAAACTCGAGCAGTTTGTCGGCGCACTGTATCTCTGTCACGGTTGCGCCGGAGTCGATCCTTTCGTGAAGCCAGCGGAACAACCTGTAAAAATGTATTAGAAGCGGTCGTGGCACAGTTTGACTTGCGTGGTCGCGTCGATCACGCAGGTTAACTGACTACAGACACGGTTATAACCTCGATGGGTTTGACTGTTAGTGGTATTTATCTCGATAGTTTCCATGCTTCGCAAGGCACATTAAGCCATTGGTGCCGGTGCATTTTTTTTATTGAAGAATCTCCCATTTTTTACTAGACATTGGCAAAATCACTCCTTTAATGAGATGTGGAATGCCAAATAGAAAAATAGAATAGAATGTTGAAAGGTCTTATAAAAAAAACATAGTATGGTACATGAGCCCTGTATTTTTTAACCGACTTCAAAAAAAGGAGGAGGTTCTCAATTCGTCGGAATCATTTTTTTTAATTATGTTCACCGATTACTCGAAGACGCCTGAACCGATTTGGAAAATTCTTTTTTTGTTTAAAAGGGTATACTTCACAGGTGGTTCCATATAAATTTTATCGAAATCGATTCAGCGGTTTTTGAGAAAACCAACAAAAACATAGCAAAATTGGAGTTGTTGCGATTGAAGTCGGTTGTTTTCAACGTATTCAGCGTGGTCAATTATTTAATAAAAGTCTCCCAGATGACGTCCAATGGGTCCTGTACCTGTTTTGTTACAGCCTGTACAGCTCGCCTCACGTAAAAAGAGCGCTGGCGGGCGTTCCGAGGGCACAACAGTTCACTCTGACAACAGGACAGCATAATATAAATCGCGTAAGTGTGAAAGAGAGGGTACTAAACAGTTGCTGTCAGAGTGCATCCTCGGAACGCCAGCCAGCGCTCTTTTTACGTGACGCGAACTATATAGGGTGACTTTAAATTAGTTCTTGATACGAAAGGCTATGCATGTGCTCATGATAACAAACAACTTTCCCTAAGAAACCCGTAGTCAAATCGCAAAAAATATTTTGGTCCCTCCATACAAATCAATCAACTGACCGACCAAATTAGTATGAAGAGTCCAAAAATTTTTTTGCGATTTGACTATGGGTTCCTTAGGGAAAGTTGTTTGTTATCATGAGCACATTCATAGCCCTTCGTATCAAGAACTAATTTAAAGTCACCCTATATATACTCATGGACAAAAAAATCGACTCAAAGTTTCATGCACGACTCAAACTCAAACTCAAAATGTTTTTTATTTAAGTAGATGCACACATGCTTTTAAATCGTCAATATTTTTTTCTACCTAGTACAAAGTCCCTACCACGCGGGACTTGTACACTCAACGTTTCGGGAAGTGTTTGCGAAGCGAGAAGAAACGTCGAGCCCAAAAGAATCTCGCTTCAACACATTTTTTAAATAAAATCTTAAATTCTATTACAATTCATGTCAACAATAAAATTGTGAGCTGGAGGATCTGTACATGTCCATATATCATTGTCATTTACATAATCTAGTATTTTGTAATACCCTCTAGAGCATAAACAATTTTTCACATGCAATTTGAATTTGTTTTCTGGCAAACTAGTCACATTTTCGGGTATTTTGTAATAAAATTTTACACACTGCCCCATAAATGACTTCTTAACTTTACTCAAGTCTCGAATAGGCAACATCTATGTTATTAATATTTCTTAGATTAAATTGTGTCTGTCACTGTTTTTATGAAACAAGTGCAAATTTTTACGTACATACATGATATTTTCGTATATGAATTGACTAGCAACAGTAAGAATATTAATTTCTTTAAACATATTCCTCAACGACTCGCGGGATCGCATCTGGTAGATTGCGCGAATTGCCCTTTTTTGCAAAATGAAAATCGTTTCAATATCAGCGACATGTCCCCAGAGTAAGATTCCGTAAGACATTATACTGTGAAAATAACTAAAATACACTAGTCTCGCAGTACCTACATCTGTCAACTGTCTTATTTTCTTAACAGCATATGCAGCTGAACTAAGCCGTCCCGCTAAGGTTTCTATGTGTGGGCCCCATTGCAGTGTAGCATCTAAAGTTATACCTAAAAAAAACGGTCTTATTTACAAAGTCCAATACATTACATGCGGATGGTGGCGTATCGGGAGCCGGGTCGTTCCCTTCCCTCAAATATGGTTGAGGGGAGCGATGGCTGACTCTCGCGTTATACTCGTGATCGGGTGCTGTCCGTGTGAACTGGCCTGCTCTTGTCATTGGTTTTTTGGAATTTGTTAGTCATTAGCTACAAACAATTTTTACTTTTATCTCTTTTGAATCCTTTCTTTATTCTTATTTTTGTATATTTTATTTACAGACATGACATTGTATAATTCATTTATTGATCTAGCATTAAGATGTTATAGAATATAAGACTTAAAAAAAAAAATGTGTTGGAGGGAGTTTCTTTAGGGCCCGCCGTTTCTTCTCACTCCGCAAACACTTTCCGAAACGGTGGGTATACGAGTTCCGAGTGGTAGGAACCTCGTATTAGGTAGATAAAAGAATGACGTTCGAAAAGTGTACACTGCTACCTACTTCGAATAAAATATTTTCATTTTCATTTTCATTATTATCTACAATTACACTGTTTTCAATTTTCTTTACATTTCGTAATGAGAATTTAATGCATTTTGATTTTTTTGCATTTAAGAGTAGATTGTTAACAGTGAACCACTTTAGAATCTCTGAAAGAGTGTTGTTTACTTCGTCAATTTTGCTATCTTTCCTGTCAATCTTAAAAATAAGAGAAGTATCATCAGCAAACAACACAATGTTTGACAAATTTTGCACCATATATGGCAAGTCATTTATATATGTAAGAAAAAGAAAAGGGCCTAATATAGATCCCTGGGGCACACCCATTTTAACCTTGGAGCCGAATGAATTTGTGCCATTTACTTGGACTTTTTGCGTTCTGTTGCTTAAGTACGAATTAAGAAGACTGAGGGCCCCGTCCTCGACACCGTAATGCTTTAACTTTATAAGCAATGTATGATGTTCAACGCAATCAAATGCTTTAGATAAATCACAGAACACTCCTATTGCATTCTGTGATTCTTCAAAAGCATCATAGATGTTACGAATAAGAGATACTCCTGCATCGGTTGTAGATCGACCTTTTGTGAAACCAAACTGTTGTTTATGCAGAAGATTATTTCCATTAAAATGTTGTAGTAATTGGTTGAGCATAATTTTTTCAAAAATTTTACTGAGAACTGGTAGTACAGAAACTGGTCTGTAATTTCCCGGATCACTTTTGTTACTAGACTTATATAGGGGTATCACTTTACTACATTTCATTAGGTCCGGAAATACGCCACTATCAATACTAATATTAAAAAGACAAGCTAAATATGGCGCTAAAGTCATATTTACATTACTAATTAAACTTACTGATAGTCCCCAAAGGTCTTCAGTTCTTTTCATTTTAAGAGATTTAAAAGTTTTGACAATAGTGTCTGGTTCAATTTCTCTGAAGGAGAATTTTTCATTACAAATACTGACATTATCTTCTAAGAATTGTTTAGCATGCACAGGTGACGAATTCAAGGCCTCAGTGGTCTTAAGTGGAATATTTGTGAAAAAAGTTTCGAATTCTTTGGCTACATCGGCATTTGTTGTAATTTTACCTTGATCTGTTTGCAAAACATATTCATTATCGCGGGGTTTGACCGGTTTCTTTGTTTATAATATTCCAAACGGTTTTAATTTTATCATCTGATGATTTTATTTTTCGACTTTTGGAAAATTAACTCAATCTAGCAAAATAAAACTAAACCAAAAGTTCAAAAACTGTGTGTTGTTGAACTGTTTATGATTTTAGTTTGGTGGTTTTCTAGTTTTTTGCTTTTAGTGTTTAGCAGTTTTGTAGACTGAGTTATTTTTTCAAAAGTCGATCAACAAATCTTGAGTCGATTTTTTTGTCTACCAGTGCAGTGTATATAAGTTTGCAAAGGAGAATGGGCGCTTTCGTCCCATATGTTGTAACACATTGTGACCTATATCATATAATAAGTCTCCCAGAGTAGTAACATTTTTTGTATGACAGCTTACCTGGATCTCGTGCAGGGAAAAAGTTATTGGGAATAAACGAATAAAAGTATATAGGGTGTAACAGAAAGGTGTGACAATACTTCAAGGTTAGCTTTTACCCATCAAACTGAACAACTTTTGTTCTACAACTTTGTTGAAAACGCGAAATTTTTTTTGGACTTTTCATACAAATCGATCAGCTGGCGAACCAAGTTTGTATGAAAAGTCCGAAAAATTCTTTGTGATTTCAACAAAGTTGTAGAACAAAAGTTGTTCAGTTTAATGGCTTTCAGTTTAAAAGCCCACCTTGAAGTATTATCCCACCTTTCTGTTACACCCTGTATAAGTAGATTTTTTGTAAGAAAAAGTTTTTTTGTAAGAAATCAAAAGCGATTTTAACTACCTGACTTCAGCAATCCCATCTCTAACGTGGCATTGACGGAAGCCCTGTAAGAAAAAAGTTTTTAGATTGACATCTATCGGCTGAAATGATAAACTACAGATACGTATAAAACAGGGATGTTGCGAATATCCGCATCCGCATCCGCAAATGCGGAGCTTCCGCATCGATTTTGACATCTGCACCTGCATCCGCACCCGCAATTTTCAATGCGTATTTCATGCGGATGCGGATCTAGGGCAGCATAGCTAATAATTGTAATATTTAGTTTCATTCTTTTCATTCAAAATATTTTCAAATAAGTACCAAAGTACATCATTACACCAAAAGCAGCAAAGGTACTTTTTATCAAATATAAAGGTCCAGTTTTAACTTTGGTTATTAAGTATTTTTTTTATCAAAAATGTTGGGATTAGTATCATTCATTACATTTCCATACATTTTTTTTAAATAATCTTAAGATTCGCATCCGCATTCGCATCCGCAGATATGAACCTTTAAATATCCGCATCTGCATCCGCGGATTTCAAAAACTCCGCATCCGCAACATCCCTGTGTAAAAGGCAAACTGCTTACCTCTAGTTCAACATTGTTTTTGATGAGTTTTGCTAAAGCAACGGGTGACACTTCCGATATTAAATTCAGTGGTTTCTTCAGGGTGTCGTGCTGAAACAGACATACAATGGAAACTTACAGATAATGGCTTGAAGACTTTAGTGAAACTGACAGATAATGGCTTGAAGACTGAGTGAAACAGACAGATGATGGACTGATGACGGATTAAAGACTGCGTGAAACACACAGATAATGGATTGAAGATTGAGTAAAGCACACAGATAATGCCCTGAAAAATTAGTGAAACACACACAGGGTGTCCACTCAAAATTCCCAAAATAATTCCCTGACTTTTCCCTGACTTTCCCTGACCATTTTGTAAAACTTCCCTGACCCTTATAATCTTTAGAACCGTTTCTAGATGTTTTTGAATTTTGTTTAATTGCTGATTTGCTTTTGAATTTCATCTGAAGAGGGCACAAAAATGGTTCGAAATCCAAATAACGACCTCACAGCAGCTAAACTTGCTTTTAACAAAGGGATTTTTATTGAATCTCTTAAATTTTTTGATTGTGGTTTTCTGGGACTGTGTCATCAACATTTTTTTTGAGCTTTTTCATGAGAAGGATGATTTTCCAACCATCTTACTGAGGTGAATTTCTGTGCTGTGGAAATGAAGAGCTTACTTAATACACAGCTCCCAGTATATCTAAAAGATCATGAGTCATGACCAATGACCGCCAATACAGATTTCGTCATGGCCGGTCAGTTGGTGATCATCTAGTATGCCTAACATACCGCTAGGCGGAAGCCATTGAAAGTCGAGGGGAGGCATTGGTAGTCAGCCTAGATAGGTCTGGCACAAGGCACTTCCATCGAAATTGCCACCTTTTGTGTGACAGGAGCATTAAAGTCCTTTGCGACAACTGGTCCACTAACACTAAACACATTAATGCTGGTGACCTGCAAGGTTCTGTACTCTCACCAACTATATTCCTCCTGTAAATACGCGGTATTCATTGCTATGCGGATGACAGTACAGATGATGCGCAGTAACCAGGCTGAGCAACATCCCATGGGCCGTGGTGGAGGAGAGTCGTACCGGGATTGTGTATGAAGTCGAAGACACTCTGGAGCAATTCTCTGAATGGGGGTAGACTAAATTTAGTCCGTTTTAACCCCACGAAGACGCAAGTCTGCATATTCACGCCAAAAAAGACGCTTTTACTTTGTTGGCGCCTCAGTTCCAAGGTACAGCGCTAGCTGTTACTACGAGCAACGGGATCTTAGTTGTCGATATTTCTAGCAATGTCTAACTTCGGGGTCACCTCGAGGGCAAGATTACCCTTGCAGCTTAAAAACCTGGAGTGCTTAATAAAGCAAAGCGGTTCTTCAGACCTAGGCAGTACTTGCTGCTATTAAGTGAGGCTGCATATGGAGAACTGCTCATACATAGAATCTGTGCTCATATTTCTGGGCAGGTGCACCGAAGTATCAATTGAACCCCCTCAACTCCACCCAGCGACGCGCGATCAGAATTGTCGACGACCGAGTTCTCACAAGCTGTCTTGAATCCCTCAGCTTTCGGAGAGACTTTATCTCTCTCTGTGTGTTCTACTGTGTATGAACCCGCTTAAGAACCTTCAAGCTATGGAATGCGAAGTAATGATGAAGTTCACTGATAACTTGAAAAAAAAAACGGTTAAAAGTCTAGGTAAAATATCAGCAAAGACAAAGAGATACAGATTAGAGCATGGACGTTTCCCCTAATGGACTAACGATTATTAGGAAAAACTCTAATATCCCTGACTTTTCCAGGTTGCCAGGTCATTTCCCTGACTTTCCCTGACCACCAAAAGCTTCCCTGACTTTTCCCTGACTTCCCTGACTTTTCCAGAAAGTGGACACCCTGACACAGATAATGGCTTGAAGACTGAATGTGCCTGATCGACGCGACTAGTTAGGTCGCTTATTGTTGTCACCGATTTTTTTTGTCTGTTTTTCTTGCAGTTTTTTTATAATGCAATACATTGAATTGATTAGAGATTATGAGAGTATTTTAGGTTTAAAACTTACACCAGATGCAGCCCGATGTATCGCCTCGCTAGCGTCACCAGAGAGCCACACGGAATGTTTGCCGTCTCCAGTTTCAGATAACTCCGCCTAAAATAAAAGGAATTTGGTTTGTGTTCCTCTTTCTTATCAATGTTTTCTGTTGTTTAGATTCACTTTTACCTTATTTTCAATATTTTATTCTATTAAGATACAATTTTTACCTCCTATCTCTAGGGTAAAACATTTTAAGGAAATTGAACATTAGGAGAAGTGTATCTTTTTGATCACAATAGATCTACTCAGGTCGCAGTGATCCAATAGGGCCCTCCTTTGGTCCTTTAACCCCAAATGATAATAAAGCGCTCAGTATAGCCAAATCGCAATATTCAATTCAAATTCTTGAAATAATGGTTAAAGCTATCACCATGGAAAAAATATATAACATACTTGAAACAATAAAAAACAAATTGTATTGAACAGAATCATTAAAATCACAGAAACTTTGATGAAAAAAAATATCCTGTAAACCCTGTATTTTGCATTAATTGCAAATTCTCTCGGAAACACAATATTTGTTTATGTTGAGACCAACACACAAAAATCGGCCAATTTAATACCTTCAATTTGTATTGAACGATTTTTTTTAACTTATTTGAAAGCCAAGAAAAGTAATAAAAACATCGAAATCTCGAGAATTTTGCGTTCGGCCTTGACGTAACCGCCGCGACGGTACCCACACTGATCTGAACTTAAAATGATTGGCGTTACGGTCGATATTAAATTATCATGCATCAACCTGCTCAGATTGAGTGTACTTCCCGCCTTAATGAAACAAAAGGTATGACCACGCTGAATACGTTAAAAACAACCGACTTCAATCGCAACAACTCCAATTTTGCTATGTTTTTGTTGATTTTCTCAAAAACCGCTGAATCGATTTCGATAAAATTTATATGGGACCACCTGTGAAGTATACCCTTTTAAACAAAAAAGAATTTTCCAAATCGGTTCAAGCGTCTTCCAGTAATCGGTGAACATACATAAAAAAATAAAAAATAAAAGACCCCGACGAATTGAGAACCTCCTCCTTTTTTGAAGTCGGTTAAAAAGTGTAACGTGATAAAATTTTACATTAGGAAAAGTACAATAAAAAGTGCATCTTAGATGGAAGAAAACATTAAGAGAAGTGGGAGATAATAACTAAATCTTAATTGAAGAAAACATAGGTAGGTAAAAGCGTATCTTAATATAATATAATATAATATAATATATAATATCCGGGACAAATCACACACGGTCATCTGGCCCCAAACTAGGATTCCCTGTATCTTGGGAACCAGAGACTGATATACATACACATATACTTTTAAATACATACATATATAGATATTACACACCCAGACTCAGAGCAAACATTTCTGCTCATCACAGAAAAGTTTATAATGGAAAGTAATGGAAGAAAACATGAAATTAAATTAATACATTCCCTCGGGGACGTCCAGGGAAGAGACCCGTGCCTGAACAGGAAGATTAATATAGATTTAACCGCCTCCGTAGCGTAGTGGCTTGCCGCTCGCTTCACATCAGGAGGTCGCGGGTTCGATTCCCGGCGGGGTCCAACTTTGTGGACTCGGTTTTGTTGGTGGTAGGGCATTTTCTGAGCCCACCTGGCTAGCTACCACCATCTTATCTAAGTCTTGCCACCAAACATCAATGTTAACAGCATTGATGTGTTCCGGCATGAAGGTAGCCAGTTCCCCATTGCTTTGGGGAATCTTGGTAAGCCCGCTTCCATCTTCGGCATCATCATCACTTACCATCAGGTGAGATGATGCCAAGGGCTTACCAATTGAGGGTAAAAAGAAAGATTCTTAACTTCACTCACCGCCAACCCCTGCAAATGCTTCACAATGCCGCCATAGGGGTTCCCCTCGAAACCCTCCACACCCTCAGCCCTCAAATGGTCAGCCACCGCCGAGGGCACGACCCCGTCGCCCCAGAACAGTCGCACTGAAGATGGCGTGATTACGAGATAGGAGAAGAACACCGGATTGTATTCTATGTCACTTCCGCGGAGGTTTAGGGTGTCTGGAATAAATAACTATTATAAATAAATAAATATCTGGGACAAATCTCAAATCACACACGGTCATCTGGCCCTAAACTAGGATGCCCCATAATGACTGATATAAATACATAAATGTACCCATAGGTACATAAAATCCTGTTTCAGTAAAAATATTTATTTGCCAAGAATATTTCACGCTTAAAATAATAATAAATAATTAAGTTCTATAACTATCCTGCTGTCAAGGTAAAAAAAAATCTCACAAATGTGTTCTGCAATGCTTTCTGAAAAGGCTATTTTATCATTTTTTGAAAAGTACCCCAAAAATACATTTCAAATTACCATACCCAAATACCGCGCGAAAACGCTAGCCGCCACGATGTTTCGGTCGTGACGTCACTAAGATAGTAAGCAAGACAGCGCTACGACTATGTACGATTTTTGTACACAAAATGTTATTGTTTACTATCTTAGTGACGTCACGACCGAAACATCATGGCAGCTGGCGTTAGTTACGACCCTACACCTAGTACTACCCTTGTTTTCAGTCACCGTCGAACCTTCTAGAGAGCACATCATGATTCACCGACTGAAGATTGCGAAACCAAAGACCATATATGTGACCGGCACCGAAGCCCGCGGCCTTCTGTCGCACCATCGCGGTAGCGCAAGGACACACCATAGTTATTACGCTAATTAGAATTATAATTTGTATCTTTTAATCATTTATAATCGAATAAATGAACTTTTTATATTAATTAATCTTTTTAAAAACCCTCCACTTGCGGCCAACTCCATAACTCGTTTTAAGACATTTGAAGAACAGATAAAAAAACTTGATTTTTGTAATAAATAAAATTAAAATATTGTTTCTCATTTCAATAAATAGAAATCGTACTTATTCGATTACTTTTTACAAATGCTACCGTCAATAAGTAGTTTTAGATTTTTTCTTGCTTAGAGTACATACCCTATTGATGCAGGATAATGTCACTTTGACATTTGTTTGTTTTTACATTCTTTTCAAACTTTACAGACGCACGATAAAGTGACTTTGACATTTATTTGTTTACATTCTTTTGAAAGTTGATCGACACAGCTTATACTTACAAGCGACCTCATCTAGCGCCGTGATGACGAGTGCTGAGGCCTTCTTTTCAGCCATCTTCTTTCTCAGCTCTTCTATCTTCTGACCGGCCGCTTTACCTGTTATGAACACGACAGAACAATAAGTTAATTCTTTATTCTAGAAGTAGATGGAAAATACACTCAGCACTCACCAGTGTATTTGGTACTCAGAGTAATGATAGTCTCTGTACTCTTTGTATGAGTGGTATACTGAGTCAGTACTCACCAGTGTATTTTGATAGTCTGTGTACTCTTTGTATATGTGGTATACTGAGTCAGTACTCACCAGTGTATTTGGTACTCAGAGTAATGATAGTCTCTGTACTCTCTGTATGAGTGGTATACTGAGTCAGTACTCACCAGTGTATTTTGATAGTCTGTGTACTCTTTGTATGTGTGGTATACTGAGTCAGTACTGTAGTGATGGAATCTCTACAGCCGCGCATTGTGGTCTTTTCGGCGTCGGAACGTTTATATTTAAAATTAATAAGGATTTGAATCGTTCGCTGTCTGATTTTGATAGTTTGGAACCAAAGATTCTCTATGGGTTCGCCATGATAACCACTTCTGTATAAATATTTTAATAAGTATTATTCTAAATAAACCAAAATAATCTAAATTATATAAGTGTTTCCATTTGAGCATCATAAATGGTGGAGGTGCTCTAAGAAACCCCATTCTCGTAAAAGCCAAGCGAAAAACCGAAATATGATTTGTAGAAAATTGAAAGAAGATTTCATATTATGGAAATGAACATGTTTACGAAGCTAAGTGTCAATATTATTCTATTATTTTTAATGTCAAACATTTTATTTATTATTGTGGTTTATATTTGTTTATTTTATGTATCTTATATTTATAATTAATCATGGAAGACTTACTAAATAATAAATTCGATGGCATACACGGAAGCACACACGATTTCTTGCAAAAAATTGACAAGGTTGCAGAGATCGAGGGATGGGATGAAGAAACAAAGTTATTGGTGTTACCTGCATTTTTCGAAGGCTCAGCCTCCACTTTTTGCAAATGTACCATATCTTCGTGCAAAACTTATGCGGAAGTAGCAGCTGAACTCATCGAAGGATTCGCTATTTCGCAAACCCCACACAAAACAAAGGTTAATGCTCTTCCAATTTCAAAGAACTCTGCTACTCCGATGGTCCGTGAGGAAGTTGGAACAAAAACTGAAGCTGATACCGCAAGAGACTGCATGCCAACGGAGATGACTACAATCTCCACACTGTTTGATGAACCATTGGACGCAGAACTCATGGAACAGACAACACAAGACACACAAATTCAGTATTTCCTTTTGAGCATCATAGTACTCACCAGTGTATTTGGTACTCAGCGGAATAATATTCTGTATATTCTTTGTATTAGTTTTGGTATACTGAGTCAGTACTCACCAGTGTATTTGATACTCAGAGTAATGATAGTCTGTGTATTCTTTGTATTAGTGGTATACTGAGTCAGTACTCAATTGTGTATTTGGTACTCAGATTAATGATAGTCTATGTATTTATATGAATGGTATACTGAGTCAGTCAGAACTCACCAATGTATTTTACACTCAGCGGAACGATAGTCTGTGTATTCTTTATATTAGTGGTGGTATACTGAGTCAGTACTCATTAGTGTATTTGATACTCAGAGTAATGATAGTCTGTGTATTATTTGTATGTGTGGTATACTGAGTCAGTACTCACCAGTGTATTTGATACTCAGAGTAATGATAGTCCGTGTATTATTTGTATGTGTGGTATACTGAGTCAGTACTCACCAGAGTCTGTGTATTCTTTGTATGAGTGGTATACTGAGTCAGTACTCACCAGTGTATTTGGTACTCAGCGGAATGATATTCTGTATATTCTTTGTATGATTATACTGAGTCAGCACTCACCAGTGTATTTGGTACTCAGAGTAATGATAGTCTGTGTACTCTTTGTATGAGTGGTATACTGAATCAGTACTCACCAGTGTATTTTGCACTGAGCGGAACGATAGTCTGTGTATTCTTTGTATTAGTGGTGGTATACTGTGTACGTAATCACCAGTGTATTTGTTACTCAGCGGAATGATATTCTGTATATTCTTTGTATGATTATACTGAGTCAGTACTCACCAGTGTATTTTGCACTCAGCGGAACGATATTCTGTGTATTCTTTGTATTAGTGGTGGTATACTGTGTACGTAATCACCAGTGTATTTGTTACTCAGCGGAATGATATTCTGTATATTCTTTGTATGATTATACTGAGTCAGTACTCACCAGTGTATTTTGCACTCAGCGGAACGATAGTCTGTGTATTCTTTGTATTAGTTTTGGTATACTGAGTCAGTACTCACCAGTGTATACTCTTTGTATTCATTTTATTCCTGTCTGTGTATTAAAGACTGAACTTATGTTTAAGTATGATTATTTAACTATAAATACTGGAACTTGTATCTAAAATGCTGTTGGTTTTAATATGACATAATTTAATTATTTTGTATTATTCTTATCAATTTAATGACAATTTATATTTAATTTATATGAATGATGTGTTGCAATATTTGGTACAATCTACTAATGTAAAACTTGACTTGTAACCACTGTTATCAATAATATATTTCATTTCATTTCATTATTATCTGTATGAGTGAGTACTCACCAGTATATTTAGTACTCAGCGGAATGATATTCTGTATATTCTTTGTATTAGTTTTGGTATACTGAGTCAGTACTCACCAGTGTATACTCTTTGTATTCATTGTTTGTGTATTATCTGTATGAGTCAGTACTCACCAGTGTATTTAGTACTCAGCGGGATGATAGCGTTATGTGGCCTCGCTGGCGGTGGATCGCTGAGTTTAACTCGCGCTTCGTCCACCAAATTCTTTTCAATCGGTAGTAGACGCATGTTGGCTTTGGTCAGCGTTGTCTGTGGGGTAAATAATGTCGCAAAATAAAGGTCAAAGAAGCGACCGGGATAACACTGCAGGCCAATAGGGTAGTTGACTTCATCAAAAGTAAATTCGTAATAATTATGCTAACTACTATATTACATCATGACGTCAGCATTCAAACATTTTAAAAACAAATTGTCGTTTTTGACATTTTAAAAAACTAACAGTCAACTACCCCTGCTTAAGATGGAGCGTGACGCGGACTGGAAATTTTTCAGGAGGAAGGTAAAATCTCGTCGTTAAAATTTTGTTATCACTACAATTTGTCCCCATGACTTGTTTATCCCATTAGATGAGGTTTCAGATGCCTTCCCGTGGTTTTGACTCTCAGGCGACGATAGGTAGTTAACTTTTGGTCTACGACTTAGCTGAATTCGTAAAAGCATTCATTTATTCATTCACTATTTTGATTTCTTCATACAAAATTGGCCAAACAGCTAATCGATTTGAATGAAGTCTACGAAAATACAAAAGTTAATAAATAAATTAATCTCGAAAAATATTACTCAGTTTAGGGCACTGGGACAGTCGTTAAGCCATGTCAGAGGCCTTATATGCGGCTTGAAAACTTCAGACACTGGGGTTGGCTACTAGCCAAACAACCTCCACCAATCCGGATTTGGCCCCCGTGGAGTATGGCCTCTTGAGGTATGGGAAGAGACCCGTGTCCCTGCAGTGGGGACGATATGGGTTGTTAACGAAACATACCTGTAGAGGTGTCCATTCCTCCCTGGTCATGGTGTGAGGATCGACTCCGACCACCGCCCCGTCGGTAAGATACGTCGACAGCCATTTCTCTATGGACAGCGTGTCTGGGAGCGCTGCAAATAAATAAATAATAAATAAATAACCAGGACAAATCACACACGGTCATCTGGCCCCAAACTAGGATTCCCTGTATCTTGGGAACCAGAGACTGATATACATACACATATACGTTTAAATACATACATATTATATAGATATAATACACCCAGACACAGAGCAAACAAATGAGCGAATAGACTATAGACCAGAGATAATAGACTTTAATACCTAGACTTTATAAATGTTTGTTTACGGCCACAGTATACAGGATGTTAAAAAAGTACGTTTGAGATTTCAGGGAAGGATTCAGTAGTTAATAGCATTGATGCAGCATGGATGTAAGATAGCCAGTTCCCCATTGCCCAATTGGGGAATCTTGGTGAGTCCGCTTCCATCTTCGGCATCTTCATCACATACTACCAGATGAGATGATGCCAAGGGCATACCAAGAAAAACCTTATATATTTTTCATAGACCTTAATTCTACACTCACATTGCTTCATTAACGTCCACAAGGCCGGGTCGGTTTCCTTCCCAAACTGCGTGTAGTACCGTCCGTCGGTCCACACGAGCGCCCGGTCGGGGGTCACTACGGCCGTGCCGGCAGACCCCGTGAACCCCGACAGCCATTCGCGACGAGCGTCCACCTTGGCTATGTATTCTGACTGTGGACACATACATACATAGAATAGAATAGAATAGAATAGAATAGAATAGAATAGAATAGAATAGAATAGAATAGAATATCGTTTAATTCCAGACACAGATTCACAAATAGTAACTAAAATTATATCTTAACTAAAATACAAATAGTATGAAACAAAACAATTATATAATACATACATACATCTCCACTGTACACACTGTGGACACTACATAAGTACCTCATATACAGGGTGCTAAAAAAGTGCGTTTGAAATTTTAAAGGGTTACTCAGAATCAAGTATAGTAAAAACCACACATAAAACATAATGAATCGACAGCTGACGATAACAACAAAAATTGTATAGACAGAAACTTCCTGAAGTGTCACGTTTCCGGATAAAAGCAATCAAAGTTACACTGGTGGAGCCATCAGTGGGGAGATTAGCTTATCTCATCTCATCTCACTATCTCATCTCACTAATATTATAAATACGAAAGTATGAATGTTTGATTGTTTGTTTATTTGTTTGTGAGTTTATTTGTTTTTCCGCTTTCACGCCGAACCTACTGAATGGATTTGGATGAAATTTAATAGGTAAGTAGATAAAGCACTCGGCTAACACATAAGATACTTTAAATCCTGAAAAACTTAAGGGATTCCGGAGAAATGCTTAAAAATGCTCAAAATTTCCACTTCGTCACTACATGGCGCCACCTTAACATTTTTTTCTCTCTGGATCCAATTCTTAAGTCCACGCAGACAAAGTCGCGGGCGGAAGCTCTCTTATCTCGTAAACGTGACAGTTTAGAATGTCTTATACAATTTTTGTTTGTATTGCTGTCAGGTGTCAACTGTAGAGTCACGAAGGTTTTATGAATGGCTTCTATTTTTTTTTTAAAGAAACGGTGCCCAATAAAGTGGCTCCATCCTTCTAACCAGAGATTCAAATCCTGGCCAATGCACCAATGACTTTTTCTAAACTTACGTGCAAGTGAAGAAAAACATCGTGAGGGTTGCACATCTGATTTCTAGATGTGTATGATGGTCGCGTTGCGCACGACCGTAGGTGTAAATCTAAATGCCCTACACGTGACCGCGAGTGATGTTAAGTGCAACACTAGGCAACCGCCGTCTATACCTTGTGGATAGAACGGTTAAATGTGCCGCACGATAAGAAGATGAAGGTGCCCAATAGGTAGGCCAAAATATTCAAAGCCCCTTTGTGTGAAGTGTCCAGGGTATACTTACGTTGTGCGCATCGGCAGTGGGCACAACGTAAGCGGACAGAGGAGGCGCCTGCGCCGCCATCAGAGCCCGAAGTGCTGTCACCCGTTGCAGGGACATCTTGCTATCTGTGGAACGGGAAAAATATTTTTTATGGCCCTTTCTTAATAAAGGACTGGGAAAAATTGGGAGTAAAAAAAATGAAGTTTTGTCAACTTTTCGTTGATAAAACATAATATAAATAAATAAACTCACTGGCAGTTTTATTCAGTGGGGCATTAGATTTGTCCAACTCGAATGCATTTAGGGACGCCCTGAAAAAAGAAAAAATAATACAATAATAATAAATTATAAGCTTTTCAATGGACTAGGCTGTATGGATCTGCATTGCTTTGAGTGAAAATAACAAAAAGAAAATGGTGATAATCTGAGTTGTCAAATTCAACACATCTCATCATCATCATTAGCCGAAGAAGTCCACTGCTGGACAAAGGCCTCCCCCAAGGATTTCCACACCGACCGGTCCTGCGCTGCCCGCATCCAGCGGCTTCCCGCAACCTTCACCAGGTCAGCGATCCACCGAGTGGGAGGCCTGTCCTTGAGGCTTGACCTTCACCAGATCATCGTTAAAGGCCATGAAATAAATAAGGCAAATAAATCATATGAAAATATAATTATTATTTTATTTTATTTTAGTAACCGTTTTCACGTACGTAACCTTTCAGTTCCGTAACTAGTTACGATGCAGGATTTTTCGTAACTATATAGTTTCGATACCTTTTGTACTGTGTTATCATATCAGGAACTTTCGTTCCCCCACACCATACAAATGTCACATGTAGCAGCATGTAGCTTGCGAGTTGCGATTAACATCTTTCCCCAAGGAGCCAATTTTATAGCAAATCTTTTTTATTTATTTATTTTTTATGGCATTGGTGACAAACGAGCAGACGGATCACCTGATGGTAAGCGATTACCGCGGCCCATAGACACCCGCAACACCAGAGGAGTCACAAGTGCGTTGCCGGCCTTTGATATAGGAGTACGCTCTTTTCTTGATCACCTGCAACAGGTTTTATGGGAAGTCCGAATAGAACTGAATCCTTGGGGAAATATGTTCAGTTTCACGCTTAAATGGCACTGTTAAGGCACGATAACGAGTAAAAGGCTTATTTAGTTTATAAAATCGATGAAATCACCATTTTAAAAAGGTGTTATTTAAATGATACTGCACTTGGAATATCATGTGGCGATGAATAGGTTTAACCTTTTGTAAAAATACTCACATAATTTTTTTAACACTTCGCCACTTGATACAATCTACATTTCTTACTAAAATCAGAGGCAACACAATCAGACTGAAAATTAAACATTTATCGAGTTTTATCAGATAATTTCCAAGCATTACTTGTTGCAGTAATAAGTACCTATAAATAACATAATTAATTATATATTAATATTTCCATTTACACTCAAATCATTTGTGTTTGTTCAATTCAAGTCTTATCAATCAGCTGTCAATGTATTTAGTAAAAAAAGTAAGCTGAGAGACTAAGCTGTATATAATACACCCAGACACAAAGCAAACAAATCTGCACATCACAGAAATGTTTGCCCTGGATGGAGTTGATCTCCATCATCCACGACTCTCCGATCAGTTGTTAGTGCTAACCACTGAGCCAAAATACACGATTAATATTAATAAGAACATTACAAAACTTACAAGAATAGATTGACAATGAAGAAAACATTTTCTTGCCACATTTTCACAGAGCAAGCGCACATAATACGACCATTACTCTACATAACAACTTTGTGATTATTTTATATTATTTGCTTGTAAAGAAAACACTTCATGTCTAAGCGCGCGTCGTTAAATCGATTATGCTTCTACCACAGAAAAGGTTGTTAACACCATCGATTGAAGGAATAATAAGAATTCGAAACGAAACAAGAATATTTTGTACAAGATTTGGTTAACGTGTTAAAATGTCACTCTTAGATTACAGTATAAAGATATTGACAGTAAAGTAAGTCAAGTTTTCAACGGCCTCCGTGATCTAGTGGCTCGTCTGCTTGCTTCACATCGTGAGGTCGCGGGTATGACCAGCGGGGGCCAACTTTGTAGGACTCGGTATGGCTGGTGGTAGGGCATTTTCTGAGCCCGCCTGCCTAACTACCACCATCTCATCTAAGTCTTGCCGCCAAACATCGATATTAACAGCATTAATGTTTTCCGGCATGGAGATAAAACACTGAGTTCCCCATTGCGTTAGGGAAACTTAGAAATCCCGCTTCCATTTTCTGCATCATTATCACTTACCACCAGGTGAGATGATGCCAAGGGCTTCCCAATTGTATACAGGGTGTAAGGGACAGGTTTCCGAAAACTTTAAGGGCTTGCTCAGTAGACGAAACTGAACAACTTTCCACAAGAAATTTTTTCAGGAAACGAAAAAAAAAATCGGCTTCTCCATACAAACTGTCCAATCAAATTTATAATTTTGTATGGAGAAGCCGATTTTTTTTTTCGTTTTGGGAATTTTATGTGGGAGATCAGCATCTTGGCCTGACTATCCAATCGCAGACTATGATATTTCGGGTGTAAAACGTGTGAGCTAGCGAGACAAGTAACGATTGCATGGACTGTCACCGGATTTTACCCGGGGGTGGGGGGTTAGGTCACCGTTAAAGAGCGGCAGAGTTTCCATACTTTTTTATATACTGTGCACCAAAGTTGCCAACCGTAACAAATCCTCACTGTGAACTATCTATACTCGACCATGGATGAACACATAAAATTTAAAGATACCTATCTAACAAAATTGAATTCTATTGCAGCCTTAACAAGACTCTCAGTTCGTTTGGCATAGGCACTGGGTACCCAATAAAATATAAATTGCCTTTTTGTTGTTAAACTGTAGGTATACTAATGGGGTTATTGACACATTTGTATCTATTGGCCTTTTTTTACATAGGTGGCAAACGAGCAGGCGGATCACCTGATGGTAAGCGATTACCGCCGCCCATAGACCGCAACACTAGAGTTTTTAGACTTGTTTGAAGAAAAAACACACATCTGCGACTGATTTCTATCCAGATTTCTGTCGCTACGTGATCGTTCTGTGCTGTTTTGTGTCATTCTTCCATTCGTCCGTCATAGCTTTATAACATTTTCATTTTGAAACGAGCTGCGTGAAATTCAACATCGTCATCATCATCAGCCGAACGACGTTCACTGGACAAAGGCCTCCCCCAAGGATTTCCACACTGACTGGTCCTGCGCTGCCTGTATCCAGCGGCTTCCCGCAACCTTCACCAGGTCATCGGTCCATCGAGTGGGAGGCCTGCACCAAACCTGCAAACCTATCCCCACTACTGGGAACGGGTCCCTTCAAAACACTTAGGGAAGTCAGCCATACTCCACACACGGGCGCCAATACCGGAGAGGATGTAGGTCTAGTGGCCAACCCCGATGTAAGAAGTTTTCAAGCCGCCAACAATAAGGCCTCTGACCAGAGGCGGTTCTAGCCATTGTAGCGCCTGTGTGCAAACCATACCCTGGCGCCCCCTATTAGGCGCGCTGTCAAAATGCTATAATTGGAATAGAGCGCCAAGGGGGCGCCCCGGGGGCGCTAAGGTGATGTTAAGGGGCGCCCTAGTAGCGCCAACGGGGGCGCCAAGGGGATGTTAAGGGGGCGCCTTAGGACCGCCAAGGGGGCGCACTAGTCCAGCAGTATACGTCTTTCGGTTTATAATGATAAGGCGCAGCATCTTTGAGAGCGCCTGCATGCTCTTTGGAGGAGTCGCGGGTGGCGCTCGGCGCCCCCTAAGACCCTGTGCCCGTGTGCATTGCACACCCTGCACCAAAGGTAAAGCCGGCACTGCCTCTGAAATGGCCTGACGACTTCAATCTGGTGATAGCAAGCGGCACCAACGGCTAAGCGTCCTTGCGAAGCATGGAAACGATGAGATAAATGCCACTACCAGGCAGACTAACAGTATGACACACTCCGGTTTTGACCGAGTCTGTAGTCAGTTAACCTTCGTGAACGACGCGACAACGTAAGCCGCACTGAGCCGCGACACGACCGACCGACACGACTGTCCTAATTATGTACCTATTTAAAAAGTATTGTCCATATATTTATGTAAATAAGGATAACATTTTTAGTGCATTACGTGCATCCCTATAGTTTGTACTAAATAACTTAAAAAAAAGTATAGTAGCTTCTACTCATGTAGGTACCTAAGTGAACAACTTTACCCCAGGAACCTACACTCAATTGTTCAGTGTCATGAGAAGAAGCCGCGGTAAAAAAACTGGCATTTATTTCAGGATTAGGGTAGAGGACTAGGGTATATATCATATATTATATTTTTTGTATTTCACTGGCTGATATAAGCAACAACAAAGACTGGTTTACCCCTCAAACTTAATAGTTGCATACACTGGTATTTCTATACAAGTATGTTTCACAGCGCTTTTATAGTCACGCGGGTTTCTACACGCATGCGGGCCGTGCCAGCATGCGTTCCGCCCGCAACCTATCGTTTCAGTACATTTTTAGGGACCTTTTATTGTCATACGTGTCACACGCAAGCGGGTCGCTTTCATGCAGACCGTGCCCGCATGCGTGCGGCGTTTCCAAAGCGACCTGCGTGCGTGTGACACGCATGACAATAAAAGGGCCCTAATAAATAGTTAATACCTTATTATAATTATGTAATTATTTTTAGTATGAACGATATAGGCACAAATAGGCAAAGGTCGTACTATTTAGGTCACCAGTGTCGAGTCGGCGGAGGATCAAAACCAACTCGTGTGGAATGACATTAAAGTATCACAGCAGTGATATTATTTCCATATTGTACCTGTTCTAACATTATCGAGACAGAATATTATTCTGCTATTTTTTTTATTTTTATGTACAGTATTATTTTATTTATATCTACAATTTGTAAGCTGAGCACTTGGCATCATCTCACCTGATGGTAAGTGATGATGATGCCGAAGATGGAAGCAGGCTTACCCAGATTCCCCAACGGAATGGGGAGCTGTCTATCTGCATGCCGGAACACAAACGCTATTAACAATGATGTTTGGCGGCAAAACATACATAAGATGGTGGTAGCTAGACAGCGGGCCTACCACCAACCAAACGAAGTCCTACAAAACGGTCATGGTCTATCGATGAACCATAAATGATATAGGTACAACTGATTTATTATACAGGTGAAATTGAAATCGTGGAACTAACTGTGGTTTCTGAACAACTTTCTCTAAGAAACCAATTTAATGAGAGCAAAAAAAATTGCACTTTTCATAGAAACTTTGCTACCAAGGACTATTATATAATCTATGACCAAGGTCATCGATTTGTATGAAGAGTCCAATTTTTTTATTGCTTACATTGAATTGGTTTCTTAGAGAAAGTTGTTCAGTTCCACAAGCAGCAACCACAGTTAATTTCAATTTAACCCTGTATTATACCAACTCAAATCTTCACATAAGCACAGAGTTTTCTAGTATAAAACTATGTAGCACTACGACAAATAGCAAAATAAATTTTGGACTCTCCATACAAAAACTGCCACTGCGATTAGAGAAAATCGTAGTACGAAAGTTGTTCAGAACGATGAGTAGATTCTCCAGTAAATTGGTTCTACACAAATGTTGTTAAACCTTTATAAATAATAGTCGCGGGACTCGCGGGTTCGAATCCCGTCGGGGTCCACTTTGTAGCACTCGGTATGGTTGTTGTTAAGTCATTTTCTGAGCCCGCTTGGTTTATCGTCATCAATAGCCAAAAGGCGGTCGCCACTTAAATGGTTAACGTCCACGTCTTGCCGCCAAACATCAATGTTAACAGCATCGATGTGTTTCAGTATGAAGAGAAGATAGCCAGTACCCCATTGTTTTGGGCACTCTTGATCAGCCCGCTTCCATCTTCGGCATCAACTTCACTGAGATGCACCGGAACAGAGTAGTGGGACCACGAGAAACCAGTCTCCCTCGTGGGACAAAATAGTGGGTCCACAAGAAAACAGCGGGTTAACCAATTAAAATAAAAAAAGCGGCTAAGTATTAACCCTTTAAGCGCCACAGTCTGCTAGGGCCGACAACCGTATCCGTGCCACAGGTAGGCACCAGGATTTCAGATCTTCTTTCATACATTTTTGGCGGTTGGAGCCGTCGTGTCGTTGGCGGTAGTGGCACAATTTGCCTGAGTAGCGTGGCGGTCTATGGGCTAACAAATTAAAAAAAAAACAAGTAACTCGAGATTATTTTTCTATTTATTTACAGTACACAATTTAAATCAAATACCTTATCTTACTAACATTACTTTGAAATGGTTCTATCACATGTCAGTAGATGTACTATCGTATAAAACAGATGTTTAGCAGACTTCGACCGTACACTAATGGCACAATCAGTTTTGAAATTGTTTCTAATTTTTTTTATTTGTTGTTGTTGATATTGTTAAAACCATCATAAGAAGGAAAAATTTAAGAGAAAATTGGAAGACTGAAATATGGACCAAAATAAGACGAAGGCTTATGTGATATCATACAGGAAAGTTAAGGTCTTGAAGAGGCCAGCTCTTAAATTAGAGAAAAAGAAAATTCTTTATGAGTCCGGCGTTTTTTTTTTTGTATTTTTTTTCTAAATCAAAGAAATAATTTACAAAAGTGATTGTGTCACCAGTGCTTGCTCATTACGCTGTCATAATAAGTATACACGTTACAAACAAAAGCACATGAGTTTTATATTTATATGTTATAGTTATTAACCAAGTATTACCTATTTTATTTCATAATAAATAAATTAAACAAAAAACCTATAAACTGTATACACTTACCCGATTTGAGGAGTCCATGCTAGACGTGAATTAGAATTACTTGCGCAAACAGGCTTGCGCAAAACAGTTTGCACAAGTGAGATTATACCTTACGACGCGACGGTATGCAGCAAAAACTATTCAAGGCAATCATTTGACTCACATTCCGCATGGTGTAAGGTAAATGTTTGCGCAAATATTTGCAAAAGTCGTGCCAGTTTGCGCAAGTAAAGAGTTATGAGATTTAAATTGAGCTGACAAAATTTGATGCCTATTTAGTTTAAACTTACATTATTTGTTTGTATAAAATAAAAAAACAAAACATACAGAAAAACATAATTTGCTAAACTGAAGAAACTGAATACATGCTAGGGTTTATTTTGAGGCGAAAATTATAGAAATAAAATAAATAAAAAAATATCCGGGATATTAAGTTCAGATCAATTAATTAAATACGACTAATAAAGACAAAATCGAAAAGGTATATTAGAGAAAGTATTTAAAATAAACCATAACATGAATTCACTATAGAATCGTGCACACGAATTAACCATTTATGCGCCAAAGATATGTATGGTTGTCTTAGTTAAATTGTTCTCCTGGGTCAGAGGTAAAATGACAAAAATAAAATGAAGACAAAAATTTTACTCCCATACATATTTATTAAAAATCTTTTAACTGAATAACCCATAATGCGTTTTTTGAGTGGATAATTTGATTTGTACATGTTAGATAAAACCGACCAAAAACTACACAAATTGATATTGTATGCAAAAATTCCGATCTGACGGGTATGGAAGTGGCCAGCAATACAGGCGGTCAAAGGGTTAATATGTGTGACGGATGATATGCACAAATTATTTTAGATGATCAAAACATCTTTTTGAAGACTATAAATAACAAGATCCAACTAATACATTTGAAATTCTTGTATACAAAATGCCTAACATTTTTATTCAACTTAAACTCTTGAGATGTTTAGTTGCGTTAAACAGATTAGTCATTTCAAAAACACATGCACAAGTTTTGAAAGATAAACTGAGCTTTAATTATTTCCCCACAACTGATAACCTCGTAATAAGGCCCAAGACTTCTTTTTGCTTTCCAGTCATAACCACAGAGTCCTTCTCAACAGGACTTTAAATAAACAGCGGATTATGTCCCACTAGTAAGACCCTGGGCTGTAAATGACATATTTTTTTTATATTTTTCTATTTGGCATTCCACATCTCATTTAAGGAGTGATTTTGCAAATGTCAAATGAAAACGCTAATGTCAAGTGAAAGACACGGCTCTAAGGGTGATGGGCACTTAAAGACGCTCCACGTGGTGGTTTGCTGCTGGAACTCAGAAAACAGAGCCGTCTCCCGAGTTAACCATCTTCTTATGACCGCTTATCACTGAATTGGAATCGCAGCTATTTCCCCATCACACAAGTAACATTAAACGGAAATAATTAAAAAATTTACTCAGCAGACGTGTGCTCCGTACAGAGTACCGGCAACCAACCTCGACATATTTCTTTATTTATTAAAAAAACCACCTTGAGTCTGAATGAACATTGACATTTGGCCCTTCAAGGTCTTTGGCCCTTAGAAGGTTAAGGCGTTGTCACCATTTTACCTAAAGTTATGATGATGTCAGTGAAGCTCACCAAAAATAACCTTTTGAATGCGAGGAACTAGTGTTTATACAGGGTGTTATTTTTTTGTTTCATTCTCTGTATCTGTGAAACAAAAAAAATTCACCCAATATTTAGTAGAATTTATCAGTTCTTTATTAATTAATACCAAAAAAGTCATCTTGCCTCGTCACATCTTGTTTCCACTAAGTATTAATTTTATATACTATTGAATCTGAAACAAATAATAAAAAATTTAAGTATATTTATATCTTTCTGTAACACAAAAGATCTGCTTGTTTGCCACCTCTGCCATAAAAAAAAAAAAAAAAATTACACTACAAATTAGGCATTTAAAACAAAGATAACATGATCTGAATAGACTGCTACTTTTATATTGATAATTCACTTTTATATTGATAATTGTAACTCAAATATTGCCTTTATAAAACTAGATGGCGCTAAAATTTTTTTTATAGTCCGATGCTTTTACTCTTTCTCTAACGGACCTTCAGCAGACTGTGGAGTGGAGTGTCTCCTGCATTTTCAGTTACTCATGAAGCGAACATCACATGAACAAACTTCCACCTGACTTTTGTCTGCATGGACTTCAGAATTGGATCCAGAGAGAAAGAAAATGTTAAGGCGGTGCCATCTATTGACGAAGTGGATTTTGAGTTTTTAAGCATTCCTTCAGGAACCCTTTAGTTTTCTGGGATAAAAAGTATCCTATGTGTTAGCCGAATGCTTTACCTATCTACCTACCAAATTTCATCCAAATCCGTTCAGTAGTTTATACGTGAAAGTGGAACAAACAAACAAACATCCATACTTTTGCATTTATAATATTAGTGAGATGAGATAAAATCATCTACTTACCTCAGCATTCCATGGGCGCAACTGAATTAGAATTGTCTCCGTATCCACTCATACTGCCTTGGAATTCTATACCACTGATTTGACTATCCGCATTGAACGCATACGAGTCATTACTAGGTGCATGTGTCGTCTCAATATTTCCGTCTCCCGAATCCTGTGTAGCCGCTGCATCAGGCTCGGCCCAGTTAATCTTAAACCTAGTGACCCTAGGCTCTGAAGCTAGTATATTCCTCACTACTTTATCGAACTGGGGCTTAGCTGGTGGATTCTCACGGAGTTCTGGCTCAGATTCTGTGTATTCGTTGTTTATGAAGTAACCGACCCTGACAAACTCCTGCCCGCGATACGAACAGGTGAGCAGTACCACTGTGACGCCTAAAGCATCGTTTTCGGGTATACGGTTCACGTCTGGCGGCGGGGCTTGGAAGACGAACATGTGCCGTCCCTCGGGGATGGGACCGACGTATATTGTGTCCAAAATCTGGTCGTGCTCCTCCGTTTCTGCTGATCCGACGTATATCATCTTCCATTCGAGGTCCTCCTTCAGTTCTTCTATGCATTCGAAGGTTAGCTCGAATTGAAATGGGTTCAGGAAGGGACTGGGGTTGTCTAGTACGACAACATTGGTTATATGCACCTTAGCCATTATTTGACGCTTCCCAAAGCGATTTCACAAGTTATTGCTCTTCACTCACAAATAATCTCACGAAATATATATAAAAGCGTGGCTTTAACGACGAAATTATAGAGAAAAAACGTTTAGCAACAACGTAAAATTCATAGATTCGGCGAAAAATGACATCTGTTTTGGCGGTTTGATAGGTCACGTGACCAAAATAAATTTGCGATTGTGGCGCTACCACGTAAAATTTACGTACTAAAATTAAAAAATAAAATAATTTGACAGCTTTCTAAACTATGATAAATAACATTAATTTCCCACCTAATTTTAATGTTTCTTATCATTTCACTTATTTGGTTAATATAAGGATTTTTAAAGACATAACCTGAGTTTAAAAAACTTACAATTTTCCGGGTTTTCACAATTTTTCCGGGCTTCGTCACGATCAACAAATCAACGTTAAAATGTACCATAAATTATAGAGAACTGTCATATGACAAGTTGCCATTTATATGAGTAGAAATTGTACTATTCATCCAAATTGTCTATGATTCTGCTTATTTTCTAGATATAAAATGAAGCATTGCGCATGCAATGTAATACGGACGTAATTTACAGTAGCAAGTAGCTAGCGCAGATATTATAACTGCGATATTTTTTTACAAAAAAAACCTATGTATACGGTGGCTGTGTCGTATACGTATAGCATATAGTAATATTTCAAATCTTCTAAATGGCAATAAACAAAACAAACGTCAACAAAAACAAAACGTCAGTAGAAAACATGGCGTCCTTGCTTTGTGTGCATTTTCGCATTTGATGTCAGATATTTTGCAAACAAATACAATAAATCTCCTGTTTATATTGTGACTACGACAGAAACGCTATAACTATTACGTTTACGTCAAAACATGAAGGTCAAACGTTGAAAGTTTATTGCTTTTGCACGTGAATTGTTTAACTCGTTACGGTTCTTGAAGGGGTAATTATTAGTTTTTACTTTCTATACTGTTTTTTCTGTTATATCTTCACAGTTTGCATCAGAACATTACTTTTGCTTTCATTTCCAAGTAACTGACCAGTGATTATAAGCGTAATATCGTGAATACGCAAGTGTAACCAGTGATACAAAGTTTGCAGTTTCATAAACTTTTGAAACCTAAAAAGGATGTGTTTAACATACTTTAGACCTGACTCACTGAATTAATGAAGTCCTCTGTGGTCAGTATAATTGATGCGCTTATTAAAATGACTGCTGGTCAATGTACTTGATTCTTGTGCTTGGTATCATTTTACCGTATCAAAATTCATTCAGCTCTACAGATATTTGGCCTTGTATATCAAATGGGATTAATTGAAAAGGCAGTTTATGATATATATTCAACTGGTGTATTTGTTATGATTGTGATCTAACTCAATGATTCAATAGCGCTCCGGTCTACTGATGCAAGTGACAGAGAGAGTGTCGCATGTTAAATTTCCATCCAGGGCAAACATTTCTGTGATTAGCAGTTTTTTTTTCTCTCTATCTGGGTTTCATGTCTTATATATAGTATACAAGAATAAAATAAAAACTTATTTAGATAGGTAATGTAAATATCCTTTTTTGTTTTAGTAAAGGTTAAAAAAAGTCATTTACAGTGTAATTTTTTCTAAAATCTGTAATGCCTGAAATAACTTTGTTTATTTATCTATTGAAATGTGTAGTTGTGTATACCAGACTGATTCCTATAATACAGTGAATCTGAAATTTGGAGCGAGAAGACTGTATGTAATTTGTACCTGGATGTTTATATTTATTGAATTATGTTATGAGAAGATACTCATAATGTTGGTCAATATTATTATGTTCTCTCATATTTGTCTTAAAGGACAAAGAGGTTTTTCCTTGCATTAAAAAATAACAACAAATTCTATAATAACAAATAAATGAGTTAGGGACCATCCATAAATTACGTCACACAGGGGAGGGAGGGGATTAACAAAGTGTGATATTACGTGACAAGGGGTAGGGGGTAGTCATAAACGTTGTGACGTCACATAATAAATAATATATAATTTTGAAATTTCTGTTTTCTAATTTTGACAAGGACAGGGTCAAAAAATCATGAAATTCGTGTGACGTAATTTAATTATTGACCTTTGTCAAAGATTTGCCAAGTTTATACAGGAGTTCAAACAGAGTCCATCAGGTGAGATGATGCCAAGGGCTTACCAATTGAGGGTAAAAAAAAGCTTTGCAAATCATGCGTAGGTTCCCTTGGGAATTTTGGTCAGTTTTAGTCCCTGTAACATAAACTTTTGCGTCTGAAATGCCCTGATGATGATAATCCTTGTTGCAGCACTGAATGGGTCCAAGAGGATGTCGTCCCGTGACGATGGACCGGTCTATTACAGGGAGATACAGAAGAACGCTTATCTTAAACGAATACCCAATGAAGATGGTGGCAGCAAATTACGACCTCTTGGTCAAAAGGTGATGTTTTTTTAAACTTAATTTATTTTCAAGGGTACTTGACAGTTATCCAAAATCTATTGTAGAACATTATAAATAAAACGATATTTCTCATAGAATAGTGAAACAACTGACTCAATTAATGTTTCTACATGTTTTTGTAGTTATTTCCATTAATTTTAATTTCCATTGAAATACATCCATATTCTTATTCTTATCCAGCTATCAAAACACTGAGCAACACTATAAATCTTACCCATTTTATCACTTACCTATATTTCACACTCTCAATAAAACAACGATCGAATTTGGCAAAATGAGTTTTGATAAAAAACTGACCTAAAAGAGACACTCGCGTCTGCGGGGACTAATAGAGACGCAAATATTTTTTCACATTATTGTTTAAGAAATCGAGGTGTTTTTTTTTTTACCGAGACTGTGTGGTTTGCTCTTTTAGGTCAGTTTTTTATCAAAACTCATTTTGCCAAAATTTTGAATTCGGTCATTGTTTAATTAATAGTTCGATTTATTAGCATTTCCTTCCCTCAAATATGGACAAGCGTGTACCACAGATTGGCTTATACAGTCAGCAAAAAAAACTTTCTTGCAACACACTTCAGGACACTGTTTAAAGTTTCAGCAGATGTTTTAAGGCTTATACTGTATACATTAATGCTTATACAATACTTGTAAGCCTTAGATATGTACTGTAAATGTCGGCTCGTAAGATAACTAATGGAGCATTAAATAAAACAATGAATGTTAAATAAAATTATGTATTTATGAAGTGTGTTATGTATGCATCATTAATATTCATATCTCTGCTTGTGTAATTTTAATTACTGACAAGAAGCTGTTTAGTAACGTTTTTCTGTGTTCTGTGGCATGAAGTGGCATAATATCTGCTTTACTTTTCCTTTTCCTTTATGGGCTAAGTCCACCTTTGCTAATGTTCATTTTATGTTTTTTTTTTGTTATTATCCCATCTCACTATCTCACTAATATTATAAATGCGAAAGTATGGATGTTTGTTTGTTTGTTCCGCTTTCACGCTGAAACTACTGAACGGATTGGGATGAAATTTCGTAGGTAGATAAATAAAGCACTCGGTTAACATATAGAATACTTTTAAGTAAAGGCTGGAGAACAACATAGTAGACATAGTTTAAGGGGGATCTGGATATAACATACCCAATGCCATCCTCAAGAACCGTTACAAATACAATATCCACGCGGGCGGAGCCGCGGGCAACAGCTAGTAAATTATAATTATAGTTTATCAGGCAGGCAATTGGTACAACTGATAATGCCTGTATCCAGTTATTGTTTTTGGTCTACATAAAAAACATTTTGACAAAAATTTCCTTTTTTTAAAAACTTGCAGAAACCAGCACTCAAACCAATGTGGACATTACTCTGCGTCCACAACGGGCGGATACCTTACCTGGAGCAGTACCCAGCGGCGGAGTCACCTTCCACAGCATCTCATACACCAGCTTGGAGGGCCAGTCTCCGCACGGCAAGACACGTGACGGCAAGCGTACGGCCGAGGGTCGGGACGGAGTATGACTTCCTCATAGACACCGATCATGGACCACTGAGGATGCTGGCTCCAGATTGGTGAGTCGCGTTTTAGGAACCTTAGTTGTGTGATAGGGTTTTTTTACCTACAGAAATACCCAGTGGCAGAGTCACCTTCCTTGTCTAGACACGTGACGGCAAGCGTGAGGCCCGTGTGGGGACGGAATATGACTTCCTAATAGATACCGATCGTGGACCGTTGAGGATGCTGGCTCCAGATTGGTGAATCGGTTTCATAGAAAGTTAGCTAAGCTCCACAACCTAAGGGTCCTAATCGTTCTAGATAGTTTTGTGGCGAGTACTGCAGATACCAAAATCATCTAAATAAGTATTTGTTGTGAATAGTTTAAAATACTTATGTCAGTAATATACAGGAGTAATATACAGAATGTTAAAAAAGTGCGTTTGACATTTTAAGTGGTTACTCAGAATCAAGTATAGAATACAGGAAAAATGTTTAAAAAATCCGATCACAATTTTTTTTTCAGTTTCCCCATACTAAATCTGAATATTGAATCAAGAATTCAAATTCTGAGTAACCTCTTGAAATCTCAAACTCACTTTTTTACAGGATACAATACGGCTGTGGTAACGTTATTCCCATTCCATTTCCAACAGGGATTCCATGCAGGACTGGGTACACACTCTCCGAGCCAAGCTTCACGAGCTGAAGATCCTGGCGGGGGGCGAGAACGTGTACTGTCGCGCCCCCGCCGCCCCTGCGCCGGCCCCCCCGCGAGCTCCCCAGAGGGATCCAACCAGCCCCCTGCCGCCGACTCCGCCTCTGCCGCCCACCAGGTAACTCCCCAATATGAAAAACCGGACAAGTCGGACTCGCGCACCAAATAAGTTTATAATCGCCAAAAAAATTTTTGAACTATTCATTACGTCACACGTTATGGGGGAGGGAGGGGTCAACGAAGTAGGTATGATATTATGTGACAAGGGTCAAGGGTTAACGTTGTGACGTCACATAATAAATAATATATAATTTTGGAATTTCTGTTTTCATTTATTCAATTCTGGGCGAAAAATTGCAAAATATGCGACATCACACCAGGGAGGGAAGGGGTGGTCCCACAAATGTGACCATCTGTGACGGACGGGGGAGGGATACAAAAATCATGAAATTCGTGTGACGTAATTTATGGATGGACCCTTGTGCTATAAGTCATTGCTTCTTGCCAAATTTCATGATTCTAGGTCAACAGGAAGTACCAACATAGAAAGTGTTGATTCCCGTGCAATTGTCAAAATATGCAGGAAAAACGGTTGTATCTTTTGATTGCGTTGACTTAGAAGTTTGATTTTTTCACAACTCTAAGGGATTGCAGACCTGAGTATTTGATATAAATTTTAATTTGATACCTCCACGCGTTCCTGAGGGTAAATAAATATTACCATTTTTGCTTATATTTTTTATGGAATAATTGAGGTCACTGTGTAGGTCCAAATAAAAATTATAATAAAAACGTGTTTTTCTGTTCTCTCAACAGAATACCAGGCATAGAAATAACACCGCGACCGACCATACAAGAAACACAACCGCAGCCACAGATACAGCAAACGGAAACCGAAATAGAATCTCAAACGATAATACAAACTACCCAGGAACAGAGAAATCAAGACAGAAATCAGCGGATAGAAAACCCAATTCGAAATCAAAGGACCGAAGAAAATATACAACGGACCGATGAAAATGAAACAGTAAATGAAATTAGCAATAATAATACTCAGGAACCACAAGTTAATGAAGCAAATGAACCAATTGACATATCAAATTGGGAACCGTTCGATCAACCGAGCACGAGTCAAGAGAAGGTTGAACCAAAGAAAGGTGTAACCAAGATCTGCGGTCAAAATATTTGTTTGGACGATTCCATATTGAAACGGAACGTTGAATCGACGGAGAGTGATGAAGAATTCTTTGCTGAGATAGATCGGATACATGATTCAGTTGAGAATTTGACGTTTGACGATCGGAAGGAGTTTAAGCAGAGATTGGTTGTGAACGATAGGGAAAAGGAAGAGAGTTCTAGTGGTACGGATAATAGAGAAAGGTAAGATTTTTAATTAACTATAGCGCTCCCTGGACACTTCAACAAACTTCAACATTATAATTTTGATTTTTTCATTTTAATTTTTGGTTAAATAAAAATATGTATGACGTCTGTACAGATGTACATGTGTGTTACGTAAAATAAATGTGTATGTTAACAACCCATATCGTCCCCACTGCCGGGGCAGGGGTCTCTTTCCATACTTCGGGAAGGTTACCATACTCCACACACGGGGGCCAAGTCCAGATTGGTGGAGGTTGTGGGGCTAGTGGCCAAGTCGACCCCAGTGTCAGAAGTTTTCAAGCTGCCTATAAGGCCTCTCACATGGCTTAACGACTGCCATCTATTGATAGCAGCCGACACCAATGGCTTAACGTGACCTCCGAAGCACGGAAACGGTCGAAATAAATGCTACTAAACGTCAATCTCGTCTAGGTTATGGCCATAGCAGTACTCAGTTAACCTGCATAATCGACGCGCAAGCCACACTCCTTGATTGCCTATTATTATTATTATTATTATAGTTTATACACTAGCAGCTATAACAGCTGATGCGTGTAGTTCACTGCACTTATGTAGTTTTTAACAAATGTTTGTCCAATTTATTTTTAAAACCATTCACGGATGGAGCACTTATCACTGTCTCTGGTAGTTTGTTCCACTGATTTACTACGCGGAGTGGCAAGAAGTGGCGGCGTGGGTTGCTTGTACTTATCGGGCGCCATAGTTTCAGCGAATGCCCTCTCAGGTTCACATTTTTGCTTTTCACGTATATCTCATTCAAGTTCCTGACGTTATATAGCCCATTCAGTATTTTATAAGTCTCGATGAGATCACCACGTTGCCTACGCTGTTCAAGTGTCGTAAGTTTTAATTCCTCCAATCGTTGTTCATACTCTGTGTTCCGAAGACAGGTAACCATTTTTGTTGCTCTTCTTTGAACCTTTTCTATGAGGTTAATGTCTTACTACTTAATGTATTACTACTATATAAAAATATGTTGTTTGTTTGTATCCGCATAAATGTGTTAAAACAATTTTATTGTTTCAGTTCTCCACAGTCCACTAATATAACCGTTATACAAGTATCGAATAAACCTCCGCACACAGCTATTCCGGTTATGGGACCAGAGACTAACGTTTTTGACTTCGATTTCAAACGGAATCTCTCCGTTCAGAACGACAACCAAACCGACTCCAAAAAGTTTGTAAACATTGTGAATACAGAGATACAAGTTCAGAATACAACGGACGATAGTTATGGAACTGTCTTCGAGGAGTCACCATATGGACATTTGAGTTTGACAACTACTGTCAATTTGACAGGAGAAAAGTGTGACGTTGATGAGAAGGAGAGAATATATGAACGGTTGTGTCTAGCTTCTACATCTAATGAAACGCCTAGTCCGTTCCCCGTTAGAAAAGTTAGAAATTTAGATAAAAATAGAAAGTCTTCGCTACCTAATTTAGATAATATAGTGAGCTCTGAATCGCCTTATGAGTATCTTTTCCCTAATTTTAGTCGAAACACTAATAACAATGTCACTTTAAATCATAATAATTCTTCGACCGAAGTCAATTCTAATTCTAATTTAAATAACAGAGATAATAAAAGAAATATAGCAATTAATAACGTTAACAATGAAGTAACTATAAGTGATAACTCTAGAAGTATAACCACTACTGATATATCGAGAAATAATGTATCTACATCTGAAAATACAAGAACTCATAACACTAGCGAAAATATACAAAGCAACAACACTTCGATAATCAATAACTCTAGATCGAATGTTTTAGCAACTAATAACACGAGATCGAATGACACAACATGTAACAACTCGAGAACTAATATAACAACAACAGAAATATCTCGAAGCTCGAATGAAACTCAAAATTTGAGACAAAATCAAAATTTACATGTGAATTTGACGAATTCTATATCGGTTGGGAATACGGACCTTACGGCGAGGGTGATAAGGGCTAATGTTGAACGGTCGCATAGTCAGAACGCGTATGACAGCTCGCCTAGGATAAGAGATCAGCTGATTAGAAGAGTGCAGAGAAAGAGTCCGAAAAGAGACGGAAAGAATGGTAAGTCAAAGAAATTGTTATTTTATTGTATCTTTTAACCAAAGATGATGTCAAAGTCAAAGTCAAAGTCAAAGTCAAAATATTTTTTATTTAAGTAGATGCTGTACGCATACTTTTAAATCGTCTTTTTTTTCTACCTAGTACAAAGTTCCTACCACGCGGAACTTGTACTCAACGTTTCGGGAAGTGTTAGCGGAGCGAGAAGAAACGTCGAGCCCAAAAGAAACTCGCCCCAACACATTTTTTGAAATAAATACTTAATATCTATTACAATTGATGTCATTACTAAAGCTATGAGCTGGAAGATCTATACATGTCCATACATCATTGTCATTAACATAGTCTTGGGTTTTATAATATTCTCTTGAACACAGGCATTTCTTTACATAGGTCTTAAACTTATTTTCGGATAAACTAATTACATTTTCAGGTATTTTATTGTAGAATTTTATACACTGCCCCATGAACGACTTCTTTACCTTACTCAGTCTCGAATAAGCAACTTCAATATTATTTCTATTTCTAAGATTAAAATTATGCCTGTCACTGTTTTTTGGAAATAAATCTAAATTCTTACGAACATACATGATGTTTTCATATATGAATTGACTGGCAACAGTTAAAATATTTATTTCTTTAAACTTGTTCCTCAATGACTCTCGAGATCGCATCTGATAGATAGCGCGAACGGCTCTTTTTTGCAGTATGAAAATAGTTTCTATGTCAGCCGCATGTCCCCAAATTAAGATGCCGTAAGACATTATACTATGAAAATAGCTAAAATACACTAGTCTTGCAGTATCTACATCTGTTAGTTGCCTTATTTTCTTGACGGCGTAGGCAGCTGAACTAAGCTTTCCTGCTAAGGTTTCTATATGTGGTCCCCATTGTAAAGAAGCATCTAAAGTAATACCAAGAAAAACAGTGCTATTTACGAACTCTAAAATATTACTATCTAATATTACATTATCGTGAGTTTGCTTGACATTTGGTAACCTGAATTTTATTACTTTTGTCTTTGTGGCATTTAATAGCAAGTTATTAACAGTAAACCATTTATGTATCTCTGAAAGTGTGTTGTTTACTTCGTCAATTTTGCTGTCTTTCCTGTCTACCTTAAAAATAAGAGATGTGTCATCTGCAAACAACACAATATTTGAGAGACGTTGCACCATAAATGGTAAGTCATTTATATAAACAAGGAAGAGAAAGGGGCCTAAAATAGATCCCTGGGGAACGCCTATTTTTACTGTAGAGCCGAGAGAATTTGTGCCATTTACTTGGACTGTTTGTAACCTATTGTTAAGGTAAGAATTGAGAAGACTGAGAGCCCTATCTTCCACACCGTAATGCTTTAGTTTAAGAAGTAAAGTTAAGATATAGTCAGAATCGTATCAGAAATAAGATGGCGCCAGTAGGTTCAGATCGATTATTCCCTCAGACGCGGGACGTCGCATAGCGACAAACCCTCGACAACCGTACAAAATGAAAATATTCAAAGTAGGCAGCGGTGTACACTTTTCGAACGTCATTCTTTTATCTACCTAATACGAGGTTCCTATACCACTCTGAACTCGTATACCCGCCGTTTCGGGAAGTGTTTGCGGAGTGAGAAGAAACGGCGGGCCCTAAAGAAACTCCCTCCAACACATTTTTTGAAAAAAGTCTTACATTCTATTACATCTTAATGCTAGATCAATAAATGTATTATACAATGTCATGTCTGTAAATAAAATTTTAAAAAATAAAAATAAAGAAAGAAAGAATTCAAAAGAGATAAAAGTGAAAATTATTTGTAGCTAATGACTAACAATTCCAAAAACCAATGACAAGAGCAGGCCAGTTCAAACGGACAGCATCCGATCGCGAGTATAACGCGAGAGTCAGCCATCGCTCCCCTCAACCATATTTGAGGGAAGGGAACGACGCGGCTCTGGCTCCTTAAGCGCGGAACGTCGCATTGCAACAGAAAGCACCCAGTCTAAAAAGATGTCTATGGCAAAACTATTGCGCTTGTCTTTGTTTAACGTATCTGTACTCCTCTTTGTTTCTATTTTCAAATCAGTAATTCGATTTTGTCTACCTATCGCCAATTACATGAAAAAGGCGAAAGAATGTAATCGCTCTGGACACGTCCGCACGCACGTTGATAGATAACACGGTTTTTAAGGGTCGCGCCTGCGGGGTTATAACTACACTGGTGGACTAAAAAATCGACTCAAAGTTTGTTTCCCGACTTTTGAAAAACCGGCCAAGTGCGAGTCGGACTCACGCACCGAGGGTTCCGTATAAATTCATAATCACACATGTGTTGAACTCTATATTTTTTATATTTAAGTTGATTGAATGAAAGGTAATTTGCGGTTTACGATTTATGACGTATTAAAAAAAACTACTTACTAGATCTCGTTCAAACCAATTTTCGGTGGAAGTTTGCATGGTAATGTACATCATATATTTTTTCTAGTTTTATCATTCTCTTATTTTAGAAGTTACAGGGGGGGGGGGGGCACACATTTTACCACTTTGGAAGTGTCTCTCGCGCAAACTATTCAGTTTAGGAAAAAATGATATTAGAAACCTCAATATCATTTTTGAAGACCTATCCATAGATACCCCACACGTATAGGTTTGATGAAAAAAAATTGTATGGGGAACCCTCAAAATTTATTGTTTTTTTTTCTATTTTTGTGTGAAAATCTTAATGCGGTTCCCAGAATACATCTACTTCCCATGTTTCAACAGTATAGTTCTTATAGTTTCTGAAAAAAGTGGCTGTGACATACGGACGGACGGACTGACAGACAGACATACATGACGAATCCATAAGGGTTCCGTTTTTTGCCATTTGGCTACGGAACCCTAAAAAGTAACTCAGTCTACAAAACTACTAAATACAAAAAAACAAAAAAACTAGAAAACCATCAAACTAAAATCATAAAGAGTAAACACGCAGTTTTTTAACTTTTGGTTTAATGGTTTTTTGTTAGATTGAGTTAATTTTCCAAAAGTCGTGCATGAAACTAAGTAGATTTTTTTGTCCACGAGTATAGATGGCGCTAATAAATAATTAGTTTTTTTCTACCTAGTACAAAGTTCCTACCACTCGGAACTTGTACACTCAACGTTTCGGGAAGTGTTAGCGGAGCGAGAAGAAACGTCGAGCCCAAAAGAAATTCGCCCCAACACATTTTTTTCAAAAAGTACTTTTCTAATACAATTCATGTCATTAATGGAACTAAGAGCTGGAGGATACATGATAATGAATCGCCAACCCCAAAAAAATGGAAGATGATGTTAAAGTTTTTTCAAAATGTTTTCCCACATTAACAGATAAAACGGAAACGCAGACTAAACCAATATGGAAGCGAGGTCTCACGGAGCTGTCTTTGCTGAGTCGCCTGCGAGGGATCGGCCAGGGCAAGCGGCAAGAGAGCCCTAATAGGCAGGAGAATGATAACGACAGGTCGGTAATGAGTTACAGGTAATTTTCAAGCATATTAAGGTAAGTGGACTGTAATTGAGCGTGGCAGTGGCTTATGTTTAGAAATGGCATGGCTGTGTTAGAAAATGTGAATGACATGACCAAACAATCAACATTTTATTTTCTCTCATTCTACATAGAACAGTAATAAAAATTGTACTCTACATAAACTTTCATCCCCTATATTGTTAGAAAAGTGAGTCACATGGTTGTGTTAGAAAAATTACATGGTGTGTTAGAAAAATGACATGGTTGTGTTAGAAAAATGACATGGTTGTGTTAGAAAAATGACATGGTTGTTTGTGTAAGAAATATGACATGGTTGTGTAAGAAATATGACATGGTTGTGTTAGAAAATGACATGGTTGTGTTAGAAAAATGACATGGTTGTGTAAGAAATATGACATGGTTGTGTTAGAAAATGACATGGTTGTGTAAGAAATATGACATAGTTGTGTTAGAAAATGACATGTATGTATGTGTTAGAAAAATGACATGGTTGTGTAAGAAATATGACGTGGTTGTGTTAGAAAATGACATGTATGTATGTGTTAGAAAAATGACATGGTTGTGTAAAAAATATGACATGGTTGTGTTAGAAAATGACATGTAAGTATGTATGTGTTAGAAAAATGACATGGTTGTGTTTGAAATATGTCATACATAGTTTTGTTAAAAGAATAACAAGTTTGAGTTAGAATAATGAATTAATTACTTTTTTGTGTTAGAAAAATGACATGGTTGTGTTAAAAAAATGACATGGTTGTAGTAGAAAAATGACATGGTTGTGTTAGAAAAATGACATGGTTGTGTTAGAAAAATGACATGGTTGTGTTAGAAAAATGACACGGTTTTATTAGAAAAGTGAATGACATGACTGTTTTAAAAAACCAAAACATTTTTGTGTTTGAAAATTGCGTTTTTAATAGAATTTAACAAGTGAACAATACTTACCGGATTCCCAAAATTAATATAATTATCCTTCTAAAATTCTTTAGCAATGGAAAGAAACACAATAGTTTGGTGAATACAATTCTCCTTTCAGGGTTGTGCAATCCTCTGTGAAAGTAATACATCGGTCGAGGCCGGAAGGCAGGGTTGACTACACTAGGAGACGGAGCAGCTCCCTAAGCAATGGTAAGTCGAATATACATTAGTATACCTACTGTGTTTTTTTTTATGTGATAGCTGGCAAACGAGCAGACGGATCACCTGATGATAAGCGATTACCGCCGCCCATAGACACCCGCAACACCAGAGGAGTCACAAGTGCGTTGCCGACCTTCGAAATGGGATGGGGGATGGGGGAATTGGGAGGGGGAGGTTGGGTCACCGGTACCCTCACTCACTCGGCGAAACACAACGCAAGCGTTGCTTCACGCCGGTTTTCTGTGAGGCCGTGGTATCACTCCGGTCGAGCCGGCCCATTCGTGCCGAAGTCAAAGTCAAAGTCAAAGTCAAAATATTTTTTATTTAAGTAGATGCTGTACGCATACTTTTAAATCGTCTTTTTTTTTCTACCTAGTACAAAGTTCCTACCACGCGGAACTTGTACACTCCGAAGCATGGCTCTCCCACGGATAACTGTATAGGGTCCATATGAAATACCTGAAAAAAATATTTAAAAAATGTGTTGGAGGGAGTTTCTTTAGGGCCCGACGATTCTTCTCTCCGCAAACGCTTACCAAAACGTTGGGTATACGAGTTCCGAGTGGTAGGAACTTCGTATTAGGTAGATTAAAGACCTGCGAAAAGTGTACAATGCTACCTGCTTCGAATAAACATATTTTGAGTTTGAGTTTAAACACGGCTTCTACTCAAAATTGTACAACTTTCCACACGGAACCTATACTCAGTTCCTAAAAAAAAATGGAGTCCTCATACTAATTGATTAACTGAACCGCCAATTTTGTATGGGAACTCGAATTTCTTTTTTTGCGAATTGAGTATGGGTTCCTTGGGGAAAGTTGTTCAGTTTCATGAGAAGAAGCCGCAGTTTAAAGAGTTTCCGCTAATTTTGTTGTACCTTATTGTATCCCAAAACCAACTCGAGTGATACGTAGTATAAGGCTATTGTTATTAAGTTTATAGAAATATGTGATTGCATTGTCTCCGAGACTAATGTTGTTTTTTTATTATTTTTGTATTTTGGTCTTGTTAACGACCCATTACGTCCCCACTGCAGGGGCACGGGTCTCTTCCCATAACTCGGGAAGGTTTAGGCTATACACGGGGGCCAAGTCCGGATTGGTGGAGGTTGCGGGGCTAGCGGCCAACCCCAGTGTCAGAAGTTTTCAAGCCGCCTATAAGGCCTCTGACAGGCTTAACGACTGCTAGCGATAGCAGCCGGCACCAACAGCTTAGCATGCCTTGCGAAGCACGGAAACGGTCGAGATAAATGCCACTAGCAGTCAAACCCATCCAGGTTATGACCGTGTCTGTAGTCAGTTAACCTGCATGATCGATGCAACCACGCAAGCCGCACTGAGCCACGACTGCTTCTATTTTTGTGTTTTTGTATTATCTAAGTGTTTCGATTTATACAGTATATTGGATTTATGTTTCCATACAAACTTATCTCAAAACCGACTGAAGTGATCGTAATAAAGCGAGTATTATTTTGATGTGTCAGCGGGGCCGGGCCCGGGCCCCCAGTTTGGGGTCCCAAGGCCCACTCCTGTCTCTGAACTCGACTGATCGTAATATTATTCTTATTGTATCGATGTAACAGCGGCGCCAGGGGCAGGGACACCAGGGTCGGGAGTGCCGGGGGCTGTGGCACCCAGTGCGGGGTCCGCAGGCCCCCTGCTATCCCTCCGCGCGCGGCAAGCGGCGGCACTGAGGGCGGAGCAGCGCCGCGCCGCCATCGCCGCGAGAGTGGCTAGACATGCTCCCCCTGCGTTCTTGGACTACGATAGTGCTGTGTGGTGAGTCAGCACACACGAAACATCCCACTGCGTCGGTACTACATAACTAGATAGATAGATAGATAAATCATTTATTCACAAAATTACGACACAAAATACAAAAAATGAAACAACAGACATAATTATAAATCTATAACACAAGAAAAATTAATTAACAGAAACACAGATAGGTATCTCGTGCCGCATTGTGATCTACTAGTGACTATTATAGTGACTTGTGATCGGAAATTCGGTTGCAATTATACCTAAAATTGGAGCGCTAGCATAATATGGACATGCCGTTTTGAATAAAATTGGAAAGTATTGGCCATACATATGTAGTGTTAAATGTTTCACATTTAAGCCCCCCTATCACCTCCTACAAGGATTACCGGTAACCCTGTGTATATAAAATAAGTTGTGGATATAAACACATAATAGCATACATAAAATTTTCAATAATATCAACATTCACTACAATCAGATCATTACAATTAAGAATCCCAACGCTTTTTACGATCCCAGTATCCCGGGATTTTTTTCTATGAAAATTTATACATTTATTGGGAAACGCATATCCATACTATTCTTTCTAAAAACGAAATTGCACCCGAATTTCCGATCACTATACATAACACACTACACTGCTATACGATACCAGCTATCGACGCTATCGGTATGTCAGCAGCGCCGGGGGCGAGGGCGCTAGTGACACACCGATAGCTACGCTCCACTGCTATACTTCTACTATCACGAGGGAAGGCACACCAGGGGCTGGGGTGGGGCTATCCGTGGGGGGTACGTGTCGCTATGGCCTTTTTAGACTACGACAATCCACATGCCTTCTTGGACTACTGCAGTGCTATCGGCTGTGTAGTAAGAGAGAGCTGCACACAACACTGGTATAAAGGCTCCAGCAATCAGTGCTATCATCGTCGCTAGTGCCGATAGCAATGCTAGCTGCTACGTACGAAAAAATATCGGCTTCTCCATACAAATTGTCCGCTTCCCGCTATCTGTCTGTCCCTATGTATGCTTAGATCTTTAAAACTACGCAACGGATTTTGATGCGGTTTTTTTAATAGATAGAGTGATTCAAGAGGAAAGTTTATGTGTATATAATACATTGCACCCGTGCGAAGCCGGGGCGGGTCGCTAGTAATTGTATAAAACAAAAAAAAATCGGCTTCTCCATACAAAATTATAAACTTAATTTTGTATGGAGAAGCCGATTTTTTTTTCGTTTCCTGAAAAAAAATCTTGTGGAATCTTGTTCAGTTTCGTCTACTGAGCAAGCCCTTAAAGTTTTCGGAAACCTGTCCCTTACACCCTGTATATATTCATGGATGCTCCAATAAAAATGGTTTCAGCAGATTTTCTTAAAGCTTATATACAAATACTAGCAACCCGCCCCGGCTTCGCACGGGTGCAATGTATTATATAGACATAAAGCTTCCTCTTGAATCACTCTATCTATAAAAAAAAACCGCATCAAAATCCGTTGCGTAGTTTTAAAGATATAAGCATACATAGGGACAGACAGACAGCGGGAAGCGACTTTGTTTTAAGTATACTATGTAGTGATATTCTCCCCCTACAGGATATGGTGGTGGGGCGGAGCTCGATGCGGCGGCCGCGCCGGTGACCGAGTGGTGGCTTTGCGAGGCATACAGCCTAGAGACGCGAGCCACGCCCGCCAGCTGGTGAAGACAGCCCCCGGGCCCTCGGTGAGTCACTTGATCATCATCAGCCAAAAGACGTCCACTGCTGGACAAACGCCTCCCCAAGGATTTCCACACCGACCGGTCCTGCGCTGCGCTGACTTTCAACTTCATCATTATTTTGACATTTATATGTATAATAAATTGTAAAATAACATTTAAAATTACTTTACCAATAAAATTATTATGATTATCATCGGTCCACCGAATGGGAGACCTACACTGCGTCTTCCGGTGCGCGCTCGCCACTCGAGAACTTTCCTGCCCCAGCGGCCATCTGTTCTACGAGCTATGTGCCCCGCCCACTGCCACTTTCTGTGAGCTATGTCGGATACTTTAGGTCTACGTATCTCCTAATTTCTAATTCTAATAATTCGATCACGTAGGGAATCACCGAGCATGCACAAATCAGGTCATTATTTTTAACAGTCTTCAAAAAAGGAGGAGGTTCTCAATTCGACTGTTTGTTTTTTAATGTTTGTTACGCGATTACTCCGCCAGTTATGGATTGATTTTGATGATTCTTTTTTTGTTTGGTAGGGAACACTTTAGAGGTGGTCCCATATAAATTTTATCAAAATTGATTCAGTGCTTTTTGAAAAAAACAACAAAAACTAAAAAATCATTGCAAAATGGTAGTTGTTACGATTGAAGTCGGTTTTTTAAAGTGATTATGTCTTCCTAATACGAGGTTCCTACCACTCGGAACTCGTATACCCGCCGTTTCGGGAAGTGTTTGCGGAGTGAGAAGAAATGGCGGGCCCTAAAGAAACTCCCTCCAACACATTTTTTGAAAACTTCTTATATAACATTTTAATGCTAGGTCAAGAGATGATTTATATAATGTCATGTCTGTAAAAAAAAGAAACTTATGCCTGCCTCCAACACATTTTTTCAAAAAAGTTATTGTATTCTGTTACATCTTAATTTTATTCTTATCGTCTTAATTAAATTTTCTCTCAGATGCGTCTGTCTATAACAGCTGTAACGTTTCAGGTGGACATCCTCTTTCACCGAGTGCCGCTCGCTAAGATTTTCGTGTTCAACAAGCGTGATCTCGAGACAATAGGTGAGCAATGTGAATTTTCAGTGCCAACTAACATTAAAAAGAATAATGGCAAACTGCCATATATAGGGTGACTTTAAATTAGTTCTTGATACGAAAGGCTATGCATGTGCTCATGATAACAGACAACTTTCCCTAAGAAACCCATAGTCAAATCTCAAAAAAAAAGTTCTGGACCCTCCATACAAATCGGTCAATAGACCACCTTTTGTATGAAGAGTCCAATTTTTTTTTTGAGATTTGACTATGGGTTTCTTAGGGAAAGTTGTTATTTAAAATCATCCTATATTAATTTACCTGGATTAAATTTGTTAAAGTATAAAAATTGAAAATACAAAAAACTATTCACGTGTTACTACATAACGTATTCCTTCAAGAATTAAGACTCTGAACCAGAGAAAAAGATAAAGAGAATAATTTCCTTACACTAAAAGTGAAATAAGAAATAATCTTCTACAATTGTGAAGTGTCTAGCGAATGGCAACACTAAAAGCACAACATTGACATTTTGCTCAGGGCCGCGTTCAATGGGTACACCCTGAGAGCACCTGTTGTTGTTATGTACTTTCCGCTTCGCACTTACGAGATTTATATTAAGCGGACCAGACACTATTAGTAATAATGACAGTATTTTTGCATAAGTATAATGACATTCCATCGTTTAGTATGCAACAGACCATCATTCCAACCACTACACTGTCAGTATATTGTCATTACTTGAAAATACTGTCATTATTACTGATAGTGTCTGGTCCGCTTTAGGCTATCCTGCTTTCAAAGTGAACGGGTGCTGTCTGAACGTACCCTCGGAACGCGCTATGGGACCAGTTAGTCAACTAAACTTCCAAAAACAATTACTTAATTTCCTCCGGTTGCAGTAACCATACTGACTTATTTAAAAATAAAGAGTAAATATTTAATTTATTTTTCTTTCGTCTACATTTTATAAGTTTTAAAAAGTCAGGTATGATCTTGCCATAATTCTTTGAGTTGCAGCCACCCAGTACTGGCTTTTACTATCATTCTATGACTTCCTAACAGTTAGTGTTAACAACCCATTACGTCCCCACCGCAGGGGCACGGGTCTCTTCCGGGAAGGTAAGGCCATACTCCACACACATGGGCCATCCGGATTCAGATTCAGTGAAATCGTCAGCTGTCAGAAAGCTGATTGTTTCGGGTGTTTCCGTCGATACTTTGTTCTTGTCTGCGCGAACGAAGATTACCGACGCGCCTTATTTTTAACCCCCGACGCAAAAAGAGGGGTGTTATAAGTTTAACGTGTCTGTGTATCTGTGTATCTGTCTGTGGTATCGTAGCTCCCAAACGGATGAACCGATTTTCGTTTTGTTTTTTTTGTGTCATAGATAATTTTATTTGTGTACTACTGTACTTACGTGTGGGGCTAGTGGTCAACCCCAGTGTAAGAAGTTTTCAAGCCGCCTATAAGGCCTTCGACATGGCTTAACGACTGCCATCTAGCGATAGCAGCCGACACCAACGGCTTCACGTATCTTGCGAAGCACGGAAACCACCAACAGCCAAATCCATCCAGGTTATGACAGTGTCTGTAGTCACAACCTCCACCAATCCGGACTTGGCCCCCGTGTATGGAGTATGGCCTAACCTTCCCGAGTTATGGGATGAGACCCGTGCCCCTACAGTGGGGACGTAATGGGTTGTTAACACTGTATTTACTTACCTACCTATTAATATTTATGTTCATACTCAGGTATTAAACTAGACAACGAGTGCAATATAACTCACGTGGACAATCAGTCGCCGGCCTCTAGAGCCGGCATCCCGCCGCCGGGCGCGTGGGCCGTCACCGAGGTCAACAACCGGCCCATCAACCTGCTCAAGGTCAAGGTCAACTTTATATGATGTAGTGGGCTGCGAGTTTGATGCGCTACATGTTGTAGTGTAGTGGGCTGCGAGTTTGATGCTCTACATGTTGTAGTGTAGTGAGTGGGCTGCGAGTGTGATGCGCTACATGTTGTAGTGTAGTGGGCTGCGAGTTTGATGCTCTACATGTTGTAGTGTAGTGGGCTGCGAGTGTGATGCGCTACATGTTGTAGTGTAGTGGGCTGCGGGTTTGATGCGCTACATGTTGTAGTGTAGTGGGCTGCGAGTGTGATGCGCTACATGTTGTAGTGTAGTGGGCTGCGGGTTTGATGCGCTACATGTTGTAGTGTAGTGGGCTGCGAGTGTGATGCGCTACATGTTGTAGTGTAGTGGGCTGCGAGTGTGATGGCTTGCAAGTTTACTGTATATTTGTTTGATGATATGCAAATGTTATGTAGATATTTGTTATTTATTCATAAACTTTTTTTTAATTTTAGCATGCAATATCTCTCCAAGGAGGTACGTATCTTTCGAAACTATATCTGTCTCTTTCCTTCCAGGGCGGAGAGGAGGAGATGAATAGACTCAGTCTGCACGGCACCGAAGTATCCGTATTGCTGCAACCGTCGCCCCTAGTCAAGAAATTACGCGCCGCCATGAAAGCGAACAAGTCTTTGTTATCATTGAAGTGAAACTTATTTTTAACCGACTTCAAAAAAGGAGGAGGTTCTCAATTCGTCGGAATCTTTTTTTTTATCTATGTTCACCGATTACTTGAAGACGCCTGAACCAATTTGGAAAATTCTTTTTTTTTTGTTTAAAAGGGTATACTTAACAGGTGGTCCCATATAAATTTTATCGAAATAGATTCAGCGGTTTTTGAGAAAATCAACAAAAACATAGCAAAATTGGAGTTGTTGCGATTGAAGTCGGTTGTTTTTAACGTATTCAGCGTGGTCAATTATGCTATGAACACACGTTACTCCATAATAAATACATAAGTACCATTGTACAATGTACATATTATACTTCATTCTAATAAAAAATGCAATATGTTATGTCCCCACTGCAGGGGCACAGGTTTCTTCCCATAACTCGGGAAAGTTAGGCCATACTCCACACACGGGGGCCAAGTCCGGATTGGTGGAGGTGGTGGGCTAGTGGCCAGCACCAGTGTCAGAAGTTTTCAAGCCGCCTATAAGGCCTCCGACATGGCTTAACGACTGCTATCTAGCGATAGCAACCGGCCCCAATGGCTTAACGTGCCTTGCGAAGCACGGAAACTGTCGAGATGAATGCCACTAACAGCCAAAAAAAGCATAAGGTAAACAAACTTACTATGGAACTGACACATGTCAACGTCAGTTGCCTATTGTTTACATTTTGCTTTTTTTGGAATGAACCATACAATACGGCCACTCCCTGCCCCTCTCTTAAGATGACCCCCACCCCGGTAAGATCCGGTGACGGTTGCGTAGCACCAGCCAAGCGACACATTGACTTGACATCATCTCACCTGGTGGTAAGTGATGATGATGCCGAAGATGGAAGCGGGCTTACCAAGATTCCCCAACGCAATGGGGAACTGGCTATCTTATCTTCATGCCGGAACGTGTCAATGCTGTTAAAAATTATGGTTTGCGGCAAGACTTGGATAAGATGGTCGTCCAACCAAACGGAATACTATAGTTTGACCTCGCTGGGAATCGAACCCGCGATCTTAATCGAGTGGACTGTTAGATGTAATTACTAAATTTTAGATGAAATTTTGTATAAATTATATGTATAAATTGTTTGTCAATCAGTGTGTTTTATACTGGAAATATTTTTAGGATTTTTGAGTACATAAATATGTACATGTACATTTTTAGGATATATTTGGATATTAAAACCTATGTCATATCATAGATTATTTGAAAATAGACCAAATTTTAATAATAAAAAAAAATAGAAATGGCAAATCGATTCGAAAATAATATATTTAGAAAATAGTAAAATTAAAAGTGAATTTGGTAACATTTAGGGCCACTTTTATATATGACACACGAATCCGTCGAAAACATGCAACTCGGCACTATTGTGCCAATTTTGATAAAACTTTTTGATAGGTATAGCTAGCAATATTTTTTATGCAATATTCTTCTGTATCATATCACATTTTTACCTCACATTAATAAGGTTAGTGGTTTTTTTGTTACAAGATTGCTTGTATAGGCGGATTCTCCTAAAATTGGATGACGGTTTATTACTTGCTAAAATCAGTATGCCTAAAGAGGGCCAGACACTAAGTAATATTAACAGTATTTTTATTATTATCATCAATATTATGTATTTAAAAGTATATGTGTATATACAGGGTGTAACAGAAGTGTGTGACAATACTTCAAGGTTGGCTTTTACCCATCAAACTGAACAACTTTTGTTCTACAACTTTGTTGAAATCGCAAAATTTTTTTTGGACTTTTCATACAAATCGATCAGCTGGCAAACCAAGTTTGTATGAAAAGTCCAAAAATTTTTTTGCGATTTCAACAAAGTTGTAGAACAAAAGTTGTTCAGTTTGATGGGTAAAAGCCAACCTTGAAGTATTGTCACACACTTCTGTTACACCCTGTATATATCAGTCTCTGGTTCCCAAGATACAGGGATCCTAGTTTGGGGCCAGATGACCGTGTGTGATTTGTCCCAGATATTATCATTATTATATTACTGTCAATCCATCGCTCAGTGTTATTACAGTTCGACTACGATGTCTTGTCGTGTGGTGAAAAGCCGGAACTAACGCCGCCATCTTGAAAAATGACACTATTCTATTCTTTTCTATTTGGCATTCCACATCTCATAACGAGCGTGATTTTGCCAGTGTCAAGTGAAAAGTGGGAGAATCTTCAATTTAAAAAAATGGCGACACGCCAATGTCAAGTGAAAGACGCGGCTCTAAGAGTGATGGGCGCTTAAAGACGCTCCACGTGGTGGTTTGCTGCTGGAACTCGGAAAACGGAGCTGTCTCCGGAGTTAATCCTCGTCTTATGACCGCTTGTCACTGAATTGGTTTCACAGCTATTTTCCCATCACAAAAATAACGTTGAGACTACTCTAAAACGGAAATAATTAAAAAAGTAACTCAGCAGACGTGTGCTCGGCACAAGTCCTGGCAACCAACCCGACACTATTTGTATGAAATACATGTCAGATTTGCGACAAAAGCGCCCCCCGTCAATGTCATCCACACGCCAAAAGACCGTAGTCAGACTGTACTTACCGTCAATCCTTCATTCCAACCACTATACTGTCAGTAATACTGTCAATACTTGAAAATACTGTCAATATTATTATAACTAGTGAACGGAAATTCGGATGCAATTTCGTTTTTAGAAAGAATAGTATGGATATGCCTTACCCATCAAATGTAAAGATTTTCATAGAAAAAATTCTCGAGATACCGGGATCGTAAAAAGCGTTGGGATTCTTAATTGTAATGATCTGATTGTAGTGAATGTTGATATTATTGAAAATTTTATGTATGCTATTGTGTTTATATACACAGGGTTGCCGGTAATCCTTGTAGGAGGTGATAGGGGGGCTTAAAATGTGAAACATTTAACACTACATATGTATGGCCAATAGTTTCCAATTCTGTTTAAAACTGCATGTCCATATTATGATAGCTCCCGAATTTTAGGTATAATTGCATCCGAATTTCCGATCACTAATTATAACTGACAATGTTTGGTCCGCTTAAGAAAGTTTTGAAAGTAAATGTCGGTTCCGACATTTTATTTATGGTCCGCAGAAAGTTTTAAAAGTTAATGTCACGTTTTAAATTTCGACGTTAAATTTTAAAAAGCGTTTCAGAACATTTTCATAGACCGACTAATGATTTTTTGCCGACAAGTCGGTTCTAAAGGGCTTTGAACATTTTGGCCTACCTACTGTCCGCCATTTTTATTTTGCAAAATAACGGCTATTACCCATGAATCTTGCATGAATCGATAACTGAGAGGAATATAAACGAAAATTGTTTTGGACAGGAACTTCCTAAAGTCTCCACTCCGTTGGCAAAAAGTCGGCCGACTAGACAGCAGTGCTACCAACCAATTCAGTCGGAGCAAAAGGAATTTGAACTTTCTATACAAAGTCGGCTACTCAGCTCATCGATTTGTATGAAGAGTCCAATTTTGATTTTGCTCCGATTGAATTGGTTTCCTAGAAAAGGGTTCAGTTCATGATTAAAAACAACAGTTAAAATTTGGTGCTCGATTTCAGTTTCGCCCTGGATAATTAATTGGTGGTTTCGTAAAAAAAACACGTCATTTTGCAATAAAAAATACAGTGCCGACTAATCCGCATTTTATGCGTATTAGTTAGATTTAAAAGGCAACTTTTATAGCAGGCGATTTGTCGTTTACATCTCTAGTAATTTTTACCCGACTGCGTCAGGAGGGTTATGTTTTTCGAGTGTATGTTCTTTGGCACGCTCTGTAGCCTAAATGACTTGATGGATTTTAGCTTAAAGCGCGATACACACAGAGGCGGCCGCGGGGCGGTACCGGGAGCGGGATATTTTGTAATGTTCGAATTACTATGGTAAACCCTTCACACCAAAACCGGGCGGGCGCCGCGCGTTTTGGTTTGAAGGGTTTCATAGTCATCCGAACATTACAAAAAATCCCGCTCCCGGTACCGCCCCGCGGCCGCCTCTGTGTGTATCGCGCTTAACAGGTGTCGTTAGATTCGTCTTGGTCCCGAGAGTGACATAGGATACAATTTAATGCAGTCGGGTTATTAAAAAAAATGGTTATGTTATCTTAAGTGTGAAAGGAACAGCCTCTCGTCAGGTAATTCTCACCTGAGTTCTGGAACGGAGCCCAATTTTGTTTTTATACAGTGTTAATTAATAGATAAATATGAGTCCATAACGTTTAGAAATAGCAAAATTTTTATTATTTTATTATCAAATCACTCATTAATTTAAAATATACACATAATGGTTTGTGATACCGGGTTTGTATGTAGATAATTACTCTTTTTGTATATTTTTTAATTACTTTAAAGAAAGTTGTAAAGAAAATTGGCAACAAACTTAAAATTTATTTATTTAATATGAAAGAAATATTAAAAAATAATTTTAATTAATATTTTTAAATGTTTATACTTATTTATTGGTGTGCAAAATTTATTTTATTATTATCGTTTTATGTACTCTTTACACAATAATAAAATTCTCATATTTGTAACTATGTAAGTAACAATGAGTAATATAGGTTGTAAGTACACATATATTTCAAAACTTGTGATCATTTTACTATTTTATAAGTTCTAATTGCAATAAAATACGTTAAAAATATAAAAGTTTTTTTTTTGTCTTTTTTGCCAAAAGTAGTCCTTTCACCTTTACTCTCACTCTCCGAGATCATAACTAGAATAGAATAGAAATAAGAAATAATTTATTTGCAAAAAAAGACAAGCACACACACATACAAAACAAAAGATAAACAATGAAGTAATACAAGACAATTAAAATATGTAAAGTATACAAAACTGGACTGATCACATGCACATAAAACAAGAAAAAAAAACTGTACATAAATTCCTATCGTAACAACAAGGGAGTTGTTGTGTGTGCTGCAGAATTTCCAAATTTGTGGTTATAGCTCAGTGTACGTATTACCCAGGAGGGCAAAACACTGACTGATAACTAGTCAAACACACTCAAATTAATACAATACAAAAAAAGACAAATGCAAAAAAGTCGTGCAGTTCGATCACTCTTGAGCTGCAAATTTTGTATGGAATCCGTGTTTTGCAATTTTATTGTTATTCGTACAATTCGTTAAGTTGATTAGCTGCCAATTTTGTATGGAGTCCGTTATATCAAATTCTTTGAACTAAAGTTGTTCACTTATATTCAGTATGATTTTCAGTGTGACGAGTAGTTGCCCTACGCCTGTTTTGATTTAATACAATAGGCTCAAAGTCAAAGTATTTATTTGCGAAACTAAGTGTACAAATAGACGGTCGTTACAGAAAGGAATTTACAACTTAGTCGCCCTTTTCAGGTACAGCAAAAGGAGAAAAGAGAAAGAGGGAACGTCATAATAATATTCATTTTTCATTTAAAAATTCATTAATCGTATAATAGCATTTAGTTATAAAGGATTCTTTAAGTTTTTTACTAAAAACTGTTATTTTCGGTTCATTTTTAATATGTAGCGGAATTTTAATAGTAGGGGCTACAGTTGAGCATTTTTATTCTAGAGTATGGTAAATGGAGTCTATTTTTGTGGCGAGTATTTATGTTGTGAATGTCATGGAATGTTGTAAATATTTGGCAGGTACTGTCAGAGCACAAAATACACAGACAGATACAGAAGGTCCGCTCAATACGCTCACTAAAATCCTATACATGCTTATAGACCTATACGGTCGTTGTAGGCAAGATCACGATACTGTTGTGATACTTTGCCGCGTGACCTTGCCTCGAACGACCGTATATTTCTATAAGCATGTACCTATATGCTTACGATTTTAGTGGTTTGTATTGAACGGACCTTCTGTGTCTATTTTGTGGTCAGGGTGTGCATCAGGATGGCAGGGCACCTGCATGGTTGCAAATCTGCATGAAATGAACATACCTAAAACTTTTTTCTATGATACAATGTAGCACGGTTAAATTGTGCACACGATGAGAAGAATAGGTTTCTTCAAAAACACTTTAACGAAAAACCGTGGCTTTTACTAATGTAACTGACCCAGAAAAGTCAATTCGCAAAAATAAACTTTCATACTAAATATTTGGGCCGATTAGCTAATTAACTTGCTATAAAAGGAAAAAATATAATGAAATTATTAATAAAATTAAATTTAAACTCCATATTATCAGAATAAAAATATTTTATTTTACATAATTATCGAATATATCTATAATACAATAGTTAACATTGTCTTACAGACAATACTTATCGACATAAGTACAGACATATAATTACAATATATTTAACATAATGTAATAATATTTAATGTAAATTAAAATGTTATTTAATTACATTTTATATACAGGGTGTAACAGAAAGGTGTGACAATACTTCAAGGTTGGATTTTACCCATCAAACTGAACAACTTTTGTTCTACAACTTTGTTCAAATCGCAAATTTTTTTTGACTCGATCAACTGACGAACCAAGTTTGTAAGTAAAAGTCCGAAAATTTCTTTGCGATTTCAACAAAGTTGTAGAACAAAAGTTGTTCAGTTTGATGGGTAAAAGCCAACCTTGAAGTATTATCAAACCTTTCTATTACATCCTGTATATGATCAGTTAAAGGACCTTTTTTGACCTTTAAATAATTTCATAAGGACGAGGCCTCTCTGTTTCACCGCTAACTGTACAGAAGTTGAATACATAAAAAATAATTTATGAAATATTGTTAACTATAGTTCATTCCAATCAAAAAAAGCAAAAGGTAAACAAACGTAGTATGCAGATGACATTGACATGTGTCAGTTCCATGTAAGTTTGTTTACGTTTTGCTTTTTTTGATTGGAATGAACTATAAACAGCATTTTTTTTTATTGAAATTGTATAAAAGCTTCATTAGAATTTAATTACCTGTACAATTTTTAATGTTAGTATAAAAATCTCGATATGAGGTATGTATGACGAGCATAAACAGCAATGTACGAAAGGACTCGCCTTTAAGAAGTCAATTGAGGTCTATGCAGTTAGAATGGAAAATATTTAGTTAATCTAAATTAAAAGCATATAGACAGATATAGGTATATAAGGTGCTACTTTATTAGTACCCGATATTTTAGTCAGTGCTTCTACTCTGATTCTGATCAACTTTCCCCAAGAGATCCATAGTCAAATCGAAAAAAAAAATTTTTGGACTCTTCATACAAATCGATCAGCCGAGCGGCCAAATTAGTTTGAAGAGCCCAAAAATTTTTTTGCGCTTTGACTATGGGTTTCTTGGGGAAAGTTGATCAGAATCAGGAGTAGAAGCACTGACTAAAATATCGGGCACTAATTCAGTAGCACCTTATACAGGTGTAACAGAAAGGTGTGATAATAATGATAATACTTCAAGGTTGGCTTTTACCCATCAAACTGAACAACTTTTGTTCTACAACTTTGTTGAAATCGCAAAGAAATTTTCGGACTTTTCATACAAACTTGGTTCGCCAGCTGATCATTTTGTATGAAAAGTCCAAAAAAAACTTTTGCTATTTCAACAAAGTTGTAGAACAAAAGTTGTTCAGTTTGATGGGTAAAAGCCAACCTTGAAGTATTATCACACCTTTCTGTTACACCCTGTATATAAAACATATTAGATTTCCCATAATTTTTCCCTACATCCACTCGGTTGAACAATCATATTTCATATATCAACAATACATATTTGAAGCATCAAAGACTGCAAACATCTTGCTTACATCCATAAAACAACTAAGGTTGTCTGGAAGAGATCGCTCGTAAGCACTAAGACCGCCTATCTGTATAACTTTTTTCTCTCCGGGCATACTGTTTATTTTCGTGTTTTATGTTGTGCACTGTGCAATAAACTGTTTTCATTCATTCAAAAAGCGCAATTATACAAAATAACAATAATTATACCTCTACTAAATGATTACTGGAATACTATTGTATTTAAGGGTCCCGTCAAGAAATCGTCTCCTATAATAATAATAATAATAACCTGACCCGATAATAGCTGACCTGGATCGTAACCTTAGGCAGCTGGGACTTCGAGGCAGACCGATAATAGCGGCTATGCAAAAGGCAGTCCTCCTCGACAATGCCCGGATTGTACGACGCTTTCTCTCCTCGTCGCACTGACCTTCAGCCGACTGTGCTTCTGCTGGAGTAGCTCCTGCCACTTCGCCTAGCGCGAAGTGGTCAGAGTAGCCCAAATTCATGTTTCAAAATAATAATAATATCTGGGACAAATCACACACGGTCATCTATACTTTGTAATTTAAACTTCTCAAAAACTCTGGACCGATCGTAATGAAGTAATGAAACTATTATATTGTTCATTCCAATCAAAAAGAAGCAAAAGGTAAACAAAGATAGTATGCATCTGACGTTGACATGTGTCAGTTCCATAGTAAATTTGTTTACCTTTGCTTTTTTTTTATTGGAATGAACATACCCGCATGCATAACGTAAACAAAACGCAATATACGTGTTCAATTTAATTTTTTGGAATACATATACAGGCTGTTAAAAAAGCGCGTTTGAAATTTTAAGGGGTTACTCAGAATCAAGTGTAGAATACAGGAAAAACATTGAAAAAATCCGCTCATCTATTTATTTTCTTAACCCCTTAAAATTTCAAACGCACTTACAAATATTCGGAAATTATAAGTATTTAGAATCGTATATCATATGACTGACTCGGTGGCTAAGTGGTTAGCGATCCTGACCTCTGATCCAAAAGTCGTGGGTTCGATCCCCACACAGGGAAAACTTTTCTGTGATGAGCAGAATTGTTTTCTCTGAGTCTGGGTGTATTATATCTATATATGTATGTATTTTTAAAAAGTATAAGTGTATGTATATCAGTCTCTGGTTCCCAAGATACAGGGAATCCTAGTTTGGGGCCAGATGACCGTGTGTGATTTGTCCCAGATATTATTATTATTATATATCGTAGAATTTCACGTACCAGTTAAAAGACAGAATAAATGTATTTTTTTTGGAAGCTACGATATTCTTGACGGACTTATGGACTAATTGTATAGTATTAATTATAAGTTTTTTTTTACTATGACCTGACAACTAAATACTAGCGAGTGGTAAAACTGACTGAAAAGCGAGCAGTAAAACGTATGTCAGGTCAAAGCGAACAACCATATAGTTCATTCCAATAATAAAAAAAAGGTAAACAAACTTACTATGCAACTGAAATTGACATGTGTCAAATCCATAGTAGTTTTGTTTACCTTTTGCTTTTTTTTTATTGGAATGAACTATACATACAATCACATAAGGCAAGGCAAGATTGCTCACTAAAATATTTAGTATTTAGAATGTTTCAATATACAATACAAATTTGACTAAGTAAAGATGGCACTGGTTGCTTTTTTCAATTGACTTATTAAGCGCATTTGATTCTGTATAATAGGGTTTTTCACCATTTTTTTAAAGTATCTCAAATTGATCATTAGGTGAGAAAAAGTAAAAAATATTTTTTTAAAATTTTTTTGAAACCTATAAGTACCCCAAAAATACACTTTTAATTACCATTGCCAATTAGCGCGCGAAAACGATAGCCGCCATGATGCTTAGGTTGTGACGTCATTTCAGAAGTAAATAAAACAGCTCTGTACTAAAATTTTGACACATATCGCGAACAAAATGTCATTGTTTACCACTATTGTGACGTCACCTGAGAACCAGCATGGCGCTTGTCATTTCAGACATTTGAATAACAGATTAAAAAACTTGATTTTTGTAAATCAAAAATAAAATGTTTTCTCTCATTTTATTGTATAGAAATCATATTAAATCGATTACGTATTACAAATACCACAGTAAATAAGCATTTTTAGATTTTTTCTTGTATAGAGTAAAATACCCTATTGCATATATTATATCGCAAAAGCAATTTCAACGATGTATTTAAAAATTTATAAAAGGGGGCTTCCTATAAAAATGGTAGACGCTACGCATGTAAATGAATAAGTTTCCCGAGAGAACATATTATACACTAAACAGAATGTAAAAATAAAACTACCAGAAATTAAATTGTCGGTTTCAATCGAGAAACTAAATAACTTTTCGTAAAGAACCCATAGTGAATCTACAAAAACAAACTTGGACTTTGCAAACTGCATATAAAATTGGTTTAATGGTCGAACAATTTGCATGAAAAGTTCTTTTTTTGCGAATTCGGTATAGGTGTGATGTAAAAAGTTTTCAGTGTCATGTGTAGAACACCTGTTAAAAGTTTCTGGGAGTGGTATTTTTATATGGGCTGAGGTCTCCACTAATAAAAGTGAACAACTTTCCCGAAGCAACAAACAGTCAATTCGCGATACAGGCTGTAAAAAATTCTTAAACGCATTTTTTACAATATATTTATGACGTTTTGTAACAAGTAGAAATTTGATTTTGACTGATTAATAATTTTTTTTTGTTCCTCTTGTGTGGTCTTTGGTACAAATTGTTCAGTTTCCAGCGTAGTATCTACCACTTGCCGCTTCTCAGCGAATTCAGAATCACCTGTATAATGCGACAGCATAACTTTAACCTACTATTGACTGGTAAAACAGTAAGCCATTAATTTAAGAGCGGCCCACAATGCGTAGAAATCGTACAGTAGTAATTTTCTTATTAACAAACAAACACATTTTTAATTATTATCATTCCTTTACTTAGGTATACATGTCTATTAAGTGAATACTATAGTATACTTTTTTAAATTTCAGAAAATTTTCAGAACTCTATTAAAAGGTAGTAAGAAAAGAAAAATTTTTTAGTTGTTTAAGACTTGTATTTTCTACAAAAGTATTTTTGCAAAAATGCTTTACATATCGGTTTCGTTTTGAATAAAACAAATAATTTTTAAATTGCTTTTATATTTAAAATATAGCAAGCTAGACTACGAAAGTTTTTATGTACAGGGCGCTCTTAAAATAATTCGGTTAAAAATAAAATATTAAATAGTAACTAACAATAATTAAAAATTCATTAACTGCATACCTATTTAGTAATAAATCGATAAAAATATAAATGGACGTTAGGTTAACTTAAAATATATTAATTAATGGTAGTAAATATTTAGTATATAAGTTTAGTAGCATTCATAGGTCTTGCTCTGGCAATATTTTAAAAAATACAAATGATAGGGACAGTAAAGCTATATTTCATTCCAATCAAAAAAAAAGCAAAAGGTAAACAACTTACTACGGAACTGACACATGTCAACGTCAGTTGCCTACTAAGTTTGTTTACCTTTTGCTTTTTTTAATGGGAATGAACATAAGTTGGCCATGACATCGTGAAGTGATCGAAGAAACTATTGATAATATATTAAAAAAATACCCCCGTTTTTAGGACTGGATTGTCTTATGTAGAAAATAAAATAATAAAACGCTTAATTAATCCAGCTCCAGCATCCAGGTTTTGAAAAACATTGCCTACAGAATCTCGCCCGTTCAGTCGAATACACGATAAAATTGTTTACAGATTTCAGTGAAATTTGCCATTAAAAGCCAGACGCTTAGCAATCGCTCTATTTTGTGACGATGATGACGTCACAAGCCTGCGTTCGCCTCACACGCGAATCTAGAATGATCGCGGGGATCGAGGAAGTAAGAGACGGGCGGGCATCTCCCCCCGTACCTCAACCCGCACGCCGCGCAACCATATATAAGGCGCCGCGCGGCGAGCCTCGTCAGTTGGTGCTCGGCGGCGGTGCGACACACAGCGCGCAGCCTCCGGTGCTAACTCCACCGAGTTAACCCTCGGTCAAGCGGTGCGACACATTGCGCGCAGTTTCCGAGGTTAACTCACCTGGGCTTCGTAGCCCATCCGCCAGCGGTATACCGACGTGGCGGTGCGACACATAGCGCGCAGCCTACTCTGTATACCGGCTGGACTCGCGGGGACACTAGGTCCACCCTCCGTGCCAGATTAGAACTGGCTCCGTAGAAGTAGCTGAGCTCGTAAAGCTCCACCCCGAAGGGCGGTGCGACACATCGCGCGCAGCCCTGAGGGAATCCCAAGACGATCAGCAGTCGGACTGCATCATCTAGGGTTCCGTGGGGTCCGTAGTAGAAATATTTGTAACCGTTAGTGTTTATAGAATAGTTAATCCTCGTTCCCGGTAATAACGCGAGTACGATAAGTAAGTGATAGTATAGAATAAATATAGTTCTAGCGAAGTGCCAGTATCCTGTAAGTTCACTCATTGCTTAAATAAATTGCTATTATAGATTTATCGTGTGTTTCCTTCAACAATCCTCTATAATATAAAAGCCCTCAGCTTTTCATAGGCAGGGTAATATAGCAAAGCTAAAGACAATTATCCAACAGAAACCTTTCGAAGATCTTGGTAGAGGTCCGATTAGATCAACTGATACGACTTGCCATGGTTCTTCTGAATTTTGAATATGCATCAAACCTGGTCTTCTTTCTTGAGACGGTTTGTGTTTTTGACAGTCTGTACATTTACTTATGTATTGAGACACGTCACGGTACATCCCGGGCCAGTAGTACCTTTGTGCAATTCTTTTTAATGTTTTTGCTGTACCTAAGTGGCCTGCGTTTGGGACGTTATGGTTTTGTTCTAACACCTTCTTTCGTTCTTCTTTATTTACACAGAGTTTCCATTCTGTGTTCGGATCCAGTTTAACTCCATAAGCTGCATTGATTATTCTCTTGTATAAGTTATTATCTCTTATGCAATAATCAGTGCTTTTTGACGGATTTTGTTCTACTTCTATCTTTTTTCTATCATACCAATCGTGACTTTCTGTCACTGTGTTTACTGGATTTCTTGATAATGCGTCAGCAACTTTGTTCAATTTGCCGGTTCTGTATTTCACATCGAAATCATACTGTTGCAGTTCTAGTGCCCATCTCGCTAAACGTCCTGATGGATTCTTCATTTTGTTTAGCCATTTTAAAGCTTGATGGTCAGTAACTACTGTGAAATGGTAACCTTCTAAGAATCCTCGCATTTTTCTTATACCCCACACTACTGCTAAGCATTCCTTTTCTGAGGTACTGTATTTCGTTTCCGCTGTAGATAATGATCTACTGGCGTACAGTATAACTTTTTCTTGACCATTGATTTCTTGAGTTAGAACGGCTCCTAATCCTAAGTCGCTAGCATCTGTCTGCAAAACGAATGGTTTCGTAAAATCCGGTCTGGTTAATATCGGTTCTTCTATTAGTTTCTTTTTAATATTTTGAAAGGCTTTTTCTTGTTTTTCTCCCCATTTGAATTTTTCATCTTTTCTTAATAATTTTACTATTGGTGCTGTTATTTCTGCATAATTTTTGATAAATTTACGGTACCATGACGTCATGCCTATGAAACGTCTTACTTCTTTAATGTTGTTTGGAGGTTTTTGATCTCTTATTGATTTTATTTTTCCCTCATCCATTTTGATTCCTTCTTTTGTGACTATATGTCCTAAATATTCTATTTGTTGTTTACAAAACTCTGATTTTTGTTTATTTATTTCAAGTCTGGCTTCTCTAATTCTTCTAAATATTTCTTTCAAGTGTTTTAGGTGTTCTTCAAACGAGGCACTGCATATGATTATATCATCAAGGTAAGCGTATGCGTTAGGTTCTAATTCTGGTCCAATTACTGTGTCTAGTAATCGTTGAAATGTGGCACCTGCCGAATGTAAACCAAATGGCATTACCTTGAAGTGGTATAGTCCTCTACCAGGAACTGTAAATGCTGTTACTTTTTTACTATTTTCTTCTAACTTGACATTCCAATATCCATTTTTAAGATCAATTTTTGAAAAGTACTTGCCGTTTCTTAGTTTTTCCAGTGTGTCATCAATTTGGGGTAAGGGGTAGGCATTTTTTTCCGATATCTCATTGACTTTTCTAAAGTCAATGCAAAATCGATACTCTCCGTTTCCTTTTTTGACCATCACTATTGGCGAACTATATGGGCTATTAGATTTTTCTATCACCCCATTTTTTAACATTTTTTCTATTTCTTCATCAATCTTTTCTTGTATTTTTGGGTTTCTTGGGAAGTATTTCTGTTTTATTGGTTCTTGGTGTTTTAACTTGATCTTATGTTTTATCCACGTATTTCCTTTTGGAGTTTTATCACATTTCTCAAATTCTTCGTTCAACAAATCTTGCAGTTGTTTCTGTTGACCTGTTGTCAGTCCAGTAGGTGTTATTTTCACATTTTCACTGGGATCACTTTCGCTGTATTCTTTTGTCATTTCTTCCCATGACAGTTTGATTCCCGATCTACTGATAATATCCATTCCTAAGATAATGTCTACTGATAAAGGTAATAGGTAGATTGCATGTCTTACTCTCTTTCCATTTATTTCCATATCTACTAGAATACCTTTCTTTATCTTCACATTGGTTCCATCTGCCAAACTTATGTCTTTTTCTGCGTTTAATGGAGTTGATCCATTTTTCAGACACGTCTCATATATTTCTTTGTTTACGTACGTGAGTGTCGAGCCTGTGTCAATGAGACCTCTAAAGGATTGACCCTGTATTTTCACCGGTACGAAGGGCCTATTATCCCATTCTCTTTTGTACTCTTTGGAGCCTGATAGTATTGCTTTGACTTTCTGCGAGTCGTTATGTCTTCGACAACAATTTTTACTTAATTTTCCAAGTTTTCCACAATAACTGCAAAATATTATTTGTCTTGTTCGACACTCTTTCGAATTATGTCCCTTCTTTCCACAATTCCAGCAGCATGTGTTGGTGCGTGGCCAATGTAACAAAGCTGGCTTTCGGCTAGCTCGTGCCTGACAGCTTTGCTATATTACCCTGCCTATGAAAAGCTGAGGGCTTTTATATTATAGAGGATTGTTGAAGGAAACACACGATAAATCTATAATAGCAATTTATTTAAGCAATGAGTGAACTTACAGAATACTGGCACTTCATTAGAACTATATTTATTCTATACTATCACTTACTTATCATACTCGCGTTATTACCGGGAACGAGGATTAACTATTCTATAAACACTAACGGTTACAAATATTTCTACTACGGACCCCACGGAACCCTAGATGATGCAGTCCGACTGCTGATCGTGTTGGGATTCCCTCAGGGCTGCGCGCGATGTGTCGCACCGCCCTTCGGGGTGGAGCTTTACGAGCTCAGCTACTTCTACGGAGCCAGTTCTAATCTGGCACGGAGGGTGGACCTAGTGTCCCCGCGAGTCCAGCCGGTATACAGAGTAGGCTGCGCGCTATGTGTCGCACCGCCACGTCGGTATACCGCTGGCGGATGGGCTACGAAGCCCAGGTGAGTTAACCTCGGAAACTGCGCGCAATGTGTCGCACCGCTTGACCGAGGGTTAACTCGGTGGAGTTAGCACCGGAGGCTGCGCGCTGTGTGTCGCACCGCCGCCGAGCACCAACGCGCGCCAATGTAACAAAGCTGGCTTTCGGCTAGCTCGTGCCTGACAGCTTTGCTATATTACCCTGCCTATGAAAAGCTGAGGGCTTTTATATTATAGAGGATTGTTGAAGGAAACACACGATAAATCTATAATAGCAATTTATTTAAGCAATGAGTGAACTTACAGAATACTGGCACTTCATTAGAACTATATTTATTCTATACTATCACTTACTTATCATACTCGCGTTATTACCGGGAACGAGGATTAACTATTCTATAAACACTAACGGTTACAAATATTTCTACTACGGACCCCACGGAACCCTAGATGATGCAGTCCGACTGCTGATCGTGTTGGGATTCCCTCAGGGCTGCGCGCGATGTGTCGCACCGCCCTTCGGGGTGGAGCTTTACGAGCTCAGCTACTTCTACGGAGCCAGTTCTAATCTGGCACGGAGGGTGGACCTAGTGTCCCCGCGAGTCCAGCCGGTATACAGAGTAGGCTGCGCGCTATGTGTCGCACCGCCACGTCGGTATACCGCTGGCGGATGGGCTACGAAGCCCAGGTGAGTTAACCTCGGAAACTGCGCGCAATGTGTCGCACCGCTTGACCGAGGGTTAACTCGGTGGAGTTAGCACCGGAGGCTGCGCGCTGTGTGTCGCACCGCCGCCGAGCACCAACTCAGAGAAGAACTGAAGAAATTGGGAATAGAACAAAAGTTCACCGCACCGTACTCCCCACAAGCAAACCCCACAGAAAGGGTTAACCGCACGTTGGAAACCATGATATCAACATATATCACAAATAATCACAAGAAGTGGGACGAGTACCTAACTAAATTCAATTTTGCATTGCTTGCATTTTTAGTTGGTGCTCGGCGGCGGTGCGACACACAGCGCGCAGCCTCCGGTGCTAACTCCACCGAGTTAACCCTCGGTCAAGCGGTGCGACACATTGCGCGCAGCCTCCGGTGCTAACTCCACCGAGTTAACCCTCGGTCAAGCGGTGCGACACATTGCGCGCAGTTTCCGAGGTTAACTCACCTGGGCTTCGTAGCCCATCCGCCAGCGGTATACCGACGTGGCGGTGCGACACATAGCGCGCAGCCTACTCTGTATACCGGCTGGACTCGCGGGGACACTAGGTCCACCCTCCGTGCCAGATTAGAACTGGCTCCGTAGAAGTAGCTGAGCTCGTAAAGCTCCACCCCGAAGGGCGGTGCGACACATCGCGCGCAGCCCTGAGGGAATCCCAAGACGATCAGCAGTCAGACTGCATCATCTAGGGTTCCGTGGGGTCCGTAGTAGAAATATTTGTAACCGTTAGTGTTTATAGAATAGTTAATCCTCGTTCCCGGTAATAACGCGAGTATGATAAGTAAGTGATAGTATAGAATAAATATAGTTCTAGCGAAGTGCCAGTATCCTGTAAGTTCACTCATTGCTTAAATAAATTGCTATTATAGATTTATCGTGTGTTTCCTTCAACAATCCTCTATAATATAAAAGCCCTCAGCTTTTCATAGGCAGGGTAATATAGCAAAGCTGTCAGGCACGAGCTAGCCGAAAGCCAGCTTTGTTACATTGGCAAAAACGGAAGGCGCAACAATGTCTTCACAAGATCTATTGAAATTTATTGGAGATCCCACGAAAAAATTCAGCCCAATCCTCGTGGACACTGGCTTAACTCCTCAATATCCAAGCGAATGGTTTGCTAATAATGCAGGTGAGAAACCAAAATTAAATGTCTTAGAAACCAACCATACAATCAATGATTTGTCTCAACAACTTAGAACAGAAATTTATACAGCCAAGATTGAACCAGATATCGCCAAAGCATTCTTATACAAGTATCTGGAAACTGTAGAGAAACGTAAACTAGATGCAGACTGGACATCTTACGGTACAGTTATAGGGAGAGAAGGGGAAGACGTGGGACCATTGGATCTAGTGACTTTGGTAAAAGGTAGACTAACGAAGCCTGTAATTGGATCATCAGCTAAAGAATTGCCAACTTATGATGCTGCCTTAAGTTTACTTGCAATTCATCGTATGATAAAGATTTCCAATGCTGGAAATTATTCAGAACAGGTAGCCACTAAGATTGGAGATCAGCTAAGTCTTGCCAAAAATGATAGGCCCAATCTAGGTCTCCTCAAAGTTTTGACAGAATTTGGAAATGACCCGGACTTCCTCAAGATGGTTGCTTGTGTAGATATGTATTTCAATAAGTTTCCAACCCATCCGCTTGCCTATTTACGTATAGGAACAATTGCTTCTCGATTCCAAAATTGTGCCAGTATAATGTCTTATGGACACATAATCAAATTACTTGGATCAGATGATCTACAAGAATTTGGCAAATGGATTTGGGTACGGGGTGTTGCTTTAGATGTTCTAAGAATCTTTAAGGAAGGAGAAGAATTAAATCAACTCCATTCATATTTCCCCTATCAAATGGACTTCGGTCTTACTCAAAGATCAGCTTACTCAACTGTAATTAATCAAAATTTACATCTCTTCCTCCACATGATAGGCTCCATGCTTGGATCAGTTCGTTCCAGAAATGCTATAAGATCAGGAGATGATAATCTTGTAGATATCAGTGTAAATGCATTGATTATAGCTTATGTATATGCAGAGATAACTGCCTTTACTCCTCAATTTACTCCAGAGGGGATTGTAATTAAACCAGAAAGCGGGCTTTGTTACTTTGTTTTTTGTTTATATTTTGTTCTCAACAATAAAACCTCTTATAATTTGTGTGAGTTTTAAAGTTGGGCGCCAATGTAGCAAAGCTGTCAGGCACGAGCTAGCCGAAAGCCAGCTTTGTTACATTGGCGCCCAACTTTAAAACTCACACAAATTATAAGAGGATTGATTGTTGAGAACAAAATATAAATCATAAATTCATGTCAACATCGTGGATATATGATCTTAGGAAAGACGGCTTAATAGCTGCCTTTAAAATTAGGGAACTGGAATTCGAAGGCAAAACTGTAGAAGAATTAAGGAAAATTCTTGTGCAATATATAAGAGAGCACGAAGTAGACGAAACGATGGAATCAAACGATACCAAAATGGTGGGTGTCAAAGAAACTGACGTATGGAAAGAAATTAATGAATGGAAAATAACTTTCAATGTAAATCAGGATGCGGTAGAATTTATAGAAAGAATAGAGGAATTAATAGAAGCTAGCGGTATAAGCGAAGAAAAAGTGCTAAAATGCATACCCAAATTGCTCAGAGGGAAAGCATTATTGTGGTACAGAAATAATAGTTCATCATGGACAAACTGGAAAGAATTTCTAGACGAGTTCAAACTATATTATTACCCTAAAAATTATGAAGGAAAATTAGAAGACGCAATATTTAGTCGAAAACAAAAATATAAAGAAACGTTCATCGACTATATAACAGAGTTGCAAACTCTTATGCGAAGATCTGGGAAAATGACAGAAATTGAGAAGCTAGAAAGAATATATACAAATATGAACGTAAATTACAAGTCATATATACGTAGACAAGATTTTAAAAATTACAGAGAATTGATAGAACTAGCGAACAATTACGAAGAAATTTTAGAAGAAAAAGAAAAGATTTTTAGATCTAGAAACACAACAAGTGTGTTCCAGAATAGAAAACTAATAGAAAATGGAAAAATAAACCAACAAATTTCAAAGGTCAACAAGTTCTATGACCCCAACACATGCTGCTGGAATTGTGGAAAGAAGGGACATAATTCGAAAGAGTGTCGAACAAGACAAATAATGTTTTGCAGTTATTGTGGAAAACTTGGAAAATTAAGTAAAAATTGTTGTCGAAGACATAACGACTCGCAGAAAGTCAAAGCAATACTATCAGGCTCCAAAGAGTACAAAAGAGAATGGGATAATAGGCCCTTCGTACCGGTGAAAATACAGGGTCAATCCTTTAGAGGTCTCATTGACACAGGCTCGACACTCACGTACGTAAACAAAGAAATATATGAGACGTGTCTGAAAAATGGATCAACTCCATTAAACGCAGAAAAAGACATAAGTTTGGCAGATGGAACCAATGTAAAGATAAAGAAAGGTATTCTAGTAGATATGGAAATAAATGGAAAGAGAGTAAGACATGCAATCTACCTATTACCTTTATCAGTAGACATTATCTTAGGAATGGATATTATCAGTAGATCGGGAATCAAACTGTCATGGGAGGAAATGACAAAAGAATACAGCGAAAAATATCCCAGTGAAAATGTGAAAATAACACCTACTGGACTGACAACAGGTCAACAGAAACAACTGCAAGATTTGTTGAACGAAGAATTTGAGAAATGTGATAAAACTCGAAAAGGAAATACGTGGATAAAACATAAGATCAAGTTAAAACACCAAGAACCAATAAAACAGAAATACATCCCAAGAAACCCAAAAATACAAGAAAAGATTGATGAAGAAATAGAAAAAATGTTGAAAAATGGGGTGATAGAAAAATCTAATAGCCCATATAGTTCGCCAATAGTGATGGTCAAAAAAGGAAACGGAGAGTATCGATTTTGCATTGACTTTAGAAAAGTCAATGAGATATCGGAAAAAGATGCCTACCCCTTACCCCAAATTGATGACACACTGGAAAAACTAAGAAACGGCAAGTACTTTTCAAAAATTGATCTTAAAAATGGATATTGGAATGTCAAGTTAGAAGAAAATAGTAAAAAAGTAACAGCATTTACAGTTCCTGGTAGAGGACTATACCACTTCAAGGTAATGCCATTTGGTTTACATTCGGCAGGTGCCACATTTCAACGATTACTGGACACAGTAATTGGACCAGAATTAGAACCTAACGCATACGCTTACCTTGACGATATAATCATATGCAGTGCCTCGTTTGAAGAACACCTAAAACACTTGAAAGAAATATTTAGAAGAATTAGAGAAGCCAGACTTGAAATAAATAAACAAAAATCAGAATTTTGTAAACAACAAATAGAATATTTAGGACATATAGTCACAAAAGAAGGAATCAAAATGGATGAGGGAAAAATAAAATCAAGGGGAACTGGCTCCCCGGGCATCTCCCCCCGTACCTCAACCCGCACGCCGCGCAACCATATATAAGGCGCCGCGCGGCGAGCCTCGTCAGTTGGTGCTCGGCGGCGGTGCGACACACAGCGCGCAGCCTCCGGTGCTAACTCCACCGAGTTAACCCTCGGTCAAGCGGTGCGACACATTGCGCGCAGTTTCCGAGGTTAACTCACCTGGGCTTCGTAGCCCATCCGCCAGCGGTATACCGACGTGGCGGTGCGACACATAGCGCGCAGCCTACTCTGTATACCGGCTGGACTCGCGGGGACACTAGGTCCACCCTCCGTGCCAGATTAGAACTGGCTCCGTAGAAGTAGCTGAGCTCGTAAAGCTCCACCCCGAAGGGCGGTGCGACACATCGCGCGCAGCCCTGAGGGAATCCCAAGACGATCAGCAGTCGGACTGCATCATCTAGGGTTCCGTGGGGTCCGTAGTAGAAATATTTGTAACCGTTAGTGTTTATAGAATAGTTAATCCTCGTTCCCGGTAATAACGCGAGTACGATAAGTAAGTGATAGTATAGAATAAATATAGTTCTAGCGAAGTGCCAGTATCCTGTAAGTTCACTCATTGCTTAAATAAATTGCTATTATAGATTTATCGTGTGTTTCCTTCAACAATCCTCTATAATATAAAAGCCCTCAGCTTTTCATAGGCAGGGTAATATAGCAAAGCTAACCGAGCCGTGTCTCAATACATAAGTAAATGTACAGACTGTCAAAAACACAAACCGTCTCAAGAAAGAAGACCAGGTTTGATGCATATTCAAAATTCAGAAGAACCATGGCAAGTCGTATCAGTTGATCTAATCGGACCTCTACCAAGATCTTCGAAAGGTTTCTGTTGGATAATTGTCTTTCACGATACGTTCTCAAAATGGTCAGAAATAAAACCATTGCGAACAGCAACAACAGTAAATGTGTTCAAAGCATTAAAGGAATGCATAGTCATGCGCTACGGTTGTCCCAAAGTACTGCTTAAAAAAAAAATCAAATCATCATCATGTTTGGCTTGTAACTGCGCGCAATGTGTCGCACCGCTTGACCGAGGGTTAACTCGGTGGAGTTAGCACCGGAGGCTGCGCGCTGTGTGTCGCACCGCCGCCGAGCACCAACTAATGCTATTGCTTTGTTTGCCAATGTAACAAAGCTGGCTTTCGGCTAGCTCATGCCTGACAGCTTTGCTATATTACCCTGCCTATGAAAAGCTGAGGGCTTTTATATTATAGAGGATTGTTGAAGGAAACACACGATAAATCTATAATAGCAATTTATTTAAGCAATGAGTGAACTTACAGGATACTGGCACTTCATTAGAACTATATTTATTCTATACTATCACTTACTTATCATACTCGCGTTATTACCGGGAACGAGGATTAACTATTCTATAAACACTTTAACGGTTACAAATATTTCTACTACGGACCCCACGGAACCCTAGATGATGCAGTCCGACTGCTGATCGTCTTGGGATTCCCTCAGGGCTGCGCGCGATGTGTCGCACCGCCCTTCGGGGTGGAGCATTACGAGCTCAGCTACTTCTACGGAGCCAGTTCTAATCTGGCACGGAGGGTGGACCTAGTGTCCCCGCGAGTCCAGCCGGTATACAGAGTAGGCTGCGCGCTATGTGTCGCACCGCCACGTCGGTATACCGCTGGCGGATGGGCTACGAAGCCCAGGTGAGTTAACCTCGGAAACTGCGCGCAATGTGTCGCACCGCCCTTCGGGGTGGAGCTTTACGAGCTCAGCTACTTCTACGGAGCCAGTTCTAATCTGGCACGGAGGGTGGACCTAGTGTCCCCGCGAGTCCAGCCGGAATAGTTCATCATGGACAAACTGGAAAGAATTTCTAGACGAGTTCAAACTATATTATTACCCTAAAAATTATGAAGGAAAATTAGAAGACGCAATATTTAGTCGAAAACAAAAATATAAAGAAACGTTCATCGACTATATAACAGAGTTGCAAACTCTTATGCGAAGATCTGGGAAAATGACAGAAATTGAGAAGCTAGAAAGAATATATACAAATATGAACGTAAATTACAAGTCATATATACGTAGACAAGATTTTAAAAATTACAGAGAATTGATAGAACTAGCGAACAATCACGAAGAAATTTTAGAAGAAAAAGAAAAGATTTTTAGATCTAGAAACACAACAAGTGTGTTCCAGAATAGAAAACTAATAGGAAATGGAAAAATAAACCAACAAATTTCAAAGGTCAACAAGTTCTATGACCCCAACACATGCTGCTGGAATTGTGGAAAGAAGGAATCAAAATGGATGAGGGAAAAATAAAATCAATAAGAGATCAAAAACCTCCAAACAACATTAAAGAAGTAAGACGTTTCATAGGCATGACGTCATGGTACCGTAAATTTATCAAAAATTATGCAGAAATAACAGCACCAATAGTAAAATTATTAAGAAAAGATGAAAAATTCAAATGGGGAGAAAAACAAGAAAAAGCCTTTCAAAATATTAAAAAGAAACTAACAGAAGAACCGATATTAACCAGACCGGATTTCACGAAACCATTCGTGTTGCAGACAGATGCTAGCGACTTAGGATTAGGAGCCGTTCTAACTCAAGAAATCAATGGTCAAGAAAAAGTTATACTGTACGCCAGTAGATCATTATCTACAGCGGAAACGAAATACAGTACCTCAGAAAAGGAATGCTTAGCAGTAGTGTGGGGTATAAGAAAAATGCGAGGATTCTTAGAAGGTTACCATTTCACAGTAGTTACTGACCATCAAGCTTTAAAATGGCTAAACAAAATGAAGAATCCATCAGGACGTCTAGCGAGATGGGCACTAGAACTGCAACAGTATGATTTCGATGTGAAATACAGAACCGGCAAATTGAACAAAGTTGCTGACGCATTATCAAGAAATCCAGTAAACACAGTGACAGAAAGTCCAAACAACCGGGACTTATCCGCCGTTTGTCCGTTGGCGCCCAACTTTAAAACTCACACAAATTATAAGAGGATTGATTGTTGAGAACAAAATATAAATCATAAATTCATGTCAACATCGTGGATATATGATCTTAGGAAAGACGGCTTAATAGCTGCCTTTAAAATTAGGGAACTGGAATTCGAAGGCAAAACTGTAGAAGAATTAAGGAAAATTCTTGTGCAATATATAAGAGAGCACGAAGTAGACGAAACGATACCAAAATGGCGGGTGTCAAAGAAACTGACGTATGGAAAGAAATTAATGAATGGAAAATAACTTTCAATGTAAATCAGGATGCGGTAGAATTTATAGAAAGAATAGAGGAATTAATAGGAGCTAGCCGAAAGCCAGCTTTGTTACATTGGCCAGCTTTGTTACATGTCGCACCGCCGCCGAGCACCAGTTGGTGCTCGGCGGCGGTGCGACACACAGCGCGCAGCCTCCGGTGCTAACTCCACCGAGTTAACCCTCGGTCAAGCGGTGCGACACATTGCGCGCAGTTTCCGAGGTTAACTCACCTGGGCTTCGTAGCCCATCCGCCAGCGGTATACCGACGTGGCGGTGCGACACATAGCGCGCAGCCTACTCTGTATACCGGCTGGACTCGCGGGGACACTAGGTCCACCCTCCGTGCCAGATTAGAACTGGCTCCGTAGAAGTAGCTGAGCTCGTAAAGCTCCACCCCGAAGGGCGGTGCGACACATCGCGCGCAGCCCTGAGGGAATCCCAAGACGATCAGCAGTCGGACTGCATCATCTAGGGTTTCGTGGGGTCCGTAGTAGAAATATTTGTAACCGTTAGTGTTTATAGAATAGTTAATCCTCGTTCCCGGTAATAACGCGAGTATGATAAGTAAGTGATAGTATAGAATAAATATAGTTCTAGCGAAGTGACAGTATCCTGTAAGTTCACTCATTGCTTAAATAAATTGCTATTATAGATTTATCGTGTGTTTCCTTCAACAATCCTCTATAATATAAAAGCCCTCAGCTTTTCATAGGCAGGGTAATATAGCAAAGCTGTCAGGCACGAGCTAGCCGAAAGCCAGCTTTGTTACATTGGCATGATCATGATGATCATGTAACAAAGCTGGCTTTCGGCTAGCTCATGCCTGACAGCTTTGCTATATTACCCTGCCTATGAAAAGCTGAGGGCTTTTATATTATAGAGGATTGTTGAAGGAAACACACGATAAATCTATAATAGCAATTTATTTAAGCAATGAGTGAACTTACAGGATACTGGCACTTCATTAGAACTATATTTATTCTATACTATCACTTACTTATCATACTCGCGTTATTACCGGGAACGAGGATTAACTATTCTATAAACACTAACGGTTACAAATATTTCTACTACGGACCCCACGGAACCCTAGATGATGCAGTCCGACTGCTGATCGTCTTGGGATTCCCTCAGGGCTGCGCGCGATGTGTCGCACCGCCCTTCGGGGTGGAGCTTTACGAGCTCAGCTACTTCTACGGAGCCAGTTCTAATCTGGCACGGAGGGTGGACCTAGTGTCCCCGCGAGTCCAGCCGGTATACAGAGTAGGCTGCGCGCTATGTGTCGCACCGCCACGTCGGTATACCGCTGGCGGATGGGCTACGAAGCCCAGGTGAGTTAACCTCGGAAACTGCGCGCAATGTGTCGCACCGCTTGACCGAGGGTTAACTCGGTGGAGTTAGCACCGGAGGCTGCGCGCTGTGTGTCGCACCGCCGCCGAGCACCAACTGACGAGGCTCGCCGCGCGGCGCCTTATATATGGTTGCGCGGCGAGCGGGTTGAGGTACGGGGGGAGATGCCCGCCCGTCTCTTACTTCCTCGATCCCCGCGATCATTCTAACAAAGCTGGCTTCATCGCCAATGTAACAAAGCTGGCTTTCGGCTAGCTCGTGCCTGACAGCTTTGCTATATTACCCTGCCTATGAAAAGCTGAGGGCTTTTATATTATAGAGGATTGTTGAAGGAAACACACGATAAATCTATAATAGCAATTTATTTAAGCAATGAGTGAACTTACAGAATACTGGCACTTCATTAGAACTATTTTTATTCTATAGTATCACTTTCTTATCATACTCGCGTTATTACCGGGAACGAGGATTAACTATTCTATAAACACTAACGGTTACAAATATTTCTACTACGGACCCCACGGAACCCTAGATGATGCAGTCCGACTGCTGATCGTGTTGGGATTCCCTCAGGGCTGCGCGCGATGTGTCGCACCGCCCTTCGGGGTGGAGCTTTACGAGCTCAGCTACTTCTACGGAGCCAGTTCTAATCTGGCACGGAGGGTGGACCTAGTGTCCCCGCGAGTCCAGCCGGTATACAGAGTAGGCTGCGCGCTATGTGTCGCACCGCCACGTCGGTATACCGCTGGCGGATGGGCTACGAAGCCCAGGTGAGTTAACCTCGGAAACTGCGCGCAATGTGTCGCACCGCTTGACCGAGGGTTAACTCGGTGGAGTTAGCACCGGAGGCTGCGCGCTGTGTGTCGCACCGCCGCCGAGCACCAACTGACGAGGCTCGCCGCGCGGCGCCTTATATATGGTTGCGCGGCGTGCGGGTTGAGGTACGGGGGGAGATGCCCGCCCGTCTCTTACTTCCTCGATCCCCGCGATCATTCTAGATTCGCGTGTGAGGCGAACGCGGGCTTGTGACGTCATCATCGTCACATTCCCCTCCTTCCCGGGAGATTTTTGCGAAGCAAAAATCGCCGTAAATACAAACTCTATTCAACAACAGAAATATCTCTAATCTTGACTATCATACATAGTTATGTTAGCTGATACTTTTCATACATTATGTTTTATTTCACCGTTTTGGCGCCTGGCGGTCTGTTTACGGGAGATTGTGCTCGGCGGCGGTGCGACACACAGCGCGCAGCCTCCGGTGCTAACTCCACCGAGTTAACCCTCGGTCAAGCGGTGCGACACATTGCGCGCAGTTTCCGAGGTTAACTCACCTGGGCTTCGTAGCCCATCCGCCAGCGGTATACCGACGTGGCGGTGCGACACATAGCGCGCAGCCTACTCTGTATACCGGCTGGACTCGCGGGGACACTAGGTCCACCCTCCGTGCCAGATTAGAACTGGCTCCGTAGAAGTAGCTGAGCTCGTAAAGCTCCACCCCGAAGGGCGGTGCGACACATCGCGCGCAGCCCTGAGGGAATCCCAAGACGATCAGCAGTCGGACTGCATCATCTAGGGTTCCGTGGGGTCCGTAGTAGAAATATTTGTAACCGTTAGTGTTTATAGAATAGTTAATCCTCGTTCCCGGTAATAACGCGAGTATGATAAGTAAGTGATAGTATAGAATAAATATAGTTCTAGCGAAGTGCCAGTATCCTGTAAGTTCACTCATTGCTTAAATAAATTGCTATTATAGATTTATCGTGTGTTTCCTTCAACAATCCTCTATAATATAAAAGCCCTCAGCTTTTCATAGGCAGGGTAATATAGCAAAGCTGTCAGGCACGAGCTAGCCGAAAGCCAGCTTTGTTACATTTTTGCTTCGCAAAAATCACCCGGGAAGGAGGGGAATGTGACGATGATGACGTCACAAGCCCGCGTTCGCCTCACACGCGAATCTAGAATGATCGCGGGGATCGAGGAAGTAAGAGACGGGCGGGCATCTCCCCCCGTACCTCAACCCGCACGCCGCGCAACCATATATAAGGCGCCGCGCGGCGAGCCTCGTCAGTTGGTGCTCGGCGGCGGTGCGACACACAGCGCGCAGCCTCCGGTGCTAACTCCACCGAGTTAACCCTCGGTGAAGCGGTGCGACACATTGCGCGCAGTTTCCGAGGTTAACTCACCTGGGCTTCGTAGCCCATCCGCCAGCGGTATACCGACGTGGCGGTGCGACACATAGCGCGCAGCCTACTCTGTATACCGGCTGGACTCGCGGGGACACTAGGTCCACCCTCCGTGCCTGATTAGAACTGGCTCCGTAGAAGTAGCTGAGCTCGTAAAGCTCCACCCCGAAGGGCGGTGCGACACATCGCGCGCAGCCCTGAGGGGATCCCAAGACGATCAGCAGTCGGACTGCATCATCTAGGGTTCCGTGGGGTCCGTAGTAGAAATATTTGTAACCGTTAGTGTTTATAGAATAGTTAATCCTCGTTCCCGGTAATAACGCGAGTATGATAAGTAAGTGATAGTATAGAATAAATATAGTTCTAGCGAAGTGCCAGTATCCTGTAAGTTCACTCATTGCTTAAATAAATTGCTATTATAGATTTATCGTGTGTTTCCTTCAACAATCCTCTATAATATAAAAGCCCTCAGCTTTTCATAGGCAGGGTAATATAGCAAAGCTGTCAGGCACGAGCTAGCCGAAAGCCAGCTTTGTTACATTGGCGCCCAACGTGGGGCATAAGCCGCCGCCGCCGGCGCCCTTTTTCCTTCAACAATCCTCTATAATATAAAAGCCCTCAGCTTTTCATAGGCAGGGTAATATAGCAAAGCTGTCAGGCACGAGCTAGCCGAAAGCCAGCTTTGTTACATTGGCGCCCAACTTTAAAACTCACACAAATTATAAGAGGATTGATTGTTGAGAACAAAATAGAAATCATAAATTCATGTCAACTTCGTGGATATATGATCTTAGGAAAGACGGCTTAATAGCTGCCTTTAAAATTAGGGAACTGGAATTCGAAGGCAAAACTGTAGAAGAATTAAGGAAAATTCTTGTGCAATATATAAGAGAGCACGAAGTAGACGAAACGATGGAATCAAACGATACCAAAATGGTGGGTGTCAAAGAAACTGACGTATGGAAAGAAATTAATGAATGGAAAATAACTTTCAATGTAAATCAGGATGCGGTAGAATTTATAGAAAGAATAGAGGAATTAATAGAAGCTAGCCGAAAGCCAGCTTTGTTACATTGGTGCTCGGCGGCGGTGCGACACACAGCGCGCAGCCTCCGGTGCTAACTCCACCGAGTTAACCCTCGGTCAAGCGGTGCGACACATTGCGCGCAGTTTCCGAGGTTAACTCACCTGGGCTTCGTAGCCCATCCGCCAGCGGTATACCGACGTGGCGGTGCGACACATAGCGCGCAGCCTACTCTGTATACCGGCTGGACTCGCGGGGACACTAGGTCCACCCTCCGTGCCAGATTAGAACTGGCTCCGTAGAAGTAGCTGAGCTCGTAAAGCTCCACCCCGAAGGGCGGTGCGACACATCGCGCGCAGCCCTGAGGGAATCCCAAGACGATCAGCAGTCGGACTGCATCATCTAGGGTTCCGTGGGGTCCGTAGTAGAAATATTTGTAACCGTTAGTGTTTATAGAATAGTTAATCCTCGTTCCCGGTAATAACGCGAGTATGATAAGTAAGTGATAGTATAGAATAAATATAGTTCTAGCGAAGTGCCAGTATCCTGTAAGTTCACTCATTGCTTAAATAAATTGCTATTATAGATTTATCGTGTGTTTCCTTCAACAATCCTCTATAATATAAAAGCCCTCAGCTTTTCATAGGCAGGGTAATATAGCAAAGCTGTCAGGCACGAGCTAGCCGAAAGCCAGCTTTGTTACATTTACCGTCTTGGTTTTGTTATGTTGGCATTGCCACTTGTTACGGGGAGAAATTAAATAAAAGAATCTCTTACCAGTAACAAAGAAATACATATATTTTTAAAAAAAGTTGGGTTTGGTCAGTCCGGTTTTCGATTTAGATGGAGTATTCCTGGTCGCGCAGAATGGCACTCCCCTGACGATAAGATGGCGGAGAAGAATCGCAGGCGGCACAGGCGTTAGGTCAAGGGCGACGAGCTCGTAGTAGAATCGCCCGAAGTATCAGATCGAAGATTGTCAGATCGAAGATTATCTAGTCGTAGTTCTTGATCCTGGAATTAACCAAGCCGCGTATTAAGGCGCGGTAGATTTCCATAGGTACGAAGAAGGCCGCCCGCCAAAACGGTTAGGTACAAGGGTCAAAAGGGAATGCTAAATATTGAGTGTGGCGGTAATCAGTTAAATCAGAGGCGGAGAAAGAAATAAGCTAAACAGTTTTTACTATTAAATGAAAGAAAACGATGATATGCAAGAATGTAAATGATTTAACAAAAGGATGATGTAATGAATGACGTAAGGCGTCTTTTTTAAAAAAAAATAACGGATAGCATAGTTTTTACAAAATGCACAATTACATAAATAGTTGTAGCTATATTAGCTTACAGATAAAGATTGGCAAGCAAAAACAAGGTAGGTAGGTACAGCGGTAACACCGAAGTATTAAATAAAAGGGCTACAAGGCACAGCCATATTAAAGTACTTATTTATCATTTAAGCTACGAGATTAACAAAAAATAAATGTCCACACTTACCCAAAAGAGGGGATCACAACTAAAATAGCACCGATTTGCAGTAGAGAGAAAGTCTTAGAATTTTTATAATTTTAATACGGTTTTAGAGCGACGACGCGAGACAAATAGAAATAGTGTTCTCGGCGATCGACCGTTGAGCAGAATGACTCGCAAAATTTGAGGAATGAACGATCTGTCGACCGGTGTGAATATAGTAACGCTTAGGGAATAGAGATGAGGTTGTGTCGATAAGAACACGGTATTTCGTAACAGTTACCTAAAAATAACGCTACAGATTCCCCCTTCCTCTCTTAGTTTTTTTTAATCTCCAAAAAAAAAAAACGTAGCATCTAACCAGACTAAAAAAAAAAATACTTTCTTTATAAAAAAAAATAATAATGCTATCCACTTGAGATTTATTCTTCCTTTCAAAACTTTCTTTCATCATCTTTCATACTTCATTACACGACATACCAGCAATTATCATATTTTCATGTATACTTCATCTTTCGCAACTAACCTTAATATTAAAAAAGGGAATATTGAAGGCTAACAATCACAAAATAGAGGCAGTTGACGCAAATTAATCTACTGACTCAAGAATTAACTCTGTGTTGCAATATTTGTTTTCAAGTTGAGATTTAATTTTAAAATATTTACCCGAATACGGCAAAGCATAAAGGAGGGTTATGATTTTTACTAGTATGTAATTATACAGTAAGTATTAGAAAAATATGCAAGTAGACTTGTGATCACACTCATTAATGGGCTAATGGTATAGTGATTAGAGACTATGATTTTTTTATTACATTAATCAATAGACTGACTTAGAAAGTTAATCATTTTGTTTTAAAGTTAATTTTTAAAGATAGTTTTGTATAATATGACAATGAAAAAATAATAATTATAATAAGATGGTAAATTTCCGCCTCAGTATATCCTTAGTCGGCTTTTACGACACCCACGGAAGAATTGGGTTGGCCCTATTCGTTACCGGGAACCACACAGTTAAGTAGTGTTAATATCATGAATTACTTTTGAATAATTTCAAATCCTTGATATGCCAGACACCGAGATCATTACCATGCATATCTTCTAAGTGATAGACTAAAGGTGACTTCTTTGCCACAACTCGACATTTATTTAATCAAGTAAGTGATATCCCGTCGTGGCGCTAGTCTTCTTTTGTATGGCGGGTGTCGGGAAGGTATTTTTGTCTCCTGGTATTCTCAGTTCTTTTCCAAACATGAGGAATGCGGGTGTGTATTTTGTTGACTCTTGTACTGACGTGTTCAATGCAAAATTGAATTCAGTTAGGTACTCATCCCACTTCTTGTGATTATTTGTGATTATTAGTTGGTGCTCGGCGGCGGTGCGACACACAGCGCGCAGCCTCCGGTGCTAACTCCACCGAGTTAACCCTCGGTCAAGCGGTGCGACACATTGCGCGCAGTTTCCGAGGTTAACTCACCTGGGCTTCGTAGCCCATCCGCCAGCGGTATACCGACGTGGCGGTGCGACACATAGCGCGCAGCCTACTCTGTATACCGGCTGGACTCGCGGGGACACTAGGTCCACCCTCCGTGCCAGATTAGAACTGGCTCCGTAGAAGTAGCTGAGCTCGTAAAGCTCCACCCCGAAGGGCGGTGCGACACATCGCGCGCAGCCCTGAGGGAATCCCAAGACGATCAGCAGTCGGACTGCATCATCTAGGGTTTCGTGGGGTCCGTAGTAGAAATATTTGTAACCGTTAGTGTTTATAGAATAGTTAATCCTCGTTCCCGGTAATAACGCGAGTATGATAAGTAAGTGATAGTATAGAATAAATATAGTTCTAGCGAAGTGCCAGTATCCTGTAAGTTCACTCATTGCTTAAATAAATTGCTATTATAGATTTATCGTGTGTTTCCTTCAACAATCCTCTATAATATAAAAGCCCTCAGCTTTTCATAGGCAGGGTAATATAGCAAAGCTGTCAGGCACGAGCTAGCCGAAAGCCAGCTTTGTTACATTGGCATTTTGTTTAGCAATTTATTTAAGCAATGAGTGAACTTACAGGATACTGGCACTTCATTAGAACTATATTTATTCTATACTATCACTTACTTATCATACTCGCGTTATTACCGGGAACGAGGATTAACTATTCTATAAACACTAACGGTTACAAATATTTCTACTACGGACCCCACGGAACCCTAGATGATGCAGTCCGACTGCTGATCGTGTTGGGATTCCCTCAGGGCTGCGCGCGATGTGTCGCACCGCCCTTCGGGGTGGAGCTTTACGAGCTCAGCTACTTCTACGGAGCCAGTTCTAATCTGGCACGGAGGGTGGACCTAGTGTCCCCGCGAGTCCAGCCGGTATACAGAGTAGGCTGCGAAAAAAAAAAAAGGTCACCAACGGTGACCAGGTTCCCAAAAATGAACTTAATCATCCGCCGCCGTCGTCATTCCCGCCGCCGCCGCTCTTAGTAAGAGTCTCCGACGCTCCCAGCGACCTACAAAGCCGCCCCCGCTCTCGGGGCCTTCCACTCAGCCGCCATCACTAGATGCCAAGGCAGCATGGAGGAAGAAGGAGAAGAGACAACGTGCGGCGGCGCAAACGGGTTCCGTGGGGTCCGTAGTAGAAATATTTGTAACCGTTAGTGTTTATAGAATAGTTAATCCTCGTTCCCGGTAATAACGCGAGTATGATAAGTAAGTGATAGTATAGAATAAATATAGTTCTAGCGAAGTGCCAGTATCCTGTAAGTTCACTCATTGCTTAAATAAATTGCTATTATAGATTTATCGTGTGTTTCCTTCAACAATCCTCTATAATATAAAAGCCCTCAGCTTTTCATAGGCAGGGTAATATAGCAAAGCTGTCAGGCACGAGCTAGCCGAAAGCCAGCTTTGTTACATTGGCAACCGAGACGTCAACGCCAATGTAACAAAGCTGGCTTTCGGCTAGCTCGTGCCTGACAGCTTTGCTATATTACCCTGCCTATGAAAAGCTGAGGGCTTTTATATTATAGAGGATTGTTGAAGGAAACACACGATAAATCTATAATAGCAATTTATTTAAGCAATGAGTGAACTTACAGGAAACAAATAATAAAGTAACAAAGCTGGCTTTCGGCTAGCTCGTGCCTGACAGCTTTGCTATATTACCCTGCCTATGAAAAGCTGAGGGCTTTTATATTATAGAGGATTGTTGAAGGAAACACACGATAAATCTATAATAGCAATTTATTTAAGCAATGAGTGAACTTACAGGATACTGGCACTTCGCTAGAACTATATTTATTCTATACTATCACTTACTTATCATACTCGCGTTATTACCGGGAACGAGGATTAACTATTCTATAAACACTAACGGTTACAAATATTTCTACTACGGACCCCACGGAACCCTAGATGATGCAGTCCGACTGCTGATCGTCTTGGGATTCCCTCAGGGCTGCGCGCGATGTGTCGCACCGCCCTTCGGGGTGGAGCTTTACGAGCTCAGCTACTTCTACGGAGCCAGTTCTAATCTGGCACGGAGGGTGGACCTAGTGTCCCCGCGAGTCCAGCCGGTATACAGAGTAGGCTGCGCGCTATGTGTCGCACCGCCACGTCGGTATACCGCTGGCGGATGGGCTACGAAGCCCAGGTGAGTTAACCTCGGAAACTGCGCGCAATGTGTCGCACCGCTTGACCGAGGGTTAACTCGGTGGAGTTAGCACCGGAGGCTGCGCGCTGTGTGTCGCACCGCCGCCGAGCACCAACTAAACCACGGCACAGGCACGTGCTAGCCGAAAGCCAGCTTTGTTACATAGGAAAGGAAGAGACGGGCGGGCATCTCCCCCCGTACCTCAACCCGCACGCCGCGCAACGATATATAAGGCGCCGCGCGGCGAGCCTCGTCAGTTGGTGCTCGGCGGCGGTGCGACACACAGCGCGCAGCCTCCGGTGCTAACTCCACCGACTTAACCCTCGGTCAAGCGGTGCGACACATTGCGCGCAGTTTCCGAGGTTAACTCACCTGGGCTTCGTAGCCCATCCGCCAGCGGTATACCGACGTGGCGGTGCGACACATAGCGCGCAGCCTACTCTGTATACCGGCTGGACTCGCGGGGACACTAGGTCCACCCTCCGTGCCAGATTAGAACTGGCTCCGTAGAAGTAGCTGAGCTCGTAAAGCTCCACCCCGAAGGGCGGTGCGACACATCGCGCGCAGCCCTGAGGGAATCCCAAGACGATCAGCAGTCGGACTGCATCATCTAGGGTTCCGTGGGGTCCGTAGTAGAAATATTTGTAACCGTTAGTGTTTATAGAATAGTTAATCCTCGTTCCCGGTAATAACGCGAGTACGATAAGTAAGTGATAGTATAGAATAAATATAGTTCTAGCGAAGTGCCAGTATCCTGTAAGTTCACTCATTGCTTAAATAAATTGCTATTATAGATTTATCGTGTGTTTCCTTCAACAATCCTCTATAATATAAAAGCCCTCAGCTTTTCATAGGCAGGGTAATATAGCAAAGCTGTCAGGCACGAGCTAGCCGAAAGCCAGCTTTGTTACATTGGAATAATAATTATTCATAACTGCATTTAGAAAGTAACACATTTTAAGAAAAGTACAACTGATTTCCTTTTACACATAATAAAACACCAAAAATATTATTTAAATTTCAACAATCTACACTTTACGTATATTAACTATTTTAATATTATAACTTATCTTACTTCTTAATATCTTTACTTCTGGAGACGTTCTAATTGGCGGCTCCTGTTCCTTCTCTTGCACGTGCGTCTCTTCTCCTTCTTCCTCCATGCTGCCTTGGCATCCTGCGATGGCGGCTGAGTGGAAGGCCCCGAGAACGGGGGCGGCTTTGTAGGTCGCTGGGAGCGTCGGAGACTCGTACTAAGACGGCGGCGGCGGAAATGACGACGGCGGCGGATGATTAAGTTCATTTTTGGGATTTAAATAATTTTCCAAGTACCCTCTTTTTGTAAATTAATTTTGTAATAATTTTTTGTTTTATTTTCCTGAATGACCAGATTCGTTTAAGAATGGATTTAATCGATCACTGACCGAGAAGATTCTTATTCAATAGCAATAGTTGCAGATTTTAAATATAAACGGGAATTTGAAAATAATCGATCCTATGTATGGTGGATCGATGAAAAAAAACCTGATGGCCGCCAGGGCCAAACGGGCGCCACCGCTCTAGTTGGTGCTCGGCGGCGGTGCGACACACAGCGCGCAGCCTCCGGTGCTAACTCCACCGAGTTAACCCTCGGTCAAGCGGTGCGACACATTGCGCGCAGTTTCCGAGGTTAACTCACCTGGGCTTCGTAGCCCAGGTGAGTTAACACATATACAAGGATTGTTGTGTTCGTCGCTATCACTTACTTTTCATACTCGCGTTATTACCGGGAACGAGGATTAACTATTCTATAAACACTAACGGTTACAAATATTTCTACTACGGACCCCACGAATCCCAAGACGATCAGCAGTCGGACTGCATCATCTAGGGTTTCGTGGGGTCCGTAGTAGAAATATTTGTAACCGTTAGTGTTTATAGAATAGTTAATCCTCGTTCCCGGTAATAACGCGAGTATGATAAGTAAGTGATAGTATAGAATAAATATAGTTCTAGCGAAGTGCCAGTATCCTGTAAGTTCACTCATTGCTTAAATAAATTGCTATTATAGATTTATCGTGTGTTTCCTTCAACAATCCTCTATAATATAAAAGCCCTCAGCTTTTCATAGGCAGGGTAATATAGCAAAGCTGTCAGGCACGAGCTAGCCGAAAGCCAGCTTTGTTACAATTTATAGTTCATTCCAATCAAAAAAAGCAAAACGTAAACAAACGTAGTATGCAGATGACACTGACATGTGTCAGTTCATAGTAAGTTTGTTTACGTTTTGCTTTTTTTTGACTGGAATGAACCATATATAGGTCCTTATAATACATTCTTTTAGTACATGAAAAAATAATATATGTCGCTTTCTCTCAAGAAACTAAATACCTAACTTTATTTAAGGAATCAATCAATACCTCATTCGCAAAAAAACAACATTATCTGAACAAGTAATACGTGAATTTTGTAAGGACAGTTGAAAATAATATTTTCTTGCTAATTGAATATTGCTTTCTTGGGAAAAGTCGTACAAATCAAGAGTATAAAACACACAAAGTTTCAGGAATATACTTTTAAAAAGGGTCTTATATTTATAACATTCAAACTGCTAAAATAAGATTTGTATGATAAATGATAACCATATTATCTTACAGACAGAATACCCTTACAACCGTTCTATACATATCTTCGAAACATTCTTCAAGAAACATTCACGTTACTAGGGTTGTGGCGATTCGACATAAATCTATATCGATAAATTCCAGATGAGCACTAAATTTGATTAACAAATAGAATCAAAGTATAAAATATAAAAAAAAATGCGTGGAAATGGAAAATATTGTTTGTGAAATAGAATACACATTATAAGATCATTTTTTTTACAGAGAACGACATTTAACCATATTTATAAAATATTAATTTGGTAAAATATTAATTGGCTTTATATTAATAAAATGCCCACAATTATTTTAACACTATGATAAAAATAAATCAAATAACATCAAAATTATTTCAGATTACATGAATTTCTAAAATAAATATATTTTATTTACTATTAGTAACTATTGAAGGTTAACTTTTTCTGAATAATTCGTAGAGGTTTTTATACACGCTTTGTATAAGAAGGCATTTTTTCATAATTCGCGGAGAAAGTTGTTCAGTTTTATCAACGAAATCCCACCTTAAAATACTGCTACGCCCAAGTTATGAATATAAGGTGCTACTTTATTAGTGCCCGATATTTTAGTCAGTGCTTCTACTCCTGATTTTGATCAACTTTCCCCAAGGAACCCATAGACGAATCGTAAAAAATTTTTTGGACTCTTCATACTAATTTGGCCGCTCGGCTGATCGATTTGTATGAAGAGTCCAACATTTTTTTTGCGATTTGACTATGGGTTCCTTGGGGAAAGTTAATCAGAATCAGGAGTAGAAGCACTGACTTAAATATCGGGCACTAATAAAGTAGCACCTTATTTAATCTAAGGTTTTTCCAAAAACCCCAGTTACGCCAATATACGGGATAAATACTCCCTATTACGCATTAATCTCAACGTGGAGTTTCCTCTTTTCGGCCTTCCTTCTTCTTCTATTAATAAATGGTACGAACACCCACAGCAACGCGCCAAAAATCAAAATAATTCCAAGCGTTACGAACAAAGATTTGTAGGATTGTGTCTTTTCGAACCAAATACCGCATATAGGAGGCCCAATCAATTGCAAAATACCATTCATGAACAAACTAATCCCGTACGACGACATTAATCTTTCTGTACCTAACATTTCCGTCATCACTAGTGCTGTTACACCTACATTTATACCGGAAGCGATACCAAATATTGAACAAAAAGCGCTTATCGCCGAATAACTCGATACCAAAGGTATCATTGCAAGACTTATGCCGGATAATAACAACCCTACAATGAAGAAATATCGCTTCGGTGTAGATACTACGTCAGACAGTGCTGAGCCCCCAATGCGACCGACTAGATCTAATGCAGAAATTATCGATAACAAATACGCACCTAAAGATTTATCGAAGCCGCATTCAACAGCGTAAGACGGCACTAGGATTATGAAATTCGTATACGAAATAGCACAAGTGCAATTTGATATAAGTATCACTAAATATATTGGATCTTTTAGCAACTGGACATCGAAGTACTTACTCGGTTCCTTTTTGACGTTCACATCTTTCGGTTGCTTTTTACAACAACAACAATAAGTAATCGGCGCTAAGCTGTCTGTCACAGATTTCAAGCTGAATTGTGAAGCAAATTCACTGGGTTTCTCAAAAGCTGATAGCGTAGAACCGTGGAAAGGTGTCGACATATATTGAAAACTGGACGTCGACGGGCTTCGCTTCGGCGTTTTGGGAACTGTCAACTTTTTGCCAAAAGCCTCCTGCGAGCCTACTCTGCTAGCCTTACCTTCAGGTACAGACTCCAAAAACGAAGCATTCGACGTCATATGGTTTGACGCTTTACTTGGTATTTGAGGGAGGACATGTTTAGAGTTGACCGGCGTTATCCTTCGCCTATCGGCTTTATCGATATCCTGGTTCTGGTTTTGGTTTCTAACGAGGGCAGCACTAGCGCTGCGTGCGAAGTCTTTCGGCGATTTTTCTTCTTCGACGTGACCGTGGTGGTAGAGAGGTGATCCGTTGGGGAATTTCTCAGTGATGTCTTCAGGTGTGAGGATCATTTTGGGATTCTCCTCCAGTTCCTCCTCGGGAAACGGTTCAAGCTAGAAACAAGGCGAAGAATAAACATTGTAGCAATTCAGCAGCACTTAGTTGAGTAAATGAAAGATTTGTGGTTGGATTTAATATCAATCTCCTTGCAATATTTTCTTTCAAGTTATATGTAATTTTTCTTTGTATACAGAATGTTAGAAATGTTAGAATGTTTGAAATTTTGAGGGGTTTTTCAATATCAAGTATAGAATACAGAAAAAATATTGAAAAAATCCGATCTACAAGTATTATTTTCAGTTTCACGTACTAAATCTGAATAGTGAATCAAGAATACTGAAAAAATAATGTAGATCCGATTTTTGCAATATTATTCCTGTATTCTTTTATTGATTCTGAGTAACCCTTTAAAATTTAAAACGCACTTTTTTAACACCTCTATAACAGACTAATAGCAATAGCTATAGTATCTTAGTAGTATAGTATCCTGACTGACTCGGTGGCTAAGTGGTTAGCGATCTTGACCTCTGATCCGAGAGTCGTGGGTTCGATCCCCACACCGGGCAAACTTTTCTGTGATGAGCAGAATTGTTTGCCAGACTCAGAAGTCTGGGTGTATTATATCTATATATATGTACGTATTTAAAAGTATATGTGTATGTAGTATATCAGTCTCTGGTTCCCAAGATACAGGGAATCCTAGTTTGGGGCCAGACCATGTGTGATTTGTCCCAGATATTATTATTATTATTATCTTAGTAAGACACTAACTAGTTCAATTCCGTTCCAGAAAACATCCTTGAGTAATTATTACCTTAACAGCAGGAAAAGCCATTCTAAATATTTTTAACAAGCTTTTGCCCGCGGCTCCGCCCGCGTGGATGTCGCTTTATGACGGTCTTTAAGGTATCCTACGGACCCATGCATTTTCCCGGAACAAAAAGTAGCCTCTGTGTTAATCCTTTGTTTTCCTTTTTGTTTGTTTTCTATTTAGTATAGATTTATCAGGTTATATAAATTTTGTTAATCTAATCGCAGAACACGTACAAGTGGCAATAAATGGGCCTCGCTGAAAACAAGCGCTGCACTGTGTCACCACAGTCGCAGCTTATGCTGGTCGAGAGCCATTTTTTGATTAGTCCTATCCTTTATTTTTTATTACTATTTGTATGTTGTTTTTTGTGTCAAAAATAAATGTATGTCTATGTCTAATCAAGTATTTGAACTATCAACCTATCAAACATCCAAATCCGTTCAGTAGATTCGACGTAAAAGTGGAATAAACAAACATCCATACTTTCGCATTTATAATATTGGTAAGAAGTAAAAGTGACACTGTTGTCAGGTTTAATATATTACCTTTGGTTCTGGAACGGAACCTATGATTTCCTAAATAAAAATTGGCAACCATAACACCAAGTGTCGCCATTTGTAAATAAAAATCCTACTAATAAAGACTAGCAGAACAAAAAACAAAAGTACTAATGAGTGAATTAAGTAGAATAAGTAGCGGGAAAAGTGTTTCATTTCGAGAAATCTGTTATGTTAACATTATTTTTAAAATTCACTGGAACATACTTTAGTTCCGATTTATGGACAATTGTAAAAGAGCAAAATAAACAAATCTTAATATTTTATACAATATATTTATTTACACTTGCACGTCCATCAAAAGAATAAAATAAGATACAAATTATTTTACTACAAAAATATGTATCTAAAAGGTTAGCAATACCACAGCATATCATACAGTATCGGCACTCTCTGTATAGTAGGCGACCTTTGAGCTCTTTCATACAAGTCAAACTACTAATTTGTCAATTTTGTATGAGAAGATCCAAACATTTCATATTTTTTTTTTACAAAATCGAAGAAAAATTCTTGTTATAAAAGTGCAACTAAACTAATTGCTATACACCCTGTATATTATTAAGTATGTTTTAAGGTTACAATGATATGTTATGGTAAAGATTCAGTAACTTTTCATATAAAAAAGTAAGTACAATATATAAATTACTAGGGAATGTCAATATTTAAATTTGAAATATACTACGAACAACATACAAAAAAATATACTGGTTAACAATCAGATTAGGTCATATAAAAAATATAGGTAACAGTAATATCCTTAGAGTAGAGATAAGCAAGCTATAGGTTATGTTGGCGAGAATAGTTTTTAAAACACGCTCACACAAATAAGTATACATTAGTTAACATTATACAGGGGTGTAACAGAAAGGTGTGATAATACTTCAAGGTTGGCTTTTACCCATCAAACTGAACAACTTTTGTTCTACAACTTTGTTCAAATCGCAAATTTTTTTTGGACTTTTCATACAAATCGATCAGCCGGCGAACCAAGTACAATGTTGTAGAACAAAAGTTGTTCAGTTTGATGAGTAAAAGCCAACCTTGAAGTATTATCACACCTTTTTGTCACATCCTGTATATTAGTACTATAGTTCATTCCAATCAAAAAAAGCAAAAGGTAAACAAACTTAGTAGGCAATTGACGTTAAATAGTAAGTTTGTTTACCTTTTGCTTTTTTGATTGGAATGAACTATACATATAGTACGGCCAGCCTCTCTAAAGGTGACCTTATCCCTGCGGGTAAGGTCCAGTTGCTTAGCGCACGCCACACAACACACACATTTAAGCGTGCATACTCATTTTTATGTAGTAGAACAGTTTGTTTAAAGGTCAGACCGCACTACGCGGCAGCGGCACTACGCGACGCGACGCGACGCTGCGCGGCCAAATTATTATTTCTATGAAATAGTACGAGCTATACCGCACTGCGCGGCAGCAGAACTGCGCGACGCGACACTGCAGTTTCATGCAAAATTGTTGGCCGCATCGCGTCGCGTAGTTCCGCTGCAGCGTAGTGCGTTCGTTCCTTAAATGGCCGGGATAATTTGATAATTTGTTTATTCTTTGTCAAAATAGGAACATTACAGTATCAGTATACCAAATCGTTACACTATTCAAATTATGTCGTGACGTAAGTGTGAAGTAAGTTATTTGTCAATTATAATTGACCACGCTGAATACGTTAAAAACAACCGACTTCAATCGCAACAACTCCAATTTTGCTATGTTTTGTTGATTTTCTCAAAAACCGCTAAATCGATTTCGATAAAATTTATATGGGACCACCTGCGAAGTATACCCTTTCAAACAAAAAAAGAATTTTCTAAATCGGTTCAGGCGTCTTCGAGTAATCGGTGAACATACATAAAAAAAAAAAAAAAAAAAAAGATTCCGACGAATTGAGAACCTCCTCCTTTTTTTGAAGTCGGTTGAAAATTATTGCGTGTCATAATAAGACACGCAATAATTTGTGACAAATTCTAGGAGACCATAAGAGAACTTAAACGTTTCAGTGTTCATACTTGTGTTTACTGTTTATACTCGATCTCGCGCAGTCTATAGCTTGCTTATGTCTACTCTATGGTCACATAAAAAAAGTATAAAAAGTTGGCAATAATAACACACTTTGCATGATTATAAAGTACATGAACAGGGTAAGGTACACACCTACCTGTAAAACTCTTCTACTCGTGAAACTGAACAACTTTGGCTCTACAAAATTGATGAAATAACAAAAACATATTTAAACTTTTCATACAAATAAATCAGGTTATGATCCAATTCTGTACGTAAACAATTTTTTTGCAATGTTAGCAAAGTTGTAATCAAAAGTTGTTCAGTTTTAAGAGCACAATCAGTGTACCTGCCACCCTGTACCTATACTATACAGCATGTTACATATCGGAAGTACATAATTCGATTTTGTACTAATTGGATAATATAATATCTACTAATAATTCTTTAATTTAACTAAATCCCTCATGGAGTATAAGGAATCAAAAGTCTAATAAAAATATATAATATATAAGTAGTCTTCAAAAAGATTTGAGAGTACTGTGGGTAACTATAGTTCATTCGAATCAAAAAATAAGCAAAAGGTAAACAAACGTAGTATGCAGATGACATCGTTGACATGTGTCAGTTCCATAGTAAGTTTGTTTACGTTTTGCTTTTTTTGACTAGAATTAACTATAAATGGCAGCATTTGTTTGAGCATATAACGAATGAGGATTCAAAATTTTGGTGTTGCTATAAGAAATAATTGTTGCTCCATCAAAATTACATTTCAAAACTTTTTTAACAGACTAAATATACCTTACAATCTAAAAATTAAAACACGTCCAAAATTGTGATGTCAGTTTTCATTTATAAATTCGTTAATGTTAGGAATTATTTATTACTAGAGTTTGCATCACTGACGCGGTCTTGGTTAGTCTATGATTGCCAATAAATACCTACCCGATAAAATAGGGCAGATGACCGCATATAGGTGAATTAAACATTGAATACTTAACAGGGCAGTTGACTGCATTAAAAATAAATTATAATATAATAAAATTAAAAAGGTATTGTTCACTAAAATATAGCCTTCTTTTTGAAATAGCAGAAAAACTTACATACACGCTTGGATTTTCAATACGTGCATCATTTGTTATTCATAAAAAAGGTCGTTTTGAGTATGGAAACCATTATACAAAGGACTTGGAATATTTTAGTATGAAGGCTGGCCTAGCCACTGTCCGCCATATTCTTTTTTCGCAAAATAGTGGCCACCCATGAAACTTGCATGAAACAAAAAGCTACCAAAGTTACACTGGTGGAGCCATCAGTGGGCAGATTAGCTTATCTCGTAAACGTGACACTTTAGGAAGTTTCTGTCTACACATTTTTTTGTTTCGTGCAAGTTTTATGGGTGACCGCTATTTTGCGGGGGAAAAAATAATGGCGGACAGTAGGTAGGCCAAATATTCAAAACCCTTTATTATGGTTTCATTGTGTACTAATTCAAACATTTTAGAACAAAATGTCATTATTGACAATTGATAAAAAAGTAACTCGAGTCTCGTTCCAGAACCAAAGTAAAATGTCTGACAAAAAACAAGTCTGTCCCTTTCACACATAAAAGACTTACAATAGTCTATTCTGCTGCGTAAAAAAATTCTCTTTTCTGTTTTGGATCGCTTTCTCAGATGACTAGCAGTCAACTACCCTATTGAGTTCATTTTCTATTCCGAAACTATGTAAAAAAAGATTACATTTGTCAAAATTTAAACTACCTAAATCTTATTTAATTTATTTATTTAATTATAATTGTTATATCTAGCGGAAGCCTCGGCAGGGTAACCATTTTTTATCACTTAATACTAAATTTTAAAACTATATTGGGAACATTAGTTTTGTTAAATGGAACACTTTTATAGTATAATAAAAATATTAAGCTATACCTAAATTATAATAAGTATATTTGCTGGGTGTTACAAAATATGTGTAGGACTGGTTATCATTCAGATATTTTAATACACCCTGTATTTCCCCTTTAACATACTCACCCGAAATTAGTTTTATCAAGTTTTGTTTCAAAACCTATGGTTGAAAATCATGTGATAAAGTCGTTTATACGTCAAAAACACTGGAGTGTTGCCATTTGTAGAACTAACAATAAATACCTAATCCTTTTACTAATCTTTACGCCTTAACCTTCGCCATCTCACTCTCCCGCTTTGCTTTGTCTCTTTTCCTCTTATTAATGAACGGCATAAAAATCCATAAAGCCGCGCCACCTATAAATATCACTCCAAATGTTATAAACATATTGATATAATTCTTATCGTGCTCAAACCAAATTCCGCAAATCGGAGGCCCTATTAACTGCAAAAGTCCGTTAACAAACAGCGAAATCCCGTATGTAGACATAATTCTTTCGACGCCCAAAGTTTCGGCCATTACTAAAGTAGTCAACCCGTTGTTTATGCCAGTGGCTAAACCAAAGAAAGCGCAGACCACGCTTAGCCACGTATAAGACGCAATGAAAGGTATAACAACCAGTGATACCCCAGAGAAAAATAGTCCGAAAACGTAGTAAAAACTCTTTGGCATTAAATTCAAATCGCTTATGGTGGAACCTCCGATACGTCCAACCAGATCGAGCGCGGATACAGTACTAAGTAACAATGCCCCTTGGTCGCGATCGAAACCAATATTTTCCGCGTAAGACGGTAGCAAAATTATAAAATTAGTACCACCAATAGCTATTGTACTACTCGAAATCAAAATCACTAGATAAGTAGGATCAGTCAAGAGATTTATATCGAAGAACTTGTTCGGTTCCTTATTCTTCTTCCTCTTACAACAAAAGCAGCAATAGGCGACATCCGCAACGCTTTCCGTGATAGATTTGAGCGAGAACTGAGAAGCGAATTCGTTCGGCTGTTCAAACGCTGAGAGTGTCGAACCATGGAATTCTGTGGCGACGAAAGCGAAACTCGTTGTGGATAAAGTTCTTTTTGGTTGGACAACACTAAGTCTCCTACCAAAGGTCTCTTGAGAGCCTAACTTTCTGCCAACACTATCCGTCCCAATCGAAACAGAGCTGTAAGGTTTAGGAATCGGGCGTGTATAGGACAATTTCCTTTTCGACAAATTCTGACGTATTTGATTGGAGGAAGTGACAGACGTCATCGCGGTCTGACTGGGGGTTTTTGACACTCTATCGGTGTGACCATTTTCTAGTTTTTCATTGGTGACTATTCTGGGTATTTCTATTTTGTCGTTTGCCATATTTTTCATGTTGTATGTGTCAGTTGGTTCTTCTTCTTCGATTAGTATATCGTCCTGAAAAAAAAAGATGATTACAATTCAATATACATTTTACACGTTTATACATTAAGTTAAACGCTGGGTTGATGGATGCATTACTATAATATGATTCTTGCAAACAATCGTTTTTTTAGTCGACTCCATTAGAGAACATTAAAAAGTTAACTGCACTGATATGTTCCGACATGGACATAAGATAGCCAAAAAATACCCTAATATTTTGGGGAATCTTGCTAAAATCGCTTCTCGTCTTCGGCATCATAACCACTTAACGTCAGGTCACCAATCGGGTCACCCAATTGTATGACAGATAAAAAAAAATAATTTTTTTTTCATAACAAAACACATTTTGTTATTTCTTAAAATAAAAGGTTTTTTTTAAGTTATTTTTTAATATAGTAATGCACTAAACAACCCATAATTAACTACTAAAACAGAAAACACAATTATAGACAAAATCTAGCAACTACATATTAAACAACACAAAACATACATAAAAAAACACAAACTCAAAATTACTTTTGTACAACATCGTAGTAATAACTAAAAACCTACAGATTCAAAACTTTTTTTTAAAGTAAACAGGGTGAAATTGAAATCGCGGCTCAAATTGTAAGGGTGGTTACTGTTCATGAATCTGAACAACTTTCTCTGCGGAACCAATTCAATCCGAGCAAAAATAATTTGACTCTTCGTAGAAATTGATAAGTTTATTAGCCAACATTTAGTGAAAAATCCAAATTTTTTTGCTCCATTTGAATTGGTTCCATTTCAATTGAGAAAATTGTTCAGTTTCATGACTAGAAGCTAATAGCATAGGCGGGGCGATTTGTATGGAGTGTCCGGAGTGTGACCGTACGCTGCCAATCCAAACAAAACCAAAAGAAACTCATTTTGAAAATGAAACTACACATTGTGATGTTGATAATGGTAAAAAAAAAACATTCAGCATACTCCGTCACCGATAAAGGAGAACTGGTGCAAGCGATTTAATCCGCGTGGATTGTCAAGAAATTTCGAGAAGTTTCTCGAAAGTTCCAGAACTTTCGAGAAGTTTCTCGAAAGTTCCAGAACTTTATAGAACATCCTGTCATGTTCAATTCCAATCAATAGCACTTTACACATACATATGAGAATGAAGTTACAAAAGGAAATAGGATTTAATGGGCGGTCTTATTGCTAGATAGCAATCATGCAGAGCTTTAAATAACTAAACCAATTTCGACAAACAAGATATTATGACATTCTTATTGCACTAATTTTGCCGAAGGCATCTACTGTAGACTGCCAAAAGTCTACAAATTAAATCAGGAAGTTGTTCGTTCCTATAGTTAATTTCAATCAAAAAAAAGCAAAAGGTAAACTTACTAGGCAACTGACGTTGACATGTGTCAATTCCATAGTAAGTTTGTTTACCTTTTGCTTTTTTATTGATTGGAACAAGGTATAATTGGCAACACTGACCATATCCAATAAAATGAAATAATATTTATTCGAAGTAGGTATCAATATACACTTTTCGAACGTCATATTTTTTCTACCTAATACGATTCCAATTTCGAATTCGAATTTTGGTGTTGCCATAAGTTAATATTGGGTATTTAAATTCAGTTCAAGACCTTATTGACAGATTATACGTTAATTGAAATTCAACATGGCGGGCTTTTGGAATTTTTCGCTGTCGCAGTGAATGAAATAAGTGATTTTGAATTAACCAATGATGTTATTACAGTGCTAAAAAGCATAAATAACGAAAGCGTGATACATGCAAAACTGATAATATGTTGAGTATAATACGAGTAAGTATAGTTCATTCCAATCAAAAAAGATAAGGTAAACAAACTTAGTAGGCAACTGACGTTGACATGTGTCATTTCCAAGTAAGTTTGTTTACCTTTTGCTTTTTCTTGATTGGAATAAGGTACAGGTAGAAACCATCCGTCAACGTGTCGAAACAATTTTGTTAAGCTCTGAACACTCTGTATATGAAACAAACATAAATATAACACTATTTAGCATGCTTGTGATGAAAGTTTACGCCGATACGCTGCCACCATCCGCACCGGTCAATGAACAAAGAAAAAGGTGAAGGAAAAGTTTTATCGAATCCCTTCAGTTCTTTTACAGTACAGTTTGCATCTTTTTTGTCCCACAAAATGTCATGCCAATGTTGCTGTGTTGTTTGGAGAAACACCGTCCAAGCATTTCTATCATCTAACTCGACTCGACACTCGACATATAGAAGACATCTGAGTAGATGTCTTCTATATGTCGTATTGTCGTACGACACTCGTACTGTTAGTGCGTAATTGTACACGATTCCCGTCATGACGTAACGTTCTCGTATGTGAAGTCATAAAAGATACTGTTAATACGTAACTTGGCCTACTATGAACCTGTCATTTTCTCACACATACATTATAACATGCCTCTACCTATACAAATCGTATAAGCAGAGTCATGTCTTAATGTACTCTAAATACACAACTATGTCCGAACTATTGTTTGTACGTGAGTAAAGACAAACTGCGAAGAAGCGCTCTAATGAACATTCAAATCATAATATTCAATGAAAAACTACAAATGGGAGATGCTGTTGATAAAACTGAACAAGTTTCCTCAAGGAATCTCTATACAATCAGAACAAAATATTAGTATAGTATACTACTGGAACATAGGTCGTCTTGCGCCTGGATTAGATATCCGCTTAGTACGATTATGAGCCACATACCACAACCATGCATGCAAATATTAATAAATAAATAAAGAAATGACAAATAATTGATCAAATAAATTGCAAACTTTCTAGATTCATTTTTTGCTCCGACTGTATAGAGTAATGTCGTACTTATAACCAATGATTGGGGTAGGTAGATTGGTTTTTAGGGTACTTGCATCATGATTATTGTAATATAACATGGACAATCCTTTTTTTCCGGAAAGTTCCGGTATTTCGGCATTGAGTTGAGTATTATTAAAGAGACTGATAGATACAAAGTCAGTATTCCTTAAAGAGCTCTGTCTCTTTTACACTGTCGCTAATTGAGCGAACAAGGTTTGTAATTTAACTACTTCATTTAGAAATTGGTTCTGAAAGAAGCAATTTATTCGTATGTCGAATAACAAAATGAATATTAGTTTTTGTTTGTCTTAAAATTTTAAACTCCCGGAATCCGAGAGGCATGTCCATATTAACATATATAGTTCATTCCAATAAAAAAAGCAAAAGGTAAACAAACGTAGTATGCAGATGACATTGACATGTGTCAGTTCCATTGTAAGTTTGTTTACGTTTTGCTTTTTTTTATTAGAATGAACTAAACGTTTGTATTTATTGACCCTAAATCAATCTACCTACTCCGATCACTGCTTATAACCCATGCTATTAGTATGATCACACACAACAACATACATACATATACAATACAAATATAGTATAGAATGTTTAGCTTACTTTGTAAAAGGGGGATGCAATGGCGTGAACCTCCTCACTAATGCACCAGTGGAAGTGCATTTTGTATGGTCTTTTTCGTTTCATTTTCAAAAATCCACTCCCAATATGTTCTTGTTTTTTAGTTTCGAATAATCGCGCGAAAAGTTTAAAAGAAAATGCAAGACCAAAAATAATTGGAATGAAAGGTGGATTGAAACAGGTTTTGCGGAAATTCCATTGGAAAAAAAATTAAAAAGACATCCTTTTTATTTTAACTCTAAAATAATAAAACTCTGTAACATAAAGGCATTTATTTAAAAAACACTCGCCACACTTGTTTCAATCCTAAGATTGCAAAAGTATACGTCCCAATTTTGTGAATATAATTCCCATTTGAGTCAGATAATTATTAAAATTAAGATGAAAGAGTCGAAACGAGAACAGCCCAATTTCAAAGAACATTACATTAACCCTTATATATAACTCATACCGCCGGATACCGCCCCCACTGCTGGGGCAACGGATTACAATTCTTACACAAAAACAAAACAGTTGCAATTAAACAATGCAAAAATGATATCTTCTTTCATTATTTTTAGGATAAAATAAATCTCAAGACAAAAAAACTCACAAAAAATCTACCTTATTTCTGTGTTACTAATTTGTTTATAAAAATAGTCTATTATCATTTTGGACCCTTCAAGTTATTTTACCAATTTCTAAAGCGCTGTTTTAAATCACAATTGAAGAGGAAACTAAAAAATATGATTTTTTTTTAACCACTAATAAAAAATAATCGATCTTATAATTTAAAAAATTCAAACTAAATATTGCACTTAAACAGGGTGTGAAAACACCAATTCATATATTCACAAAAAAATAAAGTTCAAAAAATTTAAACGTTGTCAAACCTCGCTCAATAATTCGCGCAAATTGAAACCATTAAAAAATCGATTCGTTCAATTCTGATGATTCAAAGTGGTCCCAGTGAAGCGAATAGATGTATTCCATAGACCAAAGGTGAAAAGCCCAATAAATACCCATTCTAATAAAAAGTGACGGCGGCTAAGAACCTTTGGGGTCTTCTACCTATTGACCGTCACATCGCATGAGAAAAATCGTACCCCATCCCGATTGTAGCGGTCAAAAGGTCATTATTAAAAACTAAATAGATATTTGCCGAAAAACTACTAATTTTAAATTTTTCCACCCACCTGATTCCCGTCCGCTTCATCTTCTTCCTCGGGCTCCTTATACTTCTTCACCATATGCTCTTCAACAGGTTGGAACAGTAACGCTGCGGCCCATACGTTGAGCATTATCCCGCCCAGGATAAGGACAGCCCCTCTGTGAGAGAAAAGTAAAACGTTCCATTAAAAATTTACTACTGGCAACACTCAACTTTCGTCTATAGTTCATTCCAATAAAAAAAAGCAAAAGGTAAACAAACTTACTAGGCAACTGACGTTGACATGTATCAGTGCCATAGTAAGTTTGTTTACCTTTTGCTTTTTCTTGATTGGAACAAGGTTTACCTAATAACTGTGTAAAGCTACTTGTGTGGTTATATCTACTTTCGGAATGGACAGAACTATTTTTAATTTATTTTTGTGCAATATTAAAAAAAAATTGAGGATACCAAGCCAGCCAACAAATGGAAGTCAACATTTACAAAGTAGATAAAGTGACAGTAATTTAATTAAAAAATTAAAACTTGATTGCACAAAACGTATCCTATTTCAGTACGGCCAGCAAAATGATAAACAAATACAGGGTTATTTCTGGACCCCCCACCAAAACTTCACAGTGGCTTCTACTCATGAATCTGAGCAACTTTCCCCAAATAACTAAGTTCCAATTTCCAACAAATAAATAAGTGGTCATACTATTTCTCGTCATAGCTGCAACCAAACAAGTAGTAATGCAGTCGGGTTAATTAAAAAATATATATACTGTTAGATTATTTAATTTCGAAAAGCACTAGAACATAAGTTAGTCGTCAATTGCTGCGGTAGTGATGCTACTGAAGAACAGTTTCTGTGCTTCGCAAGACACGTTAAGCCATTAGTGCCAGTTGCTTTCACAAGATGGCAGTCGTTAAGCCATGTAAAAAACTAACAAAAGTTTTAAGCTACATGTGAGGCCTCTTGACCTGTGACTTGGTGTTTAACCACGATGACCATGTCTGCAGTCAGTTAACCTGTGTGATAGACGCGACCACGCAAGCTGCACTGAGCCACGACCAGTTATTACTAGTATCATATCCTACATATAGGTACATCACATATATGTGTGACAGCCCTCTGTAAACGCCTACTTACTTGTAAGTATATGTATATGTCTTGGCTTGGAAACTTCTGACACTAGGGTTGGCCACAAGCCCCACAACCTCCACCAATCCGGACTTGCCAAGTCCCGTGTGTGGAGTATGGCCTAACCTTTCCGAGGTATAGGAAGAGACCCGTGCCCCTACAGTGGGGACGATATGGGTTGTTAACATAGGGTACTTACTTATACGTATACGTCTCCAACAGATATCTCAGGACTGGCGGCAGTATTATGCTGCCAAACGCGGATCCAGACATGCAGATGCCGTTGGCCAATCCCCGCAGCCGGACGAAGTATGACGTCACAATGTACACGGTGGGCGGAAACGCTAACCCGGCGCCAGTGCCCACCATGGCGCCGAAGCTTGATTAGAAAAAAAAGAGAAAAAAATTAAAAATAAAATTGGCGCTGAAAAGTTAAAAAAGATTATAAGTAGTTAGTTACTCATTTCCTTTCAATAATAATCAGTTTTTTTATTACCAAGCCTTTGTGTCTCTGGTATCGCAAGGTTATTAATTCTCAAATATGACTTTTAAGTGTCTATGGCATCGCAGCTCTTAACGGGTGAACAGATTTGAATGCAGTTTTTTTTCTCTTGAAAGCAGGTTTGATCGCCGTGACTTTTAGCTAAGTTTGATGAAAATCGGTTCAGTGATTTTGTGAGTTCTCCCTGGACAAATCGGTTTTTAGCCATTCCTTGCGGAATCCTCGAGTTTTCCGGGATAAAAAGTATCCTATGTGTTAGCCGAGTGTTTTATCTATCTACCTACCAAATTTCATCCACATCCGTTCAGTAGTTTCGGCGTGAAAGTGGGACAAACAAACAAATAAATAAACAAACAAACAAACATCCATACTTTTGTATTTATAATATTAGTGAGATGAATTAAATAAATGGTCTGCTAAAAGGTCAATTTGTCATATATGCTTCCTCATGGCAACAAAACGTAATGAACATGTTAATAAAATTCATAACAACACATTATTAATTCATGCTTTATACCTGACCGTGAATTATTCATCAACATCATTGAGTTCGCTTCATAGAATGCGTTAAGCCAAAAAATGTTATTTTATTTATTAAATGTTGACTTTTCCCATTATGACAATAATAAAGAATAGAGGAAGGGGAGTGAGTTAAGGACGGAACGGAGATGAAGACAGAAAGAGAGATGAGATAGGAACTACAAACTGTAATTAATAAGGAAAAGAAATGTACGGAAAATATTGTCGCGGTCTAACCAAAATAGATTGAGAACCACTGGAATAGTTTGACAGCCTCTGTAACTGTATATTTCTAGTAAAAGAACCGTCTCAAATATTCTAGAAATAGATAAGGACAGAGAGTTTACTTTCTAGACCGTAACCGCGGCGTATATAAATAGCAGCCAGTGAGTCGGGCGATCAGTTCTGTTTGGACTAGAGCGGTGAAGACACTTCGAAGCGAATTCTAGGCGATAACAGTGGATATCTTCGACGGCCTTGGCGCCTCTTTTGGACCTTCGAGAGACCTGCGACTGGACAACCTTTTGACCTTGTGCTGGAAGTTGGTGAATAAATCCTCGGAACCTGTCATTGGTTGCAATAAATGCAATAAATATATATATATTTCATATTTCATATTGGTGTTTGACTCCAAATCTTCGAACCCTCGCACGTAACAATATTATAAATTGCTAGGAAGACATAATAAGATATGAAGAAATAGAAATGTAATCCTGTGACGCAGCATATAAAAGTATTGGCCTTTTTATTATTGCACTGCAATTGTTATAAATATTGAAAAACATTTATCAGCGCAAAACAAAACTTCTAAGAGTATTTTTTTTAAATGAATTTTAACGTCACTGAGTAAACAAATATCTCTTTGTCACTCCAAAAGAGAATGAAAAGTAGAATGAGGGAGAGAGAGAGAGAGAGGAAGCGACAATAAAAGGGGGAGGAAGAAATAACGAGAGTGGAGAAAAAGAGACTTATAGCAGCAGAATCTCCACCATGGCCCCCCGTGTGTGGAGTATGGCCTCTCATTTCCGGGTTTGGGAAGAGATACTCGTGCACTGCAGTAAGAGTGATTTTATAGTCACTCGGGTTTCTGCCCGCATGCGTGCCGCCCGCAACCTATCGTTTCAGTACATTTTTTAAGTCCCTTTTATTGTCATGCGTGTCACACTCATGCGGGCCGTGCGGGCAGAAATCCGCGTGACTATAAAAGCGCTCTAAGAAGCGCTCTACAGAAGTATGTTACAAATTTCGTGGTCAGACAAAATCACAAATGAAAGGGTATTGGAAATGATGAATAAAAAAACTGGAAATAGTAGTAACAATAAGGAAAGGAAAACGGGGTACTTGGGACACTTATACAGAAACAGTAAATACGACATAATAAGAAATATTAAAGAAGGCAAAATTGAAGGCAGAAGAGGAAGAGGAAGACCACGTATCACCTGGTGTGATAATATAAAGGAATGGACTGGAATCAAAGACGCGGCCACTCTTTGCAGGATGGCTAAAGAGAGAGAGGAGTTCCGCATGCTGATCGCCGACATCCGCTAGGATATGGCACCCCGAGAAGAAGAAGGACGATATGAGATGTTACAGAAACTGAGAACACGAAAGGCAACTCACCTAAAGTAGAGGTAGGATATGTTGAACGCCCAACTGCTGAAGATCATGCCGAACGCCGCGAAGCTGCCGCCAATCAGCGTCACGGTGCGGTACGACCATTTCACTGACAATATTGATGATAAAGGACCTGGAATATGAAGAAAAACAGTCATTAGGATCTTTTCGTCATCCCGCTGACTGAATGACTGGCCGACTCGGTGGCGTGACTGAATGACAGATTGACTTAATGTGACTGAACGATTGACTGACCCGGTAGTATGACTAAATGGCTGATTAACCTAGTGGAGTGGCTGAGTGACGATTAACCGGGTAAAGTAACTGATTAATCCGGTGGCGGGGCTGAATAACTGATTAACCTGGTAAAGTAAGTGATTAACCAGGTGGCATGACTGAGTGACTGATTTACTCGGTAGAGTATGTGAGTGACTGATTGACCCGGTAAAGTGGCTGAATGACGGACTGACCCGGTGGCATGTCAGAATGACTGACTCACTGACTCTGTAGCATGACTGAGCGCCTGATTTACTGGGCGTCGTGTCTGAGTGACTGATTGACCCGGTAAAGTGGCTGAATGACGGACTGAGCCGATGGCATGTCTGAATGACTGACTCGGTAACGTGACTGAGCGCCTGATTTACTCGGCGTCGTGTCTGAGTGACTGACTGACCCGGTAAAGTAGCTGATCAGTAGTACGGACTGAGCCGATGGCATGTCTGAATGACTGACTCGGTAGCGTGACTGAGTGCCTGATTTACTCGGCGTCGTGTCTGAGTGACTGATTGACCCGGTAAAGTGGCTGAATGTCGGATTGACCCGGTGGCACGTCAGAATAACTGACTGACTGACTCGGTAGAGTGATTGAGCGCCTGATTTACACGGCGGCGTGTCTGACTGATTGACCCGGTAAAGTGGCTGAATGATGGATTGACCCAGTGGCATGTCAGAATGACTGCCTGACTGACTCGGTAGCGTGACTGAGCGGCTGATTTACACGATGGCGTGTCTGAATGACTGAGTGAACAGTTGGCGTGACTCTGATTGACTCGATAGCATGGACTAACTAACTGACTGACTAGGTGGCGTATCTGATTAACCCAGTAAGTGGTATATCTGAATGACTTCTTGACTCGGTAGCATGACTTAATGACTGATTGACTCACTCTGTAGTGTGACTGAGCGGCTGATTTACGTGACGGCGTATTTGAGTGACTAATTCACTTGATATCGGTACAGGTAGACAAGGTTTTTTAAATAAATTATAAGATTCTGCTAGACGAGGTTTTTTAAATAAATTATAAGATTAGCTATTTATCTCTTTCCAACTCACCTAAACTACTGTAGAGGAAGTAGCACAGCGCTACTATACCCGATGACGCCGAATGGCTGGCGCCGAAGACATCGTTGAACTCAACCAGCAGTACACCGAAGGACTTGATGGTGCCAGGTATAAGGATGTTCACTAGAGTCGCTCCTGAAATCAATAAAAAAAAAAAAACATTTGAGACACCCCCGGACACTCCAACAAACAGCTTCTTAGTTAGTTAGATAGATAGATAGATATATAGAACAAAAGTTGTTCAGTACGATGAGTAGAATCCCCTGTTAACGAGTCCTACACCACCATTTGTTACACCCTGTATAGATATAATACACCCAGACACAGAGCAAACAAATCTGCTCATCACATCACAGAAAAGTTTGCCCTGGGTGTGGATGGCCCACGACTCTCGGATCAGTAGTCAGGATCATTAACTACTGAGCCACCGAGTCAGTCGAGTTTCTGTATATGTACTTTGCGGCCTCCTTTTTTATGAGGGCAGCGCTGTGAATATAATTGACCACGCTGAATACGTTAAAAACAACCGACTTCAATCGCAACAACTCCAATTTTGCTATGTTTTTGTTGATTTTCTCAAAAACCGCTGAATCGATTTCAATAAAATTTATATGGGACCACCTGTGAAGTATACCCTTTTAAACAAAAAAAAGAATTTTCCAAATCGGTTCAGGCGTCTTCGAGTAATCGGTGAACATACATAAAAAAAACATTCTGACGAATTGAGAACCTCCTCGTTTTTTTGAAGTCGGTTAATAAAAACTAGCGGAGAGACAAAGCGTTTTTAACCGACTTCAAAAAAAAGGAGGAGGTTCTCAATTCGTCGGAATCTTTTTTTTTTTTTTTTTATGTATGTTCACCGATTACTCGAAGACGCCTAAACCGATTTGGAAAATTCTTTTTTTGTTTAAAAGGGTATTTAGCTTCACAGGTGGTGCCATATAAATTTTATCGAAATCGATTTAGCGGTTTTTGAGAAAATCAACAAAAACATATCAAAATTGGAGATGTTGCGATTGAAGTCGGTTGTTTTTAACGTATTCAGCGTGGTCATAAGTCAACTGTTCTGTCACGTCTTATCATGAGCATACATACTTCGAGAAATTTTATTACCCATTGTTACCGGTTACAGCAATTTGAACAAGATATCAAAATGACTGTTACGTTGTTTCTGTTACCAAGGTAGGTACAATTTCTTTGTATAAGTATGTATTTTGTCACATGTTTTAGACCAAAGACTTTTTAGCGTGGGCACCGTATGTGTCGCTCCAGAATTGGACTTTTTAGTCACGAGCGGCGATGCTCCACTCACACTTATGCTGCTTAAATTATCTGTCAAGATATAGTAGGCCTGATGATGAGTTAGCGTGGACATTTAACCTGATTCAAGAGAATAAGAAAAAGAAATGTTTAGTTACTATAATACCTACATCGTTAACAACCCATGGGGCACGGGTCTCTTCCCATACCTCGGGAAGGTTACGCCGTACGCCTACACCATATACGTGCGCCAAGTCCGGATTAGTGGAGGTTGTGAGGCTAGAGCCTAACTCATTGTCAGAAGAGCAGAAAGAAGAAGCAGCCTAAAATGCCCCATGACAAAGTGCTAGCAACTGGCACCAACGGGTTAAAGTACCTTGCGAAGCATTTTACCAATGAACTTAGGGGTCGTCCATTAAACACGTGAGGCAAAAAGGGAGGGAGGGGGTTCGGAAAAAATCAGGAAATATCACAAGGGGTGAGGGGGGGTGTACTGAGATATCACGTGTATTTATTTTTTCGTTGAACGCACGATTTCTAGAGTAAGTTCCAAACTTCGGACTGTTGATGTAACGTTGTTTTTAACTCATCCCAAGGTTCGAAATAACTTCAGGCGTTCAGAAACAACCTGCACTTAATGTCTGTCTGGAAATTTTTATCACGGTGCTTAATACTCCAGAATTACATTACATTATACCTGAATTTAAAGATACTATTTTGTACCAAAAAAATACACATGATTTGGGTAGGGGGTGAGGGGGTAGCCAAAAACCTCACCACGTATCACCAGGGGGAAGGGGTGTCTAAAAAGTTGCTAAAAAACATCACGTGATTAATGGACGACCCCTTATTAAAATGACGTTTCTTAGGGTAGGGGTCACGTGATGTTTTTTAGCAACTTTTGTGATATTTCGTGATGTTTTCCGAACCCCCTTCTCCACTTTAAGCCTCACGTGATTAATGGACGACCCCGTTATACCAGCCGCCTGGCACTACAAGTTGACCAAGAGTTATAGACAATAGACATGCTACCAGTGACAAGGGTGCTAGTCTTTCTAATATGCACGACGGGAGGTCATCTTAGGAACTATTGTCAGATTAGATACTCACTTCGGTTTGATGCATTCGTACCAACCAATATTACGTCAACAATACATAACGTCCACACTACTGAGGCACAGGTCGCCTCCGTCTACTTATGTCACGAAGGGAAGGTTATCCCATACGAGTACTTACGCGGATAACACAGTACTCCAGAGTCCGCTCCGGTGAGCGGTTTTACTTCACAATTTTCATAGTAAAAAAACCGCCGCACCGCACACCAGAGCGGATTCCGGAGCAGTGTATTATCCGCCTTAATAGTCAAGTCCGATTTGGTTCGACGTCATGCATATTGGCAAATCACTACCTTTCTCAGTCGCAGAAGATACACTCGTCCGTCGAAGATCATAAATTTTGTCTTCTAAACATACAAAAAAACCTGAGCAACATGCTCTAGCTAGTTTATTCTGAGTCAGTATCCAGCCACAGCTGCTGACAGAGACTTTACTGGCCGCAGCCACATGGTTTACCTTCACCACACACCAGGACTACTGACCATGAGACGGGACTATTCCGAAGTCTCGGCTCCACCGTTCGATGTATCTGTACTCCTCGCTCCAACCACCCAGCCAGGTCTGCCGACAGAGACAACACTATGGGCCGCAGCGCCCCGGTTTACCTACGAGCACGCACCAGCCCCACTTGCCATCAGGCGGGACCAACTCCCAGTCGCGCTCGGGCGCCGGACCGATGGTGAAGCGACCGGTGCCGACTGCCGCGCCCTCCTCCTCAGGCAGTTTTACTGTGGACAACGAGAGAAGACGTGTTAGGAAAGGAATGTTCTAATGTAAACAAAAGTTTCATTTATACAAATTGTGGGGTCCTAAAATAGCAGAATTTTTTTAACAGTGGCTCTTACTGATGAAACTTAGCAACTTTCCGATGAACCTATACTCAATTGTCAAGAAAATTTTTTGGAGTTCCCATACAAAATTGGCGGTTCAGTTGATCAATTAGTATGAGGACAGAACTCCAAAAAAATTTTTTTTTGTTAATTGAGTATAGGTTCTTTGTAGAAAGTTATTCAGTTTCAATAGATAAAAAATCTGGCATTTTATGAATATATATAGGGACTTTTGGTAACTGACAAGCGGTAAATCGTAAATACTAGTCATAAAACTGAAAAATTTTCTTTAAGGAAGCTAGAAAATACATTTTTGCCTTTCCATTAATACAAAGTTCGCAAATTGATCAATTTTTATTTATTTATTTATAGAAAATTATTAGTATAGAGTCATAGAGTCAATTTTTTTTGTTAATTTTAGATATTGCTATACTCATGAAACAGATTAACTACCTATATGATATGAAGACAAAATAATACATTTTTGACTTTTATAACAAGTCGAGCGGCTGATCAGCCAGCTTAGTTCATCATCAGCCGAAAGACGTCCACTGCTGGACAAAAGCCTCACCTAAGGATTTCCACACCGACCGGTCCTGTGCTGCTCGCATCCAACGGCTTCCCGCAACCTTATTTGGGGGGGGGGGGAGTTGCGGTAATCGCCACGCTTGGCAGGCGGGTTGGCGATCGCAGTGTGGCGTGAGCCGACATGATGGACGCGGAAAAGACGCTGCGGCCCATCCTCCGGTTTATGGATCCCTTAGTCGCCTTCTTAGTATCTGGTCTTTTTTTTTTTCGAAAACAGACTATAGTTACCTTGGAAATGTTGTTCAGTTACCTATACTCAATACTCAATATCTTTATTGCATTCCATATTGTTTATTTATTTATTTGTTTATTTCAGGCAACGAGGCCCATAAAGGGGGACATAAAATATAGACAGTACAACATGGACCCAGTTTAGGCACAGCAATATTGGAAGAGACGAGGATAGATATGTTTTGCTATAAGTCTAGAATACAAAAGTTTAAAAAAATAAAATAAAAGTCATAATATTTAAAAATACATTTTTAAAGTTTTTGTTTACCTACATAAGAAGAAGCCTTATATTACCATCATCTTATCTTACTAATATTATAAATGCGAAAGTATGAATGTTTGTTTGTTTGTTTCGATTTAACGTTGAAACTTCTGGATGGATTTGCATAAAATTTGGTAGGTGGTTAGATGGGACTTATTATCCCTTAAAATAAAACAGTTACCGGAGGAATAGCTATAAACTGTTTTTTTTTACTTCACCGCGATATAGTGGTTTTTTTAACCGACTTCAAAAAAAGGTTCTCAGTTTGACCTGTATGTTGTATGTTTGTCCGCGATTATCTCGCGTTTGGCTGAACCGATTTTAATGCGATTTTCAGAAAAGTATTTGCTACATTTAGGAGAAGGTTTTCGTATTTTAACCGACTTCAAAAAAGGAGGTTCTCAGTTTGACCCTTATGTTTCGCGATTGAAGTCGGTTTTATGACGCTTTCAGCGTTGTCGATTATTATTCACTCTCTGGACCCAATTCTAAAGTTCACGCAAACGAAGCTGCGGGCAGAAAGCTAGTAAATATAATGTGGTTTACAGCTGATACGATCATCAGATGATTCTCGTAAATGGAATTTACTGTAGCGATACATATCATATTTTAATCTTATGAACAGAACTATAATATTTGATAAAGTTGATAAAACAATTATTGTGCTATCTGTCTACATTTTATATGGAGTTTTGTAATTAATTATTATATAATATAAGCACAGACAGCCGATAAGTAGCATCGAATGCAAATACCTAAGTAATATGAGCAATTTTTAATACTGTAGATTACATCTCAGTACGACCACGGTATATGCATGAAATTAAATGAAAATTAATAATTGACCACGCTGAAAACGTTAAAAACAACCGACTTCAATCGCAAAAACTCCAATTTTGCTATGTTTTTGTTGATTTTCTCAAAAACCGCTGAATCGATTTCGATAAAATTTATATGGGACCACCTGTGAACTAAACCCTTTAAAACAAAAAAAGAATTTTCCAAATCGGTTCAGGCGTCTTCGAGTAATCGTGAACATACATAAAAAAAAAGAGTCCGACGAATTGAGAACCTCCTCCGTTAAAAAGAAAATATATTTTATTCGACTTAGGTAGTAGCAGTGTACATTTTTCGAAGGTCATTCTTTTGTCTACCTAATACGAGGTTCTTGTTCCTACCACTCGGAACACGTAAACCTACCCGCCGGTTCAAGAAGTGTTTGCGACGAAGTGAGAAGTGGCGTGGCGTTGTTTGTGTGGCGTCTGTTTTCGAGTCTTTAGTGAGAAGAAACGACGCGTCCAAAGAAACTCCGTCCACGTTTCAGTACGACCACATACGCATTAATACTGCATAAATTACGACCACTCCCTACCCCTCTTAAAGGGCGACCCCCCCCTGCGGGTAAGATCCGGTGACGGTTGCTTAGCGCAAGCCACGCGACACAACACACACATTTATGCATGTACAAACGTCATATTTTTATGTAGTCGTCGTTAATAACCCTTTTTTTTAAATGGCAGAGGTGGCAAACGAGCAGACTGATCACCTGATGGTAAGCGATTACCGCCGCCCATAGACACCCGCAACACCAGAGGAGTCACAAGTGCGTTGCTGGCCTTTGATATGGGAGTACGCTCTTTTCTTGAAGGTTTGAATTTCGTATTCAGCGGTACACCTAAAACCATTTGCTTGACAAACCCATTACTGCCGAGTAACTGCTGCATTAAATTTTGCGACTAGTACTGTAGTGGGACGAAAATTCAACGCAATCTTGCATGTTACAAACGTTCCCATGCATTTTTGTATTGTATTTTGATGGTATAACACGAAAACTACTAAGACTTCTGCACTTTACGTAAGGACGAGGACCTTCTGTTGTATTAATAAAATTATTTTTTGCCGAAGGTATGAATGAAAAAAGAGAATGCGCAAAGCTAAGCTATCCTTACTTCTTATCTTAGTAATATTATAAATGCGAAAGTATGGATGTTTGTTTGTTCCGCTTTCACGTCGAAACTACTGAACGGATTTGGATGAAATTCAGTAGGTAGATAGATTACATACTGGATTAACACATAGGCTACTTTTCGTTCCAGGAAAATGGTTGGCTCCCGGGCGGAGCCGCGGGCAAAAGCTAGTAACAAATATTTATAGACTCTGATTATCTTAATCAATAAAATAAAAATTGATTGCAACGGCGGACATCAATTAAAAAAGGAGCTAAAAGAAAAAAACTAGTAACTATTTGATTTTACGTCGCCTAGGTCCAGGACACTATTAGGATAAAGAATAATTAATTCAATGACAGACGTTTCATTTTGTTACAATCGGTTTATCTTCATCACACATATCCATTAGGCGCATAATGATAAAGGCGCAAAATGATAAATGTTCAAAAAATGTTACAGAGCAAAATTTTAAAAGCGCAAAATTGTAAAAGTACAAATTGATAAAGGAGCAAAATGGTAAAAGCGCAAACGATAAGTCTTTTTGGGCACTTATCATTTTGCGCTTTGAACATTATGCGCCTAATAGTTGTTGAACATGTGGGATTTTGGTATCTATAGTTTTACTATGATCATTCATTATAAACTTTGAGACAAAACAACAGGTTTCGCGAGAGACAAAACAACAGATTGTCGTGCCTGACGCGGCACGGAACACCCAGTCCACAGTTACAAAGGTCTTTGTTGAAACCCTCCTAGTTTAATTGGCACTACGCCAGCCACGTGGTGGCCGTAATTTTAGGTAGTGCAACGTAAGTACCCACTGTGTGTGTGTGTTACGTTGTTTATTTATAACTTAGGTACAACGTTAAAATAAGGCAAGTTCACGAAAATGGACAAGTTGATAACCGCACTTCTTGAAGCCGGTTAAAAATGGAAATGAACTGGAAGGACGTTGAGAAATAAATAATTAATAATATCTGGGACAAATCACACACCGTTAGAGAGCCATGCTTCGGCACGAATGGGCCGGCTCGACCGGAGTGATACCACGGCCTCACAGAAAACCGGCGTGAAGCAACGCTTGCGTTGTGTTTCGCCGAGTGAGTAAGGGTACCAGAGGCCCAACCTCCCCCTCCCCCCAATTCCCCCCATCCCCCATCCCATTTCAAAGGTCGGCTACGCACTTGTGATTCCTCTGGTGTTGCGGGTGTCTATGGGCGGCGGTAATCGCTTACCATCAGGTGATCCGTCTGCTCGTTTGCCACCTATCACATAAAAAAAAGCACACGGTCATCTGGCCCCAATCTAGGATTCCCTGTACTATGAGACTGATTTTCATACTACGTTGATATAAATGAAATATAATTCCGAAAAATGGAAAAAACGTATAACAGAAGTCGTATAACAAAAGTCGAGGAAGGCCAGATGAAGAGATGGGAAGAAGAACTGAAGTCATTGCGGGTCCACTGTGGACTGTATGTTTCCTACTACAGGTTTCTTCACCACATCTATCCATCGGGATGGTGCTGTACCCCTGGCTTGGTTGCCATCCATCTGACCCAGAACTATGTGCTAAACTGCGGACTAGAACTGCACAAAACCAAAAGGAGTGGGCAGCTCTGTCAGCAGGCCTTTGTGAAAAGACAAGCTTACTCCTGAAAATTAAAACAACAATAATAAAATATAAGTTGTTAAAAAATTTGCTGGTATTATTTAAACTGGGGCTTCTACACATGAAACTGAATAACTTTCTCAAAGGAACCCATAGCGAATTTGCAAAAAAAAAAGACTTTCCACACTAAATGGGCCGATCACTTGACCGACTTGTTAGAAAAGTACAAAAAATGTTTCGCGAACTGAGTATGGGTTCCTTGGGAAAAGTGGCTCAGTTTCACTGGTAGAAGCCCCAGTTTAAGTAATACCAGCTAATTTGTTAACACCTAATATGTATAATTTACATCAAAATGTACTAGCTTTAAGGTTTAAATTTAAAGTAATAATTGACCACGCTGAATACGTTAAAAACAACCGATTTCAATCGCAACAACTCCAATTGTGCTATGTTTTTGTTGATTTTCTCAAAAACCGCTGAATCGATTTCGATAAAATTTATGTGGGACCACCTGTGAAGTATACCCTTTTAAAGAATGACCACGCTGAATACGTTAAAAACAACCGACTTCAATCGCAACAACTCCAATTTTGCTATGTTTTGTTGATTTTCTCAAAAACCGCTGAATCGATTTCGATAAAATTTATATGGGACCACCTGTGAAGTATAACCCTTTCAAACAAAAAAAGAATTTTCGAAATCGGTTCAGGCGTCTTCGAGTAATCGGTGAACATACATAAAAAAAAAGATTCCGACGATTTGAGAACCTCCTCCTTTTTTGAAGTCGGTTATAAATTATAACATTACTGTATATTCGTTTAGAAGTATAACTTTTGAAAAGACTAACGTTACCTTTTGTACTATCAATTTCATCTTTCTTTACGTTTATATCTTTCTCGTTTACATTATTAATATTGTCACACATTTTCACAAAATTTCTAAAACAATTTAACAGTAAAAACTGTTCACTATTTTGAGCACTACTGAACAACTCCAGATAGTTTTAAAGCTTCACTTTTAACACCACATTTTTTTCTCAATCACCTTTATTTCATAGGTGTCAACAGATTTCACACTGAATATTTATATTATAATTTATCATTATTTCATAATTTATCCATGATTTATTTATTATTTACTGCACAATACCGCACATATGTGAATTATATTGCGTGCTGCGCATAACTAACAACATTCTTGTCGAAAATCATCCTTTGTGTTGCAATTATTTTCTGAAGGTAGGTTAAGTCAAGGCAGAAACGATTTGCAAAATCCTGTCTTTGTTATTAAAATCTTTTTACTTTCATTTATTATTTATAACCAGCTTCCGCCCGCGACTTCTTCTGCGTTAACTTCAGAATTGGGTCCAGAGAGATAAAATGTTCAGGCAGTGCTGTGTAGAGGCGAAGTAAAAATTTCAGTTTTTAGCCATTCCTCCGGGAACCTTCGAGTTTTTCGGGATAAAAAGTATCCTATGCGTTAGCCGAGTGCTTTATCTGTCTACCTACAAAATTTCATCCCAACCCGTTCAGTAGGTTCAGTGTGAAAGCGGAACAAACAAACAAACATCCATACTATCGCATTTATAAAATTAAGTGATTAGTGAGTTATCTTTTATTTACTGAATTTCGAGTTCCCTTGCAAAGCCGATCTGCTGACAGATCTGTTTGTTTGTAAACTCTTTATTGTACAAATGATTATAATTGTAACTCAAAAAGATAAATAAAACAAGTTTAAACATGTACAAAGGTGGACTTATCCCATAAACGTAACAACGAACATCCTGCAAAATCTTCAATAATTCCAACTAAAAACTTCAGACTTGGCCTTAAAATAATAATTGACCACGCTGAATACGTTAAAAACAACCGACTTCAATCGCAACACCACCAATTTTGCTATGTTTTTGATGATTTTCTCAAAAACCGCTTAATCGATTTCGATAAAATTTATATGGGACCACCTGTGAAGTATACATAAGACATGTTACAAGGAGAGTGTTACAGATGAGTGTCGATGGATATAAGGGGAGAGGGTGAGCAAAAAAGAGATGGATGGATTGTGTGAAGGATGATATGTGCCGAAAGGGTGTGAGTACAGAGATGACAGCTGAAAGGGATGTATGGAAGAAGAAAACATTTTGCGCCGACCCCAAATGATTGGGATAAGGGCAGGAGAATGATGATGACCTGTGAAGTATACCTTTTTAAACAAAAAAAGAATTTTCCAAATCGGTTCAGGCGTCTTTGAGTAATCGGTGAACATACATAAAAAAATATATAAAAAAAAAGATTCCGACGAATTGAGAACCTCCTCCTTTTTTTGAAGTCGGTTAAAAAGCCTTGAATCAAAGTGGCAACAAGGACAACGAACTACTTTCAATCTATTTAACACAGCTGTGTTAATGGAAGGGATCATGCAAACAGATGAGTACTCACTAACTACTCAATTCTTATATTGGCTATCTCACTCATATTATAAATGCGAAAGTATGGATGTTTGTTTGTTCCGCTTTCACACTGAAACTACTGAACGGATTGGGATGAAATTTGGTAGGTAGATAGGTAAAGCACTCGGTTAACACATAGAATACTTTTAAGTAAAGGCTGGAGAACAACATAGTAGGCATAGTTTAAGGGGATCTGGATATAAAATTCCCATGCCATCCTCAAGATCCGTCACAAATACAATATCCACGCGGACGGAGCCGCGGGCAACAGCTAGTAAATTATACAATAATAACATCTGTCGATGTCGATAACTATAATAGGATATTGTGTAATTTAAGCCAAAACTCTAATGAACGAATATTTGATCAAAACATTTAGAAGTGAGTAAAACAGTATGTTTGTCAAGGTCTTCTAGACTTCGTTTTTTTTATGGCAGAGGTGGCAAACGAGCAGACGGATCACCTGACGGTAAGCGATTACCGCCGCCCATAGACACCCGCAACACCAGAGGAGTCACAAGTGCGTTGCTGGCCTTTGAAATGGGAATCCGCTCTTTTCTTGAAGGTTTGAACGTCGGTCGTATCGGTCCGGAAATACCGCAGGCGACAATTCATTCCACAGTTTGGTTGTGCGAGGCAGAAAGTTTCTAGTGAAACGCACAATTGTGGACTGCCAACAATCTCAGTGATGGGGATGAAATCGTTGTATGTTGAAAATATGTCTATATGTCCCCTTTTGACACCTCAACCATTAATTACAAAATTTGGCATGCAAGTAGCTTGTGTGTGCTGACAAAAATCTTAAAAACACGTTTCTTTTTGAAGACGTAAGGTTTTAGAGATGCATCTTACATAGAACCCTAAAGCTGTGAAATGAGCTTCCACCAGAGGTTTTCCCTGAGGTCTACAGTATGGGTCTCTTCAAGAAGGGATTGAAAATGTCTTTGAAGATTCGGCAAAGCATTGAAAGCACCACTAGCGTTGCAAATGCCCACAGTAACCACTTTCTATCAGGTGGACCGTCAGCCTTTTGCCTTCCCATATAATAATAATAATAATAAAAAGGACAACGCTGAACACGTTAAAAACCAACTTCAATCGTAACAACTACAATTTGCTAAGTTTTTAGTTTTTGTTGATTTTTTCAAAAAGCGCCAAGTCAATTTTGATAAAATTTATATGGGACCACCTCTGAAGTATTACCTACCAAACGAAAAAAGAATCATCAAAATCCATTCATAATTGGCGGAGTAATCGCGTAACATCCGTACAAAAAAAACACAACAGTCGAATTGAGAACCTCCTCCTTTTTTGAATTCGGTTAAAAAGACGACGCAACGACTGTTACAACGCCGCGCTGACAACGCCGAATGATACTATCTAAATTTTATTTTTACTATAGACTAATTACTAATTACTAACTATCCGTAATTCCTAATCCCCAACAACTGATAAGAATATAACTCATATCTTATCCAAATCGAAACGCACATAAGTAGGTTGTATCTTTGATTAATGACGTGATAATTTCTATAAACTATTTCAGCTTATCATCATTAAATATTCACTATCAAACACGCATAATCAGAGTGAAGAAAATTGTACAAACTCAAAACTAGACATGTACCGGGTAATGGATTTGCCGGGTACCCGGCAGCGGCAGTCCAATCGGCCGGGTAGCCGGGTAGAAGTTCCGAGTGGTAGGAACTTTGTACTAGGTAGAAAAAAGAAGACGATTTAAAAGTATGCGACTATGCGTACAGCATCTACTTAAATAAAAGTACTTAAAGTCAAAATCACCCTTTTTAAGGCGTACTGTCAATCATTTTACACGAGCAGCCTGTGGACTTCATACACCAAGCGTGCCTACAATGCCCTACGTGTACAGTACAACAACATTTTCAGGATCCTGTTGGGGCTGCCCCGCTTCTGCAGCGCCTGAGGGATGTTTGCTGACGCGCGCACAGATGATTTTTTCGCGATAATACGTAAAAAAGTAAACTCCCTGATGGTCAGAGTGCGGGGTAGTACCAACGGGATTCTGAAAATGATTGCTGATAGGTATGATAGGCCTATCCTAAAGCACTGGGTGGGTCTCCTAAGGGGCCCGTATGTCTGCGTCAGAAATTAACTTTCTTTACGCAGATACATGAGTCCTTTTACTCAATAATAATCACCCTGTATTCCACTAACATAGTTTTTAAGTTTCTCTGTTACTAACAAATATTATGGATCTTTGGTCTGAGTTAAATAAAGTATTATTATTATTATTATTAAATGAAAAATATAGGGTGCTACTTTATTAGTGCCCGATATTTTACTCAGTGCTTCTACTCCTGATTCTGATCATCTTTCCCCAAGGAACTCATAGTCAAATAGCAAAACATTTTTTGGAGTCTTCATACAAATCGATCAGCCGAGCGGCTAAATTAGTATGAAGAGTCCAAAATTTTTTTTACGATTTGACTATGGGTTCCTTGGAGAAAGTTGATCAGAATCAGGAGTAGAAGCACTGACTAAAATATCGGGCACTAATAAAGTAGCACCTTATATTTTGTTTTTTTTTTTATTTTAAGGTTGCGGAAAGCCGCTGGAGCTCATCCAGTGGAGATCGACGTGGAAATCCTTGGAGGAGGCCTTTTGGCAGCTGTGGACGTGTTTTGGCAGACGATGATGAAGATGCTTTACAAATTATTTTCAATTGGCATTTTTTTTTACAACCTAGTCCCTAATAAGCGGAACTTGTACGCCCATCATCACATCAGCTAATAATAATATATCTGGGACAAATCACACACGGTCATCTGGCCTTAACTAGGATTCCCTGTGTCTTGGGAACCAGAGACTGATATACATACACATATACTTTTAAATACATACATATATAGATAGATATAATACACCCAGACTCAGAGCAAACAATTCTGCTCATGACAGAAGTTTGCCCTGTGTGCGGATCGAACCCTCGACTCTCGGATCAGAGGTCAGGATCGCTAACCACTTAGCCACCGAGTCAGTCAAGTCAGCTCGAAGATATCATCTCATTACAAGGCCTTCCACTTCCACTTAGCACGGTTCAGAGCCAGACGCATCCAGCAGCTTCCTGTAAGCCTGATTAGACCATCAGACCAGCTGGTGGAGGCCGTCCAAAACTACAACTTCTAGCCTAGCCCGCGGTCGCCACACGAGAATTTTTAAGTGCTTTGCGAAAAGTTTTACAGTTTAATCATCATCAATTCATCAGCGATCGGAGTTGGTAGATTCATTTTTGCTACTTGCATCGGGATTTTATAACATGGATAATTATTTTTTCAAGAAAGTTTCGGTATTTCCCGGTTGAGTTGAGTCACGTGGCTGTGTCGTATACGTATAAAATATAGTAGTAATATTTCAAAACTTCTAAATGGCAATAAACAAAACAAACGTCAACAAAAACAAAACGTCAGTAGAAAACATGGCGTCCTTGCTTTGTGTGCATTTTCGCATTAGTTGAGTATTATTAAAGTAAAACTGGTTCAATCAATTAATTCTGAAGGAAGCAATATATTTATATGTAGAATAACAGAATAAGTATTTGTTTTTGTCTTTAAAAAAATGTTAAGCTCTCGGAATCCGCGCGGCATGTCTATATTAACATATACGTTTGCGGTCATTGACCCTAATTCAATCCACCTACATCGATCACTGATCATTATCAGCCGAAAGACGTTCACTGCTATACAAAGGCCTCCCCCGAGGATTTCCACACCGACCGGTCCTGCGCTGCCCACATCCAGCGGCTTCCCGCAACCCTCACCAGGTCATCGGTTCACCGAGTGGGAGGCCTGCCTATACTGCGTCTTCCGGTACACAGTCGACACTCGAGAACTTGTAGGTGCCTTGGGAAAAGATTAAATTTAATAGGTAGCATAAAACATTTGCCGTCTTTCATCGAAAAGAACGTCAACCATTTAATAATGCCATCAACAGACTAAACAAAGGCGTCCCTCAGCTGTTTCTAAGTAACGCAACGACGCATGCGCGTAAATTGAAAGACATCTATTCTGTGAGTAAATAATTATGTCACTGCGCAGCGTTGTGTGCGATCACGCGATCACACGAGGCTAAGTCACGCCCCTTCTATTATTACAATGACTGATTTTAATACTTTTCAAAAAAGTACCACCTCTGAGTTCTGACTAGAGATGTAAAAAAACGGTTTTTTTAGGTGAAAAAAAAAACGTTAAAAAAAACGGCTTTCTGAGGTGAAAAAAGAACTGCCAAGTGCGAGTAGGACTCGCGCACCGAGGGTTCCGTATAAATTCATTATCACACATGTCTTGAACTCTATATTTTTTATATTTGAGTTGATTGAATGAAAGGTAATTTGCGATTTACGATTTATGACGTATTAAAAAAAAACTACTTACTAGATCTCGTTCAAATCAATTTTCGGTGGAAGTTTGCATGGTAATGTACATCATATATTTTTTCTAGTTTTATCATTCTCTTATTTTAGAAGTTACAAGGGGGGGACACACATTTTACCACTTTACACAAAAAGATAGGTCTGACAAATGATGCGACGTGCAGAGCCTGTGGTGAGGATACAGAATCAATGGAGCCCCTATTATGTCACTGCGGTGTTCTGGCTAACAAGCGTATGTGCCTCCTTGGCAATGCCTACCCAATGCCGGAGGAATACAGGCACCTACCCCTCAGCGGAATCACTGCATTAATGCAACATATTTTTTGACTAGGGATAGGTACGAAGGTCTTAGGGGATGACACAAAAGATCCCTTTGGGTCGAAGTGTCGCTGTTTAGACAGCACCCACCAACAAGATAATAATAATAACATCATGTCTTTATAATTCCTTGTAACAACCGCATATAAAGGAATGTCGACCCTGAACGGTTACAGTTTCCACTATCAAATGCACAACACACAAATTAGTTCTTCTAATTAACCAAATGCCTAAACCTTGACGAGCCGTTCACGCTGCGTTGAATGTAACCAAAAAACGTGATTATTCGAGACAGTTTTACCAAAATGAGAAAATCGAGGCTTGTTATCACTATGCCAACGCTTTTTAGGGTTCCGTACCTCAAAAGGAAAAAAAGGAACCCTTATAGGATCACTTTGTTGTCCGGCCGTCTGTCTGTCTGTCTGTCTGTGTGTCTGTCAAGATCCTCTTCCTCAGGAACGCGTAGACGTATCAAAGTTGAAATTTATATCAAATACTCTAGAATTTGATATAGAGTTCAAGACATGTGTGATTATGAATTTATACGGAAGCCTCGGTGCGCGAGTCCGACTCGCACTTGGCCGGTTATTTAACCACAATTGATAAGTCCTTGGCATTATCTCACCTGGTGGTAAGTGAATGTTGAAGGAATCGAGTTAATCGAGGAGTAGAAGGGAGTTTACCAAGATTCCCCAACGCAGTGGGGAACTGTGTAGGTATAGGACTGACTCGGTGGCTAAGTGGTTAGCGATCCTGACCTCTGATCCGAGAGTCGTGGGTTCGAACCCCACACAGGGCAAACTTTTCTGTGATGAGCAGAATTGTTTGCTCTGAGTCTGGGTGTATTATATCTATATATTTAAATGTATGTCTCTGGTTCCCAAGATACAGGGAATCCTAGTTTGGGGTCAGATGACAGTGTGTGATTTGTCCCGGATCTTATTATTATATTACTATTATTATTATTATCTCTTTCAACTTTCAAATGGTAGGAACTTATCTATAAGGTCTAACAAAAACAGCTGAAACTATTATAACCGTGGTTCCTACTTATAAAATTGAACAACTCTCCCCAAGAAACCCATAACAGTCAATTCGCGAAAAGAAAATTAACTTTAATTAACAGTATTTTTTTTTTTCGTCAATTAAGTAAGTATGTATATTCCATGGAAATGAATTTGAATTTTGGGAAAAGTTGTCCAGTGTCATGGGGAGAAGCTCCAGTTTAAAAAAGTTAACCTTAATATAGATAGAAAAGATTCTGAAAAGATTGCTCAATTTAATTATTTCAACAAAAAATACAATGATCACTATATTACGAGGTGTTAAGAAATTAGTTGTCATTACTTAAATTGGGGCTTCTACTAGTGAAACTGAACAACTTTTTCCAAGGAACCCATAGTCAAATCGTAAAAAAAATTTTGGACTCTTCATACTAATTTAGCTCGGCTGATCGATTTGTATGAAGACTCCAAAAATTTTTTTGCTATTTGACTATGAGTTCCTTGGGGAAAGATGATCAGAATCAGGAGTAGAAGCACTGAAGAAGCACTTTTCTAACAAGTCGGTCACCTGATCGGCCCACTCAGTATGGGAAGTCCAAAGTTTTTTTCCTTTGGGAAAGTTGTTCAGTTTCAAGAGTAGAAGCCCCAGTTTAAGTAATGACAGCAAATTTGTTAACACCTTGTATTTTCTAAGGCGCTGAACACACAGAAGAGAGGCGGATTCTTAGCTTCCATCCATGTGTGTAGTATAATGGCCTAATCTTGCCGAGATGTGGGAAGAGACCCATTCCCCAGCTGTGGGGAAACAACATGGCATCAATACGAATAAGGTATGTCCCTCGAACCCTCAGGTTACGTGATTAATAAGTTTCCCACCAAGTTTGCCCCGTGGACTACACGGATATCTTTAAAGAGGGATTTTTCAAGGTATTTAAATGATCGAAAATGCGTTGATATGAGTAACACCACTGGAGTTGCAAATACCTACAAGCAGGCAGCAGATGTCACTATGCATCAGGTGGGTCAGCCTCTTTGCCACCTTAACAAAAATTACATATTGGAACGTATGATGTAGCTTTACTCACGTTTTCTGCGAATCCTTTTATATCTTGGCTTAGGCATAATCACTAGCACTTGTTAACTTCTTTACAATTTAAAAAAAACACTATTTCTACCTTTTTAGATATAATTTTGAAATTATTAGTTCACAATTTCAATACGCTCTTATTGATCGCCTGCCGCACTACGAAATGACTTGACAGTTCATTTCGAGGCATGTCTTTTCGAACTACCCACAATTATTTTACGTAACTTACCCACAAATAACAACTTTTTATGTAAATGCGAAGGCAAAGGCTGTAGGTCTATTCTGCCAAGCTACCGTTTAGAAACAAAATATTACATTACGTGCGACTACAATATTAGTCTATGACGACTATGCCAAAAATAATAAGTACGTAAGTATTACGGCTAGAATAAAATATGTCCCAATAGGTTTTGTATGATAACAGAGAATTAATTCGGAGACTAAACCTTTTCGTAAATTCCGACATATTATAGTTCATTCCAATCAAAAAAAGCAAAAGGTAAACAGAGATAGTATGCATCTGACGTTGACATGTGTCATTTCCGTAGTAAGTTTGTTTACCTTTTGCTTTTTTTTATTGGAATGAACATTAGTATATTACATAAATCAAGGTATTTCAATAATACTGTAACTATATTGACTCTAAAATGGGATTTCTAGTTAGTAAACTGATCAAGTTACTTCCAAGACATTCGTCTAAAAAAAGATTTTATTCAATTCAATAAGTTTCTTGAGTGGAAGTAATAGTTTATGTTTTAGTTTACTTTTAAGGACTTGCAATTTCATTTCTCTTGCTATTTGACTGACTCGGTGGCTAAGTGGTTAGCGATCCTGATCTCTGATCCGAGAGTCGTGGGTTCGATCCCCACACAGGGCAAACTTTTCTGTGATGAGCAGAATTGTTTGCTCTGAGTCTGGGTGTATTATATCTATATATGTACGTATTTAAAAGTATATGTGTATGTATATCAGTCTCTGGTTCCCAAGATACAGGGAATCCTAGTTTGGGGCCAGATGACCGTGTGTGATTTGTCCCGGATATTATTATTATTATTTCACTTTTCCCTTTTTCATGCTGTTCAATAAAGTTTTTTCATTCACTTATACAGGATGGGAGACTTGACGTTCCATACAAAGTTCGCTAATTGAGTGATCAATTATTGACAATTCAAAACTCCCAACTCAAAATGTTTTTTGTTTAAATGATTTATAACATACATTCTTTTAAATCGTTTTTTTTTGCCTAGCACAAAGTCCCTACTACGCAGAACTTGTACACTCAATTATTATGGAAAACCATAAATGTCTTTACTCCAACTGTATACAAGATGTTAAAAAAGTGCGTTTCAAATTTTAAGAGGTTACTCAGAAAGGTGCAAGTCCGAGACCGGCTGCAAGTCGCCGACCGCAGGCGACAGGCGACAGACTTCATTTATCGACCGCAAGTTACACTACTGGTTTCTATGAATCTCTTTGAAAGTGATTCCGAGCGCGGCGACGTGTCGCCTGCGGTCGCGGCCGGCGACATGCGGCGGCTGCACGCAGCGACCGCAAGTCTCAGGACCAGTAGTGCGGCCGACCGCAGAGCGGTTACACGCATTTCTTTTCTTTTTTTGCATATAATAACAACAATTCGTCGTCATCTTCCTCCTCTAACAAATGACACAGTAAATTATTGTTAAACACGTCCGATATTCTGACTCGCGCGAAGGTACGGAAACGACAGGGTACAAAAGCTGACTGAAGTGCAGTCGCGCTTGGAATGGCGGCGGCAGCGACATGCGGTCGACCGCAGCGGCCGGCCGCAGTGTCGCCTGCGGTTGTCGCCTGCAGCCCGTCTCGGAATTGTACCTGAATCAAGTATAGAATTCAAGAAAAATATTGGAAAAATCCGCTCTTCAATTTTTTTTTCAGATTCTCATACTACGATAACTCTGAATAATGAATCAATAATTTGTATGAAAAACTGAAAAAAAAAATTGAAGAGCGGATTTTTTCAATATTTTTCCTGGATTTCATACTTGATTCTGACTAACCCCTTGAAATTTCAAACGCACTTTTTTTAACACCTGTATGTTCCCTGGGGAAAGTTGCTCAGTTTCATGAGTAGCACCTACTTGCGCTTTTTACTGCGAATAATAAATCACCTGCATGTAAGATAAAGCCTAACGCTTACTTAAAGTTAGTAAAAAAACTCTTACCTTTCTTCGATGACTTCACAGACACAATGACTCCCTCCTCATTTCTCGGCGGCACGATGAGCACCTCATTCGGTTCTAACAGCTTCTGCTCAGCCTCGTCTCCCTCCCCCTTCTCTTCAATGGCGCGCTGCACAACCGACGACGCCATCTTGGCAATCACACAAAATGGCGGACACACGCAAAATGGCGGCCCGTCACAAAATAGCGCATCCTTCGAATCCTTGTCAATGAGTCATGTTCCTCTTGGAATGTGTCTGGTTTTTTCTTTTTTTTACTTGTGTGAAAAAGTCTACATAGCTATGCGGATGCGTGTATATTCAGTCTTTTTGTTGGCCAGCGGTGTTGTCTGTAACAAGAGAAGACAAAAATTTATATACATATAAATTAATTCATTCGATCACCTTAACATAACTCGTATACAATAACTATGTTTTATCCTTGTAACCCTTACCCATAACCATAACCCTTCGGGACCACTAGAGTGAGTTGAATTTTCAATGGTGTTGGTGGTGTAGGAATGAATGTCAAAAACGTGTTACATTTAAAAAATAGCTTAGTTTATTACAGGCGTGAAATAATGATAAGGTATTTAAATCTCTCTAAACCCAAGTTCAGTACTTGAACACCAGAGCATCTCAGTCATTTTATTGCGTATAAAATTTGCACTTGACACATCGTTTCTCGTAGTTTATGAGACGTAATAAAGCTCTGCGTACATAGGAATGACTTAATGGTAGCAAATGAATGTTAGGAGACTTTGAACGTACTGGAAGTAGGGTTACCGTCCGTCATCAACAAGTCCGGACTTTTACCGTCCGGATTTTTGACTTTTAAGCCTACGAAAAGTTTGCTCAAATGTTTAATAATAATAATAATTTATTGATTTATTCAGACAATTTTTGGTCCATTATGTTAGTAAAATTACTTAGAAACTAACGTTAGTATTAAAAGTCTAGACAAAGAAAATATGAAGGGGTTTCACACTCCATGCGTACACTAGCTGCAGAAGGCATGAGGCCCCGCCTGACCAGTACACGCATGAAGTGGGAAAGCAGCGGAGAGTCATATCTCTCCGCTACCACCTTCAGAATGCTGTTCGGGCTGGCGCGCAGCCTGCTAAGCAAGGAGGCCGTCCGTTTGCGCCAGGCGCGGATCCAGGGGGTGGGGCAATGGGTGCAATTGCCCCCCCTGAAACCTGACCGAAGTACTGAAACTTCTATAAAATGCAAATTAATAGAGGCATTTCTTAACTATTCAAAAAATTTCTTTGAAAGACTTTCTATATTAATGGTCTAATCCATCGATCGCTGGGGCCCTCCCTATCACTTGTGGTTTTTGGAGTAAAATATGTACATGTAGAAAATAGAATTGAATAGGTGTGCCCTGCAGTGCACGATAAAGAGCTGATGATATTTATGGTCTGAATGTGGTAGAAATTTTCCCGAGTTCAATTGCGGTTTGCTGGTCAGGGTCCGAGCTGTGGACGCCTGAGCATGAGGGCCTTGGTGCACTGCACCACCGAGCCCTCCGATAACTACGCCAATGTATAGAACACATACACTTCAAACTTAGAACACCCTAGCTTGCGTCGAGGATTACGTAAAAAATGGCATTTTCCCACACAAATCTGCCAGCCAGCCACACAAATCAGTCAATTTGCTATTGTGTCACGGTGATTCTGCGAAGTTTCGTTCCAATACACCAGTCACACCGAATACTGTGCAAATGATCGGTCTTCACAGCAGAGGATGATCGATTCGTCGTGGCTTTATCGTTTTAACTAGAAACTTATCGGTTTTCAAACTTTTTGGCGTAGGCTTTGTTTAAAAAAAAACATGATCATTTTTTTGTTTGGTCTATCTGGGTTTCATATACACATTCATAAAGTCGCCACTCGGTTATTCTACTCGCTTCCATTTAAAAAAAAACGGTTAAGTGCGAGTCGGATTCGCGCATGAAGTGTTCCGTACCATCGCACAAGAACCTCCAAAAAAACACGTATCTTGTAAGGGGACCTTTAATTTTTAATTATAAAAAAATATTTAACTATTTAGTTTTTTTTTTACTATAGCAATACAAACTCTGTGAGCATTTCAAGCGTCTACTTGTTGCAATTTTTTGATCGAGCAATAAACGTTAATTTCTTACTGATATAGTCAAATGCCCTATTGTTTTGTACTTTGTACATACTTCGTACTAGTTAATCATTAATTAAGAGAACTATAGGTCTGTCTTTAATATCAAGAAATATGTAATAATATAAGAAAGAGACTGTTTGTTCTTCAATAAATAAATAAAATAAAAAAAACACGTTTCTAGTAGGGGAGTCCCCTTTAATTTTTAATTTTATTTTATTATTTGTTGTTACAGCGGCGACAGAAATACAAACTCTGTGAAAATCTGAATAGAGAATCAAGAATTTGTACGGGAAACTGAAAAAAAAATGTTCGGATTTTTTAATATATTTCCTGTAGTTATACTTAATTCTGAGTAACCCCTTAAAATTTCAAACGCACTTTTTTAACACCTGTTTATTAACTACTACTACTTACTAGATACATAAAAATCAACCTTTTTTTTGACACGCATCGCATAGTGTTCCTTACGGGCTGGAAAACGCTATATCTGACTACAAATTAATCAAAAATGAATTTAACAGTTAAAAGATGTACGTACGTCTTGAGTAGTTAGATCTGACAAGATGGCCGAATCGCGCGCCCCGCGCGCCTTAACACCCCCTTCCGGTGTTGATAGTGTTGCGTTTAGTTTGTGTATTTACCTGCAGGGGGTGAGATCGCCTTGAGAGGGGCAGGGAGTCGCCGCCGTACCGTATGACAGTACTATTTTTTATTCTTTTTATTTTATGGCAGACGTGGCAAACGAGCAGACGGATCACCTGATGGTAAGCGATTACCGCCGCCCATAAACACCCGCAACACCAGAGGAGTCACAAGTGCGTTGCCGGCCCCTTTAAAGTAGTACTATAATCAAAATGTTATGTATGTTGTTTTGTGTCGTTGTGTTGAATACATGATTTGTCTGTCTGTATTTTATATAGGTGACCTAGACATTTATGTATACACGAGATTGCTAAATAACAACATAAGCTCTGTATAAAATCTAATTGGACTGTGTTCCAAGGAAAAATACAGTTTCCTTATTAGTTTTCGCAATAACAAGCGTTTATTTACAATTTACATGTAACCAGTATGTACAGACAGACAGTTAATACATCGGTCACCTTGAATGCATATAATTATAAACTAGCTATTCCCGCAATTTTTTTTTTAGCCGACTTACAAAGAAAAGAGGTTCTCAATTCGCGACTACTTAATATAGGGTGACTTTAAATTAGTTCTTGATACGAAAGTTTATGCATTTACTCGTGATAACAAACAACTTTCCCTAAGGAACCTATAGTCAAATCGCAAAAAAAATTTGGACTCTTCATACTAATTTGGCCGATCAGTTGCTCGATTTGTATGGAGAGCCCATAATTGTTTTTCTGTTTTCACTACCCCACTGCAGGGGCACGGGGCTCTTCCCACAACTCGGGAAGGTTAGGCCATACTCCACACACGGGGGCCAAGTCCGGATTGGTGGAGGTTGTGGGGCTAGTGGCCATTCCCAGTGTCAGAAGTTTTCAAGCCGCCTATAAGGCCTCCGCTCCGACATGGCTAAACGACTGCGATCAAGTGATAGCAGTCGGCACCAACGGCTTAACGTGCCTTGCGAAGCACGGAAGCTGTCGTGGTCGTCAGTCCGGCTTGCGTGGTCGCGTCGATCACGCAGGTTAACTGACTGCAGACACGGTCACTACCTGGATGGGTTTGACTGTTAGTGGCACTTATATGTATAATTCTATTTTATACTTTAGACCTATCGTCCATTGTTGTCCATATCAAGGATGACGTCACGCACACTGACCGCTGCGCTGAATTGATCTAACTGAACTGCGTACGCCTCCCGTTTCAGTCAACGCGCATAACCAATGACCAATTGACCATGATGCGTGCGCGCCGCCCGGTAGGACTGAACGCGATTCATTGTGACCGTTATGGAAGCGAAGATATAAGATATTGACTTCATAATGTTTCTTTAGAGTAACCCATTACAAGGGTGATTCTTTATGCGATTTCCCAAGAGGATTGAAACGATTTTTCGACGACTTGGTGAATTTTGAAAAAGAGATTTCTCTTGATCCCAAGATTGATAAAGAAATGAAATGATTGATTTTACGAGGTCAAGTTTTCTTTTTAATTTTCGATTGGTCTAACCTAGTGCAGGATCACTGCTTTTCTGCGCATTTTTAAGTTTTAAGGCCTTAAGATATGTGAAATGTCCAAATTCTTGGATATTTCAGGCAAATTGTTTCAATAACTGTTAATCTAATCTATAAATAAAAAATACACAATAATAGACAAGGGTTTAATTAATCTTTTGTATTGATCAAAATTATATTTTTGACAACCACCTCTTAGAAAAAAAAACCCTGAAGAACACCTTGTTTGCCATAAATGTTATTTTCTCTCGGAAACGGCACAAGATATCGTGTTAATTTTGACACATGATAAAGATCTTAACAATATTAAGAGTTTGTATTGAAAATTTTATTTTTACTGCGTAATTTATTCGTGGAAAGTATTTATTTCTCCAAAATCGAAGTAAGTCCGCGCGACCCTGCCTGCTCCACCGTCCTGTAATCCCCCGCGGGCTCTGCCGCCAGTCCGCGTCGCGATCTCATCGAGGGTGGACTGCGCGTCTGTGTCGGAGCGACGTCCTTGATAAAAACACTTCGCTTTTGAAGACTAAACTCACTTGTGCATACTTTTTATAACATCAGTAACTTAGTTAAGATATTTTCTACGCATTAGTGGACGAAAAGTTAAAGTAAATATTTTTTCACGAAAAAATATTTTTTTTTATCTTGTCAAAGTAAAAGGAACCAACGATTGATTGTTTCGTGAAATAGAAATGCCTAAATACAAGAAAAAATATTATGTTAAAGCAGGACGGCGATTACAAGAGTACTGGTAATTATTTTGACTTTTGGCTCAGTGATCAGGAGCGCTATCCTGACTACTGATCCAAGGGTTGCGGGTTCGATTCCCGCCCAGAGCAAACATTTCTTTGGCGATAGATTTGTTTGCTCTGTGTCTGGGTGTATAATATCTATATATGTTTTTATTCCAAAAACGTATCTATTTACATATGTATATTATTCGTCTCTGGTTCCCATATTACAGAGAATCCTAGTTTGTAGCCAGATGACCGCAGGATGATTGTATGTTAATTGTCCTGGATATTTATTTATTATCTTATAATTTTTGGATATTTGCACAGAACCCCTGAGGACCGAAATCTAAATAAATAAAATAATATACAGGTTGTCCCAAAACTAATGCCACAAATTTTGGCTGGTGATAGCTTTGAGCAAGACCTAACAAAATAACGAAACATATCGTCGTATCTTACGAATAAGGGCATAATTGCAAAATGACAACAAGGAAGTGGTTTTAACTAGAGATGGGACGGATATCTGGTTACTATTCGGTATCCGGCCTATCCGGCCAGTACTTTAGTATCAGGCCGGATACCGGATAATAGCTCAATTATCCGGCCCCCGCCGGATAGTTAGAATTTCGTAAATGAACATCGAAAAACACAAAACCAATTTTTAGTCTAGCCCAATAGCCTCTTTAATGAGGTAGGAGAAAAAGAGTAGTAGAGTAGGAAAAAAAGCGTCGGTGGCGCAGCGGGTAGTGACTCCGTCCTCCTAACCAGAGGTCGTGGGTTCAAATCTTGGCCACTGCGTCAATGAGTTTTTCGAAACTTACGTGCATTTTCATACAGACTGCTTTAACGGTGAAGGAAAACATCGTGAGGAAACCTGCACATCTGATCTCTAGATGTGTATGATGGTCGCGTTGCACACGTCCGTAGGTGTAAATCTAAATGCACTACACGTGACCGCGGGTGATGCTAAATTGCAACACTAGGCAACCGCCGTCTGTATCTTGTGGGAAGAACGGTTGAATGTGCCACACGATAAGAAGAATAATGAGGTAGTAATTATGCTTTTTGAGCGCCGAGGTTTCTGCCTTCTTCCCAGTGATACCTCGAGAAATCACCTCACATAAATTACACTTAGCAAATTGTTGTTCTTCGACGAAATCTCATCTCATCTCACCAATATTATAAATGCAAAATTATGGATGTTTGTTTGTGTTTTTGTTTGTTTGTTTATTTTAGTTTATTTTATTTTTTAGTTCATTTATTTATTTGTTCCGCTTTCACGCCACAACTACTGAACGGATTTAGATGAAATTTGATAAGCAGTTAGATAAAGCACTCAGCTAACACATATGATACTTTTTGTGCCGGAAACTTAAGGATTCCTGGAGGAATGCTTAAAAACTCAAAAATTACCCTTCGTCACTAGATGGCGCCACCTTAACATTTTTTCCCTCTGGATCCGATTCTAAAGTCCACGCAGACAAGTCGTGGACGGGAAGCTGATACGTCCATAAAGACGACTTTTTCTGTACACTTGCCATTTTTACAAACACAAATCAAATTAAGACCACTAGGACCACGATTTAATTTTTATCAGTAACTTAAAAAAGGAATCGCTATAAGCGATAAGATCGCCTACATTTTACCACTGTAACTTTAATATTGTGCCTTTTGTTGTTATATATTTTTTGTGTGTGTACAATAAAGAGTATATCAATCAAAAACGTTGTGATTGTTTGATTGAATACATAAACAAAACAAGCGAGTACAGTAACTGTCCACGTTCGCTAGGTGTCAGCCCGAAGAAAGCCCGAATCAATGCAAAACGTGGGCGCCACGCAGCCTCCCGCCGCTGCTGCGCATATTATTTATTATTATTCATTTATTTTCAGGCAACATAGTAACTAAGTACAGGCCCATAGATACATAAAAACTTATACAATTAAAATGATATAAATACTATAAATAAATACAATTATAAGTTATTCTACTTTAAATCTAATAATAATTATATCTGCGGCACTTTTCTTTGTGCTGTTGCGCTGCCGATGCTCGCAGTGTTAGAGTCCCGAAGACGACCTCGAAACCGCCGAAACACCACGCCTTTCGGCCAGAAGTCTTCTTTCATGAAGGTGTCCAAGCTCTGAGTCGGGACACACACCACGAACGCCTTGAAGTGAGTGTCGTAACGCGAATCCAAAAGCTGAACCCTTACGATCATCTTGGTCTTGATTCTGACATACTCCTGCACGTCCTGCACCAGGGTGGTGAAGTGAAGCCGGGAAAGGTAGAGACTCGTCACCGGCGTCGCAGATCGCAGCAAGAAGTTGGGACCAGTCGGTGCGGTGCCGCTTTGATTGCGACACGGTCTTGGCTTTCGCATAGTCATGTCATAACAATTAAGGCTGCCATCCGTTTGCAGACATTTTTAGGATGATTTGGCCGAATATTCGGCTATCCAGCCTGTGGCTTGGCCGAATATTCGGTATCCGGTTATCCGGCCAAAACACTATAGGTCCCATCCCTAGTTTTAACATTCTATTTTCAACAGAAAGTGATATTTTTGAAGTGTTAACATTCAAAACATAGCTTCAAAACTATTCTTGGGTTGTTATTAGCGATTTTATCTCAATATATAACGTTATGTACGCAATTTAACTCTTTCAGGATCTTGATTAACAATTAGGATATTGCTGAGAACTTCGCGAATACAGCCGATACGAGTATAAAAACTATAGTGGTATCAAGGTGATGTATCAAACAATGAAGTAGGATAATTGAGTCATAGATACTTGTAGTCGACTGAGCAAGGAATGTTCGCTCTCTAATTTATGGTAGATCTATTAACTGCAGGCCAATGTTCACAATCACCATGATTGCTGATTAACATAGAGCAATGGACCCCTTAATCCCTTCTAGACCTGGGAGTAGTTTTGCGTTTGATTATGTGTTTAGAAGTACCTGAATATTCAGGAAAGGAAATATACCAAATGCTACTAATACATGTACCTATCAAACTGATGAAATTGGATGATCGAGTCACAGAGGTCAACTTGGCAAGGAATGTTATGTCTCCCAGTATCAGTAGGGATTTGTGGTAGGTCTGTCAACGGTAAGCCAATGTTCACAATCACCATGATTGCTGAAGAACATACAGCAAAATATTTAGTTTTGGCAATCCACTGCGAAGCAGAAAATTTAAACGCTTGATGTAGGTGATAGCTCTCGAATTACTGATTCGATCATATAGAATAATCTCTAAACATTTTTGGGAAATCTTAAGATTACTAGATGTCATTTTGAATGGGACAGCCTAATATTTATTGTCATAGCGGCAAAAGAAATACACACTCTGTAAAATTTCAACTTTCTACTTATTACGGTTCATGAGATACAGCCCGCTGACAGACAGACAGACGAACGGACGGACGGAAAGTGGAGGCTTAATAATAGGGTCCCGTTGGCTTTTGAACTTTGAACCCTAAAAAAGTTAAATTTTGCCGCCACTTTTCCATCTTTCTTCCAAAACAACGTCTTCGTCTCGTCTACTTCGGCCAGGCAGTCTTTCAATCAGCAGCTTGGGTGTATTAAAAATCTAATCTTGGGTGTATTAATCTTGTCTCCGATTAGGGTAGGTACTTTTGTCCCACAGTGTCGCCGCTGCTCTGTCTCCCTTGCGATTTAAATGAAATGCTCACAGAGTTTGAATCGCTACAGAGTGGCGTTCATACAAGAGACGTGTTTTTAGAGTTTCTTGTACGATAGTACGGAACCCTTCATGTGCGAGTGCGACTCGTACTTGGCCGGTTTTATTTTTATTTTAGGTAGTTAGTCACGGCGACCTTCTAGAACAAACGTAATATGATCGCCTTTCTATTTTTAATCAATCTAATTGATTTTATTTGAAAACCTCGAATATAATAAGTCAGCACCTTGAGGTCAAAAAGAGCAATTAACTCTTTGTTTGCAAGGAAAATATCCAAGTATTATACATACATTTCTAAAATGGGCATGAAACAAGGATTTTTTATAGCATAATATGCTCTATCTCATAATGTGAGACAAAAATTATTGAGTAATTTTTTTTACGTCGCAGATGTATAAAGTTTCATTATCGAATATTTTTAAAGATTTTTTTTTTAATTGATGATGTATTTCTGATGGCATCTTTAATTTTTTTGTAGAATAAAGTAGTGAATTCGGGTTGAGACACTAATCAACAATGTTTGAGTCCAAAAAAAACAAGTTAATTAAAAAACATGGTAGTGATTTTCATTTTTTTAAATCTGTTATACCTCGAAAACCATAAACTTTTGCAGAACACATGTTTCGTTATTTTGATAGGTCTTGATCAAAGCTATCACCAGCCAAAAGGAGATCATTAATTTTGAGCCTTTTATGAAAGTGCCGGCCAACAAAAAAGAAGTACGAATTGTTAGAACTAGCTATTTGGAGCAATAGTTAATGTTAATATGACACAAAAGTTGAAAAATTTAATGAAAATTGTTCCAGATGATAAACTCTAGTTATATCTGAGCTTTCAGGAATCAATAAATGTATGAAAATGACGATTCATCGATCTTATATAACATTGTTCAAAAAAACCCTACAACTTTTGTGTCATTTTAACTATTGCTCCAAATAGTAAGTTCTAATAATACGTAATTTTTTTGTTGACTGGCACTTTAAAAACGGCCAAAAAATGTGTGGAGCCTGAATGATCTCCTTCGTCGCATTAGTTTTGGAACACCGTTAGTTAGACACAGTTAGAAGAATATTTTTTATATCACACCTAGTCCTAAAATCTAAAAACATAAACTTGACGGACTCGTTGGCTCAGTGGTTTGTGCCCCTGACTACATCCGAGAGTTGTGGGTTCGATCCCACCCGGCGCAGGGCAAACATTTCTATGATGAGTAGATTTTTTACTTTTCTCTCTGTTATCGCAGGCAACAGCTAGTAATAAAATAGTGTACCCCATGTCACTCCCACAACTGAGACAAATCTAATAACATCAAATATTGAAATCCGACAAAACAAGTTGAATCCGTTTAGGCTGTAGAGCGTGCCAAAGAATTAAACATACTTACATACCTCGTATTGGTTCCTGACGCCTACTGGTCATAAAAAATAAAACTCAACACTTTGCACGTAACGATGACGTCAGTTGCAGTGATGGGCAAACAAAAATAGGCAGTTATGTAGGATAACTAATAAATAACACTTGTCCCTTCTGCAGTTTTTATAGTATTTCAACTGTATCAACCGTAGCCGCTAGATGGCACTGACGTCGGCAAAACTCTCAGCAATCTCCGTTTCAACAAGGTTATTCAGACTATTTCCCCCCTTAATGAAACACAGACTTCTCCAAGTCTAGCTAGGCACCAGTTCCACACATCTTCACAATATTTTTAACAACGTTTTTAAATAAATATCTGTTATGTAAAATGTGTTATCTCACTAATATTATAAATGCGAAAGTATGGATGTTTGTTAGTTTGTGAGTTTATTTGTTTGTTTGTTTGTTCCGCTTTCACGCCTAAACTAATGAACGGATTTTATAAATGCGAAAGTATGGATGTTTGTTAGTTTGTGAGTTTATTTGTTTGTTTGTTTGTTTGTTCCGTTTTCACGCCGAAACTAATGAACGGATTTGGATGGTAGGTACACAGGTAAAAGACTCGGCTAACACATAGGATACTATTTATCCCGGAAAACTTAAGGGTTCCCGAAGGAATGCCTCCTCCGGGAAACCTCGAAAATTCCACTTCGTCACTAGATGACGCCACCTTAACATTTTCTTTCTCTCGGGATCCAATTCTAAAGTCTACGCAGACGAAGTCGCGGGCGGAAGCTAGTGTAAAAATTAATTTCAATGAAAATATTTATTATATACATATGTTTAACTAAATATAACAACAATAATAATAATAATAAATAACAGTCAAGGGTGTTTTTAGTGGATATCACTATTCCACACGACGAAAACCTCGTGCAAGCAGATGCCGACAAGAGGTTGCGGTACCTGAACCTGGCGCACGAGGTTACGGATGTGTGGCAAGTGCAATCCACTGAAATCATTCCTGGAATACGGACTACTGTCCGTAAATGGTTTGATTCCAGCTGACCTGGATCGTAACCTTAGGCAGCTGGGACTTCGAGGCAGACCGACAATAGCGGCTATGCAAAAGGCAGTCCTCCTCGACAATGCCCGGATTGTCCGACGCTTTCTCTCCTCGTCGCACTGACCTCCAGCCGACTGTGCTTCTGCTGGAGTAGCTCCTGCCACTTCGCCGAGCGCGAAGTGGTCAGAGTAGCCCAAATTCATATTTCAAAATAATAATAATATCTGGGACAAATCACACACGGTCATCTGGCCCCAAACTAGGATTCCCTGTATCTTGGGAACCAGAGACTGATATACATACACATATACTTTTAAATACATACATATATAGATATAATAAACCCAGACTCAGAGCAAACAATTCTGCTCATCACAGAAAAGTTTGCCCTGTGTGGGGATCGAACCCACGACTCTTGGATCAGAGGTCAGGATCGCTAACCACTTAGCCACCGAGTCAGTGCAATAGCAATGACTTCCCTATGACTATTAATTGTCTAATCGATTTACAAACTCCGTTGCGGAAAATATCTCCATTACAATTATGTAATCTGAACCATATTTGTTATGCCCTCGCGCATACCATAATTTTTATGTAACCAGAGCAGACACGTGCATTAAAAGCTCACGTGACAATAATATCGTGTTGGATTTTTCCTCTGTTTTAAATACAAAGTCAATATTATGTAATGCAAATATCTGTAGTAAGAATATACAGGGTGTAACAGAAGTGTGTGACAATACTTCAAGGTTGGCTTTTACCCATCAAACTGAACAACTTTTGTTCTACAACTTTGTTGAAATCGCAAAATTTTTTTTGGACTTTTCATACAAATCGATCAGCTGGCGAACCAAGTTTGTATGAAAAGTCCAAAAATTTTTTTGCGATTTCAACAAAGTTGTAGAACAAAGGTTATTCAGTTTGATGGGTAAAAGCCAACCTTGAAGTATTGTCACACACTTCTGTTACACCGTGTATATATGGAAACATACCTACAATACAATCAGTGTTGGCTCAGAATAGTTATTTGTGGGCGTCCAAGCAAAAAGGGTCCAGTAGTGGGGTATTGCGTTAAGACTAGATTCGGAATTTAGAATATTCAATTAATAATAAGGATAAAAAAATCAAAATCTGGTATATAAGGTGCTACTTTATTAGTACCCGATATTTTAGTCAGTGATGCTACTCCTGATGCTGATCAACTTTCCCCAAGAAACCCATAGTCAAATCGAAAAAACATTTTTGGACTCTTCATACAAATCGATCAGCCGAATGGCCAAATTAGTATGAAGAACCCAAAAATTTTTTTGCGATTTGACTATGGGTTCCTTGGGGAAAGTTGATCAAAATCAGGAGTAGGAGCACTGACTAAAATATCGGGCACTAATAAAGTAGCACCTTATATATTACATATTCAAACATTTAAAGTTGAAGCTCTGAAATACCTTGTGTTGTCAAAAAACATTTTTAAAATTTGATTATAAAAAAACACACACTTCTACTTGCTTGTTACATAGATTAACATAATATAAAGTCATTTTCTATACGAACTTTCAGATGATTGAGCTATAATTAATAAAAAAACTAAAATCGCGAAAAGTCGTTATTTCACCCAACTTTACAAAACTGCCTCGGAAACTAAATGCCGACCACTGGACCCTTTTTGCTTGGACGCCCCTATTTTATTAACAAAGACCTCCCTTTCTAACACGTAGGAGCGAGCGAGACAACTGAGTGAGGACTGTATGGACCGTCACCGGATAGTACCCACAGGGAGTGAGGCAAGAACCTTATAACCAAACTGGAGAAAAAGTTCTCTAAGACCGGACTGAAGACAAAAAAATGCCTTGAATGCGCTTCTGTCTCATATTAGACAGCTGCTGTCTCATTCTAATGAGACAACTCACAACAGCTCTCTCAAAGAGACTCGCTAATCCTGCCGCTAAGCAGCAGTGCTTGCACTGTTGTGTTCCGGTGTGGAGAGTAAGACAGCCGAGGAAATTACAGGCACAAGAGGCATTTCATCTTAGCCCTCTAGGTTGGCAACGCATCTGCAATCCCCTCCGGGGTTGCAGGTGTCTATGGGCAGTGGTGATCACTTACCATCAGGTGACCCACTTGCTCGTTTGCCTTCCTTATCACATAGAGAAGCGCATTCAAGGTCATATTTTTTGTCTTCAGTCCGGTCTTAGAGAGTGTTTTCACCAGTTTGGTTATAAGGTTCTTGGAGTGAGGTCACCTTCAGAGACCAGCAGGGAGTTTCCATGTTTTACCTATCCCGATTATAGAATTGGCCAGATCATGAAAGACTGGGCATATCATTGGAAGGGCTCCGAAAAAAACTCCTAGATTAGGTTACTGGTGTTAGCAGCGTTTGAATGAATGAATGAATGAATGAAAATGCTTGGGCGATCCCGCAGCTCCGGCACATGGTGCCGAGAAGGAACACCGTGGGGTTTTAGCCGGTAGGAGTCCGACATAACCCGGTTGCTGCCCCCGCAGTGTCTGGGTATCCATGAAGGATTTCCCCACGTATAATTGACCACGCTGAATACGTTAAAAACAACCGACTTCAATCGCAACAACTCCAATTTTGCTATGTTTTTGTTGATTTTCTCAAAAACCGCTGAATCGATTTCGATAAAATTTTATTTACCTGTGAACCTTTTTAAACAAAAAAAGAATTTTCCAAATCGGTTCAGGCGTCTTCGAGTAATCGGTGAATATACATAAAAAATAAAAAAAGATTCCGACGAATTGAGAACCTCCTCCTTTTTTTGAAGTCTGTTAAAAAGAAGGCGTTACCGTATAAAGGAGCCCCGTGAAGCGGCACTCCGTTGACCCTGTTTTGTCGGAGCTCCTCGATGATATACATATATACATCATACATCGACATCCATAATGTACGTAATACATATAGGTATACTATACTATACTATAGGCGGTCACCCATCGCCTTACAAAGGTATAATAATAATAATAATAATAAAATTTATTTCATTAAAAAGGTTTACAGACTCTATTTCTGATGGTAATACATACAGTCATCTGCTTGGGCATACATTATGTGAGTCAGACAGAATCCATCTCCCACACCCATACTAAGCAATTTATTTGCTTGTGTTATGGGTGTAGCAGACTCTTCCCAATTAAAATGCCTTTTTTAACAAATTACAGTACGGAAATATTAAGGTTCTTTTATATTTGTCATATTTGACTTTGATATTTGATGTCAAAGGTCAATCTAGAATACTCTGATACCGATGTGATACCACAAAGCCTTACTAACACGAGTAATAAGAATAGCCATAAATGGCAATTTGGCTCAGTAAGTAAGTAAATAAGCCGTTACCGTGACATCGACAACCTTAAGACGTTTATAACTTACTCGTACTACTGATATACGAGTTCAAGTGATAGGAACTTCGTATATTAAGATATACGATATACGAGTTCAAGTGATAGGAACTTCGTATATTAAGCTGTATTTCCACTGGCGAGGCGAGGAGGGAACATAATTTTAAATTGTATGGGAAGAAATAAATTCTCTTCTCGCACATTTTCGGTGGAAATGGACCGACGACGCGATTTCAATACTCTTCTCTCCACTCCTCGCCTCGCCGGTGGAAAAGCAGCTCTAGGTACACATAAAAATAACTTCTTAAAGTATACAGTGCTACTTACTTCGATTTTTTTTTTATTGAGCGCTACATATCTAGTACTATCTACCTACATACGATAAAAAATGATCCATTATACAAATACTTAAAATCCAGGGTCATCAACCTTTCCTTGCTACGAGCAAATTGCTCTTATCTACCGCAAAACATTGACGTTAAACTCTAGACCGGCTCCTCATCCGAAAGACACGTCAATAATGTATTTATTAAAATTATACCTTTTTCCCCTCAATTGGTAAGTCCTTGGCATCATCTCATCTGATGGTAAGTGATGATGATGCCGAAGATGGAAGCGGGTTTACCGCAACGCAATGCAACGCAATGGGGAACTGGCTATCATATCTGCCGGAACACATCAATGCTGTCAACACTGATGTTTGGCGGCAAGACTTAGTAGAGATGGTGGTAGCTAAATGCTCTACCACCAAGTAAACCGAGTCCTACAAAGTTGGACCCCGCCTGGAATCGAAAGCGCGACCTCCTGATATGAAGCGAGCGGACAAGCCACAAGGCTACGGAGGCGGTTGCACAAGGCTTCGGTTGGCGAAAGCGATACTGACATGTAATCATTGTTTTTATTAAATTCCTGGACCCTGGTCAAAGACTCACACCCCAGACACTAATAACATGTCGCATTTAAAAAAAAATGTGTTGGAGGGAGTTTCTTTAGGGCCCGCCGTTTCTTCTCACTCCGCAAACACTTCCCGAAACGGTGGGTATACGAGTTCCGAGTGGCAGGAACCTCGTATTAGGTAGATAAAAGAATGACGTTCGAAAAGTGTACACTGCTACCTACTTCGAATAAAATATTTTCATTTCATTTCATTATAATACGCCAAGTTGACTTGTAGCAGACAGACGGACGCCAAGGAAGCGATTGATAGCCACACGATAAGAAGAATGCTAACAATGGTCTCCGCAAACAGGACCCACTTGCTTCCTTCGTGGTCTAGTGGTTACTCTGCTCGCTTCACATCAGGGGGTCGCGGGTTTGGTTCAAGCATGGTCAAGTTTGAAGGACTCGGTTTGGTTGGTGGTGGGGAATTTTCTGAGCCCGCCTGGCTAGCTATCACCATATCCTCATTATCTTAATCTTGCCGCCAAACGTCAATGTTAATAGTATTTACAATATACAGGATGTAAGGGACAGGTTTCCGAAAACTTTAAGGGCTTGCTCAGTAGACGAAACTGAACAAGTTTTTTGTTTTTCAGGAAACGAAAAAAAAAATCGGCTTCTCCATACAAAATAACTTGATTGGACAGTTTGTATGGGAAGCCGATTTTTTTTTTCGTTTCCTAAAAAAAAAACTTGTAGAAAGTTGTTCAGTTTCGTCTACTGAGCAAGCCCTTAAAGTTTTCGGAAACCTGTCCCATACACCCTGTAAGTATATTTCAGCATGGAGGTAAGATAGTCATTACCCTATCGCCTAAAGGTGATCTTAGTGAGCCCGCATCCATTCAGCATCATTATCATCATCAGGTGAGATGATGCCAAGGGCTTACCAATTGAAGGTAAAAAAAACTACCAGGTGAGGTAATGCCAAGGGCTTACCAAAATTGGATAAAAAAAAAACTTTTAATGCTAATGGGCTAGTCCTCACGAATATGTTTTGTCTATGTTACACACACTATATGCAAAAACGTACGTACTAATTGTTCATACAAAGTAATGAAGTTAATTAATGTCTTGTTACTTTGTTGATTGTCGGGTTCAAAACCGGCAAGTGTGACCAGATCAGCACTCGCGCGCCGAGGAGGTTTTTTTTTTACCCACAATTGGTAAGCCCTTGGCATCATCACACCTGATGGTAAGTGATGATGATGCCGAAGATGGAACCACCAATATGTATTATTATTAGTGATCGGAAATTCGGGGGCAATTTCATTTTTTCCCAACAAAGAATAGTATGGATATGCCTTTATGAATAAATTTATAGATTTTCATACAAAAAATTCCCGGGATACCGGGATTGTAAAAAGCATTGGGATTCTTAATTGTAATGATATGATTGTAGTGAATGTTGATATTATTGAAAATTTTATGTATGCTACTAAAAAACGTTAATTAAAAACAGCATGTCCATATTATGCTAGCTCCCCAGTTTTAGGTATAATTGCCCCCGAACTTCCGATCACTGATTATTATTTTTCTTTTTTTACAATTGCCCAAAAAGTTTTACATACAGTTCGGAGAATCTAGCTCACACTTGGATCTCACACCAAATTTTTTTTTTAAACTGCCGTGTTTAGGATAAGAGCAGTCTGTGAAACACACTTTCGAGTTTTCGTCACATTTTTGCATTTTCCGAATTGTTTCCTTAGATTATTTTAAATACGATTTTTTAAATGTGTAACTCAGATCCAGTATTTTTATACTGCGTTGTCATTTATCTGTCTTATTTATTTGTTCTTACATGATGAAATGACGAAATGGATGAAGTTACTGCTTTTATAAATATACTTACTGCTCTTATCGTAAGCACGGCAGAAAATGATATCCACCATACCTAATTACTAATAACATATTTTGTAAAACTTTAAAAGCTTACCTCTTTACTGTTTAAAGATACAGCCATTTAAAGTGTGACAGATGGACTGACTGAAAACGAAGGCGCAGTATACAGGTGTAAATGGTGGTGAAATTATACCTATCATATAAAAATATGAAATGAATACCTAAGTAAAGTTGGATTTCCCGGAAATAAGACCGATAACGCACTTGTGACACCTCTGGTGTTGCGGGTGTCTATGGGCGGCGGTAATCGCTTACCATCAGGTGATCCGACTGCTCGTTTGCCTTTGCCACCTATGCCATAAAAAAAATATATGCAAAAAAATTTAGTATTTACTACTTCAGTGTTTTTCCGATATTGTTTCAGTGTTCACGGAATTAACCATGTGTCAATGTTTTTGCGCGGTACCTACATAAATATGTATATCACAAGACGTGACTAATGCAATTTTTAGGTAAAATACAAAACAACATAATATGGCCATAGTTATGTCATAATGATCCAACTGATTTAAAGTAAGTAACTTACTTAATTGGATCGTTGTGGAATAACTACAGCCATATGATGGTTGATCGATGTTATTTGATCATGGGCGGCGGTAATCGCTTACCATCAGGTGATCCGTCTGCTCGTTTGCCACCTCTGCCATAAAAAAAAATTGTACCAGATAACGAAGTGCAATCTAGTTACGATACGACCATGACACTTTGTAAAGGACACTGCAAAGATTCCTATACTGTTATTGTTACGGGCAGCCGATTATCTTAGCATTGTACTTATATGTATGTGTATGCAATAAGCAATTGCTAATGACTTGCACTTGATTTTTATTGAAATTGTTTAAAATGTGTTAGACTATATCTAACGTTAGAGTGAGACAGTATATATGTCGCCAGTAGTCGCACTCCTCTAATCGTTAGAAAGGGATAAAAGATATCTTGTGTGCTATTACTGCTCTAGCAGGGAAAATTGTTAAATGAATGAATAGCTCTGTAATTACGATAGTGTCATTGATGTAACTTTGTATGTATGTCCAGCTTGTTAGCGCCCTCAGTATTTACATGTTTTTTGTTATAGATCGTAAAAATAAGTAATAGTGTTATTCGTAGTAATTCAAATAGAAAGTTCAGCTTCTCCATTGTCTCGATTGTGTTATTATTTCTTCGTGTATTCTTTGAAAGTGTATTGTGTTTGTTGACTTGAAGTGTTGTTTAGTACATTGGTACTTAACTTGTGTTGTGTTTTAGTGTTATTAAAGTGTGTTTATACCTTGTTACTTTGGTGTTTTCGTGGGCTTGCCTGAGTGTCTTCTATCCTTGAACCACCCTATGGTGAATGTTTAACTGTTGTGTACCGTTGTGTTAGGACGTGCGCAACAGTTATGGTCCAGCCTTAAAATAGGTGATACACTCATCAAACGATAGCTGACTTTGTATTATAAAAACGGTTTTAAAGGAGAAGGTCCACAATGTATAGGATCAAAAACCTAGAATCGATACGAACAAACTGTGTAACAATAGATTCCTAAGCATTAACTAAATAATCCTACATAAGTCCCAAACCCTCCCATCAATGGGAAATCTGCTTGAGATTTTCATAACTTTAGTACCAAAATCACTTGTAATGAATGACACAATATCGACACTACAGATAATACAAAGAACAGCTGCCTGGAAGAGATTATGTTTAGTCTATTTACTGTTGATAGTATAGTCAACGTCCAATCATTACGAGTGATAACATGCGAATTTGGTACTAAAGTTCAAAATGTCACAAGGTCGCGGGTTCGATTCCCGGCGGGGTCCAGCTTTGTAGGACTGTGTTTGGTTGGAGATAGGGCATTTTCTGAGACCACCTAGCCAGGTGCCATCATCTAATCCAAGTCTTACCCCCAATGTTAATGTTATGAAGCTGCTAAAGGTATGACAATCTCAAGTTAATTTAGTGTTTCTTTATACTTTCTCAGCCCTATAGCTCCGATTCCCTATTGATTTGGGAGCTGCGACTTCGGTAGGGTTATTTAGATCAATCTAAGGAATCTATTAGCATACAGTTTGTTTTGTATCGATTACTGTTCTTTTTGATACCATCACCTTTAGAAAACACAGAATAAATAAATAAATAATAATAGGTCAGTTAAGTAATAACTCGAAGCAGTTGAAACGAATCAAGTGATCGCCTATTGCCTAACCACAAGCAAACAAATTTATCGATAAATTTCATCACATGTAGGGCACATATAAGAACCTATAAGATGTCCTTTATCGAAGAATTCACACGTAAACAGAGATATAACGTTTACAATGTTGACATTAGCAAGCAAATCACACAGTTGATATGATACAGCTCGAGTCACGTAAAAAGATCGCTGGCGGGCATTCCGAGCGCACGACAGTTCACTCTGACAACAGGATAGCATAATATAAATCGCGTAAGTGTGAAAGAGAGGGTACTAAACGTTTGCTGTCAGAGTGCATCCTCGGAACGCCAGCCAGCGCTCTTTTTACGTGACGCGAACTATATGAGATATTTCGTTAATCAAGTCAAGGTTTACACAATTATAACTGCGGGAAATATAGGTTTTCAGGCCACACTGAATTAGTATTTTAGTAAAGAAGACAGCCATTAGTTATGAAGGGAGAAATGAAATATGGTGAGAGAGATAGAGAGAGAGAGGTGTATAGAGAGCTGTGCTTGAGATTTTTTTACGTAATTTAATCTGCGATAAATACACATATAATTGACCACGCTGAATACGTTAAAAACAACCGACTTCAATCGCAACAACTCCAATTTTGCTATGTTTTTGTTGATTTTCTCAAAATCCACTGAATCGATTTCGATAAAATTGATATGGGACCACCTGTGAAGTATACCCTTTTAAACAAAAAAAGAATTTTCCAAATCGGTTCAGGCGTCTTCGAGTAATCGGTGAACATACATAAAAAAAAAGATTCCGACGAATTGAGAACCTCCTCCTTTTTTTGAAGTCGGTTAAAAATATTTTGACAATGTAGGGTGGGGCATATAGCTCGTAGAACCGATGGCCATTGGGGCATTTAAGGACTCGAGTGGTGACCGCGCACTGGTTGACGTAGTAAGCGTCAATCCTTTTTGGAAGCTTATATAGGTCATAGGACTGACTCGGTGGCTCAGTGGTTAGCGCTCCTGACTACTGATCCGAGAGTCGTGGGTTCGATCCCCACCCAGGGCCAACATTTCTGGATGAGCAGATTTGTTGGCTCTGTGTCCAGGTGTATTATATCTATACAAGTATGTATTTAAATGTATATGTGTGTGTATGTATATTAGTCTCTGGTTCCCACAGTACAGGGAATCCTAGTTTGAGGCCAGATGACCGTGTGTGATTTGTCCCGGATATTATTCTTATTATCGCAAATAGGGGCCAAGTGCAAACAGGTGGATGTTGTGGGACTATAGTGACCAACTCCAGTGTCAGATATGGCTTAGCAAATTAAGTACTTAAACTGAAATAACGCCGCTGGCTGCCTGACCCTCTCGTGTGGAGTTCCCTATAAGTTGGGAAAGAGTCTCATCAATGGGAACGCAGTGACTTTTTTTTATGGCAGAGGTGGCAAACGAGCTGACGTGACGATCAGACTTGTTTCAACTCAGCACAGCACCAGATGTAGTTGCTAAGAACTTCTTACCGCGTGGTACAATCAACCTTCTGTCCCCAAGGTATAGACGGCGGTTGCCTGGTGTTTCAATTAGCACTTGCGCCGACTCCATAGAGCCTGGGGGTGCCCGAGCACCCCCAATATTTATATTAACCTCGTAAGGCCTAAGCTAAATTTAAGCAGGTAGTCATTGCGGTCAAACGACCCAAAAAATACCCTAAATCTTCAACTTAAATGTGATTCATTCAGAAATGGACCCAATATTCAAGCCGTAATACGAGTATGAAAATCAGTTCAAATTTTAGGTAGTTGTGTCTAAACTATGTCCTAAAAATAGGACGTTGGGCCTTACGAGGTTAAAAAACTGGTGTGTCTTTTTTCTTAGGTTACTTTCATCACAAAAAAACACATTTCCTTGCACCGCAATCCCTCAACAATACTCACAAAAAATATACAAAGTTAGTTAGAAAATATAAGGAAAATAAGCAACACTTTTTTCCTTCCAGCCTCCTCAATATTTTTATGAAGTCAACACCCTATCACTTAGCATAACAAAGTGAGTAGTACTCGCAGAGTACGCGAGTAGTAGGGTAGGGTATATTTAGAAGCATAAAACACACAGATACAGAAGGTCCGCTCAATACGCTCACAAAAATCCTAAGCATATACATGCTTATAGACGTATACGGTCGTTGTAGGCAAGATCACGTACTGTGCGATCGTGACCCTTGCCTCGAACGACCGTATATTTCTGTAAGCATGTATATGCTTACGATTTTAGTGGTTTGTATTGAGCGGACCTTCTGTGTCTATTTTGTGTTTAGAAGTCTAACAAGTTAAACATTGTGTTATCTCGGGCTGTAGTCAGGCAGACTCCAGGTGTACTCACGTCACGTTTACACAAACGCGTGACATTCGTGTCAATTATTAATACATATTTATACAATACAATACAATACATATTGCGCTATCAGTCTGTCGCACATGCTTCGCTTCAAGCTTAAAGACCTTGCAACTATGAAATGATTGAATGTTTTAGAACAATCAGTCGCTAGGCGTCGACACTGCGTCGTCATCGCAATACAAGTTAAATAAACTTGTCCAATTTCGATGTCCAAGTAATTGGTGAAATTGCTATGTTAGCCAAAAGTATCCCTTTCTTCTATGGTAAAAGATGCTATATAGTAGTATTTTTGATGAAGTCACTCAATTTCTTTGATGAATGAAATGTAGATTGGACAAAGATACTATACAATGTTATTGTTACAATTCTGTCCCACTTTTCGAAACAGCGATGGACACAGGTCGACCGACACAGTTACGTGGTTTGCTGGAAAAATGTTCTATTCTATTTTACCATTTGGCATTCCACGTCTCATATAAGGAGTGATTTTGCCAATGTCAAGTGAAAAATGGGAGAATCTTCAATTTAAAAAAAATGGCGAAACGCGAATGTCAAGTGAAAGACACGGCGATGGGCACTTAAAGACGCGCCACGTGGTGGTTTGCTGCTGGAACTCGGAAAACGGAGCTGTCTCCCGAGTTAATCCTCTTCTTATGACCGCTTATCACTGAATCGGAATCACAGCTATTTCCGCCACGCCATCACAAAAATAACGTTGAGACTATACTCTAAAACGGAAATAATTAAAAAAATAACTCAGCAGACGTGTGCTCGTTTACAAGTCCCGGCAACCAACCCTGGAAAAATGTTACAGAAAAATGGTATCGATATTTTTACAGGATAAATGAAGCATATGTCATTCCCTACCTGTCAAATATCTCTGTGCAAAAAATGAAAAACGTTAAAGAAAGACAAATTCAATTTCACATTTATAATATATAAGGTGCTACTTTATTAGTGCCCGATATTTTAGTCAGTGCTTCTACTCCTGATTCTGATCAACTTTCCCCAAGGAACCCATAGTCAAATCGCAAAAAAATTTTTGGACTCTTCTGCCGTCTTGTCTTCTTCTCTTCTTCTTCTTCTTTACTGATCAGCCGAGCGGCCAAATTAGTATGAAGAGTCCAAAAATTTTTTTGCGATTTGACTATGGGTTCCTTGGGGAAAGTTGATCAGAATCAGGAGTAGAAGCACTGACTAAAATATCGGGCACTAATAAAGTAGCACCTTATATATGAATTAGTAAGGACTAGCTTCCGCCCGCGACTTCCTCCGCGTCGACTTCAGAATTGTGTCCAGAAAGAAAGAAATTGTTAAGGTAGCGCCATCTAGTGACGAAGTGGAAATTTTGAGTTTTTAAGCATTCCTACGGGAACCCTTAAGTTTTCCGGGGTAAAAAGTATCCTATGTGTTAGCCGAGTGCTTTATCTATCTACCTACCAAATTTCATCTAAATCCGTTCAGTAGTTTCGGCGTGAAAGCGGAACAAACAAACATCCATACTTTCGCATTTATAATATTAGTGAGATAACTGACTTTAAAAACGACATATCAGTTAGTTAACTGAAGCTTAGTTGAACTTTATAATTTATATCTGAAATAGTGGAAACAAATGGGAACAAAGAACTGGAATTGTAGAACTGGAATCCGGACTTGGCCCCCCGTGTGTGGAGTATGGCCTAACCTTCCCGGGAAAAGACCCATGCCCCTGCAGTGGGGACGTAATGGGTTGTTAGCATTATGAGAGAGAACCACGCAAAATTTTTACAACTTCATTATACATACATAAATACGCTTTGTCTACCGACAAGAGACGAGTATAACATATCTTTATGTATATTTAATTAATGATTAAAAGATATCCACTTAAGAGCTACTACTGAACTCTTATCTACCTTCTTTTACACGTTTCTGAAAGAATTTATTTGCTTACGCATACTCACACAAACAAAATATGCCTGTTTGTCTGAGGTGGGAGTGAGAGATGGAAAATTTTCCTGCAGCTGATAGTTAAGGATGTAGTGTAACTACTGACTACATAGTTATACTACATAGTTATATCAATGACTGACTCGGTGGCTAAGTGGTTAGCGATCCTGACCTCTGACCCGAGAGTCGTGGGTTCGATCCCCACACAGGGCAAACTTTTCTGTGATGAGCAGAAATGTTTGCTCTGAGTCTGGGTGTATAATATCTATATATGTATGTATTTAAATGTATATGTGTATGTATATCAGTCTCTGGTTCCCAAGATACAGGGAATCCTAGTTTGGGGCCAGATGACCGTGTGTGATTTGTCCCGGATATTATATTATATATATTATACTGTGACCGTGACGCGTATTGCTTGAGTTAGCATTTTAGCAATAAGTTTTTATAAAAGTTATGTATTACTAAATAGTTCGCTGTCTTTTATTGTTACCACCGAGCTATCTAAAATCTACAAAACCTTGCACATATCACATGGCGACCTGCACCAGAAGAACCTAAATTTGAAGAAAAAAAATTGGAAGATATCAAAATTGAAGAAAGAAGATTCATATCAGAAGAAAACTCATAAAGAAGTACAATAATCTATTTGCGAAGAACATAAATGAAGAAAGAATAAAGTTATCACTATATTTGGAAGAAAGAAGCGTGCGAGCGGTGACCAGGGTTCCAGAAAACAATTAAATGGAACCATACGTTTTTTATCACATATCTTTTCTCTTCTTGTTTCAAATTGTACTGTCCCCAGTACTGGAAATATCTGTAAAACTGTGTACTCTTCATCGATATGGGAAACATTAGATAAGGTTACTCGCTCTGTTTGTTTCTGAACCAGCGTGTTCGTCTTGCGGGGGCTGAAGCGGGGTGAAGAGGGAGGCATGTATTTAAACAAATATCGCCGTTGTGTGATAAGCTTAAGGTTTATGTATTTAATGTTATCTACTAGCGACATCTAGCGACGAGTAGGGAGGCATGTATTTAATTAATGTTATCTACAAGCGACATCTAGCGACGAGTAGCGTAGCATCACTATAAAATGACAAAATATTCATAAAATAACAAGAAAAAAGTGATAAGAAATGTTGCTGTTAGTTTTGTTCTTTATTTTTTTTATTGTTTTAGCACGTTTCACTGCACTGTAAGACATATTTTTATTTAAATACGGGATGTTTACTCGTCGCTTGTCAGATTGCGAATGGTGCGCGAAAAGGCGGCGCTACTCAACATAGGGGAGCAAACCACTATTAGCGACTACGCAGTCGGGCAGTATTAACCTCATCTAATGTCTCTCATATCGATGGTACTCTTAAATAAAATTAAATAAATAAAATAAAATACTAACATCGAATAACAAAAATACAGGATGTATGTTAGGATGACATAATAATTGTTTTAACAAAAATGCGTTGACCAGTCAACGAACGGTCATACTTATCCATGTCTCCATAAAGTACTGTTCTCTGTGACCACAGACCTAATATTAACTTCACGTTCGGTCGTAGAGGACAGGACCATCAGCGTTGAAAATGTTACCACTGACTGATACTTCGGTCAGAATGGTCAAGTTCCTGTCAATGTGTCAAATTTTCGGATACTGAGTTTCCAGGTTGTAAAACTTCTTCCGGAAACTTTAATGGAGACTCCTTCGAATTCTGATCGACTTTCTTCAAGTAACGCATACTGAATTCTTAAAAAATAATTCACTTTTCATACCAATAAATCAGCTGATCGGCCAACTTTGTATGGGAGGAAGATTTTGAGAATTCAATATAAAATATTAATTTCTTGGGGAAAGTTATTCAAATACGATAAACAGAAGCCCTCGCTTCAGTTTCCGGAGAAATATTTTTACTTTTTTTTATCCAGCCCTTGGCATTAGGTATCTCACCTGGTGGTAGGTGAATTGATAATGGTAATGATGCCGAAAGACAGAACCTTATTTATTTAAACGTCGCAAAGCTTCTCGGGCTTCGGACTACTCCAGAGATAGAGGTCTGCGTGCCTTGTGTTATGTGTTGATGAGTAATAAGCACGATAACAAGTGGGTCAAACAAAACGGGGACTTGTAAACAAACTTGTTATAAAACAAAGAGACAATTCAAAGTACCGCGCGCCTCCAACTGGAATTGTCCCACCACAATGGTTAATAGCTTTAACAAGTCACGCACAGTAAAGCACTGAGAAACTGGTAGAAATCCCCAAGGACCCCGTAAGGTTATGAAATTAAATGAAAATATTTTCTTCGGAGTACCTAGAGAGGTAGCAGTGAACACTTTTCGATGGTCATTCTTTTGTCTACCTAACACGAGGTTCCTACCACTCGGAACTCGTATACATATCCGCCGTTTCGGGAAGTGTTTGCGGAGTGAGAAGAAACTACGAGTCGAAAGAAACTCCCTTCAACTCATTTTTATAAAAGTTCTTATATTCAATTATAATACATGTTTATGCTAGGTCAAGAGTTGAGTTATACTATTATGTCATAATTATATGTATAAATAAAAAATTAGTACAAATTTTGTTACATAAAAAAATATTAAAAGTATGCGAGGTGAGCGCACGCGCAAGACCCGCGCGGGGAGCGGAAGGCAAACTCCAATCGGCTGTTACGGCGAATCATCGGGCGAGCATCGTCCCTACCAAAAACTAGATTTTCTATGTGCCCCCGGCACCCTATGACATACAGGCGGACGTATACTTCATTCCAATCAAAAAAAAGCAAAACGTAAACAAACTTACTATGGAACTGACACATGTCAATGTCATCTGCATACTATGTTTGTTTACCTTTTGCTTTTTTTTGATTGGAATGAACCATAGGTTTTATGTGTGGAATTCTGTACTTTACGTTTTATAACAGAATAATTAAAATACAATGAAAGATACATAAAATATAATCAACAACGCTGAAAGCGTCAAAAAACCGACTTCAATCGCGTAACATATGGGTCAAACTAAGAACCTCCTTTTTTTTGAAGTCGGTTAAAATACTTAAACCTTCTCCTAAATGTAACAAATACTTTTCAGCAATCCGCATTAAAATCGGTTCAGCCAAACGCGAAATACTAGCGGACAAACCATACACACAAACATACATACATACAGGTCAAACTGAGAACCACCTTTTTTTTGAAGTCGGTCGAGTAAACATTAACGTCAACTATAAAGAACATAAAACTAATTTAAAACTGTTAAGATTAATTATGTGTACAGTACAGTCGGGTACAAAATTTGTTCTACTCCGCTCGCTCCAACATGTTACAAAGACTAGCACGTAGTAGGTACTTTCTGGTTGACTTGTGTGGAGTGTTAAGGCGCCGACACTTTTTAATTCAAAATTTAATTGGTAAGCCCTGGGCATCATCTCACCTGATACCATCAGTGATGATGATGACGAAGATGGAAACTGGCTTACCATGACCCTGCGGGTACGATCCGGCGACGATCCATACAATCGTCACTCAGTTACTTATCTCGCTCGCTCCTACGTATTGGATAAGGAGAGCGTAATAGATAAATAACTCTTGCTTTTTTATGGACTGTTCGTGTGTGACTGTATTCAGGGAATTTCCCCATGACGTTTCATTACAGCAACATACAACATACAGCGATATAATTAATGGCCGCTGACGAAAGTATTTGGCTGACTGCCATCAGATCTCCAGCGAGATTTAGTTCAAAGACTGTCTGAGTGGCTCAGCAACGGGGGCCACTGGCTTCTTACTGGGTCGAAAGTTCGTCGGAGGATCTGGCTTTCGGCTGGTGTGAGGGTTTTCTCAAAACCAAATGTGTGACTAGCTACTTCTCTGATAGGTTTAACAAACGATGCGACTTGCAGAGCCTGCGGTAAGGATACAGAATTAATGGAGCTACTGTGTCACTGCGATATTCTGGCTAATAAGCGTATGAGTATCGACTTATATAAAGGACAGGCCCTACGGAAGCTACAAATGGCACCATTTTATTGCTCCCAAAACTGAATTTTGAATTCTTTGAATAAACTCCCTGGCCTACTTTTTAAGTGAAACTAAATAAAAAAAAGTTTAATCGCAGTAACAGTATACGGTACATAATACATTTCTCTGGTCATATAAAGGACACTACCAACAACGGACGCGACAAATGATTGATATTTTGGGACTAATAAAATGGTGCCATTTGTCGCTTCCGTAGGACCTGTCTTTTATAGGCATAGGTCGATGCGTATGAGCCTCCTCGGTATCGGTACCCAACGCCGAGGGAATACAGGCACCTACCCCTAAGCGTAATCACAGCACTAATGCAACATATCTTTTCTGACTAGGGATAGGTATAAAGGTTTTAAGGGTTGACACAAAAAATACCCTTGGGTCGAACTTTCATTGTTTTGGTGACTTTGACTATGTTCTTGGGCAAAACCTTTTCATTACCATTTTCATCTGAGAAAGGAAAACGACATCAACTCACCAGTTACAGTTGTAAGAACAAAATTTTAAGTTTTACCACCCCTACAGTAAAATTCGGATAACTCGAAAATCATTGTACCGATTTTCACCAAACATAGCAAAGCTTGTGCTCGGTAGCAACGATATGATTTAGAAAGACACAAAACCCGTCAAAGAAAATAGCTATGTCAGAAATATAAAAAGAATGTAGTTACTAGTTAAGTACTTAGTTGGTTAGTATGGAAAACTGAAAAAATAATAATTGTAGAACGGTTTTTTTTATTTTTTCTCTGTACATATTCTATGCTTGATTCTGAGTAACCCCTTAAAAGTAACCCCTTTTTAAATACCCTGTATATCCTCACCTCCCCTTCGTGATACGTCGTAAAGTTTTAGACTTCACCTTATTACTATTATTTTGTCGCACGAAAAAATACACGTGATTTCCTGCGTCGTGATTAATCGTGATGTTTTTAACCCCACCTCCCCCTTCCCCCTTTCCGAACCTCACGTGCTTAGAGGACGACCCGTAAACACAGATAATCCTCAAACTTATAAACACTACTCTTAAGCATTGGCGGTTACACAAAGGATTATCAAGAAATATTGTTAGTTAATTAAAAAGTATAATTACGAATGAAAGTTTAGTATACAATAACTAATTAGTGGTTCATTATAATTATTGTGCCAGTTTTAATGATACGACAGCGCAATAAAGATAATGGAGTAAAATGGAGTAATTTAAAGATAATGAAGTACGCAATTGTAAGATAATTGTCGAATGACTGTCTTTAGCCTTACGAGTATCTCCAGGGACAAATCATACAAGGTCATCCGGCCTCAATTTAGGTTTTTCTATATCAGTATTTTCCTACGTTGGCGTTTCAGAATCAGAAATGAGGAGATAAGTAGGAGAACCAGAGTCACCGACATAGCTCACAGAATCGCTAAACTGAAGTGGCAGTGGGCGGGGCACATAGCTCGTAGAACAGATGGCCGTTGGGGCAGTAAAGTTCTCGAGTGGCGACCGCGCACCGGAAAACGCAGAGTAGGCAGGCATCCCACTCGGTGGACCGATGAACTGGTAAAGATTGCGGATAGCCGCTGAATGCGGACAGCGCAGGACCGGTCGATGTGGAAATCCTTGGGGTAGGCCTTTGTCCAGCAGTGGACGTCCTTCGGCTGATGATGATGGTGGAGATGATATCAGTGTTTTCAACCTGTGAGGTTTTCTTAAGCCTTTCTCAAGGGGTCGCAGGTAAAAGAAAAAGTAAGTGTTTGTAGGTCCTACACTGCAATAAGAAAATAAAATTTCACTGAAAAGGCTGGGCCAGTTTATTTTTTAACAATTTGTCAAAACGCGGTTCTGTTTTGGAGACGTTAATAACTAAATCATATTCTAATTGAAGAAAGTTATAAACGTAGTCTTTCAAATCATTAACATTTTGTATGTTTATGGCCCTAGGGGAGTCTGGAGCCCTAGGGAGGGAATAAAGGAGTCAGGAATTAAAAAAAGGTTGAATAAAATAACAAATCAATCAGCCTAACATCTTAAAACTAGATTGAAAAACTCAAACTTGCATCTTTGTTGGTAATGCAACAGAAAGCAACGGCTATCGCCTTATAAACCCCCAAAATCCTCGGGCAATATTATCGCCAGAGATGTTGTCTCCATTGAGGACAAAGTGCTAAAAGAGTCTCATCAAGATTCCTCTTACTGTCCAAACCTAACCTCCAAAAATATACAATATTAGGCTAATTATTCAACCTTTTTTAATACAACTTTTTTTGGACAAGTAGAAGCCTCAATTTTAATATAGTCCGTCTTTCACGTCGCAACGGAGCAACGGATAGACATGTTTTTTTGCACAAAGACAGATGACGAGATAGGAAGTGACATAGGCTACATTGTATCCTTTAAGAATTTCGGATTCCCCCAGAAATCACACAGGAACCCAAAAATAACACAACTCGCAAACAAGCAACACCATTTATTGCTGTAACAACTGAACCTTGAAATTGAGCACTGAAACAAGAAGACCTTCCAGATTGTCTACTTGTTTCTTTTTCTTTTGTTATTTTTGTATGTGCTTCTTTGAAATGAAATGAAAATATTTTATTTGAAGTAGGTAGCAGTGTACACTTTTCGAACGTCATTCTTTTATCTACGTAAAACGAGGTTCCCAAAACTCGGAACTCGTATACCCGCCGTTTCGGGAAGTATTTGCGGCGGAGTGAGAAGAGACGACGACGGGCCCTAAAGAACTCCCTCTCTCCAACACATTAAATGTATGACAATAAAGAGTATTTGAATTGAAAAGCGAAGAGCTTACAGAGGGTTTTTCTAAAATTCCTAAAAAAAATAAAACGTCTCTCCACCTATACTCAATTCGCAAAAAAAATTTGGACTTCCCATACAAAATTAGCGGTTCAGTTGATAAATTAGTACCTATGAGGACTCCAATTTCTTTTGCGAATTGAGTATAGGTTTCTTGAAAAAAGTTGTACAGTTTCATGAGTAGAAGCCGTGGTAATTTTTTTTTAGGTATTTCATGAGGACCCTATATAGACCCTATATTTAGGATAGTTTTTAACCGACTTCAAAAAAGGAGGTTCTCAGCTTGACCTGTATGTTTGTATGTATGTTTGTCCGCGATTATCTCGCGTTTGGCTGAACCGATTTTAATGCGGTTTTCAGAAAAGTATTTGTTACATTTAGGAGAAGGTTTAAGTATTTTAACCGACTTCAAAAAAAGGAGGTTCTCAGTTTGACCCGTATGTTACGCGATTGAAGTCGGGTTTATAACGCTTTCTGCGTTATCGATTATTTCCCTAAAAATTGCACAATGTCCACGATAGACATAAAAACATCAGCTAATCAGATTATAATCACTGCATGATTCATTATCCATCCATCATATTACTTGCAAAAGCTTTTGTGTAGCTTGGAACTTGTCCAAATAATGAAATTGACATCAATCATTCAAATAACGTCACTGATTCATCTATCAATTGCACTGATACATTGCTGGCTCTGAAGTAAGAATGGTCATGAGAAAACCGGACTTGCTGTGGTCGAAACTTGCCGTGGTTGGTTTGGGTCTCTGAATCGATTGAGGATACAGGTTGGCCAATGTAGGGATAAAATCTAAATAAATAACATGACTTGTGTCGGTGGAGTTTCTGAGCAGGACGAGAATGCTTTTGTGGAACCAACCCACAAACAATGAACCAGTGAAATGAAATGAAAATATTCCAAGTTTTCGAAGGTCTTTCGTCAGACTTAATCTACTCCATTGTCCGATCTTCAACATCCTCCTCAGTGAGGTCTTTGCTCTCATGTCCGCTCTCACTACGTCAAGCCACCGCTTCCTGGGTCTTCCACGGGATCTAGGGCCCTCAACGGTTAGTTCAAGCCATGTTTCCAAGCCATAGAGGACCTGCAATTTGTTCGTTACGTCTCGCACACTGAGGCTACCAGGGATATGCTCGTTACGGATGCGATGAAATTGCGTAACGCCACATATCCACCGCAGCATTTTCATCTCTGCGACGACCTAATACGAGGTTCCTAATACTTGGTTCCTACCTCGGAACTCGTATACCCGCCGTTTCGGGAAATGTTTGCAGAGTGAGAAGAAGAAACGACGGGCCCAAAGAAACTCCCTCCAACAATTTTTTTTATGGGTGCACAGATACTGCTTTATCTACCAAGTGGCTACCAAGAAACTATAAAACAGAAAAAAAACACTGACTTGAAAATAAAGAAGGAAATCCTGCCTGATCACTTAGACTAAGAAATCTTAATTTTTTTGTGACTTGTGTATAGGTTCCTTTAGGAAAGATGTTTATTGTGTAGGAGCCGTCCATTAATCACGTGATGTTTTTAGCAACTTTTTAGACCCCCCCCTCCCCCTAGCGATACGTGGTGAGGTTTTAGACTACCACCCCACCCTCTACCCAAAATCACGTGTATTTTTTGGTACAAAATATTATCTTTAAATACAGGTTAAATACAGGTACATATAATTTAATTCTGAAAAATTAAGCATTGTGATAAAAATTTCCAGACAGATATTAAGGTTGCAGGTTGTTTCTGACTGCCTGAAGCCGTTTCGAACCTTGGGAAGAGTTAAAAACAACATAAGAACAACAGTCCGACGTTTGGAAATTACTATAGAAATCGCGCGTTTAACCAAAAAATAAATACACGTGATATCTCAGTATACCCCCCTCCCCCTTGTGATATTTCGTGATTTTTTCTGAACCCCCTCCCCCCCCTTTTGAGCCTCACGTGATTAATAGACGACCCCGTAGAAGCTAGCTTTCACTGATATGTTTCCACAGAAATATATATACTAAGACACATAGGCTTATCATTTTTTTTGTTAGTTTTCAGGAGTTATCTTTTTACGCCCCGTATGATGATTCTTTTAGAAATAAGCTGTACCTTTTGTATGTTCTTTCCTTGTTAATGTCTGTTTGTGTCTCTTTTCTGTGTACAATAAAGTGTAAATAAATAAATAAATGAGTCTTGAATGAGTAAAATGTATGTGGCGTGGCCACTATTTTGGTGTTCAGTTACATGCTCCTCATAGACTCAAATCAATCAAATCAAAATGTTTGTATTTAAGTAAGCAGATGCTACTTCTTCTTCTGGTGCCATGCTCCTCATCGGATGTTGGCGACCATCATCCAAAACTCTTCTCTCACACATTTTTTTTTTTTTTTTTTATGTGATAAGGAAGGCAAACGAGCAAGTGGGTCACCTGATGGTAAGTGATCACCACTGCCCATAGACACCTGCAACCCCGGAGGGGATTGCAGATGCGTTGCCAACCTAGAGGGCTAAGATGAAATGCCTCTTGTGCCTGTAATTTCCTCGGCTGTCTTACTCTCCACACCGGAACACAACAGTGCAAGCACTGCTGCTTAGCGGCAGGATTAGCGAGTAAGATGGTGGTAGCGATTCGGACGGACCTCGCACAAGGTCCTACCACCCGCACCCACACACATTCATTCATTCTTCTTTATTTTACACATTTTATTAAATCATCATCTTTTTCTACCTAGTACAAAGTTCCTACCAGTCGGAACTTGAACAGGTTTCGGGGAAGTATTAGCGGAGCGAGAAGGGACTCACATGGAACTCCCCTACAACAATGAAAAAAATATACCTAGTACAAGGACTCGCTAATGTCTTGATTGTCAAAACAGCAATTGATGCTAAGTCCTCTCACGGGACTTTCAAATGTGTCTCCCGATTAAGCCTACTTCTCCTAAGGAAATAGCTAAGGAAATAAGGTCCTTGGACCCAAAGAAAGCGCCTGGATTTGACCTGATAACGCCCAGAATACTAAAGGAACTACCAAGAAAAGCTATTACCTTCCTCGCTTGCTTCTTCAATGCCATCCTTAGGACAAGCTGCTTCCCTAGCCATTGGAAGGTATCCCAGATTATCATGATCCACAAACAAGGTAAACCTGCGCACGAACCATCTTCTTATAGACCCATAAGCTTAACTCCCGTTCTATCAAAACTTTGGGAGAGAATTTTCCTGGCAAGACTACAGTCACACATGTCCGATTGTGAACTGATCCCATCCCACCAGTTCGGATTTCGTAAATCTCACTCGACAATCGAGCAGGTACACAGGGTCTACCATGCTATTCGACAGAGCTTCGAAAACAGAGAGTACTGCTCCGCAGCCTTTCTTGATGTGCACCAGGCCTTCGATCGTGTCTGGCACAAAGGACTGTTATGTAAAGTCAAAGAGAAACTTCCACACTCACTTTTCCCGATCATCAAATCCTATCTCTCGGATAGGCTGTTCCTAGTCAAACTGGGAGACGTCCGCTCTTCTTTACACGCTATAGAGGCCGGCGTCCCTCAAGGCTCAGTGCTCGGCCCTGTGCTTTACAACATATTCACCTCGGACCTACCAACCACCCCGGATGTAACTGTTGCAACCTATGCTGATGACATTGCTTACCTGGCCTGTGACTCTGTCCCCTCAGCAGCTAGTAACAAACTCCAAAAAGTGTTGAACGCGACGAACAACTGGCTCCGACAGTGGCGCATCCGCGCTAGTGCGCATAAATCCAATCACATCAGCTTCACCCTGAGAAAAGGTAACTGCCCACCTGTGAAACTTGGACAAGATGTCTTGCCACACACAGAAAGCGTAAAATACCTTGGCTTCCTACTGGATAGACGCCTTACTTGGAAGGAGCACATCAAGCTAAAGCGTGACCAGCTTATCTGCAAATTCAAATCCCTACACTGGCTAATGGGTCGTAACTCGGTACTTTCCGTAGATAACAAACTCCTCATCTACAACTCTATACTAAAACCGATATGGACCTATGGCATCCAACTGTGGAGCGTGGCCAGCAACAGCCATATAATGTGCCTCCAAAGAGCACAAAATGGCATTCTTCGGAACATTGTCAACTCTCCTTGGTTCACCCGGACCGAAGAAATCCACGATTACCTACAGGTGCCAACAGTAAAGGAAGAGGTGATAAAACAAAAGAAAAAATACTCAGAAAGACTGGCCATCCACCCAAATCCATTGGATGCTGACTTGCTGGAAAGCTCTGGAGAGGCAACACGCCTCAAAAGATCCACTGTCCTATAGAGTCGGACTGTAAGGAATGGGAAGCGGTGGCGCTGGCTCCTGCGCCCTTAACTCCAGGATCATACAAAGCAACTGCTTATGGTCAAAAAGACTGATTGCAGTTTAAAAAGGAAAAAAAAAAAAAAAAAAAAAAAAAAAAAAAAATTGATGCTAAGTACTAAACCACAAGCCACATATTGGAATAATAAAATAATGGACTATGATATAATTTTTGTGACAGCCGACTTTGTGGACTGTGGACTGACCTACTCTTTTGTAATTAATTATGTAGAATTATAATTAATTGCCTATTTGGACTGACTCGGTGGCTAAGTGGTTAGCGATCCTGACCTCTGATCCGAGAGTCGTGGGTTCTATCCCCACACAGGGCAAAGTTTTCTTTAATGAGCATTATGTTTGCTCTGAGTCAGGGTGTATTATATCTATATATGTATGTATTTAAAAGTATATGTGTATGTATATCAGTCTCTGGTTCCCAAGATACATACAAATCCTAGTTTGGGGCCACATGACCATGTGTGATTTGTCCCAGATATATTCTTATTATTTAAATTCCTTGTGTGCAATAAGGCATTCATACATACATACATACACATGTTGGTTGCTGGAACTCTGAACGGAACACATGTATACTTCATTCCAATCAAAAAAAAGCAAAAGGTAAACAAACGTAGTATGCAGATGACATTGACATGTGTCAGTTCCATAGTAAGTTTGTTTACGTTTTGCTTTTTTTTGATTGGAATGAACCATATTATGTTTTTCTTTATTCATCAGTCGGGCGATGCTAAGTGCATGCTAAGTGGATAGAACAGTAAAATGTGCCACACGATAAGAAGTGTGATGATGACGATGATGATGATGATCAGTCTATTGCCTTTAAGGACCAATAAAGGTTAAAGGAGAATGATTTCTTATTCTGGTGTTCCACCAAGCCCCTGGTAAGCAGGCTCTACATAAGACTATGTTTTATTTTACAATAGCTTCCGCCCGCGACTTCGTCTGCGCGGACTTCAGAATTGAGTCCAGAGAGAAATAAAATGTAAAGGCAGCGCCATTTAGTGACAAAGTAAAAATTTCAGTTTATAGCCATTCCTACGGGAACCCTCAAGTTTTTTGGGATAAAAAGTACATTGTAGTTGAGTGCTTTATCTACCTACCTTTCATCCAAATCTGTTCAGTAGTTTCGATGTGAAAGTGGAACAAACAAACAAACATCCATACTTTTGCATTTATAATATCACTAGCGACCCGCCCCGGCTTCCCACGAGTGCAATGTATTATATGTATACATATAAACCTTCCTCTTTAATCACTCTATCTATTAAAAAAAAACTCCATCAAAATCCGTTGCGTAGTTTTAAAGATCTAAGCATACATAGGGACAGACAGACAGCAGGAAGCGACTTTGTTTAATACTATGTAGTGATTAGTGAGATAGTGAGATTAGACTGCCAGATGTAAATTTTGAAGTGATAGGAACTACATACATTTATTTGGTACACTAAAAATGACCTCCAAAAAGTGTACAACAGTGCTGCCTCCTTAAAATTTGTCATACAGTTGCCGTAATAACTTTTTCTGCAACTCCCACAGTAAAAAAGGCAAGGATTCCCCAACACAATGGGGAGTGGGGACCTAGCTATCTTATCTCCTTGCCGGAACACATTAGTGCCATTAACATGAGTCCGACCAAAGTAAGTTGTTCAAATCAACAGTGAAAAGGTGCTAAAAAATGCTAAAGCACCAGTTTTAAAGCTTTACAGCAATGAAGTTTAAAGTTTTCTCTGGACTGATTTAAGTGGTTTTTTCCATTGAAAGCAGATTCCATTATGGTGGTTTTTTAGCAAATCAGTTTAGAATTGTTCGACTTTTACTGTAGTGTTTTACAAATTTGAATACCTAATTGTGTTATTTTTTGGTTATAACCATTTTGTTGTGGAAAAGACTTTGTCCAGCAGTGAATATCTACTAGTGAGTAGCGATTAAAATGTACTTTGGACACTGTTTAACTGGACTATATTACAAGCATAACAGGACCTTGTGCACTTGTCTTTACATACCTACCTATCTTGTGCTTTCCCCTTGTATTACAAACTCCTTGATAGTACGACAATTTAAATATTTACAATCACTATGCATAAACAGTAAATTCCAGACTAACAATAAGTTCGTTTATAAAATAAGCTTAAAGGCAAGTATTATGTATGGTGCACACATAAAGTAGGGCAGCTTGAATCAGATCGCCTGAAACTCGAGTCCATGCGATGACAAACATTTTATATTTATAACAAAACTGAATTTCATAGCGATTCCAATACTTACAGATGTGTTGACCAGTAGCGTAGCAAGGCGTGGGCGAATTGGGCCCTCGCCCACGGCCTCGCGCTCAAGGGGGCCTCGCGCGAGGACCCCTACATAAAATGCTAACGTAAGGGGGTCACATTATTACATAAAATCATGTAATTAAAGAGGTCGTGCGCGAGGCCCTTTCAGTGCTTTATGTGAGTACGGCTAAAAATAAAAATAGCAAAACTGTATACAATCAAGTAATAACCATAAAAACATTTGAAATCCAATCGTTCCATTTTATTTATAAAGGGATACTATTTTTACATTACAAATAGCGTCGCGCGAGGCCCCTGTGAGTATTAAGTATAGCTAAAAAGTAACTGTGATAACCTATACTCTATGAATAAAACCGCGATGGCTATCATAGCGGGGTCTCGCTCGAGGCCCACTACTAGGGTGCTGACTGCTGACTTACCTTAAGGTTAAACGTCAGTGCTCCCTGGTTGAAAAATCTGTTAGATGGCGTTAATTTAACTATAACTTTAATTGTGTGTATTTGTGTAGTTTTGAGCCAGGTTTTGTATGAAATAGGGTGATAGACGTTTAACCTTAAGGTGTAATATTTTTACATTAAATTAGATCACGCGCAAGGCCCCCTTGAGTGTAAATATAGTTAAGTAAGCATAGCTAAAAAAATACTGTAACAAAATAAAATATATTCAACCAAAACTACCGATAAACCGCGGAAATCCAGTTGTTTCTTCGACTGCGAGCTAATAAGTGGGAATGTTTTTAAAGTAAAATTGGCTCCGCGCGAGGCCGCTCTTGTACTGACCTGAGTATTTAAAAAAATTAAAAACTATTTGAGGAATAGCATCTCTCTGCTTTAGCAATACAGGATGTTAACAAAAGTGTGTTTTAAATTTTTAGAGGTTACTCAGAATCAAGTATAGAATACAGGAAAAAATCCGCTCATAATTTTTTACTGTATTGTCAATCAAAGCAGAGTTGGCTTCAAAAATCTACTACATGTCTATAAGGATATAATACAGGACTTTAGCAAAGCGAAGACCCGAAAGCCATTGAATGAATGAATGAATGAAAACACTTTATTGCACAACATTAAGAGGAAAATATTAACAATATACATGATAAGACAGTTATAAATGTAGGCGGTCTTATAGACAACCTTTGGGTGGAGTAAATCGCGTAACAACATATTTGAGGGGTGGTGCGCGATAAAAAAAAGAAAACAATGAAAAAAATAAATGTTATTTTATAACAATGAAAACTATATACTAAACTTAAGAAACTACTAATATATACTTATTACTACATAAATACATAAATACTTACATACATACATTATATATAACATATACTACAATCTACAATGTGATACAGTAGTACACAAAAAATAAGGCGCGTCGGTTATCTTCGTTCGCGCAGACAAGAACAAACTATCGACGGAAACACCCGAAACAATCAACGCACGGTGACAGCTTTCTGACAGCTGACAATTTCATTGAATCAAACGCGAAATCAATCAACCAATAGCGGCAGAGATTTTAGGAACGTTTAATGACGGGTGACAATGAAGCTACTTGATTGGTCCATCAGTTTCCCGCGTAATTAAAATATTGTCTACTGCGCAGGTACATCGGCAAGCCTTATTAAATGTGTACTACTGTACTTGATAACCAAATATGTACAACCAAAGACAACCAGCTTTAATTGACAGCGTAAATAACTAGAGAGTTAAAAAGTGCGCTTTCACTTACGACTTGAAGATATTGAGAGAAGGAGAACGTTATACATGTAGGCGGTCTTATAGATTCAGGAAGAGAGTTCCACAGTCGGATAGAACGGATAGTGAAAGAATTAGAATAGAAATTTGTGGACTGAGTCATTATTTTTGTAAAATGATTAATATTTTCCAATACATTCCCACAGATTCCTTCCCGAGCTGCTGTTTATTCTCAGTTAATTTGTTGTGCGTTTTTTATTCCGTTTGTTTTGTGTAATTTTCAGTATCGGGCTTGATGAATTAGGTACGAAGTGAAAAAATATTTTTTTGCGTAATAAATTATAGAAGTAATTAAATGGTATGCCGTTATTTAATTTGGTTAGCAACAAAAATCTGCTTATTAATCATTGAGACAGCAAACAAATATTTTGTTTGCAACAAATAAAAATCTTGCTGCAACCCTTGGTCTGCAAAAAAAAAGTTAAATTGTCAGCAATTTAAGTAGTATGCAGTCAGCTTGTAATATTATGTGTCTGCTCAATAAACACTCGCGATGTTAAATAATTACTCGGTTAGCAAGATTTTATAATTGGTTAGCAGATAAAACATGACCATAAAATAATAATATATATCGTATATAGGCAGTTTATCTGATAGGTACGCATATTTAACAAACGGTAACTTATATGAATATTTAGGTTGCGTTTGTATTGAAAAAAAAAAAACCAGGATTTTTCATTGAAGTGGGCGGAGCAAAATGCTGACCCGTGACACGAGCGGTAGGTGGCTTGCGAAGCACGGAAAGGTTCGAGATAAATGCCACTAACAGTCAAACCCATTCAGGTTATAACTGTGTCTGTAGTCAGTCAACCTACATGATCGTCGCACCACGCAAGCCACGCATTATAACCTTACAAAGGTAGTAATAATCACTGCTTCGGGTGCAACTCTTAGGTACTGAAAAAAAAATATAGTGGCGCCCATTTTGTACTTGACAAGTAAAGTTTATTTAATTAAATAATTTCTGCTAACAGTCTGAGTGCTTACCATTTGATTAAATGTGGTTCACCCAATGCAGCCAAAATATGTAATTGGTTGTCCAAAAAAAATTCGAGTAGTCCAGTATGACATTAACTGCTAATCGAATCTGAAATATATGCTGGCCATAAGTTGCTGACGAACTAGTTATTTTGTCTGACCGAATATATTTTTTTGCTAAACAAAATTACGAATATTTTGCTAACCGTTTAAATGATACCCATAAAATTATTCGACACACATTTAAGTTTTTTTGCACTGGAAATAAAACCGTGAAATGACTGACCATCTTATCATACCTATGTAAAAAATTCTGAAAGATAGGGGGCCTCGCTGTGCGATTTCGCCCACGCCTAGATTACACCTTGCTACGCCACTGGTGTTGACTGCGCCTGCAATGCCAGGTTATGAAGCGGAGAAAACACGAGAAATTCACAAATAAAATACACTAATGTTGTATCACTGCACTGCACTTCTCACATATGATCAGTTGGTAATCAAACACAAAATTAAATCTGATTTTTGGAGAGCAAACAACGCGACGCAACCGACGACTCTCGTGTTTTACCATTGAATGAAAGGAGGAAGGAAATGAGAATTTGTCATTCATGAAAACTGTCACTGTTTGTCCATCACCGATCTCAATACAAATAGAGCCATTGTTCACTTTCAGTTAATATTTGAACAAACATTACATCAGAGAACCACTAAAAGCATTTTTCCTCGTGTTATTTACACGATATTTCGTGGAAATCGTCAATTTGTGTTTAAAAGATATGCTTCATGTCAGCTGTTTATTTTTCAAAGCGACCATTTTGTTTTGGTTTATTTTTCATGGCAACTATGTAAATTATACTTCTCTCGCTCTAATACAGTACCATTGTAACTTGAGCAACAGAGATAGAATATACTTTATCATGCGTGGACCGGAAAGAAAACTTTTAAGTTGTTATAAAGCTCTGGATTCAAGACAATAGAAAATGAATGACCTCTCTGAGAATCGATCGATTCGATTCTTGATTCGATTCAAACAAAATATTTTTTTTAGCAAAAGCTTTTAATTCATTGGGAAATGGAGAATCTGCGAAAAGTAATTAAACGTTTGTTAATATGAATAAGCAATTAAGTAAGTACATAAAGTAGGCTCATACTTACCATGAATGAGGTTGTAAAGAAATGTTTACAAATATTTTTCTAACTTCGTCATTATGTTAGAGATTTCTTTAGTAAACTTGCATTTTGCTGTTCTTATCGCTACAGGAAAGTGCAATACCATCAATTATGGGCGCGAAGTCATTAATTCATTTATATTTACTGTATAGTCTGTGTGAATATTGCACTTCCAACGATTTAAAGGGCTGGGACGATATTTTTATTCCTGACTATGATAACTTTAAATATTCAACAGAGCACAGCGATCTAAGAAAGAATTTTTTGAGAAAGAAAAATCAAGAAAAGAAGATGAAAATGATCGAAAGAACTACAAATACTGTGTACATAGATGGCATAACACATTTTGAAATAGACCATTTTTCGCAAAAAGAAACTGGTGAAGAATTTGACAGTGAATTCAAGAATTTGCTGAGCATGAAAGAATTTAAATACATGTATAAGAGGGATGATAACTGGAGAACTTGGAGGGAAATAGACGGAGAAAATGGAGGAAAAACAATTATTTCGTATAGATGTCAAAATAATGGTCGAGCGTCGTCTTGCGGATTCTGGGTAAGTGTTAACACAAGGGCTTTACAAATCTACTATCGCCTTTTTGAGACACTGACGTGTTCTTTTGGGGGGGGGGGGGGATGAACGTCTACCATAGCATTTGATTCACCGATTCTGGAACAACCTGTATCAAAGTAAACCTGTGATCGATCACTGTCACTATGTTATGTTAGAGTTATGACCACGTAAAAGAGAGTGCTTACCTGGTAGACGTTGTTTAGTTCGAACTGTTGTTAAGGCGCTAAGTATAGCCAAATTGCAATATTCAATTCAAATTCTTGAAATAATGGTTAAAGCTATCACAATGGAAAAAATATATAACATACTTCAAACAATGAAAAACAAATTGTATTGAACAGAATCATAAAAATCACAAAAACTTTGATGAAAAAAAATATCCTGTAGACCCTGTATTTTGCATTAATTGCAAATTCTGTCGGAAACACAATATTTGTTTATGTTGAAACCAACACACAAAAATCGGCCATTTTAATACCTTCAATTTATCTTGAACGGATTTTTTTTAACTTATTTAAAAGCCAAGAAAAGTAATAAAAACATCGAAATCTCGAGAATTTTGCATTCGCCTTGACGTAACCGCCGCGATGGTACCCACACTGATCTGAACTTAAAATGAGTAGGGCGTTACGGTCGATATTATATTGTCATGCATCAACCTGCTCAGATTGAGTGTACTTCGCGCCTTAAATCTTTGACCGCCGCCGTAGTCTCAACTAAGAGACTGAAACATTCTTAGCCTGAGCGAAACAAAATATATTACGTGAAGAAGAAGGTGAGTCTTTTCCTCCTCCCGTCCCGCCTTTTGCGAGTGAAATTGTAAATTGCACAAAAATACTATAGAAAACTTAATATTACTTGTAAGTACATCAGCTTTTTTGACATTCCTTAAAAAACCAGCAACCGCGGAAGTGGGGGGCAGAGGGGGCCAAATGCCCCCCCTAAAATGAACCAAAAAAGCCGCGCCCCTTCCAAAAAAGCGCTCCTTCTTCGAGACTAGATGCTTGCATGTGTGAGTAAGGGAGGAAGGAAAGATAGACTTTCTTCTTCGACTGAAGTTCTCTCGCTCCCGGTCAAGTCGGCGTGTCGACTCGGCAAGCTCCGCCACCGCTTTGCGTGTGGCATTGTTTCAAAAAAGGTTCAAAGACATTGTCGGTTTAGTTTAAAATGTCCTGTGATGATACTTAGGACCATCATCCCAAGGCTTTTCCGGCTTACCTAATGTCCTTATTCTTCTGCGATTTAACCTATTACAAGGTATAGGCGGTTGCCTGGTGATGACAAGTACCTACCTACAATCATCATCATCATCAGCCGAAAGACGTCCACTGCTGGACAAAGGCCTCCCCCAAGGATTTCCACACCGACCGGTCCTGTGCTGGTCACATCCAGCGGCTTCGCGCAGCTTTCACCAGGTCGTCGGTCCACCGAGTCGGAGGCCTGCCTACACTGCGTCTTCCGGTGCGCGGTCGCCACTCGAGAACTTTAGTGCAACAACGACCATCAGTTCTACGAGCTATGTGCCCCACCCTACAATATTTCTTTAAAATGGAATTATTTACAGGTAATAGAAGAAGACGAACCTCCATGTCCATTCGAGTTTTTCTCGGTGAAAAACGACGTAGAGTTATGCGGTGCCAAATTGAATCAGTTCACTCAGGAACTCGGGGACTGTCCTGCATTAATTAAATTCACAGAAATCACAGCTAAATGCAACAACCCTATCGAGACTAGGTGGATATTCACCAGGATTTACAACAAGGATACCAAAAAATTTATGAAGAAGAGTAACCTTATATGTGGCGGACATGATCATTGTGACATAACAACTTTGTACGATGTAAGTTATAGTTAAAGGTTTTAAGGCATTTTAGCTAGCCTAGCTGGCTTCATTATCATCATCACTTATCATCAGGTTATATAATGCCAAGGGCTTTCCAAAACGAATACAAAACGTCGAAAATAACTGGAAATTACTTAATACGATTTCGAGTCACATGAATTGCATCCAGCTTCATGTATCTAAAAAATTCAAAATATTTTTTATTTAAGTAGATGCTGTACGCATACTTTTAAATCGCCTTTTTTTCTACCTAGTGCAAAGTTCCTACCACTCGGAACTTGTACACTCACCTCTATTCTTGTTCTTCTTACTGAATGGCGCAATTTAACCGTGCTATCGCTAGAGATAGATGGCCGTTGCCTGGTGTTGTACTTAGAGGAACTTAACTCTCTAGCGCTTTATGCAAATGTTCTGTTTAATTTTTAAACATTCCTCAAGGAAATCAAATTGCCAAAGGTGAAAACTTGCGAGACAGGACGATTTGCCGTTTACATTAGCTCTATCCGGCTCGCAGGACCAGTAAGTTTACAAAGTGTAATATGACTTTATAAATTTCAGATCACACCAAAGCATGTAATATTCAGACTCATCAATGCAACCGGCGATATTATCTACTCTCGTGTCATGAAACCTGAACAAAAGAACTTCCTATGCGTTGAGAATTGCGGCAAAATAAACTTTACAAACATGAAAGTGTCAGCTAACGACGCACCGATGTCCTTGAATCTGCTTGAACAGAAAAAGAAGCGTGAAGACGTAAAAAAACTCGTCTATTACAAAACTAAAGGAAAACCGGGTAAAAGAACGAAAAAACCGCCAGCGAAAATAAAAAGGATAGTCATGTTTCAAGCAGACAAAATCGTCCATCACAACGTATCATTGCCGCTCAAACTTACGTCAACGTCAATGCCAATGTTGCCATGGTTGAAAATTCGACGCGACAATTTCGATTTTTACGACAACGTTCTTGATTACGAAAAAGGAGATTATGTTATTGATGAAATAGACGAAACGAGTACAGTAAAATGTGTTTATTGTAACAGCTTGCTGGGCGAAAGTTACGAAGTTAGAAACAGCACTACTTGTTGCTACAAGCCTTCGAAAAGGGATGTTTATGATGAGCCCATAGTATCATAAGATTAAAATAATATATTTTTCTAACTTTAAAACTTATATTAGGTACTTTATTGCTATGAAAATACAAGGTAATTTTTAATGGCAGATGTAAACATATGCAAGGTATAAATATGATCAAATGTAGTGACGTACAAAATGTAGTGACAACTTTTGTTCTAACGATGGTACAGTCTGTCTAAAAAGTCTTGAAAATAAATGAGGGCGCTGTTCGTTTCAACACGGCAACATTCGAGCACATTCAACCAATGAGGATCCAGAATTTTAAGGTTGCCATCGTAAATAAATGTAGTTCCAATAAAATCCGCTTTCAAGACTTTTTGACAGACTGTACTTTGAACTCTCCATACAAATCGATTAGTTGGATTGACCATTTTTGTATGGTGTCTCTTTATTTTATACCGTTTACTTGTCACATTTCAACTGAATAATAGTGATGTAAAGTGTTTTATAGTGGTACCTCCACATGTTATTAAAAATATCACATTGTATAACGAAAATAATGTTACAATAAAATTATGTAAAGTAACCACCTTGGGTTGGGTAAGACATGTTATAATAGGTATTGTCTGTGGTTTCTTCATAAGTCTTAATATTAAAACATTAGTGTTACCATACTTTAACTCGAGAACTAATTAACAGCCAACATTCTCTCTTAGCTAGGCAAGAATTACTCGAGTGTCAGTAAGTATTCGCCGCTTGCGGGTGCAACGATAGACACAACAATAGCACTGAATAATGCGCACGCAAATTACGATTTTGTACAATTTATTATGATTAGTAACTGTATTTATAATACAGCAGCGTGGTGGTAATGTTTGTTGTATTTCCTTTTTTACCTTTCCTATTTACCTTTTCTATTCGGCATCCCACATCAATAAAGACTGATTTTTCCAATGTCAAGTGACAAGAGATAAGCAAATATTTTGGAGAATCATCAAGAATACATCAAACCGAATATCAGCGGAATTATCACTCCCATAACTCACATGACATCGGTAGAATTTTTATAAGAGACACCACAAACTAAAAGAGACTGATTTACGTATCGCGCATGTGAGTTGAGCGAGAAACCTTATATGTATGAGGAATTTTTATTCAGATTGTATGTGGCAACTTTTATTCTATATTTTTATTTAAATACAATGACCGTTTTGAATTTATTTAAACTCTCCATACAAATCTGGAGGAGTGACCAATTTCGTATGGAGGGCTCAAATTGTATGTCATTTACATATTTAAACAGTGAAAGAACAAAAGTTGTAATTTTTGACTCGAATAAAAGCCTAAATATGCTCCGCCATTAAAATCATCTCATATTATATTGCTTACAAATACAATAAGGTAGTTGACCGCATCAAAACTAAAGAAATATTGTTCACTAAATAGCTATTTTATTGAATTTGTAAAAAACTTATTCACTTGGACTCTCAATACACTTATGTACAGTTTTGAAATTATAAAAATTTCGTTATTAGTGTGTAAACTACTTTATTGAATAATGACGTCATCGTTTCTAATTTCAAACATTTTTGCAACAAAAATCTCGTTTTTGACATTTGATAAAAAGTAACTCACATGACTAGCAGTCAACTACCGGAAGTCTTAAACATCGTTACGTAATTTAAAGTCTACAGAGAAACATTTTCATAAAACAAAACAGTCACTTTTAAAATATAATCTTTGACCAAAACATGCACTTGTATTTCAAAAAGGACAAAATATAAAATACATATTTTGTGCAATATAACATAATCTTAAAATACTTGTAATTTTATTTATATGCAGCATCATTATCCTAAATTCCTAAATACAGAATAAAACTGCCAGCCAAACACTGACAACTAAATCTAATCAGTTATGTACAGTAAACTGAACTACCTACTGAACACCTTTTGTTATACGACTTTTCTAAATACGCAAGAAATTTTTTTGACAGCTTCATACAATTCGAACAGTTGTTGGCCAATTTTGATTCTCCAAATTTTTTTTTGCGAATTCAACAAAGTCGTAAAACAAAAAGTTGTTCAGTTCAGTAAAATAAGTAGAAACTCTAGTTAATGCCAACACCTATTCCCGTACAACTATCTTATAAGTTTTGATAACTTTAATATACATACATACTACTCAATTTAAATTGTATAAAATTAGCACACAATTTTAAAAGGCACTTTTTTTCAGACTTTATGCGGTCAGAATACCAATCGTACTTTTAACTGACAATATTTAAACAGTGGATTCTACTCATGACTGAACAACTTTCCCCAAGCGACCGAGACCAATAGCCAAACAAATCTTTTTAAAAAAAACTTCTCTAACGAGCCGGTCAGCAGCGCTGGGAATCGACCTTTTTTAGGTTAATAACTGTGGCTTTATTGTCCAAAGTTGTTCAGTTTCATTTCATGAATAGAAGACCCCAGTGTCAGTACTTTAAAACACCCTATGTTTAAAAGTGTGTTTTTGGCAAATGTATATTGATAAACATGTATATTTATATAGAAATATCAACAGTTGTAATTTAACAAGTTTGGAAGACGATATAATATCAAGTTTAAATCTAATCAACAGTTCAAATAATCTTTAAACTAGTAATAAAATATTTAATATTTATTTGTTTTTGTTAAGTAATATACCTTACATATCTACAAAATTAAAAAGAATCACGTCATTTTATTGAAGACGGTAAAAAAGTTTTTAAGAGCAACCTGTACATCAAAACTGATCTTTAAAACATTAAAGGAAAGGAGACTTTTCACAGAACTATGGAGCTTGGACCTGGCCTGTGTACTAAACATCATAAGTAGGTCATTAGAAACATAGTCTTTTCTAATTGTACATTTCCTTCGATTTACCTTTGTTGCGAGGTTCATCTAGTTTCCCAGATTTAACAATCGCAACACATAAATCACCCAACATGGCGAAGCGAGCGCAATTTTGAGCATTTTACGTTCAGAAACTAGATTACTACATACCATTGAAATTAATAATTTAGTTGTCCAACAAGTAACTCGAAACCCAGCTGTTATGCTTGTAAAAGAGGCAAGGCAATATCCGCAGATTTAAAAAATCGTAACCAATGTCAGAAGTCAGAACAGAAGGGTATTCAGTCAGTCAGAGTCAGAGAAAGCAACTGAGGAATATGTGGACGAAGCTGTAATTTCTGAACGTGACCTACTATTGCAAGCTTCAGTGTTACCATTTATATTGTAAAAAGTGCTGACAAAACATTACGCTTGAACCACGCAACCCTGCTTCTAATATTTTTTTCATTATTTTTACTAGAAAGCCTATATTTTTCGTACTCCGTACATGTCCAGGCACAAAATGAAACGTGTCCTTTAAATCTTCTTTTGAGAGCATAATATTTTTTGGGTAACCACATTACGTTTAAGAAAAAAAAACTTTAAAAATAATAGCCAGAAAAATTTAGAAAAAATAATTATTAGTCTACTTACATTCAGCTAGTTTCACTCCACTCATGTAAAAATTAAGACTTTAAATTAAAATAATGCTTTAAATTAAAAATTATATCTACAATAAAATTCTAAACTGCCTTTACACATGGTCACTCTCCATTCATTAAAAAGCCATGTGGTAGATTCTTATTACAAAACTAAACAATTTTCCACCAGGAACCTTTGTCAATAATTAAAAACTTGGTATGAATATGTAAACTCTGTTTTTGCTCCAGTTTCTTAGGGAAAAAATATCTATCACTTGCTTGCCACTTAACAGCGAATAAAAAAAGTTCGCCCTGTATATTATTATGAGAAAGACTACAAATCAGTCTTTGTTGTACAGAACACTCTTAATACTTTGTCGCGAGTTATAAATTTTTAACTGTCAGGAAGTAAGTAATATAACAGGGCAAGTAAGGCAAAACATGATAAGAAAGAGAAACATGCAAAAATTAAAAGAAAAAAACGAGATTCACCTATCAATCTTTCAAAAAGGGAGGCTTTAATATCATTGTAAGCATGCAAGTAACTTTTAAAATAGGGGGTTTGTTCCAAATCAGGCAGACAATGGTTTGATTGAACTGACAAGAGTCCTATTCTGCCGTACAAATTAAGAACACAGTGACAGATTTGGCGCGAATGATTTTGAACCTTGTATCGTATTACGAATAAGGTTCAAAATCATTCGCGCGAAATCTGTCACTTACGGTGTTCTTAATTTGTACGGCAGTATTCACACTTAAGAGATTTAGTGTGTGCGTTTACTTGTTTTGGAACCCCTCTTAGATAACGACAACACTTAATACTAAATAATATCGAAATGACAATGATAAAAATAGATTTTGAAACTTAATAATTATTATAGATGCTAGTGTGCCCTGAGTGCAATGACTGGCATAACTTTCTTGAAATAAAGAGATCCATGCCCCACCAGTGGGAACACAGTTTCCCAATAGGGTTGATACAGAAAGTATATTGCAAAGTGAATGTACTATGCCGTGCTTACGATAAGAATAGTAAGTCCGTGAAACACACTTTCGACTTTCCGTCACATTTTTGCATTTTCCGAATTGTTTCCTTAGATTATTTTAAATACAATTTTTGAAATGTATCATATTCCGTATTTTTATACTATGTGATGTCTTATTTATTTGTTCTTACATAATTAAATGACGAAATGGGTGAATTTACTGCTATAAAAATATACTTTAAAATTTTACTTAACGTAAGCACGGCAGTATTGTTGTTTTAGTTTGCTTTTTTGCAGCGTCTTCTCCTTCTGACCTTACTGCAATCATGATCGACAAACTGATAATGTCTACTAAAACTACGCTTGCACACTTCACATGTGAACTTGCGAAGTTTCAAGTGCCGTTCCCTAATATGCGGTAGCAAACTCTTTTTAAGCATCTCTTTGTTGCAATAATCACACGTAGCTCGGGAATACTGAGACTTATCATTGTGTGCAAACACCGAATTAATATACTCTTTAAACTTTACCTTTTCGTCCTTCTCTGTGTCCAATGCAGTAGGAACAACATTATTCTTGAGCGTACAAAACTTTTTAATAGAGATTGTATTAGCGTTAATTTTGGTCATTTGGACACATACTTCGGATTCTTTGACACGCTCCACCCATGTTTCGTTTAGTTCTTTCTTCATATGATTGGTTTCTTGTTCATGCAAATTGTAGTGGTTCTTCCGTATGTGGTATTTGAGGAGCCTCTCTTCGCAGTAGGTTACTCCGCATGCCATGCATTTATATTGAAACGTTTCATTATCATCGTGTATCTTCAAATGAATGATCAGGTTCCGTTTCTCGGTGAAGCTGCGGTCGCAATGGTCGCAAATGTATTGCTTCTTTACAACTGTACCTGGAATTAAATACATATAAAATAATTTTATTTATCTTAGAAGTATGTATTTTCAGTACTCCAAAACTTCATTTTCAAAATGTTGTATTTTTTTTAATTTAAATTAATTTTAAAACTCATAAAATGAGATCATAACATGTTATCACTTAGTAAGTATTATTGTACATAGAACTATAATGTACAGCTCTAACGAAGATGGCCACTTAAAGTCACTTTACGTCATGGTTTGCTGCTGGATTTCGAAAAACGGAGCTGTCTTCTTAGTTAATTCGCTTCCTATGATTGTTTATCACTGAAGCTGAATGGGAAATTATAAATTGAGCTGCAAATATTTTATTTGGCCACGGAACCCAACAATCTAATTTAATAACTAAGCCACAGGAAAATGAGAAAGCTTCCAAAAAAACTTATTCGTCTTCTTCACACCGCCAACTAAATATTCCAAAGATAGCGTCAAGCAAAGAACAACAATCATTATCACTTGTCCACCTGATTCATAAATTTACTAACTCAGCCACAGATTTTACAACTCACCAACATTTTACAGCTTCAACATGTATTCCTCAAAAAATATTGTTCAAGCTTTAACTAGAAATCTTCATATAAGTATTATAATTTTGCAGGTTTTTTTATATGGTATAATGGTATGCTTGTGTACAAAGTATTTTTTAAATTAAATCGTATATTTCATCTTCCTTTAGTAGTTCCTAATATATTTAGTGGCCATAATTTACTAAGTTTAGGTACATTTGATGATCAATCAATATATTTGGTTATAATTTTAGATACATTTTTATGATCAATCATTACATTTGGTTATAATTTTAGGTGCGTTTTGATGATCACTCAATACAGAATGAGTAATGTATTTGTTTAAGTTTCAATACATTTGAAATTTTAATTGTACTAAGTTATAAAATTTCATGTCAAATTCATTAAGTTTTGAGTGTCATATATAAATATTTTAGAAGCTGACTACTTGAATATGAGTTACAAATTTTGATGCTAAATAATAACTACCATGCTGTTACATTAACAAACAGAAGCTTATATCGAATATTTTCAGATGCCCATTGATGGTTGCTGACTTGGTAATTTAGAGGACAATGTAGATTTTTAGAGGCAAATAATAGAAGCCTGATTAATTAGCAGCCAATCTGAATCACAGCTATTCCTTCATCACATTCTACCTCTGTCGTGACTTTTCAGTAATTATTGTTAAATCAACAAAACAGACATGTGCTTGATTTCCTAACCAAGCCCCAAGGATACCCTCTGACGGGGCCTGAAAACAAACCCTCTCACTTTACAATTAACAAATCTTAAAGAGATTGGTTCCCTCGAGAAATGTAAAGCTAGTAGCTAGTTAAAAGCTAGTATATCGTTGCAGTTAAAGTTAAAAGACCTTTTATAGTAAGAATAAAGTGAAAATTTACCTGTATGCTTGTTCAAATGCCTGGAGAAGATATCGCTTCTGAAGAATTCTCTGGAGCAATAGGGGCATTTGTAAACAGCCTCCACGGCCTTATGCTGAAACAAGTGGCATTTGAACTTGTACGCATTACCCCGGATCGTCTTTTGGCATATTTTGCAATAATTCTTTTCGTTTTTATATTTCTCTTCAGGAGCTTTTTTTCTCATTTTCCGAATATGTTTCTTCACCAAAGATATTTTTGGCAGGCGTTGTTTTGCTAGTACGGTAATAAATACATAGAAAACTTAATTAAATGTATGGAACAAAATTAAAATAATTGGAACGGGTGAAACGAAAACAACGAAAACGAAAATAGAAAGTGTCAACAAAAAAAATGACAACCACCATGATTGTCAACCTCTTTGTTGTCAAATATCATCAAGGGTCTATGGTTTTTGGTGTGTTCGTTTCATTGTTTTTATCATTTGAAATTCATACAATCCTATCCTACACTATTAAACGAGTTCGGTGTCCCGTCCCGACGATTTCGAAAATGGCTTGAAACCTTTTGACGAAAATCTAGGATTAGGGGTTAAAAATTCCAGAATCACAAGAAATCACAAGAATTTATGAGGGAATTATCTGAAGGAAAAAAATCATATAAGGGAGATATGAGCCAAATTACATAAAAGGAGAACGCATATGATGCTTATTTTTAACTGACGCTTGTAAGTACATTGGTAGACTAGCGATTTTGGTGCGAGCAGCTTACATTTTGTTGCTTTTAAATCCGGATACGAATCCCACCCATGAGACCATAAAGCTTTTTTGTCTTTTTATTTTGTGTGAACTTATGTAAATAAATAAAAAGACTTAAGAGTGATAAAAAATATATTTTAACCTCTTTGTATTTTCGAGACAAATAGCGCCATCTTTCGCCATATTTCAGGGAATTTTCCATGGCTTTCTCTAAACTCAACTAGATGGCGCTGATAACATTTGCAATAAGAAAATCTCTAAAAAGTTGTCAAAACTGATTGATATTACTGTAATATCATAATAAATGATAAACAACTTTCTAATATTACGTATCATTGATCTCCTGTTTTTTTATCAAGTAAATAATAATTTGCATGTATTTTTTTCAGTAGAATCAAATGAATATTTTCAGAACAAATATTGCTTGTCCTTTCGTCCCTTAGAAGGCCACTATTGACTAAAACAACACCCTGCAAAATGTTTCATAGAATATATATCTTATATTTACTACTAAACAAACAAGTTATCTTAGTTTATAAAAACTCCGATTGAACGAGCGACGCTCGGTCTCCCAGCTAGTATTTTTATTTTATTACAATGAATACAGTACAATATTTAGTGTAGTTGACTGATAGTCACATACAGTAGTACACAAAAAATAAGGCGCGTCGGTTATCTTCGTTCGCGCAGACAATAACAAACTATCGACGGAAACACCCGAAACAATCAACGCACGGTGACAGCTTTCTGACAGCTGACAATTTCATTGAATGAGGCGTGAAATCAATCTACCAATAGCGGCAGAGATTTTCGGGACGTGTAATGACGGGTGACAATTAAGCTACTTGATTGGTCCATCAGTTTCCTGCGTAATTAAAATATTGTCTACTGCGCAGGTACATCGGCAAGCCTTATTAAATGTGTATCACTGTATCTATATGAATGTATCTACAGGCTGTTAAAAAAGTGCGTTTGAAATTTTAAGGGGTTACCCAGAACAAGTATAGAATACAGGAAAAATATTGAAAAAATCCAACACACAAACAAATAAACACGCAAACTTCCCCTGCCAGATATGCGGGAGAGTGTGCCGCTCTCGCATTGGGTTAGTAAACCATCTAAAAAGTTGCCTCCGAGACACTGACATGACATGAATCGTCTGCAATAGACGTTATAGGCCATTGATTTGATTGATTTAAAAAATCCTATCTACAATATTTTTCAGTTTCCCATACTAAATCTGAATAGTGAATCAAGAATTTGTATGGGAAACTGAAAACAAAATTGCAGATTGATTTTTTTCAGTATTTTTCCTGTATTACTTATACTTGATTTTGAGTAACCCTTTATTTCAAACGCACTCTTTTTAGCATCCTGTATTTATCAACTGCTTAAAACAAAATATGTATGTTTTAAAAATGTTTGGAATAGCAACCTATCCCATGACGTCATAAATCATAATTCAGTGTAGTTAGTTTCCATACTTATAAGGATATTTTATTTTTATAAATAAATAAAAAAACCGTCAAACATAGGAAATTCCAAGCTACTAAGATTTTTTACTGTTTCATTAAAAACATTTCATAAAAAAAAACTATATACAGGTTGTTAAAAAAGTGTTTTGGAAATTTTAAAGGGTTACTCAGAATCAAGTAGGTATAGGAAAAATATTGAAAACATCAGATCTACAATTTTTTTTTTCAATTTCCCTTACTAAATCTGAATAATGAATCCAGAATTTGTACTGTAGGTACCGTAGGCGGCAGCATCGTCACACAACAAAGGCGTTGCCCCACTTTACACTGTGCTAGCGGCTAGCACTACAAGACGGCTACTTCGGGCCGACATGTCTCCAATTCGGATCGGACGTGGTGCGAAAATAGCCTTATTATGAAACGAATGCATTCATAGACAATGTAGAAAAGTAAAGTATACATGGATGAACCTCCTTGGCCAAAACCAGCCAGAATTTTCTCTTAATTCCAATAAAGAAGCTGCATTGCACTCTCAAAGTGATGTATTAAGACTTGAGTACCTAGATACTGGCCGAAAATACTATCGCTGGCTTGGTAATTAAATAATCAACTCAACTGATTACTGCCTAAAGATCTATGGCAATTTTGCGTTGCTGAAATCAAGTGTTTACTTATTGCATTTCCGGCGATTTTTTCAGAGATACGAAGCCATAATAGGAGACTGTGGTTCTTTTCCATTAAGTCCGATCTGAAGAACCTTTATGCTGAAGAATATTTACGAACACAACGTGGAATATGAAAGGGAAAAGCTAAAGTGACAAGGTTCTAACTCGAAGTTGCTTTTATGACGTAACATGTGCACTTGCTTTACTATTTTTACGTCTCGCCGTTTTACGGCGAAGCAGTGAATGAAGGAAGTAAAACGAAAAGGAGAATTTTGTAAGATTTGTGATCACCGGAATTGTTATACAGCGTTATTAAAAAGCCAGTTATTAAGTGAAATATTGAAGAAGTTTGCCCAACTACTCGGTAAGTCTTTTTTACAGTTGAAATCGTAGCGTTTTTATTGAATTCCAACGCGGTTGATAAATAGTTACCTAGGTAGGTTCCATCCATGCTTTGATATCGAAAACATAATTTATAAGACCTTGTAAGCAGATAGGACGTTATATTATTAAATGCTCACAAGAATCTAGGTATATAAACTTCTTTTTAAGAAGTCTCTTATGCATAACTGATATTTGCATGTAGGTATTTGTAAGCCAGCGTTTTTGTCGTGGTTCATATAAACGCAACGTTTAACTCAGAAATAGTTCATATGTAGGCAAAACATGTGTACTTTTGTAAACATTTATGTATCTGGGTTTGGTTAGGCAGTTAGATAGATGAATATTTAAATTCCTATGTATCTACAATAGTACTTAACCACACACAATGCCTACTAGACTAGGTACCTACACATGCATATATACTTACTACACACATGGGTACAACACAAAGTAAGCAAAATTACCCATACATATTTTGTACCTGCTCTCATGGTATTATATTAGAGGTCAAAATATCATATTTTTTACTTGTAAGATACACCATAGACAGTATAATTACTTCCTAGAATCATGTTTATGATAAGTAATATTGTTTCTTAAATTGTAAGGGTAATATTCCACTGCAAATGTCTTTGTCCAGTTACTGTGTCCAATATATTTGACTCACTTGCTATGCTATACAAAAGTATTCTTTCTTCTATGGCAAGAGATAAAAACTCAAAATGTTTTGTTGTTTGTAAACTCTTTATTGCATACAATAACACATAAAACAGAAAATACAAAATAAATTATACCAAGGCGGACTTATGTTTTTTACTTAGATGATTTAAACATGCTTTTAAATCGTCAATTTTTTTTACCTAGTACAAAGTCCTTACCACGTGGGACTTGTACACTCAACGTTTTGGGAAGTGATAGATACTTGCACATACCTATAAGTAGTAAATATAAGAACTTGTTTGTCCAGTACTATAATACTATAAACTATAAATTGAATGCTTTTAAAACTTGTGTTAAGGTTAGCTATTTTTGAAAGATTACCTTGAATATACAAATAAAGCTTTTTATTGAGGTGAATGACGAGTTGGATGACGCTGGAGGAGGCTTTTACCCAGAAGCGGTCCATACTCGATAGTTAACTAACCAATACTAATAATTAGAACTTAATACTAACAAAGTTATTCATTTGAAATGTAAGTAATAGTCATTTTTTGTAAGTACGGAAATAAAAAAGCTTTATTATTATTATTGAAGTGAAGAAGTCATGCCTCTTCTTTTACTGTGGTGCAATTTGACCACGGTATCACAAGGCATAGATGGCCATACCTGGTGTCGCACGGGATGCACTTCGCATCATCTTTCGGTAACCACTCACATAAAGGGCATTTAGATCTAGACATATGATACATGATGAGGTTGCTTTATGATGTTTTCCTACACCGTTAAGGTAATTAGTATGAAAATTTAGTTGCATATAAAAATACTCATTGGTACATTGGCCAGGATTTGAACCTGAGACCTCCGATTAAGAGGTTATTTTTTGGAAATGAAACGGAATGAAAATATTTTCTACTCTTTTTTCAGTTTCCCATACTAAACCTGAATAGTGAATCAAGAATTTGTATTTTGTATGGGAAACTGAAAAAAAAATGGTGGATCGGACTTTTTCAATAAATTTCCTATATTCTATGTACAACATTATAAAGTTTCAGATAATGTCAACGAGACCGACAACAAGTCGTGGGGACAAACTCCCTCCGATCAAAGAAACCATTCTCACGCGCAGACAGTCTGCTCAACAGAAACGTCAGCTACGTAACAAAGACTCCAGCATCAAACGTATCAGCCAGTACACACAGCTATTACTGAGTCCTACAAAAGCAAATACGTCTAAAAGTCCTACAACAAAGAGCAAAGGTAACATTCCCAAAAACCGGTTGAAAGTCAAACCGACAAACGTAAAGAACATAAAAGAAAAACCTATAGAAAAGAAAGATGTCAAGCATCCGCCACCGAAACGGAATTCCAAAGGAATGTTTGTCAAAAAGGTGCAGAGTCCAAAGAGAAGTGTTGAGAAGACGGTGGAGTTTTATCCGAATAAGTTGAAGCGGACAGTTGAAGGAAAGAAAGTGGTTTTAAAACCAAAGCACGAGATGAAGGTTGTTGTCGGGACCAGGATTGGTAAAAGGAAACTGGTTTTGCCTCAGAAAGGTGAGAAGTTTTTTTTATTAGAAACTTGTGACTATGTCCACATAGAAAAGTAAAAAGCTCGTTAAATAAGTAAGTAGTCTATTCAAAAACAAATATAACGCTTCCTCACTATGACAATCGATTCATAGATATTTTTTTATACTTAAGTTGAAAAAAAAAAATCTTAGAAACAACTCCCCATTTTATCTGATCGATGTTTTAAAATTATACCCCTTAATATTATTATCGTCATCAGCTGAAAGATGTCCACTGCTGGACAAAGCCCTCCCCCAAGGATTTCCACACCGACCAGTCCTATGCTGCTCGCACACTATGATCGGATTTTATTATAAATAAATAAAACAATAAATATTCTACATATTTGAAAAGAAATTGTTTACATTATTTTTTTACCTATACATCATATATAATAATTTAATACCTATATAGGATGTTAAAAAAGTGCCTTTGAAATTTTAAGGGGTTACTCAGAATCAAGTACAGAACCCAGGAAAAATATTGAAAAAATCCGCTCTTCAATTATTTTTTTCAGATTCTCATACTAAATCTAAATAGTGAATCGAGAATTTGTATGAAAAACTGCAAAAAAAATTGAAGAGCGAATTTTTTCAATATTTTTCCTGGATTCTATACTTGAGTCTGAGTAACCCCTTAAAATTTCAAACGCACTTTTTTTAACACCCTGTATATTAAGATCATGTTATTTTCCTCTGCAAGTGATTCGAAGAGAATCCTGGCCACTTATGCATTTTAGCGCAATCCACGCTAATTCTACGCCACTTCTTGCCTTGTTTTCTTCAAACATTGCATGTCAACCAAATAACATCTATTGCTGAACAAAGTCCTCTTCCAAGGATTTCCACATCGAAGGGTCTTGCGCTACTCGCATCCAGCGGCTTCGCGCAACCTTCTCCAGTTTATCGGTCCACCGAGTGGAAGGCCTGCCTACACTGCGTTTTCCGGTGCGCGGTCGCCACTCGAGAACTTTATGCCCTAACGGCCATCTGGTCTGTGAGCTCTGTGCCCCGCTTACTGCCACTTCAGTTTAGCTATTCTGTGAGCTATTTCTATTATATTACTCAGAGGCGCCGACTTCATAAAAATATTGGTGGGGGCTAGGGCAGAAAAAAATGTTTATTTTCCTAATACTCGTATTTTCTAACAAGCTTTCGCCCAAGGCTTCGCCCGCATGGATATCTTTTTTGTGATAATCGTTGAGGAACCGCAATTCGCGAGCCGCAAGTCAGCCACACCAGTGTTTTCATAGAAAATATTTGGGGGGCCCAGCCCCATTTGTAATGTCATTGGGGGGCTCGGGCACCCGCAGGCCCTATGGAGTCGGCGCCAGTGATATTACTAATATTTATTTTACTTTCCAGGACAAGGCACTGATCTCCGTTCACCTCCGCCCAAACAAGAAAAAGTTACAAATCCAATGTCACCAAAATCAAAATTAAGTCGCGTAGAACTCAGCATCGAAGACCTGGTTCACCTCCACAATGATGACATGCTGGATGATGAGGACTGGTTGGAGATTCTCACGTGCCCCAGTCCGGTGTGGTGGGAAGACCCTCCGGACTCCGGGTTTGATGATGGTAAGGAAAACAGAAAAGCCTCCCTTCTATTTACTCGAGTCTGGGATTGCAGCCATCCGGTCCTACAAACGGTTTTCCTACAAAGTCTATTACTTAATAAAAGTTGCTGGTAGAAATCGCGTTAAGGTCGTCTGCAATTTTGGAATTCGCCAGTTTCAACTTCAGTTTACATATTTACTCTAGTGACAAGAGGTTTTCCAGTAACCGCAGTTCAGGGGAGATCCCCGTCATTAAACCATCAGGGTTCAAAGTCAACAAAATTATTGGGAAAAATATCGTATATTATCCGTCCTATATTTAAGAGTCATGCTCTTGTCAATATTATATTTAAAGACATAAATAGGGCTGCACTTCAAACCAGACTTCAGTCTTAAACACTGTCTTCTTCCTTTTAATAAACAAATTTTAAATTATTTATTTTCAGAACCAGTGTCACAAGTTGGTACTTGTGATACAGTAACAAACACGGCAGATATCCAAGAGCCAGCACAGAAAAGGATTAAAACATACCCGAAGAAGACAGACTACGAAAGTCATGTAAATATTACTGAAGTTCTATCTGAAAATAACGTTAAAGTGTTAGAAATGAAGAAATCTGACGACAAATTTATGAGAAAACGAAGCAAATTGGAGAACCTTCTTGGCAATATTAAGAACAAAGTTAATAATTGTCTCAACTCTGGGCGTAACAGTGATAAACTTAATATAAAGCGTGAATTAGATGAAGGCATTAACAAGACTGTAGCAAATAGTGATATAAAACCTAATAGTCCAGAAAGTGATAGCAAATGTAATAGAACAGTACCCAAAAAGGAGAAAAGAACCTCAGAGAGCACCGAAGAAGATCCATTCTCGAACTTCCGAGATGATGATCTGTTGAATGATTTGGAAAACATTGAAATACCAATAAAGTCAGAAGAAAACGAAACATGTAAAGATGAAGAAGTTAAATCTGTTTTAGAAAACAGCAGTATCGTCGATAAAGGTGAAAATTACGTTCAGCAAAAAGATAAAGTTGAGGAAATGTCAGATGGCAATAGTTTGCAAGATAAAAGTGGTCCAAGTGATGATTCCAAAACAGTTGCTTCATACCAATCGTCCAGAAGAGAAGAAAACAGTGAAACTGTCAAATTAAACTCTCAAATAAGTAAACTTACAACAACAAGTATAGAAAAAGATGTAAGTTCATCACCAATGTCAACAAAAAGTGTAAATTCGATATCTGATGAGATGTACGACAGTTGTAGTGTTAAAAGTCAAGATGTAGATACAATTTCTGACACTAACATCAAATTTATTGATGACGATGACGTTTCTAGTACTAGGAGTTGTGAAATTAGTGAGAAGAAAGATAAAATCGATAATACACAAGCTAAAATTAGCAGTGAAGTTAAAAATGCTAAAATCAGCAATGTTGATAGTACAAGCAAAGAAGAAGAGATTAAGAAATCATGTGCTATTGAAAGTGTTGGTAAAAATAACAGTTTACAAAATCCACGTAAAGAAAAAGATTGCATGACCGTCTATAAAATAATATCTAATGAAAAAGACAGCAATAAAACAAATAATAAAAGCAATAGTATGATAAGCAAAATCAATGAATTGATTAAAGCAAGTAAAGAATACAACACATTTAAATCTAATCTTCAAAGCGATATAATTAAGTCCAGCAAAGAGTATAATAGTTTTAAAGCTAACCTGCAAAGCAGTGAGGCGTCAAAAGCAAAATTAGATTCGTTTTTTAAGAAACATAAAAATCATCAATCGAGACAAGTAAAAAGACTTGAAAACAACTGTACAGATACTTTGGATAATGATAATAAAAACAATAACACTAACATAAATGAAAGAATAGAAATTGATAACAAAAATAAATTAGACACTGTCAAAGAAAATACGGAAAATGCACAAAATCAAAAGAGTAATGAAGAAAAAACTATTATTGTACCTGATGGTAGTACAGCTATTAAATATTGTTTGAAATGCTCGTGCATTTTCGATACAAACAACTGTCATTATTGTGCAGAGAAAGCAAAAAATTCAACTGAAAATCATAATAGCTTGTGTAAATATAGTGCAAAATTGAATAACAGTGAAAAGAGTATTAAGGATGATGAATCATTGTGTGATTTGTGCAAAACTACAACTGACGGTTGAAGTAGAACGTTTAAAAATAATCATAAAGTAAAAAAAATAGATTTATTGAGGGGAAATAAGCGGATGATTTTAAATGCATCTTGTATGGTAGTTATTAAAAACGTGGCTCTGACAAGCAATAGAAAGTGGATTCCACTTATAAAACTGATAATTTTTTTAAGGAACCCATAAATTTTTCTTTAATTTCCATACAAAGTTGCAAAAAAATCGACTGATTTAATTATTGAAAGTTTGTATCCTTTCGGATAGTTGTACTGTTTTAATGAGCAGTATCTATCATTTGCTTGCCGGCGAATTCACTTTGTTTAATATATGCTTTTAAGAATTTTTCCGTTATGTACATATAATATCTTCTTTCTAAATCTTAAAAGCGTACACTAGCGTGGCCATATTTTTTTAAATTATTACTTCGATTAAAAAACGGAATTGCAAAAAGTGCGATGAAACTATCAGGCATTTACTACTAGCAATTTGACTTACTTTTATCAACTTAAAAAAAAAACGTGATATTATGTTTTCCGTTAGCTCTTAAATGTTATATAGATCTCCAATTACTTTTAAGTTCTTTATTTTAAGCACCTATTTTAAGAAGATCATGAATTGTGTCAGATTAAGAGAGACTGATGATTAGTGACGATAAATAAAAATCCGAAGTTAATCCACGGGTATTATTTTTAAATCATCTGCCCCCTTAAAAATTTGAAAAGTTTATTTTTCTCACTAAAATATTATAAATGTGGAAGTATGGATGTTTATTTGTTTCACGTTCACGCCGAAACTACTGAACGGATTTGGATCAAATTTGGTGGGTAGATAGATAAAGTCCTCGGCTAACATATAGGATACTTTTTATCCAGGAATATTACTTCTTATCATATGGCAAAATTCGTCGGTCGGATCATGAAGGGGCGTATCCAACGAATTCGTGATCTTGAGTTATAATAAATAAAATAAAATAGCCTTTTATTACTGAAAAATACATAAAGCTACATGCATCTCAAATTAATATAGTTCTTAACATAAATTCAGTCCGCCCTTTTGGCGAAGGCCTCCTCCAGCCTCTTCCATTCTTCTCTCCTCCTCAGATCTTGAGTTATACTTACTATTAAAGGTAAACTTATAATTGACCACGCTGAATACGTTAAAAACAACCGACTTCAATCGCAACAACTCCAATTTTGCTATGTTTTTGTTGATTTTCTCAAATACCGCTGAATCGATTTTGATAAAATTTATATGGGACCACTTGTGAAGTATACCCTTTTAAACAAAAAAAGATTTTTCCAAATCGGTTCAGGCGTCTTCGAGTGATCGGTGAACATACATAAAAAAAAAGCCGACGAATTGAGCACCTCCTCCTTTTTTTGAAGTCGGTTAAAAATAAACCTTAACACAATTAAAGGGAGTTAGTTCTTGTCTCATCTCACTAATATTATAAATGCGAAAGTATAGATGTTTATTTGTTTGTTCCACTTTCTCGCCAAAACTACTGAATGGATTTGGATGAAACTTGGTAGGAAGATAGATAAAGCACTCGGCTAACACATAGGGTACTTTTTATCCCGGAAAACTCGAGGGTTCCCGGAGGAATGGCTAAAAACTGAAATTTTACTTTGTCACTAGATGGCGCTGCTTTAACGTTTTATTTCTCGGGACCGAATTCTGAAGTCCACGCAGACAAAGTCGCGGGCGGAAGCTAGTTGTAAATAAAAGCCTCGACAATTACGTAAAAGCGTAATGCACTTAAGTTGGAACAGTTCTTCGCAGTAACTTTTTGTTAAAATCACTAGGACCTAGTGATTTTAAGAAAAAGAATTTTTACAGTACCTAGAGTCTAGGTACTGTAAAAATTTGCTTACGCCCCTTCATGATCAGACCGATGAATTAACCGTCTATTACCAAGGTATAGACGGCGTTTGCCTGGTATTGCGCTAGCATTTACTCGTAGCATCACCCGCGGTCACGTGTAGGGCATTTAGACGCTCCCGACTCGTGGTCCCACCGCATTGACCCACTGGTGGGTCGACGAGTAATTGACTGTTTATTTGTAGTCCCACCGATTCACTCTTAACTGTTCTTGGAGGATATGAAACAATGACGTAGCAATATAGTATACTATCTACGGACGTGTGCAACGAGACTTTCACACACATCTAGTAATCACATGTGCAGGTTTCGTTCACCGTTAAAGCAATCGGTATGAGAATGCACGTAAGTTTCTATTGTCATAGGTGCACTGGTCAGGATTCGAACCCGAGACCCCTGGAGAAGGTCGCAGTCACTGCAGAGGACTCACCGACGCACACACCACAGCGGTTACAACAAACGTAAAACGTTTAACCAGACTAATAATAATAATATCTGGGACAAATCACACACGGTCATCTGGCCCCAAACTAGGATTGCCTGTATCTTGGGAACCAGAGACTGATATACATACACATGTACTTATTAAATACATTCATATATAGATATAATACACCCAGGAGCAAACAATTCTGCTCATCACAGAAAAGTTTGCCCTGTGTGGGGTATGGAATCCACGAATCTCGGATCAGAGGTCAGGATCGCTAACCACTTAGCCACCTAGTCAGACTGCATTAAAATGTATCGTATGTCACTCTCGGGATCAAGACGAATCTAACGACAACTCTCAAGCTAAAATCCATCAAGTCGTTTAGGCTGCAGAGCGTGCCAAGTGTATGTATAACTCGAAAAACATAACCCTCCTTCTGGCGCAGTCGGGTAAAAAAAACACACTTGACCAACACAAATAGGGGACCATCCATGAATTACGTCACACGTTAAGGGGGAGGGAGGGGGTCAACGAAGTGTGACGTTATGTGACAAGGGGTAAGGGGAGTCATAAACGTTGTGTCGTCACATAACAAATAATAAAAAATATACAATTTTGGAATTTCTATTTTCATTTATTGAATTCTGAGCGAAAAATTGCAAAATTTGTGACGTCATACCAGGGAGGGGGTGGTCCCATAAATGTGACGATAAGGACGGGGGGGGGGGGGTCAAAAAATCATGAAATTCGGGCCCCTAGTATAATATTTTTGACGCAAAACGCCCAAAATGCAATTAATTTACATCTTTCGTTATGACAGGTTCTCCGCGTTCTTCTATGCGCTTAGTGCATTCCTTGCTGTAAAGAATTTCGACAAGTTTTTTGTCACCGTCGTTGAGCCGTTCCTCGTGGCCCATGCTAAGGGTCCGCTGCCAGAGATGGTCCTAAGGGCAAATGAATAGGTAATAAATAAATATATATCTAGGGGACAAATCACACACAGTCATACGTCCCTGAAGTAGTCTTCTGTATTTTGGGAACCAGATATAATCAACCAATTACTTAAATAAAAAAGCATGAAGATAAGATAGCCAGTTCCCCATTGCGTTGGGGTATCTTGATAAGCCCGCTTCCATCTTGGGCATCATCATCACTTACCATCAGGTGAGATCGTGCCAAGGGCTTACCAATTGAGGGTAAAAAAAAAACAAAACAAAAAAAAAACACAAATCAGTCTTCGCCTCCCTAAACATCTTCAACACCCCCCATTTTTCTGGGCTCTTTTACGTCCTCCTGTAGGCCTCCAGCGCCCACAAGGGAACCAATTTGAGAAAGACTGGTCTATGGTCTCACATGCTGCGGCTACAGTATGACCTTGTCTTTGGTTTACCTGCTGTTCCGAGGGTACACTCTAACAGCAACCGTTCACTCTGACAACAGGATAACATAAATGTGAAAGAGAAGGCACAAAACGGTTTCTGTCAAAGTGCAGTCTTGGAACGCGGTCCTGCGTTAGCAGTCTGACCTTGTCTATGGTCTCACCTGCTGCGGCTGCGTCTGACCTATTCTCTATGGTCTCACCTGCTGCGGCTGCGGTCTGACCTATTCTCTATGGTCTCACCTGTGCGGCTGCAGTCTGACCTATTCTCTATGGTCTCACCTGTGCGGCTGCAGTCTGACCTATTCTCTATGGTCTCACCTGTGCGGCTGCAGTCTGACCTATTCTCTATCAACTCACCTGCTGCAGCTGCGGTCTGACCTATTCTCTATCAACTCACCTGCTGCGGCTGCACTGTCTGAGCGCCGGTGTCGCAGTTAGAACACAAGTAGTTGGCTGGAGCGTGCGTGATACTGTAGAAGTCGTACGGAAGGGTCTCTATCCAGGATTGTTCTGGCATTCGCTCTAAGAGATACTCCTTGCCTGTTAGGTAGATACAATAACATGATTTTAACAACAAAAAAAAGTAAAAAAAAAACTAATTTTTGTATAAATTATTAAATAATAGACCAAATTCAAAAATTCAAGAACACCACCTCCGCATGCTGTGACAAAAAGTGAACGAAAGTTTAAAACAAATCTTGCCTCTACAAGAGTTTTAAAGATAGAAACATCTAAATCGGTTCAGCCATTTAAGAAGTTTGGTTGGAGTAAAGCAAACGGAGCACTGCGAAAAAAAGACTAAAGAAATTTTTTGCAAAACCAACGGTCAAGCGTTCATGTGGTAGGGGCATCAAAGAAGGGATCAAGGAGGGATCAAGGGGGGGTCAAAGGAGGGATCACGGGGATCAAGGGAGGGATCCCGGGGGATTAAGGGAGGATCACGGAGGATCAAGGGAGGGATTACGGGGGATCCAGGGAGGGATCACGGGGATCAAGGGAGGGATCCCGGGGGTTCAAAGGAGGGATCATGCTAAAAAAGACTTAGAAAATTACTACTAACCTTTCTCAACGAGGCTCCAATTGATGAAGACGTAGTTGTCGCGGTCGTAACGGTTGGACATCATTGGTATGCCCAACGCACGCATGAGATTGTTCAAAACGTGCGCCGCGTGTCCCGGCCAGCCGTGCGTCATTTTGTACAGGTCTATTGACTGGAGAAAGAAAAAAAATTACTAATCTCACTAATATTATAAATGCGAAAGTATGGATGTTTGTTTATTTGTTTGTTCCACTTTCACGCCGAAACTACTGAACGGATTTGGATGTATCCGTGCTTCACAAGGCATGTTAACCCATAGGTGTCAGTCGTAAACCCATATCGGAGGCCTTATAGGCGGCTTGATTTCTGACACTGGGGCTAACCACTAGCCCCACAACCTTCACCAATAATGACTTGGCTTCCGTGTGTGGAGCACGGCCTAAACTTCCCGAAGTTGTGGAAAGAGACTCGCGCTCCAGAAGTCCAGAAGAAGCGATAATATAAGTTATTACTGATAATAGTAATAAAAGGGGCCTGCACACATATACGAGTATGGAACAAGAAGTACAAACCTGGTTCCCCTTCATCATCCCTAGAGCAGGCTCATCCGCGCCTCCCTTGCTAAACCAAAGCAAATTCCTAGCCACCAACATTTCCTGGTTAAAGTCGTCTAGAAATACAATGCAGGTTTCCAATTCTATGTGCGTCATGGCTAATCGGAGGAGCATGTATTCTGGTGTATCTCCTGTAAGTTTGAAGGGAATTAATAGGTGCAAAGTTCCGTATACTTTGCGGCTTTCTTTCTTATGAGGAGTTAATGATCATCAGTTTGTCGTAACTACGATCTTTCGAACCATATTTCTTCGCACGTTTATAAATATTTTGAAGTTGAGTAACGCACTCGTGACACTCAACTGACCAACTGGCTGTCGCTTGTGCGTGGTATCGACGTATCATCATCAATTCATCATCGTCATTATCGAAAAGACGTCGACAGCTGAACAAAAGCCTCCCCCGCAGATGAACTCGACGACGACCAGTCTTGAGCTGAGCGGCTTTACGCGATCTTTACCAGATCATTGGTCCACCGAGTTCCAACAGCCACCGGGTCTATGGATGGACTTCCAGATGTATAGTTGCTGGACTCGTAAGCAAAGTGTGACTTTTAGATTCCTTACGGGGATATCTTATGCGATGGTAGATAAGTGGTGATGTGATGGAGATGCCGAAAGACGAAAGTGGGCTTACCGAGATTCCCTAACGCAATGGGGAATTGGCAATCTTATATCCATGCGCGAACACATGAATGCTTTTAACATTGACGTTTGGCGTCCCACATATGTAGGTACATACGCTGAGTCAAATAAACAAGAAACTACATAAAAATACTTACGTAAACTAGGATGAACGCTATACATGACTATACCAAGGGGCCAAAGCATCTTATTATAAAAGTTCCAATTCGCGTCCGACAAGGCACCCTTCTCAGAGTTGTCCCCATCAGCTCTTCGAGCCGACAGGGGCGGAGCGCTAGGCGCGTCTAGATTGGTGCATTCAGTATGATAGTACGCGTTTATGAAGTTCCTATCGCCTGGGGAAAGGAGGGTAGTGCTGGAAGGATCTGGTGTCTGTAAAATTAGTTTTTAAATTCAATTTTTGATTTTAGCTGAAAGAAAACAGTAAATAAATAAAGCTCACACGGTCATCTGGCCCCAAAGTACATTGAAAGACGATTGTTTTTTAATTTGATAATTATCATACACCATGCAATTTTTTTTTGTAGAGAGTTTCATTAAAACTTGCCTGAAGTTTTTAGTTTCCATGACAAAATTTCCGCAAGTTAACTGACTACAGACACTGTCATAATCTGGATGCGTTTAACTGTTAGTGGAATTTATTATCTCAACCGTTTCCGTGCTTTGCAAGGCACGTTGGGCTGCTGCGTCGGCGTCTTGAAAACTTCTGACAGTGGAGTTGGCCACTAGCCTCACAACCTCCACCAATCCGGACTTGGCCCCCGTGTGTGGAGTATAGTATGGCCTAACCGTCTCGAGGTATGGGAAGAGACCCGTGCCCCTGCAGTGGGGACTATTGGGTTGTTATCAATAACAACTTCTTAACACAGACTTACCCGAGCAATCATAGACTGGTATTTCTTAACCAGATCGAGCTTGTTCGCCGGATCTGGAGGTGCCACGCTCGCCTTCAGCATATCCACCACGATCCGAGCTATGTCTTTATCGTTGAGGCATTTGTAGCCAATCACCATATCCTGGAAAGAAATTGCTTAGATATCTCTCGTAGAACCTCTCGTCGTTTGGAGAATCGTCATCAATGCATAGTAGGTAGTAGGTACAATCTTGGCGCAGCGTTTTTGCTTGTCTCTGACCCCAGAAAGCATTTTTTTCCTAGGGCTCCTAGGAGAATCCTACACCTATCTCAAATATAGAGCATAATTAGTGCTTGAAGCACAACTGGTGCGCAAAAACTACCAAGACTTGTGAAAAAATGTTAATACACAGATTTCATGCCAGAACACAGTGCTATTAACATTGATATTTGGCGGGAAGACTTGTTGGTAGCTAGACAGGCGGGCTAAGAAAATTCCTTATCACCACCCAAACCGAGACCTACAAAGTTGGCCGACGGGAATTGAACCCACGACCTCCTAATGATCCAAACGGACTAGCCATTGAGCCACGGAGGCTGTTGAAATTCAGTACGTATCTTTCCAGGCTGTTTACGCTTTAAGACATTCACGGCTGCCTTGTATACGCTGTGTTTAAAGGGTGTTCAAATAATCAAATTATCTTACAACAACACTTTTATCATAGTTATAATTTTTCGCGGGGCAATCCTTCTCTTTCTCCGGGTTGCTGATGAAGAGTATCTTGTTCTCCACATTAGCTGAATAGTTCATTGGTGTATTGAAGAATTTAACGCAAATCTCACGCTGTATGCGCCCGAACGTTTCCATAATAAGGTCTTGAGAATGGAGATCTGTAGTAATTAATGAGTTATTGTAACCAGTGAAAAAATATTGAGTTTATAGAATTGTGAGCATGTGAGCTCACAACCGGCATTCCATCTTAGTCCTCTATTAAATAGAAATAGAAACTCTTTATTTAATGTAAAAACACAACACCTTAAAGTAAGACATTATTATTATCGGGAAAGCACCCCTGTTTTCTCGTGGACCCATATTTTGTCCCACTGGTGGTTCCACGACGGAGACTTGTTTCTCGTGGTCCCATTCCTCATCATATACGTAGTCGGTCCCATAATGAATTGGCCTGATATAGTTCTACGCGACATGTCGATACATGTTATGTTGCATTGAATAGTATGGTTCTCAGACACTTTATAAACGAACACGCATGGACTTGACGAGCGTAGTTCAGTTTAGCAGTTTGTTTGAACAACATGTGTCGCGTATTTTTTCAAAATGTCGAAAACCGAGTATCGAAGCGTCATAAAGTTTCTATTTAAAGAAGGCTTATCCCCCGCCCAAATTAAAGAACGATTAGATGGTGTGTATAAGGAGTGTTCTCCCTCTTATAGCACAGTAAAAAATTGGGTGAAAGAGTTTCGCCTCGGGCGAGAAACCGTTGAAGATATCGGCCATGACGGTCGACCGGTAGAAGTGCTCACTCCCGATACTATTGCTCAAATCGAAGAAGAGGTTTTGAGTGACCGCCGTTTGAAGATTAGAGAAATTGCAGCTAGACTTGGGCTCTCTAAAAGTACCGTCCATCGTGCAATCGATGAACATCTTCATATGAAAAAAGTCAGTGCAAGATGGGTCCCGAAACTTCTGTCAGCTGTGCAGAGACGGGAGCGAGTTCGCTGTGCTGCCGAATTTTTAGATCTTTGTGGAGAAAACCCAAAGAACGTGATCGAGAGACTAGTGACTGGTGATGAAACTATGGTGTTATATTATGATCCAGAAAGCAAGCGCGAGTCAATGGAATGGCGTTATAAGGGTGAAAAGCCGCCTAGAAAGGCAAAGGTGCAACAATCTACCAAAAAAAACATGTGCACAATCTTTTGGGATTTTCAAGGTATTTTGATGGTTGATTTTAAAGAGCGCAATACAGTCGTAAACGGCGAATATTATGCTTCATTAATATATAAACTGCGAGATATTATAAAGGAGAAGCGCAGAGGCAAACTGAGTAAAGGCGTCCTGTTGCTTCACGACAACGCCCCCGTGCACACCGCCGGTGTTTCGAAGGATGCAGTGCGTCAATGCGGGTTCACGGAGCTGGACCATCCACCTTATAGTCCAGACATGGCTCCGTCCGACTATTACTTATTCCCAAATTTAAAGCGGGACTTAAGGGGAAGAAAATTTTCAAGCGATGAAGAGTTGCAGGCGGCCGTCTTCAGTCATTTTGAAGACAAAGATTGCGATTATTTTTACAAAGGATTAGGAATGTTATTTCACCGATGTCAGAAGTGTGTCAGTATTGATGGAGACTATATTGAAAAATAAAAATGATTGCATTTAATTTTCTTTTTTATTTCATAGTTAGGCCAATTCATTATGGGACCGACTACGTACGTACAATCTCTTTGTACTGATAGTATGGGTTTTCTAACTATTCTGTGTCGTCGTGACACATAAACACATAATAGATTTTATAAATGTCACTGTCCCTTCTTATGTTACAGATACAGCTGCAGACACTTTCCTTTTATTAAATGGAGCCTCTTAAATAACCAATTAAACAAAAAAGCGTTGATCACGCAGGTTAACTGACTGATACGGTCATAATCTGGATGTGCTACGATTACTTGCCAAGAGTGAATCGGTGGGACTCCGAGTAAACAGTCAATTACTCGTCGACCCACCAGTGGGACAATGCGGTGGGACCACGAGTCGGGAGCGCTCCCCGCGACCTTCACCAGGTCACACGTGTGACTCACCGGGATTTTTTTTACCGTTGTGTAACAGTGTGACTGAAACTGGTGTGACACAACGGGAATATAGGGGTCCACCGAGTGGGAGGCCTGCCCACGCTACGTCTCCGGTACACGGTCGCCACTCGAGATAGAGCAGGATAGGTTTATAGATAGTTATTTTAGTGTGAAAGAGACACTCTTGTCAGGTAAATGTTACCTCGAATCATAAACGAGACCTAAATAATTAGTCTTACTAATATTATAAATGCGAAAGTATGTATGTTCCGCTTTCACGTCCTAACTAGTGAACGGATTTGGGTGAAAGTTGGTAGGTATATAGATCAAAAACTGGATTAACATATCGAGGGTTCACGGGCGACTTGTATTAAGCGACATTTTTGGAAACACAGGTAACCTCTACTTTAAAAATTTATTTCTTACAAAATACCTCACAAAAAACAACTTCTGAATAATATTTAAAATATTAGGAATATCGAGAATCTATATAATACTAAGAAGTTAAGTTTTAATGATTATTTTTCTAAGAAATATTTTTTTAAATCAGTCTCCTGAACATTTCTAAAAATGTCGCTTAATACAAGTCGCCCGTGAACCTTTTGTTCCGGGAATGTGCATGGTTTCCGTAGGATACCAGAGAGACAGTCATAAAGCGAAATCCAAGCGGGCGGGCCGCGGGCAAAAACTAGTTACGAATAATATGTAATCGTACTTACCATAATCTTTACTATTAATATTATAATGTACGATTCCTTTTGGCCACAACTTGCAACACACACAACTAAAATACAGAAATATGGAAACGAAAACAGCTTTCATGGTGAAAACCTGTATATTCCGACTGTTCTGTTGTTAACGCATTATTTTTTTATAGAATTGCGAAACATTTTTATTAGTTCTAAAATATAATTTTATTTTATGTACTTTTGCTAGTACCTATATGTTTATGTGACGAAATCTATTGTATATTTTCTTTCTCCCTTTTCTAATTTCATTAAATTTTCATACTAAATCTATAGATGGCTACTTTTTATCACACCAAAAAATTGTGGAATTCTCATACAAAGTTTGGGATCAATTGATCATCCATTTACCAATTAGTATCAGAGATCCAATTTTTTTAAGATTTTACTTTACATCTCTTGGGGAAAGTTGTTCAGTTTTATTAGATTTTGAGAGGTGATAAATACAGGCTCTGTATACGTTACAGTATGTCCCGCGGTACAATCCCGGCTGGGGATCAAACTAGACTGAAAATTACTGACATAAAAAAACTTAATATTTTTTTAATGGCGGATAATAATAGAACAAACAAACAAACATATCCATATATTATTTAGGTCAAACGTGACAACTTTTGTTTTATGACTTTTCAAATAAATGACAAATATTTTTAACCGACTTCAAAAAAAAGAGGAGTTTCTCAATTCGTCGGAATCTTTTCTTTTTTAATTTTTTTTATGTATGTTCACCGATTACTCGAAGACGCCTGAACCGATTTGGAAAATTCTTTTTTTGTTTAAAAGGGTCACACACAGGTTTACTTCACAGATGGTCCCATATAAATTTTATCGAAATCTAATCAGCGGTTTTTGAGAAAATCAACAAAAACATAGCATAATGAAGAATGTTAATGGGTCCGTTAAATCACTTGAAACTTTATGACCTTGTAGCCTAAATGTCTAGAAATACACTTATTTTTGTTTCATTTAAATCAAGCGAGTAGTTTTGAAGTTACGATAATTTTAGTTTCCGCCTTTTTCAAATACTTCGCTCGGGCGCGCCAAGCGCGCGTGACGTCATACCGCAACTCGCCGCTCTCACCGTACTGTGTTCTTCATACATTGCTATCGGATGATCCCTACGTTCGCCCACAATAACATTTCTAACTGTAGTTTTTTTTTATGTGAATCGGTGTTACAGTAGTGTTACAAGTATAATCGATGACAGTTTTAAAAATTGATTGAAAAATCGAATGATTCCTTAAATAGACGAGTTAAGCTACTATTTCTCAAATAACTCCGATTTCTTTACCGCGGCCGCCGAGACAATGATTAAAAATGCAAAAGTACTTACAACTAATTTTTTTTCTTTCTTATCACAAATCTGTTGATCCTTATAAGATACCTATACATATATACCTACATACCTATTTTTCATTACTAGTATTGAAAAATTTAGGTAATAATGATATTTATGAACTTGATATTTCGGAAATAAGGAGTGAGGGGCAAGGTAAAAGTGATGGTGTCAAAATCACTTATGTCATCAACTGTAATATAATGACACAATAACGACACTGAAGCGGTCATGGCTCAGCGCTGCTTACGTGGTCGCGTCGATCACGCAGGTTAACTGACTACAAACACGGTCACAGCTTGGATGGACTTGACTAGCAGTCCATCCAAGCTGCCTATAACGCCTCCGACATAGCTTGGCGACTGCCATCTAGTGATAGTTACTGATATTTAAGCCCATCCAAGTTGTGACCGTGTCTGTAGTCAGTTAACTTGCGTGATCGACGCGACCACATGAGCAGCGCTGTGCCACGACCGCTTAAGTGCCGTTATTGTGTCATTATATTACAGTTGATGACATAAGTGATTTTGACACCCATCACCTTTACCATGCTCCTCACTCCTTATTTCCGAAAACTGGGCATAAAACTTAAACAAATATATATACAGAAAATAGATCTTCGCTTATAAATTACTTGAAAATCTCTAAGAAGTTATCTATAAATCTTAAAATAAGTTGATAAAATTTAAAATATTGTTTGTTTGTAGGTGTGGACAAAGCCCTCTGCGCGAGAGTCAGACTCGCACTTGTCCGGTTTTTGTTTTTTATGTGTATCGGTTAACTCATATTTATTTTATTTTAGATTGGCTAGAATTATTTATATATATTATTGGCCAGAGTTATTCATACCAATTGTACATAATATGTGTAATCATGTGTGTGTATCTTTCTTTTTTTAAGTGTGCAATAAATTTGTAAAATAAATAAATAAATAAAACTAGAAATAGCTACGGCGACGACGTTACTGTTTATGCAAAAGTTATCAGATAAGGAGAAGGTGATAGACACAACTTTTGGCTTTGTGTCTGGGTGGATCATACTTTTCATGTATTTCTTTTGACTTTAAGGTTCAAAAATATAACAGTAAAAAATAACTTTTCGGGTATATTGGTAGTTGTATTTAAGCACTTTGACACGAGCACGATTTTCTAGTTTTTGGATTCGTCATTTTTAAAATTTTCAACGCAAACTTCATACATAGAGGTAGGGAGCGGTGCGCGCACTGAGCGACCGTTGCAGAGTGACGTCACAGCAGCGTGCGGCGACCCCGCGTCACTTGCCTACCTAAATAATTCAGTATCTCGGAAACTATCAAACGTATCAAAAAAAATTTTTCACCATATTTTTTTTATTTTTAATAGAGTATATTTTAAGATAAAAAACAAAAATTGGTGGTCTTCATTGGAGTTGTTGCGATTGAAGTCGGTTGTTTTTAACGTATTCAGCGTGGTCAATTATTGAACTTTCCAAACAAATCCCATTCCATTCCGATACAAACTGTTATATCAACGCTCGTAACATAACTATAAGGTGCTACTTTATTAGTACCCGATATTTTAGTCAGTGCTTCCACTCCTGATTCTGATCAACTTTCTCCAAGGAACCCATAGTCAAATCGCAAAAAAATTTTTGGACTCTTCATACTAATTTGGCCGCTCTGCTGATTGATTTGTATGAAGAGTCCAAAAAAAATTTTGCGATTTCACTATGGGTTCCTTGGGGAAAGTTTATCAGAATCAGGAGTGGAAGCACTGACTAAAATATCGGGCACTAATAAAGTAGCACGTTATATATTATAATAAGTATTCTCATTAAGTGAAATGTAAATTTCTTTTGAGAAATAAACTTCTTTAAGCTCAAATCGGTTGTCGGATTAACCACTTTGTATGGGGACCCAAAAATGTTTGTTGTTTATTTGAAAAGTGGTAGAACAAAAGTTATTTAGGTACATTTCACCCGAATAACAGGCTAGATATGTTCATATCCGCCCTTTAAAAAAACATGCTGTATTTCTATATCTTGCTGTATAATGTAACATACTAAACGACAATCGTTTGAAAACATTGCTAAAATAGTAAAAAAAATTGACACAAAATTACTGACATAATTTTCTAGTCAAAAAAATTTACGAATTGAACCAAGTTGTGGAACTAAAGTTGTTCAAAATGATGAATAAAAGCCCCCGTTAACGAATCCTACACCTATTTTGTTACACACTGTATACAGGATGTTAAAAAAAGTGCGTTTGAAAGGGGTAGGAAGATGTGTAGCCTATTATGACCTGACGGTCCTGGCGAATTTTCACAAAGTGGTGTCGCACTTTAAAACCTACTTAAATCGATAGAGGATACTTAAATGATCAAAAAATATAACAGGTCATTTTGTCGTAACATCGCCGGTAGCAGAGATATAATTGATTTTTATTATGGTAAAGAAATCTTTGTCATGAAATATCTCCGAAACTGGTGGTTTAAACACAAAATCACTAACCTATTATATTTTTTCATCGTCCGAATGTTCCCTAGCGATTTATAAAGGATTCAAGGTGCGATACCGACTTTGAAAAAAAAACCGACCATAGGCCACCTTCCATACTAAAATCTTACATCCCCTTTTAAGGGGTTGGCTATAGTTATAGAAATATAATACAAACTAATATACAGGGGGAGTAATAAAAAGTAGCAGCGATACTTTTAGCTGAGTTTCTACTTATAGACTGAACAACCTGTGAATAGAATCAGATCAATATACTTATAAATATGAATACAAATAAGAATACTTGTAAAAAACAAAAAGAAATCACATTAGTATAAAACGTCCAAATATTTTTTTTTAATATCAGGGAACTCTTAGAAAAATAGTTGTTCAGTTTTTACAAGCCCATTTTACAATGTTGCTTTACCATTCTCCTATACTTGTATGATAGCTCATTGTAAACATGTAAAATGTTTTGAACAACATTATTCGTAATATATTTATATTTTACTTATTTATTTATCACAGTTAAAGAGATCTTTTAATCAATTATACAGGGTGCAGCAAAGTATGACAGTGTGTAGCATTAAATGGAGTTTCTACTCAGTATGATGAGCGACTTTTGACCCTCTAAAGTGGCAAAATACAAAAGACCCCATTTTTAACATGGACATGTCCGCCACTAACCCTTTGAGCGCCACAGTCTGCTAGGGCCGACAACCGGTTTACGTGCCACAGGCGCCAGGATTTGAGATTTTCATACATTTTTGTCGGCTGGGGCCGACGTTGGCGCTGGGGGCACGATTTGTCGTAGCTACTCTCTCAAGCGCTCAATGGGTTAAATCATTCTCTACATCACTCGAATTTATACGCACCCTGTATAGATAAGGCAACTTAATAAATTAAATACTTTTTAGTCTTACAATCTAAGTACAGTCTTCTTTCTTGAGGTACAGTAAATGAAACGCCACATTTTCTTTTTTTCTCCATACTTTAGTCAAAATGTTCCTTACTGCTAAAATTGTTTTGCACGTTGCAATACAATACATTAAAATAAAATTATTTACTAAATCCATTGAAAGATGGGATGGTTGGATGTGTTTATATAGGGGGCTGTAAATTGCCCTCGTAAGACGGGCCGCAAAGTATACAGGATGTAACAAAATTGGTGTAGGACCCGTTAACTGGGGATTCTACTCATCGTACTGAACATTTTTTGTTCTACGACTTTGCTCAAATCGCGAAAAAATTTTGGACTCTCCATACAAAAATGGCAAAACAGATTGACCAATTTGTATGAAATGTCCAAAAAAAATTTTGCGTATTGAGCAAAGTCGTAGAACAAAAGTTGTTCAGTGCGATGAGTAGAATCCCCAGTTAACGGGTCCTACACCAATTTTGTTACACCCTGTATAAGGTTTTCGTATACTATGCGGCCTCCTTTATTATGAGAACAGAAATGTATAGGGTCGTTATGAAATACCTAAAAAAAATACTACGGCCCTTAATAATGAAACTTAACATTCCCCAAGGAGCTTATAAAATACAGAATTCCCAAAAAAATATTTGACTTTCATACCAATTGATCATTGATCTGCCACTTTGTATGGGGAGTTCAAATTTTCTTTTTCGAATTGAGTATTTATCCTTAGAGGAAGTTACTTTATATGGAAAATCCAAAATCTTTTTGCAAAGTCAGTATAGGTTCCTTGAAGAAACTCGATAAGTTTCATAAATAGGAGGCGCTGTTATTTTTTTCAGATATTTCAGAAGGACTGGACCTTATACATTGGTACTGTCACTCCTTAGAGAGACATATGACCGACAAATCCATTCTCTCTATCCTTTATCTAACCAGCGGCCGCGGAAGTGGGGGGAAGAGGGGGCCAAATACCCCTCCCCCCCCTAAAATGAAACGGGGGGGCCGCGCCCCCTCCAATTTTATTGTACTACCTGATAAAGGTTTCTCTGTGCTATCCTTCATCAGGTGAGATGTAGTCAAATGCATTCAAATTTTTAATTTCAAAAAAGTTTGCCCCCCATGATGGAGTACTTCCGCGGTCCCTGTATCCAACCAACCAATTCAAAAATAACCTCACATATAGATGAAATTAAATCTACACAAACTCTGTGATAACGATGATATGATTGGTCCGTAGCCCTGGGCGTTATCATATAGTTCAAATAGGGGGGCAGCCACCAATTTGTAGTTCTTTGGCACGGCAAACAGAGCCCGATCCTGCAGTTGGACCAGGAAGAGACGCTTGTGTTCCTTCGGTTTTGTTATGTGTGGTGGAATGTATGGGTATTGGGGGGGTTCGAAATTTGGTCGCCACCAGTTACCTGAAACGATCAAGAGTAAGAAAATACATTTAAAACATATTACATTTAATTACACATAGCACGTGCCACAAATCTGCAGCTGCAGCAGGCAGTGCACGCAGCGAGCGACAGAGCCGGATGGAGAGCACTCTGCGCCTTCTCGAGGCCATGACGGCCACGATCCTCAGCATTGAGGGAACGATGGATTGGATTGGAGCATGTTGAACAGATGGCGGTTCGGACATTAAAGTTGCAAGTTATGGGCAGGCTGGCCTCAGTCTCGGTGGACATGCGGATTCCAACTTTGTGGGGCTTAGGTTGGTTAGCTACCTTTACCACCGTCTTATCTAAGACTTTTTTTTGATTTATTTATTTATTCACATTAAATACATCATCGTTACAGGGAACCCAATTCGATAATGCAGCAAAATTTACAAAACAAACACATGAAATTAAAAATCAAGTACATAAATGATACATAACTACTCTTTCAAATTTCACCAACCGACTTGCATTTACACATCAATGTTTTTAACTCAGCGTGTAGATAGAATCTTGGTATCACCACTCTCATTCTCAACGTCATCATCACTTACCATCATGTGAGACGATGCCATGAGCTAACCAAATTAAGGATTAAAAAAATTTTTATCAATGGGGGTGATCTGTGCAATTAAAAAATAATCTCTTAAACCAAGATTTCTAGGTTTTCGATATAAAGAAAATCGAAAATATCTTCGCCTAAGAAATAACTAAATATGTGTCAACTGATATTTCTTAATCTCAAATATAAAGGTATTGCTGGAAGACAATCGCACTATCGCGATATATATCGTTGCAAAAATGTTAAATTCAAAAAATCTAGATTTAATATTTTGTGACAAGAATTTTATGACTCGGTTGAAAACGCATATCTTGGATCAAGATAGACTGACTTCTCGCAATAAGAACGACACCTTTACAATATTGTTACAAGACATTTAGTACTTGGGCTAAGAACTATAATACAAAATATCTTATTTCTTAGGGGAAGATATTTTCGACTTTCCTTATATTGAAAACCTAATAGCTCTTGGCTTTTTTGTGTGTGTAGGTTTATTTTCTTACCAATAGTGTCTTCTATAAGCCAATCCTGTTTGACACCATCCTGCCTACCCAGCGTCTCCGTGAGCAGTCTCTTCAGCCCTTCAATTTCATCCTGAAAACCATGTTCACAATCGATGAAGTTAATCTAATTAACAGATCGGCCAGAAGTGATTCAAAACTGTGCTAAATGGAAGTGAATGGGGAGATCTATTTTTGATAGTTAAATGTCTTTCTGATGGTTAAGTGCACTCTTAATAACACAACGACGATAAACAACGACTGAATTCAAAATTTTGGCAAAATGAGTTTTGATAAAAAAACCAGGGTTCGAAAATATCCGATATTTATAATAAATATCAAAATATCAGATATTTTTGATATATATACGATATTTTCGATATCTTTGATATTTTTGATATTTATCAAAATTACATACTAATTTCAATTTCTTACTTTAATACATGATTTTCGAAATAGCTCAATTTAAAATGTAGGTATATGTTTGATAATTTGAAGATTTTTATTAAAATAACATTCAAATTTTATACTCTATGTTTTTTCGAAATAACTGAATGTAAAATATATATTTTATTTTTGCAAATTTGAAGATAGTTAATTAAACTAAACTCATTTATTTATTATTGTGATAATCATATCTTTATTCTTTGCATTTGGCACATTCATTCGTAAGAAGCAGCTCTTAGAAGTTAGGAAAATATAAATATCAATATTGATATATATCAAGCATAAATATCAATTGATATATATCATGATATATATCCGATATATATCAATTGATATATATCATGCAAACCCTGAAAAAAACGGACTTAAAAGAGCAAGCCACACAGTCTCGGTAAAAAAACTACCTCTATTTCTTAAGCAATAAGGTAACAAAATATTTGCTTCTTTATTCGTCCCCGCACACGCGAGTGTCTCTCTTTTTAACCGACTTAAAAAAAAAGGAGGAGGTTCTCAATTCGTCGGAATATTTTTTTTTTTACGTATTTTCACAGATTACTCGAAGATGCCTGAACCGATTTGGAAAATTCTTTTTTTGTTTAAAAGGGTATACTTTACAGGTGGTCCCATATAAGTTTTATCGAAATCGATTCAGCGGTTTTTGAGAAAAAATCAACAAAAACATACCAAAATTGGAGTTGTTGCGATTGAAGTCGGTTGTTTTTAACGTATTCAGCGTGGTCATAGATCGGTTAGTTTTATTAAGAGTGCGATGTATGATGATGATGGACGATTCAAATCAAATCGAAATGAACATATGTTTTATCTCAAATTCAAAGCACTGTTCACTTTTTGAAGGTAATGTTTTTTAGTCTAGTCTAATACAAAGTTCATATTTCAAGCAAATTCTACTCTTATCATCACACAAATTAAATGAGTTTATAATAATTAGAAAAATATAAGTTAATAAGCTAAACTTAATTTTATTTAAGAGATTATTTGAACTACTACGTTGAAGTGACTATGTTGCTTGTAAAAAAAAAACAAGTACATAAATGACACTCACCTCACCAGGGTTCAGTTCTCCACCGGGAAGCTTGAAGAATGCCGTCCCAAGCTGTAGAAGCAGCACGTGCGGCAAGCCATGCTCGTGGACCAGCAGGACACCTTCCACTGACCTGCGGATATTGTATTATTGAATCTTGTTACAAACAATATTGTATTATTGCATCTCGTTACACACAATATTGTATTATCTCATCTCATTATAAAAAAAAATTTATTATCCCGGCTCATGCTCAGTTCAAGGCCATTCTTTGGCACAAATTTGTATTACAAAATCTTGTAATATTTCCAGATTTTTTAATTTTTATTGTAAATTCTTTAAATGGTAAGTGAAGATGATGCCGCAAGATGGAAGCTGGCTTAACAAGATTCCCCAATACACTGGGGAAATTGTTATTGTATCTTCATGTTGGAACACATCAATGCTATTAACTCCATTGTTTTAGTGCACCTAATGCAATATGGCTACTGTTGTCTACAGGCATGTGAACTCAAGAAGTGGTAATAGTGTTTTAGTGAAACTTGAGCTCACATGGATCAACTTCCGTTTCCCACAAAGTTCTGGTAAAGGAAACATTGTAAAGGTACAAAAGTTGGAAGTCAAGTCATTTTTAGCTCTGAACTGTTTACCAATGACCTACAACTAGCTATGTAGAGCACAGTAAAATTAATACGTTTTTATTCTTTGCTTTGTAGGTTAGAATTTGGAATGAATTATGTCTATCAAAATCTGAACATGTCAGCACTATGTTGCTGATCGTTACAGCATTCTTAGACTTCTATTTACTGAGTATTATCGACAGGAAATCCAAAAACCTACCGTCTCATGCCAATTTTGGCAAATTCTTCCCTCATCCTCTGGAATCTGGCTGGTACAGACGCATCCTTCTCGAATAGCGGTTCTTTGGTCCCAAACGTGTAGTTAGTGAGCGGGTAAAGGTTAATAGACCTATTTAGGGTTACACTCGCGTTATTCTGACTGTTCTGATGCTGTAAGCCTTGCCTCGCCGGCCAAGCCTTGGTACCCGGATTTCCTTGCACTGTCGCCATTTTATTGCACTATTTTATGCGAGTTACACGCAGAAAATTAGTTCTGATATAAATTGACCGAAGAATGTCCGATTAAATACGCAATGCAATAGATTTTGGTAAAAAATAGCATGAATTAATTCAGCACAAGCCAAACAACGGCAGCCATTGCAGTTTCTAGAGTTGTACCTAAATCGTAAATAATAAAAAAAACTGTTTTGTTTGACGGTTTAAATCGATTCACGTAACAGGTTTTCAAAAATCGATTATATTACTTAATATTTACAATGGACAACGATTTCAGGACATCACTATTGTAAATGTTGTTGCAACATTTAAAAAAAGCGGCCAAGTGCGAGTCGGACTCGCCCAAGAAGGGTTCCGTAGCAGCAAGTAACATAATATAAAAGTTCTTGTAGTTCGTTGTAGGTAAATTTCGGTTTACGATTTATGAGGTATTAAAAAAAAACTACTTACTAGATCTCGTTCAAACCAATTTTCGATGGAAGTTTGCATGGTAATATACATCATATATTTTTTTTTAGTTTAATCATTCTCTTATTTTAGAAGTTACGGAGGGGGGGACACACAATTTACCACTTTGGAAGTGTCTCTCGCGCAAACTATTTAGTTTAGAAAAAAATGATATTAGAAACCTCAATATCGTTTTTGAAGACCTATCCATAGATAGGACCCCACACGTATGGGTAAAATTTTAAATTTTTAATTTATTTTTATTTTATATTTTAATACGTAAATTTTTTTGAGTTTCTGTTCTAACTCCCAAAATTTTTTTTTTCTAGTTTTGTGTGAAAATCTTAATGCGGTTCCTTCACAGAATACATCTACTTACCAAGGTTCATCAGTATAGTTCTTATAGTTTCGGAAAAAAGTGGCTGTGACATACGGACGGACAGACAGACAAACAGACCGACAGACATGACGAATCCATAAGGGTTCCGATTTTTGCCATTTGGCTACGGAACCCTAAAAATGATGTATTTCAAGGGAATAGCTACTTGCGATGTTAACTATTAACTATACGATATCGGGTTTGTTTTCCTTGGAATTATTATTTATTATAGGTTCTGGAACTTCTGGAAAGTCTTTCAGTTTGAAAATGTTATAAGTAACATTTGGTTTAATGTCTACGACGATTAAATAGCTAGCCTTTGACATAATTTCACTATGATAGATGGCAACTCTGCCTATGAATTGTCAAAGTCAGTTGTCCGAGTCGGTGATTTATTTTTTTATTTTGAAATAATAATTTCCTTTGGAAAATGTCTCAACAATTAGAGTTATTAACGGAAAACTCATCACAATGGACAACGGTTTCATTTGTGACACCAGAAATACAGAAAAAGGAGATAAAACCTTTCGTTATCCGTAAGTTTTCCACCCCCAATTTTTGTCACACGAAAACTTCGTAAAAAGTTTTTATTACGTGATAAAATGTTTCTCTCCAGTTGCCCTCAAGGAGTTAGAAGGAAACCCAGATAGTAGGACTTCCAGTTTGATGAACGCTGATAAGTTTGCTGCAGTAAGATCCGTGGTGCGACATTTTACAAGGTCCCGTTCGGCGATAAAAGAGCCATGGAATTTGGAGGATGTTAAAACATTTTTGGAAAGTCTCAGGTAAATATATGAGTCAGCATATCAAATCAAAAACGTTTTTTTTTATCAATAAATTAATTGAATTTTTTGATTGCCTTTATGCCAAAAGCACTGAAAGGATTTGGATGAAATTTGGTAGGTAGCAACATTAAGCTCTGGATTAACACAGGCGTTTTTTATTTCGGTTACATGCATGGTTCCAATAGGATTTCTTTTTAAAGAATGATAGATATTATTTACCATTTACTCAATTGTAGCATTATTAAAATAGTTATTTTTTTTTCAGGTTTTCTCCAGAATGCGTTACAGAATTAGCAACACTTTTATGTATGGATAAAATGTATGAGAATATACCATCTCATCTAAGGGTCAAGCCGGGATTGGTCAGCTTACAATGGAAGATAGATCTCTCTTTGAGGTGACTTTTTTGTTACTTTTTATAGACAAAGATGAAAAATGGCCAAATGTAATGTAATGCAGTAAACTGGTTATTTTGTAGAGTTTAAACAAATCACTTATCATCAAGTGAGATGATGCCAAGGGCTTACCAATTGAGGGTAAAAAAAACATCACATTGTCATCATCACAATTGGGAAGACAATCTATTGTGGATCCTGGCAGTATGTGGCTGTGAAATAGTTCTTCTATTTAAGAGCAAAGCTCTTATCGGTGGAGCATTCTCCAACTGTTCCTGTCCTCAGCTATCATCTTGAGCTCCCAATACGACCCTACAGCAACCTTCTCCTTTATCTGTTCCATATGATTTCGTCTTGGCCTTCCTCTGCCTCTTCTTCCCTCTATCTTTCCTTCTATTATGGTTTTTAGAAAACTGTTGTGTGAAATAGTTACTGTTTGATAAATGAAAATATCTTTCATCAGTATTTATTCATAAGTATTCTATGTCATCATCATCATCAGCCGAAAGACATCAATTGCTGGACACAGGCCTCCCCCAAGGATTTCCATAATACAATCTATAATACAAAAATAAAAAAAACCTGTTTTCATCAAAAATCTAAAGATTCTGCATAAAAAAATAACTTTATTTTACTAGACTAGGTATTTAAAAGACTTTTTCTTTTAATACTTTTTTTTTCTTTTCAGCCAATCTAACATTACCTTGGAGCAAGCGGACGCAGAGAAATCAAAAGAGATCCTACACAGGGACACACACATTTTACTCTTCTTAAAACTGACAGACGGACAGACAAAATCCTACAGATTATCTATAACCATGTTTCAGGAGCTACGGTATGTGATAGCGAGTGCTTTGAAAAGTATGATTGTTTTAGAGCGAAGAAAGTGTATGAGAAAAGACTGACATAGGTCAATTTTTGGGTAAATGTGTATAGAAAGAGATATTTATAAACTATAATTCTATTCTATTCTATTCTATTTTTCTATTTGGCATTCCACATCTCATTAAAGGAGTGATTTCGCCAATATCAAGTGAAAAATGGGAGAATCTTCAATAAAAAAATGGTGAAACGCCAATATCAAGTGAAAGGCACGGCTCTAAGGGTGATGGGCACTTAAAGACGCTCCACGTGGTGGTTTGCTGCTGGAACTCGGAAAACGGAGCTGTCTCCCGAGTTAATCCTATTCTTATGACCGCTTATCACTGAATCTGAATCACAGCTATTTCCCCATCACAAAAATAATGTTGAGACTAATCTAAAACGGAAATAATAAAAAAATTTACTCTGCAGACGTGTGCTCGGTACAAGTCCCGGCAACCAACCTCATAACTATAATAATATAATTATTATCTATACAGGTGTGAAAAGACCACTCTCAGAAGCTTTAACAGTGGGATCTACTTAACTGAAACTGAATAACTTTTCCGAGGGAATACTACCTACTGAAATCTTAAAAAAATTTTTGGACTACATACAAAATTGGCTGGTCTGCCAATCAATTTGTATGAAAAGTTTCTTTTTCTCAACTCAGTAAAAGTTTCATTAGCAGAATATACTTTTTTATGTTTCTGTAAGTGGTCTTCTAACGTTCTGTGTACATATTTATGAGATGGTTGGATGAATAATAGGGAGTTTTCACATGACGTATGTCACACCGTTCATAAGTGTCTCAACAGATGGCGTTTCTGAGCTTTGGAAATATATTTGTAAAAACAGTGTAGAATTTACGGTAGCAAAATAGATTTAGTATTGTTAAAAACATATAAAAATCCACCTGAACATAGATTCTTATTAATTGAATTAACAGAAACGATAAATTTCCAACTTGGTCAAGTATGTTTAACCTGGGTGCGTTCTGGTTTTTCTGTTATATGTATATAATTTTTTCTTCCGAACTAAAAATAAATTGATTTTAATACATTCTTATGATTAAAATGCAATTTATAACTCGGTATCATGTTAGAATTCTTTTAAGAAATACAAAAATAATACTGATAAGCTTTGTGAATCAAAAATTATGAAAAGTATTTTTTGGATCAAAATGCAAAAAAAATATTCAATGAAAACTAATATTCGAAAGCTATTCATCTTTATTATTAGGAGATTAGTCGGTTATATCAGTCAGTTTTGACGATTTTTAAGAGATTTTCTTATTTCCAATGTTGATCAGCGCCATCTAGTTGAGTTTAGAGAAACCCGTGGATAATTCCCTATTGATAGCGTTTATTGTGTTAATAGGCCAGAGGTCAATTCTATTAAACTATTTTAAAAAGTTAGGTTTCAAATTGCACTAAGGGCTATTTTGAAAGATTATTTTGGTGCTGTTGCCTAAGGTTATGTAAGGTTTCAAAATAATAATAATAATATCTGTGACAAATCACGCACGGTCATCTGGCCCAGATAGCCTGGAACCAGAGACTGATATACATACACATATAGTTTTAAATACATACGTATATAGATATAATACACCCAGACTTAGAGCAAACAATTCTGCTCATCACAGAAAAGTTTGCCCTGTGTGGGGATCGAACCCACGACTCTCGGATTAGAGGTCAGGATCGCTAACCACTTGGCCACCGAGTCAGTGGAATTCAAAAATGGATGGGTTTGCCTGTTAGTGGCATTTATCTCGACTGTTTCTGTGCTTCGCAAGGCACGTTAAGCCGGTCATGCCAGTTGCTATGTGCTATCACTAGATGGCAGTCTTTAAGTCGTGTCATAGGCCCTTTATGTATGAGGCTTGAAAACTTCTAAAATTGGGTTGGTCACTAGCCTCACAGCCTCCTCTGTGGTCTATGGAGTATGGTTCAACCTTGCTCAGCTATGTGAAGAGACCCTTGCCGCAGCAGTGGGGACAATATGGGGGATGTTAAAAAACTCAACGAGGACCTTATACTGGCTGTTAAAAAAGTGCAGGAAAAAAATCCAATCTGCAATTGTTTTTTCAGTGTACAATACAAATTCTTGATTCACTATTCAGATTTAGTATAGGAAACTGAAAAAAAAAATTGGAGATTGGATTTGTGAATGTTTTTCCTGTATTTCTATTTTCTATACTTGATTCTGAGTAACCCCTTAAAATTTCAAACACACTTTTTTAACATCCTGTATTTACTGAGGACCTTGGTAAATAAAAAATATGAATAAGTATATAGTATTGTTATTTATGTTATATACTTTATTTTACTAATAAAACAAGTTAAAAAGTTAAAAATTTACTTAGTTTTATTTACTTAATAAAAATATCACAATTTTCTTTTCTATAATACAAAATGTAATACATAGAGTGAGAGGTCGCATCTAGAGAGAGACAGGGACTGTCCATACTGGCCCATGTACATATTCGTACATACATTCATATGTATATAAGGTGCTACTTTATTAGTGCCCGATATTTTAGTCAGTGCTTCTACTCCTGATTCTCATCAACTTTCCCCAAGGAACCCATAGTCAAATCGCAAAAAATTTTTTGGACTCTTCATACAAATCGATCAGCCGAGCGGTCAAATTAGTATGAAGAGTCCAAATTTTTTTTGCTATTTGACTGTGGGTTCCTTAGGGAAAGTTGATCAGAATCAGGAGTAGAAGCACTGACTAAAATATCAGGCACTAATAAAGTAGCACCTTATATAGACCTAATGTATATACTTTGCTCAATAATTTCCTAATTTCATCCTTTTGTAACTTCTTACTTGCAATCAGCATTCTCTAGCAGTTCCACAGATCTTGAGAGCGTATCGTCCCCTGCGTGAGTACGTAGATGTGCTGTGAGTATGCTTTTGCGCTGCAAAAAGTGAAAATATTATTATTATAATAATAATAGTAATAACAATATCTGGGACAAATCACACACGGTCATCTGGCCCCAAACTAGGATTCCCTGTATCAGGGAACCAGAGACTGATATACATACACATATACTTTTTTAAATACATACATATATAGATATAATACTCCCAAACACAGAGCAAACAAATCTGCTCATCACAGAAATGTTTGCCCTGGTTGGGGACCCCACAACTCTCGGATCACTAGTCAGGAGAACTAACCACTGAGCCACCGAGTCAGTTAGCTCATATTAGCTCAGCTCAAATAATATAACTTACGGTAAAGCTCTTCTCACACAGATGACAATTCATATTCTTCTCCGCGTGCACTCTCCTCATGTGGCCTTTCAGGGATTCCCTGCTGCTGTACATCCTCCGGCAGACATCGCAGGAGTAACTCTTCGGATGCCCATGTATCGTTGTTAAGTGTACCGAGAGAGTTGTGGCTGATATGAATTTTTCATCGCATTGTGGACATTGGTGGCTGTGAAGTAATGTTATTCTGGTTATGTCACTTTGAAATTATTATTTTGTGACAAATTAATGTTCAGTCGCTTTCAGAGAGCGGTGGGGAGTGTCCGTACTGTATGTAAATTACATGTAGATTATTATTTTTTGAAGAAAATTATCACTTTTGTAGTGTAAATTATACTTACGTATACGAGGAAGAATCTCTATGTCTCTTTGCCTTTTTGAAATGAAGTTTTAAATTATCCTGAAAAAAAATAATTATTTAGTAAAAATCAACTTATGTGATACACTTACATCATCAGCCAAAAGACGTCCACTGCTGGACAAAGGACTCCCCCAAATATTTTCACACCGACCGGTCCTGTGCTGCTCGCATTCAGCGAGGAAAACTAATCCGGACTAGGCCCCCGTGTGTGGAATACGGCCTAACCTTCCCGAGGTATGGAAAGAGACCCGTGCCCCAGCAGTGGGGACAATGTGGGCTGTTAACGATATTTCCAATGCCATCACTTTACTTACTGGAGATTTGAATCTAATATCGCATTCCACGCAATAATACTCCTTATGTATATGCACTGACTGAATATGTTTCTGTAAAAGCGACGGGTATATGAATTTCCTTGAGCAGTATTCGCACTGGAGGCTCCTAGATTTGTCGTGGCGGCTGAAAATATTAAAAAAAGTAAAGTGGCGGCTGAAAATAATAAATTTTGACTGACTCGGTGGCTAAGTGGTTAGCGATCCTGACCTCTGATCCGAGAGTCGTCGGTTCGATCCCCACACAGGGCAAACTTTTCTGTGATGAGCAGAATTGTTTGCTGGGTCTTGTTTGTTTGCAGTCTGGGTGTATTATATCTATATATGTATGTATTTAAAAGTATATGTGTATGTATTATATATCAGTCTCTGGTTCCCAAGATACAGGGAATCCTAGTTTGAGGCCAGATGACCGTGTGTGATTTGTCCCAGATATTATTATAATAAAGTAAGTATTTTACTAGATTCCACCTGCGACTTCGTCGCTTTAATTTATTTATTTAAATATATGATATTTTAACATGTGAACATGTACAAGCTACATGCCACAGATTGGTTTCAAATTTATAACATCCCTCTTTTGTGTCGGGTGTTAAAAATGTGGAAGGCTGACGGTCCACCTGATGGAAAGTGGCTAACAGTGCCCAAAGCATTTGCAACACCAAGTTCCTGATTCTTAAAAAATATTATCATATTACTATCATGTAATTTTTAGAACACTGTCATGTCATTTTAAGAACATAATCATGTCGCTATCAGAAATAATCATGTCACTTTTAGAACATTGTCATGCCACTTTCAGAACATTATCATATCACTTATAGAACATTTTCATGTCACTTTTAGAACATTATCATATCACTTATCATGTCACTAACAAAACATAATCATGTCACTATCAGAAGTTTATCAAATTGCCTTCAGAACACAACCATGAAAGGAGACGTTTCACGGGACTATGGAGCTTGAACCTGGTCTGTGTACTAAACATTATAAATAAGTCATTAGAAACATAGTCTTTTCTAATTGTACATTTCCTTCGATTTACCTTCGTTGCGAGGTTCATCTAGTTTCTTAGATTTAACAATCGCAACACATAAATCACCCAACATGGCGAAGCGAGCGCAATTTTGAGCATTTTACGTTCAGAAACTAGATTTTGTGTATGTATGGTATGTACCATTGAAATTAATAATTTAGTTGTCCGACAAGTAACTCGAAAACCAGCTGTTATGCCTGTAAAAGAGGCAAGGCATATCCGCAGATTTTAAAAATCGTACACCAATGTCAGAAGTCAGAACAGAAGGGTGTTCAGTCAATCAGAGTCATAGAAAGCATCTGAGGAATATGTGGACGAAGCCGTAATTTCTGAACGTGACCTACTATTGCAAGCTTCAGTGTTACCATTTATATTGTAAAAAGTGCTGACAAAACATTATGCTTGAACCACGCAACCCAGCTTCTAATATTTTTTTCATTATTTTTCCTAGAAAGCCTATATTTTTCTATATTTTTCGTACTACGTACATGTCCAGGCACAAAATGAAACGTGTCCTTTTAAAACATTATCATGTCACTCTCAGAACATAATCATGTTACTATCAGAACATTATCATGTCACTTTCTGAACATTGTCATGTCACTTTCAGAACATAATCATGTCGCTATCGGAGCATAATCATGTCACTTTCAGAACATTGTCATGTCACTATCAGAACAAAATCATGTCACTTTTAGAACACTGTCATGTCACCTTCATAACATTATCATGTAACTTATCATTTTCAGGATGTTGTCATGTATTATAAAACACAAACTTACGCAGAATGCACTCTCAACGATTCTATGTTTTGGAAGAGGGCGCCACACTCGTGGCAAGTGTGCCTCTCGCTCTGCTTATGTGTCTTCACGTGTCGCTGGATCACTGTGCGTTTGCTGGGAAATTATAAATCAAATATCTTTTTTATTATTTCTTATGGCATAGGTGGCAAACGAGCAGACGGATCACCTGATGGTAAGCGATTACCGCCGCCCATAGACACCCGCACACCAGAGGAGTCACAAGTGCGTTGCCGGCCTTTGATTTCTTAGGTAGCACAAAACGGTCGTGCGTGGCTCAGTGCGGCTAGCGTGGTCGCGTCGATCACGCAGCTTAACTGACTTGACTACAGACACGGTCACAACCTGGATGGGTTTGACTAGTGGCATTTATCTCGACCGTTTCCGTGCTTCGCAAGGCACGTTAAGCCGTTGGTGCCGACTGCTATCATTAGATGACAGTCGTTAAGCCATGTCGGAGGCCTTACAGGCAGCTTGGAAACTTCTGAGGCCACTAGCCCCACAACCTCCACCAATCCGGACTTGGCCCCCGTGTGTATAGTATGGCCTAATCTTCCCGAGGTTTGGGAAGAGACCCGTGCCCCTGCAGTGGGGACGATACGGGTTGGTAACAATCCAATTATATAGGGTGACTTTTAATTAGTTCTTGATACCAAAGGATATGCATGTGCTCACGATAACAAACAACTCTCCCTAAGGAACCCATAGTCAAATCGCAAAAAAAAATTTTGGGCTCTTCATACTAATTTGGCCGGTGTCTGTTGACCGATTTGTATGGAGGGTCCAAAACTTTTTTCGAGGTTTGACTATGGTTTCCTAAGGGAAAGTTGTTTGTTTCCACGAGCACATGCATAGCCTTTCGTATCAAGAACTAATTTAAAGTCACCCTGTATATTGCATTCCATTTTGTTGCGGCCAGCGCAAGTCCCTTTGGTGAAGGTCTTTGTCCAGCAGTGGACGTCTTTTGGCGGATGATAATTTTATAAAAAAGACTGTATGTCTCTAATAAAATAAAATAAAATAAATAAATAAAATATACTGCTGCTGCCCAAGGATTTCCACGCCGACCAGTGTGTAGCCGGCACACCGGTGCGGTACCTTGGTGTGACTACGGAACGCTTGCCGGCATCCAGCGGCTTCCCGCAACCTTCACCAGGTCGTCGGTCCACCGAGTGGGGCCTGCCTACACTGCGTCTTCCGGTGCGCGGTCGCCACTCGAGAACTTTACTGCCTCAACGGCCATCTGTTCTACGAGCAATGTGCCCCGCCCACTGCCACTTCAGTTTAGCAATTCTGTGAGCTATCGGTTACAGTTATATTTCGTTAACAAGCCATATCGTCCCCACTGCAGGGGCACGGGTCTCTTCCCAAACCTCGGGAAGGTTAGGCCATACTCCACACACGGGGGCCAAGTCCGGATTGGTGGAGGTTGTGGGGCTAGTGGCCAACCCCAGTGTCAGAAGTTTTCAAGCCGCCTATAAGGCCTCCGACATGGCTTAACGACTGCCATCTAGTGATAGCAGCTGACACCAACGGCTTAACGTGCCTCCGAAGCGCGGAAACGGTCAAGATAAATGCCACTAACAGTCACACCCATCCAGGTTGTGACCGTGTCTGTAGTCAGTTAACCTGCGTTATATTTACTTGGTGGTAAAGTAGCAGTGTTGACAAGTATACTCTGTGGCGGCCGACGTGTGCGATATAGCGTGGTGCTCCAACAAGTGCTGCCTGGACAGACGGACGTCACCGCAGACCTTGCATTTGTACCTGAAACCAAAGACAATAGACGAAAAAAAACAAATAAAAAAACACGGCTACCGTGACAAAAAGTTAAATTAACTGATGAAATCGATCGACTGACTCGGTTATAAATGCGAAAGTATGGATGTTTGTATGTTTATTTGTTTGTTTGTTCCGCTTTCACGCTGAAACTACGGAACGGATTGGGCTGAAATTTGGTAGGTAGATAGGTAAAGCACTCTGTTAACACATAGGATACTTTTTATCCCGGAAAACTTGAGGGTTCCTGGAGGAATAGCTAGAAAGTGAAATTTTAAGTTCATCATGTTTGTTCCGCTTTCACGCTAAAACTACTAAACGGATTGTGATGAAAGAATTATGGCAAGATCATACCTGACTTAAACGTATAAAATAAAGACGATAATTGACCACGCTGAATACGTTAAAAACAACCGACTTCAATCGCAGCAACTCCAATTTTGCTATGTTTTTGTTGATTTTCTCAAAAACCCCTAAATCGATTTCGATAAAATTAATATGGGACCACCTGTGAAGTATACCCTTTCAAACAAAAAAAGAATTTTTGAAATCGGTTCAGGCGTCTTCGAGTAATCGGTGAACATACATAGAAAAAAAAATAAATAAAAAAAAAAAGATTCCGACGAATTGAGAACCTCCTCCGTTTTTTGAAGTCGGTTGAAAACAAAAATAAATTAAATATTTACTCTTGATTTTTAAATAAGTCAGTATGGTTACTGCAACCGGAGGAAATTAATTAATTATTTTTGGAAGTTTAGTTGACTGGAAGTGTAGTTACTGGTCCCGTAGCGCGTTCCGAGGGTACGATCAGACAGCACCCGTTCACTTTGACAGCAGGATAGCATAATATAAATCTCGTAAGTGCGAAAGGGAAAGTACATAACAACAACAGTTGCTCTCAGGATGTACCCATTGAACGCGGCCCTGAGCAAAATGTCATTGTTGTGCTTTTAGTGTTGCCATTCTCTAGATACTTCACAATTGTAGAAGATTATTTCTTATTTCACTTTTAGTGTAAGGAAATTATTCTCTTTATCTTTTTTCTCTGGTTCAGAGAGTCTTCATTCTTAAAGGAATACGTTATGGAGTAACACCTGAATAGTTTTTTGTATTTTTTATTTTTATACTTTAACAAATTTAATCCAGGTAAATTAATATATGGCAGTTTACCATTATTCTTTGGCACTCAGTTGACACATAGGATACTTTGCGTAAAGTCTGGAAAATAACATCATAATCTATGAATAACATAGTAGACATAGTTTAAGGGGGATCTGGATATAACATTTCCATGCCATCCTCAAGAACCGTCACAAATACAATATCCACGCGGGCGGAGCCGCGGGCAACTGCTAGTCTATAATATGTATGTATTTAAACGTATATATGTATGTGTACGTATATAAATAAATAAATATTGTTTATTTCTTTAGAAAAGTGTACACTATATCTGTGTATATCAGTCTCTGGTTCCCATAGTACAGGGAATCCTAGTTTTGTCCCAGCCAGATGACCGTGTGTAATTTGTCGCAGATATTATTATTATTATTATACACGATATTATTATCATACGCTCTTTCTCAATTCATTTAGCACCACTTGGGTACGGGTCACGGACTATATTAAAGGAAAAAAATAATAAAAAAACATACCTCGTCGTATGCGACTTTATATGCCCTCTAAGGGAGACCATGCTTGGGCAGTACTGACTACAGATATCACATTGAAATCCACCATTTTCCTGCAAAAAAAAAATATAAAAATACACTATACAAAATCTTTCAAAAATTAAGTGCGTACTGTACTGTGTATGTATATCAGTCTCTGGCTCCCAAGATACAGGGAATCCTAGTTTGGGGCCAGATGACCGTGTGTGATTTGTCCCAGATATTATTATTATTATTAAAGGAGTGGAATTCCTTGCCGGCGTCGGTGTTTCCCGAGTCTTATAACCTAGGGGTCTTCAAGGCGAGAGTGAATAGGTTTAATTTGGGATTGCGTGTTCCACCATCGACTCTATCGTCACTTACCATCAGGTGACATTGGAGTCAAACGTTCCCAAATCTTAAATAAAAAAAAAATATAAAAAAAGTTTTCAATAAGTTCGGCGATGAACGAAAATATCGCGAGGAAGCCTGCACATCTGATTCTGATTACCTGATGTGTACGGAAGATAAGTTGTACACGTCTGTAGAGTTAACAACCCATATCGTCCCCACTGCAGGGGCACGGGTCTCTTCCCATAACTCGCGAAGGTTAGGCCATACCAGGGTTCGGAAACCGGTGTTTCGAAAAAACTGGTTTCGGTCATTGACCCCGATATCGAAATAATTGTGGTTAAGGTTTCGTTGAGGTTTCGGTTACCGGTATATTTAACCGGTTTAACCAGAACCAATATTTTTTCGTTCAAACGGAATTAACCGGTTAATTTGAAGAATATGCGACGTTGTAGGTATGTCTGCCGCGTGCGATCAATTGAAAGCGTGCGAGAACGTGAGCAGAAAACACGGGCAGTGGCACCCGCGCGACGCGCCTGAACTTGACTAAGTTTGGTTTTAACCGGTTAATTTCGTTCTTATTTCGGTTAGAAAACCGCTCCCTAATTAACCAATACCGGTTAAGCTGGAAACCGGTTCAATGGAATCGTTAACCGAAATTCGAACGAAATTAACCGGTATTTGTTAAACGGTTCCGAACCATGGGCCATACTCCACGCACAGGGGCCAACTCCGGAGCGGAGATTTGTTCAAATTGCCTATTAGGACACCCTGAACACTCCAACACACTGTCGCGTAATAATCACCTACCGCCACTACAATGCTGAAAACGTTAAAAACAACCGACTTCAATAGAAACAGCTACAATTTTGCTGTTTTTTTTTTTGTTTTTGTTGATTTTTTCAAAAAGCGCTGAATCAATTTAGATAAAATTTATATGGGACCACCTCTGAAGTATTACCTACCAAACAAAACAAGAATCATCAAAATCGATTCATAATTGGCGGAGTAATCGCGTAACATACATACAAAAAAAAAATACTGTTGCCGGATTTTACCCACTTCTCCACCTTTAGAGAGGAGCAGGGAGTAGCCGTACTGTATGTGTAATAGTACTCAAACTCAAAATGTTTTTTATTTAAGTAGATGCTTTACACATGCTTTTAAATCGTATTTTATTTTCTACCTAGTACAAAGTCCCTACCACGCGGGACTTGTACACTCAACGTTTCGGGAAGTGTTTGCGAAGCGAGAAGAAACTTGCTTCAATACATTTTGTTATATAAAATCTCACATTCTATTACAAAAAAAAAAATCTATACTCATGGACAAAAAAATCGACTCAAAGTTTCATGCACGACTTTTGGAAAATTAACTCAATCTAGCAAAATAAAACTAAACCAAAAGTTCAAAAACGGTGTGTTTACTGTTTATGATTTTAGTTTGATGGTTTTCTAGTTTTTTGCTTTTAGTGTTTAGCAGTTTTGTAGACTGAATTATTTTCTCAAAAGTCGAACAACAAATCTTGAGTCGATTTTTTAGTCCACCAGTGAAATATTTTGTAATAACCTTTAGAGCATAAACAATTTTTAGCATGCAATTTGAATTTGTTTTCTGGCAAATTAGTTAAATATATTTTTACTACTACTAAGTACAATAGTTGTAACTTTATTACTTACTTCAGTATGCTTCTCCATGTGATTTCTCAGAACATCCTCAAAGTTAAAACCCTTCACACATCTCTCACATTTGTATAGAGCTCTCAGGTATTTCTCACTGTTCAATTTTTCTTTCATTTCTTCTAAAACCTGAAAAAAAAAACATGAATTTTCAGAAGAAGTCTAGTGGCTAGTCCGCTCGCTTTATATCAGAAGGTCGCGGGTTCGATTCCTGGCGGTATCCAACTATACAGGGTGTAATAAAATTGGTGTAGGACCCGTTAACAGGGGATTCTATTCATCGTACTGAACAACTTTTGTTCTACGACTTTGCTCAAATCGCAAAATTTTGGACTCTCTATACAAAAATGGCAAAACAGATACACAGAAACAGTACATTCTCTAGTCCCAAATTTGTTTTGAGATTTGACCAAGTCGTAGAACAAAAGTTGTTCAGTACAATGAGTAAAATCCCTAGTTAACGGGTCCTACACCAATTTCGTTACACCCTGTATAGGATTCGGTTTGGTTGGTAGTATAGCGTTTTTTTAACCCGCCTTGCTAGCTACCGCCATCTTATCTAAGTCTTGCCGCCAAACATCAACATTAATAGCATTGACGTGTCGGCATGAGATAAGATAGCCAGTTCCCCATTGTGTTGGGGAATCTTGGTAAGCCCGCTTCCATCTTCGGCATCATCATCACTTACCATCAGGTGAGATGATGCCAAGGGTTGACCAATCAAAGAATTTAAAAAAAGACTAATAAACAAGTGTCTCACCTGTTCTTTAGTCAATTTAATGACTACATACTGGTCAGTTTCCTGTACCATTCGGGAACTGAACCCTTCCTTAACTGCCTTCTTTGATTTATCTCGGTTCGTTCCTTTGCATGTTTCCACAAAAATGTCGGACTCATCTTTCAGGTCTAATTCTGTTTTTATTTCAATTTCTATTTCAGTTGTTTTGTCATTTTTCTTAAAACAGAAAAAAGGTAAGGTTAATGTTAAAGTTCGCTCGGCAAAATGGCGTTCTTTGTTTTAATAATTAATGAGGAGTGTCTTTTCAAAAGGGTTTAATTCCACATAGTCTATTTTTTCAGAAAAAGTGAAAAAAATGTATCCAGATTTTTAAATTAATTTGAGACAACATTATTGTAAAATGTATAATCAATAACTTCTATGTATTTGTTTCGTTTTAAAATGTAAGATTGCATGGAGAATCGAATGGCATTGTTAGATTTAAAAAGAGAAATAAACCCTTTTGAAAAGACACTACACAATTTGTAAAAATAGAGCGCGATAGTGTTTTGACGGACGCCGCACGTATATGTAACCCAAATCCAAATAATGCATATTCACTCTCACTTCGAAAATGTATCGTTGAGTGTACAAGTCCCGCGTGGTAGGGACTTTGTACTAGGTAGAAAAAAATATTGACGATTTAAAAGCATGTGTAAGCATCTACTTAAATAAAAAACATTTAGAGTTTTTGAGTTTTTTGAGTATCACACTAAAGATGCAAAATATTGTCACTAAATGAACTGTTATTGAAGGGAAAAATAACTTGTTAACTTGTTATTGTTGTTCTCTTAATCTGATACGATTTTGTTACAATATATTACCTATGTCGAGTGAGACATTTCTGTTATGTTGGCAAAATGTTGTAACCAAGAAGCTTATATCGACGGGCCTTGCTGTCTCATGGTAGTTTACACGTATTAAATAGCGAAGTAATTAAGTTAACTTTAACTTAAAAGTAACTTCATTAAGTGGTCGAGCGTTTGCACGTAATAAGTAGTAACTAAATATTTACTTGTGCGTAGCGTTTTCACGTTGTAGTAGCCTACATAGAATGAGACAGCAAGACCCGTCGAGAAAGAGACAGCGCATTCAAGGTCGCAATTTATCGTCTTCACTTGTTACTTCTAAGTGTTTCCTCCAGTTCGGTTATGAGCTTCTTGGTTGTAACAAAGTATTAACTATGTCAAATGAGTAAGTATTAGCTATGTCAAGTAGAAAAAAAAACGATTTAAAAATATGTGCAAAACATATACTTAAATAAAAAACATTTTTATTTTGAGCTGTCTCTGTTACCTTGGCACAAAGTAATAATATAATAATATCCGGGACAAATCACACACGGTCATCTGGCCCCAAACTAGGAGTCCCTGTGCTATGGAAACCAGAGACTGGTATACATACACATATACATTTAAATAAATACATATATAGATATAATACACCCAGACTCAGAGCAAACAAATCTGCTCATCACAGAAATGTTCGCCCTGTGTGGGGATCGAACCAACGACTCTCGGATCAGTGGTCAGGAGCGCTAACCACTTAGCCACCGAGTCAGTCGATCTATGTCAAGTAAGACGAAATCTTATTGAAGTTGGCACAATTTTGTAACAAAATATTACCTTACTTTAAGACATCTTTAAGTTCATAAGATTTTTGCAAATATTACTTTTTTTATGGGACAGAAGGCAAACGAGCAGACAGATCAAGTAAGATATTTCTGTCAGGTTGGGAAAAAATGTTGCAAATATAACCTAAGTCAAGTAAGAATTTTCACTTAAGACAACACAACTACATCACTAAATATAAGGTAGGTCAAGTGAGAAATCTCTTTTGTAGTTGGCACAATTTTTTTACAAAATATTGCCTACATTACGAAATATTACAATACCTACAATACAATAAATAATGTTACCTGTGTATCAAGTATAATTCTAAAGGTTAGCAATCTATTTAAATTAGATTATCTTAAGGCAAATAAAGAAGTTTGATCAATAGGGTTTAGACGGGGGCTTAGCGACCGCCTCCCAGTGCGACGGGGGTGTGGGGGTGCTCGAATGGTGACTGCTTGGCCTGTACTATAGCAGGTCAAGCGGGGACCGTTTCGGCAACACCACACACCTGTCCGGCGTCCCCGGTAACACGTTTAGTAACTGGTTTTAGAACCTCTTGCTAGGCGTGGCTAAGAGTCACTCGAATCTGCTGGGCTTGGTGGGCGGAGTCCGGCGGAGTAATTACGCCCACCTGCGTTGTGCCCCACGCAGTTGAGCGCCGTGCGCGGGGAGAGCGGGGTCCTGGTCGGTTGAGTCGAACGGGGGTCGGAGCAAGTTACCCTCGGACGGCAACACGCCTTCTTTGGCCCGTGATTCACGCAAAACGGTACCCACGTGAGTAGCCAACACGTGGGAAGTGGGCATGTGTCCCCCTTCTGGGGCCACTGGCGAGGTGCGGGGGGGCGTGGTCTCGGCCATGCTGACGGGGCAAGACTGCTTGGGAACACCCGGGGTGACCGGATCGACCATCCCGGCCCGGCAGGTCGAGTCCCTGATGTCGCGCAGCGAGTACCCACCTCTTGCACCTATACTCTCGTGATAGCCCTGGTGTCAATGTGTACATCCCCAGGTGCGGGCTCCGTGGAGGGTGGGGAGTCACGAGGGTGAATTTTAAAAAACTGAAAAATGGCCACAAATAAAAGATCGGACTTGCCAAACACACAAACCGCCCTAACAGGGCAACCCCCTGCCCCTTCAGGGCAACCCGTCGCCCCTTCAGGGCAACCCCTCGCCCCCTCAGGGCAACCCGCTGCCCACTCAGGGCAGCTTCGTGCCCCCTCAGGGCAACCCGCTGCCCACTCAGGGCAGCCTTGCGCCCCTTCAGGGCAACTCGCCGCCCCCTCAGGGCGGCCTCGTGCCCCTTCAGGGCAATCCGCCGCCCCCTCAGGGCGGCCTCGTGCCCCTTCAGGGCCGTCTCATGTCCACTTAGGACAATCTTGTGCCCCTTCAGGGCGATCTGCGCCTACTAGGCAAACTACTGCCCCTTCGGGGCAAGTCTCGGCGAGCGGCAGTGTGTCATCTACACTGCAGCCACCGACACACCCTACGGCCAAGCGCAAGGTGAAGCGCGGCAAGAGGCGCGTGCCGACGGAGAAATCCAACGGCCCACCTCTAGGACCAGCTTCTACCGTGCCCCACACGGTGACCGCAACTTCGGTGAGTTCCGACAGCGCTGCTGCGGGGAAACCCGCACCACTGTTGGCCACCCAGGGCAACCAAGTTGCACACGCGGTCCACCAACCGCCCAGCACAGGCATGACCTTCCCGGCCGCCCGGGGTGATGTGGCAGGTCTACCTGCACCGCCCCGGCCCACCGATACGGAAGTGGGAGCCTACTTCTCTGGGCAGGGCACGGCGGCTCAGGCCTCCTCTGGGAGCGTCTCAGCCCCTGGCGCATCAACAGTGTTAAGCCAGATCGAATCGGGCTGGACACTATTAGATAGGAAGAGCGGGGGACGGAAGAGACCTTACCAGCCACCCTCCCAGGGAACTGGCACCAAGGAGCTTCCGTCCAAACCTACGAAGTCCATGAAGCGGACAGCTCGCAGAGCTGCGAAGCGAGCCGAGGCCCGAGCCAAGGCACACGCTGACACCGCTTCAGACGTGCCACAGGCGACACCCGCGACGACGTCTGCCACCTCCGGTGCGGAGGGCCGACCCACCGCTGAGTTTACTCAGCCTGCGGAACGCCAACCCCCGAAGGCGCGTCGGACGGCTAGCGATGGTGGAGCCATGGCACGGGACGCCTCTAACGGGAGCGCGGCGATCGTCACGCCCTCCGCGAAGAGGGTCCGCCCTGAGGAGACTCCGTCTCCGCAGGTCGAGTCCAAAAAGCAGAGGGTAGGATCGACTAGCAAACCGCGCGCGACTTACGCGGAGTCTGCGTCTGCTGACCTTGCCGTGGCCGTCGCACCGGCGACGGCGGCGAGCAGCCTAAGCCAGCAGGACGCGGACTTTGTTCTCAACACGCTCACCGACCGAGCAGTGGACGAGTCAGAAGCCAGCCCGAATAATCAGGGCCCAGTTTTCAAAGGCAAACCCATCCTGGCTGGGGGTGCCCTGAAAATCTGGTGCAAAGACTCCAAAGCGCTGGAATGGCTTCGGGCCACAATCGCCAGCATCACACTGCCGGGAGGTGAAGCACTAACGGTACGTCGCCAGGACGAGCTACCGCGCAGAGTCCTAGGGGGCATCCTGCTCCCCGGCGCTTGGGACGCACTGAAGGCGGCAAAAGTCCTGAACTGGCAAAACCGATGGGCTCAAATCCCACGGTGGAGACTGCTCAGGGCTGTGTCGCAGGGCGGCGACACCTTCATTGTCGTCAGCCTACCGGAGGACCTGGTCGAGGTCATCCTGGAACACGAGCGCCAACTCGCCCTTGTGGTGGGCTCGGTCTATATGAAGTTCCAGGGGCCAAAGGGAAGATTCACGGAAACTTCCCTTACCAGGACGGCTCCTCCCCTGGCTGACGCGGTGCCGCCCGCTGCGACACCCGCCCCCCCTCCGGCTGACTCCTCTGCTCGGCCACACACTGAGCCTACAGCGCGGCTTCCCGGGGAGCCTTCTGCTCAGTGCCGCGCTCACACATCTGCTCAGGTGGCGGCCGAGCCCTCAGCTCAGCCTACAACTGAGCCCATGGACGAGGCTCCAACTACCTCCTCGGACGTTTCTCACGACGCCGCATGCGACCCTGTGGCGCATGCCAGCGGTGACGAGTGTGCCGAGGAATTGGAGAACCTCGTCCTTAACTCGGAAGAGGAAGGGGATTTGCTGTCGCAAGATGGCATCCCCTTTCTCGACCTGTAGGGCCCTCCAAGCGAACCTCCACCACAGCCAGACCGCCACGGCTCAACTGCGGAAGTGGCTGGAGGTTCATAATACGGCAATTTCCTTGATCCAAGAGCCGTGGGTCAGGAAAGGGAAGATATGCGGTCTCTCTAACATTGGGGGTAAGTTAATTTCCTACAATGGGCCAGAGAGCCCGAGAACAGCCATTTTTGTCACAAAAAATGTGCCTGTACAGCCTCTAACAGAATTCTGTTATAGGGACCTGAGCGCTGTCAAGTTGCTCAAAGGCGCACTGCACTCGAGCCAGCCAGAACTGATTGTCGCCTCGGCTTACATGCCTGAGGGTGACGACCCACCGCCTCAAGAACTGGCGAGGCTCGTAACATACTGCGAGGACAATGGACTGGAGCTGATAGTTGCCACAGACTGCAACGCGCACCACTCCTTGTGGGGCATGACAGACTGCAATGAAAGAGGTAAGACACTTGTAGATTACCTGTTCACAACAAATTTGAGCATCCTAAACGTCGGTTCAACTCCTACGTTTGTCACTAGACGAAGTAGGACTATCATCGACATTACACTGGCATCTGAGAGAATTTCGAACTGCATATCCAACTGGCATGTGTCTGAGGAAGCCTCATGCTCGGATCACAGATGGGTAAGGTTTGATCTGCAAGTAAGAACTAAGGAGGCGCCACCACGCAGGAATCCACGCAAGACCGACAGGACTATCTACTGCAACCGGTTGCAGGAGAGGGTTCTCGGACTTGAGGTCCCTGCAAGGATAAAGGGCGCTAACCAAATAGAAACACAGGTAGAGCTTCTGACAGGCTGCATCACAGAGTCCTACCAGGAAGCGTGTCCACTGACGATACCACCGACGACCAGCGGCCTAAAGGTAAACTGGTGGGGACCCGAACTGGAGAGGCTCAGGAAAAAGGTCAGGAGGCTATTTAACAGAGCTATGAATACTAACTGTGATTTGGACTGGGACAACTACAGAAATGCGAAGTCCAAATTAAAGAAGCGAATACGATATCGTAGCACAGCGTCATGGAGACGCTTTTGCGACGGTATTGAAACGTGTCCGCAGGCAAACAGGGTAAGGAAAGTCCTCTCCAATGGACCCAATCAAGAATTGGGAACACTCCGAAAACCTGACGAAACGCTCACCAGCAACCCGGATGAAATCCAAGACCTCCTGTTACAAACACACTTTCCTGGCTGTAACATAGTCCCGGGGATCATCTGGATGGACAATGCGACAGAAGCGAATGACGAAGACTGGCTTGTAGCAGACAAGGTAGTCTCCGTACAAAGGGTAAACTGGGCTCTAAACAGCTTTCAACCATACAAGTCGGCGGGCTGTGATGGCGTCTTTCCAGCACTCTTGCAGTGGGGGAGGGTCGACATCATTGAAGCGCTGACCAAGATCCTCAAGGCGTGCTTAGCCCACAGGTATGTTCCGCATGCCTGGAGAGAGGTGAAAGTGATATTCATACCTAAACCAGGTAAGAGTGACTACACGGACGCTAAATCCTTCAGACCCATCAGCCTCACCTCCTTCTTACTTAAGACGCTGGAGAGGCTCTGTGACAGGGAACTGCGGGAGAATGCTCTGAAGGACATCCCTCTGCACCGAAATCAACATGCATACAGTCAAGGGAAATCAACTGAATCAGCTCTGCACGCTGTAGTCAGCAGGATTGAGACAGCAATACAAAGTAAGTCTATGTGCCTGGGGACCTTCATTGACATAGAGGGTGCTTTCGACAAGACAAACTTTAGTAGCATGAGAGCGGCACTCCAAAAGCATGGAGTCAACGCAACCATTACGGACTGGATCGAAAACATGCTCCGACAAAGGGTAATTAAGCAAACGAACAAGGAAGACGGCGGAGCCATTGTCGCGAGAGGGTGCCCGCAGGGAGGCGTCCTCTCGCCTCTCCTATGGAACCTGGTGGTAAATGACCTGATTACTATCTTGAACAACAACCACTTCCATACGATAGGATACGCAGACGATCTGGCTATCCTCGTGTCAGGTAAATTTGCCCACATAGTCTGCGACCTGACTCGGTCTGCACTCCGGATCGTGGAGCGCTGGTGCCGCGGATATGAACTGTCCGTGAATCCAGCTAAAACGGAACTGGTCCTATTCACCAATAAACGAAACCTAGGTAATTACCAACTACCTAAGCTTTTCAACACTGAACTCTGTCTGTCCACTAAAGTTAAGTATTTGGGCGTGACACTGGACAGCAAACTGAACTGGAGTCACCACTTAGACAACAAAATAGAAAGAGCAACTATTGCCCTGTGGCAGTGCCGTAGAATGGTAGGTAGAAAGTGGGGTCTCTCCCCGAAAATCATGCTATGGCTCTACACAGCGGTAATAAGGCCGATAATATGTTACGGCGCGGTTGTCTGGTGGCCAAGAACCAGACAAACAACCGTCGTAAGTAAACTGCAAAGATTTCAAAGGATGGCTTGCATGGCGGTAACGGGGTGCATGCGGACGACTCCAACTGCTGCCTTGGAAACCATCATGGATCTGCCCCCTCTGCATCTCTTTATTGAACAAGAAGCAGCAACTGCGGCCGCACGCCTGAGGCTACTTTCACTCTGGAGCACGGACAGAACTCCCCACGCGGAGCTTCTTAACGAAATTACCACTGAGGAGCCACTGTTCATGGCTACACAGGACAGGATCCCAAAACAGTACGTATTTGACAAAAAATACAATATACAACTCTACGAGGACCCGTGGGAGAGTCAGAACCTGAAGGAGCTTCGGATCTTTACCGACGGCTCCAAAACGGGCTCAGGCACCGGATATGGCGTCTTCTCCGAGGACCTAAACATCTTCATAGCCAAGCCCCTTGGAGAACACACTACGGTCTTCCAAGCCGAATGCATGGGTATCATTACGGCGGTGGATGAGATTGCTGCAAGGAAGGTACGTGACTACCCGATTCGTATCCTCTCCGACAGCAGGGCAGTACTGCAAGCCCTGCAGAGTAGCACAATTACGTCGGGGCTCATACTGGAGTGTCACCGTAAGTTGTCAGAGCTATGTCACTACAGTGACATCACTCTACAATGGATTAAGGGTCACAGCAACTCACGCGGCAATGACGGGGCGGACGAGCTAGCCAGGAGGGGGTCGGGACAAGCGGCGGTAGGGCCAGAACCCATCATCCCACTTCCATCAAACTGGCCGAGATCCGTACTCCGTCAACGCACTAGGAACAGACACAACGAATACTGGTCGAACCTAGAGACCTGCCGTCAGGCAAGGTTGGTTTTACCAGCTACAAATCCCGGCCTATCCAGAAAGCTTCTAAGACTTGAGAGAAATCAGCTACGCAAGCTTGTTGCTGCTATCACTGGACATGGACCTTACAACAAACACTTGTTCACCTTGGGTGTTACAGACAGCCCACTGTGCCGAGCATGCATGGAAGCTGAGGAAACTGCTGCTCATATCCTGCTGGAATGCGGAGAGGTAGCATCGTACAGGTTCGCGCACCTCGGTGACCCGAGGTCACTTCAGGAAGTCGTCAGCAACCCCAGGTCGCTACTGGACTTCTTAGAGGAGCTGGGCTGGCAGTGATGCCGGCCTATCACGCAAAATGGGCGCAATGGTCGCCTGGTTGCGGAAAACAGCCCGCCCTAACCTATAACCTATAACCTATATAGGGTTTAGACCAGCGCAGCGGAGCGTAAGAACCTAACGTACCTAACACCAAGTTCTATACCAGACTCGAAAGATCATGTAAACAAACCTATTTCTTTCTATATATTTTTATTTTGGTTAGCTAATCCTTTCCCATTTTGTATTAATCTCATCTCACTAACTCACTAATATTATAAATGCGAAAGTATGGATGTTTGTTGAAATGAAATGAAATAATATTTATTCGAAGTAGGTATCTCTGTACACTTTTCGAACGTCATATTTTTTCTACCTAATAAGAAGTTCCTACCACTCGGAACTCGTATACCCAACGTTTCGGGAAGCGTTTGCGGTGAGAGAAGAAATGTCGGGCCCTAAAGAAACTCCCTCCAACACAAATAAATAAATGTTTGTTTGTTCTGGTTTCACGCTGAAACTACTGAACGGATTTGGATGAAATTTGGTAGGTAGATAGCTAAAGCACTGGGCTAACACATAGGATACTTTTTATCCCGGAAAACTCGAAGGTTCCCGGAGGAATGACTAAAAACTGAAATTTTTACTTTGACAATAGATGGCGCTGCCTTTTATTTCTCTCTGGACCCATTACTGAAGTCCACGCAGATGAAGTTGCGAGCGGAAGCTAGTTAAACAATAAAAATTAACAAACAAAACGAAAACTCATCGTACCAAAAAATTCTTCTTCCGTCTCTTTTCCACTTTATCTTCTGGCTCGCTCTTACTCAACATGACTAAAGGCAGTTCATCTTCAGATAAACCGTCATCACCACCAGCATCACAGTTATTATCATCAGCACATACATTTTCATCATCGTGTAAAATAATGCCAAAGGTTTCAAAATGTACATTCTCTGGCCCCAAATAGTGGACTTCGGGCAATGTTGTGGTGAAGTTTGAGATTGCTGGTACATGAGGCTGAAGTGGTGAACCCTGGAACAGACAAAAGCATATCTTATTTTGTTCCGTACCTCTGCCTTTTAATTAACCAACTTAAGCAGTTATTATAGCAAAAACCTCAGTGTCTATCTGACTGAGCCAAAAGTCAGCTTCCTGGCATCGCTGGGCGAACCTTAAGCACTTCCTTAGCTGGTATCTGCAGGTGGAGCAGGTCAGGACCTTCATCTCACTGTTTAGAACCTGTAAATAAAATAAAAGAGACTGTACACTATATGTTACGAATTAATTAATGGTAGGACCCATTAGCTGTGTTTCGACTAGAGTTGCCGCGAATAGTAGTTATAGCGAATATTCGTCATTCCCTATTGCGAATAGTCAAACTATTTGCCAAAAATTGTCGACATCAAAAACGATAGGCACATTGTTAAATATAAATTATTATTATAAATGTATTATAATACATAGTATGCTTTACATTGATTCTTGTAACATATGAAATAATTAATTCTTTTATATTTTACGAGAATCTATCATTTAACTATTCTATGAATTTTAAGAAGATAATTAGTGTAACATTTTTTAAAACCAGTTTTAATTAATACGAAACAAAAAATATTGTTTGATTTTTCTAAAACATCTGCAGTTTTTGTACACAAAGTCAACTCCTAGATTACATTCTGATAATTTCTGAGTAACTAATAATAATAATAATCATTTATATAATAATAATAATCATTTATTTTCTCACCACAAATCAAATTTTACAAAGAAATTCACAAAAATATTGGAAACATTTCAAAAATATGTTTGTGGGAGACCGGTGCCTAAGCTAGGATATAAATATCTTGTGTTATAGGTCACCTAGAGAAAGGACCAAATGGGGAAGAAAACGCAAAGCTATTTGCAGATGGCGCTACGGACGCTTGACTCATAACAATTTTCAATTAGTTCCGCGTTTTTTTATTATCAAGGTGTTATAAATTAGTATTTTTTCTGTAAAATTGTTAAATGGAAAATGTATGCGACTTGGACTGTTCCTCAATTAAAGACGAACTTGAAAAGTACATAATTGAAAACATAACTTTTCCCACGTCTTCTTCATCCGAGAATCTTTAGGAAATTAATGATTTCCATTATTATTGTAACCAATCGCCACACAACGCGGCATTTTTTAAATAATCTTACATAAAACCATTTTTTCTATACGTTTTGGCAGTTAGTATGAGTCAAGCGATATCAGCGCCTCTATCGGCGAGCTTTGTCAGTTTTCTTCCCCATTAAACATAGGCAGCCGGACCAAACTGAACATAAGCCACTTTTGTATACAGCCTAGTTACCATGTGACCCAAGATGGCCCAGTAGCAGCTATGCTATACATGTTTCTCCAGCCTAAATGTTAACATTAGATGGCAATCGGTCAGTCGTGTCAGAGGCCTTGAAAATTTCTGACACTGGGGCTGGCTGGCCACGAGCCCTACATCTCAACCAATCCGGGCTTGGCCTCCGTGTATGCAGTACGGCCTAACTTTGCCAGACTAAGGGAAGAGACCCGTGCCACTGCAGTGAGGACAGCATGAATGCATTGTTTATTTTTTGTTACTTTTTGTTCTAGCTACAGGTCGGACCATTCTTCACAAAAAAAAACTGAGACTGAGCAGTAACATAGTTAAATTGATTTTGATTGATTGATTGATTGATTTTGATTTATGAATTGACATCAAATGGAACTAATATATATAAAGACAACACAAATATTTTTTTACCATGTAGCACAAAACTTGGTACCAACGAACTTCCTCACTCGACAAAGACTGTAATTCTTCTGTACGTAAACATATTCTACACACACTCTTTATTATATCTGATCTAAACATTTTGTCGTATTCATTCATCTTTATAATAAAATCGGATAAAGTTAAATAACACAAGCAAGCGTCGTCGATAAAAAAAAGTTTTTTTTTAAATGAAGTTTCTTGGCCTGGAATCGAGTGATAAAAATCAGCTGTTTTAAGTGTTGCCTAATGTGAAATTTTTCGCTAACTTAGTGATATTTATTTAGGACAAAACCAGGGTGAATTTGTTTGTTACTTTCTTCAATCAAAGCCAGATGCATAAAACTATTGTTGCCATTGTAGTATTTCGCTATTTTCAAATAATTCGGAAATGTGAAAAATCCAATGTGAGAAAAGTAGAGAAACAAAACTATCACTCACTAAAAGCCAAAAAAAGTGCCAACTGGCAGCACTCAGTTTTTTTTTACGGCCTTGAGCTTTTGGCTTTGAGCACTGGTAAGTTGAGAATATATATTTTTTTAAAGATTATACATATAGGAATGGAAACTTACAACTTCTCTATACAGTGACTATTTTTTTCACTGGCCTCTGACAAGCGGCAAATATACTATTTAAAACGGTGCGTACGGACTAGAGGCAGCCTCGGGCGAGGCACGCACGGCTCGCCCTATTGCCTCTAGTGCGTACGTACGTCAGCCCGAGGCGTGCCTCGACCTGAGGCTGCCTCGGTGCGAGCGATACCGTATCGGATTTTGACTGTGCTCAAAGGCGCCTCGCTGAGGCTGCCTCACAAGTGTGGACGTGCATTGAGCATACTTTTACTGAGGCAAGCATTTTGATTTAGCGCGGCTCGACCTGAGGCACGCTGCCTCGGCTTGTTAAATTGGTTTACCGAGGCAGCCTCGGCGCGAGCCGTGCGTGCCGAGGCTGCCTCAAGTCCGTACGCACCTTAAGAGACGCCACAAACTAAAAGAGATAAGGAACTAAAACGGAACCTATAATACAAGTAAACCTCTCAAGTTGAAACTAATCAGATTTGTTTCAACATAAGGAACTGTTTGTACAAATTACAATTATTGTTTTACATTTTATTTATTTCACATTAAAAAGAAATGCAATCGAAAGTAAAACATAAAACTAATGCTTAAAATAATAAAAAATTGTGATTTCAGATATACAATTTTAAAAAATACACAAATTGTGATTGCAGGCATATACATAAAATTAATTCCTTCACTTGGTGCCATTATTTTACAATTTTTTTGTCATATTACAAAATACTTATAAATAAACATTCCCCTGTTTAAACTTTTCTTATATTTCATTTTAATTTTTTTCCACCTTTTACTAATATCCAACGCCACTGATTCTGTGTTACCCTATAAAATATATTTTAAGTGAAGATTCATATCACAAATAAATTAATTAAATCAAACTTATTCATAATTTTAAACTTCATTTAGGCTTTTGGAGGCTCTTCAACAGTATTATCATCCTTATCTTTGGAATCTTCCTGTTCTTTCAATTTTTGTGCTTTATAACAGGGGTGTTGCATTAATAAATAATTTCTTTTAAATGATTTGTTACAAATATCGCAATGGTGATTGCGTATATTAAGATGAACTTCGTTATAGTGAGCGCGGTATCTATTCCTAAGTATTGTTTTATGGCAATACTGACATTTAACCTTCAAATTCATCCGTCCAGTCGGATAGATATGAGTAACATCAATAAGCCTTTCATTGTCGCTATTGACTTTTATAGCGGTGTTTTCACTAATTCTTTTCATTACAAGTGTATTGTGGTTAATTTTCTTTATCTCAATAATGTTGTTTGAATTCATGACTTTTTCAAACCAGACTTGGTTGACTTTTTTCTCTTCAGCATACGGTGCCCTTCCAACGAGATTGAAATGCATTCGCCGTATGTGATACTTTAAGAGTGTATTGGCTTTGAAGACTTTTTTGCAGATATTACATGTGTTGTTGACTGGATTGAGCGTAACCGGATCTACGATAACATCCTTATGGCTGGAATAGGGAGAAACAGATCAATTTTAATTAAGAATTGAGAAACAAAACACCGGAAGAGTGGGTGAAGGAGAAAAATGCTTTGTGCATTAAAATGAATGATATTCTATTAATAAAAGATATTTATACCAAACAAAAATATAATTTAATGTATTTCATAAGTCCAATCCAATCTATAATCTATAATATAATATCTGGGACAAATCACACACGGTCATCTGGCCCCAAACTAGGATTCCCTGTATCTTGGGAACCAGAGACTGATATACATATACTTTTAAATACATTAGACTATAATACACCCAGTCTCAGAGCAAACAATTCTGCTCATCACAGAAAAGTTTGCCCTGTGTGGGGTTCGAACCCATGACTCTCGGATCAGAGGTCAGGATCGCTAACCGAGTCAGTCCATTATTCCCTCACTGTAGATGGTGGCATTAGTGAGGAGGCTGTACTACTCAACCATTAATTTGCCACATCTCACCTAATAAAATAGTGACCCGGTATATATGAAAGCAAGACAATCCCAAAGTAACATTTTGAAGCATTCACTTAACAAAGAACTACAGCAACCGACCTATCTTGGGAGCACATGAAGTCAACAGTTGTAAACATAGACATAGACAATCTTTATTTCTGGCATCATAAATAAATGTAAAACAACAAAAAATACAATTACAAATACAAGTACAAGTATGGTTCATTCCAATCAAAAAAAAGCAAAACGTAAACAAACTTACTATGGAACTGACACATGTCAATGTCATCTGCATACTATCTTTGTTTACCTTTTGCTTTTTTTTGATTGGAATGAAGTATATATAACATATTAAAATGTGTATGTGCCAAAAATTGGTCCCCGACTCAGCAAATGCTGCAGTCTGTGGCAACACAGTGCAGCGCTGTGTTAACAGATACGTACAAGTGATAAAACATAGCTTCAGGCCTATACACCCCTAGGTGTAAAAAAAAAAGAAAAAAAAGAGTATACATGCCTGGTATCACCATGGACCTCAACAGCATGAAGAGCCAATGCACTTTTACTGGGCAATGACTTATGACACCAGTTGCAAGTCAGCTCTATTTTCCTTTTTATATAAGCCTCGCATTTACTAGTATGTATGAACCGGGAGGCCAAGCTGCGGAAGATCTTGCTGCATCCTTTACACTCGTACTTGTTTTGTCCTTCCTTGGATGTATTATCATCTGGTGCATGATCAGACTTATTATTCTTATTCCTCTTTCGATATATCTTGCGTTTCAGCTTGGTTTCGTAGCTTGAATCACTGTCTGCGGCATCGCTTTCGCTGCTACTGCTGGACATGGCAGTTCGCAAGTTTACCTACAGCCATTAAAATTATATGTTTGATTGATTATAAAATAAATTGCAATCGAAGGACATAGACATTTTTTGATTTTTTTTTTTTTTTTGTTTGGTTCTTTCCTTGCTTTTGCAAGGAAAAGGCAAAGGCTTCTCTGGCCATACAGCCTATTCTTACGTAGTTTGCTCTTCTCTAAATATTTTTCTTCTAAAAATAAAGTATTCTGGGTCAAAAAAGTATAAAAATTGTCTGTCGTGTCCATTCAAAATCCATTTTCTTGTCTTATTCAAAGTCCAATGTGTTCATCTACGTTCCTTGGTTCATTCATATTTCATCGGGCTAAGTTTCTTTTCAGTCTGTATTCGAACTGTCAAATCTAGTCCAGTAAATAAAAGATTTGAGGTCGCATTAAAGACACCTGACTAAAATGGTTTGGAAATAAAAGAATTGGTGTTTTACTAAGCATTCGTGGTAATTTTGTGATTGTAAGGGCGTTCAACCCTTAGAAATACCTAAAGACGCCTTTTAACTTGTATACGCCAAACAATAAATGCACTTTTGGGGAAAACTGAGATTTATAACTATAGTTACCTTATAAATATGGTACTTAAGTTGTCTCTAGTTTAAAGCAATAAATTCTTAATATTACGATATTTTTTATATTATTGCGTGAAAAATAATACTTACAAAATGGAGCCTCCGGAGATTTTTATGTTTTTTAAGTCTAATTGTAAGGCTTGAACATGTGTTAAGTTTTCACCTAGGTGACTATTTCAGAACCCAGTTAAAAACGATTTTTTAAAGATTTCTGTAGTACACATTAAAGACACTACAAATATTTTCTTGGCTGTGCCGTAACAATAATATTATCTATTGGAAATCATCATCGTCCCTTGTACAAACAAAGAAGTTTCTTCTTAAAACGCATTTTAACTAAAATATAATTATATTTCAAACGCCGAGAAGGGGCGTCAGCTGCCACGTACGCATAGCCAGAGTGCGACAGAGACGGAGCTATTGGGTGCGAAAAAGACAAGTTCGCGGATAGCTAGATGGATAGTGCGAAACGCAAATGTGATAAAATGCACAATATGATAAGTAGGTAGTAGTTATTTAATAATAATTGTGTCATACTCATTGGATTGTGGGCATCCAAACGTGATCAGATCATAGTACTACCGTCCTACTGATTTACCACATAGATATACCTACTGTAAATTCAGTTCAAAAGAAGAAACTTTGTCCTATTGATTCGCCGAACATCTCCAAAAATTATACATAATTATTATATTGTCATGACATGAGTGTCATTGCCATTTTTCCATGACTTTCCATGAGCCTGCCAAAGCAACCCCACTTCCAATGCCAGTGGGCCTGTTTTTATGAAGTAAAAATAGGTAGGTATTTACGCTAAATTTCACGAACTAGATGCGACATATCGCGTCGTTGCGATTTACCGTAATTTTCAATCAAGACCTCAAACTTGGCATAGTTGTTCCTTAGGTGGTCTTAACTGGAATAAGCCCGGGAGGCATCGGGAGGCATCACGGTGTAGGCGTTATTATACCGCAATAGCTGTCCACTTTGCTTGCGCTTGCCCTCTTGGAGCTCTCAGTAACTGACACGTTTCGCAACCCAGCATACGAGTCACAAGACCACACCAACGTAATTTTCTTCGCTTAAGGTACGCCTCAATTCCGTATACGTTTGCACGGTGTAGAACCTTTGTATATCTTATATGGTTGGACCAGTCGATGTTCATGATATCACGGAGGCACTGCATGTGAAATCTATCGAGGCAGCGTATTTCTTTCCTATTAGACTGGTGGCGAAAATAATAAAAGTCCTCTATTTACCGAGTTTGTTTCTCTGGCTCCTATATAGCTACAAAAATTATCAATATTTTCGTCTTGATTCGTAGATCATCAAATAGCCAGTCATAAGAAAGGGGGAGGGGGGCCGATATAGCTATGACGAAACAAACGACCTTACGACCGGCTATTTCGTAATATCTGTACCAAAATGAATCCATCGATCTATACCTGTCATAGCTCTATATAAACACTATGTCTCTCACGAATTGAGGAGGTTTGGAATTACTTTGGACATGTACACCAAGATCTTAGTAGCTAATATCATGCGACCGGAAGAATTTAGGTCTACGTTTGCCAAAAACTGCTAAAGCTGAACCAATCCCAATGATCTCAGGGTCGAGGTCACATTTTAATGTTATTGCACTCCCAAATACTTAAACTTCTCCACATGCTTCATGATATTCTAACCGAGATACATTTGGAGTTAGATTGTTCAGTTGCCTCCCAACATACATAACATCGATCTTACTTACACTGTCAGTACTCAATTTTTTTTAATGACTCGTCAAAACACACACGGGGGCCAAGTCCGGATTGGTGGAGGTTGTGGGGCTAGTGGCGAACCCCAGTGTCAGAAAATTTCAAGCCGCCTATAAGGACTCGAACGTGGCTTAACGACTGCCATCTAGCGATAGCAGCCGGCACCAACGGCTTAACGTGCCTTGCAAAGCATGGAAACGGTCGAGATAAATGCCACTAACAGTCATACCCATACAGGTTATGACCGTGTCTGTAGTCAGTTAACCTTCGTGATCGACGCGACCACGCAAGCCGCACTGAGCCACGACCGCTTCTCATATAAAGTATATTTACTAAAATTAACATAAATTTGCTTAAATATATTATTGAACATAGCTTTTGGTCATACCCAATCATGGCAATTTAGTAGATCCTATCCATTGCTTTTATTAAACAAGTCATTTATGGGTCAGATTTGTATTTCAAAGTACCGACGGATTATTTGTTTTCGATGTAAATAATATTTTCCTTCACGATTATAAATAATTTAAGCACTTACATTGCATTTCTTAAGTGAATTTGTAATTCTTTTTGAGAAATAAATATCTCAAACCGTGTATGGATCTTACAGCTCATAATTTTATTGTTGACATGATTTTTTAATAGAAATTAAGTGTTAAAAAAATATGTGCTGAAGTTAGTTTCTTCTGGACTCAACGTTTCTTCTCGCTTTGCAAACATTTCCTGAAACGTTGAGTGTACAAATTCCGCGTGGTAAGGACTTTGTGCTAGATAGAAAAACTATTTTATACTAGATAAATAACCATTTTTTTTTATAAATATGTTGTCCACGTTATTTGGATTTTATGAATTTGTTATATTTTTTTTTAGTGAAAGAACTTGAAAGAAGCCTTTATTTAATTAGAAATGAATTAGTCTTCCTTGAATTATCCGAAAATGATATCACACTTGACCTAGTACATAAAGTTATGGACGTATAAGCTCGAAAGAGGAGCGCGACCGAATCAAACTTTCCTTGCCTCTCCACCACTTTTGTGATGCCTCTCGATGCCAGTAGTATAAGGAAGACTATTTTATATGGGGGGATTAGTTAAAAAAGTGTCCAACTGTAAGCAGTAAATAATAGTTCAAGAATCCATCAGAGTGGCGCTAATGTAGACAAGGATTATGAAAATAATATATGAAAAAAAAATTACAGGGTGTAAAATTTTTTGGACTTTTCATACAAACTTGGTTCGCCAGCTGATCGATTTGTATGAAAAGTCCAAAAAATTTTTTGCGATTTCAACAAAGTTGTAGAACAAAAGTTGTTCAGTTTGATGGGTAAAACCCAACCTTGAAGTATTGTCAAACACTTCTGTTACACCCTGTAAATACCTGGGACAAACAGTCCAATTAGGTAGGTCCAGCTTCGAGAAAGAGATCAGCCGTCGAATCCAACTTGTCTGGGCAGCGTTCGGGAAACTTCGCAATATCTTCACGTCCAAAATACTGCAGTGTCTCAAGACTAAAGTCCATGACCAGTGTGTGTTGCCAGTGATGACATAATATGGATCCGAGACATGGTCGCTTACTATGGACCTTATAAGAAGGCTTAAAGTCACTCAAAGAGCGATGGAACGTGCTACGCTTGGTGTTTCCCTACGTGATTGAATCAGATATGAGGAGATACGTAGGAGAACTAAAGTTACTAGTTCTCAGAATCGCTAGACTTAAGTGGCAGTGGGCAGGGCACATAGCTTGTAGAACAGATGGCCTTTGGGGCAGTAAAGTTCTCGAGTGGCGACCGCTGGATGCGACCCGCACAGGACCGGTTGGTGTGGAAATCCTTGAGGGAGACCTATGTCCAGCAGTGAACGTCTTTCGGTTGATGATGATGATGCATATTAATCATGCTGACAAAGTGGTAAAATAAAATCTTGGACAAAAAAAATTCAGAGTACCTCCCCTACACGTGAAGTGGGGATGAATTTTTTTTCTCCCGACTATCCCAGGGTGTGGGGTATCGTTGAATAGGTCTTTCAAAAATATTGTGGGTTATAGGCAAAACCTATTTTTCGAGTCATGGATTCGTTTTCGAAATATTAAGCTTTAAAGTGCATTTTTTTGTTAAAGTCATGTGCCCCCCCCCCACAGCTAAATGGTTATTTCTAGAAATGTGAAAAAATTCACGGCAGTAGTATATTTAACGAAATTAAAAGGAAAACTATCACAGCTAAGTAGGCTTTACAAGTTAACGAGTAGTAGTCAGTTTTGTAAGATGGGAGGTTTTCCCCTTGAAGCAGTGTTTGTCGAAGTACTAAGAAACCCTACACTTCGCGTGGTCCGACACGCACTTGACCGCTTTTTATACAATAACACCAGGGTACTTAACGCGTTTTGACGGACACTCTGGTACACAGAGATAGAGATCTCCTTACATGTACCCTCCATAGCCAATTTTTTTTTTAGCGATGGAAGCAATTATTTGTTCCAAATGAATTGGTATTGGTATTCCTTTAATTGTCAGATAATTATCACACTTGCCCCAGTACATATAGTTATGGAGATATAAGCTCGAAAGAAGAGCGCGGCCGAATCAAACTTTCCCCGTTTTCCCTCGCCACGTTTGTGATGCCTCCCGATGCCTCCCGGGATAACACTCAAGACCACCTAAAGAACAACTATATACCAAGTTTAAATCCTTGATAACACACACAAAACCCAATAGGTAGACACGTGACCGCGGATGATGCTAAGTGGAACATTAGGCAACTGCCATCTATATCTTGTGAATAGTAAAAAAACGTGCCATACGAAAAGAAAAGAAAGAGAGAGAGAAACATTGATCCAAAATTAAAAACAGTTCTCATACAACATGTTGCACGAAAACCCCAGCTATAGCTTAGCTGAATAAAGAACTCGCGGGGCAGCGCGGGCGCCGCGCATGCCGCATTCCCCCGCCCGCGCCCCCCACTCAGCCCGCTCGCGAATTATAATTGTTATTAGATTATTACAGAAACTGTGCAACAGATTGACCGGGGATTTTTCTTAGTCTTAGTTTAAAAAAAATATTACTATTAGATTCCATGAAAATATTCGTAGTGTCTTTAATGTGCAAGGGTTAAAATCGAATAAAACTTAATAAAAAAATAAATAACGAAGTCACCTTGGAGATAATTCTCATGGTTATTGACAGTGGTTATGTACCCCCTAAGACAAAATATCACTCACCTTGCAGTATTTCTTTTCAAGTTATAAATTTTTAAATATATTATATTCAATATCTACTCAATGTTTTGATCTCGATCGGGGACGATTATAAATATAAATAAAACGTCTTATAAGAAGCCCTCATGTAAAAAATCACCAGTTTTCTATTTTTTGTTCACATTTAAATTTAATTTTGTTTCTTTAGGGGCTAATTACCGAAAAATTATCAAATACTCATAAGAGATTTTCATGAATTTTCATTTTGCAATTATTTAAGTAACATATTCTAAATTTTCACCCAAAGTGCATTAAATGTAACCTACTCCATACAAAAATTCGTAGATTGACTGGACTAATCTTGTCAAAATAAAAAACATTTGTGAACATCAAGTTCTTCAAAATCGTTTTCTTCGAATCCGTTTTCTTTCATTATATTTCACGAATCGTTGTTTTTATGTAATCAAATATGGGATAAAATGTTTCCCTATTCTTGAGAAGCTCCTGTAGCGAGCGCGGGATGGACAGGGCTTCTTGGTAGATTTCTAAGAGACGATCAGTCAAGATCAGTCTTTGTATATTAAACTCTTGACAGTGGAAAAAAATGTGATGCAGCGATTGGATGTCTCCTGAATTACAGTAATTACACAAAGGCGAAGCAACAATATTCATTCTATGCAAATGTTCATTGAACCGGGCGTGACCAATTCTCAGCCGGCAAATGGTTGAATAAAAATTTCTGTTGGAATACTTGGAATAATTCCCTTGCACGAACCAAGGTTTAATTATATCGTGAACGATTTCTGCATACCACTTGCCTTTAGTCTGCAAAGACTCCTGCCAGTGTGCCTTCCAATTATCATGAATATTTTTCTTAACAACAACCATAAGGTCTGAATAAGGTAAGTCGACATTCCTGCTTTCGGCGTTAACTTGACAATTAGTTAAGAATCTTGCTAGCTGATCAGCCTTTTCATTACCAATAACACCAATGTGCGAAGGGGTCCAGAATAGTACAATATCTTTTTGTAGTACTTTAGAGAGACTGTAGTATTTCTGTCTTATTTTGTAAATCAGAAAAGATGTGTCGGATTTATATGCCGGATTAGAAAGTGCTAACAAAACACTCATGCTGTCAGAAATAATAACCCATTTGTTGATATCAGATGATTCTATATAGTCCAGAGCCATTAGAATTGCATAAGCTTCTGCAGTAAATATACTTGCAAGTTTAGGTAATTTGTAGCCAGAAGCCCTTTTCAGAATAGGGTCATACAAAGACATTGAAACATTTCTATCATTTTTTGCTCCATCTGTATAAACTTTTCTGTAATCTGCCCATTCTGTTAATTTTCTATATACATCAAATTTGCTTTTTAGTTCATTGTCAATATCAATCTTCATATGAAAAAATTTACTTTTATATTCATATTCATAGCAAGGCAAAGCAAGACTTTTATAAATATTATTCTGTGATAACAGTTCTGTTAAAAACCCAAGGTCAGAATTAAGGAAAGTAAATGAAGTATCTCTTGAAAACTTGGAAATTAGTAAATTATCACGGGAAGAAAATAATTTTAAATTGAATTTGTATTTAAGATGAGAAAATCTAATGATCAAAGGTGGGAGAAAGCATTCAATTTGCATAGAGTTTATAGGAGAGGTTTTCATAGCACCCAAGATTAATCTTAAACTAATGTTTTGAATTTTTTCCAGTTTATCAACCAACTTTGAATCTGAACAAAAACAGAAAAAAGCATATTCAAAATGACTTCGTACCAATGCTTTGTATAATATAAGAAGAATCTTTGGATCAGCACCCCATTGAGTACCAACCAAAGATCTGAGAATATTAGTGGCTTTCATCGCTCGTTCACTCAAACAATCGACATATTTCCTCCAATTAAATTTACTCTGGAATAAAACTCCTAAGAATCTTACTTCATTATCCATAGGAAGAGACACGCCATTATAAAATATATTTAAACCAGTTAAGCGTATACTATTTTTGTTAAAAATTACAATTTTACTTTTATTAGCATTTACTTCTAGATTTAAATCATTGAAATATATACATAGCCTGTGTAAAACATTGTTTATGTAATTGTAAGATTCCTTGATATTGTTTCCATGACAATAAATTGCTAAATCGTCAGCAAATTGTAAATTACTGACATTACTACCTAGTATTTCATTTAAGCGATGAATATATAAAATATATAGTAATGGACTCAAGATTCCACCTTGACATACTCCTAAGTGGGAAAGCCTTGGGCCAATTAAATTATCGTTACTTTTTACAAACACTTGACGTCCATTTAGAAAATTAAAAATCCATTTAACTAATTTACCGGGGATACCTATGGAAGAAAGAATAGAAGCTAAGACTGAATGATTTACATTATTAAAAGCCCCTACTATGTCTAAAAAGACACAAACAAGGTGATTGTTTTGATTAAATGCGTAATTAATATCTTGACAGAGATGAGCTAAACTTTCTCTTGCAGAATATCCGCGTCTAAAACCAAATTGATTGTTAGGTAATAAGTGATTTTTTTCTATATAAAATTCAACACGCTGTTTGATTAGCTGTTCAAAAATTTTGCCAACACATGAAGTTAAGGTAATTGGGCGATATGAGTCTGCATTTTGTTCATCTCTGCCAGGTTTTAAGACTGGAACTAAACAATCTTTTTTCCATTCATTAGGAATAATTGAAGATTCCCAGAGCAAATTTAAAATATTTAAGAATTTATTTAAACTTGTGGAATTCATTAAACGAAACATTTTATAAGAAATGTTATCAAGACCTACAGTTGTATCCCTTCTCGATTTTATAGCAGCAATTAGCTCATCCAATGTAAAAGTATCTATTATAAAACTATTGTTTGAATTATTATTAAATTTGTCTATTGTATGTAACAAAGAAGGGACATAATCAGGGGTATATTTTCTTAAGAACTGATTAACCCAAGAAGCACCAGAATTGACATTTCGACTGCTTGAAGAATATGATTTATTAAATTTGCGCATTGTGGACCAAATATAAGACATAGGCGTAGTTCTATTGAGACCAGTACAAAAGTTAATCCAACTATTAATACGCTCTATACTGATAATCCTTTTTTTCTTAGCTTGTAACCTTTTGAAGTCAATAAAATTATCTAAAGAGGGATCTAATTTAAATTTAATATAAGCTTCTTTACTTTCCCTAACAGCAGTTTTACAACGATCATTCCACCAAGGTAAGGGAGAATGTTTTCTATTTCTGGAAGAATCTAAATTGTTAGATTTTAAAGGTTTTTTATTTATTGAAATTTCAACAGCCTTATGTATTAATTCGCAAAAATCATTATAAGATTGGATAGGATTATCAATATCTGAATGAAAGTCGTTTATTAAAGCATTAATAGTTACACTGTACAAATCCCAATTAATCAAACGTTGATTAAGTCGCTTGTAACTTAATTCATTATCGGAGTTCAATTCTGAAATGCTATTATTAAAGGCAATTTGAGTGAAAGTTGGAAGGTGATAACTACCCATAGGATCGTCATGCACCCACCATTCACACTGTAAAGCTAGGGAGGGAGTAACCATTGTCAGGTCCAAACCATTGGGTCTCCATGTATGTGTCCCTACTGTAGTAGGAATATTACCATTCAAAAGAACTAAATTACACGTATCCAAGCAGTCGTGAATGTCTCTACCTCGAGGTTTAACACTATCACAACCCCAGATGGTGTGATGAGCATTAAAATCACCAGAAACTATGGCTGGCTTAGGTAAATTATTCAAAAATTTTTCAAATTTAGTTTTGCTAAATTCTGGAGAAGAATTCACGGGACAATAAACGGAAGCTAGAGAAATTGATTTATTATTAATTTTAATCTGAATAACGATATTTTGTAGGGAGTCGTCAAAAAAGGAGTTAATTACTTTGAACGGTAAATTATTACGAACAACAATGGCAACACCGTTATGGTTATTGCCACAGTCGTTGCGAACTATAGAATAACCTCTAATGTTGAGTCGGTGTTTTGGTTTTAACCAAGTTTCGCAAATTAAAGCAATATCTACATTATTTTCATATAAAAATTGAATAAAAATATGTCGATTGCTCAAAAGGCTTTGAGCATTCCATTGAACGATAGTTACTTTTGATTGATCCATTTTGAATGGGAGGGATCCGAAGTTCTGTTAAAACTTTCAGACAGAACGTCCAGCAGGTTTTTGGAAGAGATAGGTGTATTGTTAGTTTTATTAAGGGTCATCAGTTTGATGATGGCTTCTAGAAGCAAATTTAATGACTTATTGTCACTTTTAAGGACTGTCATCAGGTTTGCATGCTTGCTCAAGACAGGGAAGTTGGAGTTTTTGAATATGTCTGCATAAGAGGTGGGTATTACCTTATTTCTATTCTCATTAATTTTCTTTTGTTTAACTGGGCATTTGGCTGAAATGCTTATATGATTTCCGTCACAGTGGAAACATTTTGCTTGCTCGACAGGCACAATGCAGTCTTTATAGTTGTGGTTACCTTTGCAGATGGAGCATACTTCAGCGTTCTTGCAAAACTTGCCAAGGTGGCCATATCGCAGACACCGGAAGCACTGCTTCACTGGGGGCACATAGGGAGAGATGTTGTGTCTCCATCCTTCTAAGTCAACATACTCTGGCAGCACAGACGAAGCAAATGAGATTGCAACAGTCTGGGTTGGCTGTAACACAAAGCCCTCATCTGTTTTATTCCTTTTAAGGAAGCGACGCACACTGATGATTTTTTTCTGACTGGACAGCATGGTAAATATTTTTTTGTTAGACAATTTGACTGGCACATTTCGAATTACTCCAGTTATCTCTGTAGATCCTGCAGGAATGCTAGCCTTCAGTTGGTAGTCTTTTAGAAAAGTCTGGTTGTTGAGGAAGGCATTTGCAAATCCAGGTTTTTCAAAATAAACACCTATTTTGTGCTTATTGATAGTTTTCAAGTATTTAACACCTTTGTTAAATCTTTTCAGGCATGAAGACAAAGACATCAGATCTTTCGTCCCTATAGGAATGGCTGGATCAACTGACTCTACAAACACAACAAACTCAGTTGCACCAGAGTCTTCAGGGTACTGTCGCGTATAGTCTGTTACCAGATAAGTTTTATAAGTGTCCTTGGGATCTTCTTCAAAACTTGAAACCGAGCTGGAGTCATCATCGGATGGAAGTTCCCCAATGTCATCTTCATGTTTTTTTCTCTTCTTAGTTGATTTTTTCCCCATCTTGAGGAGTTGTTTTTCACTTAATTTAACTCCTTGAAGTGAAAAATAAAATTTATTTGGATTTTTTCAAAAAACCGCGCCTTATTATTTCAAAAGTTCCCGCGCTTTCGACATTTTTTTTTTTTTTTGTTTGGTTCTTTCCTGCTTTTGCAAGGAAAAGGCAAAGGCTTCTCTGGCCATACAGCCTATTCTTACGTAGTTTGCTCTTCTCTAAATATTTTTCTTCTAAATATAAAGTATTCTGGGTCAAAAAAGTGTATAAAAATTGTCTGTCGTCTTTTTCTATTCTTCAACAAAATGATAGCATTTTTGATGAAGATTACATGGACTTCTTGAGAGAACTCGAAACACAGTCTACACACTTTTATTTCATTATCCTACATATTAGACACTTAAATGGCACTTTATTGAATAATACACTATCAATATTATGCATTAAAAACCACGATATCTATTTTTTTGGATAATAAAAGAAAACTGACAAACTATTGCTACGAGTTCCCGCCAAAAAGTCCGCTTTCGACATTTTTTGAGTTTTGCTCGTTTTTTTTTTTTTTTTTTGTTTGGTTCTTTCCTGCTTTTGCAAGGAAAAGGCAAAGGCTTCTCTGGCCATACAGCCTATTCTTACGTAGTTTGCTCTTCTATCTAAATATTTTTCTATTTCATTTGAGTTCTCATTTATCAATTTCTGTCGTCTTTAACTTTTTCTCTATTCTTCAACAAAATGATAGCACTTTTGATGAAGATTTCATGGACTTCTTGAGAGCACTCGAAACACAGTCTACACACTTTTATTTTATTATCCTACATATTAGACACTTAAATGGCACTTTATTGAACAATACACTATCAATATTATGCATTAAAAACCACGATATCTATTTTTTCGGATAATAAAACAAAAATGACAAACTCTTGCCGCGAGTTCCCGCCAAAAAGTCAGTTTTGCTCGTTTGTTTGACAGTTCATTTTCATAACAAGTTTTTTTTTATGGCTTTGGGTACAAGTCTAGCAAATAATGTTACCATTTTTCCGTTTCCAAATTCCGCATAAAAAAGGTCACGCACGGCCGTTGCCGGCATCGGCATTCGGCAGCAACGACTGCTAACGAGTAACGAGTAACGACGCGACGGCACGTGATATCAAGGTAGGGAAGGATAGCCAATCGTAATATATAATAATAATAATATATCCGGAACTCCGGAACAAATCACACACGGTTATCTGGCCCCAAACTCAAACTAGGTAAAATTAAGTATGAGGACTTTTTGGCGGGAACTCGCGGCAAGAGTTTGTTATTTTTGTTTTATTATCCGAAAAAATAGATATCGTGGTTTTAATGCATAATATTGATAGTGTATTGTTCAATAAAGTGCCTAATTTAAGTGTCTAATATGTAGGATAATGAAATAAAAGTGTGTAGACTGTGTTTCGAGTGCTCTCAAGAAGTCCATGAAATCTTCATCAAAAGTGCTATCATTTTGTTGAAGAATACAGAAAAAGTTAAAGACAACAGAAATTGATAAATGAGAACTCAAATGAAATAGAAAAAGATTTAGAGAAGAGCAAACTACGTAAGAATAGGCTGTATGGCCAGAGAAGCCTTTGCCTTTTCCTTGCAAAAGCAGGAAAGAACCAAACAAAAAAATATATATATTAAGTATGAAAGAGACAGACTCTTGTCAGCTAATTCTTACCTTGGTGGTCTGGAACGGGACCTGGTGGTTGTTGTGTTGTGTTGTGAATTTGTGATTGATTTTCGATATGTCTTCGATCGATGTGTATTTTGTATTCGTGTTGTGAATATAAACTAAATTCTAATTTCCATATACCTAATTCTATAAACTATACAACATGGGCAAAAACAAAATGATCGCAAAGAGCTGTCCCAAGTGTGAAATGCAGGTTTGTGTCATTGCATACCCACATTTTCCTACAGTTTATTTTTACGTTTTTTGAGTGGTATCTATCATACTTTACGTTTCCAGACCTCAAGCCCTTTACAGACTTTCAGTCGATCGATAGCTGGACTGGTCGAGTTCTGTATGCTCTAGAAACTTTTTCCTCAGTGCTTCAGTGCCCTCAGCACGTAAAAATAAGATCTTTCCATTGGCTGCCGCTGTAGGTGCTATGGTCTGCCCTCTGAACGCCCATTCCTACAGGTTTCTTCACCATAATACACAATGGCCAAGTCCGCATTGGTGGAGGCTGTGGGGGCTAGTTGTCCTCCCCAGCGCCAGAAGTTTTAATTTTTTTTTTTTCTTTTTTTTTTTTTTTTTATGGCAGAGGTGGCAAACGAGCAGACGGATCACCTGATAAGCGATTACCGCCGCCCATAGACACCCGCAACACCAGAGGAGTCACAAGTTTAATGCTGCCTAAACGGGCATCTAGATTCAGATTCAAACATTTATTCGACACACACACAGAACATGAAACTAACAATACAAAATATACGATACAATCACAGAACTACAAAAATTTAACTAAATAGTACACCAAAAACATATTTAAATGTTGCTGCCTTTGAAAAATGGTGACACATCTCAAAAATTATGATTTTTCAAACATTTATTCGACACACACACAGAACATGAAACAAACAATACAAAATATATGATACAATCACAGAACTACAAAAATTTAACTAAATAGTACACCAAAAACATATTTAAATGTTGCTGCCTTTGAAAAATGGTGACACATCTCTAAAATGATGATTTTTCAGAAGAGCAGTTTAAAAATTGCAAATATTTTTTGTAGTAATAAAGATAACCCGATTATTGATAGTTATTACTTTTTATATTTATTAAAGTACTGTCTTGTTCACAATAAAATATAGCTCATGTTGAACACGGTTATATTCATAACTCAAAATTGGACTATTTGTTTTGTGCCACTATTTTCGAAAGGCAGCAGTATTAATTATAACAAAAAGAAAAATCATACTTTGCTGCACTGTAGTGCAGTGATCTAGTGATAACAACAGGCACCAATGCTTTGCCTTGCGGAGCCCTTAAAACGAGATAACAGCCACTATCAGTCAACCCCATCTAAGGTATGGCCGTGGTTATAGTCATTTAACTTGCGGGATCGACATGACCACAAAAACTGCACTGATCCACGACCACTGCACTAATTACAACTATTAATGAATATTGAAATGATGAAATTTCAATTTAAGTAAAACAATTTAATTTAAATAAATATTTGTGTACATTTGTCCGTCTGCTCGTTTGCCACCTCTGCCATAAAAAAAAAAAAAAAAAAAAAAAAAAATTTTTTAGTTTGTATTGTGTATCAGTGTGGCTTGCGTGGTTGCGTCGATCACGCCGGTTAACTGACTACAGACACTACCTGGATGCGTTTGACTGTTAGTATCATTTATCTCAACCGTTTCTGTGCTTCGCAAGGCACGTTAAGTTGTTGGTATCGGCTGCTATTACTACATGGCAGTCGTTAAGCCATGTCGGAGGCCTTATACGCGGCTTCAAAACTACTGACACTGGGGTTGGCAACTAGCCCCACAACCTCCACCAATCCGGACTTCTATGGGATATGGGAGATCCGTGCCCCTGCAGTGGGGACGATATGGGTTGTTAAAAATTAACAATGTTTTTTTTTGTTTATTCACATATATTTGTATTTGCAATTGTAAATGGAGAGTAACGTTATAAATTCAGAGATACAATTGCCGATTTATCTATTTATTTAAAATTTTTCATTAAAAGATCATAGCCAGTGATCGGAGTAGGTAGATTGATTTTTGGTACTTGCATCGTGATTTTATAACATGGACAATCCTTTTTTCTGGAAGGTTCCAGTATTTCCGGATTGAGTTGAGTATTATTAAAGTAAATCTGGTTCAGTCAATTGGTTCTGAGGGAGCAATTTATTTATATGTTGAATAAAAGAAAGAATAATCGTTATTGTTTGCTTAAAAATGTTAAACTCTCCGAATCCGAGCGGCATGTCCATATTAACATACACGTTTCCGGTCATTGACCCTAAACCAATCTACCTACTTTCTAGGTGGCGAAAAGTCAAGGCCGTCTTCATCCCAAAGCCAGGGAGAAAGTGCTACCGGGAAGTAAAGTCTTTTCGGTGCATTAGTCTCTCGTCGTTTGTACTGAAGACACTAGAAAAGATAATAGATGGTAGCATACGCTCTAGGATAACGGCAGGCAACCAACCCCTGCATAGCAATCAGCATGCCTACATAGAGGGGAAATCAACCGAGACAGCCTTACACAATCTTACCCTTAGGATTGAACGGGCCATAGACAGGGACAAGGCCTACGCAGTCGGTTGCTTCTTCGACGTGGAAGGAGCTTTTGACAAAGCACACTTCAGTGCGGTTGAGAACGCCCTAAACAGAGAAGATATCCCATCAGCACTGGCGAGATGGGCCATAACCATGTTAAAGAATCGTATTATTACTACGACTCTAGGTGCGGAGACACGTACAGTTATAGCCAAGAGAGGATTCCCTCAGGGGGGGTGTCTCTCTCCACTCCTGTGGTGCCTTCTCATAGACGGCCTAGTGAGCGCCGTCAATAGACAGCATATATATATGCAAGCCTATTCGGACGATGGAGCTCTCCTCGTCACAGGGAAGGTGCTAAGTACTGTGAGGGCTATCACTATGAAAGGATTGAAGCTGGTCGAGAACTGGTGTCAGGACAAGGGCCTCGGACTAAATCCGGACAAAACAAATATAGTTCTCTTCACCAGAAAAAGGAAAAACATAAGCCTGGCGCCAATCGCGTTAAGAGGAACCATTCTAGAAATCACAGAAGAGATAAAGTATCTGGGGGTGACACTGGACAAGACCCTGAACTTTAATAGTCACATAAGAAACCAAAGCAAAAAAGCAATAATGGCTCTGATGCAATGTAGAAGAGCCGTTGGTAGGATCTGGGGGCTGAAACCGAAGGTCTGCCAGTGGATATACAAAGCCATAATACTCCCAAGGATTCTCTATGGCTCGATAATATGGTGGCACAGAGCCAACGTCGGGCAGAATCTAAAAGAGCTAAGGAAAATACAAAGGGCTGCAACTCTTATGACCACAGGAGCCATGACCTCCACGCCAACAATGGCGCTAGACATGGCCTTGGGATTGAACCCTATCCAAATAGAAGTCAAAAGAAGAGCAGCAGAGCAATGGTATAGAATGAAAGCATGCAAGGAATGGAAGGCGAAGAACGCAGATGCAGGTCACGCCACCATAGAGGAAGCACTAGGAAGGGATATGTCGTTACTGTTGACAAATAACGACCTAATCAAGAAACAAAGAATATTCAATAAGAAGTATAGAATACATATAGGTGACAGATCAGACTGGGAACTAGGGACAACTGATGCCCAGCTCATCTGTTATACAGACGGATCTAGAATGAAAGGAACGGGACAAGCAGGTGCCGGGATTCATATACCCAGTGACCCTAGCGCAGACAAGACTCTTTCCTTGGGGACATACGCAAGCGTATTCCAGGCGGAAGTCTTTGCTATCAAGGAATGCGTAGAAGAAGTGCTGAACAGTACCGAAGGGGAAGTGGACGGTACTATAATCTACTCAGATAGCCAGGCAGCCATAAAAGCACTCGCCAAAGCAGAAACTGTTTCGGAACTAGTCAGGGAGTGCAAGGAAGCACTCAACAAACTGGCTAATAAAATGGCGGTTACAGTAGCATGGGTACCGGTACACATGGGAACATTAGGCAATGAAAGAGCAGACGCGCTAGCAAGGGAAGGAGCCAGCACTAGGTTCGTCGGACCAGAGCCAGCACTTCCTATTTCTGCAACAGTCACCAAAGGGGTCATCGATGAACTCATGAAACGTGAAACACAGAAAGCCTGGGCTGGGTGCACCGGCTGCAGACAATCGAAGATGTTTCTGAAAGGAATGAATCGCCGAAGAACTAGGACATTACTGTCATTAAGTAGGACAAGTCTAGGAACGGTCTTAGGCATCATCACTGGGCATTGTAGACTTAATCGACATATGTCCCTAATAGACGGTACCACCGACCCTAACGTTGGGAAATCCGTCATGGATACCCAGTCACTGCGGGGGCAGCAACCGGGTTATGCCGGACTCCTACCGGCTAAAACCCAACGGCGTTCCCGCTTCGCCGTATGGCAGGGGTCTGGGAAACCGGCAGAGCCTTTACCTCCAGTCCCCCACCGGCGACTGCCACCCGAAGGCGGCCCGGCTGCGTGTTGGGCAGATAATCTGCCCACCCGCGTTTGTAGGGTGCACCGGACGCAGAGCGCACCCTCCAACTGCTTCCTCAAAGTGGACAGTAGACCCCCCGGTCTACTGTCTGGAAGCGATGCGATGGGGGCCAGGAGACCCGACCCCCTGCGGCGGATAAGATGGTAGGCTCCGCCGCCAACCGACGCCGCGCAGAGATGAAAATCTCTGGCGGCACCCGCCTGGGGCATCGATAAGATCGACGCCCCCGAGCATCCCTTGATTGGACCCTTCAGAAAGGGTCCAAGGGAGCTCCTCCGCGGTGGGCGCGAGACACATCCCTAAGGATAGTCAAGCGCCCCCTCCTGTGCTGCGCTTCGTCTGGTCCCTCGCTTCAAGCCTGTCCGGTATGGGTGACCCTATCCGGCATAGCCTTGAAGGTCATTAGGACACTCAAGCCCCCCCACCACCGACCCCTCCTGCCCTAACTGCGGAGCGCTGGAGACTAGCCAACACTTCTTGGCGGAGTGCGCATTATACAGCAGGCTCAGGTGGGAGATGTTTGGCACCGACAGCATCGACGAAGAAGAACTATGTGACCTGGACACTGGTCGCATAGCGGAGTATTGCAGGAGGAGCGCAAGGTTTATGGGGGGGACGTCAACGGGGACACAGTAACGCTCGCGTACCACCGGGAATAGGGTGTAATGAGTCCACCTGGCGACTTGAACACCCGCCTGTGCCCCGCAGGCGTCCCATCCAGCAATAATAATAAAATAATAATAATAATCTACCTACTTCGATCACTGCCGTGCTTACGATAGAGCAGTAAGTATATTTTTAAAAGCAGTAACTTTATCCATTTCGTCATTTAATAATATAAGAACTAATAAATAAGACAGATAAATGATAACGTAGTATAAAAGTACTAACTCTGAGCTACACATTTCAAAAATTGTAATTTAAAATAATCTAAGGAAACAATTCGGAAAATGCAAAAATGTGGCGAAAACTCGAAAGTGTGTTTCAGAGATTTACTGCTCTTATCGTAAGCACGGCAATTCACTGATCATAACATATTTTGCTGACTTCTTACTATACTGCCCTCTGTACACTTTGCGGCCTTCTTCCTTATGAGGGCAGTTTTTTTTTATTTATTCTTCCAGCATACTTTACAGCATTACTACATATACTCACTTTCACACACAAATTCATAGCATTAAACAAAAAAAAATGCATGTTTTCTCTTTAAATGATATTCCATATATACTCTCTTTGTTTTTGCTACCTCTGTACTCACCTTTACTTCAAAAATGTAGTAATGTACACTTTAAATTACATATTAAAATTGTGAAACAATTACTCCCTGGGGTGGAGGCCTGGTGACCTGAAATACAGAATTTTATATTCTAGTTTAGGCACCAGACTCCGACTACACAGTGCTGATCAACTTACTATTTGTTTACTTATTATACAATCTCTGTTTTACATATAATTTTGCATTGAAGTGGTGAGAAAATAAAGAATTATTATTTGGATTTGATTATCTTATTAAAATAAATTAAAGCCAGTTTTACAAAGTATGACATACCTACTTAAATAACATTAGTGAATGAGAGAAAATAAAAAAAAAGCCAAACTATGAAAAGGTTGATAACCAAAAAATTTTATTCAACTATCTATCTGCGTCTTCCGAGTGTGTGTGTTTGTATTGGTGAGAGAGAGTGTGTGTATGTGTGAGTGCTTGGGAGGATGATGGATCGAGAGAACTTACTATATTATTAAGGAACTTACCTCGCGAAACAGATAATATGTCGGTTTTGGCAAACTGCTTATTAAAGGATAAGACCATGCGATGAACTGTAGAGTTTTGCGCGTAGTTCGCAGTAGTATACAATCATTAGTCGGCCATAAAAGATGCCAGCTACACTTTCTTGACTATTCGGTACATAATTCCTGAATGCAGGTAGCGGTAGCATCCAAGTCCTGTAAATGCGGTCACACATTCTTCGCGTCGAGACGAGCCGCGGACCATTTGCCTGCTGTCGAGGATATCCGCAGACGGACAGGCCGCGTGCGACGGGCGCAGCCCCAGTTCTATGACTCGCAACATTATCAGAAGCAGAAAAGACGAGTGAGAATTTATTGTTTTTTGTTTATTGGGCTCTTCAATGAGTACACTGGTTCATGCATAAGGACACATTCATCTTAATATCTTATCTATAGTTCTATAAGGTGCTACTTTATTAGTGCCCGATATTTTAGTCAGTGCTTCTACTCCTGATTCTGATCAACTTTCCCGAAGGAACCCATAGTCAAATCACAAAAACAATTTTGGATTCTTCATACACATCGATCAGCCGAGCGGCCAAATTAGTATGAAGAGTCCAGATTTTTTTTTGCGATTTGACTGGGTTCCTTGGGGAAAGTTGATCAGAATCAGGAGTAGAAGCACTGACTAAAATATCGGGCACTAATAAAGTAGCACCTTATATTCTATTCCATTTTTCTATTTGGCATTCCACATCTCATACCGAGCGTGATTTTGCCAATGTCTAGTGAAAAATGGGAGAATCTTCAATAAAAAAATGGCGAAACGCCAATGTCAAGTGAAAGTGAGGGCTCTAAGGGTGATGGGCACTTAAAGACGCTCCACGTGGTGGTTTGCTGCTGGAACTCGGAAAACGGAGCTGTCTCCCGAGTTAATCCTCTTCTTATTATCGCTTATCTCGAATCGGGATCACAGCTATTTCTCCATCACAAAAATAACGTTGAAACTATTCTAAAACGGTAATAATAGTAAAATTAACTTAACAGACGTGTGCTCGGTACAAGTCCTGGCAACCAACCGCATCTATAGTTAATTCCAATCAAAAAAAGCAAAAGGTAAACAAACTTAGTAGGTAACTGACATTGACATGTGTCAGTTCCATACTATGTTTACCTTTTGCTTTTTTTGATTGGAACAAGGTATTAAGTTTGTTTACCTTTTGCTTTTTTTGATTGGAACAAGGTATAAGTTTGTTTACCTTTTGCTTTTTCTTGATTGGAACAACGTGTGTTTCACTAATTACAGAAGCCTGCATGCATTAAGTTTATCCACCCTAAAACAGACGCCTACGGTGGATCCTCGGAAACGCGTGTTCATGTCCAAAACGGATGGATATTATTTTTCTTTAGTTAAAAGATAGCCTATATCTTCATGTCACGTGAAATGCAAATAAACAAATTCCCTTGACCTTGACCACCAGACCACCAGCAGGTGCAGTGACAAAAACAATTTCTTGGACTTTTCATACAAACTTGGCTCGCCAGCTGATCGATTTGTATGAAAACTCCAAAAAACTTATTGCTATTTCAACAAAGTTGTAGAACCAAAGTTGTTCAGCTTGATGAGTAGAAGCCCACCTTGAAGTATTACTGCACCTTTTTGTTACACCCTGTATATGTAAATCATAAATCATAAAATAAATATTTTATATGTATTTTCTTTTAATTTTCAGTCACCAAAGAAAAGGGGCCTAGATGAAGATTACAAAAACAAGGAGAAAGAAAGTGGTAAGTTATTTTTATGATTTTTTTGTCTAGAGATGTACTACCGACTACCTATAGTTCATTCCAGTCAAAAAAAGCAAAAGGTAAACAAACATAGTATGCAGATGACATTGACATGTGTCAGTTCCATAATTAGTTTGTTTACGTTTAGTTTTTTTTTTGATTGGAATGAACCTATAGTCTCCGGTAAATAAAGCCGACTAGCGAATATCCGACTCGGCAATTTTGTTACAATCCAACTATTCGCCGAGTATTCTGTATGTGGTTTATAGAAAATAACAAAATGTAAACAGAGATCTAAAACCACTTTCCATCTGGTGGGCCGTCAGCCTTTCGCCACAATAAATAAAAAAGATAATTTGTCAGTTCTGATGATGTTCTTTTTTTTTTACTATAAACCCCAGCTTTGTCTTTTGCTGAAAAACAACAAAAATATTTAATCCTTTGACCGCCACAATCAGCTATGGCCAACAACGGTTTTTGTGCCACATACGCTAGGATTTCAGATTTTAATACATTTTCATCGCACCGTTCCTCATAGCGTAGCGTGGCGGAAATGGTAATAGACGTACCTGACTCGGCCCCAATCTACAGTTCTCACTGACTTGATGGTCACGATTACTGATATGCCGTTCCCGGAAATATGCCCGCAAGACAAAGACATCACTCCATATTACATTTAGCGCCGTCCCTTGGGAATATTCTTATGGGAATATACCCAATATTCCGTATACTATAATAATATTTATAGTTTGGTCTATGTATATTAGTAGTTTCTTAAGTTCAGTATTTACTTTTTAATTATTGTTTTTTCATTATTGATATTGCGCACTACCTTATAAAATGTTCTTACGCGATTTCCTTCACCTAAAGGTTGTCTGGAAGAGATCGCTCTTTAGCGATAAGACCGCCTACCTGTATAACTTTTTTTTTAATGTTTATGTTTTTATTTTCCTGTTTTGTTGTGCAATAAAGTGTTTTCATTCATTCATTCCCACAGGACTATTGTAATACAGTAATACCCCGCTTTACGCGACCTCGTTATGCGCGGTTTCGATTTTACGCGAATTTCAAATTTCGCGCTATAATGCCTCTCTTTACGCGGATTGGTTACATATACCTACATATTTAGTAATGTAAGTAATTGCCTAACTTGTCTTTGGTCGCGGGAATTCCCACTTTCTCTGACCATTCTCGTAAATAAAAGAATGGGGAATCCCTTCAGAGTAGGACTTTTTGGGGATTCCCTTTTTTGTTTCGTTCGTCTTACGTAAGTACATTACATATTTTAATCTCAGCTGGCAGTCGTGTTCTAACCTTTGGTGAAAATAATTCAAAGCTACGTTAAAAATGCCGCCGAAGAAAAAGGAGCGCAAAAGCTTAACTTTGGAATTGAAATTAAAAGTCTTAAGAAGAATGGAAAATAGAGGCAAAGCAACAATAGTTGGCAGAGATTTTGGACTCTCAGAATCGACTGTACGATCGATTTTTAAAAATCGGGAAAAAATTAAACTTTCCAGTGAAAGTTCGACAACTATAAGTGCAACAATATTGACTCGTTCGAGGCCCGCTATCCTAGAAAAAATGGAAAAGTTGCTAGCAGTCTGGATCGACGATTTAAATAAAAAGAACACGCCGCTGAGTCAAGCTCTCATATGTACAAAAGCAAACTCTTTGTTTGAGATGCTAAAGTCACAAGAAGGTGAAGGGAGTTCCACCCCAACTTTTAATGCCAGTAAGGGCTGGTTTCACCGGTTTAAACGGCGTTCAAATCTTCACAATATCCGCATAACGGGTGAAGCCGCCAGCGCAGACACTCAAGCTGCAACAGAGTTTCCAGACGAGTTTCAAGAGTTTGTAGCACGAAAAAAAATTCCTGCCTCTGTCATTTTCAACGTTGATGAGACCGGGCTTTACTGGAAAAAAATGCCTTCTAAAACTTTCATATCTAAAGAAGAACGTCAAGCTAGCGGTTTCAAAGTCGCGAAAGATAGATTGACTTTACTGCTGGGTGGTAATGCCACTGGTGATTTTAAGCTTAAACCTTTACTGGTGTATCAATCAGAAACACCCCGAGCAATGCGAGGTACTAATAAAGCAAGCCTACCAGTTGTGTGGCGATCCAACCGAAAGGCGTGGGTTACACGAGAAGTTTTTCAAGATTGGTATTCTAACAGTTTTTGTCCCTCAGTCAAATCCTACTGTGACAGAAACGGACTTGAACGTAGAGTTATACTACTCTTAGACAATGCCCCAGGACATCCAACCGTTTTAGATACGCCCAGAGACTTAAAAGTGTACGTAAAGTTCCTTCCACCAAACACTACGTCAATATTACAACCTATGGACCAGGGAGCAATAGCAAACTTCAAAGCTTATTACCATCGCCGCACATTTAGCCAGCTGATTCATGAAACTGACGGCGAAGGAAGACAGTCTATGCGAGAGTGGTGGAAATCATACAACATCATGAAGGCAATACACAACATAGACCAGGCCTGGAATGAAGTTAAAAAAAGTTGCATGAATGGTGTGTGGCGTAATCTTTGGCCTGATGTAGTGGAAGCACCTAGGAGAAGTGTTCAGATGCAGAGACAAGTGCTTGAAGACATTGCTACAATGATTGAAGGCTCTGAACTGGAAGGTGTCACAGTAGAAGATCTCGAAAATCTTATAGCGATGGATGACGAACCTCTCAGCAACGAAGATTTAATCGAGTTACAGAATAATCCTTTCAATAGTGAGGAGGAACAAGTAGAAGAGAGAGTTTTATCTTCAAGTGCAATACAAAATGCTCTTTCAAAGATTTATTCAGGTTTGGACATATTGCAGAGCATAGACAGTGATGATGACCGTGTTTTAACAGTGTGTCAATCAGTAAAAAGCAGTGTCGCGTGTTATGAAAATATTTTACAAGATCGTAAACGAAACGCAACCCAGAAGACAATAGATACATTTTTCCGTAAAAAAAATGTATAATGTAACGCTACACAATGTGGTTTTAGAATTAAAGTATTGATTTGCATTTTGTTATGACTTTTGGTTATGATTAAACGTGACCCCCTTATACGCGAATTTCACTTAACGCGAATTTTTGCGGAACGTATCCCTCGCGTAAAGCGGGGTATTACTGTATAGAGCGCTGTCTCTATGTAAGGGAATATATCCGGGAATGGCACATCAGTAGTCTAGATCCTCAAACCCACAGGTTACGACATGAAAGAAGAAGCGTGGCGGTCGAAGGGTAAATAATAAAGCCCCCTATGCTCTAATCTGTGACTGAACGGTAGGGTGCGTTTCCACTAAGGCGAAGCGGTGCGCAGTAGACGTGCCGAATTGACCAATCAGATTATTCAAAATCTCTGCTTCACTCCATTTCGAGCAGTATGATTGGTCAATTCGGCACGTTTCCGCTCCGTCCCGCCTCAGTGGAAACGCACCCTACCCATTGACCGCTTCGCTAGTCTTTGACAAATCGTGCCCCCACCGCCAACGTCGGCTCCAGCTGACAAAAATGTATGAAAATCTTTAATCCTAGCGCGGAAACCGGTTGTCGGCCCTAGCCGACTGTGGTGCTCAAAGGGGTCCATCCAACTAATAACTCGCGTCGTTATCAGCCACGGCGCGCGCTCGCCGCCGCCGCGCATTGCGCCGCGCCGCGCGCGAATCCGCCGGCGCGGGCGACCGCACGCGCGACCCCACGCCGCAACTCCGCCCCGCGCAGTTGGCTACCTGTAACCTCATACTGCAGGAGATTAATAGGAAAATGAGGGCTGTGACTTGGCAACCGCCGAGTGAATGTTAACCATAGAATAAAATTAAATACGAAAATATGTATCAATTTCGAAATTGTCCATGGGTAGTTGACTGCATCAAAAATAAAAAATGAAACATTATTCACTAAATAGCTCTTTTTGCGCAACGTGACGTCATAATTTCGTATAGTTCATTCCAATAAAATAAAAAAGGCAAAAGGTAAACCAACTAGTAGGCAACTGACGTTCCCATCAAAAAATAGCAAAAGGTAAACAAACTTAGTAGGCAACTGACGTTGACATGTGTCAGTTCCATAGTAAGTTTATTTACCTTTTGCTTTTTCTTGATTGAAATAAGGCTCAATTCCATACTCATTGCGAATTTTTATAAACAAAAAAGATCCAATAAACCCGCATCGTTGTCAGCCACGTCGCAACTCCGCCCAGTACAGCTAGCCACCTCCTGTAGCCTCATACTGCAGGAGATTAATAGGAAAATCAACCGCTGTAAGTTGGCAACCGCTGAGTGACTCTTAACCATACCTTACTTTTAATATAGGTCGTTGAAATAACAAAATCCCAAAAATAAACTGGGTAGGGTAGATGACTGCAAGATTTTTTAAAAATCCTTTATTGACATCATCTCAGCTGGTCGTAAGTGATGATGATGCCGAAGATGGAAGCGGGCTTTCCGAGATTCCCCAACGCAGTATTTTTTGAAATAGCGAACTGACGTATGACGTCATATCTTGTATAGTGGCTTCCATACTCATGACGAAATTTTCATAAATTAAAAATTGTATTTATGAAATTCCAAGCTATTGTAGTAAGTTTTTCTACTGTTTTAATATAAAAATATTTCATTTGTCCAGCAGTAGACGTCTTTCGGCTGATGATGATTTCTTAATTAATAGAAATAGAAACTCTTTATTTAATGTAAAAACACAACACCTTAAAGTAAGACATTCGTTCTTAAGCTAAAAATAAATGTAGGTGCTGCATAGTGACACTAAAAAGGTCCCCACTCAGCATTAGTCGTAACAGGCAGGTGCTGCTACAACGCTGGTTTTCTGTGGGGCCTTGTTTAATGTGTGTAAGACAGCAAAACTACGGGACACATTTAAAATACAATTAATTGTTGATGCAGTCAATTATAGTTCATTCCAATAAAAAAAAAACAAAAGGTAAACAAACTTACAATGGAACTGACACTTGTCAATATCATTTGCATACCAACTTTGTTTACCTTTTGCTTTTTTTTTGATTGGAATGTACTATACCCTGTTGTATTTCAATGTGATTTATTTAGATAAGTGTACTATAATTGTAAATAATTAGACATATTATTTAATAAATAAGAATTCAGTTAGTCAATTTTGTGCGTATTCTTTCACCACAATTATATCTAAACCTTGTTCCAATAAAGAAAAAGCAAAAGGTAAACAAACACTATGGAACTGACACATGTCAACGTCAGTTGCCTAACTCCATTCCAAACTCGATGATATGGGTGACATATCCATAGGATGTACTGGAGTACCTTATGGAGTTTTCATAAAGTCATTAATCGATTATCGTCTTCGCATCTGACAGCTGTCACCCATATCAGCCTGTTTGGAATATAGGATTACCTTTTCCTTTTTTTTTGATTGGAATAAACTATACCTTCTACATCTGGCCGCGCGGAACAACATGTTCCCGTAGCACCGGCGATGTGGAAGAGTGCGGGCGCCACTCGTATTCTCTTCTCGCTCTAGCGAACGATGTCTCTGAGCGACAGAAAAGGATAGTCCTACGGGAAAATGTGATTATGTGCGGCCAGATATGGTTCAACCTTTATTGTATACATGTGTTAACAACCCATTACGTCCCCACTGCAGGGGCACGGGTCTCTTCCCATACATCGGGAAGTTTAGGCCATACTCCACACACGGGGGCCAAGTCCGGATTGGTGGAGGTTGTTGGGTTAGTGGCCAACCCCAGTGTCAGAAGTTTAGCGATAGCAGCCGGCACCAACGGCTTAACGTGCCTTGCGAAGCACGGAAACGGTCGCGATAAATGCCACTAATAGTCAAAGCCATCCAGGTTATGACCGTGTCTGTAGTCAGTTAACCTGAGTGATCGACGCGAACACGCAAGCCGCACTGAGTGACGACTGATTATATACATGGCACACATGAATCTGGGGGCTTGATTTGTAACCTTGTATCAAAAAAAATGCTAAACCCCAGAATTTTATACAGAGTGTAAGGGACAGGTTTCCGAAAACTTTAAGGGCTTGCTCAGTAGACGAAACTGAACAACTTTCCACAAGAAATTTTTTCAGGAAACGAAAAAAAAAATCGGCTTCTCCATACAAAATTATAAATTTGATTGGACAGTTTGTATGGAGAAGCCGATTTTTTTTTTCGTTTCCTGAAAAAATTTCTTGTGGAAAGTTGTTCAGTTTCGTCTACTGAGCAAGCCCTTAAAGTTTTCGGAAACCTGTCCCTTACACCCTGTATTATCCTTATTTTAGCCAAAATTGCAGTGGCAGGCAGGCAGTGGGCAGGGCAAATAGCTCGTAGAACAGATGGCCGTTGGGCCAATAAAGTTCTCGAATGGCGACCGCGCACCGGAAGGCGCAGTGTGGGCAGGCCTCCGACTCGGTGGACCGACGACCTGGTAAAGGTTGCAGGAAGCCGCTGGATGCGAGCCGCACAGGACCGGTCGGTGTGGAAATCCTTGGGGGAGGCCTTTGTCCAGCAATGGACGTCTTTCGGCTGATAGATAGATAGATAGCCAAAATTGGTTAGCACCATCTCACATCGCCTCCGTAGCCTAGTGGCTTGTCTGCTCGCTTCAGATCAGGAGGTCGCAGTTTGATTCCCGGCGGGAATATACCGGAAAATGCCGGTATATTCCCGCCGGGAATCATACCTAACTGCTGTTAACATTGATGTTTGGCAGCAAGATTCAGATAAGATGGTGGTAGTGGTAGCCAGGCGGACTCAGAAAATGCCCTGTCACCAACTAAACCAAATCCTACAAAATGGACCCCACCGGGAAGCAAACCCGTAAGTATATGAATGAAGATAAAAATATTGGTTAATTTATATATAAGTATACTATATGTGTTATATTTCATATCAAAAACCTCTGCAACCAATACAATAGGATGTGAATGTAAAAGAATAGACAATTACGTATAAAAATATTTAAAATAAACGACAAAAAATACATGAATAACGCAGCTCTCTGTGTAAACTGGTCACGATAAAGATATCTTCTAAGTCTTTCCATTAATATTTTCCATTAAGAAGAGTCCATCTTGTATGTCTCTTCACGCAAATAATGGCGCTCGCTTCATGATAATCCAGGAATGTAATCAAATACCTATTATAGTCCTTCCAAAATACCTGCAAGAGAAACAACTGTGACTTTAAGGCTTTATACCGTATACAGCCTAACAAGAAAAAAGTACGTAGGGTAAGGGGAGGTAATTCCGTGATAAGCAAATTGATTTTAGTCACAACTAAAAATAGAAAAACGAGATCAAATGGTGTATACAGGTGTTAAAAAAAGTGTTGGAGGGAGTTTCTTTAGGGCCCGCCCGTTTCTTCTCACTCCGCAAACACTTCCTGAAACGGTGGGTATACGAGTTCCGAGTGGTAGGAACCTCGTATTAGGTAGATAAAAGAATGACGTTCGAAAAGTGTACCTGCTACCTTGCTACCTACTTAGAATAAAAATATTTTCATTTTCTATTTCGTTCAGTGCGTTTGAAATTTTAAGGGCTTACTCAGAATCAAGTATAGAACCCAGGAAAAATATTGAAAGAAAACCGTTCTCCAAATTTTTTTTCACATTCTCATACTAAATCTGAATAGTGAATCAAGAATTTGTATGAAAACCTGAAACAAAAATTTGAAGAGTAGATTTTTTCAATATTTTTCCTGGATTCTATACTTGATTCTGAGTAACCCTTTAAAATTTCAAACGCACTTTTTTAACACCCTGTATATTAAAGTTTTCTACATACATTTTATCTTCCTTTTATGAATACATATTACAGTTTTATACTCGATCCTTATTTTAATTATTACGTTTTTTTGATGATCATATGTATGGGTAATATCGTGAGTTGGTATGGTAATATCGTGATAGTGGATAGGTTATGTCGTGTGATAGGCCAAATTTTCAGGAAATTGAAGAAAACAATAAATAAATTAATAAAAAAAAGATTTATTCTTCTAAATTTATCATCTATATTTAAATGGTCCTGGCAGACAGACCCGACAGTGTGCTGCAGAAGCACTGGCTCACAGCCCTCACCCACCCACATGCTGGGCATACTTATTGAATAAATTATTTATTTGTTTTATTCTTGTGTCACTAACATAGTTATAAGTCTTTACTAACATATTATGGATCTAAGTTGTCTGGTTAATAAATAAATAATAATAAAATATATATAGTGCAGTGCAGAAGTAGAAGATTCATAAGTATTAACAACTTTATTTCTGCACAGTCATCATTCAGTATGATACGTTCAGATGTAAATATCTTCATCAGGAGCAATTTTGAAGCTTAAATTGTGAAAAAAACGATAGCAGTGTCGTGATATAAACAAATATAATTCCAGCATAGTACAGAATATAACACATAGATAAGCATGTAAACTATACCATACAAGCACATGGACACCTAAAATTTATCATTTACATGATCAAAATTACCCGACAAAATACATCACTCAAATTACAACAAAAATTTGCTTAAAATAATGTGCCGCAAAACTTAAGGATTTTGAACTGAAAATTTTAGAATTTCAGCATTTCAACTCGGTAATCGTTGCTTTAACCAATTTACCGTCACTTTAACATAAAATAATAAAGAACTTTTACCACAAAGCACTCCTTTACCTCAATTTTACTCCTCACTATCGATCTTTGTCACAGCTGATCGTAATTTCGCCGCCCCAAACGAAAACAATTTGTTACAAGCTCGTTTCAAACGCTACGAAGCAGACAGGCATATCGCTATCTTGCTAACAGTTTACTGCATAACTATTCGCGGTCTCACGTCAATTTAGTGATAGACAGTGGTGTAGCAGGCTGTAAGAAAATTATCACGACATTACCTTTATCACGAAATAATCTCCCTTTACCCTAATATCCGGGACAAATCACTGACGGTCACAACGGTCATCTGGCCTCAAACTAGGATTCCCTGTATTATGGGAACCAGAGACTGATATACATACACATATACGTTTTTAAATACATACACACACAGATATAATACACCCGGACACAGAGCAAACAAATCTGCTCATTACAGAATTGTTTACCCTGGGTGGAGATCGAACCCACGACTCTCAGATCAGTAGTCAGGGGCGCTAACCACTGAGCCACCGAGTCAGTCATAATCTATTATATGATAGATACATAACAATAATAGATAAGATCACAAAAACATACTTCCAGGGTTGCTCTTCTAGTCTATAGCGTTGTCACTCTCGCTCACATTTGATCAATTCTTGCGCTAAACATGTGGGGGATATGATACATAAGTTTCCTCTTCACTTATATGTTATGGGTCGTCCAATAGACGTATGTATGACAGCATGTGACGTCATAAAATTTGACAGAATTTCTTGAGAGCTGCAACAAGTTATATTAGGGGGGTTGGTTGCCGGAACTTGTACCGAGCACACGTCTGCTGAGTTAATTTTTCATTATTTCCGTTTTAGAGTAGTCTCAACGTTATTTTTGTGATGGGGAAATAGCTGTGATTCCGATTCAGTGATAAGAAGAGGATTAATTTGGGAGACAGCTCTGTTTTCCGAGTTCCAGCAGCAAACCACCACATGCGTCTTTAAGCGCCCATCACTCTTAGAGCCGCGTCTTTCACGTGACATTGGCGTTTCGCCTTTTTTTTTCATTGAAGATTCTCCCATTTTTCACTTGACATTGGCAAAATCACTCCTTAAATGAGATGTGGAATGCCAAATAGAAAAATAGAATAGAAGTTATATTAGTAGGATGTTTTTAAAAATACGGATATTTAATTTAAACTTAAGTATACTGTGTATAGGGATAGTATGCTTAATCATTCTACACTAGGTACTACGAGTAATGTGCCGGTTCCGGGAATATTCCTGTAGATAGAGACAGCGCTCTATATGACAAATTGTGTTGTCCCTTGGGAATATTGGGAATATTTCTAATTGAATATTCTGTATCATCATCAGCCGAAGGACGTCCACTGCTGGACAAAGGCCTCCCCTAAGGATTTCCAATTTTCCACATTTGGATCATGTATCTGTATCATTGCGAATCAATTCATGCAATATTCCACAATATTCTAAGGGACGGCGCTTATCTCGACCGTGTCCGTGCGTCGCAAGGCACGTTAAGCCGTTGGTGCCAGCTGCTATCACTTGATGACAGTCGTTACGTCATTTCGGAGGCCTTACAGGCGGGTTGAAAACTTCTGTCACTAGGGTTGGCCACTAGCCCCACAACCTCCACCAATCCGGACTTGGCCCCCGTGTGTGAAGTATGGCTTAATCTTCCCGAGTTATGGGAAGAGACATGTGCCTCTGCAGTGGGGACATGGGTTGTTTATGATAATGATGTATGAGTATTCCACACTATAAAAGAGACAAGACCAACTCACCAGATTTTTTATGAGGCACCAATCTCGCGGCCTCCCTTAGCCCAGTTAACGCTGCACCATGCACAGAAGAGTAATATTTAGAATGGGTTGCTTCCCCGGCGAACAGCACCCTGGGTATACCGGTCACGTCTACCAGCGGTTCGGCCAGGATCTGGCGGGCGTGGGGGAACTCATGTATGTACTCGTAGGAGTCTGAACCTCTGGTATAAGGATTGGCGAACCACGCCGATCTAAAAAAGATAATTAGGTAAGATTTTCAGTCAAAGCTGATAAATCTTTTTGCGTAGGGCATATAGCTTGTTGAACAGATGGCAGTTGGGGCATTAAAGTTCTCGAGTGGCAGACAGACAGACATACAAATAATTTATTCAACACAACGACACACAAAACAAATTACATTAGTGGCAACCGCGCACCGAAAAACGCAGCGTTGGCAGGCTCTCACTCGTTGGACCGATGCTGGTGAAAGTCTCGGGAACCCACTGGATGCGGGCAGCGCAGGACCGGTCGATGTGGAAATTCTTCGGGTAGTCCTTTGTTCAGCAGTGGACATCTTTTGGCTTATGATGATAAAATCTTTTGGTGTTACAGATAGGTGCAGATACAAGGCGGTGATAGACCCTATACTTTTTTTACATAGGCACACTTTTTATTCGTTTAAAGCGACAAACGGTACACCGTTATAGAGGGTGTGGAATTTTTTCCCGTTGTCCACCAGTGGTGGAAAAAAAGTGGGGGACAACGGGAATAGACGGACGCTAACCCGCTACGCACGGCGTGAACCTGTCTGGAGTATCCCTAGCCATGGCATACCTGACCACCCTGATGGGCTCCGGCACTTTCGTATCGAAGCCGAGGAACCACCTCAGGACGTCCATGCACTTCCTCTCCACTACATCATCAGGGAGAAGCTCCATCTGCAAATGTCAAACCTTCAAATAATTAACCCTGTCAATGTCCTCATTGTAGTGACCTACGTATAACTTCGCTCGCTGGGGTTGGTTGTCGGAATCAGGGTTGTTGCGGATGCAGTTTTTTTAAATCCGATGCAGATGCGGATATTTAAAGGCTTATATCCGCGGATGCGATTGCGGATGCAGATCTTAAGATTAAGATTAAATTTAAAAAATGATACTAATCCCTAAATTTTTATTAAATAATTAAATACTGAGATGTAATGAATAATGTCACCTTTGAGAGCTGTTAGAAAACTTGAGAGTTTATTAAATACTTAGTAATCAAAGTTAAAAACTGGAGCATTATATTTGATAAAAACTAAAAAGTAACTTTGGTGCCTTTTGGTCTAATGATGTACTTTGGTACTTACTTGAAAATAATAGATTGAATGAAAAAAAATCTTAGAATAGAATAGAATATAAATCTTTATTTGCTCTGAATTGGGTAACATTGAGGTAGAATTACATAAAGTTAGATCGCCAAATTCAGCCATAAAATATAGCATATACTTTTTGTAATTAATTAATGTGCCCAATTAATTTTCTGAACCTTAATATTATAATTATTATCTATGTTGTTAACAACCCATTACGTCCCCACTGCAGGGGCACGGGTCTCTTCCCATATAACTCGGGAAGGTTTTAGGCCATACTCCACACACGGGGGCCAAGTCCGGATTGGTGGAGGTTGTGGGGCTAGTGACCAACCCCAGTGTAAGAAGTTTTCAAGCCGCCTATAAGGCCTCTGACATGGCTTAACGATTGCTAGCGATAGCAGCCGGCACCAACGGCTTAACGTGCCTTGCGAAGCACGGAAACGGTCGAGATAAATGCCACTAACAGTCTAATCCATCCATGTTATGACCTTGTCTGTAGTCAGTTAACCTGCGTGATCGATGCGACCACGCAAGCCGCACTGAGCCACGACCGCTTCTTTATTAGCTATACCGGCATAGATCCGCATCCGCATAAAAATCCGCATTGAACGAGATGCGGATGCCAAAATCGATGCGGAAGGTCCGCACTTGCGGATGCGGATGCAGATATTCGCAACATCCCTGGTCGGAATTATTGCCGTTTTAAAAGAGTTTCAAAGTTATTTTTGTGATAAAGAAATAGCTGTGATTCAAATTCAAAAACGAGCAGACGGATCACCTGATGGTAAGCGATTACCGCCGCCCATAGACACCCGCAACAACAGAGGAGTCACAAGTTCGTTGCAGGCCTTTGAAATGGGGGTACGCTCTTTTTTTTGAAGGTTTGGATGTGAAGAGTATCAATTCGGGAGACAGTTCCGTTTTCTGAGAACCACCACGTGGAGCGTTTGTGTGTGTTGCGTGACTTGCGCTAAGCAACCTTCAGGGGTCACCGTATTTTACACGCAGGGGGCAAGGTCGCATTTAGAGAGAGGCAGGATGTGTCCAAACTGCATAAGAGGATACTGTGGTATTACTATATGAAAATTTATTATATGCACATTACAGACTATCTTATTATAATAGGGGTGTCGATTCGGTGATTACGATTAAACTTATTGACGACTACACTTAATTTAAGCATCCTATCCTTGTCTTTTCGATACAGAGAGAAAAAGAGAAAAAACTTAAATTTAGTTCTGCCAAATAAATTTCATCGAGAAAACAGAATCGACACCAATATCTACCCAGGTTGCACTACCACATTTTTTATTAATGTAATTTTATTTTGTGTGCAATAAAGAGTATTTATCTTATGTTATCTACCTACTATAAAGACCTGAACAATAAAAAGAAAATTACTTTAATAAAATACCGCTTTAGCTGAGTCTCCGCTTATCCATAGCGTAATCGCATTGGGGACACCCAGAGGCACAGTTGCTTTAACAATCTTCAGCATCCACTGGTCTGCGGGCCCTACCTTGGCCCTGGACTTGCTATCCCAGAAGAACCCCATCTGATCGTCCTTTTCCCCTACCCACCATTGGAAGGGGAAGATGAGGGTTATTTTGTCTATGACGCCAATACCTATCGTGTCTATGGAGTTTACCTTCGGGAGAGGTAAGGGTGGGTCGAAGAGAGTCGCATGCCTGGTTGGAAGAACAGGTAGTCCGTTAGTGGAAGATGTTTAACTCATTTGCCGCTTCGCTACTCTTTGAAAAATCGTGCCCCCACCGCCAACGTCGGCTCCAGCCGACAAAAATGTATGAAAATCTCAAATCCTGGCGCCGTAGCACGGAAACTGGTTGTCGGCCCTAGCCGACTGTGGTGCTCAAAGGGTATATGGTAGGATCCTCAGAGTTAGGATGCCTATTATGCAAGGTCTGACGGAGTTATCTATCACTGCTCTATCACACTCTGGGGAGTCAAGTCCGGATTGGTGGACGTTGTGAGGCTTGGTGGATGGAGTGTTTTCAAGTCGCCTAATAGGCATTTGTTTTGGCTTAGTAACTGCTATCTAATGATATCAACCGGCAACGACGACGTAACGTGCCTTATCATGCACGGAAACTATCGAAATAACTGCACTGAAAAAAAAAGAGTTGGAAATTATTTTGCGCCAAGAAAATCTGATGTCTCGGATTTATTTCTTGCTGCAGAAATAATATTTTTTATAACGAAAGTTTCGACTCTTACAATAAAATATGATATTTTTGAGGGCCTAATATTCAAGAAAGCTGTACTCTCCATTGGAAAAAAAAAACATGGTGCATATATGAAACAATATTTTCTTGATGATGGAAGAAATTGTTTTTACTGTGTGCCACTATCACTCAAAATCATCAAGAATATGACCGTGTCTGTAGTCAGCGAACTTGCGTGATCAACAGCACCAAGCAAGCCGCACTGAGCCACGACCGCTTCGACTAACCTAAGAAAGATTTTACAAGGAAGTTGGGTTGATATGAGTTATTTACAACAGTATATTTCTTCAACTTTCCATCAGCTGGTATTTTCATTTCAATGTTCTTTTTTTCTGGTAAAAAAAAAAGCAAAAGGAAGCGCGTATTTAGGTTTTTTTCCAAACATTACATTGTTCTCTCGACTTTTTGCGAATTGAATATTAATTACAAGAGAAAAATTGCTCAGTTTCATAATCAAACCCATAGTTTTTAGGGTTCCGTAGCCAAATGGCAAAAAACGGAACCCTTATGGATTCGTCATGTCTGTCTGTCTGTCCGTATGTCACAGCCACTTTTTAGTAAAGGTTTTTTTAACACTAACGGTAAACCGTCGGCGTTATCACATTGTTAATAACCCATATCGTCCCCAGTGCAGGGGCACAGGTCTCTTCCCATACCTCAGGAAGGTTAGGCCCAAGGAATACGGTATTTGACTACTATAGTTCATTCCAATCAAAAAAAGCAAAAGGTAAACAAACTTACTATGGAAATGACACATATCAACGTCAGATGCATACTATCTTTGTTTACCTTTTGCTTTTTTTTGATTGGAATGAACTATAGTCATTCGAGTGACTTTTTATCAACTGCCAAAAACGACATTTTGTTCCAAAATTGTTCGTGTTACTGGCGTGTGACGTCACAGTCTTTGACGAACTTATTTTCTGATTGTAATGAATATAAGATTTAAAATGAACAAAAACATCAGTCCAGTAATATTTTTCGCTATTCTAGGACAAATGCTATTTAGTGATTAATATTTTTCAATTAAATTTTGATAGAGTCAAATACCCTATTACCTACTCCACACACAGGGGCCCAGTCCGGATTGGCATCATCTCACCTGATGGTTAGTTATGATGACGCCGAAAGATAAAAGCGAGTTGACTAAGATTCCCCAACGCAATGGGTTAACTGGCTTTCATTTCCATGCCTGAACACATCAATGCTATTAACATTAATGTTTTGGCAACAAGACTTAAGATGGTGGTACAGAAAATGCTCTATAACCAACCAAACAGAGTCCCAAAAAACTGGACCCCGCTGAAAATCGAATCAGCGACCACATGATGTAAAGCGATTGGACTAGCCACAAGGTAAACTACACGGTTACAAGTATTTTTAGAAAGGATCCCTGGGTACTTACTTCTCTTTGAGGACTCCGACAGGTATCGTGACAATGACGTGATTGCAGTAATAACCTGTCCCATCCTTACATTTTACCTTCACGTGAGCCTTGGGATCGATAGGCCATTTTATATTCACGACTTCTTTCTTGAACAATATGTCAAGGTTCGAGTACCCGGGACCGTTCTGATATTTGTTCTAGAAAAGGAAAGTATGAGTCAGTGAACTTGCGTGATCGACGAGACCTATTTCGTAGAGGTGACCTATAATCCGAAAGATGGAAGCGAGCTTACCACGAGTGCCCAGATGGAACCGATTGGTTCCATTAAACTACTATACTTCATTTATTTAGGTATAGTTTATTCCAATAAAAAAAAGCAAAAAGTAAACAAACATAGTATGCAGATGACATTGACATGTGTCAGTTCCATTGTAAGTTTGTTTACGTTTTGCTTTTTTTTGATTGGAATGAACTATACGTAAAAGAACGTAAACAATCTTGATATGCCTTTTAATTCATATGTCATGTTTAAATACCGATATTTCTTGCAAACGTAGGTACTTAGTTTATTTTGCATTTCTATTAAACACGTAATACATTCTACTCGTTTGAGAATTTTAACAAGCAGGTATCAATAAAAAGACTTATCAAGATTGTTTATGTTTTTTTAAGTTTTTAAACAAATGAAGTACACCTACTTGCTGTTTTCCATTTGCAAGGCCGCCTTCTGCAAGCTTCACCAGATCCAGACCATGAGTCCACCTTCATTAGATCTCCTAGTTTCATATTCGATCATGTAAATAAATCCTAAGATTCCGTTCCCGAACCAAGGTAGAATTTCCCTGACAAGAATTACATTTCATCTTTATGACTACCGATTTCTCTTACTAGGTACTGATCTGTCTTTATGCTCAATCACTCAAAGAGCTATGGAGCGAGCTATGCTTCCAGGGTTTCATTAAGTGACTGAATATGAAACGAGTAAATCTGAGGATAGAGGAAGTGGCAGTGGGCAAGCCATATACATACGAGTAGCTCGAAAAACTGATAACTGACGTTGGGGATGCGCAAACAATACAGGGTGTAACATAATTGACCACACTGAAAACAACCGACTTCAATCGCAACAACTCCAATTTTGCTATGTTTTTGTTGATTTTCTCAAAAACCGCTGAATCGATTTCGATAAAATTTATATGGGACCACCTGTGAAGTATAACCCTTTTAAACAAAAAACAATTTTCCAAATCGGTTCAGGCGTCTTCGAGTAATCGGTGAACATACATAAAAAAAATATAAAAAAAAGATTCCGATGAATTGAGAGCCTGCTCCTTTTTTTGAAGTCGGTTAAAAATTAATGTAGGACCCGTTAACTGGGAATTCTACTCATCGTACTGAAAAACTTTGGAGTACCTCTACGGAAACTCGTATATATGTATATCGTACATTGCAGCCATCTTTATTATGAGGACAGTATAGCTGAATTTTAGGATACTTACCGTAGCCTCTAAGTCAGTGTTTTTCAACCTGTGGGTCGCGACCCCCCGGGGTCGCGAAGACTTCCTAAAGGGGTCGTGGGAAAAGAAAAAGTAAGTGGTTACAGGTTTTACACTGCAATGAAAAAATACGATTTCAGTGAGAAGGCTGGTCCTGTTTATTTGTTAACAATTTTTCAAAACGTGGTTCTATTTTGGAGACGTTTATAAGTAAACCATTTTTTAATTGAAGAAAATTATAAACGTAGTCTTTCAAATCACTAACATTTTGTATGTTTATGGCCCTAGGAGGGCCGCAAGAAATTTTTTAACTTGTAAAGGGGTCGGGTATTAAAAAAGGTTGAAAAACACTGCTCTAAGTAAAAGTTAGCTATCTACTAACCAGAACTATATCAAAGTACGTGCTGAACCCAAGTTTATGCCAACTCAGGTGTTTCGCCCCATCCAGATCCTCGTACTCCGTAAAGGCGCTTAACTCCGACCAGTCGTTGCACCCTTTGTGCGCACAGACAGACGAATTGGCGAAGTCCAATAGATCATTTATGAAGTCCTTGTTTTCTAACAAACTCTTGCTTGTCTTGTGTTGTTTTATGTAACTTTGTATTCTGGAATATACTATTTTTGTTATTATTTTAAGTGATTATTTTATTTCAAACTTAATTTCAATATAGTCATCATCAAGTTACACAGTAACAACCCATATCGTCCCCACTCATTGATATAAGAGAACATAATTATATCGATGTCCCCACTGCAGGGGCACGGGTCTCTTCCCATACTTCGTGAAGGTTAGGCCATACTCCACACACGGGGGCCAAGTCCGGATTGGTGGAGGTTGTTGGGCTAGTGGCTAACCTCAGTGTCAGAAGTTTTCAAGCCGCGTATAAGGCCTCCGACATGGCTTAACGACTGCCATCTAGTGATAGCAGCCGGCACCAACGGCTTCACGTGCATTGCAAAGCACGGAAACGGTCAAGATAAATGCCACTAACAGTCAAACCCATCCATATTCTGACCGTGTCTGTAGTCAGTTAACCTGCGTAATCGACACGACCACACAAGCCGAACTGAGCCACGATCGCTTCAATATAGTTACACAGTAATATTAATTAAATACACAAAAAAATGGCTATTTTTTATCGCCAGCTAAAACTTCGCAGTTGCTTCTTATTATGAAAGTAATTTATCTAAGAAACGAATCGATTTTCCCCAAAAGGAATTAATACTTATGTTCAAATTTTGGACCTCTCACTCTAAGTTAATGTTGTGATTTTATATGGAAGTTTAAGCAAAAACCTGACACGCTCACCTGATGGAAATTGAAAAGTGGTAACTGCCGCCTCTTTTATCTCTTTTAAATCCTTTATTTCTTGTTTGTTTGTTTGTTTGTATACTCTTTATTGTACGACAAAATAACACAACAAAAATTAGTGAAAAAATACATGGATGCACAAAGGCGGGCTTATCCCTGAAAGGGATCTCTTCCAGCCAACCTTTCAAAATATAAAAGAGACTTATAATTAATAATAGGAGCAGAGAAACACGTACAAAATAAGAAAGAGAGACAGCATTATCTTAACTAAGACACAATGACATACATAAATTGTTTAAGTTGTAAATATTAATAATAAAGATATAATAATAATAAATACAATATACAATACAATATAAAACGATAAATATATACATATATATATTATATATAATAAAGCTCATATCGGGTTGAGAATATTTAAAATTGTTTCTTCAGACAAGTCTTGAAGGCGGCAGGGGTAGGGGACATCCTAATGTCAACTGGCAAGTTATTCCAGAGACGAGCAGCATGGACGGTGAAAGATTTTGTATAGGTGTCCGTGCTATGGACGGGAATGGCGAAGGCCAAGTTTTTGCTGGAGCGTAAACGGCTGTCCATGGCAGTGCGGAAATGGAATCTCTGCCTAAGATATTGCGGAGCAACAGGGTTGAATAGCACCCTTTTCTTTATTCTTCTTTTTTTATATTTTATTTACAGACATGACATTGTATAATTCATTTATTGATCTAGCATTAAGATGTAATAGAATATAAGACTTTTTAAAAAGAAAATGTGTTGGAGGGAGTTTCTTTAGGGCCCGCCGTTTCTTCTCACTCCGGAAACACTTCTCGAAACGGTGGGTATACGAATTCCGAGTGGTAGGAACCTCGTATTAGGTAGATAAAAGAATGACGTTCGAAAAGTTTACACTGCTACCTACTTCGAATAAAAATATTTTCATTTTCATTAGTAATCTATCAGAAACCCTTTCTGAAAGATTTCAGGGCATTGCCAATCCTTGAGGGCTAAAATGGAACGCCTCTAGATAATGCCGGTGTGTACGCTGGCTATTTCGTTACCCGCCGGCACACAGCGAGCTGCTGGCAGCTGGTGCAGAGCGAGCAGTAGCACCCACCCAGTCGGCCCTTGCATACTACGGTGCTAGTTACCTAATTTAATAGGGTTTTTCCACCATTTTTTGAAAAATATCTCAAATTGATCATTAGGTGGGAAAAAGTCCAAAATATTTTTTTAATTTTTTTGTGTAACCTATAAGTACCCCAAAAACACATTTTAAATTACCATACCCAAATAGCGCGCGAAAACGCTAGCCGCCATGATGTTTAGGTCGTGACCTCATTTCAGGAGTAAACAAAACAGCTCTGTCATCGACGTAGAAACAAATGGACTTCGGGTCAGCGCTCAAAAGTGTCCGAACCAAAAGAGTAGTAAAACGCAAAAATAGTGTGTAATTTCGCGCCAGTCTTCATTTGGTCGGCCGGCTGACTGCGCGTCCAAAATGGCGTATTGCGTCGTGAAAAGTTGTAAAAACTATTCAAGTAAAGTGAAAAAACTGGATGGAGTATCATATTTCCGGTAAGTAAACTCTTGCTTTATCATTTTAAAGCATTGTTTTGCTAAGAAACACAGCAGATTTTTTAATTTGAATTAGGTACGCATTTAGTTTGATTTCCATGAGCGAACAATCAAACATCACAACTTTGGAACAAAAATTTTATAAAGTCGCTTTTAAGTATAAAGTTTTTTATTAAAATATTTTGTTACCTTTTTCTATTGTTTTTATGACATGAAATATTTTATTTATTTTAGCTTTCCCCGAGATCCTATACGTTGTGCACTATGGAAAAACATTATAGCCGAATCGAGACGAGAGGAATACTTTGTTCCGAAAAAATTCCACTATGTTTGCTCGAATCATTTTCACCCTATACACCGTGCTAATTTAATGGCTGTTTTCTTGAAAACTGCGTGCTATTTGCATTATTCCTAAGCCTTAGGGACTGTTCCTTTAATAAAAAAACAAATTATAAATAATTTAAAATTAAAAAATAACAACTGCTTCTAGTGTCCCTACCGAATCTTAATACGGGCATAGCTTAGCTACTACAATAATAAATAGGTACGCACGCATGCAACTGACCCGCACTTTCCCGCGCAAAATGACAATGTACCTAATCAATCACGTAATCTTTGAAATAAATCCGCCGAGCATTGACCTCGAGGTACCGACCGTTGATAATTTTAATGATAAGGTGTCAATCGCAAAAAAATACGTAAAATAAGTATGTTGATATTTTTAGCGTATTTAAAAAAATGGAAATCAACTTTTTGACACTTTTTACTTATGTATTAAAACTATTTTCATTAGTCAGATTATAAAAACTCACCTTATTCTAACGATACTGCAATAATTGTTCAAATTGGTGACCCTCACGCTCAATACACAGTCGGCAACGTTTAACAATGCTTCCCTTTAGCTTTTGCAAGGTCTCAGTTTGAGTTTTTACCACTTCAAAAGCGTCAATAATTCTTGTTTTGAGTTTGTTTAAACTTTGCACTTCCTCACTGTACACTAGTCTTTGATTTCCGACCATAAGTAAAAGTCCATGGGCGTAAGGGCAGCCCTCCTTGGTGGCCAAGCCACAGGGCCTCCACGGCCTATCCAGCGATCATCAAATTCGGAGTTTAGGTACGCTCGGACGGACAGTTGGTAGTGCGCAGGACAGCCATCATGCTGGTAGTGCAGTGATGATAAGTATGCAAGGGGCATACCTATGTATGCCCCTGGCACTTCGTCGAGTAAGTCAGGCACTACGCGCTGCAGCATGTTTACTAGCACTAGGTGTTCCTGTTCAGCGTACAATCGCCTAGCTTCTGCCATGTCATTGCCTGAAATTGCATACATTCTAACCATTTGCAAATACTCGATATTGGAGCAAACATAATGTGGATCACCCATGTCACCGTTTTACGCGCGCGCGTTACTCGAAAACTATGCAACATGTACCCCGTGCATGCACGAAAATTAGACTGATTTTGATTTGTTTTGTGATGTGTGATGTGATTGTGTAGGGGAGGGGGTGGTTGCGCGAGCGCGCATCTTAATTGGTCGAGAGTCCACGTGGACTTTGTATTATTGGTGTTTACGTAAACTAGGTACAGATCGCGTTCGTTTGCTTATTGTTGCCGATGAGTAGCAGTAGCATGAATGGGAACCACGAAAGTACAAGTAAAAGTGAACATAGTAGGGCAACCTATTATTATTATTTTTTTAAAAGCTTTTGTTAATCTTATCTAGGAATTTATTTTTTATGTAGATGCATATAAGGTATTACATACATTAACATATTCGCGGGAAAACAGCCATTAAATTAGCACGGTGTATAATTCATATTTAAGCGTGTTTCTGTGTTTGTTATAAAAAAATAAACAAGATTCTGCAAAAATAAAAAATACTTATAAAACATAGCCAACAAAAAAACATTATAAATGAAAGCTACTCCATTACTTCTCTGTCTTCAATCGAAGTTGCGTAAGGTGAAGTACGTTCCAGTCGAAGCTTCGTATGGTGATAAATTGTTGCAAACAAAAATCAACCGTTATGCAATGACACACGATCTAAATTCAAATGTGTTGTTTCTATGCATATAACTACGTGTGTATAGGTTAACTGCGGACGCTTTTTTCGTGACTTATTTACTAGACCCGTCGTCCATTTGTTTCTACGTCGATGAGCTCTGTCTGTACTAAAATTTTGACACATATTGCGAACAAAATGTCATTGTTTACCACTATTGTGACGTCACATGACAACCAGCATGGCGGCTGTCGTTTCTAAAAAACTAGATTTTTGTAAATCAAAAATAAAATGTTTTTTTCTCATTTTATTATATAGAAATCATATTAATTCGATTACTTATTACAAATACCACAGTAAATAAGGAGTTTTAGATTTTTTCTTGTATAGAGTAAAATACCCTACTACCTACGCCTGCTTTGTCGCGCCACCCACCGGTACACAGTGAGCTGCTGCCGGTAGCTTCAGACCGAGCAGTAGCACTCCACACAGTCAGAGCTTACGTTGTAAGTAATGTCCGACCAAAACAGGATTTGCAGCCGAAACCGAACCTTCGGTTGTCTTGTCTTGTCTAGTCTAGTCTAGTCTAGTCTAGTCTAGTCTAGCCGTGTCGTGTCGTGTCTAGGGGGTGCAGAACCGGACCTCTTTAGTAAGAACCGGTTCTTCGGTTCCGATAGCTACTTGGAACCGGGTACCCGGTTCTTTCGGTTCTTCTAAGATTTTTTTTGACACGATTTTACGTAAGAGACAGAAGGTTAAAAAACGCAAAATATGTATAATTTCCTTTTTTTATTGGAACAACTTAAATATTCATTATTATTATCATCATCAGCCAAATGACGTCCACTGTTAAACCAAGGCTTCCCCCAAGGATTTCCACGCTGACCGGTCTTGCAATGCCCGCATTCAAGGCTTTCCCGCGACCTTTACTAGGTTATCGGTCCACCGAGTAAGAGGCCTGCCCACCCTATACCTCTTCCGGTGCGCGGTCGCCACTCGAGAACTTTAATGCCCCAACGACTTTACGAGCCATGTGCCCCACCCAGTGCCAATTCATTTTACCGATTCTGCGAGCTATGTCGGTTACTTTAATTCTCCTACGTATCTCCTCATTTCTGATTCGATCACGTAGGGAACCTACAAGCACAGCACGCTCCATTACCCTTTGGACTTTGGGTGACCTTGAGCTTTGTCATAAGGCCCATAGTAAGTGACCATGTCTCAGTTCCGTATGTCATCACTGGCAAAACATATAGAGGTCAAAGACCTTAATCTTGAGATACTGCGGTATTTTGGATGTGAAGATATTGCGGATCTTCCCGAACGCCGCTACTCAGCCGTGTTGGATTCGGTGGTAATTCTCTTTCTTGAGGTTGGACCTACCTAGCTGGACTGTTTCTCCCAGGTATATATTTGTCAACAACTTCAAGTGTAGAGTCTCCAACCTTCAGAGGAGTGGGTGTGATACGGACATTTGACATAATTTCAGTCTTGTCCATGTTCATTTTAGGGCCCACTTGTTGGAAGAGTCCATCGAGCATTATGTCTAGGTCTTCCAAGATCTCTGCCATAACCACGATATCGTCAGTGAATCGAAGGCGAGGTGATGTAATCGTCGTTGATATTAATATCGAGTCCTCTCCAGTCCATAAACTTCCAAACATCTTCCAGGCCAGCGGTGAATGGTTTCGGAGATATAACGTCTCTCTGTCTCACCCCTCGCTGCAACCGGATTGGTTTCGAATTCTTTTCCTGGAGGTGGACCGACATGGTGGCGTTTTCATACAAACATTTTAGCACTTCGATATATCGATAGGCTATTTGGCACCGTTGGAGAGACTGTAACTATACTCTTAGGTCTTCTGTAAAATCTGTCTCAACGTATGAGTGTGGTCTAAGGTACTGAAGCCTTTTTGGAAACCGGCTTGTTTAGGAGGCCAGAAGTCGCCAAACCTGCATGCGAGATGATTTGTAATGACTCTCAAAAACAGGTTGTAGACATGGCTATGAAGTGAGATGGGTCTATATTTCTTCAGCAGGTTCTAGTCACGCTTTTTGACGAAGAGCACCACCACTTTCCTGTATTATGCCATAGACGTTCGTCCCTCGAGCATATCGTAATTTAAAAGCTTCTGAGGAACTTGAACTACCGGTTTTCCACCTGCTTTTAAAAGCTGTCGTAATTCCATCTTCACCCGGTGCCTTGTTGTTCTTAAGCTGTTTGAGAGCCATTCTAATTTCATACAAGCTGATGTCCGGGATATCTTCGGTGTCAATTTGGCTCTTGGGTCTTTACCCAGATTCCTGAAGGGTAAGCGTGTGGTCGTGTATAATTGTCCGTAGAACTTCTCAACCTCCTCCAACAGCTCAGGCTTGGAAGACACGACTATGCCATCCTCAGTCTTCAGCTTTGTCAGTTGGCAATCAGATCCATTGCCAATTCTTTTGAGCTTTTACTGAGCATGAATCTCCTCTTTTATACGATAAGTATTAAATTGGCGTATATCGCGAGACACAGACTTGGAGAAATCTATCTGTTTAGTCATCGATACTGGAAAGCATCTTTAGAGGATTTCAGAATCAGGCTCCCTCTTTCCTCCATGAGCTTGCTGGTGAAGTCCAAGATCCGAGATGTTCTTTTGTGAACGGCTGGTTTTGAAGTGTGTATTACGCCAGCGGAATGTTCTAGCTAAGAAGGATGTGAGTAAAATATAAAATTAGAGCATCATGAGGACTAATTGTGCGCCAGCAGCGGAATTTGTGCGTCTTACAATTTCGGAGATATTCATAAAAAACCGATTCCGCCACGGTAACGTTCCCTGAGCGGCATAATTTTGAAAGAGACGGTCTAGCTCATAACAAAGTACATGACTGAGTAGCTTTCGTCGTGTTATAAATGTGCGCAAACAGCGGAATTTGTGCATCTTACGGTTTTCGAATTATTCAAGATTCCGCTGCAGTAACGTTTTTGTGTTTTCTGTAGCTCGAAAACGGCTGATAGGAGAAATTTCAAAAAAAAAACCACTAGTACACCTTAGTTTGTGCGTAATTTGAGCAATGTTAGTTTTTTGAATATTGTGATATTTTTTTAGTAATTAATTTGTTCAGAAAATCAGGAAATTCTAATTTACAAGGAAACGAGTGAAGTTGCAATCGAATAAAGAGCACTCAAATATTCCTCTAGTAGACCCTAATAATGTCTGCAATTGTGGATTGTATTATCCGATCAATTAGTGAGATATACCATTTAATTACGAAATTAAATTAGCGAAATTTTAAAGATCGAATTCAGTGCTCCCATAAGACTATGTAACATGAAATTTTACATAAAATTAGAGCGTCCTGCTAGCAAGCTTTCCTGTAAGTTTCAGCTTTGAATAACGTTGATTTAAAAAGATTTACCCAAAAGAAGAAAGAACAAACATTTTCCCTATAACCCGCCCAAATTAGAATGTATACGAGAAAGCGGCCGCGCCATACAAAAAGGTAACCTTCCTAAATTGGTAGCATACAACCAGAACTAATTGGACAATTAAGCAGAAAAATGATTGTTATGATGTTTATAAATGTTTTGTTATTTGGCGTCTTATTTAAATTAACTAAAATCGGGTAACATCGACAAGTTGAACAACAAACTTTTTGATGTATCGGCATAAAACTCAAAATGTTTAAGTAGATGCTTTACACATGCTTTTAAATCGTCAATATTTTTTTCTGCCTAGTACCATAGAACATATGCCATACCATAGAATAGCATAGAAGTAATTAGTACTTTATTACCTCTATGTTTTGAGGTATATTTCTAGCAAAGCAGATATATCAAATCAATGCTTTGTTAATTTCTGATCAGTGTTTATCTTATCGCTTTGAATTGAGCTGCGCTCCTCGCACAGGTAGCCCCCGGGGCACGGGCACAGGGAATGAGCTCTAGGCATGAGTCCGATATATCAAAACGTAACTAAAACCGGATATGAGGATCATATCTTAACATATCGATATGGCAGTTTTTAATATCGGATATTAGTAAAACTGTATATAGGCTATTTCGCGGGTTACTTACCCGCGAAATACAAACTCCCGCAACCCAAGCATATGATATCAAATGTATGGATATATTCGCTTTCTCTCTTTCTCTCTTTCTAACAAAAATACATTTCATTAGTGCGAAAGAAATGCAGCGAATATTGAACTGGGACGAATATCAGCGGATGATAGGCGAATTGACCATTATGGTTATTGCAATACGGTTTAGTTTGGACTTGTTAACGCGTGAGTTTGTTTCCGTTCGTTTTCTAAACAAATAGATAAGTTACGTTTGAAAAACGATTAATATCGTGCTACCCATATCGATATCTGAAAACTGTGATATCGATATGAGAACTTCATATCGGTTACAATCCCGTTTTCCAAAATAACTGATAACGCCCATGTCTAATAAGCTCCCCCCGTCGCGTCGCGCGAGTTCCCGTGTTTTCGAAACCCGTCCGCCCCGCAGTGTGACCATTTGTGGCAGATTTCTGCCATTTGGGCAGATTTGGCTACAAAATTTTAACTCTGGCAGAATAAGCTGACGATTTAAAAAAGTGTCAGAATTTGGCAGTTTTCAAGGAAATACTTTTTTTTAAATAGCAATAGAAAAGTTATAATTTTTTTTATGATTTGCTTGCTAGAAAATATTTTTAATTTTATTATTTTTAATTAGGCAAAGTAGTATGGGAATTTCCCGTTTATTAATTTTTAAGTAGGTAAACCATATACATCTTCTCTCAGAACTCATTGTTTCATTCTTCTTTTTAATTTTTATTTTAACTTTCTCGAACTATTAATCAGTATGCTAGAAACTAAACACTACTTAATGTTGCATTTTTTTAATTTTGCAATTTTGTAATTGTTATGTTTATGGAGCAAATGAAAGACGAGCGTTACTTAAACCGTGTCGCTATATTTTACATAAGAAGTTACCCACATAACGAACATAAGTATAAGTGTATGGCTATGGCTACCCACATACATCACAATCCTCTATTGGTATGCCCTTGGCATCATCTTACCTGATAGTAAGTAATGATGACGCCGAAGATGGAAGCGGGCTTATCAAAGAATCCCCAACGCAATGGGGAATTGGCTATCTTCATGGCGGAACACATCCGTGCTTTTGACATTTAGGGTAGGCGACCCGATTCTGGCCACTGACCCCTTTTTGGCCATTTTCAACTTCAACGTGAAGTAAATAAGGAACGGATTACTATACGACTCTATGGAATGGCATATTTTTAAGGACACATTATGGCAATACTGATGCAACTATCAGCTGTCAATTTGTTATACGTCATTCAGTTGTTCGGCCATTTTGTACGAACCTCATGTGAATAAACGGCGATTATTAACATAAACAATAAGATCAGTTGGTAAGTAATCCAGTAATATTTATGAAATCTTTATATATTTTTTAAATGTTGTTGTTCATAAAACATATCAAGCGTATTGTCTAAATGGCCCTTAGAGTATTTTCTCACAATATAGGTTAGAAGTGAGGTTAACAGCAGTGGCCACTACTGAGACAAGAAATTGTTTGATAATTTAGTTTTGGCCACAATGGTAGCCAAAAATGAGACCGGTACATATCCTGTTCTGGCCACTTTGTTAGTTTGGATTGTATTCTGTTCAACATATGGATTGCTTGTTTACAGGAATTTGGAATGATGGCTTCAACAAGCGGTAGAGTTGAGGGAGTAAAAAAAAAATTATTTCAATATTCGCCACATAAGGTAGGCTTGGCTTTAGAAGCCATAAGAGGAGGAATGAAGGTCTCTACTGCTAGCAAACGTTTTAGTGTGCCCCGAACAACATTAAGGCACAAAATTTCTGGCAACGCCCCTGAAACTTCTGGGCGTGTTGGCCCTCAAGCAGTTCTTGGGGAGGAAATTGAAAATAGTTTGGTGGAATGGATTAAGGAATGTGCTCGACTGGGATTTCCTATTAATAAAGAAGGGCTATTAGATTCGGTAAAAAAAATAGTGGATGAAGGAAATTTAAAGACCCCTTTCATAAATAACAGACCATCGAGAACCTGGTTTGATGCATTTATGGCTAGACACCCAGATCTCAGCCAAAAACATGCTGAATATATAAGTAAAGCTCGTGCATTAATTACGGAAGAAAAAATAAGAAACTGGTATGAAGAAGTATCTATACTATTAGGCCCAGAAAAATTGGAAATTTTAAAAGACCCATCAAGAGTATGGAATTGTGATGAGACATCTTTTTTTCTGGCTCCCAAAGGAAGTCTTGTTCTGGCAGAAAAAGGCCAGCATGTCTATGATACATCAAAAAGCAGCGACAAGGAGAACATAACCACACTATTTACCGTCAACGCCTGTGGAGATTATGCGCCTCCTGTAACAGTTTATAAATACAAGAGAATGAGTAGTGAAGTGGTCCATAATGCACCAAAAGGGTGGGGAGTTGGTAAAACTGACAAAGGATGGATGACAGGTGAAGCATTTTTTGAATACGTTGCCAATGTATTTCTTCCATATCTACAGCAGAAAGGACTCTTACCTATAATACATTCTTAGACGGCCATAAATCACACCTGACTAAACATCTTAGCCAGTTATGTCGAGAAAATAGCATTAACATTGTTGCACTTGTGCCGAATACAACCCACATCATGCAACCCCTAGACGTAGCAGTATTCTTTCCGCTGAAACAAAATTGGCGTAAACTGGTAAAGAAGTGGAGAATTGAAAATGATGGACAAGAAATTACTAAATTTAATCTACCTTCAGCCCTCCACAGTTTGCTGGTTAACAACGAGGATTTTGCAAAAAATGTTAAAGCAGGCTTCAAAACCTGTGGACTGTATCCGTTCGGACCCGATTTTGTGAATTACAAGAGGATCGTGAAGGCAAATGATAATATAACGATCAACTCCACAACAAAGCCTACAAAGCTACCTTGAATATCTCGAAACTAAGATCGAACCAAATGTTCTCAAAGAATTCCGATCTGCATTTGTATCTGGGAATGAATGGGAGGGTAATATCGAAGCGTCAATGCTTTATGATGTTTGGTTAGCTTTCAAAAATGACAACTCCTCGGCGCCACTAATGTTGAACAAATGTCAACCAAAAGAACAGAAGAATTTTCATTCATCTCCTTCTATCATTAATAATACAGATAACCAAGATATATTAGATATAATAATAGCAACTCCAAATAAGAACGATTCCGTGGAAGACACACAAACTCAAAAGGACAACGAAGAAATCCTGGATAGGATTATGGCGACCCCCCTAAACAAGAACAACTATGTGGGGGACAATCAAAATCAGCCTAAAATGGAAGAGAACGCAGATAAAATAATTGCTACCCAAAAAGTAAACAATTCTGTAACTGATAATCCATCTTTACGAGATCTTGCTCATGTAGAAGTCAACAATAATTCGGAATCACTGTCATCATCTCACTCAAAACGTATTTCTTCTAATAAGGAAAATATAACCGGACATGACGATTTAGATCAGAAAATTTTGAAGAATGTTCTAGAAAATAGTTCAGCAAGTGAGTTAGTAAGGAAATGTGTACTGTGGCCAGAGAAGAAGATACCTAAGAATACTAAGAAAGCCAAATATATTCCCTCTGTTATAACATCAGATAAATGGATTGAGATTATGGAGGCAAAAGATAAAGAGAACAAAAATAAAAGTACTAAGAAAGCTAAAAAACGTAAGGCAAGAGTTAGCATTGATAGTGATACATCTGTGGAAAAAGAGGATGAAGTTATGACATTAGATGATGATACTGATTGTGAAGATTGGGTACCTAATCCATCACCGACTGAATTCAAAGATATCGACAAAGAACCTGAAATTGACGACTACGTGCTTGTCCAGTTTAAAAAACAAAAAAACATAATATACTACGTAGGACAAATACTATCAAATAAAAATGACGAAGAAAACTTTGAAATAAGTTACCTAAGAAAGAAGGACAGGACTCATGATCAATTTGTATCACCGTTGGAACCAGATCTAGCTTTGGTGTCGCAATCTGATATTAAAATGGTTTTGCCCAAACCGAAACTGACTGGTGCAACAAAACGTCAAAAATCTTACCTAAGTTTTGATGTCGATTTGTCAAATTTTGATGTACGTTAATAAATGTAGCACTATACAGTACCCGAATGCAGTCATATTTTAAGGTTTCCTTCTATCCGTCAATAAGAAAACTTATACAATAGTGACTCCTTTTAAGTAACTAAAAACAGCTGTTAGATATATTTATGTTGAGAAGGTATGAACAGTTTATATAACGTCTAACAAAATCAACTGTTATTACTTAAACCAGAATTTTCTACTCATATAATTGAACAACTTGCCCCAAGGAACCCATAATCAATTCGGGAAAATATTTTTCGACATTGAGGAAAGTTGTTCAGTTTCATGAGCAAAAGCCCCGGTTCAAATAGTTTCAGCTGATTATGTCAGGCCTAATACAAAATAGCTGATTTTTTCGCGATTTCAAAAGAGTTTCCATAGAAAAGTTAGTTCAATTTAGGATATAGAATAACTCTCTTAAGTATAACTGCACCTTTTCGTACATTTTGTACCGTATTAGTTGATTAAATAAAAGAACTCATTTTAAAATTGATTATTTATTTCATTTCCCAATGTGGCCAGAACTGGCACACACGCTGGCCACTACCGGCGAAAATGTGGCCAGAAGTAGCTCATCTGTACCTGATTGACATTTTAACAAAAATTAAATAGAAAAATTGCACTTGGGATTACAATATTATCGCTTGCTGTTACATAAATACATATTAAACGATCTGGGCTGGATGAATTTATTCTCAGTTACTCATTAAAAAAAAACAAGACTTTTTAATAAAAAATAGCTCTTAAAATGGCCAGAACCGGGTCGTCTACCCTATGTTTGGCGGCAATAAGATACTTACTATTATATCTAAAAATCGTATTACAAGTATATTTTATAATAGCTTCGTCCCTGCCGCTATATGAGTACGTAGGTACTAAGAAAACAATCGTCATTTGCACGCAACTGTACTTACAAAGGTTCCTTCAATACACCTTTCATTTAAGAAGGTTCTCCTTTTGTATGGCGCGGCCGCTTTCTCGTATACATTCTAATTTGGTCGGGTTATAGGGAAAATGTTCGTTCTTTCTTCTTTTGGGTAAATCTTTTTAAATCAACGTTATTCAAAGCTGAAACTTACAGGAAAGCTTGCTAACAGGACGCTCTAATTTTATGTAAAATTTCATTCAAAATTTCATGTTTCATGTTAATTTCTTAGCTATAACATAGTCTTATGGGAGCACTGAATTCAATCTTTAAAATTTCGCTAACTTAATTTCGTAATTAAATGGTATATCTCACTAATTGATCGGATAATACAATCCACAATTGCAGACATTATTAGGGTCTACTAGAGGAATATTTGAGTGCTCTTTATTCGATTGCAACTTCACTCGTTTCCTTGTAAATTAGAATTTCCTGATTTTCTGAACAAATTCATTACTAAAGAAATATCACAATTTTCAAAAAACTAACATTGCTCAAATTACGCACAAATTAAGGTGTACTAGTGGTTTTTTTTGAAATTTCTCCTATCAGCCGTTTTCGAGCTACAGAAAACACAAAAACGTTACTGCAGCGGAATCTTGAATAATTCGAAAACCGTAAGATGCACAAATTCCGCTATTTGCGCACATTTATAACACGACGAAAGCTACTCAGTCATGTACTTTGTTATGAGCTAGACCGTCTTTTTCAAAATTATGCCGCTGAGGGAACGTTACTGTGGCGGAATCGGTTTTTTATGAATATCTCCGAAATTGTAAGACGCACAAATTCCGCTGCTGGCGCACAATTAGTCCTTATGATGCTCTAATTTTCTATTATACTCACATCCTTCTTAGCTATAACATTCCGCTGGCGTAATACACACGGTTTTGAAAGCATTATTTTCATAGGTTTTCCCGGTTTTTTCCATGCCCTAGTCGTGTCGTGTCGTGTCGTGTCGTGTTGTGTCGTGTCGTGTCGTGTCGTGTCGTGTCGTGTCGTGTCGCGTCGCGTCGCGTCGCGTCGCGTCGCGTCGCGTCTCGTCTCGTCTCGTCTCGTCTCGTCTCGTCTCGTCTCGTCTCGTCTCGTCTCGTCTCGTCTCGTCTCGTCTCGTCTCGTCTCGTCTCGTCTCGTCTCGTCTCGTCTCGTCTCGTCTCGTCTCGTCTCGTCTCGTCTCGTCTCGTCTCGTCTCGTCTCGTCTCGTCTCGTCTCGTCTCGTCTCGTCTCGTCTCGTCTCGTCTCGTCTCGTCTCGTCTCGTCTCGTCTCGTCTCGTCTCGTCTCGTCTCGTCTCGTCTCGTCTCGTCTCGTCTCGTCTCGTCTCGTCTCGTCTCGTCTCGTCTTGTCTTGTCTTGTCTTTTCTTTTCTTATAATATATTAAACTAGCTGGTGCCCGCGACTTCGTACGCGTTAGTGTTGGGGTTTTTCCAATAGTTCATATGTTTTGCTAAATTATTCTTTAGAAATAAGAAAATAACAAAATTAAGTAAACAATTAAACGAATGAAAAAAAAAGTAAAAAAAAAAAGGAAAGATATAAGAGGAAAAAGAAAAATAAAAAAATAAAAATAAAAAATAAGAAGAAAAAGAGAACGAAAATGAAAATATAATTGCATAGGATTTAAATTCACAATTATCACTACTGGGGCATGGATCTCTTCTTATAGCTAGGGAAGGTTAGGTCATTCTCCACACACAGGGTCCAAGTTTGGATAGTGGTAAGATGTGAGGCTAATGGCCAACTCCAGCTTAAGAAGTTTTTCAGCCGCCTATATTAGGTAGTTAAAGAAAAAGTTGAAGAACAGATCCAGGATAATGCCTACGCCATTATAACATTCTGTATACCACCACTTGATAAATATTGAATAGTTGGGTACGAAATAAAAATACCATTTACAAACGTAGTTTGCTTTGCTTATTTCAGCTTCACTACGTAATACAGCTACCTACACCGTAAAACTATATAAACATATCTAAAAAGAGGATCCCGTTAGTTCCCTCGGGACAGCCCTTGACAATTCCGGGTCAAAAATGTTAACTGAATATACCTTTGATTCGCCTAAGAGTGAAGGTTTCACCTTAATACTCTAAAAAGAGGATCCCGTTAGTTCCCTCGGGACAGCCCTTGACAATTCCGGGTCAAAAATGTTAACTGAATATACCTTTGATTCGCCTTTGATACTCTAAAAAGAGGATCCCGTTAGTTCCCTCGGGACAGCCCTTGACAATTCCGGGTCAAAAATGTTAACTGAATATACCATTGATTCGCCTAAGAGTGAAGGTTTCACCTTAATACTTAGGATACAGTTTCCAGCTTTTCCCTCGGGATCCCTTTGAATTTCCAGGACCAATAGTATGTATCGAATGATACGAAAGTACCGTAATCGACACGCCTTTTGAAAAAGTTTGGGTTTTATCTTAATAAATTGAGAGATACGGTGTTGTCGTTGTCCTGTGGGAACCATTCATGAAACCGATGAAAAACTTTCGATATTTAGTAGTAATGATAAATTATCATTATGCCAAATTACAATAAAATCGACTTCGTAGTTTTTGAGATTATATTATTTATAAAACTGAACAACATTTCTCAAGCAATAAATTATAGTCAATACGGAAGTGTTTTGACCTTTTTAACAAGCTGATCAGCTGATTGGCCAACTTAGTATGGGAAATCCAATTTTATGTGAATTGATTATTGGCATCGAATGAATGAATGAACAGTTTATTGCACAACAAAACAGGAAAATATAAACATAAACATGAAAAGAAAAAAAGCTATACAGGTAGGTGGCATTGGTTACTTGAGGCAAGTTGTTCAGATTCAAAAAATAGAAGCTCCACTTAAAACAGTTACAGGTGATTTTGTCACACCTTAATGCACTTAATCAAATATGGTCTTAAAAATCTAGTTTTGTCTTCTCTCTTATTTATTGCCATTCAGTTTCAGTATTATGACTATCCAGGATGGACCATTTCTTATACCACATGTTAACCTTCACAGGTAATTTTCGAATAAAAGGTATAATTTTAAAACTAAATCACTCTTGAATCCGACAAGAATGCCTAAACGCCTTTGAATTTGAAATAGTATTGACACATTTTTAGTTTCGAAAAGTGACAACCCTAGATATAAAAAACCGGCCAAATGCGATTCGGACTTGTGCACCAAGGGTTCCATATAAATTCATAATCACACATGTCTTGAACTCTAAATCAAATTCTCAGGCCTACAATCATTTAAAGCTGTGAAAAAAAAATCAAATTTCTATGCCAACGCAATCACGATATACCTATGGTTCATTCAGGGACGTATTTTAGATTTTCACGCCCTGGGCGAATACGATCGTGCCGCCTCTCACCCTCCGCAGCCAAAGAAAACAACAGTAAAACAGAATTAAATATAGTAATACATAGTATATACATAGTTAAACGAATTTATTAGCTGATCATGATGAGCAACGATGCGACATTTGTTCTGAAAAATCATCAAAATCAAGTGCTTTCGTTAAATCAGCCTCAATTGCTAAATAATTAGTCGTTTTTCATTCATTTTCATATAATTTTAAATTCTTTTCAACACTGAAAATGAGCTATGATCAACTCAATGAAGAAAGGAAGCGATCACTGAATGTTAAGTGGCACATTGAATCTAAAAACCAAGCTGGAAAGATGTCGACTGATGAAGTCCACGCTCCGACCAGCGCTTATCCAGCTCCAAAACTCCGATAACTGTCAGCTCGAGTTGCAAAACAGCTTCGAATGGCTAGGAGACTGCGAAAATGTGGACGATAACTACGACAGGTTCGAGGAAATTGTCCAAACGGCTGGAAATAAATAAGGCTTTCAAAACCAGCCGTTCAAAAAGAACATCTCGGATCACATCAGCAAGCTCATAGACGAAAGATGGAGCCTGATTATGAAACCTCTGAAGATGCTTGTCAGGCAACTAAACAGACAGGTCTCCAAGTCCTTGACTCACGATATACGCCAATTTAATACTAATCGTATTAAAGAGGCTATCGAGCGCAATAAAGGGTCAATGTATTCGCAAGAGACCTGTCTGCTGGTCAAAGCCAACTAACAAAGCTAAAGACTGTTGATGTCAGAATCGTGTCGTACACCCCTGAGCTGTTAGAAGAGGTCGAGAAATTCTACGGACACTTATACACGACCACACGCTTACCCGTCAGTAATCTGGCTGAAGACCCGAGAGCCAGATTGACCAGACACATACAGAAGATATCCCAAACGTCAGCCTGTGCGAGATTAGAATGGCTCTCAAAAAGCTTAAGAACAACAAGGCACCGGGTAATGATAGAATTACGACTGAAATTCCGAAAGCAGGTGGAGAACCGGTACTTATAGCTCTTCAGAGGCTGTTTAATTCCGTCATGCTCGAGGGACGAACGCCTACAGCATGGCACAGGAGTGTGGTTACACCAGAGACAAATGGTTACACTCTCCAGCGGTGCCAAATCGACTATCAATATATCGAAGTATTGGAGTTTTACCAGGTCGTCGGTCCACCGAGTCGGAGGCCTGCCCAAACCACGTCTTCCGGTGCGCGGTCGCCATTCGAGAAATTTACTGCCCCAACGCATCAACGTAGAAACAAATGGACGATGGGTCTAGTACATAATTCACGAAAAAAGCGTCCGAAGTTAACTTATACATACGTAGTTTTAACTTATACATACGTAGTTATATGCATAGAAACAACACATTTGAATTAAATCGTGTGTCATTGCATTACAGTTGATTTTTGTTTGCAACAATTTATCACCATACGAAGCTTCGACTGGAACGTACTCCTTACGCAACTTCGAGTGAAGACAGAGAAGTAATGGAGTAGCTCTCAATTATAATGTTTTTTGTCGGCTATGTTTTATAAGTATTTTTTATTTTTGCAGAATCTTCTTTATTTTTTTTTATAACAAACTCAGAAACACGCTTAAATATGAATTATATAGGGTGAAAATGATTCGAGCAAAGTGGAATTTTTTCGGAACAAAGTATTCCTCTCGTCTCGATTCGGCTATAATGTTTTTCCATAGTGCACAACGTATAGGATCTCGGGAAAAGCTTAAATAAATAAAATATTTCATGTAATAAAAACAATAGAAAAAAGTAACAAAATATTTTAATAAAATACTTTAAACTTAAAAGCGACTCTATAAAATTTTTGTTCCAAAGTTGTTATGTTCGATTGTTCGCTCATGGAAATCAAACTAAATGCGTAATTCAAATTAAAATAAACTTCTGTGTTTCTTAGCAAAACAATACTTTAAAATGATAAAGTAAGAATTTACTTACCGGAAATATGATACTCCATCCTGTTTTTTCACTTTACTTGAATAGTTTTTACAACTTTTCACGACGCAGTACGCCATTTTGGACGCGCAGTCAGCCGGCCGACCAAATGTAGACTGGCACGAAATTACAACTCTTTTTGCGTTTTACTACTCTTTTGGTTCGGACATTTTTGAGCGCTGACCCGAATTCCATTTGTTTCTACGTCGATGCCCCAACGGCCATCTGTTCTACGAGCTATGTGCCCTGCCCACTGCCACTTAAGTCTAGCGATTCTGAGAGTTATGTCGATAACTTTAGTTCTCCTACGTATCTCCTCATTTCTGATTCGATCACGTAGGGAAACACCAAGCATAGCACGCTCCATCGCTCTTTGGGTGACTTTGAGCCTTCTTATGAGGCCCATAGTAAGCGACCATGTCTCGGATCCATATGTCATCACTGGCAACACATACTGGTCAAAGACTTTAGTCTTGAGAGACTGAAAATATCTATATTATTTTTTTATGATTCTATAAATACATGCAAATTATCCTTTTTTTTTTATTAAAAAAAACAGAAAAATATTCAATGATACGTAATATTAGAAAGTTGTTCATCATTTATTGATGTAAGTCAGTAATATCAATCAGTTTTGGCGACTTTCTAGAGATTTTCTTATTGCAAATGTTATCAACGCCATCTAGTTGAGTTTAGAGAAAGCCGTCGAAAATTCCCTATGGAGAAGAAAACTGACAGAACTCGCCGATAGAGGCGCTAATATCGCTTGACTCATAACAATCATCACTGTCAAAACGTATAGAAAAACTGTTGACGTGAACTAAACATAGGATTTATTAAAAAAATGCCGCGTTGTGTGGCGATTGGTTGCAATAATAATGGAAATCATTAATTTCCTAAAGATTCTCGGGTGAAGAAGACGTGGGAAAACTTACATTTCAATCATTGTATCATTGTATCTTGTTTGAGTACCAAATAAATAAAATAAAATAAAAAAATCATGTATTTTTGAACTTCGCCTTTAATTAAGGAACAGTCCAAGTCGCATACATTTTCCATTTAACAATTTTACAGAAAAAAAACTATTTTATTACACCTCGATAATAAAAAACGCGGAACAAATTAAAAGTTGTTATTAGTCAAGCGTCCGTAGCGCCATCTGCAAATAGCTTTACGTTTTCTTCTCCATTGTCAAACACGGGGCAGGGCGGCACAATCATCAGGTATGTAATTCACTTATATGGCGAAAGATGGCGCTATTTGTCTCAAAAATACAAAGAGGTTAAAATATTTCTTTTTATCACTCTAAGTCTTTTATTTATTTATATTATATTTACATAAGTTTACACAAAATAAAAAACAAAAAAACTATAAAGTCTCATGGGTGGGATTCGAATCCGGACCTAAAAGCAGCAAAACGTAAATGGCTCGCACCGAAACCGCTGGTCCACCAAAGTACTTATAAGCGATGGTTAAAAATAAGTAACATATGCGTTCTCCTTTTATGTAATTTCGCTCATATCTCCCTTAAATGAATTTTTGCGAAGATAATTCCCTCATAGATCGATTTCTGGTGATTTTTAACCCCTAATCCTAGATTTTCGTCAAAAGGTTTCAAGCCATTTTCGAAATCGTCGGGACATGTAACTTGTTTAATAGTATACGATAAGCATGCAAATTTTTATCATTAAAAATATTTGATTTTATACGATGTCAAAAATATTTTTTTTTTAAATAAAATAATAAAAATTTAAGTAAATAAATTATAAGATCAACTTGTTACATCTACGTATTCCTGAGGAAAAGGGTGTTGACGGACAGACAGATGGACGGACAACGAAGTGATCTTTAAGGGTTTTACCTTTTGAGGTACGGATACCTAAAAAATAGATTATCTTGAAACACCCGATGTTTCAAGGGAACCCCCTTGAAACCTGCTGTTTCTGGAAATGTTTAATGACGAAAAAATACAGTGACGATCACTTAAATAGTCTCACCTGTTTTTCTTTAGTTATTAATACATATGTTAATAGCATATTACAACTAACATAAGAATTGTCATTGTATCATAATAGTTGTATTAGTTTATGTACATTGTACAGGAATGAAAATAAAATTCTACAGAGGAAAATAGAATTTAATCATGTTTCTGGTCGTTCACATGAAGAGCCTTACCTAATTGAAAATATAAATTATAGGATAAGGCGAGCTGCTCCAATTCTTTGATAATTTTGTTTTTAAGCTATTGTGTTACGGTCAGTCTTGTGCATTATTTTGTCGTAATATCTACTCAAAAACACGTGTGACTTCTTTATGCCAGTTATTTCATTCTTTAACAGTTGTTTCTATGTTTTCGAGTCTTGTTTTCTATCTATAACAGTTATAGCGCATTACACACAGAGGCGGCCGCGAGGGGGTACCGGGAGCGGTATTTTTTGTAATTTCCGGATTACTATAAAACCCTTCTCACGAAAACTCGCAACGCGTGGCCGGTTTTTATGTAAAGGGTTTCATAGTAACCGAACATTACAAAAAATACTATTCTCTGTACCGCCCCGCGGCCACCTCTGTGTGTGTTGCGGACTTAATGTAAATTAAGGTAAATAAGTAAGGTAATTAAGGTAAAGTAAAGTAGTGAGATATCACGTGTATTTATTTTTTCGCTGAACATGCGATTTCTAGAGTAAGTTCCAAACGTCAGACTGTTTTTGTTACGTTGTTTTTAACTCATCCCAAAGTTCGAACCGGCGTCAGACAGTCAGAAACAAATGTCTGTCTGGTCATTTTTATCACGGTGCTTAAATTTTCAAGAATTAAATTACATTGTACCTGTATTTAAAGATAATATTTTGTACCAAAAAATACATGTGATTTTGGGTAGGGGTTTGTGGCGATGTAGTCTAAAACCTCACCACATATCATCAGGGGGAGGAGGGTTCTAAAAAATTGCTAAAAACATCACGTGATTAATGGACGACCCCTTTCCAGAAACATCGGGTGTTTCAAGGGAAACATTTCCGGATATCGATATTTCAGTGATAGAAGATTACTTATATCCCTAATCGAGTAGCGAACGGAAATGACGTAGTAATGACGTGTACTAGTTATAGGTAAATAAAGTTGTGCTTTATTAATATGCAGTGAAAGTTTAATTTCGCTAGGACGTTTATGAAGCGCTTTTGGAGTTTTCCGTCATCTAGAGTTTCTGCTACTCAGCACTAGATGTCACTATCAAATACGCCTCTATTTGCTCATTTTGTATGAGCTTTATGGACGAAGTAATAGATTTCAATGTTGCTAATTTTTTTATATTTTTACGTGCTATATTTATGGTCCAATCAAAGGCCTTCTTGCATTAGTAGTGCGTAAATATACTAGGTGTTGATGTGTGATTTCGGCGACATCGGTTCTGGTACAAACGCGTCTTTATGGCCCTTCCCCCTACCTCTTTCTTCCGTGGATATTTGAACATTTTAAATTAAAATTTCTACTGAATACTAATATCTGGCGTTTCTTTTACGTGTTAGATAGTTAATTCGCGTTAATAAAAAACAATAATTAAATGATTTAAGAAAAATATGTATAGTTCATTCCAATAAAAAAAAAGCAAAAGGTAAACAAACATAGTATGCAGATGACATTGACATGTGTCAGTTCCATAGTAAGTTTGTTTACGTTTTGCTTTTTTTTAAATGGAATGAACTATACTTATGTAACTGGTAGTGGTTGATTAGAAACTAAACTGGCGACCGACCGCGAGGTGTATCTATACCCAGCGGGTGACCGTATCCGCTGTGAAAACTAACATGTAATTATTTAGTTCTATATTAGTTCTATCAAAAAAAGTGCAATTTATGATTAGTTCCGTCCATATTTAAAAATAACGGTATGTAACCATAGCCTCCAGCCAGCGGGATATTTTCAAATAACTAAGTCTAGGAACAAAAGTCGCACACTAGGTTTTAGTTCTAAGTTAATTCTATGATTTTTTTAATTCGTCATCCTAATTTATTGATTAACTTCATAAATAGCACCTCCAGAAAGGGAACTCTGCTCAGCGGGATCTTCAATAACAACATATTGATTTGGGTTAGTGCAATATTTTATTAATATCTCTAGCCGTTTTTTTTATAACGTCATATTTATGGTTGCCACCATAGTAAAAAAACACTTACGATTTTTTTGCTCAAAAATGGCTCTAACGATTTTAATGAAACTTTGTACAGTACCATATTTCTATACCACATTTTACATAAAATAGTCAATAATACAAAAATAAGTATTTTTGTAATTTTTCTCAAAAATAGCTGTAACGATTGTGATGAAACTTTGTACCTTTTAATAACTTTATACGGCCTACTGTACTAGGTTATGAATTATTCCAGGCCATAACAGGATAAGGTACCTCCCATACCCATAACATACAAAACCACATTGTTAATTTGTGAAGTCTATCACTTGCTACTAATTATGAGTGTTTATTGCTGATTTATGTTTAACAATGATAACATTGTGTATGCCAGATGATATGTAAAGGATTCGCGAGAAAGTCTGCACAGCGTGGCTGTACAATTTATTTAATTTATTTTGTCCGTACTTCATCCATTTCTCGGGTTCCGTACCCAAAGGTCAAGGGGACGCTATCACTAAGCCTCCGCTGTCCGTCCGTCCGCCAGCGAGCTGTATCTAATGAACCGTAATAGGTAGACAGTTAAAATTTTCACAGAATGTGTTGTTGTCGCTATAAACAATAGCGAAATAAGCAATAATGAAAATAAAAATAAACTGTGTGCAACTTTTGTTCCTAGTCTTAGTTATTTGAAAATATCCCGCTGGCTGAAGGCTATCTTTCAAAGCTGATATTTATAAATATTAAAATGGAACTAAATACAAATTACACTTTTTTGATAGAACTAATATGGAACTAATTAATTAGCATGTTACTCGGATCATGTCTACCCTAATTTTCAATATGTTGTTATTGAAAATCCCGCTGAGCAGAGTTTCCTTTCCGGAGGTGCTATTTATGAAATTTATCAATAAATTAGGATGACGAATTAAAAAAATCATAGAATTAACTTAGAACTAAAACCTAATAAGCGACTTTTGTTCCTAGACTTAGTTATTTGAAAATATCCCGCTGGCTGAAGGCTATGGTTACATGCAGTTATGTTTAAATATAGGACGGAACTAATTATAAATTGCACTTTTTTTGATAGAACTAATATAGAACTTAATAATTAGCATGTTAGTTTTCACAGCGGATACGGTCACCCGCTGGGTATAGATACACGACCGCGAGTCCGCGAGCCACGAAATCACCCAAACGAAGCGCGACAATTCACGAACACTGAGTTTCGGCGCGGCCAAAGTTTCGGCTCATTTTAGGCTGAAACCAAAACTCTGGCTGAAACTAGATCTTTTAGCCGAAACTGAAACCGAACCTTCGGTCGGTCACTAGTTATAAGGTCCTATCTCATTATCCTAACATTCTTCAAGAAGTATCTCTAAATTGACTTACTGTTTGGTCATAAATTCTGGATATGGTTTATTAACTCTTGGCGTGTCCAGGAACTGAGTATCGATGCAGTATCCGGCCAGCTCGTTCAGAAGTCTGTGGTCCTCAGTTTGGCCGTGGGAGCGGTATACCTCGAACTCCATGTCTTGGAACTGCAGCGCCAGGTTGCGGGAGGAAGCCGCTTCGTATACCACGTTGTTGATCGTACCGTATATCCTATTTTAAAGCAAATTCGAGAAACAGCTTGTTGTACAGGGAGACTTGGTGCTCATCTTCTTCTTATGGAGTGGAAAAGGAGGAGGTTCTCAATTCGGCTGTATGTTGTTTTTTTGTATTGTATGTTACGCGATTACTCCGCCAATTATGAATTGATTTTGATGACTCTTTTTTGTTTGGTAGGTCACACTTCAGAGGTGGTCCCATATAAATTTTATCGAAATCGATTCAGCGCTTTTTGAAAAAATCAACAAAAACAAAAATTGTAGTTGTTACGATTTAAGTCGGTTTTTTTAACGTCGATTATTTAACCGTGTATATTCACAAGGCATAGCGGCGGTTTTCGGTGTTGCATGTAGCATTACCCCGCGGTCACAGCTCAAACGTCTGCCATCTAGTGACAGCAGTGAGCATTCGTAACATTATATCATTGAGTGACAGCATCCGGCAGCAACGGCTTCGCGTGTCACAGTCATCAATAGCTCCGCTGTCTCTTTCATTAGCTTAGCGTTAGAACGGAAAAAATTCGCGTCGCGCGCTATATAGGGTGTAATAGAAGTGTGTGACAATACTTCAAGGTTGGCTTTTACCCATCAAGCTGAACAACTTTTGTTCTACAACTTTGTTGAAATCGCAAACATTTTTTTGGACTTTTCATTGGACTTTGGACTTTTCATTTTGGACACACTTCTGTTACACCCTGTACAGGTGTCCCAAAACTAATGCGACAAATTTTGGCTGGTGATAGCTTTGATCAAGACCTATCAAAATAACGAAACATGTTCAGCAAAAGTTTATGGTTTTCGGGTTATACATTTAAAAAAATAATTGAAAATCACTACCTTACGGTGGTCTTTCGAGCTTTTGTTATTAAAAAAAACACTTAATTTGTAATTTTTTTGCACTCAAATATTATCGATTAGTGTCTCTACCCGAATCTACTATTTATTCTACAAAAAAATAAAGATGCCATCAGAAATACATCATTAATTCAAGAAAAATCTTTAAAAATATACGATAATAAAACTTTAAACATTGGCGACGTAAAAAAAATGTACTGAATAATTTTGTCTAATATGTTATAAAAAATCCTTGTTTCATGCCCATTTTAGAAATGTATAATACTTGGAAATTTTCCTTGCAAACATTGAGTTAATTGCTATTTTTGACCTTTGGTGCTCATTTAAAAAACATCTTATATTCGAGGTTTTTCAAATAAAAATAATTAGATTGGTTAAAATAGAAAGGAGATCATGTGTGTGTTCTACAAAGTCACCGTAACTTTCTACCTGAGATAAAAAAAACCGGCCAAGTGCGAGTCGGACTTGCGCATGAAGGGTTCCATACCATAGTACAAGAAACTCCAAAAAACACGTCTCTTGTATCTCTTTAATTTTAAAATATGATTTTATTTTACTATATTTTAGCGACTATAGCAATACAAACTCTGTGAGCATTTCATTTAAATCGCAAGAGTGACAGAGCAGCGGCGACACTGTGCCACAAAAGTACCCTAATCGGAGACAACTGTACTATTAGATTTTGAATACACCCAAGCTACTGTTTGGCTACTGTTTGGAAGCGGTCGTGGCTCAGTGCGGCTTGCGTGGTTGCATCGATCACGCAGGTTAACTGACTACAGAAACGGTCATAACCTGGATGGGTTTGACTGTCAGTGGCATTTATCTCGACCGCTTCCGTGCTTCGCAAGGCACGTTAAGCCGTTGGTGCCGGCTGCTATCGCTAGCAGTCGTTAAGCCATGTCAGAGGCCTTATAGGCGGCTTGAAAACTTCTGACACTGGGGTTGGCCACTAGCCCCACAACCTCCACCAATCCGGACTTGGCCCCCGTGTGTGGAGTATGGCCTAAGCCTTCCCGAGTTATGGGAAGAGACCTGTGCCCCTGCAGTGGGGACGTAATGGGTTGTTAACACTGTTTGGCAGACTGCCTGGCCGAAGTAGACAAGACGAAGACGTTGTTTTGGAAGAAAGACGGAAAAGTGGCGGCAAAATGTTTCTTTTTTAGGGTTCAAAGTTTAAAGGCCAATGGGACCCTATTTTGCACTAAGGCTCCGCTGTCCGTCCGTCCGTCCGCCCGCCTGTCTGTCTGTCAGCGGGCTGTATCTAATGAACCGTAATAGGTAGACGATTGAATTTTACAGAGTGTGTATTTCTGTTGCCGCTATAACAAAAAATGATAAAAATAAATTAAAGGGAGCTCCCCTACTAGAAACGTGTTTTTGGGTGGTTTTAGCTAGATTTTAATAATAGCAAGTGGTAGACGCTTGATTGAAACGCTCACAAAGTTTGTATTACTATAGTCGCAAAAAAATTATAATAAAATAATATTTAAAAATTAAAGGGGGTCACCATACAAGAGACGTATTTTTGGAGTTTCTTGTACGATGGTACGGAACCCTTCATGCGCGAATCGAACTCGCACTTGTTTTTTTCTATTTTTATCTCAGGTAGTAAGTCACGGTGAGGTGACCTTGTAGAACACACACATGATCTCCTTTCTATTTTAAATTAATCTAATAAATATTTGAAAAACCTCTAATAAAAGATTTTTTAAAAATCAGCACCTTGAGTTCAAAAATAGCATTTAACTCAATGTTTGCAAGGAAAATAACCAAGTATTATATATTTCTAAAATGGGCATGAAACAAGTATTTTTATAGTACTCGTATATGAGAAAAAAATCATTCAATATATTTTTTTTACGTCGCCGATGTTTAAAGTTTCATTATCGGATATGTTTAAAGATTTTTCTTGAATTGATGATGTATTTCTGATGGCATCTTTAATTTTTTTGCAGAATAAATAGTAGATTCGGGTAGAGACACTAATCAACAATATTTGGGTGCAAAAGAAAATACAAACTGTTTTTTTATAACAAAAACTCAAAAGACCCACCGCAAGGTAGTAATTTTCATTTTTTTTTTAAATCTGGTATAACTCGAAAACCATAAACTTTTGCTGAACATATATTTCGTTATTTTGATAGGTCTTGATCAAAGCTATCACCAGCCAAAATTTGTCGCATTAGTTTTGGGACACCCTGATGTACAGCGCGCTATGCCATGCTACTAGTAACCACGACATATCCTTTCGTTACGATTACATTAGTTTCTTTAGGCAAACCCATTCAGTTTAAGACCTCATCTTTAGACACTTAACCGACGCGACGCAAGCCGCACTAAGCCACGACCTCCTTAATAAAGCTTACGCGAAAAAGCTGTATAGCTTTGAAACTAATATGAATAAAAGACTTTTTCTTGTGCCCAGATTAAGAGCAAAATTAGAGCAATGTGCTAAAAAAAACTAGAATTCCAAACATTATAGTTACAGTGGTAGACGCTAAAAACTGATTTTTCGCGCCAATTTGCACCACACCTCTTAGGCGCTCGTATCTCGAAAAGTGTGATTGCTGTAATTCTTTCACTCGGCATGATGATTGCTCTAATTATGCTGTAAATTTGATATAGGCAGGATTCTTCTAAGATCCCTAGGAAAAAAAGTGCTTGCTGTGGTCAGGGACACTTACCATTCTGCACCAGGTTCCACAGTACCTTCTGCAACGGAAACACTCGTAACTCTACCACCCCAGCGCTTCGTAGCTTCTAGAGCTAACACAGATTTCTTAGCCTTAGCTAGCTTGGAAGCGGCCACCGCACCAGCCGCGCCCATGCCAACGACTATAGTATGGTACACCTTGTGGGATTTTTCAGAAGACATTTTTGTGGTGAATTTCTTGTGAAGGGATACATGTCAAACGCCAATGTAAACGAAAGAGACGGTTTATTTCATAGATATAGGATTACGCTGGATTATATTTTAAAGTTATGGTTTATAAAAGAAGATTTTAATGAGAATTTCAAGTGAACAAGGAGCATTTATTTCGTTAAGTCAACATATCACACCTTGAGAACCATAACGTAATATACGATATAATAATTATACGAAATTTGGCTAAATCTCAAATTTGAACTTTATAAAAGGGGATAAAAGCTCAATTTTGTGATTTTACCTTTCGTATAATGAGGTTATGGTTCTCAAGGTTCGATATTGAGTAGCTACACATGCATGAATGAAAAATTCGGAATGTTTCTATTCGATTAGAATACTTCGGATATAAAAAGTACGTAAAAGATTTTATGTATGAAGCAAGCAAAAACATTCTATTTCATCATCATCAACAACCTATTAGTCCACTGTTGGACATAACCATAAGCCTCCCCCAAGGCACGCCACTTATACCTATCTTCGGCCACGCGCATCCAGCTGTTACCAGCAGCCTTGCGCTCCACCTAGCCGGGGGGCGTCCTACGCTACGTTTGCCCAAACGCGTCCCCACTGTAGAACTCTGTTTGTCCACTGGTTGTCAGTTCTTCGACATTTATATGTCCGGCCGCTTCAGTGTGCTAATTCTCTTTTATCTTAATCTTTTCTCTTAAGGCGCTTAGTATAGCCAAATCGCAATATTCAATTCAAATTCTTGAATACCGCTTAAAGCTATCACAATGGAAAAAATATATAACATACTTGAAACAATACAAAACAAATTGCCTTGAACAGAATCATAAAAATCACAAAAACTTTGATGAAAAAAAAAAACAGTTAAGTTAACAATCCATTACGTCCCCACTGCAGGGGCACGGGTCTCTTCCCATAACTCGAGAAGGTTAGACCATACTCCACACACGGGGGCCAAGGATTGGTGGAGGTTGTGGGGCTATTGGCCAACCCCAGTGTCAGAAGTTTTACAGCCGCCTATAAGGCCTCCGACATGGCTTATCGACTGCCATCTAACGATAGCAGCCGGCACCAACGCCTTAACGTGCCTTGCGAAGAAGCACGGAAACGGTCGAGATAAATGCCACTAACCGTCAAACCCATCCAGGTTATGATCGTGTCTGTAGTCAGTTAACCTGCGTGATCAACGCGACCACGCAAGCCGCACTGTGCTACGACCGCTTCTCGGTGTATATTGTATTAATTGCAAATTCTCTCGGAAAAAAAAATTGTTTATGTTGAAACCAACACCCAAAAATGGGCCATTTTAATATCTTCAATTTAACTTTAACTTTTTTTTTAACTTATTTGAAAGCCAAGAAAAGTAATAAAAACATCGAAATCTCGAGAATTTTGCGTTCGGCCTTGACGTAACCACTACGATGGTACCCACACTGATCTGAACTTAAAATGAGTGGCGTTACGGTCGATATTATACAGAGTGTAAGGGACAGGTTTCTGAAAACTTTAAGGGCTTGCTCAGTAGACGAAACTGAACAACTTTCCACAAGATTGTTTTTCAGGATGCGAAAAAAAATTGGCTTCTCCATACAAACTGTCCAATCAAGTTTATAATTTTGTATGGAGAAGCCGATTTTTTTTTTCGTTTCCAGAAAAAAAAATCTTGTGGAAAGTTGTTTAGTTTCGTCTACTGAGAAAGCCCTTAAAGTTTTCGGAAACCTGTCCCTTACACCTTGTATTATCTTGCATCAACCTTCTCAGATTGAGTGCACGTCGCGCCTTAATAAAGGTTTTTTATTTGACGTATACGATAACCTGTTGGACGACTCGTTTGTCGTACCATTCGTTTATTTCACGACTAAATATACGATATAAGGCTGTCAGGCTGACCGAATGGAGTTTAGTCAAAATCATCCGTGTGAATACTAGCATGTTAGTATGTTTTTTCAATTATAAAAAAAGGGAAATATTGAAAATAAACAATACCAAAGATTTTCTTATTAATTTAGGTATATTCCTCAGTTTATACATAGGCAAGAGGTAAATACAAAAGTACAAATTTATTTCAACTACGTATTTCAATTATGAATTTAGATTTTACATAAACTTATTAATAAAATCTCAAAAAACGCTAAACTACACTTTATCCCCATAATACAAAGGTTAAATTTGAAATCAGGGACAAACGATCTTACAAATGAAACTGAACAACTCTCCAAAAGGTTCCAAAACTTAAAAGTTTCCTAAACTTTTACAAAACTATTTACAGAATTAAATGACAAAAAAGTTTACTGTTTATTATACTTATGGCCAATAATGAATTGATTGATTCGCTTTTTTTTGTATTACAAAAATCACAGCATTCCTTTTCATTTTTTTATAGGGGGGGGGGGGGGAATATTAAAAAAATCTGATCTGCATCTGTTTCCCATACACATTAAATTCAGATTTAGAATAGAGAATCAAAAATTTCAAACGCACATTTTTAACACCCTGTATAGGAGACATTCATTCAGTTTCAACTTCCTTTAATTTAAATTTACAGAAAATCAAATAATTTATTTTTATAAGGTTACCATTTTACCAATATGAAAAACAAAACAACAAATCTAAATGTATTGAAACAATAGCACATAAAATTTAGGCTAAATATTTACAAAATTGAATTAAAATAAAGTTTTGTACTCACTTAACAATTATAAAATATAACATCTCCCATTTATTCAAATATCTCGTCAAAGGAGTTCGCAGCATTTTATTATATTTATATCTGCCACATGAAAAAATTAATAAATAAAATATTAGTGTAATTTAATTACACATAAATGCATAGCATATGGCAACACTTTACAAAGTTTTTTCTAAATGAGGCAGAGGACATGCATGTGCCATTACATATTAAATAAACAGAATATACTTTGTTACATAGATGGTTAATTACAAAGAAAAAGCTTTAAAAACCAAGTTTAAATTAATTTCAGTTTTAGTTTTTTAACAAAGTACATATACATATATAAGTTATTTTTGTTGTTTCTATAATATGTAAATAACGTATATACAGGGTGTCCCAAAACTAATGCGACAAATTTTGGCTGGTGATAGCTTTGATCAAGACCTATCAAAATAACGAAACATATGTTCAGCCAAAGTTTATGGTTTTCTGGTTAAACCACATTTAAAAAAAAATTGAAAATCACTACCTTACGGTGGTCTTTTGAGCTTTTGTTATTAAAAATACCACTAATTTTGTAATTTTTTTGCACTCAAATATTATCGATTAGTGTCTCTACCCGAATCTACTATTTATTCTACAAAAAATTAAAGATGCCATCAGAAATACATCATTAATTCAAGAAAAATCTTTAAAAATATACGATAATGAAACTTTTAACATTGGCGACGTAAAAAAATGTACTGAATAATTTTGTCTAATATGTTATAAAAAATCCTTGTTTCATGCCCATTTAAGAAATGTATAATACTTGGAAATTTTCCTTGCAAACATTAAGTTAATTGCTATTTTTGACCTCAAGGTGCTGATTTAAAAAAAAACTTATATTCGAGGTTTTTCAAATAAAAATAATTAGATTGATTAAAATAGAAATGAGATCATGTGTGTGTTCTACAAAGTCACCGTAACTTTCTACCTGAGATAAAAAAAAAACCGGCCAAGTGCGAGTCGGACTTGCGCATGAAGGGTTCCATATCATCGTACAAGAAACTCCAAAAAACATGTCTCTTGTATGGGGACCCCTTTAATTTTAAAATATGATTTTATTTTACTATATTTTTAGCGACTAAAGCAATACAAACTCTGTGAGCATTTCATTTAAATCGCAAGAGTGACAGAGCAGCGGCGACACTGTGCCACAAAAGTACCCTAATCGGAGACAACTGTACTATTAGATTTTGAATACACCCAAGCTACTGTTTGGCAGACTGCCTGGCCGAAGTAGACAAGACGAAGACGTTGTTTTGGAAGAAAGACGGAAAAGTGGCGGCAAAATGTTTCTTTTTTAGGGTTCAAAGTTTAAGGGCCAATGGGACCCTATTTTGTACTAAGGCTCCACTGTCCGTCCGTCCGTCCGCCCGCCTGTCTGTCTGTCAGTGGGCTGTATTGAATGAACCGTAATAGGTAGACGATTGAATTTTACAGAGTGTGTATTTCTGTTGCCCCTATAATAAAAAATGATAAAAATTTATTAAAGGGAGCTACCCTGCTAGAAACGTGTTTTTGGGTGGTTTTGGTTCGATTTTAATAATAGCAAGTGGTACACGCTTGATTGAAACGCTCACAAAGTTTGTGTTACTATAGTCGCTAAAAAAATATAATAAAATAAAATAATATTTAAAAATTAAAGGGGGTCACCATACAAGAGACGTATTTTTGGAGTTTCTTGTACGATGGTACGGAACCCTTCATGCGCGAATCGAACTCGCACTTGTTTTTTTCTATTTTTATCTCAGGTAGTAAGTCACGGTGAGGTGACCTTGTAGAACACACACATAATCTCCTTTCTATTTTAAATTAATCTAATAAATATTTCAAAAACCTCTAATAAAAGATTTTTTAAAAAATCAGCACCTTAAGTTCAAAAATAGCATTTAACTCAATGTCTGCAAGGAAAATATCCAAGTATTATACATTTCTAAAATGGGCATGAAACAAGGATTTTTTATAGTATATGAGAAGAAATCATTCAATATATTTTTTTTACGTCGCCGAAGTTTAAAGTTTCATTATCGGATATGTTTAAAGATTTTTCTTGAATTGATGATGTATTTCTGATAGCATCTTTAATTTTTTTTGCAGAATAAATAGTAGATTCGGGTAGAGACACTAATCAACAATATTTGGGTGCAAAAGAAAATACAAACTAAGTGTTTTTTTATAACAAACACTCAAAAAACCCACCGCAAGGTAGTAATTTTCATTTTTTTTTAATCTGGTATAACTCGAAAACCATAAACTTTTGCTGAACATATGTTTCGTTATTTTGATAGGTCTTGATCAAAGCTATCACCAGCCAAAATTTGTCGCATTAGTTATGGGACACCCTGTATTTATAAAATATAGAAGGTGTTAACAAATTAGTTGTCATTACTTAAAGTGGGGCTTCTACTCATGAAACTGAACAACTTTCCCAAAGGAACCCATAGTGAAATCGCAAAAAAAAATTGGACTTCTCATACTAAGTGGGCCGATCAGGTGATCGACTTGTTAGAAAAATGCAAAATTTTTTTTCGCGAATTCACTATGGGTTCCTTGGGAAAAGTTGTTCAGTTTCACTAGTAGAAGCCCCAGTTTAAGTAATGATCACTAATTTTTAACACCTTATATTTATTACGTATTTCTAATCGATTAAATTCTAAATATAGCAACAAAATGTCGCTATTCCTCCTCTTTTTTAAAATCTTTTTGGAGTCTTGTCCTTTGGCTCATTATTTGGTAAAGTGAACATTTTCATAAATAAACAAGTAAATAAATAAAGGACACATTTCATTTTGTGCCTGGACATGTACGTAGTACGAAAAATATAGAAAAATATAGGCTTTCTAGGAAAAATAATGAAAAAAATATTAGAAGCAGGGTTGCGTGGTTCAAGCATAATCTTTTGACAGCACTTTTTACAATATAAATGGTAACACTGAAGCTTGCAATAGTAGGTCACGTTCAGAAATTACGGCTTCATCCACATATTCCTCCGATGCTTTCTCTGACTCTGATTGACTGAACACCCTTCTGTTCTGACTTCTGACATTGGTGTACGATTTTTAAAATCTGCGGATATGCCATGCCTCTTTTACAGGCATAACAGCTGGTTTTCGAGTTACTTGTCGGACAACTAAATTATTAATTTCAATGGTATGTACAAAATCTAGTTTCTGAACGTAAAATGCTCAAAATTGCGCTCGCTTCGCCATGTTGGGTGATTTATGTGTTGCGATTGTTAAATCTGAGAATCTAGATGAACCTCGCAACGAAGGTAAATCGAAGGAAATGTACAATTAGAAAAGACTATGTTTCTAATGTCTTATTTATGATGTTTAGTACACAGACCAGGTTCAAGCTCCATAGTCCCGTGAAACGTCTCCTTTTTGGGTATTCAACCAGTCGAAACACACAATTTGGTTAGTTACAGGAATCTTGTATCAATTTTATTACAACTATAAAATGTACAGCATCTTGCTAGCTTTTCAAATATTAACTAAATTTAAATATATTTTTTTCTTTGGCTTACAGTAGTACACAAAAAATAAGGCGTGTCGGTAATCTTCGCGCAGACAAAAACAAAGTATAGACGGAAACATCCGAAATAATCAACGCACGGTGACAGCTCTCTGACAGCTGACGATTTCATTGAATCAGGCGCGAAATCAATAAACCAATAGCGGCAGAGATTTTAGGAACGTGTAATGGCGGTCGACAATGAAGCTACTTGATTGATCCATCAATTTCCCGCGTAAATAAAATTTGTCTACTGCGCAGGTACATCCGTAAGCCTTAATAAAATGTGTAATACTGGAACAAGTTTATAGCTTACTAGACTTGGGTAGAATTCTCATAGCTTCCCTGTACCCAGTTTCGGCCGCTCCGTGCACCGTGGAAAAGTGTCTCGAATGTGTGGCTTCACCCGCGAACATAACCCTCGGTTTTCCGTCGGAGTCGGTTAAGGGTTCCGAAAGGATTTTTCGCGCGTTCGGATAATCGGCCACTAGTAGATTGTCGAAGGTATAGGAACCTCGAGTATACGGATTCGTGTACCATTTTGTCCTAAAAAGTTACAATATGTAAGTTTTTTTCTGTGAAGTAAGTAAGTGAAAACTGTGTGCTATGTGACCTCCATACCACAAAACACATAGATACAGAAGGTCTGCTGAATACGCTCACAAAAATCCTAAGCGTATACATGCTTATAGACGTATACGGTCGTTGTAGGTAAGATCACGTACTGTGCGATCTCGACCTTGCCTCGAACGACCGTATATTTCTATAAGCATGTACATGCTTACGATTTTAGTGGTTTGTATTGAGCGGACCTTCTGTGTCTATTTTGTGCCCGTACACAGATGTGTATGAAATGTTTCACAGCTGTTTCTAGATAGAAATCAGTTATGCATAGAGATGGGTTTTTGCCCGAGCAGTTTTGAGTAAATGCCCAATAAATGTCCATTTACGCCCAATAAATGCCCAATTTGTATGGCGTAAATGGACGTTTATTGGGCATTTATTCAAAATGCCCAAAAATGCCCTGGCAAAACCCCATCTCTAGTTATGCAATTGTGCATGTTTCCTCACGATTTTATGTAAAACTGGTAATATTTTTGTACGTCATATGACAGGTTATAAAGGACATAATTATTTTAAGACCATGCAATTTATTGTTATTTACTTATAACCACAAATAAATGATTTTGATTTGATTTGATTTGATTTGATTGACGATATTTTCCTTTACTGTTCTTGAAGCATGCGGTAATAAAATGTACGTAAGTTTTGAAAAACTCATTAGCCAAGAATCTCAAGAATTTAAAAGTATGTGCAAAACATCTACTTAATTAAAAAACCTTTTGATTTTGATTGATCTCTGTTTGAGCTAATGGCAATGTATTTTTTCGATATTTATTTGCAAGTAAACAAAAACTTCAAGGTACAAACAAAAATATGCACCTTTTATGATACGATACACGACAGCTAAGTATCTATAGTTCATCATCATCATAAACATCATCATCAGGCTGCATTAGTCCACTGTTGGACATAGGCCTCCCCCAAGGCACGCCACTTATACCTATCTTCGGCCACACGCATCCAGCTGTCACCAGCAACCTTGCGCAGATCATCGCTCCACCTAGCCGGGGGGCGTCCCACGCTACGTTTGCCCAAACGCTGTCTCCACTGTAGCACTCTGTTTGTCCACCGGTTATCGAATATCTATAGTCATTCATTAAAAAAAAAATGTTTTTGTAAAAGCCAAAATGTAAAGCTTGTTATCAACTCACCGTATAATACTGATCGGTTCTGGTATTTCAATGTCGCGGGCAATAAACCGTTTCAAAACATCCATGCATTTCCTTTTCACTAGGTCTTCGGGAAGAGTTTCCACCTAAAATTATAAAAAAAAAAGGCTTTAAGGCCGGCCACGCACTTGTGACTCCTCTGGTGTTGCGGGCGTCTATGGGCGGCGGTAATCGCTCACCATCAGGTGATCCGTCTGCTCGATTGCCACCTCTGCCATAAAAAAAGGTTTTAAGACTGAATCCGAGCAGGTCGATGGGTGATGAAGATAAAATAATATGGCCGGTTCTCAATCTGGGAGGTTTTTGTCCAGCAGTGGACGTTTTTTGGATGATGATCATGATGGCGATTTCATCCTTCTTAAGGCTTTAACCCGTCACGCTTTGACAAATCCTGCCCCCACCGCCAACGTCGGCTACAGCCAACAAAAATGTATGAAAATCCCAAATCCTGGCGCCTGTGGCACGGAAACCAGTTGACGGCCCACCCGACTGGGCAGTCAAAGGGTTAATAAAAGGTCTGCCGCTCAACCTCACCGTCTGCAAGCGGCGACACAGACACACGACCACGACCGACACAGACATGCTTATGTTAACATTAAGGTTAAAAGCCAGTCACCCTTTCTATTTTAACCTCCTCGGTCCTCAGGTCCCCATTTTTCGTGTGGCTTTCACTGGCGATCTTTTAAATAAAAATTATTGTAATGCATTGGAACTAAGTACAAAAAAATATTACATAGAGGACAACAAATATAATATATACAGGGTGTAACATTCAAGGTGTGCAATATTTACGGAGGTGATTAAGCTTCTCAAACTGATTACGAATCACTAAAAAAGTAGGCATCTTAAAAAATATATATTTTCGAATGATTTTCAGAATAGGTAACTTTTTCTATCGACTTTCGATAACAATCCCCCAACGGCGCGACTCCGACAACGTCGCGCTACTACGCAGCGGCACAGGCAGCGGCCTTTGCGTGCATCACAGAGCACACACGTTAAGTATGCTAATGCCACAGAATAGTTAAAATGATACAGATAAAATAGATTAATTAATTCAATTTAATTTTAATCATGAATTTGATAAATTATTCGTAATAAATAAATGTTCATGCATCTTCTCAACAAATATTGCACACCTTGAATGTTACACCCTAGTATATATACAGGGTGTAAGGAACAAGTTTCCGGAAACTTTAAGGGATTGCTCAGTAGACGAAACTGAACAACTTTACACAAGATTTTTTTTCAGGAAACGAAAAAAAAAGTCGGCTTCTCCATACAAACTGTCCAATCAAGTTTAAAATTTTGTATGGAGAAGCCGATTTTTTTTTGCGTTTCCTGAAAAAAATTCTTGTGGAAAGTTGTTCAGTTTCGTCTACTGAGCAAGCCCTTAAAGTTTTCGGAAACCTGTCCCTTACACCCTGTATATACTTATATAAAATCACCTTAATACTTCGAAGCTATTTTGTATATGTTACAAACGCAATTATTGTTCAGGACTGAGGAGGATCAAATTTACCTGGCTCAAAACTAGACAAATACACACAATATTTTTGCTTTATCTGAAAAACATAAACGATAAAGTCAAAGTCAAAGTCAAAATATTTTTTATTTAAGTAGATGCTGTACGCATACTTTTAAATCGTCTTTTTTTCTACCTAGTACAAAGTTCCTACCACGCGGAACTTGTACACTCAACGTTTCGGGAAGTGTTAGCGGAGCGAGAAGAAACGTCGAGCCCAAAAGAAACTCGCCCCAACACATTTTTTGAAATAAATACTTAATATCTATTACAATTGATGTCATTACTAAAGCTATGAGCTGGAAGATCTATACATGTCCATACATCATTGTCATTAACATAGTCTTGGGTTTTATAATATCCTCTTGAACACAGGCATTTCTTTACATAGGTCTTAAACTTATTTTCGGATAAACTAATTACATTTTCAGGTATTTTATTGTAGAATTTTATACACTGCCCCATGAACGACTTCTTTACCTTACTCAGTCTCGAATAAGCAACTTCGATATTATTTCTATTTCTAAGATTAAAATTATGCCTGTCACTGTTTTTTGGAAATAAATCTAAATTCTTACGAACATACATGATGTTTTCATATATGAATTGACTGGCAACAGTTAAAATATTTATTTCTTTAAACTTGTTCCTCAATGACTCTCGAGATCGCATCTGATAGATAGCGCGAACGGCTCTTTTTTGCAGTATGAAAATAGTTTCTATGTCAGCTGCATGTCCCCAAATTAAGATGCCGTAAGACATTATACTATGAAAATAGCTAAAATACACTAGTCTTGCAGTATCTACATCTGTTAGTTGCCTTATTTTCTTGACGGCGTAGGCAGCTGAACTAAGCTTTCCTGCTAAGGTTTCTATATGTGGTCCCCATTGTAAAGAAGCATCTAAAGTAATACCAAGAAAAACAGTGCTATTTACGAACTCTAAAATATTACTATCTAATATTACATTATCGTGAGTTTGCTTGACATTTGGTAATCTGAATTTTATTACTTTTGTCTTTGTGGCATTTAATAGCAAGTTATTAACAGTAAACCATTTATGTATCTCTGAAAGTGTGTTGTTTACTTCGTCAATTTTGCTGTCTTTCCTGTCTACCTTAAAAATAAGAGATGTGTCATCTGCAAACAACACAATATTTGAGAGACGTTGCACCATAAATGGTAAGTCATTTATATAAACAAGGAAGAGAAAGGGGCCTAAAATAGATCCCTGGGGAACGCCTATTTTTACTGTAGCGCCGAGAGAATTTGTGCCATTTACTTGGACTGTTTGTAACCTATTGTTAACGTAAGAATTGAGAAGACTGAGAGCCCTATCTTCCACACCGTAATGCTTTAGTTTAAGAAGTAAAGTTTGATGTTCCACACAATCAAATGCTTTAGATAAATCACAAAACACTCCTATTGCATCTTGTGATTTCTCAAAAGCATCATAGATGTTTCGTATAAGTGCTACTCCTGCATCGGTAGTTGATCGACCTTTCGTGAAGCCAAATTGTTGGTTATGCAGAAGTTTGTTTAAAGTGAAGTGTTGTAGCATTTGGTTGAGTGAGCATAATTTTTTCAAAGACTTTACTAAGGACGGGTAATACAGAAACTGGTCTGTAATTTCCCGCATCAGTTTTGGAACCTGATTTATAAAGAGGTATAATTTTACTACACTTCATGAGATCTGGAAAGTCACCACTTTCTATACTAATATTGAAAAGGTATGCTAAATGTGGTGCTAATACGTCAATTACATTACTAATTAATTTAACTGATAAACCCCACAAGTCCTCAGTTTATTTCACTTTAAAGTTTTAATAACAGTTTCAGGTCCAATTTCTCTAAAATAGAATATTTCATCACAAGAAATGACATTTTCTTCTAATATTTTTTTAGCATATGTGGGTGATGAGTCCAGGGCCTCAGTTAGCTTAAGTGGAATGTTTGTGAAAAACGTTTCGAATTCCGTAGCTATTTCTGCGTTAGATGTTATTTTGCCTTTATCTGTTTGTAAAACAAAATCTTTATCGTGTTTCTTGAATTTACCGGTTTCTTTATTTATTATATTCCAAACCGTCTTAATTTTATTATCAGATAGTTTTATCTTTCTGGCTAAGTAATTAGATTTGGCTGCGCAGCATACCTTTCTGAATATTTTTGAATAACGTTTTACATAATTTCTGAAATTGTCATCAAATATATAACTTTTTTTCTCATAAAGATACAACTCTTTAATTAAAAATCTCAATAGTGAAACAAGAATTCGTATGGGAAACTGAAAAAAAATGAGATTGGATTTTTTTTATATATTTTTCTTGTATTCTATACTTAATTCTGAGTAACCCTTTAAAATTTCAAACGCACTTTTTTGACAACCTGTAAAGTATATTTTTCAAAATTTGTAGGTAAGTATACTAACCAATTTAGCCATGTCCCCATTAGTCCAAAGTGTCAAAGACTTACTGGACCCCAAAGGAGTACTAGCCATAAATATTTTGGTCGTCCAAAAATCAACTTTAGGCACATTCGCGTCTTCGGCTTTCCACATGAAGGCGAAGAAATTGACGTCTTTAGGCCACCAAGCCAGTGGAAATGTCATCACAATTTTGTCTATTAGACCCATAGCCATGCACTCTATGACTTTCGTTTTGTCTATGGGCAGTGGGGGCGAGAATAGGGTTGTGTGTCTGAAAAACAGAATTTCACTTTAATATTGAAATAAAAAGACAAGAACGTATTGTGATCCAAATCAGGTTTTGAATAAAGGAAATTATTGTTGTTTTAAGAGAAAGACTCCGTCGCTGAGTGTACCATTTTATATAAATTATTTACTTAGATAGATAGATAAAATATTTATTTCACTCAACCTAGCACAGTGTAATGAAGAAGCTTCTTAATTAATACTTGTATGTTATGTAGTATTTAACATACAAGGTATAAGGGACAGGTTTTTAATATACAAGGTATAAACGAAAAAAAATATCGGCTTCTCCATACAAAATATAAACTTGATTGGACAGTTTATATGGAGAAGCCGACTTTTTTTCGTTTTCTGAAAAAAAAAAAACTTGTGGAAAGTTGTTCAGTTTCGTCTACTGAGCAAGCCATTAAAGTTTTCGAAAACCTGTCCCTTACACCCTGTATATTACACCCTTAACTTTTTTTACTACAGTCGCGTGCGCAAAAGCGCTGTAGCTATCGTGCGTTCCGATTGGAAATTCTGACAGCAACAATTATACCTTCCTTTCCTTTTCGCACTTACGGGATTTACATAAGGCTACCCTGTTGTCAAAGTGAACGGTTGCTGTCAGACTGACTCGGTGGCTAAGTGGTTAGCGATCCTGACCTCTGATCCGAGAGTCGTGGGTTCGATCCCCACACAGGGCAAACTTTTCTGTGATGAGCAGAATTGTTTGCTCTGAGTCTGGGTGTATTATATCTATATATGTATGTATTTAAAAGTATATGTGTATGTATATCAGTCTCTGGTTCCCAAGATACAGGGAATCCTAGTTTGGGGCCAGATGACCGTGTGATTTGTCCCAGATATTATATTATTAATACCCTCGCAACGCATACTGTGTCGGTCACAGCGCAAACACGTCCGTCTACCAGCCACAGACAGCTTAGTTGAGCGATAAACACTATAGCACTGACTATAGTAATGCACGGCACTATAGTTCATTCCAATAAAAAAAAAAACAAAAGCTAAACAAAGTTAGTAAGCAACTGACATTGACATGTGTCAGTGCCACAGTAAGTTTGTTTACCTTTTGCTTTTCTTTTATTGGAATGAACTGTAGTTCAAACCAGAAGCCGATCTCTAGGCTGACCAATGGTTAATCCAGAGGTCATTAGGGAATTCGATCCCAGGTGCACCCTACAGTTCATTAGAACTATATCGGTTAAATATAATAGGGGCAATGGTCACAATAGAGCTACCCAGTCACAGTGATCCAATAGGGCTCACCTTTGATCCTATACCCCTTTTACCTCAAATAATAATAAAATAATAACTATAGTGATTAATAAATAATTTAATAACAACAAATATAAAGAAGTTATTGTCTAGGAAACAAACTAAATAAATACTTTAAAGCTCCATTTACACGGACGACCACGATGGCTTAACGGATCGGAATTAGCTCACAACGATGGCTTAACGGATCGGAAGTGGCACAGTGTTGCTTCTCCCTTTGTCGCATCGATTACGATTAACGATTAACTCTTTACTGACAGGATTATTATTTAGACAGGTTGGACAGTTAGTGGCATTTATTTCAACCGTTTCCGTGCTTCACAATGCACAGTTAGCCGCTGCAGCTGGATGCTATCACTAGATGCCAGTTAAAACGTCAGAAGCCTTATAGGCGGCTTAAATAAATTTACCTCCACAACTGCAGAACTAAGAACTCGTTCCAAAACCAAGGTAGGGTGAGGTAAAATTTAACTCGGAGAAATGAAAGAGACGAAGCTATTTTGAGAAAGAGATAAAAAATATGATTTTGGAACGCTTGCGAGTGACTCCAGTGTGAAAGGGTAACAAACGTCATCGAAAATGATTCAGAAACGTTTCTAGTTTTTTTCGGTAGTGTTCGGTCTTAATTATGGCTTTAATACCTTAGCAGATACAAGCAAAAGTATTTCAATACAATTCCGAAGATAAAATGTTTGTTTGTCTTAATCTGTTAGACATTGACTACGAACTTTCCGCCGAATAAACTGTCACGCGAATTTTAACGGCAATCAAATCAAACATCGTTAAAAATCGCACTTGTCAGAGTAAAAATTGCATTTACGAAAGCGTTCCAAAATCCCGACGGGGAACTGTCAGGCGATCAATCGGTTACCCTCGGTTTCACTCGGCTTAGTTTTGGAACGATTTAGGGTAAAATTCGCATCACCCCGAGTGAAATCTTTGGTTTTGGAACGCAACCTAAATGGTTTAATCGTCGTGACGTAAATCTGATCTAAGTGTCGTATCATCTCAGTGTAAACGCTTCCCTGATTCTGCCCTTAGCGTCCGAGGTTATCTCATGTGCTTTTAAGACTTTAAAGATATTCTTGAAATTACTGACTGATTTCTAGGAATTTTTGTGTGCCTTTGTGTTTGTCGTAATTGTGGTGTTGTTATTGGTGTGGTTTTTGTCTTAGGTAAGCGTATTCGTGAGTAAATATGGACCCTCCTAATCCCCCTGATCCTCCAGATCCTGACTCCCCTCCACTATTCAGCCAAGATATGAATCAAAGTCACAGTCTTACTCAAAATCAAGACACTCCAACCATGATGGATTTGTGTTCGTCAGAGCCTCGTGGACAAAAGAGACATGGAGAGCGTATCCAAGCTCCTATCAGCAAAAAGAATGCTTCATCCCTCGATGAGGTTTCTGCTTCTGTGCAAACTGTTTACACTCACCCTTGCCTAACAGAAAACTCCCGTGGATACACAAGAGAAGATCATGGTCCATTTATTGTCCACCTATCTCGGATGGAGACAGATCCATCGGCTGGTTTGACTCTTCGTCCCATTAAAGTAGGCTTGCTCCTTTGCAAGAATAATGTTAAAAACATTGTAAAGGATGGAATAAAAAGTGTCGGCCGTAACAGAGTCTCTATCGAGTTCTCATCCTCAGATGCAGCTAATGAGTTCTTAACTCTTCCTTGCTTGGCAGCTAATAACTTTACTGCAACAATCCCTACGTACAACGTGACTCGCATGGGCGTCATACGCGGAGTACCAGTTGACTGGTCTATGGATGAGTTGGTTGATTCAGTCGAACTCCCTGATGGTTGCGGCAAAATCTTAAAAGCAAGACGTCTGAACCGAAAGAAATTTGTAGACAACAAGCCGACCTGGGTTCCAACCATGTCAGTTGTATTAACGTTTGATGGCCAAATGTTACCAAAATATGTGTACGCCTTTTACACGTCATTGCCTGTGGAGACATATCAGCTACCAACAATACAATGTCACAGCTGTTGTAGATTCGGACATATTAAAACACAATGTAGAAGCCGCCCAAGATGTTTCAAGTGTGCACAAAACCATACCGGAGACAGTTGCAATGTGGTCGAAGAGCAGTCTACTTGTTTATTCTGCTCGGGTCGTCACTTTGCTACTGACAAAAAGTGCCCTGAACAATCAAGACAAAAATCCATTAAAATTACTATGGCCGAACAAAACATCTCATATTCAGAAGCTGCTTCCCAGTTTCCTAATGTTCGAAGGTCATATGCAGAGGTGGCCAGTGCTCTATTTTCTCCGACCCCTACCTATGAGCCCGTTGACTCTTCTTCGCGCCCTCCCCTTCCCACCATGTCTCGCTCATATAAAAAAACTGTTATTTCCTCTCCCCGTGTGAGACGCCCCCCTCCTCCAGGATATGACAAAAGAGCTCATGACTCTATTGTGGCTAATGTCCCCTCATCACAACCAAATGGTTGTGCCCTCCAGGGTCCTTCAAGGCTTGTCAGCACTGATAGTTTGTCCCCTCAATCTCCCAATGAAAATTTGATTGAACTGATAATCTCCCTTTTAAATAATATTATTTTGAAATTTAATGACTCCTTACCGAACAACGTAGCTGAAAAAATTATTAACTTAGCTAACTTAATATCCATTAATAATAATAATGGATCGTCTACAATTTCTTCAATGGAATTGTAGAAGCTTACGACGTAACAAATTCGAACTTACTTTTCTTCTTAAAAAATTCTCTGTCGCCGTTGCTGCCATCTCGGAGACGTGGCTGGCCCCGAATTCCTATTTTAGGGTTCGGGGCTATGCCTGCCTCCGCGATGACAGAAACGACGCCTATGCAGGGTGCGCCCTGCTTATAAATAATTCGCTTACTTACTCACAAATTCCACTCCCTCATATATCTTCAAATGTTAATGTCGTCGCTGCTAAGATAGCAGACATTAGTTTTATCTCAATTTATATCCCTCACCCCAGCGTTAATCTTGTCCCTGATCTACGTCTATTACTTTCCTCGGTTCCCCCACCTCTTATAATCCTCGGCGATTTTAATTCACACCACACGCTATGGGGATCGTACCACTGCGATTCTGTTTCTCACCCCCTTATAGATTTATTTGATGAATTGAATTTATGTATACTTAATGATGGGTCAGCAACCCATCGAGTCTATCCGAACCAGAACCCACAATCAGCTGTGGACCTCTCTTTATGTACTCCAAGCTTAGCTTCGTCCATATTTTGGAAATTATTAAGCTCCACCCACGGTAGTGACCACTACCCTATAATTATCTCTATGTATAATTCCGTTTGTCCTCCTACTCCCCCCGAGCCATTATTGAGGTTTAAAACTCAAGAAGCTGATTGGACTGCTTTTGCTGCTGCCGTAGACCGTAGGTTGTGCATGGGACTTGAACCTGGTAATGATTGCCGGATACTCTATGAGTCATTCGAAAAATTATTACTGGAATGTGCTGAATCTCACATACCCAAAAAGAGCTCAGCTACTCGTAGACTTTCATCTCCACCCTGGTGGGATTCAGAATGCACTACAATGGTTAAACTACGTAAGGACTCTGAGCTGACTTATAATTGTTCTATGACTCCAGAGAATTTTATCGAATTTCAAAAAATTTCTGCAAAAGCTAGAAGACTATTTTCTATTAAAAAAAAGAAAGGTTGGAAATCTTTTTGTGAAAGTATCTCACCAAGATGCCCTCTGTCAGTTGTATGGCAGAATGTAAAACGGTACCGTGCTTCATTGTCATCCGAACAGTCTGCATCCAACGATCCAGATCCTTGGTTAGAGAGCTTTAAAGATAGATTAGCCCCCCCTTTTGTCCCGAACTTTTACGATCTCCCTCATTCTTCTTTTGAAACCTCACTAAATTTAACTAAATTCGACGAACCATTCTCCTTCAGCGAATTAGAATATGCCTTAAATGGCCTTAAGGATTCTGCCCTTGGAGAGGATGGAATCCCTTATTCTTTTGTTATCAACTTAAATGAAAATTCAAAAATATTTTTTCTAAATTTAATAAATAACATTTTTACTTCTGGTCAAATCCCAGTTCGCTGGAAAACTCAAGTGGTCATCCCAATCAAAAAACCAGGTAAAGATGAAAACGACCCATCATCATATCGCCCCATTGCCCTCTCTTCCACATTATGTAAAATTTTAGAACACCTAGTTAAAAATAGACTTGAGTGGTTTGTGGAAAGTAAACACATCCTCTCTACTAGCCAGTTTGGTTTCCGTAAAGGCAAAAGTACTATGGACAGTTTAGCCATATTCACCTCGGACATTCGATTAGCCTATTCTAATGATGAAACTCTGGTGGGCGTCTTCCTTGATATAGCTTCTGCTTATGACAATGTACTTCTCCCTGTACTCAGACAGAAAATGTACCAGCTGAGTATCCCGGTGAGGATTATACACTTCGTTTGCAACCTATTTATGGGTAGATTGATTAAGTTTCGACACCGAGGTAATCTGTCTACTCCAAGATATATATGGAAAGGCCTTCCACAGGGATCAGTTTTATCGCCTTTATTCTATAGTATATATACTTATGATCTGGATCTTTCCGTCAACTCCTTCTGTAATATCTTACAATATGCTGATGACCTTACTTTGTACTTTTCCTCCAAATCTATGGAGGAAACCTCCTATCGCCTTAACTCTGCTCTTTACTACCTGAGCGTGTGGTTACAAGATCATGGACTCGACCTTTCTGTTTCCAAGAGTAACATAGTTTTGTTTAGCCGAAGGAGATCTACTCCTAGTATTAATCTCTTTTATCAAAATCAGTTAATGCCCGTTGACTCCAAAACTAAATTCTTAGGCGTCATCTTAGATTCGAAAATGTGCGGTATTCCATATCTGAATTATATCCTTGGTAAATGTGAAAGAAGCATAAACGTTATGCGGGCTTTATCAGGTGTGTGGTGGGGTGCTCACCCCTATTGTCAAAAATTAATTTATAATGCCTTGGTCCGTAGCCACTTTGATTATGGTTCTTTCCTCCTTGAGCCTTGTAGTAAAATTTCACTTCAGAAACTTGATTTACTCCAGGCCAAATGTCATCGTATCATCTTAGGTGCAATGAAATCTTCGCCTAAAAACGCGTTACAAGTCGAATGCGTTGACCCCCCCTTAGCCCTCCGTAGACAGTATCTGGCCAATAGATTTATATTTAAGATCAACCAAATTTCCTCCCATCCGCTTCTTACTCGTTTGAATCAACTCTCTGATAAGATCTCTTCTTGTAGATATTGGGTCCACAAAAGCACACCTAAAATTGTTGAAAGTTATTACAAAATAAAAGAAGTACCTTACACTTTTGTTCAGTTCCCAATTTTTCCATTATTTTCCTACAGTTATGATGCCCTTATTTTCAAACCAAATATAATTCTGGACTTCGGTATTTGTAAAGAAGATCCTTTTGCTAAAGTTCGCTTTAATTCCATCGTATCGGAGCAATGGAGCAATTACTTGACCATGTTTTCGGATGCTTCCAAAACATCTGATCAGGGCGGTGTCGGGGCGGCGATTTGGATTCCCAAATATAAAATTGTACTGAAATATAAATGTCCTCCCTACGCGTCCATTTTCACTGGAGAAGCGGTTGCTATTTTCGAAGCCGTTTCCTATGCCTTCTCTCACAAAATTCAAAAGGCAATCATCTTCACTGACTCCTTAAGTTGCTTACAATCCCTCGTCAGTAATCTATTTAGGAAAAAAATTAAATGTCCGCTAATTTTTGATATCAAAGAATTGCTTTTCAAATGCAAAACTCAAGATTTAGATATAGTTCTAGCTTGGATCCCAGGACACTCTGGTATAGAAGGAAACGAATGGGCTGATTATTGGGCTAAAGAAGCCGTTCAAGATGGTGTTTTGTGTCACTACAATATTTACTCCACAGATTTTGTTGACATGGCCAAATCTTATTTGTATGAATCGTGGTCTACAATTTGGGATCAGTCTAGACAACAGAAAGGCCGTCATTATGGCTCTATTCAACCATACATTCGTAAAAAGCCTTGGTTTTATAAATTCAAAAAATTTAACAAACAGACTACCTCCACAATTTGTCGACTCCGTTTGGGTCACGTTGTTACTCCAGTATTTCTTGCCAAAATTAGGATAAGGGATCACTCAGTTTGTGAGTGCGGACTCGATGAGGGCTCTGTCGACCATATTTTATTTTCCTGTCCAAAATATCCTTTTTCCTTGTATGATATTCTTCCCCCAGATTTCCCTCGTCCTACCAATACTTCTTCTTTATTGTCCCATATAGATACCCCTATTGTTACAAAATTACTTTGTAAATACATTCAATATAACAATATTAAATTTTAATTCTTATTAGACACTTAATATAACAATTTATAAACCTTTAACTATCATTCCTTGATATAATATGTTACGTTACGTTGTGTTGTGTTGTTTTAGGTGGTGTGCAAAAATAAAATAAAAAGATGGTGGTGGTATTTATGTGAAATCAAAGAAATCAAGTCTCTTTCTTAGCTCCACCGGTCAATCTCCTTTATATTTCAATGAGTTTTCCTCAACGTTGACATTGGCAGAATTGTTGGGCCTGTAGCTACAACAAAAGGCCAAAAAAAAAAAAAAAAAAAAAAACGCTTCCCTTATTGGCGGGCTGTCGCCCGTGTAATTCGAGCCTAAAACAACACAGTTCTAAAATCAAGGGTCCTAATGAAAATAAATTTGCAATTACCAATATTCCTGCATCGCCACATATCCACAGAGTAACAACGTTATCACAGCCCATGGGAAAGGTGGCTTGAACTATTTTCGTGATCCAATCATCAGATAGCTCTACATTGTCTCTGGCCTCTTTCAACCATTGGAAACCCAGCCACTGGTGTTGACTACCGCTCCACCATTTCCGCGGAAATATTAGCATGATTTTATTCAAATGGCCAAATGCCATTTCGGTAATTATTCTTGTTTTTTCATCTGGTATCTTCGGGTCGAAAAGGGTTTCATGTCTGGGAAAGGGAAGAGGTTTGCCGCGGAAAATAGGTACAGTCAAATGTGAAAGTGCATACCTTAAAGGGCTTTTAGCAGAGTAGCTCATACAAAAAAGAGGAAAAGGGACTGAAAATTTTAGGAAAAGGGACCAAAAAGGGACTTGAAATCCAAAAAGAAATCATTTTTATTTAATAAAATCCCTAACCATCAGATTGTTGCCAGATAAAAATATACCCGAAAAAAATGTTTTTAGGGTTCCGTACGTCAAAAGGAAAAAAGGAATGTTGTCCGTCTGTCTGTCTGTAAAAATTCTTTTTCTCAGGAATACGAAGACGTATCAAGTTGAAATTTATATCAAATACTCAGGCCTACAGTCCCTTGAAACTGTAAAAAATCAAATTTCTATGCCAAAGCAGTCAAGAGATACAACCGTTTATGCTGCAGTTTGATTTTTTCACAACTTAAATTTTAGGGCCTTCCATATCATATTTTTGTTAATAATTCATCACTGGGGCCACGCTGATCATTGGGCAAGCGGTAGCATATCTCAAAAAAGGGATTAAGAGACTAAATTCTTAAAAAAAGAGACTTTCAGGGACCTATTGAAAATAAAGAGACCTTAAGAGAGTAAGGGACTACCACTGAAAGCCCTGACCTTACCTACCCAAGGGCAATGCGACATTTATATCGTCGTTGTTGTATCTTTAAGACTAACGAGTCGTACGACAAGATGTCGTCCGTGTAAATAGAGCCTTACAATAGTTTTTTTAAGAAAACTTAATTTACAAGCAAGTACATTATTAGTATGCTACTATATTGAACAATGACGTCATCGTACACAATTTCAATCATTTTAAGAACAAAGGGGTTGGAAGATTTTACTATGGGTGGAAGTCTATGGCCGGCCGCCATCTTGGCTTTCACTTTAACCGGCAACGTATCCTCTATCGTTGTAGAGTTGTAGGTAAGTTTCAAACTCCGAAACCACTTCTGTGAAAATTCAAGATGGCGGCCAGATTATAGGCCACAAATATTCCAAGCCTTTTCCAAAATATATATTCACACGGAACCATAGAAAAAAAAAGATCTCACCTCTCCTTCAATACACCCAATGAAACGGTCACTATAACATTCTCAGCTCGGTAAACACTCCCATCTTTGCATGTCACTGCGCAATACTCTTTAGGTTGCTTTGGCCACTTTATTTGAGTGACCTCACAACCCAGTTTGGTCTCCAGCTTTGGCAGACCGGGCCCATTGTTGTATGTATTCTGTTGGTGGAAGAAATAAGTGTTATAAGTAGCCGTCTGTTTGAACTTTCTTGGAAGGTCATATTGCTAAGCACCAAAAGATGGCGCCATAAGGAATCTATACACTACACATTAAAATACAAATAAGAAATCCTAAAATTAATGTTTCTGAAGACAACTCCTTCACAGATCGATTTCTGGACTTAAAAAACCTCTAACCCTAGATTTTCGTCGAAATGGTTAAATTAAAGCCGTTTTCGAGATCGTCGTAGCTAACAAGATAACTCGTTTAATAGTAAGTATAAGATATATACTACTACTATTACAAAAAAAAGGAATGGCGGTTTCTATGATTTTGCCAATGAATATGTATGTATGTATTTACCAAATCGGATTCAGAAATCATTTCTTTACTGCATTAATTTTAATTCATTTTGACACTTGAGTTTCACTTAGCTCCATTTATATTTTTTATGGTGCTTTGAAAACCTCCTATTACTGTAGAACCTGTCAGGCTTCTTGTAAAATTAAATTATCTTCGGAAATGTTCATACTTACTAATACAATGTTAAAGAAGGTCTTATAGCCGAGCTTATGCCAGCTAACATGTTGGTGTCCCTCTATCTCCTCATACTTGGACCATGCGCTGACGTCGTTCCAATCATTACAAGCCTCATAGTTGTCCACCAGTAGATTCATAAACTGAAGAAACTCTTCAATAAATACTTGATCTTTGAGGATCGCCGGATGTTTTTCTGCTAGATAGCCATTTAGTCTGTAACAATTTGATGATATTATAAATAAGATGAATTTCGATTTATAAGCTGAAATGGCAACATTTTTTTCATCTGGCCATCAAAAATGTAAGAAAATCTCAAATCCAGGCGCCTTTGGCACGGAAACCGGTTTTCGGCCGTAGCCGACTGTAGCGGTCAAAGGGTTACGAAAAGTTGTTCAGTTTCATGTGTAGAAGCCACTGTTAATTTCTCAGGTACTTAATTTTAAGGATTTTTTTATTTTTAGTTAAAATATTATTTATGGTGTGCATACTTACTTTCTTGTGACGAATTCTCCCAACGGTTCAGGTCTGTCTGGAGCCTCTGGTCCCAATTGCACCTGGAAGAAGAGGCATCGTCATTGTGACTGTATCACAAAAATTTCCACTGCTGGACAAAGGCCTCCCCCAAGGATTCCCACAATTTATGTTTGTATTACTGCCAGCTATCGATTCATGAAAGTTTCATGGATGGCCGCTATTTTGCAAAAAAAAATGGCAACAGAAGGTAGGCCTGCCCTCATACTAAAATATTCAAAGTCCTTTGAATATATTAGTAAATTAACTAAAATTACATCATATCCAACCTTACCGTTAATACGAGGAAATCTATTATTGTTTAACAATTTATAATTTGCCTTTCTTTTAAATTTATATTTAAATATAAATTTGTGAAAAAGCTGTGGATTTTTCTTAAGTTATGCCACTTTCCACCAGGACTGTCAGACTTTTGTCATCTCACTTAATAAAAACTAAAATACAAACAAAGAAACCATGATCTCCTTTGTTAATTATCAAAGTTACCTCACCTCTAGGCAGTACTCCACAAGCTCATTCATAAGCTTCTGATCCACTTGCCCTCCGTCTGAGCGATACACCTTGAAGTCCAGCTCTTGTTCCTGCAGTGGTATACGACAGGACTTGGCTGCGTCGAAGACTATGCTCGGTTTAGTGCCATGTATCCTGTCGAGGGAGATAACAGGGTTTTTACTGATGATGATGATGGTGGTGATGGTGGTGGTGATGAGGATGAGGATGAGGATGGGGAAGAAGAAGAAGAAGAAGAAGAAGAGGCAGAGGAAGAAGAAGAAAAAGAAGAAGAATAAATAAATTTTTATTTGGGCCACCAACAGTCAATAACATGATACATATCACACAATAGTATGGTTACATAATAGACCAATAACAGGTGTCCGCTAATGGATACATTTATGAGCAAGTACTTATAGATTTAAAGGTAGGATCATTACAGTACTGAAAAAGTGGTTAACTAGTTAATTTCTATATATAATTGTTATTTGCTTTTTATATTGTGCTAGACATAGATAAAATGGATCGACAGAGACATATTTTAGATTATAAAGCATAGTGATCTAAAAAGGAATTCGTTTTGTGCATAATTTGTATACACTAAGGGCTGAGCAAACAATGGTTTCTTTCTTAGTGATCTATTACTGACAAAATAATAAATACTATTTGTTAGGTCTGGGCAGTTAAACATATTTTTTATAATTTTATAAAGAAACATTTGGTCGGCAATTTCACGTCTTTCAGAAAGGGCCGATACATTATGAAATGTTACTGCGTCCTGATAACTATCAAATTTTTTATAACATCTATAACTTAAACATTTTAAAAATTTACGTTGTATTTTTTCCAGCTGCGCGATATAAGTGACATAGTGGGGGTTCCATATCTGACTGGCATATTCTAGTTGACTCCTCACATAGGAATAGTACAGTAATTTTAATGCAGTTGAATCGGTAAACTGTTTAGAGTATCTATTAATAAATCCAAGTGTTTTATAAGATTTAGAGGTGATGTAATTAATATGTTGGTCAAATAAGAGTTTGCTATCAATCAGTACTCCTAAATCTTTTGCTACAGTGTTTCTAGCTAGAGTGTGTCCATTAAGCTGATAATCAAAAGACTGTGATAGACGTTTTCTCGAGAAGGTAATAACAAAACATTTTTTTACATTTAGGTGTAAACGGTTATTGATGCAATAAGTGCAGAATCTGTCTATGTCCTTTTGGAGGAGTAAGGAATCGTTCACGCTGTCGACGTTCATGTATACCTTCATATTGTCGGCATAAAGAAGTATATCAGCTGATCTGAAGCAGTCTATGACGTCATTTAGCTTCTTTTCAAGAAGAAGAAGAAGAAGAAGAAGAAGAAGAAGAAGAAGAAGAAGAAGAAGAAGAAGAAGAAGAAGAAGAAGAAGAAGAAGAAGAAGAAGAAGAAGAAGAAGAAGAAGAAGAAGAAGAAGAAGAAGAACGACGACGACGACGACGACGACGACGACGACGACTGGTGTGGTGTGTTTAAATAGGGTGACTTTAAATTAGTTCTTGATACGAAAGGGTATGCATGTGCTCTTGATAACAAACAACTTTCCCTAAGAAACCCATAGTCAAATCGCAAAAAAATTTTTGGACTCTTCATACTAATTTGGCCGGTCAGTTGCTCGATTTGTAAGGAGACTCCAAAATTTTCTTTGAGATTTGACTATGGATTGTTATCATGAGCACATGCATATTCCTTGGTATCAAGAACTAATTTAAAGACACCCTATATTTTTTTTCATTATTATTATTGAGCACTACCCTTCATGTTCTTACGCGATTTCCTTCACCTAAAGGTTGTCTGGAAGAGATCGCTCTTCAGCGATAAGACCACCTACCTGTATAACTTTCTTTTTTATGTTTCCTGTTTTGTTGTGCAATAAAGTGTTTTCCTTCATTCAGTTCAAAGGATTCATAGAAAGACAATGCTTACCATTCAGCCCCGATCTCTACGACTCCATCACCAACTGGTACAGTGTGGACTCTCCCTCCGATCCTATCCATGGCTTCTATGGCCAGCACTGACCGCCCTGAGCGAGCTAGGTGAGCCGCTGCCACTGTGCCGGCAGCACCCAGCCCGATGACTATCGTGTTGTACGTCTTGGCCATTGCTCTGAAAATAATTATGCTCCAGTGACAGAATAATAGTACCCTCATAAGAAAGAAGGCCGTAAATTATATGGAGTTTCCGTGTACTTTGCCTTCTTTTTTTTTTATGAGGGCAGAATATACCAGTAATATAATTGACAACGCTCAACAAGTTAAAAAACCAACTTCAATCATAACAACTACCATTTTGCAATGATTTTTTAGTTTATATTAATTTTTTCAAAAAGCACTGAATCAATTTTGATAAAATTTATATGGGACCACCTCTGAAGTATTCCGTACCAAACAAAAAAGAATCATCAAAATTAATCCATAACTGGCGGAGTAATCGCGTAACATACGAGTACATACAAAAAAAAACAACATACAGTCTGTTATGTTTGAATTGATCTGTCATTGTGATTTGACACTTATATTATTGTCTGTCAAAACTTATGTGGGTATTCATAAATAATTGACCACGCTGAATACGTTAAAAACAACCGACTTCAATCGCAACAACTCCAATTTTGCTATGTTTTGTTGATTTTCTCAAAAACCGCTGAATCGATTTCGATAAAATTTATATGGGACCACCTGTGAAGTATACCCTTTCAAACAAAAAAAGAAATTTTGAAATCGGTTCAGGCGTCTTCGAGTAATCGGTGAACATACATAAAAAAAAAAAAAAAAAAAAAAAATAAGATTCCGACGAATTGAGAACCTCCTCCTTTTTTTGAAGTCGGTTGATAAATGAGTTTTGTTTCGTACTTCAATAATGTCGTATCTTTTACAGTCGCATTGAGAACGTCCTCCTTTTTTGAAATCGGTTAATAAACTAATTTGGGGATTAAAGGTCTCTGGTAAAGTGTGGCAACTACTTTAATAGGAGTCTTAAGACAGAAATAGAAGTTCAATAAAATACAAATACAATGGTAACAATTTAACTACCTCACGTAGTGACCCTATACTGCATGCTCAAGTACATCTTCCTATCGTGTGGCAGAATTTAACCATACTATCACAAAGTTTGCCTTCTGGTCCAGAGGACCAAGGCAGGCAAGGAGGCAAAAGGAAAGTTGGAAGACCGACGGTGGGCCGATGAAATTATTGAAATAGCTGGAAAAGAATGGATGAAGGGAAGGGACAGGACAGAGGGGAAGAAGATGGAGGAGGCCTATACCCAAGAAGGGATTGATATCCAGAATCCAAACAATATCAAATAAAATCGTATAAAATAAATTAACATTAGGTATAAGTAAAATACTAACAACGTATCTTGATGTAAAAAAAAAAAAAAAAAAGGATGTCAAGAAAATAAAGGCTTATTTATTTTTTATTTTTATTATCAAAAAGTTACCAGAATGTAAATTTAAGAAACATATAAAACGCTGTATTTGTTCAAAAGGATACTATAAGACTGTAGATTATTTTAATGATAATGAGATTTGGAATATTCCTCCGAGTCATTAAGAGTGCTTAATGTACATTAGGAAATAAATCATTTTGAATTTTGTTGATTATTATAGTTCATTCCAATAAAAAAAAGCAAAAGGTAAACAAACTTAGTAAGCGACTGACGTTGATATGAGACAGTACCATAGAAAGTTTGTTTACCTTATGCTTTTTGATTGGAACAAGGTATTTATTTTATCCGCGCAGTGCAGGACCGCTTGGTGTGGAAATCCTTGGAGCGAGGCCTTTGTCCAGCAGTGGACGTCATTGGCTGATAGTGATATATTTTTGGTTACGTTCCAAAGTTCTCCTTACCATAAAAGCAATCAGTTTATTTTTTACCCTCAATTGGTGAGCCCTTGGCATCATCTCACATCTCAAGTGATAATGATACCGAAGATGGAAGTGGGCTTACCAAGATTCCCCAACGGAATGGGGAACTCGCTATCTTCATGCCAGAATACACAATGCTGTAAACATTGATGTTTGGCGGCAAGACTTCAGTATTGAAATGTTAGTTTCTTTAACTCTTTGGCAAGTTAGTCAGAATTTCAACCCAGATCTCTGGTTAGGAGCTCCAAGTCACTACGATGTACACGCTAGCAAATCTGATTTTATTTATTCTTATGAGTTAACGCTCGCTTCGGAAAAAGTTGATTGTACTTATAGAGTTTGAGGTTATATCTAAGCTTACCTTCCGTTTTTCCCGAGATATAATGTTTTAAAAAGCGACCGAATGAAGTTTTTAACTTGTACAGTGTTACGTAATTACAATTATTATTATTAATTTACGATATCACAAAATTACGACGCGACGACAACAAAGCAAACATTAGCAAACTCAGCTGTCTGTCAGCGTCAGCTGTCACAGTTTTATTTGCACTTTCTAGAGCAGGCTAAGGCTCCATGGCCATACCGCCTCGTCTTTAGTTGTTTGCGGCAAAATGACGGCAATGGTTTCTATGGCCCTACAGCTTTGTCTGATATATACGTACTAAGTCTATTGTAAAAGTCTGTCATTTTATCTGCCATCGTTCCATCAGTCAGTTCTCGCTAAATGATAGCACTATTGTTTTGCTGAACCCTTCACTAACTTCTTGAGACAAAGAGTTCACTGTCTTGAGAGCACTCGAAACACAGTCACACACTTTTAATTTCAGTATCATTATTATTCATTACACATATGGGGTAGGCTAGGCAGAAACCATCAAACCATGGATCGCCATTCACTCGTTTTCTAACATATACTGCTCTTCCATATTCACTAGGTACTCATTTCATTATACATAGCTTACAGTACCTGGGAGCACGAGTGTCACATAAATTCTCTTATATTTCCCTAAAATAAATGTTTCGTACTATGTACGAGTTGTAACTCTATGCGGTAAGTATCCACTGCTAAAATGACAGAAACATTCTCAAACCTATCTCGAACATCATCGCGAGTAGTCTTCCAATAGGTATTTATAGCTCCGAGAAATGCACGCCATCTGTCATCGTATGCAGCCCTGGTAAATATTTTTAAGTCAATTTACTGTGATAACAACCCATATCGTCCCCACCGCAGGGGCACGGGTCTCTTCCCCTTACCTCAGGAAAGTTTAGGCTATACTCCACATATTATAAGGGCCAAGTCCGGATTGATGGAGGTTGTGGGGCTAGTGGCCAATCTCAACTGTCATATATATAGCGATAGCAGCCGGCACAAATGCCACTTACAGTCAAACCCATCTAGGTTATGACCGTGTCTGTAGTCAGTTAACCTGAGTGATCGACGCGACCAAGCAAACCGCACTGAGCCACGACTGCAATTAGCAATTTATTATTTTTTTGTTTATCTAAGTTCTATCTAAAGTACCAAAATCGTTTTATTCGGTAGTACATTTTAATACCTGAAATCTAAGTACCTAGGCTCTATACTGTGTGAACTCATTAAATTAAAAGTCAAACAAAACAATACATAATAAAATAAGCAAATAGAAATCGTACAAAATTCAAATCAATGTAACAACAAAGATGTTTACTCCATTTTTATTTTTTGTTTAAAACAAGACGAGCGGTTAATTACCCTATTGTATTGCTCTATACAGGATGTTTAAAAAAATGCGTTTGAGATTTTAAGGGGTTACTCAGAATCCAGTACCATAAGAATCAGATGGTACACGAAATTATTGCAAAATCCGATCTAAGTACTTACAACTTTTTTTTCACTTTTCCATGCATTTTGTTTTATTCACTATTCAGATTCAGTATGAAATTCTGAAAATAAAATTTGAAGAGCAAATTTTTATAACTGAATCTGATTCAGAATTTCTGAGTAACTATTTAAAATTTCAAACGCACTTTTTTAAACAGCCTGTATGCTCTTGAAAAAAGTCTCATTGATCCACAGATTTGCATGCCGTTGCACTTGCTTAAATACGTGTGAAATGACAGTGACATCCAATTTCTTATTGCTTTTGATTTTTGCGAATTTAAAAGTAAATTTTTGCATTCCGGGTGTGATCTACAAAGAGATATTACCGCCAGTAGAGGATAATTTCACTATGACGTCACATTTAGAATACAAACATATTAAAAAAATATGTAGTAGTAGGTACGTAATATTGATGTTATTTTTTATTAATCACAGATAACTCACATCGCACACAATATACAGCGGACCAGACACTATCAGTAATAATGACAGTATTTTTACATCAGTATACTGACATTCCATTGTTTAGTACGCGTCAGACCATCATTCCAACCACTACACCGTCAGTATATTGTCATTACTTGAAAATGCTGTCATTATTACTGATAGTGTCTGGTCCGCTTAAGATTCATACTTCATTTTTTCTTACTTGTCTTATTTTTGAAAACATTACAGCGTGCCTACTCATTATTATTGATATTTCATAGAGTTGGAAAAGCTCTTTATTAAGTTTATATAAAGAACTTCATAACAAGGTTTCCCAACACTACAAAATGTCAATGGTAATGAGTAGGTTCGCTATAATATTTTCAAAAATAAGACAAGTAATAAAAAAATGAAGTATATATCAAACAGGGATTTATATCGACCGTTTTCGAGCTTCGCAAGGCAGATTTAGCCGTTAGTACCATCTGCTATCACTAAATGGCAGTCGTTAACACTTTAACGGACAGTACGCCTATTGACGGGATTCGATGAACTTATATTATGACAGAACGGCTATTTACGATACGCCAAAAGTTTTAACTCAATTTTTGCTTCCACGTAAATAAGCGCTTTTGTGCGCCGCCTATACGGCAGTACGCCTACGTACATAGGCATACTGCCATATTTATAAAGAAGCATATTTAACTACCTATGAACAGAACGTCGATATGCGAGGTTCTGTTTTGGATGGAAAAAATAGTGTCACAACGGGAACCTGACGAAGTGCCCACTGTCCGTAAAAGTGAGCCATGTCCAATATGTAGGCTTAATAAGTACTTCCATGGAGACCTTATAGGCGGCTTGAAAATTTCTGACACTGGGGCTGCCAAAGTTGATGGTGTAGGTTGTGGGGCTAGTGTTCTACCCCAGTTTCAGAAGGTTAATATACCTAAGTCTTCTCTCTGTCATCTAGTTAAAGAAATAAACATTACTTCTGTCTGTTATCTAGTGACAGGAACAAACATCGCGCGCGGCTTAACGTATCTTTCGAAGCTCGGAAACATTCGAAATGCCATGCCACTTGCACTGACAGCACAAAAGAAGGATTAATGCATATGTGACCGTATCTTCAAGTCTGCGCTGTCTGAGTGCCCGATTCCTACCGAAGTGTGCCACGGCAGCCACTCCTGGCGCCTGTGTAACGGAAACCGATAGTCGGCCCTAGCCTGGCACTCAAAGGGTTAGTAAAATATTTCTTTATTTTCAGGTATAGCATATGCAAGTCGAATGATACGAATGTATGCGGTATGAGGTACTTTCAAAATAATACGCAGTATGAAGATTTTGATAACTCTTGCTTCATGTTCATGAGAAATATGTGCGACAATCCAGGGGAAGGTGGGTAATTTTGGCACTGAGCGTCGTTCATTTTGGCTTTAAAACGTTTCATAGGTACAAACTTAGATAACAACCGTTTGGGGCTGTTCATTTATTACTTACGTATGACGATTGGGGGAGGGAGAGCGTCCGAGCAAGTCTTATTTTTTCTTTCATGGGGGTAGGAGGGGGCCACACACAAACCGCCGCGCATAATTGTTAATAGATAGTTTAAAAGTATAAATATGTTTACCAGTGTAATTGTTATATAATTTGTGGTATCGCTGTATGCCTTTTTAATTTATAGTTAAGTAACTAAACTATCGAAAAAGTCGGCTAAAGTTCAGCTATTCTTTGGATAGCACTTTTATTGAAGAAAAAAAGAAAAAAATATTATTCCTTCGTTTGTTCGCGTTTATTCAGTTTATTAACAAGTAGGTACTGTATTAGGTAGTTATTTAATAAACATTTAATAAACATTTAATAAACATTTTTAGAATACCACATTACATCTAGTGGCACTTGCAAGGACTTTTTAAGAAATCGCATAAACCAAAAAAAAGCACGCCGAGATCAAGATGACGAAGAGGTTGACGAAGGACTGACACCAAATATAGGTGAAGAAGAAACCAACGCAGAACAAGGTACAGAAACCAGCCTAGAACAAACAGAACAGGACGATGAAAATTATACAGATAATCCAGAACAAACGAATACAGAACCTGGATATAAAGATGATGATGTAGAGCAAGACGAAACAAACGCAGATAATGAAGAAACAGAAAATACCGAAGCACAAGACGCAGAAAATGAGACCGAAAATCCTAATACGCAGCATCAGATAGCAGCGGAGCTAAATGAAGAGGAGAATGATGAAACAACGCAAAGTGTTAACGCTTATATCGAAACTGTCGGAGGTGAGTTAGCTACTAAACCAACTTAAACAACTTACTCAAGTAATAAAAAAGTCTTGAAAGATAATTTCCAGGGAGTTACCAATAATTTAGCTATGATTACAGCAACCCCAAAATTCTGAATGATCATTCAGATCAGGGCTGTGTGCATCTTCCACCCGCACAATATTATCTATTCATTTTGTAAGTATGTGTAACCAAATAATCAATAGATAAACATATATTCATGGACAGAGAACAAGGCTCTAAATAGATTAGAAAAGGACCATAGAATGAGGGAGTGTGATTATTTTCATTGATTTTTTGGTAACGCATGACCGAAATAAAGAAAATACATTTTCACCTCTCCAGCAGGAAAAGGTGCCTTTGGTCCCTAAAAAAAAGGAAAGAAGCGTTAGAAAGAGATTCGAATTTCGAACACCCGCTTTTGCGCGTACTAGCTGAAAAAAATATGGGCGATGGTGCGTTCAGGAACTCATTTTGGCCTAGCGATTTAACTCTAAATTTAAGTTTATAAATTATGTTATTGCATTTTTAAAGACGTAATATTTAAAATAAATATGTACTAGTTAACATTAATATCGCTTACTTAATAATTTCATGTTTGGTTTTCATCTTAGGTTTTCATAAAAATGTCAAGCGATGCAGTTTCCGAACGCAACCTCTAAAAGGAGCGACGTACACTCAATCTGAGCAGGTTGATGCATGATAATACATATAATATCGACCGTAACGCCACTCATTTTAAGTTCAGATCAGTGTGGGTACCATCGCGGCAGTTACGTCAAGGCCGAACGCAAAATTCTCGAGAATTAGATGTTTTTATTACTTTTCTTGGCTTTCAATTATGTTAAAAAAAATCCGTTCAAGGTAAATTGAAGGTATTAAAATGGCCGATTTTTGTGTGTTGGTTTCAACATAAACAAATATTGTGTTTCCGAGAGAATTTGCAATTAATGCAAAATACAGGGTTTATAGGATATTTTTTTTCATCAAAGGTTTTGTGATTTTTATGATTCTGTTCAAGGCAATTTATTTTTTATTGCTTAAAGTATGTTATATATTATTTTCCATGGTAATAGCTTTAACCATTATTTCAAGAATTTGAATTGAATATTGTGATTTGGCGATACTTAGCGCCTGCCCGGATATGCACACATGTGACAGAAATGGCGACATCAGTCGGTTCGGATGTGCACACTTGTGAAAGAAAATGATATCTATTATACTACAAGAGAATTTAATCAACTACATTTTTATTTTTCTCGCTGTTCGAGGTGAAAAGTTGTATGTTTCACACGAGAGCAAGTTATTTTTATGTCTCGTGCCTTTAAATCACTCACTGTGCTTAGTAGTCTATATTAGAACTAGCTTCCGCCCGCGACTTCGTCCGCGTGGACTTCAGAATTGTGTCCAGAAAGAAAGAAAATGTTAAGATAGCGCCATCTAGTGACGAAGTGGAAATTTTGAGTTTTTAAGCATTCCTTCGGGAACCCTTAAGATTTCCGGGATAAAAAGTATCCTATGTGTTAGCCGAGTGCTTTATCTATCTACCTACCAAATTTCATCCAGATCCGTTCAGTAGTTTCGGCGTGAAAGCGGAACAAACAAACAATCAAATAAACAAACAAACAAACATCCATACTTTCGCATTTATAATATTAGTGAGTGATGAAGTGATATATAGACAGGCCGATCACGTGATCAAATTAGTATGTAAGGTTCAAAAATTTTTTTGCGAATTGACCATTAGTTACTCGGGGAAAGTTGCTCAGTTTCATAAGTAGAAGCCACTGTGAAGTTTTGTGGGGGGGGGGGGGGGGTGTCCAAAAATAACCCTATATACAAAACACATAATATACATGTGTTGTGCATAAAATGGGTGAGGTTTTTCATTGTACTTTTTTTTCTTAAAGATTCTGGATCAGATACTACAACACTGTTGTCAAGAATAAAGCATTCAAAAGCAGCACTCCGACGAGTTGTTACAAAGGGAAATCTGAGGACGAAATCTGGAAAAACGCCTAAAAAACCTACAAGACCGAATAACAATCCTACAAAACCGACTAAAAAAGCTACTGCTAAGGCAAACAGTAATAAAAATTCTACACCACCGAATCAAAAATCACGAACGAATACTTCTAATGCAAAAAGTAGTAAAAATGGCATAGCAAAAAAAACGAGTCCTATAAAAACGAATACAGTTTCTTCGAAGTCAACTAAAAACACAGCTACCAAGAAGGTACCTAACACGACCCGATTCACGCTGTATCCGGTAGAACAGGCCTTTGACGACGATATATGTCCGATAAGCTGCCCCACGATCTATTCGCCGGTGTGCGTATCTGCTAACAGAGGAAACGGCCTGCACTTCAAATTCTTCACATTCATCAACCATTGCTACGGGGATGTTTATTACTGCAAACACCCTGAAGGTAAGTAGACAAACTGACATCTTCTTATCATATGACACAATGGGGAAGAAAACGCAAAGCTATTTGTAGATGGCGCTACGGACGCTTGACTCATAACAACTTTAAATTTGTTCCGCGTTTTTATTATCGAGGTGTAATAAAATAGTTTTTTTTTCTGGAAAATGTATGCGACTTGGACTGTTCCTTAATTAAAGGGAAGTTCAAAAATACATAATTGAAAACGTAAGTTTTCCCACGTCTTCTTCATCCGAGAATATTTAGGAAATTAATGATTTCCATTATTATTGCAACCAAACACCACACAACGCGATTAGTTCACGTAAACAGTTTTTCTATACGTTTTGACAGCTAGTGATGATTGTTATGAGTCAAGCGATATCAGCGCCACTATCGGTGAGTTCTGTCAGTTTTCTTCCCCATTGAACCGTGCTATCACTAGGAATAAAGTAGTCGGCAGTTGCCAGGTTAATTGCACTTAGTGGTCCCGTGGTCATGTGTGGGGCATTTATATTTACACCTACGGACGTGTGCAACGCGACTTTCAAACACATTTAGTTATCAGATGTGCTGTCCAGCCGAGTTGGATACGTAAGACTGTTGATATTTCTTCAAGTTGGACCTACCTAGTTGGATCAGGTTTGTACCAGGGTTTACATATTCGTTAACAACTTCGAGTCTAGTCTCCAACCTTCTGAGGAGTGGTTGTGACATGGTAAGGTTCTGGAGTGGCGACCGTGTAACGGAAGACGTAGCGTAGGCAGGCCTTCCCACGGAAGAAAGATTCCACTCGGTGGGCCGATAACCCCGTGAAAGTTACGGCTCCAACAGGGTCCGAAAAGTCCACGTTCCGATTTGGCAGGATGACGGACCTGGGCAGCCTTGCTCTTACTCCTCCCGAACTCAGACCGCCACGGGATATATTAGTAGGGTGCTAATTAAACAGACTTCTATTTAATAGCTCCTCCTAATATTCTCCTCTAAAGATCTACATTGTCCTCTGAATTACTAAGTCAGCCACCATCAATACGCGTCTGAAAAACACGATCTTAGCCCACTAAATATCTTCGAACTCTGCATGGCAGTTTTTTTTTTAGCATCTACATTTGTGAACTTCTAAAATATTTATACAGTTTGTCCTTAAAAGTGGCTGGTCACAGCTTTGATCAAGACCTAACTAAATAAAAAAAGCATACCTATGTTCAGCAAAAGTTTGTTTTTCGAGTTACACCAGATTTAGAAAAAAAGGAAAATTACCACCTTGCGGTGGTCTTTTGAGCTTTTTACACGACTACGGCGAAGCAAAAGGGAGGGTCATGATTTTAACCCGTATGTATGTTCACTCACCTTTAGACTGACTCGGTGGCTCAGGGGTTAGTGCTCCTGACTGCCCTACCCTGACTACGGATCCGAGAGTCGTGGGTTCGATCTCCACTCAGGGATGTTTCTGTGATGAACAGATTTGTTTGCTCTGTGTCTAAGTGTTATATCTATATGTTGCATACAGTGTGTCTCAGGTTGAAGTAGCGATATTTTAGGATCGTGTAATATAACCCAGTTCCACATTAAAACCACCCCCATTATGGGGGCATACCCCTCCCCCTCCCCGGGACGACCATTTGTTTTTTTTTGTATGCATCTCTGTAAAAAAAACGTCACATATCTCAATTTTATGGTTAACATAAAATTAAAAAAATATACATCTTTGCTATTGCACCCATAATGTCTTTCTCAAACTTTTCGTTCTAATTAAAATTTTAAAAACCCCCCGACACAAAAAATAAACTCTAAAAACTAACAAATAATATTTTAAACCTATTATAATTATTATCGTCACATATATTATGTAAGTTCAAATATTTTTATTTTCCAAGCGTCGTCGCATCGGGGGACCGCTAAAGTTTATAAAGTATTTTTTCAACAACAGCTAATTAATTATTAAGAATTACATTTAGGTACGAGCGATCTTTAATTTCATGCATAGTCTACGCACTATATACGTAATGCCGCGCGCGGCGAGCTCGGTGTGCGGCATGCGGCGCGGGGGAGGCGTCACCAAGTGCGGCGACTCGAACGGGCACACACGTGAGGGTAGACGTCGTTGACGGTTGTGTCGATTTTGCGAATTTTTCGGAGTAAATTATTTTGTTGCAATCTGCGACTACACCTGTTTTTCTCACTTAGCGGTCCCCCGACGCGACGACGCTTGGAAAATAAAAATATTTGAACTTACATAATATATGTGACGATAATAATTATAATAGGTTTAAAATATTATTTGTTAGTTTTTAGAGTTTATTTTTTGTGTCGGGGGGTTTTTAAAATTTTAATTTTACTTTTATTTTGTCCTTTTTAAAGTAGGTATAAATATTAGGAAGGTATTTATGATGATTAGTTAGTTGAGTTAGTAACGATAGGACATATGGAAGGTAGTCAGATCCCCTCACCAACTATTAAAGAGCTGATGATCTTCAAACGGCTGATCAGGTCATGGTTACCTTACCATATACTTTCAATATCATTGAAGTAACATGGTACCAAATTTCGAATCGATAGGACATATGGAAGGTAGTCAGATCCCCTCATCAACTATTAAAGAGCTGATGATCTTCAAACGGCTGATCAGGTCATGGTTACCTTACCATATACTTTCAATATCATTGAAGTAACACGGTACCAAATTTCGAATCGATAGGACATATGGAAGGTAGTCAGATCCCCTCATCAACTATTAAAGAACTGATGATCTTCAAACGGCTGACCAGCTCACGCTTGCCTTACCATGTTCTTTAAATATCGTTGAAGTAACACGGTACCAAATTTCGAATCGATCGGACATAAGGAAGTTAGTCAGATCCCCTCATCAACTAGAAAAGAGCTGATGATCTTCAAACGGCTGAACAGATTTTCATGAAACATGGCTAAGAACACTCGGGATAAAGTTATCTATGACTCATAAAAAACAAAACGAAAATCGGTTCATCCGTTTGGGAGCTACGATACCACAGACAGATACACAGATACACAGACACGTTAAACTTATAACACCCCTCTTTTTGCGTCGGGGGTTAAAAAATGATTTTATGAACACGCTAAACTTATCAAAAGATAGCTAATCGTCTACTCTACACAAAGCATGAAATTAAATTGTTAAATTTTAAAAAAGGTATCAGGTCTTGTGGTATGACCGATAAGATCATAAGAATGTCTAAAGAACCATAAAATTGAGATATGTGACTTTTTTTGTGCAGAGGTGCATACAAAAATTTAAAAAAAAAAGAAATGGTCACCCCGGGGAGGGGAGGGGGATGTACCCCATAATGGGGTGGTTTTAATGTGGAAATGGGTTATATTACACAATCCTAAATTATCGCTAGTTCAACCAGGGACACACTGTATATTTAAACGTATATGTATAACTGCATGAGTATATGAGTTTCTGGTTCCCATAATACAGGGAATCCTAGTTTGGGGGCAAATGTCCGTGTGTGATTTGTCTCTGTTATTTATTTATCTGTTCCCGCATAACTTCTAAACTGCTTATCATAATCCGATAAATGAGGTATTATTAGATTAGAAGCATCTTGACTGTCCGCTTATTAAAGGCTATCTGACGTCACACTAAATTCAATATGGCGCCCTCTAGAGGACATATGGTCTGTCTACGATCTTTTGGCAGGTGGATGACATTGACAGGAGGGCGCTTTTATCGCAAATCTGACATTTATTTCATACAAATAGTGTCATTTTCCAAGATGGCGGCGTTAATTCCGGCTTTTCACCACCTGCCAAAAGATCGTTGTCGGACTGTAAAGATATTGTTATACCTAAACATGTCATTTTCAAAGGGTGCCGTTCCAGAACCAGAACCAGAAGGAAGATTTACCTGACAAGTGTCACTTTCACACACAAAAATTCATAAGGCCAACTAGGCTATCCTGCTGTCCTGGTTAAAAAATATTTTCACGTTCTAGGGGTCGTCCATAAATCATGTGAAGCTTCAAAGGGGGGGGGGGGGATTCCGTTCGGAAAAAATCACGAAATATCACAAGGGGGGAGGGGGGGTGTAGTGAGATATCACGTGTATTTATTTTTCGTTGAACGCGCGATTTCTAGACTAAGTTCCAAAGGTCGGAGTGTTGTTGTTACGTTGTTTTAACTCTTCCCAAGGTTCGAAACGGCTTCAGGTAGTCAAAAACAAACTGGTACCTTAATATCTGTCTGGACATTTTTATCACGGTACTTAATTTTTCAGAATTAAATTAGATAATACCTGTATTTAAAGATAATATTCTGAAAACTTTTATGATAGTTTGTACCAAAAAAATACACGTGATTTTGGGTAGGGGGTGGGGGGGTAGTCTAAAACCTCACCAGGTATCACCAGGGGGGAGAAGGGGGTTAAAAAGTTGCTAAAAAATACATCACGTGATTAATGGACGACCCCCTAGGTAAACGTAAGTATCTAATACGTATCTACACATTTTTAGAGTTCAAACCACCGCCTGATGAAGAAGAGGAAAACGTGAACTTTTCCCCACTGAGCTGGTCCTACTGTGCTGCCTCTAGGTAATATCGTGTTCCAATTAAGTAGGTGCAGTCCGACTACGGTTGTTTGGCTTGTGGTCCAAAGCCGTAACATACAGGTTTCCGAAAAAAAATCACCTTCTCCATACAAACTGTCCAATCAAGTTTATAATTTTGTATGGAAAAGCCGATTCTTCTTTCATTACTTGAAAAAAATCTTGTGGAAATTTTTCAGTTTCGTCTACTGAGCAAGCCCTTAAAGTTTTCGGAAACCTGTCCCTTACATCTTGTATATTACATTATTTGTATAAAAATACATGTCAGATTTGGGCGATAAAAGCGCCCATATTAATGTTATCGACACGTCAAATATGCGTAATCGGACTGTAATTGACTGCCTTCATCTTTTTAATTGATCTTTTTGATTGATGACTGACTCGGTGGCTAAGTGGTTAGCGATCCTGACCTCTGATCAGAGAGTCGTGGGTTCGATCCCCACACAGGGCAAACTTTTCTGTGATGAGCAGAATTGTTTGCTCTGAGTCTGGGCGTATAATATTTATATATGTAATTGTATGAAAATGAAAATGAAAATATTTTATTCGAAGTAGGTAGCAGTGTACACTTTTCGAACGTTATTCTTTTATCTACCTAATACGAGGTTCCTACCACTCGGAACTCGTATACCCACCGTTTCGGGAAGTGTTTGCGGAGTGAGAAGAAACGGCGGGCCCTAAAGAAACTCCCTCCAACACATTTTTTTTTTTAAGTCTTATATTCTATTACATCTTAATGCTAGATCAATAAATGAATTATACAATGTCATGTCTGTAAATAAAATATACAAAAATAAGAATAAAGAAAGGATTCAAAAGAGATAAATGTATTTAAAATATGTGTATGTATATCAGTCTCTGGTACCCAAGATACGGGGAATCCTAGTTTAGGGCCAGATGACCGTGTGTGATTTGTCCCTGATATTATTATTATTTTAGAAAGAATAGTATGGATATGCCTTTCCCAATAAATTTATAGATTTTCATAGAAAAAAATCCCGGGATATCGGGATCGTAAAAAGCGTTGGGATTCTTAATTGTAATGATCTGATTGTAGTGAATGTTAATATTATTGAAAATTTTTTGTATGCTATTATGTGTTTATATCCACAACTTATTTTATAAACATAAGGTTACCGGTAATCCTTGTAGGAGGTGATAGGGGGGCTAAAATGTGAAACATTTAATACAACATATGTATGGTCAACAGTTTCCAATTCTATTTAAAACGGCATGTCCATATTATGCTAGCTCCCCAATTTTAGATATAATTGCATCCGAATTACCGATCACTAGTTATATCTATACAGAGGTGTTGAAAAAGTAAACTCTTTTTTCAAACGCACTTTTTTAAACCCCTGTATAGTTTTTAAATAATAACAAACGGGAAGCGTTCAAAATAACACTATTTTAACAGAGATAAGGAAAAAGGTGTATTCTTGTAGACTGATTTCAAAAAGAAGGAGGTTCTCGATTCGTCTGTATGTTTTTTTTTTAATTATATGTATGTTACGCGATTACTCCGCCAATTATTAATCAATTTTGATGATTATTTTTCTGTTTGGTAGGCCATACTTCAGAGGTGGCCCCATATAAATTTTATAGAATTTTTTAGATTTTTTTTTCTCTTTTTCGAAAAAATCAATCAAAACAAAAAAACACAACAAAAAAAATGTTTGTTGTTACGACTGAAGCCCGATATTTCTAACGTGTTCAGCTCTTACCTGGTGGCAAGTGATACCTTTATTATAAAACATTCTGAAATAAAGTAGGTACGTTATTTTAGGAACGTGTAATATAGTCCATTTCCAGCTTAATTAAAGGGTGTCACACACTGAACCGATACTGTGCCATAAAATCATGGATGGAGTGCGGTGACCGGGAAGTTATAAGCCTCATGCTAGAACATCCGTCCATGAGTGTGGCGGATTTTATAGCACAGTATCGCTCTAGTGTGTGACGCCCTAAAAACCTTTATGGGATCCATTCCCATCTCCCTTCCTGGGACGGCCATTTGTTTTATTTTTATTTTTTTATTGCACCTCTGCACAAAAACGTCACATATCTCAATTTTACGGTTCTTAAGACGCACTAAGGATTTTATTCGATAGTTTCAATATTCTCCATCAAATAGTATCTAAAAATGTGAACAAAGATAACAAAGCCCATTCAAGAAAATTACTGAATTGAGACAATTTGTAAGAAAAAACATTAAAACATGTTATTATTAATTTCTGCAAAAAAGGTAATCAAGTAAATGATTTTTTAAATAAGGTTAACGTATTTGCGATAAGTTATTAAGTAGCTAGCTTAGATTAAAAGCTATTGATGTTTAAACATGACCGGTACTAGGTAGCAGTTTCAAGCAATTTTTGGGTAGAAAAACATCGATAGAATAAGACAGGAGGTAGCTATAAATACAGCTTTAAAAAACATACATATCAATTAAGAAATTCATATGTATGATTTTTTTTGATACCTATTTCAGAAGAAAAAAATAAGGCGGATAACACACTGATGCGGAATCCGCACCGGTGGTGTGCGGTTTTACTTGACAATGTTCACAGTAAAAATTTTACCTTTTATATTACAGGTATATCCAGTTTGCTCGATTTGCGGAAGTGGCGTCCTCTATGGGCCATTACGGATGGTTGGCCGGGGACTACCGTCCGACCCACATTATGGAGCCGCACGAAAGGATGAGAGGATATGGATAACTTCCAATACAAAAAAATATATATACAGGTGTTACAAAACTACCCCTAATAAATTAAGGGTGTTAAAGTGTGTCACGTAAGGAGTCCATTGTATTTTTTTTTAACAAAACGTTAAATTTTTAATCATAAATAAGATTATCGACTATGTGGAACCGCAGCACTATTGTATTCACCTGTTAGTTCATGATAGGAGTACAGATAGCCGCGCTATAAAAGGCTGCGTTTATATGCCGTGCCGCTGCGTTATGATTGGCGCGTTTGCGCGCGGGGTCATGACCGCGACCAGATGATCGCTAGATTTGGCAAATTGTAAATATCATATCGATATTTTTGAAAAAATTCGATAGACGATTTCTCCGAAACGTGAACTGATCCAGCAAAAAGAAAAAGTAACCAAATTATAAAATGATGATTCACAGTCCACGCCGTTTCAACCATTAGGGGTAGTTTTGTAACACCCTGTATGCGTAAAAAAATACGTGTAATATTTTTTAATAACGTATCTATGTCAATAGGTTATTTTACAGGTTTTAAGAAAATATCTCAAATTGTTCATTATAGGATAAAACATTTGCAATTTAACCATTAATTCTTTGTGATTTTCTCTATTTTCTATGAAAATCGCCTTGAAAGTTTAAGGCGGATCTCACACTGCACCGGAATTCGCTTCGGTGTGCGGGGCTGCGGTTTTTTCTTTACAATTTTAAGTATAAATTCTACTACTTAAATAAAATGGAAGTAAAAAAATTGTACATACTTACGTATTTAAAAAAAAAAGATCTATATTTTCATTGTAGTAAAATACCGTATTTTAATACAGACATAAATAATTTCATATGAGTGTACAAGTTCCAACTGGTAGGAACTTTGTACTAGGTAGAAAAAAAAGACGATTTAAAAGTATGCGTACAGCATCTACTTAAATAAAAAATATTTTGAATTTTGAATTTTTCATACATTTGGAGAAAATAAAGAGTTGTAACTTTTATTTTGGCGGACAGATAAAACCTTTTATGTATGACCAGACCACGCATAATTTTTACAGCTTGGTCTGATTTTGATATATTTTTTTTATTGGAAAGGGTATATACCCGGAAGTTGGTCCCATATAAATTTGGAATAAATACCAACCCCAAGGGTAGGAAAACAGGGGATGATTGACTGTTCACTCACTGATTGTAATGCATGACCACGCATAACTTTTACAGAGTAGTCCCATTTTGATAATTCTTTTTTTATTTTTATATGAGTCCTGTGCTCGAAATAAAACATTTTTATTTTATTTATTTATTTATTGGATAGGGTTGGTCGAAGTTGGTCCCATATAAATTTGGAAAAATCTTACCCTAAGGGCGGGAAAATAGGGGTGATTTATAGCCAGAAAAAATATAAAGTAAAAGCTTTTTAACAAAAAAAATTAACCACCGAAAATACTGAAAACCAAAAAAATAATATAGTTCTTTAAATTTAGATAATTTAGTTCTTAAACTAATGTAAGTATACCTAAGTAATTTTGAGTCGGCGCCAGAGTAGAAATTCATAAATAAGAAGTATGTAAGTATATTAAAAAAATACAACCCTAAATAATAATAATAAAAAACACACATACTATCACAAAAAGGAAACGAAAATCACTTCCACTATGTCCCGGCTGGACGAGACGGACAAGTATTGAACTACACCGCCACATAGATGGAATTCAACATCCCTGATCGAGGATGACATAATCTGGTGGCATTGATAAACCGGATCTCCACTCCGTCACGCTGAACCACTATCCCCATCTGAGGAAAGGGCACATTGGGAAGATTGGCAAGAAGAAAGTAGGGCCAGTAATATCCCATGAAATGAGCTCGGACTCGGACTTTTTTTGGTGTAAACAATGCTTTTTATGTCATAATACCGCACTGCCTCAACACGCTTACATCGACAACATCTTCATCCACCTCCTGGTTCGGATGATGAATCAAATGCAGCAATATCTTTGTGTTCGTATTAGAAGACCACTCACACAATGCACATTGAAACTTATCTTTGGACATTTCTTTCTTTTTCTTTACATAATCATGCTCATCCGTCATATGAGCGTTAAGACTTTTCTGACCGCATCCAATATAATCACAGTCTGGACATTGCCTTCGATTATGTCTGTGAGTTCTGAGTTGTATGCTTGTTTTACATTTAAATGTGCAATGGGGACATGAATAGAGGGACTCAGTAGGTACATGCATCGTTTGGTGACGCAGTAACGCCTTCGGATGTCTTGCAATGAAGCCACATTCCTTACAGAGCAACGGATTATCAGGCCGATGAATCAACTCGTGTTTCTTTGTGTTCTTCTTAGAAGCACTTCTGTATGGGCATTTGGAACATTTAAACGGTTTTATTCCCTGATGTATACGTACGTGTTCCTCAAAAAGGGATTTGTTGTATGTTGAATAATCGCACATGTAACACTGAAATGGGTTCTCACCCTGGTGGTAGGAGCGGATGTGCCGTAGTATTTTTTCTTCAGTTTCCGCTGTGAAGCGGTGACATTCTGGGCAACGGAGACGTTCAGTTACTGCATTCTCTGTTGGAACGGCTGATGGAGTTTCAGCTGTGCTGCTACTGTAAAATAAAAAATAGTCGATACTTTTGATTACATTGTAGGTTCTTGGTGGAACACATTTTGGTAGGGTTTTTTCATTTATTTTTCACTCTGCCTGAATACTTATTTTGCGATAGGTTTCGGACATCATCCGAAACCTATCGCAAAATAAGTAAAAGTGCAGTTTTATTTTAGAAGTGGAAAGAATTCTGCCAATAATATGTCAAAAAACTGTGATCTAAAAAATATGACACTCACAAATGTAGTGCAGAAAAAAGTACTGCAATACTACTAGTAGTAAGACAGCATAGTACAGCTCGCGTCACATAAAAAGAGTGATGGCGGGCGTTCCGAGGGCACAACCCTTCACTCTGACAACAGGATAGCATAATATAAATCGCGTAAGTGTGAAAGACTTACTTACATTTCAATGTTTATAAGTTGAGGAAATAAAGAGGCTTAAATAAAAAATAAAAATAAAAAGGGTGAAAGAGAGGGTACAAAACAGTTGCTGTCAGAGCACCCTTGGAACGCCTTCCAGCTATCTTGCATTACCAACGATCAGAACTAACTATGGCAAACAAATGTTCACATACAAAGGAGCCCAATTCTATAATAAACTACCTTCATCCATCAAAAAAATTGACACGTTCAATCAGTTCAAGTGCAAATTAGCTCAACATATCCTTTCCAATTAAGAAATTCACAAGTTATGTGAAAGGCAGTTTAAAAATTACAATTTAACCATTTATATCAATGTGTTCTGTGCGGTGCAGTATGAATGATAAACACTATGGTTCATTCCAATCAAAAAAAAGCAAAACGTAAACAAACTTACTATGGATCTGACACATGTCAATGTCATCTGCATACTATGTTTGTTTACCTTTTGCTTTTTTTTGATTGGAATGAAGTATACATATTATTTAAGCCTTCTTCTGATGTAAGTGACATTGTTTTTTTTTATGAGAATAAAGTATTTTTGAACCTAAGTCTAAATTATGTTCTATGTTATTCGCCATAACGTCACCTGAGTGCTTATTTGTTCAATGTCCATAACCAACACTTTATACAACAAAGTTTTTACTGACTATTTCACATAAATTATATGATTTCTTACAGATTGCGTTTTCAACAGGTAATTATATTTTTAATGTTCTTAAGATCTAAATTATAAGAATCATACACCAATCGATGGGAAATTTAAACTTTATGAAAACTGCATTTGAAAGTTTTTCGTTAATATGGTTGATTGGACAAATAAGCACTCTGGCGACGATAAGTGGGAAGCACTTTAGAATATGCAACACCGCAGTGGAGGGGGAGGGGGTGAGGGGGGTTGGGGGGAGGGGGGTAACCCTCCCCACCCCTCCCCAAAGTGCGGAGACGCGAAAAAAAAATTTTTTTTTGAGGTTATGTCGGTAAAAACGATGAGAAAACGCGTGGGCTCCGCCAGAAGACTCGCTACGTCGCCCCTTTCGCTCCGCTAGCACTCTCGCTCTCGAGTGCACGTTCCGCTCAGGACCTCCTGCGCGAGCTTCTGGCTCCGCGCTTTTAAAAAACACTCTAGTTGTGTGACAGACAAGACTACGTGGAATCGGGGTGCTCCGCTCCGATTCGGATCTGTGACTCAAAAGTGAACCTAAATTAACTCAAGAGGGGTGCTACTCAGTTTCGTATGTTTCGGAACAACCTTCGTAAAAATTACGTTCCTTGACACTTAACTTTTCATCCGAAATATCATTATTATGCCCACGGAAGAAAGAGGTAGGGGAAGGGCCTTAAAGACGCGTTTGTACCAGAACCGATGTCGCCGAAATCACACATCAACACCTAGTATATTTACGCACTACTAATGCAAGAAGGCCTTTGATTGGACCATAAATATAGCACGTAAAAATATAAAAAAATTAGCAACATTGAAATCTATTACTTCGTCCATAAAGCTCATACAAAATGAGCAAATAGAGGCGTATTTGATAGTGACATCTAGTGCTGAGTAGCGGAAACTCCAGATGACGGAAAACTCCAAAAGCACTTCATAAACGTCCTAGCGAAATTAAACTTTCACTGCATAAAGCACAACTTTATTTACCTATAACTAGTACACGTCATTACTACGTCATTTCCGTTCGCTACTCGATTAGGGATGTAAGTAATCTTCTATCACTGAAATATCGATATCCGGAAATGTTTCCCTTGAAACACCCGATGTTTCTGGAAAGGGGTCGTCCATTAATCACGTGATGTTTTTAGCAATTTTTTAGACCCCTCCTCCCCCTGATGATATGTGGTGAGGTTTTAGACTACATCGCCACAACCCCCTACCCAAAATCACATGTATTTTTTGGTACAAAATATTATCTTTAAATACAGATACAATGTAATTTAATTCTTGTAAATTTAAGCACCGTGATAAAAATGACCAGACAGACATTTGTTTCTGACTGTCTGACGCCGTTTCGAACTTTGGGATGAGTTAAAAATATGAGCGCCACGACGCCTGAGGGTAATGAAAGGCGATGTAAGATTTTACTATGGAAGGTGGCCTATAGCCGACGTTTTTTTCAAAGTTGAATACCCTTGAATCCTTTATAAATCGCTAGTGAACATTTGGATGGTGAAAAAATATGATAAGTCGTTTAGTGTTTCCACCAGTTTCGGACATATTTCGTGACAAAGATGGCCCTACCATATATAGGACAATAAAAATCATTTATATCTCTGCAACCGGTGATGTTACGAAAAAAAGACCTATTACATGTTTCATCATTTAGCTATCCTCTATCGATTTAAGTAGGTTTCAAACTGCGACACAACTTTCGTGAAAATTCGACAGGTCATAGGCCACAAATGTCCCTACCCCTTTATACGATAGTGTTGCCGCCATATAGCTTGCTACAGTCACACACGACAGCAGCAGATATCGTAAGATGAAATAGCACAGTATAGCGTCCGTGTGATTTTTGAAAAGGTAGAGTATATAATAACGTAACGTAGACAAATTATAAAAAAAAACAAGATTCAGCTTTACTTATCTACTGATACACTCATGGCGTCATTCTTAGTATGCGAGTAATTACAGCTTTAAACTCGCACTCACAGTATAGCGCTCGTATGTGACGCCCTTTAGGCTGTAGAGCGTACCAAAGAATTATTTACATACATACCTACAAAATCCTTCGGTAGTAGGGAATGAACAAAGGTTTGACATTTGCCAATAAAATCTATCTAAAATATACACATTATAAACAACTGGAAAGATAATAAAATCAACTTCTCTTTTTATCGATATCGATAATATATTGTCAAAGATAAATGATTGCACATCACTATTTAGAACACACGAGAATGTTGGTGGACCAGGCCGACTTATGCTACTGACGTATGACTTTTATTACTCTCACATAAAGTTTAAAATTATCTAATTCGTTCGGGATAAAGCTTTGAATTAAATTCAATTCAATTTTAAATCGAAATATAAAATACAACATTTACCGGTGAAATGTAATGCCTTCATCATATGATATTTTGTCTGTGCTTCTATTTCTGCACTCTAAAACAGCACAGTATCGCATGTTTACGTGTTTATTTATTTTATTTATCCGAGAACATCAGCCGTCCGGTGCCGCATAGTACGCGATTGAGAATGAGTGCGTCCTGTACTGCAGCGCTAATTTATGACACGCGAGATCCGCCTACTTACCATTTCCCCCTACCTCTTTCTTCCGTGATTATGCCGCACGTTATGTCACATTGATGCGTAATTTTGACGTTTACAAATGCATAAAACGAAACTTTTGCTGGCATGGCGTCTGTTTTTGCATAGTTTCACCTGAAAATACGTAATTTTCAAAAAATCATATCTCAAATACTACTGCGCTCCGCACCGTGAAATTTTGGGAAACGATACACCTAAGTAACCCCTATCTACAAAAAAAATATCAACTCAATCTGTGGTGTTGCATATTCTAAAGCTGAGCCCTCCGCTCTGTTCCTCGAAGTTTAGGTAAATACAGTCTACCTTTTCCGATCACTAATAATTACACATAAAATATTACCTTTCCATCAAAGCTGGCGCTTCTGTCTCGGCATTTACATCCGTTTCATGCGGCTTAGTGGATTCAGCGAAGTCGTTAACAGAGAACTGCTGGCTTGTGTTTACGTCTACAAATATCGGATCGCCTCCGGATTCTACTGCGTCTGCCATTGTTTAATACTCGTAATTAAAAGCAATAGGTAATAATAAAAATCACAAACACTACAAACTGCAACAAAACTCAATGTTTTGACATTTGACAATTTTGACATAACGACAGTTTTTTTTTCTGGCGATACTAGATTAGCGCTGTATGTTTTATCGATTGACTGATAAACTCGATTGTACGAATATCATTGTTATTATTATTATGTCGTCGGTGATACTGCAATACGCTCTTTCTGTATTATAAGAAGGGCATTTTGAAGGAAACAAACTCCACTTGCATCACATCAGGAGGTGGCGGGTTCAATTCCCGGCGGGGTCCAACTTTGTAAGTAGGACTGGGTTTGGTTGGTGTTGATAGAAATCTGAGCCCGCCTAAGTTTTGTCTTGCCGCGAAACATCAATTTTAACAGAATTGATGTATTCTAGCATGAAGATAGGCATAGCCGTTACCCATTGCGTTGGGGAATAATCTTGGTAAACCCGCTTCCACCATCGGCTTCATCATCACTTACCATCAGGTGAGATGATTCCAAGGGCTTACTAATTAAAGATAAAAACAAGATATTCAACTGGGTCGTCAAAAAACGCTTATTTTTTTACCCTCTCTATGTCTAAAATAAAATCATAAGTAAATTAAAAACACAATTAACTAACCTACCATTGACATCTGACTAAATGAACTTTTTATACAGTGTGAGTCTTTACTCTTTATAAAATAATATGAAAGGGGGTGAAATAAGAACCAATTTTATCGCCCAGAAAAATATTAAAAAAAGTTAAAATAAATTTATGGACGTTTATTTTTTTAAATAGCATCTGCTGTCTCCAAGTAAACAAAACGTTGTAACTTTTAAATTAAGTAGGTTAGAAGGTTAATACAAAAAAAAAGTGAGGATTGGTAGTAGATGGCCGGTCCACTGAAAAAATAATTACACAAAAAATAAACACCATCAATTAAATATCAGCATTTTTACAGAAAATGTTTAATTGGTTGTGTTTAATTGCAAAAAAAAATCAAAATAACACTTATTAACCCAATATATTTTTTTATGTGATATTTTGCAAACGAGCAGATGGATCACCTGATGGTAAGCGATTACCGCCGCCCATAGACACCCGCAACACCAGAGGAGTCACAAGTGCGTTGCCGACCTTTGAAATGGGATGGGGGATGGGGGAATTTCAAATAATAAAAACCCCAAGTTTCTAACCTACACACAACTTTTGCTATGAGCGATTAAACAGTAATATTCCGGTACGCTATTTTTTACACTGTTGCTCTAAATGCTAGTTTTGGGTTTTTTAGTCTAAGTTTTGTGTATTTTTTTATTTCTGTGGTACGGCCATCTATTGCTAGTCCTCACTTTTTTGTTTTAACATTCTAGCTTGATTAATTTAAAAGTTACAACGTTTTGTTCCTATATTCCCGTTGTGTCACACCAGTTTCAGTCACACTGTTACACAACGGTAAAAAAATTCCCGGTGAGTCACACGTGTGACTCAACGGTATTTTTTTTCCCGTTGAGTCACACGTGTTAATATAGTAGTCTTACCGAATAGTCCTAGTACCAGTTGAATTAGACAGACTTACTACAAAACCAGTAGAAATTTTCTTGCCAATGGTCTTATCAGTAAAACTAATCAAATCATTATAAAAGAGCCTGTAATACTTCGTGTTCCAAAGTACCAGGGGAGCATAACCAAACAGAAGGTAGAAAGAGCCGTATTACGATTTGATGCCCTAGTATGGGCCTTCTATAATAGAAAATTTTGTGGTAGCTTTATACCTTTAAGGTTTAAACTAATAGTAGGGGATTGGGGCTTCTTCCGCGAAATTGATGGAATAGCCTCAGTGGCCTAGTGGCTGTCCGCTTATCTTGATCGTTTCCGTGCTTTGAAATGCAGTTTAACCGTTTGTCATGACTCAGTGGGCTTGCGCTGATCATACAGGTTAACTGACTAAAGACACGGTCGAGACCTGGATGAGTTTGACTGTTAGTGGTATCTATCAGCCGAAAGACGTCCACTGCTGGACAAAGGCCTCCCCCAAGGATTTCCACGCCACACTGTTAGTGGTATTTATCTTGAACTTTTTCGTACTTCGCAAGGTAGTTAAGCCGTTGCTCGTGACTTAATGTGCTTCCGTGGGTTATGATCTTTGGGATCATGACGGTACCATAAACGATGTCAACGCGGGCAAAGCCGCAGGCGGAAAGCTAGTAACATAATATAAACATTATGCTGGTGTCCAAATATTCGCTGGCACCTCGGAAGGGTTCGGAGTGGCGGTGGGCTTGCACCAAGGGTCAGCATTGAGCCCGTACCTCTTCCTGTTGATTATAGACGCTTTGACGTCGGACATACAGGAAGAGGCACCCTGGTGCATGCTATTTGCCGACGACATTGTCCTTGTGGGTGAGGATGGACCTGAGGTGCAGAGCAGACTAGTTGCATGGCAGCAAAGACTGGAGAACGTTGGCCTGAAAATCAGCAGAACCAAAACCGAATATCTGTTCTGTGATTTCGGCGGTCTCTCCAGTTGTACACCGATAGCACTGGATGGTGTAGCGCTACCGGTCTGCTCCGATTTCAAGTACCTAGGTTCACTTATTCAGAGCGACGGAGACATTAACAGAGACATTGAGCGCCGAATCAACTTGGGATGGATGAAGTGGCGACAGGTCACAGGGACTACCTGCGACCCCCGACTTCCCCTTAAGTTTAAGGGGAAGATATATAAAACTATCATAAGACCTGTCGTCCTGTATGGATCGGAATGTTGGGCCACTAAGGGAAAGGATGAAAGACGATTGCATACTGCGGAGATGCGAATGTTGAGATGGATGTGTGGAGTAACAAGAATGGACAAGATTAGGAATGAGTATATAAGAGGAAGTTTGAAAGTTGCGCCAGTGATAGAAAAATTGAGAGGAAATCGTTTGCCGTGGTGGTGGTGGTGGTGGTGGAGGAATGAAAGACATGTTACAAGGAGAGTGTTACAGATGAGTGTCGATGGATATAAGGGGAGAGGGAGACCAAAAAAGAGATGGATGGATTGTGTGAAGGATGATATGTGTCGAAAGGGTGTGAGTACGGAGATGACAGCTGAAAGGGATGTATGGAAGAAGAAAACATTTTGCGCCGACCCCAAATGATTGGGATAAAGGCAGGAGAATGATGATTCTGGTGTCCAAATATTACATTATTCAAAAGTACTTACACTCTTCAGGTAAAAATGGGAAACTTCTCACTAATATTACAAATGCGAAAGTATTGATGTTTGTTTGTTTGTTCCACTATCACGCCGATACCACTGAACAAAACTGATAAAGCATTCTGCTAACACATAATACTTTTATCCCGGAAATCTTGAGGATTTCTGGCTGCTTTACATTTTATTTCTCTCTGGACCTAATTCTGAAGTCCCGTCGACGAAGTCGCGGCCGAAAGCTAGTTATTTAAAAAATATACATGCATTGATTAAAAAAGTGGTAGGGTAGACCAAGGCGAATCTGATCACAGTACGAATCGAATCAAAATTAAAAATAAATAAATATTTTAAATACCGCGCTAGACTGACCTCACTTCGTCCCTCCCCTCCGCATCTGTTGTTATATTAAGTATTTCGATACCTCTCGTATTTTAGTGACTACAGCTCTCGCCCTTGATGCAGAAGTGACGCTACGGCAGTTTTTGCGCATTTTGTAAAATACATAATAATGATTACTTGTTATTTTATACCAAGACTTTCTTTTATAGTTAAAATAATTAAATAGTTTGATTAAGTATGGACTTTATTTTGAAAATAAAATAGCTTTTTAATAACTATATGAATGGTATTCTGATAAAATATATTTTAACGACCTTAAATCTGGGGTGAATCGGATCACGTCCTGCGGGGTGAATTGAATCTGTACTTAAAATCAATGTATCTCATTTTTTTTATGGTTTTATAATTTTAATAATCCTGATATTTGTTAAAAAATAACCAAGGTCAATACTTTTAATAAAATGTGAGGAAAATATAAAATCAAGCCATCTGTAAACAATGGATTGAGGAAATGCAGCAATTGTAGCAACGGACTTGTTCGAAAACGTTGGATAATGATTCACTGGACCATAACTTCATAAAATAAGTTATTTTCTCTTCATTAGGGCTTAACAAAAACTGTGATAATGCGAATCACCTCATAAAGTAAGAACAATCTTCATAAAAATAGGCTAACAAACGAGATGTTACTGAATAAATATTGAAAAGGTTTATGAGACTATGAAGTTTAAAAATAAGACTAATGCTTCATATGAAGTAGGACTTGGTCAAAAGTATGGCACTATGTACATTTTCTGTTGAGATCAAATTTTATACCCACCATCGGAGGACTGAATTCAGCTTGAATTCGGTCATTTATAGGATTGTGCCACATAAATGACAATTTATCTGGATTTTCGTGCCAATTACTATATGCCTAATTCATTAATTAATATGTATTTTTTTGTTTCATTAAAAACCATTTATTATAAGAGTTCTCTATTTAATTACTGTATATATTATGATCCGATTCGCCCCAACAATTGGGGGCGAATCGGATATTTCCCAAGTCTCAGTTTTTCGTTCACAGAAAATTCGATTTCAGTACTATTCAAATTTATGATTATGAATTTCAAACTAGAATAAATACTGATTAAAGCTAAAATAATAAATAAAAAAATCTTCCAACGGAAGTTATTTTTATTTAACCTCAAAGTAAAGTTGATCCGATTCGCCCCGGTGTACCCTAGCAGGGTATGGGTTTCGTGCTCGCGTCGATCACACTCATGTTAAGTGACTACAGACACGATCATAATCTGGATACAAGTGTGTACAAGTTCCGAGTGGTAGGAACTTTGTACTAGGTAGAAAAAATATGAAGATTTAAAAGTATGTGTAAAGCATCTACTTAAATAAAAAAGATTTTTGATTTTGATAACTACCTTCTGTTCGGTCATGCTATCCTGGTACTTTTGAACACCAAGTATCACAGGCAAAACCTTGTTCCAATTGCTATTAAGATTGCTTTGTAAATATACAATTTTCAATTAATAATCATACTACTGCTACTAAAGTCTAGAAGTCCGAAGAAAGTCGAGAATTCTATTAAATATATTCGCGGATTCAATGTGGCACGGGTGATAAACATACGAATAGACGATAATAAATAACTAAAGGATTACACTGTTACTGAAAGGGAATAATAATTCCCGTTGAGTCACAGTGTAACCCAGTGGTAAAAAATCAGTTGCACTGAGTCACAGTGTAACTTATCGGTAATTTTTTTACCGTTGAGTAACAGTGTGACACATGATGGTGTGACACAACGGGAATATACGGTTTTGTTTACTTAGGGGCAACAGATGTTATTTAAAAAAAAAACGTCCACAAAAATTATTTTTTTACGTTTTTATTTTTTCATATTTTTCTGAGCTGTAAAATTGGCTCTTATTTCATCCCCTTTCATATGTGCACTTTATAAAGACTCACACTGTATTATTATTTCTGTTCTAAGCATAATAGTGGTATAACTAACTACTAACATTAAGCTGTATGCTTAGATAGGACACAAATCCTTAATAATTTGTTTTCAAAGTTTTTAGTGTAGCACACATTTTTAAATAAAATCATTAGAAGTATACTTAACTGTAAATACCAGACTATTTTGAGCAAGTGACTTTTTATAATACCTTGTTGCGAAACAAGGTCTTGAGTTCAAAATATTACATTATTATAGTTATAAAATCTCGAAATATCTTGATCATAGGTGCAAAAGGCAATCTTATAGCAATATTAATAACATTAAATATAGGTAAGTGGTAGGTTTTTCTTAATATATTTTCAAAGGAGAATGGATAATTTTGTATGGGCACCGTACCCAATGCAATATGAAAATTGTTGGTATTTGTTGCCATCATGCAGTAGGTAAGTTGTTTAATTTATTCTACGACATGAAGAAGAAAAAGTTTGTTGAAAGATGAATATAATTTCGTAATAATTAAATATTTCTTCCAGGAATGTAAGAGAAACTATCGTTGTTAGCGCTCTTAGGATAAATAGGACAACTCATACCGACATACTGCTATAATTCACTTTGTGTTTGGGTATCAATACATATATATATAAGGTGCTACTTTATTAGTGCCCGATATTTTAGTCAGTGCTTCTACTCCTGATTCTGATCAACTTTCCCCAAGGAACCCATATTCAAATCGCAAAAAATTTTTTGTACTCTTCATATAAATCGATCAGCCGAGCGGCCAAATTAGTATGAAGAGCCCAAAAAATTTTTTTCGATTTGACTATGGGTTCCTTGGGGAAAGTTAATAAGAATCAGGAGTAGAAGCACTGACTAAAATATCGGGCACTAATAAAGTAGCACCTTATATATAGTCGATACTTTTGATTGTAGGTTCTTGGTGGAACATTATGTCATTCATTTTGGTAGGGTTTTTTCACTTATTGCACATAAATTTAAAATAAAACTACACTTTTATGTATGATCATGACCGAAACCGGTCGTTTTATACAAAGTGTAGTGTTATTTTAAATTTATGTGGAATAAGTGAAAAAACCCTACCAAATGAGTGAATAATTTATATATTATATTATACTTTATACACAGTGTGCTTTTGCATGAAAAAAGGATTATTAGTTATGTTAATGTGTATCAAATGGTGAATATCATTAATAATATGCGTAAAATTTATAGGTATTTACGCTTCGTTAATACAAGGTGAAATTGTAATCGTGGACCAAGTTTTAACTGTGGTTTCTGCTCATGAAAATGAACAACTTTCTCTAATAAACCAACCAATTTGGCTATTTTTAAAAAGAACATGTTGAAAATCAAAGAAATTCTTTTTTTTATGGCAGAGGTGGCAAACGAGCAGTCGGATCACCTGATGGTAAGCGATTATGGCCACCCATAGACACCCGCAACACCAGACGAGTCACAAGTGCGCTGCCAGCCTTTGAATTCACTTGAACAGAAACGAATATTAGGTACTTACGTTACATCACCGTGATATATCAACGAATTTTTAATTTAATTTAATTCATGTACTGCGTTTTTAAAAATAAAAATACATAGGTAGTTAAGTATAAATACTATTAAAAAAATATATAATCACTGAGCTCTTTAAATTCAGGAATTTTATGAAATCCATTTTTTTTACAAAATCAAGGTGACGCTTAACTTTTTTTTTTCACCACATAATTGTTTATTTTTTTATAAAAATTAAGAAGTGTGTAATGCACTTTTTGTTATTTTGAAATTGTTTTTTTTTTATTATTTTATACAGGAGAATATTAAGCTTTTAAGTTAGATGACACTAATTATCTAGATATATTTCTAGTTGATTATTACTGAATCACACACGGTCATCTGGCCCCAAACTAGGATTCCCTGTACTGTGGGAACCAGAGACAAAAATACAACACACATATACATTTAAAGACATACATAATATACATATTATAATAAGTATAATACACCCAGGCACAGAGCAAACAAATCTGCTCATCACAGAAATGTTTGCCCTGGGTGGGGATCGAACCCACGACTCCACTTTACTCGTTTTTCCCTTTTTACTCTATACTCACAGCAGTTCCCTACCACCACATTCTTCTTCTTACACATAGATAATATTTCTTACGAGTGACATGTTTAGCCGATTTTACCATTTCAATTTTCTAGGATAGTCAACTTGGCTTTCAGAAATCAAACAACTGGGGCGATTTAACCCCTAGCAGTTTCAAAAAGTAGTCAACTCGGCCATGGTCGAGTTTTTTGGTGGTCGAGTTGCCCCTCGAGTCTCAAAAATAGCGCAAAGTGCGCCTAAAGAAGTTTTAACTTCAAAAAACACATAGTCGGCGGCTTCAAATTTTCTAGCCACAACTATAGTCAAAACTAAAAAAAATACCGGCACGGGTTGGTCGTATCTGGAGCTCTTAAATCATGTTCTCCCATATCGATATCTTAAATCTATGATTAACTGTTTTCCATAAGTGTACCTAAAATGATGGAATTTCGACTTTCAAATGCTGCTACTATGCTGTAAAGTACAATCTTTTTGCTCAGCCATCTTAACTAGTTTATACATTTTTTTTTAGTTTGAGGTTAACACAGCAACCTGTTTTTACCGCTAATTTTTGTGAGCTTTTATTTATTTTGATTGAGCAATAAGGTAACATGGATCATCATCTTCAGCCGAAGGACGTCCACAGCTGGACAAAGGCCTCCCCAAGGATTTCCACACCTTGCCACTGGTCTTGCGCTGCCCGCATATAGCGGCTTCTCGCACCAGTGCACGGTGGGTCTCGTCTAGCGCTCTAAGCGGAGCGGTCAAAACTTTCTAAATTCTTATTAGAGTATTATATCTGACTGAAATTGATGGAAAACCTTAAGCAAAGTTGTTTAATATTCAGAAAAAGTGATTATTTTATAAAAATACAAGGTAATCTTAAAAAAATACAGTCTAGAATGGTATAAAATATTTTAAAAAATCGTAGTAAGATTGTCTGTCACCCGTTATAAAAAGTTTTCAAAAATATAATGTAAACTTTTCAAAGTGGGATGCATACATCAGTTCGTGAAAATAAATTTCAATGTCATAAAGTTTTTTAAATAAAAATTTATATGGTGTTTAAATAAAATTTACATACGAATATTTACATGTTCTTCAATATTCCGTATTTCCGTACGATAAAAAGTTAACAAACAAATTAAAACCACGAGTTTATATCCGAAACTGATACTGTTCGGGTTGGAAGTGCCTCTTTATACATAATAATAATCAGCGGTTATCTAAATAGGTAAATACGAAAAAACTGAATATAAAATATCACACAGCCAAAAATAACAGCTGTATTAGAAATCTACACTAATTTACTTACCTATGAAAAGTACGAGTATGTAATAACGATTGACGCGTTGGCTCAGTGGTTAGCGCTCCTAATTACTGATCCGAGAGTCGTGGATTCGATTCCTACCCAGGCCAAACATTTATGTGATGAGTAGATTAGTTTGCTCTCTGTCTGGGTATATTATATCCTACTAATATTATTAATGTGAAAGTTTGGAAGTTGCATGTTTTGGATGTTTGTTGCTAAATAAGCAAAAACGGCTGAACGGATTTGAATAAAATTAATTTGGATTAATTTATAGAGTACTTTTTATTCCGAAAAGTCGAGGGTTCGTGGAGGAATGGCTAGAAACTGAAATTTTTACTTCCTTTTCATTTCCCTCAGGATTCAATTTTGAAGTCCACTCAGACGAAGTCGCGGGCAGAAGCTAATCCATAAAATGTATGTTTTTTTTTATAGAATAGCTGGCAAGGCAAACGAGCAGACTGATCACCGTGTCCATGACGCCAGCGGAATGTTGTAGCTAAGAAGGATGTGAGTATAATAGGGAATTAGAGCATCATTAGGACTAATTGTGCGCCAGCAGCGGAATTTGTGCGTCTTACAATTTCGGAGATATTCATAAAAAACCGATGCCGCCAGGGTAACGTTCCCTCAGCGGCATAATTTTGAAAAAGATGGTCTAGCTCATAACAAAGTACATGACTGAGTAGCTTTCGTCGTGTTATAAATGTGCGCAAATAGCGGAATTTGTGCATCTTACGGTTTTCGAGTTATTCAAGATTCCGCTGCAGTAACGTTTTGGTGTTTTCTGTATCTCGAAAACGGCTGATAGGAGAAATTTCAAAAAAAAACCACTAGTACACCTTAATTTGTGCGTAATTTGAGCAATGTTACTTTTTTGAAAATTATGATATTTTTTTAGTAATTAATTTGTTTAGAAAATCAGGAAATTCTAATATACAAGAAAACGAGTGAAGTTTCAATCGAATAAAGAGCACTCAAATATTCCTCTTGTAGACCCTAATAATGTGTGCAATTGTGGATTGTATTATCTAGGCAATTAGTGAGATATACCATTTAATTACGATATTAAGGTAGCGAAATTTTAAAGATTGAATTCAGTGCTCCCATAAGACTATGTAACATGACATTTTACATAAAATTAGAGCATCCTGCTAGCAAGCTTTCCTGTAAGTTTCAGCTTTGAATAACGTTGATTTAAAAAGATTTACCCAAAAGAAGAAAGAACGAACATTTTCCCTATAACCCGACCAAATTAGAATGTATACGAGAAAGCGGCCGCGCCATACAAAAAGGTAACCTTCCTAAATTGGTAGCATACAACCAGAACTAATTGGACAATTAAGCAGAAAATTTTTTGTTATGATGTTTATAAATGTTTTATTATTTGGCTTCGTATTTAAATTAACTAAAATCGGGTAACATCGACAAGTTGAACAACAAACTTTTTGATGTATCTGCATAAAACTCAAAATGTTTAAGTGGATGCTTTACACATGCTTTTAAATCGTCAATATTTTTAGAATAGAATAGAAATAGAAATAGAATAGAAATCATTTATTTGCAAGAATACATGTCAATACATAGGTCTTAAATTTACGTCCAGTACAGTATTCTGCTCGAGGCAAGCATGCAAATTCATTAAATTACAATAATAATTATTTATAATTAAAAAGAAAAAAGAAAATAACGATAAATTTTGAGTCAGTTTAGAAATTGAAATATTAAAGTAATTAAAAAGTAAATGTCAAGTGAATTCTAAATTAAATCAAATATTAAATTAAAAATAAAATAATAAAATAAAATTAAAATAAAAAAGAAATGTCAAGTGAATACAGTATTAAAATGGTGCTATTTATAATGTCACTCACTATTATCTAGATATTCTCTTACACTGTAAAAACAATTCGTCAAAAGCCATTTTAATAATTTAGATTTAAATGAATTTATACTTTGGGTCAACTTAATGTCATTTGGCAGTTTGTTATATATTAAAATACTCATATTATAAACATTCTTTTTATAAATATCTAAGTGACTAGGTGGCTGATATAATAGATTCACGTACATGGATCTTTGCTGTCTTATAAACACATCTCTACGACTCTCATAATAAATTGGATGGAGTTTGACAAAAACACAAATCTCAAAAATGTAGATACACGGAAACGGAAGGATTTTCAGCTCAGCAAACAAAGGCTTACACGAGTCTCTGAACCATGCGTTACAAATTGCCCGAATGCACTTTTTTTGTAATTTAAATACTCTGTCATTTTCAACTGAGTTACCCCATATTATGATACAGTATCGGAGAACGGACGAAACATAGCCGTGGTAGGCGGTCAGTGCCGCTTCCTGAGATACTGTATTTCTCAACTTTGTCAAAGCAAACACAAACCGATTTAGCCTGTTACATACATCGTCCACGTGGTGTTTCCAATTTAGGTGTTCATCAATTATAAGACCTAAAAATTTGAAAAATTCAACCTGTTCAATTTTAAAATTTTGATATGTAATAGTAAGAGGCATTTTACTAGAATTGTAAGAACGGAAATACATAATTTTTGTTTTATTAATATTGACTTGCAAATTATTTTCGTTCATCCAGTCAATTACATTCATTAATTCTTGATTTATTGTTAACTCCCAAGTTTCTTTTCGGTTACATTTTATTAAAAATGTCGTGTCGTCGGCGAAGAGAACACTTTTATGAGGTGTTATCGAAGGGAAATCGTTTACGTATATTAAAAATAGAAGTGGACCAAGCACACTTCCTTGAGGCACTCCAGTATTATTGACTTTATATTCTGATTTGTAATTTTGTCTAATAAATGATTTACCTACTTTTACAATTCTAGATACCTCTGTACATTGTTTTCTATTAGAAAGAAATGATCTTATCCAGTCATGAGCCTTTCCTCTTATTCCATACAATTCAATTTTGCGTAGCAGTTGTGTGTGGTTAACAAAATCAAAGGCCTTAGTCAGGTCCAAAAACACAGACATAATGGGCGTCTTATCATTGATACTCTCTGTTATAGCCCTGATGAGATTGAAACTCGCAAGCGCAGTTGACCGATGTTTCCGAAATCCAAACTGTTCCTCGCATAAAATATCATGTTTAACGAAAAAATCATTTAATCTGGAATACATAACCTTCTCGAAAATTTTAGATAGAATAGGGACCAAAGTAACGGGTCTGTAATTGTTAGGATCGGTTCGATCACCTTTTTTAAAAAGAGGTTTTACTATGGAGAGCTTTAGATTTTCCGGGAATACACCCAAATCAAAAGAGAGGTTGATTATATATACTATGGGATGGCATAAGAATGGTGCACATAATTTTAACATCTTGGTATTTATATCGTCGTATCCTGTAGAGTAACTATTTTTTAGTGCAATTATGACTTTAAAAACTTCATTTGCACTTACAGGCCTCAGAAAGATTGTATTTTTTAAACTGTGTATGTTATGTAAGTACTTATTGTTTGATACATTTCCTTGTCCTTTAGTATAGTCGATAAAAAAGTTGTTTAAAATATTACTAATCGTCTGGGGATCTGAATGTAGAGTATTGTTATGATGAATTGTTTTAATCTCATTATAGTCTATATTTTTCGGTACTGTTGAATTAATAGTATCCCAGGTGGCCTTACATTTATTTTTATGATTTTTTATGTAAGTACTGTTAGTATTTTTTTGTGAATGAGATAAACATTTTTTAAAAATCTTATTGTAATTCATATAGGCCAGCCTATTTTCGAATTTATTTTTACCCCCCATTCGGTATTTTAAGTAAAGATGGCGTTTTACTTTGCTTGCCCTTTTCAGACCTTTTGTCAACCATTTTAAGCCCCGTGGTCGATTATTCAATTTAACTTTAAGTAAAGGGAAACATAAATTGTAAAAAAGCCGAACAATGTCATGAAATTTACAAAAAGCGTCATTTAGATCTGTGGCATCATAAACCTCCGAGAAAGAAAGCGCTGACATACATTCATAAAATTTTCGTATATTGTCAGCGTTAAGGTCTCGTCTGTGTTCAAACCAGGTAGTGTACTGCGGCTTAATTTTCGTTCTCAATGTTACTGTTTGAGCCGTGTCATGATCTGAAAGCACCAGTGCATGAACTTCCGCATCTACTTGTTTAATGTTGCTCGCAATTTGATCAATGCAGGCTTTCCCTCTCGTAGGAACTTTTATATGTGGTTTTAAATTGTAACACTGTAAAACGTCCATAAGATCGCTGGTATATGGTGACTGTTTCAGCAGATCTATATTCCAGTCCCCACACACAACAACTTTTTTACGCTTGTATTTGTTAGTTATGTACGAAAGTAATTTATCGAGCTTAAATAAGAATGTTCCTACGTGAGCTTTGTTTTGATTCGGTATTCTATAAATATTGATTACTATTAAGTTTAGGCCAATTACTTCGACCCCACAACATTCAAAATAAAAATTTACTGCTAAGTTAGAAACAAGTTTTAAAGGTTTAAACTCCCATTTTTTATTTACTAAAATACAAGTTCCGCCTCTACGTTTTGTTCGGCAGTAGGTACATGCCACCCTGAAATCTGTCAAATTTATATTTAACTCACATCCTTTTTGAACAAATGTCTCGCTAAAGCATAAAATGTCTAGGTTTTTGCCATTATTATTAAAATCGTCAATTACTAATTCAATCAAAGAAAGTTTGTTAAGCAAACCTTGTATATTTTGGTGTAATATTCTAATGTTATAAAGTGTGTTCGAACTGTTTGTTTCGCTCTCTATGGGAGGGGGGTTTGTCTCAGTCGAGGTCCTAAAAAAGAATCTGCGTGCAAATGGTCCTCAACAGGGCCGTCTCGAGCGGTAACGTTTTTACAGTGAAGCCCCAGTCCATTCCCCACACCAGCAAAGTCCCTCTCGTACCTTAAATAATCAACTTCAACACTTAGTTTAATTGCTAATGATCTTAAATAACGTCTATGTGCCATGGATTTTGAATAAATATTAATAAATTTACAATTTTTAGATTTTTTTACCAGTAAGTGTAGTTTAGAATTAACATCGTTAACGTTAAAATATTGGTTTGATTTTACATTCAGTAAAAATATTTTATAATCATCAAAATAATGTAAAGTATCTGATAAACCCGCAAATAAAAGGTAGGGATCTCTATCATTACAATCTACTGAAAGGACAATTATGTCATCGCTTGTAATCGTACGACGCAATGAGTTGAGGCTTTGCAGTATTTCAGCACTTGACGCGAATGGTTTAACCATGCTAGAGATGTTATACGAGTCGTTACTTTTGCCAGTTCTTGCTTCCAGCAGTTTTAGCGCCAAACCCCGTACTTGTTGATCTCCAACGATGTAAATGTTGTTTTTCCCTTTCTCTTCAGTTCCAGTTTTTACTTCCTCATCTAGCAGTATGGAGTTTATTTTACTCTTGGTAATTTCGTGATCTTGATTACTTTTGTGACGTCCTTCAGAGCTGGTATGTGTTCCGGAGGGAGATAGGAAAGATTGAATGTTAGTCTGAAATAGGCTGGAGCTTCGTTTTTTACGTTTGCTTGCAGACCGAGGATTTGAGGGCGAGTTGCACACTCGTTGCAGCATAGTTATTTTACGGTCTCTCTCTGCCAAAGATTTTTTCAAAGAAGAATTTTCTAGAAGTAGGTTCTCAATTTCGCCTTCCGTTGTTGTTAATTTATCTTGTAGTTCTAATATGATTTTTCTTAGTTCCTTAATATCTCCCGATGTGATTGTGTTCATATTTGGACAGCTTCTGTTTAAAGAAATTTCCTGGTGCAGTGAGCACCGATCCTCATCCTCATCATCAGGAATTGTATCCGACAGTGACCCAAAACTGTTTGAAATAGGTATGTTTACTTTACATTTATTTCTATACGTCACATGCTCTATTACCGGAGATGAGGTAGTAACTTCGGTATTTATGGGAAGTTTAGAACTCGCTGGTTGGATTTCCTGCACTTCAGTAATTGGTGTATTCGCAAGAGTTTCTTGATCGGCTGATTTTTGAAGTTCCTCTGGACCGGCAGGTCCTTGTTCCGGTTTATTATGCGCTGTGGTGACTTGATTTTTAGGATGTAAACCAGGGACGCTAAGTGTCGGGTCTGAATATGATGAAAATTGCGGCGATAGTTGTGAAGCATGTATTGTTTTCGGTTTACTCAGCTGCTTCTTGTTGTAATTGCTCGATTTACTAGACGAACAGGAAGATTGCTGGATTTTTGCAGCTATAGGGACTGATGTGTTAGATTTCCGCGTACATTGTGTGCATTTCCAGTTGTCTTTTTTTGTTTTGTCCATCAATCTGTAAATCTTTTCCGAAAACCCTACACAGTCAAAATGGAAAGTGTTGTTGCACGTTGAACAAAGTACAGTTCCTTGACGGTCATTTGTGCGTTTGCATTTAAAACACTGTACTGTCATCTTGCGGCTAGCTTTAGAAGCCTGTTTCACTGGTTCCATGGTTAGTGTCGTAATGATCTTTTATTTGTTTCGATCAAGAAGTTACTACAGGGCACACAAAAAAGCCCACTGATGTTTCGTACGTAAAGCCAGGATTTGAAGCCAAGCCCTCGCCGTTAGGAGTCCAATGAGCTTCCCGAATGCGCTATTGCGCTCTATAATGCCGCGATGAAATAAGCGTTCTGTTTCCGCCGGTAACCCTTTTTAGTAGAGTTTGTCGATAGGTATCGCATTTAACAACAGCTGAGTTTCGAGATACGAGTCCAAAGGTCAATTTTGTTTGAATGAACAAGCCACTTAGAATATGTAAATAATGGTACGTTACAGCACAATATTTAAAATTACGCACTTGTATAAAGCTAATTTTCCGAAAGTTTTGTATTTGTTTTGATAAGGTCACTGTTAGGTATGTTTTGATGTAAATTTATTGTAAATTTATTGAGTAGTTTGGTAAATAGTTACTATAGATTTTATATTTCAAAATTAACACTGTTCACTTGTTCTTTTTCTACAAAAACTCTTGTCACTGGTTTCTCGACACTTATTTTACAGTTTGAAGCCATTTTTAATCGATTACTACAACTTTTATTTACATTAATTAAAATTAAACGGGAGCACAGTGTTCACCGTGTGCGCCGAGCTCGCGCCATGTCGGACACTTTTTGCTATCTAGTACCATAGAAGTAGAACAAATGCCATACCATAGAATAGCATAGAAGTAATTAGTACTTTATTACCTCTACCTGTTGAGGTATATTTCTCGCAAAGCAGATATAATCAAATCAATGCTTTGTTAAATTCTGATCAAAGTGTTTATCTTATCGCTTTGAACTGAGCTGCGCTCCTCGCACATGTAGCCCCCGGGGCACGGGCAGAGGGAATGAGCATTAAGCTCCCCCCGTCGCGCGAGTTCCCGTGTTTTCGAAACCCATCCGCCCCGCAGTGTGACCATTTGTGGCAGATTTCTGCCATTTGGGCAGATTTGGCTACTAAATTTTAACTCTAGCAGAATAATCTGACGATTTAAAAAAGTGTCAGAATTTGGCAGTTTTCAAGGAAATACTTTTTTAAATAGCAATAGAAAAGTTATAATTTTTTTTATGACTTGCTTGCTAGAAAATATTTTTAATTTTATTATTTTTATAATACATAATATAAAATAGTACGGGAATTTCCCGTTTATTAATTTTTAAGTAGGTAAACTATATACATAATTATCCATAATATCGGGGTTCCACGTAGTGTGTCAGATTTTAGCAGATCTCTTCTTTCTTCTCTCAGAAGTCTTCATTGTTTCATTCTTCTTTTTAATTTTTATTTTAACCTTCTCGATTAATCAGTATGCTAGAAACTAAACACTACTTAATGTTGCATTTTTTTTATCCTCTATTGGTAAGCCCTTGGCATCATCTCACCTGATGGTAAGTAATGATGACGCCGAAGATGGAAGCGGGCTTATCAAAGAATCCCCAACGCAATGGGGAATTGGCTATCTTCATGCCGGAACACATCCATGCTGTTAACATTCATGTTTGGCGGCAAGACTTAGATAAGATACTTACTATCTAAAAATCTTATTACAAGTATCTTTTATAATAGCTTTGTCCCGGCCGCTATACGAGTACGTAGGTACTAAGAAAACAATCGTCAATAAAACATTTGCACGCAACTGTACTTACAAAGCTTCCTTCAATATACCTTTCATTTAAGAAGGTTATCCTTTTGTATGGTGCGGCCGCTTTCTCGTATACATTCTAATTTGGTCGGGTTATAGGGAAAATGTTCGTTCTTTCTTCTTCTGGGTAAATCTTTTTAAATCAACGTTATTCAAAGATGAAACTTACAGGAAAGCTTGCTAGCAGGACGCTCTAATTTTATGTAAAATGTCATGTTACATAGTCTTATGGGAGCACTGAATTCAATCTTTAAAATTTCGCTACCTTAATATCGTAATTAAATGGTATATCTCACTATTTGCCTAGATAATACAATCCACAATTGCACACATTATTAGGGTCTACTAGAGGAATATTTGAGTGCTCTTTATTCGATTGCAACTTCACTCGTTTCCTTGTAAATTAGAATTTCCTGATTTTCTAAACAAATTAATTACTAAAAAAATATCATAATTTTCAAAAAAGTAACATTGCTCAAATTACGCACAAATTAAGGTGTACTAGTGGTTTTTTTTTGAAATTTCTCCTATCAGCCGTTTTCGAGATACAGAAAACACCAAAACGTTACTGCAGCGGAATCTTGAATAATTCGAAAACCGTAAGATGCACAAATTCCGCTATTTGCGCACATTTATAACACGACGAAAGCTACTCAGTCATGTACTTTGTTATGAGCTAGACCGTCTTTTTCAAAATTATGCCGCTGAGGGATTTTATGAATATCTCCGAAATTGTAAGACGCACAAATTCCGCTGCTGGCGCACAATTATTTCTGTTGGCAGAGTGGGTTGGATCACGATGGTTTCTCCAAATAAAAAGCACAGGGTATTTTACGGAACGTGGCCAGCAGTATATTGTTCATAAATACACCGAGGAAACGCAGATTAAATAATTAATTATAGATACAAAATATTGACACACATATATCGTCTGACAAGGCGGTAACAGGAAGGAAGAAGAACAATCTAAGTGACATTGACATTAGCTGTCAAAATTGGGGTTGCTATAGCTCTATTAAAATTACAGGCATACCATTTTCTAACACTTCCCCTTATGCCAAAGATTTTAATACAAAAATCATGCTTAAATTTATTACACTCTACATTTAACATGACTCTACATTCACATTATATTTAACATGTCTCTATATTCATGACTCTACATTCATATAACTCTACATTCATTTGACTCTACATGCATATGACTCTACATTCATATAAAAGATAACATGACACAATACATTTACATTTCACACTTTACATTACAAAGGCTTTACATTCATGCTATCTACAAATTGTGAATGCTTCATGGAGCTCAGCGGTTTGGTAAGTAAGTCTGCTATCATATTTTCAGTGCGTAAGTATTTAACTTTTACAAAATCTTTCTGTACTAAATCTTTAATGTAATGGTTTTTTTTTTTTTTTTTTTTTTTTTTTTTTATGTGATAAGGAAGGCAAACGAGCAAGTGGGTCACCTGATGGTAAGTGATCACCACTGCCCATAGACACCTGCAACCCCGGAGGGGATTGCAGATGCGTTGCCAACCTAGAGGGCTAAGATGAAATGCCTCTTGTGCCTGTAATTTCCTCGGCTGTCTTACTCTCCACACCGGAACACAACAGTGCAAGCACTGCTGCTTAGCGGCAGGATTAACGAGTAAGATGGTGGTAGCGATCCGGACGGACCTCGCACAAGGTCCTACCACCAATGGTATCGCAAATCAATGTGTTTAGTACGCTTATGGCTATATTCTTTACATTGCAACAATTTTATCGCACTTTGATTATCATTTAATACAGTAATTTCTATTTTAGTAGGTAATATCTCAGACATTAAGTTACTGACAAAACATAAGTCTTTACATACATCTGCTATGGCCATGTACTCAGCTTCGGTACTCGACAGGGCTACCGAGCGTTGCTTGCGAGATTCCCAGTTAACAATATTATTACCCAATTTTACAATAAAACCGGTGTATGATTTTCTATCATCACAGTCATTGGCCCAATCAGCATCAGTAAATGCACTAATATTCAATTTATTACTCTTTACATAATGTAAACCGTAATTAATTGTACCTGCTAAGTACCTTAACAATCTCTTGGCTGCTAACCAATGACATTTCCCAAAGTTACTGTTGAACTGGCTCAATTTACTACATGCAAACGCTATATCAGGGCGTGTACATACTGCTAGGTATAACAAACTACCTAGCAACTGCCTATAGTTATACACTTCATCAGACAGAGACTCATCAGACTTAGACAACTTATTACCTACTTCCATTGGAGTAGAAACAGACTTACATTGAGACATGTTGAACCTTTTTAGTATATTAGCCACATAAACAGACTGATCAAGGGTTAAAATGCCACGTTCTCTATCTCTGGTTACTCTTATACCTAAGTAGCTTTGTATGGGACCCAAATTTTTAATCATAAATTCCTTTTCCAATAAAGATAACAATCTCTCTTTACATTTACTATTTTTACTAAAGAACACATAAAAATCGTCCACATACAGAGCCACTATAACGAAATCATTACCAGATTTCATATAATATACACAAGGTTCACTCTTACTTTGAATAAAACCATTTTTACATAGTAAGTCATGAATTGTAAAATTCCACATCCTGCTAGACTGTTTTAGTCCATAGATGCTTTTCTGTAGCAAACATACATATTTATCATTATTATTAAATCCTAATGGCTGCTCCATGTAAATTGTTTCATTTAAATTACCATTAAGGAATGCAATGGTTACATCAATATGGTCTATATTCAAATCATACTCATTAGCTAAATTAAATAATATACGCATGGTTGAGTGACGTACGACAGGGGAGAAGGTATCAGAATAATCTATCCCCTCTTTTTGTGTAAACCCTCTAGCTACTAATCGCGCTTTATATTGTACAAAAATTACCGGAAGCATCCCTCTTTATTTTATAAACCCATTTACATTCAAAAACATTTTTATTACTAGGGCGCTCCACAAGTTTCCAAACGCGGTTCGCGATCAGCGAGTCATACTCACGTCTCATGGCGTCTTGCCATTCGCAACTGTTGGGGCTGGACATAGCCTCATCGTATGTGGTGGGTGCCTCTGCATCATCCTCTAGAGCCAACATAGATAGGTCATAGTCAACATACCTTTTAGGCGGAACAGAGCGAGTACTACGCACTGCGCGAGCGGGCGAGCACGCGCCGGGCTGCACGGCTCCTTCCCCTCGAGCTGCCGCCGCGCCGGGCGACCACTCCGTGTCGCTGTCTACACCATGGCGAGAAGGGAGCTCGTCATCACCACCTGTGCAGTACTCTTCCTCTGAAATTGCAGAAGACTCACTGTTTATACTTTGAAATGTACCACTGTCATTCAGACCAGATCTTTCCATGTTACTCTCGTTCACATGACTATTACTTGTGCTACTCTCTTTCACACTAGAGATATTGCTTAAGGTGCTACTATCATTCACACGTAAATTATCATTGAAGATGCTACTTTCATTTGCATAAGTGCTACTTTCTTTCACACAGGAAACATCAGGACTATCTCTTGATATGCTACTTTCATTCACACAGGGAACATTAAATGTGTTACTGTCATTCACACAAAAATTATCACAGACATTACTTTCATTCATATCACAGGTCAATACATTACTTTCATTCATGTTATTATTATTAATTCCATTATTCAAATTATTATTCATTCCCAAATTCAAATTCTTATGTCCAAAATGATAAAACTTATTTTCTAAAAATTCTACATTCCGCGACAATAAAACTTTTGTAGGATCAGAAGGGTCTGCTAATCTATAGCCTTTACAAGTATCAGAATAGCCCACAAAAATATAAGCCTTACTCTTAGCATCAAGCTTATTACGCTTAATCCCTGGTACCAAACTGTATGCGACACAGCCAAATACACGAAGGTGACTGAGGTCACACCTTGACCCAGTCCACACCTCCTCCGGTAAACGTCCAGCCAAAGCCGCTGTGGGTGACCTGTTTTTCAAATATAAGGCTGTTGAAACTGCCTCTCCCCAAAAGCGCTGACCAAGACCACAGTGTCGCAACATACACCTTGCCTTTTCCATCAATGTACGATTAAGGCGTTCTGAAATACCATTTTGTTGGGGACAGTAAGGAACCGTTGTCTGATGGACTATACCCTTTGACCTTAGGAACTTACTTACTTCCTTATTACAATATTCCTTCCCGTTGTCGGAACGTAGACATTTAAGGGACTGACCAGTTTGCTTTTCTGCCATATTCACAAAATTGATTAAACAGGTACATACCTCAGATTTTCTCTTCAATAGGTATCCAAATGACTTTCTGCTAAAGTCATCGGTGAAGGTGAGCAAATATGATGCACCACCCCAGCTTCTTTCAGGCATGGGCCCGCAGACGTCACTATGCACCAGCTCCAGAGGTCTGGTAGCTCTCTTAGCCACTCCCTTTGGATAGGGCTTCGCTGTGAGCTTCCCCTCCAGGCAAGGGATGCACTTCTCTATTTCTTGGGTCTTGGAATGTTCCTGAAACACAGAACCATTGGTAATCTTATCCCTAAGAGAATACATACCCTCATAGTTAAGATGTCCCAGCCTTTGATGCCATACCTCCATAGGTATTTTGTGAGAAGCAACTGCGGCACTCAGTGGGTCCTGCCTTCCTTGCAGGAACAAGGAGTGCTCCTGTTTGTGCACACACTCACCTATAGACTGACCTTTTAACCTATATATACCATTATCATAATGGGCACAAGCTATCCTATCTCCCTTAAAATAAATATTACAACCTCCCTTGTCAAACGTTACTTCAAACCCATTGGAAATTAATTTACTAACTGACAATAAATTTGTAGATAATTGAGGAACAAACAAAACATCTTTTAATATTCTTACCTTTCCTTCGTTAAATTTCATTTCGATATCACCTATTCCTTTACATTCAAGTGTTTCGTTATTCGCTATAGCAATTTTATTTATATTTCTATCATTAAATCTTAAATTTTTAAAGTCTTTTTCACTGTTGCACATATGAGCACTGCATCCAGAGTCGACGTACCAAGCCTGCTTTTCATGCGCGATGAGGGCTGAAACCACCATACATTGTTGTCCCTTGTTCGGTTCGTTCTGTCTGTCTCGCTGCAGCTTATAGCATTTCGCTTTGATGTGCCCGGGCTTCTTGCAGTAATGGCAGCGGACGGACCTCTTCTTCTTTGTTGTCATCAATGCTGTGTTTTCATCAACTATATCACCTCGTCTGGACTCTTCTTGAAGAAGCCTTGTGCGCACCACCTCACTTGATAAAGGTGTCCTCAGGCATACAGTTTCCAAATTGGAGACTAAGGAGTCGTACTCACTGGGCAGGCCGCTCAGGAGCAATTCCGCTACTTCGCTGTCCTCTATGATTTTTCCAATATCAGCAAGTTGCAGGACTAATGTCATTACTCCTTCAATATACTCCGACATATTTGTGTACTGCTCGTACTTTGAATTATGTAAGCGACGTAAAAGGAAGACTCTCCGCACCAGCCCTTTATCCTCAAATACATCGGCAAGTTTCAGCCATGCTTCACGGGCTGTGCGTGCAGTTCGCACGTACTGGTAAAGGTTAGGTCTCACTGAAAGACATATACGGGCGAGGGCGCGCTGATCCCGCGCTAAATCCACCTCCACACCGTCATCCTCAATCAAATTCCAAAGGTTGTTGTGTGTTAAAGACATTCTCATAGCAAATTTCCATGAATAATAATTCTTTGCACCTTCCAATTTGTCGATAGGTACGTTCGCCATGCCGGCGGACATTGACTGCGTCGTCACACTCGGTGGCTGTCCGGGAATAGCCGCGTGAGGATTTTCATTTGCTTCGGCCATCTCTTATTGTCTCTTACAATTGATAACTGCTCCACTTACTTGGCTTATCGTAGTTGATTGCCGGTACTGCGTGGTACTGTGCTGGGCCCATAACCTTTGTTGGCAGAGTGGGTTGGATCACGATGGTTTCTCCAAATAAAAAGCACAGGGTATTTTACGGAACGTGGCCAGCAGTATATTGTTCATAAATACACCGAGGAAACGCAGATTAAATAATTAATTATAGATACAAAATATTGACACACATATATCGTCTGACAAGGCGGTAACAGGAAGGAAGAAGAACAATCTAAGTGACATTGACATTAGCTGTCAAAATTGGGGTTGCTATAGCTCTATTAAAATTACAGGCATACCATTTTCTAACAATTTCTAATGATGCTCTAATTCCCTATTATACTCACATCCTTCTTAGCTACAACATTCCGCTGGCGTCATGGACACACCTCACCCCCCCTGTGTGACCGATCTGTGACCATTTGTCAAGAGGTTGGCACAGTTCCAAAACAGTTCCAAAGTACAGTATTATAACCAAAGACAATTTAATTTTTTAAGGAAAGAGCTAAGCCTTCTAAGGCTATACAGCCTTGTCTGGTGTATACAGCCTTTGCTTTATTTGTGAAAGTCTAGCTAATAATAAAGAACAATGAGGGCTAATTGAATCTTGATAAGGGCCTGCAATCGAATATTCGAATAATTCGAATATTCGCCTCATTTTAATATTCGAATAATGTTTACGAATATTCGAATATTCTATTATTTTTGAAGACATTTGAACTGAATAGTAAACGAACTTTATACAATATTTGATCCATAGTGGTAACGAGTTTATTTATTTCATCACCAGATATTAAAAGACAGTATTACAATTATTTTTAAAAAAATCTAAAAAAATGTTTTTAACATATTTCATCGAACGCATCTTGCGTGAACACACCCAAAAGAAGGATCGTGCGATTCCTGCGTGAGCGCTCGCCGTTATTCGGGAAGAAGAATGGCAAACTGCCATATATTAATTTACCTGGATTAAATTTGTTAAAGTATTTTCATTTGTTATATTTTCTAATAAGGACTATTTTTATGCATGTGATCTCAGAGAGTGATTCTTTCTATTTAGGTTACTGCCAAGTTAACAGAAATTGATTAGTTTTGTTTTCATTACTTTATTTTAGATAATCAATGATAATTGATGATCTCATTTATGATAGGTTTATTATCTATCTATCAGCCGAAAGACGTCCACTGCTGGACAACACCAAGCATAGCGCGCTCCATCACCCTTTGGGTGACTTTGAGCCTTCTTATGAGGCCCATAGTAAGCGACCATGTCTCGGATTCATATGTCATCACTGGCAACACACACTGGTCAAAGAATTTAGTCTTGAGACACTGCGGTATTTTGGACGTGACGATATTGCGAAGCTTCCCGAACGCTGCCCAGCCGAGTTGAATTCGGCGATTGATCTCTTTCTCGAAGTTGGACCTACCTAACTGGACTGTTTGTCCCAGGTATACATACTCGTGAACAACTTCAAGTGTAGAGTCTCCAACCTTCAGAGGAGTGGGTGTAACACGGACGTTTAATATGATTTTCGTCTTATCCATGTTCATTTTAAGACCCACTTGTTGGGAGGCTTTACTGAGTCCTTCGAGCATCGCGCCTAGGTCCTCCAAGGTCTCAGCCATGATCACGATATCATCAGCAAATCAAAGGTGAGTGATGTACTCGCCATTGATGTTAATGCCGAGTCCTCTCCAGTCCAGAAGCTTGAAAACATCTTCCAGTGCAGCGGTGAACAGTTTCGGAGATATAACATCTCCCTGTCTCACCCCACGCTGCAGCCGGATAGGTTTTGAATTCTGATCCTGGAGGTGGACCGACATGGTGGCGTTTTCATACAAACACTTCAATACTTCGATGTATCGATAATCGACTTGGCACCGTTGGAGAGACTGCAACACAGCCCAGGTCTCGATCGAATCAAAGGCTTTCTCATAGTTCACAAACGCCAAGCATAGTGGCCGATTATACTCTTCGGTCTTCTGTATAATTTGCCGCAGCGTATGTATGTGGTCTATGGTACTGAAGCCTTTTCGGAAACCGGCTTGTTCGGGAGGCTGGAAGTCATCAAACCTGCGTGCGAGACGATTCGTAATGACTCTCGAAAACAGCTTGTAGACATGGCTCAGAAGTGAGATGGGTCTGTAATTGTTCAGCAGAGTCTTATCACCCTTCTTGAAGAAGAGCACCACCACACTCCTGTGCCATGCTGTAGGCGTTCGTCCCTCGAGCATGACGGAATTGAATAGCTTCTGAAGAGCTATAAGTACCGGTTCTCCACCTGCTATCAGAAGCTCAGCTGTAATTTCATCATCACCCGGTGCCTTGTTGTTCTTAAGTTGTTTGAGATCCATTCTTATCTCGCACAGGCTGACATCTGGGATATCTTCGAATAGGGTCGGGTCAATTTGGCTCTCGGGTCTTCAGCTTGATTACTGACAGGTAAGCGTGTAGTCGTGTATAATTGTCCGTAGGACTTCTCAACCTCTTCAAACAGCTCGGACTTGGACGACACGACTCTTCCACCCTCGGTCTTCAGCTTTGTCAGTTGGCTTTGACCAGCAGACAGAGCCCTTGCGAATACTTTTGACCCTTTATTATGCTCGATAGCCTCTTTAATACGAATTGTATTAAATTGACGTATATCGCGGGTCAAGGACTTGGGGATCTGTCTGTTTAGTCGCCGATACTGACAAGCATCTTCAGAGGATTTTAGAATCAGGCATCGTCTTTTCTCCATGAGCTTGCTAGTGGGGTTTGAGATACGAGATGTTCTTTTTGAACGTCTGGTTTTGAAAGCTTTATTCCCAGCCATTTGGACAATTTCCACGAACTTGTCGTTGTAATTGTCCACATTTTCGCATTCTCCTAGGCATTCGAAGCGGTTGTGCAACTCGAGCTGAAAGCTTTCGGGGTTTTGGAGTTGGATAGGCGCTGGTCGGAGCGTGGACTTCATCAGTCGACATCTTTCCAGCTTTGTTTTTAGGTTCAATGTGCCTCTTACCATTCGGTGATCGCTTCCTGTCTTCAGCGAGTTGATCACAGAGACATCATTGAATATTTGCCTTTTTGTCTACAAGATGAAGTCAATCTCATTTTTTACTACTCCATTGGGATGCAGCCATGTCCACTTGGCCTGTTTTGGCTTTTCAAAGAAAGAGTTCATCATAAAGAGGCGCTCCGTCTCCATAAAGCTGGCCAGCAGCTGACCCCGCGCATTCCTTTCTCCGTATCCAAATTTCCCCACTCTCAGCTCGTTGTCACTTCATTTGCCTAGTTTCGCGTTGAAGTCCCCCATCACAACGGTGTAATGGGTCCTGGAGCTATGTATGGCTCTGGAGATATCCTCATACATAGCCTCCACCTCGTCGTCGGGGTGTTCCGCGGTCGGTGCATATACCTGTATTACCTTCAGCGAATACCGTTTGGTGATTCTGAGTATAAGGTACGCTACCCTCGTCAAAACACTCTCGACCTGGACCACGTTGTTAACGAGGGACTTGTGGACAATAAACCCGACACCACCCTGGGACAGATGATCGCCCTCCCGGAAATAGAGCAGGTTTCCGGATTTAAGGATCATGGTGTCCTCTCCCTCTCTTCGGACTTCACATAATCCTACAATGTCCCACCGTAGTCTGCTCAATTCCTCCTTCAGTTCAGCGAGTTTCTCGTCTGTCCGCAGTGTGCGCGTGTTATATGTTGCCAGGGCCAAAGGTCTTCGTTTTTGGTAGCCTGGCCTCTGCCGGAGATTCTTCGCACCCCATGCCCCGCCGTTACCGTGACCGCTACCGGAGTCAGGAATAGCGGGGCTGCCGGGGACTAGGGGCCGTTTTTTAGGGTTTATATCCATGGGGGGGAGTTGCCGTAATCGCCACGCTTGGCATGCGGGTTGGCGATCGCAGTGTGGCGTGAGCCAAAATGGTATGCGGAAAAGACGCTACTGCCCATCTTCCGGTTTATGGATCCCTTTTAGTCGCCTTTTACGACACCCACGGGAAGAAATGGGGTTTATTAAGTTAAAACTAATTACCTTGTTTCTTTTATTTGAAGTAGGTAGTTGATTGATTTTATAATTTTTTAATATGTTGTCGCAAATAAATATGATTGATTTTAGAAATTTTAATGAGTCTATTTTATCTAATTGCAAAATAGTGTCCTACCTACCACGTAAAACCCTATTTTATTTGACTTTATAACTTTTCGAATAATATTCGAATATCTCAGACAAAAATATTCGAATATTCGAATACCAAAATTTTCGAATATTTGCATGCCCTAATCTTGATTCAACCCTAGTACATCACGCACACATTTACATGTGTACAAACATGAATGTCTTTGTAGTAAACAATGGCGCGAAATTTGTATGAAGTGTCCGGGGTGTGAGCGATTATCGCCCGCCCTAGACACCCGCAACACCAGAAGAGTTACAAGTGCGTTGCCGACATTTGAAATGGGAGTACGCTCTTTTCTTGAAAACTGACCTCCCTCAACCGGTACCACTTCCAATCGTTCATGAGGTCATCATTAGCACATATTAAGCCTGACATCATCTTGTCATCAATGAGCATCATCAGAAATGAATTCCTCGTTCTTGAAATATACGAAAATGATATCTCACTTGCCCTAATACCAATAGTTATGGAGATATAAGCCCACAAATGGAGCGCGGCAGAATCAAACTTCCCCCCCTCCCCCTGCCAAACGGGGGATGGCCCTCAATGTCCCCCGGGCTTAATCCACTATAAACGACTTAGGGAACAACTGTGCCAAGTTTGAGCGCCGGATCCAAAATAAAACGGTTCATAGCACTAAATCTAGTTGATCTATAGGTCTCTTCAGTGCCTTTTTATATCAACCGACTTCAAAAAAAGGAGGAGGTTCTCAATTAGTCGGATTTTTTTTTTCTTTTTTTTTATGTATGTTCTTTTTTTGTTTGAAAGGGTATACTTCACAGGTGGTCCCATATAAATTTTATCGAAATCGATTCAGCGGTTTTTGAGAAAATCAACAAAACATAGCAAAATTGAAGTTGTTGCGATTGAAGTCGGTTGTTTTTAACGTATTCAGCGTGGTCAATTATTATAATGAATGATATTCAAATTCTAAATAATATTTTGAATTTAAATATCATAATAAGTATGCAGCTTTTATTTTTGGTTGTGTGATATTTTATATTCAGTATTATCGTATTTAAATAAGACGTTACACGTGTAATCATTATCATTATTACTATATAAAGAGGCACTTCCAATCCGAACAGTATCAGTTTCGGATTAAACTCGTGATGTCGACACGTCTTTATACTTTGTTATTGGTTGGCGCTCTTTCGTGTTGCAATGGAAACAGGTATTTTCTTTGTTTTGTCAGTTGACTATAGGTCTCTTTCGTGTCTCTCAATATTATTTAATGATTAATGATAACATTTCAAATGATTTACCCCTCAATTTTTGTATTGTTATATGAAGAATAGAATATGCAAAAAATATGTATTCTTATTTTTTACCTTTTAGTTTAACTATTCTATCCACAAGGTATAGACGGCGGTTGCCTAGTTTGCACTTAGCATCACCCGCAGTTACATGTAGGGCGTTTAGATTTACACCTACGTACGTGTGCAACGCGAGCATCATACACATCTAGAAATCAGATGTTCAGGTTTCCTTACGATGTTTTCCTTCACCGTTAAAGCAGTCGGTATGAAAACGCATGTGAGTTTCGAAAATCTTATTGGCGCACTGGCCTGGTTTCGAACCCACGATCTCTAGTTAGGAGGACGGAGTCACTACCCGCTTCGCCACCGACGCTTTACGCATGATGTACCTACTAATAGTGAATATTGTTCAGAATGATAACAATACCGAACTTTATGTTTGTCACTGCCTTATTTGTGTCATACCGTAGCTGGTAGGTACCCATAGTTACAGTCTTTTACTTGTTATAGCAATAGTGTGGAGGCAGTATACGACACGATAGTCGTTGGACTAGGCTCCTCTGGCACGACGGCTGCGACGAGATTAGCGCGCGCTGGCCGACGAGTGCTGGCGCTAGAGGCACAAGGCCGAATCGGGGGACGTGTCCACACATTTGATCTCGGTGAAGATGGACTTGTTGAGCTCGGCGCAGAGTGGTGAGTGTGTACCAAAGAACTTTTATATCTGTGTGTTCTATTTGCTTTTTGATCGACTTCCCAAAAGGAGAAGGTATTACGAGTCGAGTCGAATTTTACAAGTCGTCTGTAATTTTTTTTAATGTCCACACATAATGGAGTTAAGTGCTAATACGATTTCGTTTACTTATTTTCTATCTCAGAGAGGATTCTCACGCAGTGGTTCCATTCAGGAATGAGAATCTGATTATAGTTTTATTTCTTGATCAAGAAACGGAAATCATTTCAATAATCAACTGACCTTCGCGCGCGTTAAAATACATGACTCTCTCCGTTGACTACTCTATCTGATATGATTTATTTAAAATCCAGTTATAAACAGACTTTTAAATTCATTGATAAATACCTAGTCCTAAAGAGAATTAACTCAGGAGACTCCGTTCGTTCAGAGTTACAGCAGAAAATCACTAAGTGGAGCGTCTTTGAATGCCCATTACCCTTAGAGCCGTGATATTCATTTGACATTGGCGCTTCACAATTTACTATTGAAGATACTCTCAAATACTTGCTTCTCTTTCCATGTGAAATTGGCAAAATGACATTTCATGGATGTTGAATTCCAAATAGAAAAGAAAAAGAAGAAACACAGTACTTATACAAAGCCGTTTTCTCTTCAGGATCCATGGCACACATAACAGTCGCGTCTATGACGCAGCCATTCAAGAAAACATTCCAATTCTACCACAAAACACGAGGCTTCGAGTCCTTAAGTCAGATGGCAGCAAAGTTGATCAAGACCTGGTTGACGATATCATGACAGTCGCTTTCGAAGCCCTGGAAAATGTGCCCGAAGAGCCACAAAGTATAAAGGATTTGGTTTATAAAAGGTAGGTTTTCGCATTGCTAAGGCCGCTACCATCTTTCGGCGAGGTGAGATATTGCCAAGGGTTTACCTTCGTGCGTGTGTGTGATCTATGGATCGACCTATTAGAAATGTGACAAAAATGTTCGCGTATTGACTATAGGTTTTATTATTTGATATTATATTACAGTTTGATGGACAAAATATACATTAGATACATTTATTCAGCTATATCCTTGTCCCTGGGTATATTACAATAAATGCCAGTGTTACATGAGACAAGAAAAGATGTATTAAATTAAACAAAAAGTAAGCATCCATCAATTTAATTACATCCAGATTAATAGAGCATATCAAAGAAACAAGACCCGAACTCCTGCAGGACAAAGAACTCTTGAATGGTCTCCTGAACTGTGTGTATCAACAGCTGAACACTCAGGAGGGCTCGAATGACCCTGGTGACGTCACAACAGCCTCCGATTACGAAGACTTGGAGGGTAACCAGGAGATGAGCTGGCATACATACGGATATAGGACCTTCTTTGAGATCATGCTTGTAAGTTAGCTAAATAGATAAATATATATATTTTTTTGATTTATTTTTTTCATTTTATTTTTTAAGTTCCGCGCTTTGTCTGCCTAATGATACATAACGACAATAAATACTTTTTAGTCATTAGATTAGTTTTGATTTTGACTTTGAGAAATAGCCAGCTATAAAGTGCGATATATTTATATATATTTAAATTTTTGCTGCGCTTTTGCTTAAAATTTTAGCGAAAATTCTGTGTAACGGTTAACTTTTGGATCGTGACTTTCGTGGACCATCACAGTCTACAAGAAGGCTCGCCAAAATACCGAATTTTAATGAAACTAACAAATGAAGTATGGAAATCTCCACTCTAAATATAGAGTGCTTTTCTTTATGATGCGCCCTAACGTTCTACAATTAAAATTACAGAACACATACAATAATGGCACAGGGTTGCCAACATTAAAAATTAAATTGGACACGGAAGTGATGAAAATAAAGTACCCGCAGGATCCGAATGAGGACGTTGAGGTGACAACGAAAGACGGTTACGTGTACCGCGCGAAGAATGTTATCGTCACCGTATCGCTTGGTGTGCTAAAGGAAAGGTACGTACAGCGCCATTCAGCGATCGTATGACTCGTCGTCGTTAAATTACAAACGTGTATTTTTTTTTCTGCGATTGCAATAAAACCTATTTACAAATCAATATTTCATAATGTATTTTTGATGCAGTAACTGCCTTGTAAGTTGCCTAATAAGTTTGTTAACCGATCTAATAAGATTTTTTATTGGAACGAGAACGAGGTTAATATCTTAAAGGATTTTGGGCACCTTCGGGTAATATTGAATCCGCTTCTGGGCTACCTGATGTCTTTACATCAGGCTAAGAATATAATGACCAAAATTATTTAATTTTTTCAGACACTTTGCGCTTTTCTCACCACCGCTAACTAAAAATAAAGTAACCATCATAAAAGTCATGTCTATGGGGTTGCTAGGTAAAATAGTACTTTTCTTTGACGAGATGTGGTGGTCCAATGATAAGAATGACATGTTCGGGTTCATTTGGAAGGACGAAGACAAAATGAGGTTGACAGCTGAGGATCAGTGGATGCTTGATATCATTGCGCCGACAAGCTCGATGGGGAATAATAAAACTATGACGTTTTGGGCTACTGGAGATACCGCTAAACATGTAAGGAGTTTACTTAGGGGATCCTCCTATAATAAATCGTGTAAAAGTGCAGATGGACGACGCTTGCCATCATGGTAGGCTTATTAATTATCAGTATAGTATTTTCAATCATGCACTACGTATATATGACTTTGAACTATGAAGCACACGGGTTATTTCGTTTATCCATCCTAATGTAGCACACAAGACATATAAATACATAAAATAGCACGTTGGTAACGGTTGCTGTCTCTAGAATCCATGTCAGTGTTTTTGAGGCGGCTTGAAAACTTCTGACACTATAGTTGGCCACTGGCCATGTAACCTCCACCAATTCGAACTTCGACAAAGTGGTAAAATAAAATCTTGTAAAAAAATTGCATGGTAGTTCCCCTACTCGTGAAGTGGGGTTGATTTTTTTTTCTCGACTATACTATGGTCTTTGGTGTCGTTGGATAGGCCTTTCAAAAATATTGTCGGTTTGTCCATTTTTCGATTCAGGGATCCGTTATCGAAATATTGAGCTTTAAATTGCAAATTGTTGTTAAAGTCATGTGTCCCCCCACCTCTGCCAGCTAAACGGTTGTTTATAAAAAAAATCACGGCAGTAGTTTATATGACGAAGTTAAAAGGAAAACTATCACAGCTATTAACGAGTAGTAGTCAATTTTGTAAGACGGGAGGTTTTCCCCTTGAAGCAGTGTCTGTCAAAGTACTACTGCACGTGGCCCGACACGCACTTGACTGCTTTTTACACACTATAACTACAAAATTATAGTATTTGATTGCATGTCCAGGTTGAAACACTGCCAGATAAGGTTCTGAAGACAAAATGCATGGAAATATTACGGTTGTTCATGGGAGTCAATAGAACGCTTCCAGAGCCCACCAGGATAATCAGGTAATAATAAATTTAATGTTAATAAAGGTGATGGTGTCCAAAAAATCCAGAATCAATACGAATAAACTGTATGCCAATAGATCCCTTAGAATGAACTTAATACCCCTACATAAGTCGTAACCCCCAAATCAATGGGTAATCGGAGCCATGGGGTGACAAAGTATGCATAAAACTTGTTAACTGTACGTATGAGATTTTCATAACCTTAGTTAGTACCAAAATCACTTATGTTATCAACTGTAATATAATGACACAATAACGACACTGAAACGGTCGTGGCTCAGCGGACTACAGACACGGTCATAACTTGGATGGGCTTAAACTAGTAACTATCACTAGATGGCAGTCTTCAAGCTATGTCGGAGGCGTTATAGGCAGCTTGGATGGACTGCTCGTCAAGTCCATCCAAGCTGTGACCGTATTTGTAGTCAGTTAACCTGCGTGATCGACACGACCACGTAAGCAGCGCTGAGCCATGACCGCTTCAGTGCCGTTATTGTGTCATTACATTACAGTTGATAACATAAGTGATTTTGGTACTAAGGTTATGAAAATCTCATAGAGTTAACAGGTTTTTATGCATACTTTGTCACACCATGTCTCCGATTCCCTAATGATTTGGGGGTTACGACTTATATAGGGTTATTAAGTTTATTTTAAGGGATCTTTTGGCATACAGTTTGATCGTATCGATTCTGGGTTTTTGGTTCATACATTGTGGACCTTCTCCTTTGATGATTTTGAGAGGAACTATTTGATTTGCCATCGACTCGAGAAGAAGAAGAAGTCAATAAATTAGCGCAGGATTAAAGTGCGTCTCTGAAATGATAAAACTCAGTCTGGTTATTTTTACGTTATTTGACTTACAGTCAGGTGTCTTATTGTTTTTAAATTATTGTATAGGTAAGTATTAATTTATCTCATAGAACAGGGGAATGTTGGGACAAGAAAGTTCTTGAGTGGTGACCGCACACCTGCAGCCTTCTACTCAGTAGAACGATGACCCGGTTAAGGTCGAAATCCTTGAAATCCTTGTGAGGAGGCCTTTGTTTAGCAGTGGACTTTTTTAATTTAATTTTATATTTAATCTACTGCAGTGTTTACATTATACGTAAAGGGCATTTTTTTAACCGATCTACCTGGATGATGAATCCATTCACTCGTGGTTCATATACTTTCGACAACCTTCACACACCTCAGTATCCACACGCGCGCTCCACTCTTGCGCAGCCACTAACAGATTCGGCGGGGAATCCCCGCGTTTTGTTCGCCGGCGAAGCGACTAATGAGGTACACTTTGCTACTGTCCATGGCGCTTCAGAAACTGGCTTCAGAGAAGCTTCAAGACTACTGGAAGGGAATAATAACTACGAGATTGTTAAAAATAAATAAAATAAATGAAAGTTGTCTTTCTTTTTATCATTACACATCAGATTTGTGAGTAGATTCAAAAGATCACAGTAAAAATCACAAACAGGTGGAAGGAAATGGAAATCTGTTTTTATGGCATCCATAATTTTATAACAAAAGATTCCATGCACAAAAAAGACAGGCAATCGTCGGGCGGCGGTGATCGCACGACTAATCAGTGTTGCCGGCACAGAAAATGAAAAAAGTCCAAAACCACTCGTGAAAAGTTCCGTTTTGACTTTGAAAGTTCCGTTCAGTAAAACTTTTTCGCCACAGCGTGTGTGCGTCGCCGACGCCACAACGTTATTCGCAACTAGGTATAGGTAGGTACTAGACCCCGCTATTACCGGCTCAGAGATATTTCAAACTGATATCTGTCGGACATGTCCGTCGTGGAGGGGAGGCCACGTAAGGCTACCTTGAGAGGCCTCTCAACCGTGTATAGTTCATTCCAATCAAAAAAAAGCAAAAGATAAACAAACGTAGTATGAAGATGACATTGACATGTGTCAGTTCCATAGTAAGTTTGTTTACCTTTTGCTTTTTTTTGATTGGAATGAAGTAAAGAAGAACCAGTTAATGCCGCTGGTCTCCTTGAGGCTGCCGAGGTACCGCTGCACAATGCGGTACTTTTGGGGTGGTGGTGGTGGCTGCGGGCGCGGCGACGAGTATCGCGGTGGCAGTGGAGCGGCGTGGCGGCCGAGAGGCCCGGCACGGTGGCAGCGCTGCCGGCAGCGGCCGGCGCCTTTAACCGGGCCGCATAAGTGGCCCGGAGAGGCGGCGTGGCGGTGGTGGTGGGTGGCGAAGCCAGGAGTCATGAGTGCCGTACTGGGCCCCGGCTTCACCAGATGCTCGAGACCTTGGCGGAGCGTCGGGGCACAGGTGGAGGCAACCGGGTGGTTGGCGTCGGTAGGGTCTCAAGTGGGAAGGGGGACGGGCTCATGGAGCAGCTCCAAGAAAAAGCGCTTGGCCGTGATCACGTCTCGTCTTCCTCCTCGTCGCGCTTTCATCGTATGTGGAGGAGTGACAGGGATCAATGCGACTGGGCCACCCCAGCTTGATCGCCGCGACGTCCTCCGGCCGCACAGGTGGGCTCTCTCACCGAGTCACTCCTCATGGATGCGCAAGTACGCTGCCATCCAACGGAGCATTCCCTCCGACAAGAAATCAATGTTTCTCAGTTGGGTCGTCATGAGCAAGTCACGCTCATAATGACTGAGAAGATGCTCTCTTGGCAGGCAGAACTTTCCTACCGGAGAGAGCCGTTGGTTGGGGGCCGAGGGTGACAGCGAGGGAGTCTCGCGCGTGGCGAAAAATGTCCTGATACACAGGGGTTGGAACACTGAAATCTAAATGAGGGCGAGCGAAGCGAGCCCGAAGAAAATTTTCAAAGTAGCGTCCGTTTTCTCGTGTTTAGCAACGTCTAACACCGGTCAAGAGAATTTGGAAGTTTTGAGTCCTTCAGTGTGAGCTTTATTTATCACTAAAATTTCCGAAAAGTTCCGATGATCATTAAGTTCCGCAAAAGTTCCGCTGAAGCCTCAAAAGTTCCGAAATCGGAACAAAATGTCCGCGCCGGCAACGCTGCGACTAATTAAATTAGTGAATAATATATTGCTTGTCAAAGGTGTATTTTTTTAATGGCGTACATGAACAAAGGCTTCATTTGGGTTAAATGTAACAACATTTTCACCTCTCCAGCATGAAAAGGGTTGGTCCCTAAAAACTCGAAGCAGAAAAGCTTTTTGCTGCGAGCGTGAGAAAAAGTGATTTTAATTTTGAACACCACCTTTTGCGCGACGCTGAAAAAATATGGACAATGGTTCTTTCAGAAACTCATTTTGGCCTAGCGATTTAACTCATAGGCACCAAATGCTATATGTTATTTAATGAAATTTAAGATTATAAATTGTGTTATTGCATTTTTAAAGACATAATATTTAATATAAATATTATATGTACATAGTACACATCAATAAAAATATCATGTTTGGTTCATCTTAGGTTTTCGTAAAAATGTCAAGCAGTGCAGTTTCCGAACGCAACCTCTAAATTAAAAATATTATAATAAAATCTATATTGTCACCAAAGAGAATATAATCAACTACGTTTTTACTTTTCTTGCTGGTTGCGGTGAAAAGTTGTATGTTGCACATGAGAGCAAGTAATTTTTATGTCTCGTGCCTTTAAGTCACTTTGCTCACTTGTTGAACAAGTAACTACCTATTGTTCAACAACTTTTTAAATGAATGACAAAAAATGAACTCTTCATAATAAATGTATCGTAGAAATCCCCTTATTTGTGTGGAGGCCAAAGAATTTGTCGCGTATTTAATAGTGGTAGAATAGAAGTTGTCATAAATATGTTTTCGAGACTTATGTATATTTTCATACCGATTTTATAACGGTGAAGGAAAACATGGTGAGGAAAAAACAACTTTGGCGACTACCAACTTGTCAATCATGAAACAAGGCAATTTACTATTTACGAGTATAGATAAAAAATAAGTTCATCTAAATATTTGCCAATAATAATAAAATCTATTTCAGACTTTATAATATAAATCTCTTTGGGTAAGACCATTGAAAAGTGGTGGATTTTTCTAGTAAATCTGTTGGAAAGGAAATTCCCACAATGAAGAATGTTAATGGGTCCGTTAAATCACTTGAAACTTTATGACCTTGTAGCCTAAATGTCTAGAAATACACTTGTTTTTGTTTCATTTAAATCAAGCGAGTAGTTTTGAAGTTACGATAATTTTAGTTTCCGCCTTTTTCAAATACTTCGCTCGGGCGCGCCAAGCGCGCGTGACGTCATACTGCAACTCGCCGCTCTCACCGTACTGTGTTCTTCATACATTGCTATCGGATGGTCCCTATGTTCGCCCACAATAACATTTCTAACTGTAGTTTTTTTTATGTGAATCGATGTTACAGTAGTGTTACAAGTATAATCGATGACAGTTTTAAAAATTGATTGAAAAATCGAATGATTCCTTAAATAGACGAGTTAAGCTACTATTTCTCAAATAACTCAGATTTCTTTACCGCGGCCGCCGAGACAATGATTAAAAATGCAAAAGTACTTACAACTTATTTTTTTCTTTCTTATCACAAATCTGTTGATCCTTATAAGATACCTATACATATATACCTACATACCTATTTTTCATTACTAGTATTGAAAAATTTAGGTAATAATGATTTTTATGAACTTGATATTTCGGAAATAAGGAGTGAGGGGCAAGGTAAAAGTGATGGTGTCAAAATCACTTATGTCATCAACTGTAATATAATGACACAATAACGACACTGAAGCGGTCATGGCTCAGGGCTGCTTACGTGGTCGCGTCGATCACGCAGGTTAACTGACTACAAACACGGTCACAGCTTGGATGGACTTGACTAGCAGTCCATCCAAGCTGCCTATAACGCCTCCGACACAGCTTGGCGACTGCCATCTAGTGATAGTTACTGATATTTAAGCCCATCCAAGTTGTGACCGTGTCTGTAGTCAGTTAACTTGCGTGATCGATGCGACCACATAAGCAGCGCTGTGCCATGACCGCTTAAGTGCCGTTATTGTGTCATTATATTACAGTTGATGACATAAGTGATTTTGACACCATCACCTTTACCATGCTCCTCACTCCTTATTTACGAAAACTGGGCATAAAACTTAAACAAATATATATACAGAAAATAGATCTTCGCTTATAAATTACTTGAAAATCTCTAAGAAGTTATCTATAAATCTTAAAATAAGTTGATAAAAGGAGAATGCCACGGAAGTATGAAACGCTCGTACCATATTGCGTCTTGAAAAAACCTTCTGAATTGGATAGGAGATAACATATTTAATTATTATACGAAAAATTACTATCATAGCTACTGTAACTCCAGAGCTTTTTCACTTTCATTTTATGTTTTGAGGTTATTTTTAAGTACTTTATCTACGCTCAGGCGTACACGAAATTCTTAGTTTTAACCAATCATTTGATAGCTAGTTTTAGTTAATTATGGTATGGTTCAGTGATGCTAACGAGTAATATAAAGGAGCACCACAAACCGAACGCGGCACTGCATGTATATTGTAATGATAAAGTGCTGTCGACGAATAAAACGAAGTGCTTTAATATAGAAGAACGCTCACGCAAAAGCATCACTCACGCCTCGCACTCGTGCATGCAATTCCTAACGCATGCTTGGGCCTCCACACGTACGCCTCAAGCACACACGCAGGCGCCTGTATCCAGCAGTGGACAGAGCAGGGCTAGCAACCGCTGGCATATTTCAGTAGAAGACTTAAGCCCAGCCAAACCACCTGGCCCGCCTACTACAGGGAGTTGTTGGCCGTGTACATTTTCGGCATATATTGGAGGCGCAACACTTCATCATATATACCGACCACAAACCACTACTGTACGCGTTCTCACAACGTGCCTCCCGCACAGCTGAACCAACTGACGATCATCTCGCAGTTTACTACGGAGATCGAGTACGTCAAAGGCGAAGACAACATCGTCGCGGACCCGATTTCCCACGTCGAGTCGATTTCGGTTCTTCTCTCAAATTGGAACCGACGCTAATTCCAGGCACGAATATTACCATCGCGTGCAACGTGTCGACCGGGCGGCCGCTGCCGAACCTGGCGGCGGCGCTGCTGCGCGCCGCGCACGCGCGCCTGCACGCGCTGAGCGACCCCGGCGGCCGCGCCTCCGCGCACTTCGTCGCTGACCGTTACGTGCGCTACGGCGTGGCGCGCGACTGTCGAACCTGGGCTGTCACTGCCTCCACTGCCAGCGACGCAAGGTGACCGCACCGCTCGGTGAATTTTCCCTCCCATCTGGGAGATTCAGCCATGTCCACCTCGAAATCGTCAGCCCCCTGCTGCACTCTGAGGGCTACACCTATTGTCTCCCGGCAATAAACCGGTTCTCGAGATGGCCCGAAGCGTGGCTCACGTCATCCATCACCGCCGAGGATGTTGGCGATACCTTCGTACGCGGCTGGATCGCGCGATTCGTCGTGCCCATCACGGTCACCGTCGATCAAGGTCGCCAGTTTGAGTCAGCGCTATTCAACTGATTCTTCGACCTAGGCGCTACCAAATGCGTACGAACTACCAGCTACCACCCGCAAGCGAATGGCATGGTGGAGCGCTTCGACCGCCATCTGAAGGCTGCACTCATGTGCCACCGAGAAACCTGCCACAGAGCCCAACCTCTTGTGCTTCTTGGTATCAGATTGGCTCTCAAGGAGGACCTCAAATGCTCTGCTGCAGACCTCCTGTACGCTTACAGGGGAGCTCCTGGTACCTAGCGCTTTCACACAAAATGTAAGTGAGGACTTCGTGGCACACCTGGCCATGACCGACATGCGTCCCGAAGTCGTTCGCTTTTAAGGACCTGGCAGACGCATCTCACGTTTTCCTTCGCGACAAACACTGTACAACGGCCCCTATAAAGTCCTCAGTCATTCTCTGAAGACTTTTACCTTAGATGTTTCACGTAATAAGGTACAGGTGAGCGTCGATTGGATCGAATGGAAGCCTGCACACATCGCTGCAGACCCCGAGCGAGGCGCGATCTCACCGAGCGCACAGGCGCCCGCGACGCCCCCGGCCTCGCAATGCAACCACATGTCCAGGTCCTACGTCTGTCCCACCAACAGCTCACTCTGCACCAAATCCTCCCACCGTCACACGATCAGGTCAGGGTTAGATTTAAGGATATTTTAGATTTGTGACCTAGTTTTAATAAAAAAATTTAAATTATTATTTCGTGTTCTCTAGTTTATAGTGTCTTGTATTTTATTCTATCATACAGCTACACTGTATTCCTTTAAGTGAGGGTGGGGAGGAGGGGGGATGTGGCGGCATACGCTATTTGTATGAAAAAAATGTCCAACTTCGAGAAAGAGATCAATCGTCGAATCCAACTCGGCTGGGCAGCGTTCGGGAAGCTTCGCAATATCTTTACGTCCAAAATACCGCAGTCCCTCAAGACTAAAGTCTTTGACCAGTGTGTGTTGCCAGTGATGACATATGGATCCGAGACATGGTCGCTTACTATGGGCCTTATAAGAAGGCTCAAAGTCACCCAAAGGGCGATGGAGCGTGCTATGCTTGGTGTTTCCCTACGTGATCGAATCAGAAATGAGGAGATACGTAGGAGAACTAAAGTTACCGACATAGCTCTCAGAATCGCTAGACTTAAGTGGCAGTGGGCAGGGCACATAGCTCGTAGAACAGATGGCCGTTGGGGCAGTAAAGTTCTCGAATGGCGACCGCGCACCGGAAGGCGCAGTGTGGGCAGGCCCCCGACTCGGTGGACCGACGACCTGGTAAAGGTTGCAGGAAGCCGCTGGATGCGAGCCGCACAGGACCGGTCGGTGTGGAAATCCTTGGGGGAGGCCTTTGTCCAGCAGTGGACGTCTTTCGGCTGATAGATAGATAGATGAAAAAAATGACAGATTTGCGACAAAAGCTGTCCTGTCAATGTCATCCACCTACCAAAAGATCGTACTCAGACTGTAATTTGTGATTAACACTGCTTGAAACCTGACAAAACAATGAAACTATACTATACTAGGTATACTTTTTTAAATATCGTAAAGTGCAGCGGCGTAACATGACGCAACGGGGCGTGTGTGCGATGCACGTACTTACTGTGTGGCATATGTGGATTTAAAAAAATGCCGCTCCGCAACGTGACTATGGCCCTACGTGACGTCCAAACAAAAATTCTTGTACGTCTGGCAACCCTGGGACGCACCAATGTGATCAAGAATCAAATCTATAAAACATCGTCGTCATCGTCATCATCATCGTTGTCGTTCGTCTGTCAATCTTACCAGGAGTTGAAGAAGAGGGCGCGGGTATAGGAAAATGGTGGTGTAATGTGAAGATATCTCTTAGATTAAGAAGAAGAAATATGTGGATGAAGCATAAAAATCTCGATACAACCATAATGTAGTTTCGGAACACATTTTATGAATCCAGGGCCGCGTTCCGATGCACTTGACAGCAACCGCTTTGTACCCTCTCTTTCACACTTAGGCAATTTATATTATGCTATCCTGTTGTCAGAGTGAACGTTGGCTGTCAGAGTGTACAAAATGTAGGGGATATATCAAATTAAAATCTTTTTTCATACATTTCTTTCCTGCAGTTCGAATAGGTCTAGAAAAAATTAAGTGTACTTAATAAATTTAATTACGATTTTTGACAAATGTCTGGTTAAGACTCAACATGGTACGAAATCGGGCAATCTCCTTTAAAATATTGTTTGTTTGTAGGTGTGGACAAAGCCCTCTGCGCGAGAGTCAGACTCGCACTTGTACGGTTTTTATTTTTTATGTGTATCGGTTAACTCATATTTATTTTATTTTAGATTGGCTAGAAATAGCTACGGCGACGACGTTACTGTTTATGCAAAAGTTATCAGATAAGGAGAAGGTGATAGACACAACTTTTGGCTTTGGGTCTGGGTGGATCATACTTTTCATGTATTTCTTTTGACTTTAAGGTTCAAAAATATAACAGTAAAAAATAACTTTTCGGGTATATTGGTAGTTGTATTTAAGCACTTTGACACGAGCACGATTTTCTAGTTTTTGGATTCGTCATTTTTAAAATTTTCAACGCAAACTTCATACATAGAGGTAGGGAGCGGTGCGCGCACTGAGCGACCGTTGCAGAGTGACGGCACAGCAGCGTGCGGCGACCCCGCGTCACTTGCCTACCTAAATAATTCAGTATCTCGGAAACTATCAAACGTAACAAAAAATTTTTTCACCATATTTTTTTATTTTTAATAGAGTATATTTTAAGATAAAAAACAAAAATTGGTGGTATTCTTCATTGTAGTTCAGCTGGTAGGAATATTCGGTAAGAGTACTGGGAACGGGGGGCGTTGCACTCATCCGTAGGTGTAAATTTTAATGCACTACTCGTGACCGTGGGCATAATGCTAATTGCCATGGGTGTTATGCCATGGTTGAATGGCTGGCATAAATGAACAGTTTGCATGTTTTTCTATTCTGTTTCTGTATTATGCAATTCATTACTTACAAAAAAAAAGATTCGCTGCACTCGCGCCTATTTCACTGTGCCGTACTATTTTTGTTGACATGAAAATTCTTGAAAAATGAAAAATGCCGCTAATCTGAGGCAGTTTTAATGTATTACTTATTTCGTGCCTGAAAAGACGTAATGACAGAGCCATTGGCGTAGCTAGGGATTTTTTCTAGGGGGGGCCGCACAGAAGAAGTACTATCACAGTCATTTGGACCCGGCAAAGCGATAAAACGCGATCCACGCGCATTTTCGAAAAATTATGTAGTAGCTTTATTGCGTTTGTATGGAACAAATAAACATCCATACTTTCGCATTTATAATATTAGTGAGATGAGAGCGTTACAGTTTTTGGCTTATCGTGTAGTTAGGTCATATAGATACATGTATATTTTTTTTCTATTTATTTGACCAAGCTCTTCAAATAAATTGCATTTTTTAATAGTTTTAGATGTACTTAGCAAGTCTGGTACAAAAGCGCGAGCGAAGCGAGCGCAAAAATTTGAGATTTATCTTAAGAAGTTCTATACATGATAAGAGATCTTTTCTCCGCGAGCGAAGCGAGGATAATCCCACTGTAATGCTATTTGCCAGACAGTAGAATAGTTCTTTATGTTAAACGCCAGCGAAGCGAGCCCAAATATTTTAAATGACTTCTGATTTGTAGCAGAAATTTAACAAATTTTTGGTCAGTTTTCGACCTTGTTATGTGTCGGAAAAAATCTAGTGGTTCTGCTTATATATTGTAAAAAGTAGTGAGAGGACCGAACGCGAAAATTTAAAGAATGACCTCGGTGTTAGTCAGGCCTACTGCTGATTTTTCTAGGGGGGGGCAAGAGATTTCTAGGGGGGGCCTGGCCCCCCCTGCCCCCCCCCCCTAGCTACGCCCATGGACAGAGCAGTATTCAGGCACAAGAGAGTGAAAGGAGCATTTGCGAGAACAAGATATTCTTTTAGGCGGCCCTTATGCGATAAGCGCCTAGTTTCTCTCTTTTGTAATATACCTAGTAATGAGTTTTGACCGTCTCCTTGCTCTAGTTTTGAAACGCTTTGATAGTTCTCATATTTTGGACCGTCGAACCCCCTCCCCCCCGCGTATATTGAAAGTATACAAGAACAGTACGCACAGGTCGGGACTGCTCACGTATACTTTCAAATTGTAATAAGCATAACTATTTTCAGAAACTACACATGATTATTACGCTCTTATCGCGTATATTTTCCAATAACTTACGCTAACGTTTTGTTCGGAAAATATACTGCACTAGTTGCCGTTGCGGACTAATCGTGTATATTTTCTAAGCGCTACACGAGGCAACGTACTTAGAATCTATACGCGATTAGTTTCAAGGTAGCCATTTTGATTTATTGCTTTATCTTTTTATTCTTTTCATAATTATTGCATCATCATTCGGCACGTGCCATTGTTTTCGTAAGCAGTTGTTTGTTTATTTTGATTCTAAAAAGTGTAATTAATTGAATTTTGTGCTTAAGTAATATGAAAAAGACGAGTAATTAGTTAAAATGATTACGAACGATAGTTTGGGACAGTTTTTAACAGACAATTATGGTGAATACAAACAGTTACAGTGGGACTTCCAAACACCTAAGTACTTTAACTTTTGTGTTCTTTTATAATAAAAATATGTTTGTCTCTTACAAAGGACTTTATTATTTAAATACCTTTAAATACCAGTTAAAGCAATGACTACGTGCTTTCTAATTGCTGTGTTAGTTTACATTATGACGTTATTTGACTTTCTGAGCTTAACTTTCTGGGCTTATATACTTTACAAATACTTGTTACACGTTTACATCCTAAATCTATACAGTGTCAGAACACGTTGGTTCTAGCCTTATATGTTCTCATAACTAATTCACTGTATCAGTGTCAGAAAGTATACGCGACCATTACGCAAAAATCGTGTATATTTTCTGAAACTTTATTTTGTAATACATTCTGAAACCATACAGTGTAAGTACACTACGAATGCGTGCTGGCCTTGTATACTTTCAATATACGCCCCCCCCCCCCCCCCAATATAAACCCCACCAGACAACCGCCGTCTATCTCCGGTGATAGGATGGTTAAACTGTGTCATTGATAAGAAGGGAGGATTACATAAAAAAATTAATGAAACATATCGTAAAAAATATAGATGATATTTTTATTGTAAGTATATTTTTACAAGCTTTTATTTAACTTCATTTTAAACTTGTAATCCACTACTGCTTGGGTGCCGGAAGAAGCCTCAATGCTTCCCTGTACCCAGTCTCCGAAGCACCATGTACAGTTCCATAGTGAGGTTCGTTGGTCGCTTCACCGGCGAACAAGATGCGGGGGTTTCCCGCTGTATCTGTCAGAGGCTGCGCAAGAGTCCTGCGTAGGTGCGGGTACTGAGCCATGAGTAAATTGTCGAACGTGTACGTGCCGCGAGTGAACGGGTTCTTGTACCAGGTGGTTCTGAAAATTGATATTTTGACTTAAATAAGTGTAGCTATACTGTAGCTATTTGTTTTTTATGTAGGTATTTGAAATCTGAACCCTATATAACGATAAGAATAGCATACATATAATAACTGAGGCTCCATTCACACATACGACTGCTACTGAACTAAATAACAAAAAAAATAAAAAAAAATGTTTAATTCAGATGTCTAAGATCCATAAATGTCAGTAATACATGACTTAACGTAAGGGGTTAGTAACACACAAACAATATGAAAATTAAAAACAGTATTAAGATTAGAAACAGGTAGTATCCGGTATCATCCTGCGCACTAGGCACTTCCATAGTGGCGAGGTGTACCGGTCGGCTATAGTTTTCAGGATGCTGTTGGGACTGTCCCGCATTCTGCGGATCAGGGACACTGTTTTGTTTCAGATTACGGCTGTGAATCCATCTTTTTGGTATTCCGCAAACATCCCCGATGCACTGCAGAAGCGGGGAAACCCCATCATCATCCTGAAAATATTGTTATATTGGATACGTAGGGTATCCAGTGATTTTTTGGTATACCTGACCCATAGGTTCCCCGTGTACATGTTCTGGCAATAAGCCTTAAAAAGTGTAATTTTGACTTCCTCTGTACAACGGGAGAATCTGCGAGCCAGTATGTTACCTCTTACCGCTAGAGCCCTACGCTCCCTCTCAATATCGGCATCGTCTTTAAGGTCCTCAGCAACTATGCCCCACTGAACAGTTCTGTCTAACAACCATACTGATAAGATAACCCATCCATACAGATTAAGGTGAGTACAGCCGCCAGTGCTTATCTATGATTTTAAACTCATAACAATAGGATCACTATACAATATAGAATCAGGCGTACTGACCGTGACCTGACTGGTGATTCTACTGTAGCAAGTGAGCCAACAATGACAGCTCGGCTCGCGCTTTCAAGGGTTGTCTATCGGCACCTTAAGCGGTCACTTTTGTGGAAGGTTTCGATCGCGAACCTTTTGTTATGACATTAATGACGCTGTCTGGACAATATATTATCATAAAAACAGTACCAGAATCCTATGTACTACCAATACCAACCAAACGTTTGGAACCGTTTGAAATGTTTTTAACCAACTTCAAAAAGGAGGAGGTTCTCAATTCGACTGTATGTTGCTTTTTTGTATATATGTTACGTGATTACTCCGCCAATTATGAATTGATTTTGAAGATTCTTATTTTGTTTGGTAGATATTACTTCAGAGGTGGTCCCATATTTTTATCAAAATTTACTCAGCGCTTTTTGAAAAAATCACCAAAAACTAAAAAACATAGCAAAATAGTAGCTGTTACGATTGAAGTAGGTTGTTTTAACCTGTTCAGCATTGTCAATTATAAGAACCAAGGGTTATAAAAAGGTTGATCTGCTTAAGTTGTTAAAGTAGGTACTTGCCTAATTAATCTGCTGGGTCTTGTCGTACGATTGCTAAAGAGCTTGTTTAAATAATTCATACAATTATCCACAATTTCTTCTTCCGGCAACGTTTCAATCTGTAAAATACTTTGCTTTAGTCAGGTTATAGCAACGGAACTTAAATAAAATGGGTTTTACAATACATCATCTAATCAATGCAAAATTGTTTTATTTTAATGACTTAATATTTTTTTTTTTATAACAACTTACGTAGCGGTCATAGCTCAATGCGACTTTAGAGGTCGGTCGCCTCGATTAGGCAGGTTAGGGGTCGTCCATTAATCACGTGATATTTTTAGTAACTTTTTAGACCCCCCCCCCCCCCCCCCGGTGATACGTGGTGAAAATTTTATTACACAAAGGTTGGCCTTGGGGCTGGCCTCACAATCTTCACCATTTCGGACCTAGCCCTCATATGTGGATTATGGCCCAAAATACTTCGAGGGAAGAGACCTGTGTTACAGCAGTGAAGACGATATGGGTTGTTAGTTAACATAACTTACATGCTTCATCGTGTTTCCAGAAGTCCATAACGTAAGAGTATGATCATTCCCCATAGATAAACTTGGTCCTGTCACATTAAGAATCCACCTATCTTTTTCCGCTAGCTTCTGCTTGTCTTCATTTTTCCAAAACAGTGAATAAAATATGTTCTTGTCAGATGGCCAATAAGGCTCGTCGAAATAAAGAACCATTTTTCCAAGTAAGCCCATAGATATTTTATCGATGGCTTCAACTTTTTCCTTTGGCAGCGGTGTTGAGAATAGAGTGGTGTGCCTGTTAAGTAGATAAAATTGTACGTCAACATATTTTCTTGTCTTAAATCGGAATCTGTAGTAGGATGTAACAGTATGTAAGACTTTTTTCTAAATAAAAATATTTGTTAATATTCCTATTCCGACATTAAAAAGTAACCTTGTAATTATATTGTAAATGCGTTTTACCTTTCTTTTAGCACACCAAGCGATACGGTGACAATAACATTCTTGGCGCGGTAAACGGTACCGTCCTTCGTCGTCACCTCAACGTCCTCATTCGGATCCTGCGGGTACTTTATTTGCGTCACTTCCGTGTCCAATTTAATTTTCAATGTTGGCAACCCCGGACCATTGTTGTATGTGTTCTGAAAGAATAATAAATAATTATGGTTAAATAACTTTGAAAACGTACCCATCTTTGGTATCAAGGGCTTACTTATGTCAACAATTAATTATGAAATATTTTTAATAAATAGGTACTCTTTTATTGAAAGAAATTGTAGAGCGGACCAGACACTATCAGTAATAATGACAGTATTTTCAAGTAATGACAATATACTGACAGTGTAGTGGTTGGAATGATGGTCTGACGCATACCAAACGTTGGAATGTCAGTATACTCATGTAAAAATACTGTCATTATTACTGATAGTGTCCGGTCCGCTATAGCTTGGAATAAAAGTGTATGGAAAAGACTATGAGCCACAGTCACAGTTCACAATTTCAAAATGTCTATGATTTCAAACATTTTTATAACAAAATGTCGTTTTTGACATTTAATAAATAGTAATTCAGATGACTATACTGCCTTCATAAGCAAAAAGGCTACAAAGTATAGTAGGTATATGAAGTTTCCGTATACTTTGTGTGCTTCTTTCTTAATGAGGGCAGTGTAACAGTTTTAGTGTGTATTACTCTTATGTTTTATTGTACACCTACTTAAGATTTCTGTGCTTACCAATTATTAATTACCATAGCCTAAGTAATGGAGGAGCGAGATCTCCTAACACAGGTATTTGTAATACCTAAAAGGAGACCTCAGCCTTAAATTTATGCTAAAATTTTTGGTAAATAATAAACAATTTTCAATTTACAATAGGGTATTTTACTCTATACAAGAAAAAATCTAAAACTGCTTATTTACTGTAGTATTTGTAATAAGTAATCGATTTAATATGATTTCTATACAATAAAATGAGAAAAAGCATTTTATTTTTGGTTTACAAAAATCAAGTTTTTTAATCTGTTATTCAAATATCTGAAACGACAGCCGCCATGCTGGTTGTCAGGTGACGTCACAATAGTGGTAAACAATGACATTTTGTTCGCGATATGTGTCAAAATTTTAGTACAGAGCTGTTTTGTTTACTCCTGAAATGACGTCACGACCTAAGCATCATGGCGGCTATCGTTTTCGCGCGCTAATTGGGAATTGTAATTTAAAATGTATTTTTCGGGTACTTATAGGTTACAAAAAAAAATAAAAAAAATATTTTTGACTTTTTCCCACCTAATATCAATTTGAGATACTTTTCAAAAAATGGTGAAAGCCCCTATTATAACAGTCAACATCTCCATTGTGGATAAAAAAACATCAAGCTCAGCTCACCAGCAATATTTCAAAGAAGGTTTTATATCCATATTTATGCCAACTCGTTCCTCGGGATCCCTCCAGCTCTTCATAGTCACCGCCAGCGATGACGTCATCAGGATCATTGCTCGCCTCCAAAGTATTAATAGTCAGGTCAAGATAATGCAAAATGTTCTTTAGGAATTCCTCGTCTTTTATGACGTCCGGTCTGTGTTTTCCAAGATATTCGACTACCCTGAAAGAATAAAGTTTATTAATTAAAGGGAATTGAAAATTTTTGTATAGAGAGTGCGAGAAGCGGTCGTGGCTCACGTAGGTTTTTTTTTTTTTTTTTTTTTATGGCAGAGGTGGCAAACGAGCAGACGGATCACCTGATGGTAAGCGATTACCGCCGCCCATAGACACCCGCAACACCAGAGGAGCCACAAGTGCGTTGCCGGCCTTTGATTTGGGAGTACGCTCTTTTCTTGAAGGTTTGAATGTCGTATCGGTCCGGAAATACCGCAGGCGACAATTCATTCCACAGTTTGGTTGTGCGAGGCAGAAAGTTTCTAGTGAAACGCACAGTTGTGGACTGCCAACCATCTATGTGATGGGGATGAATATGTTGTCGCGTAGAACGATGGCGGAAAGAGGCGGCAGGGATCAATCCGAACAATTCCTCGGAGCACTCCCCATTGTACATGCGATAGAGAATGCAGAGCGAGGCTACATCTCTACGCAGCGCCAGGGAGTCAAGCCGATCTGAAATATCCTGGCAGTCGACGATTCGAGTTGCCCTTCGTTGAATGCGGTCCAGAGGGAGAAGCTGGTACTGGGGTGCCCCTGCCCAGAGATGAGAACAGTATTCCATATGAGGCCGAACCTGCGCCTTATAAAGTTGCAGGCGATGCGCCGCAGTGAAATACCGTCTCGATCTATTGAGCACACCAAGCTTCTTCGAGGCTAATTTAGCCTTACCCTCTAGATGGCCACGGAACTGGACTTCACTCGATATGTCGACACCAAGAATTCCGATACTAGCTGAGGCATTTAGGGGAGTGTCCTCAAAACGAGATGATACGACAAATGGCATTTTCTTGGCAGTGAACGCGCAAACTTGTGTCTTAGTGGGGTTAAATTGGACCAAATTAAGTCGACCCCATTCTGAGACTTTCTTTAAAGAGGCCTCAATTTCCGACACAAGTTTGTTTCGGCTCTCGATGACGTTTTCCCGAGAAATGTTGGCACGGCCGGTATAGAAGGCATCACCTGTGCTGTCATCCGCATAACAATGAGTGCTGCTGATTTGCAGCATATCATTGATATGCAGAAGGAACAGTGTAGGCGAAAGCACACAGCCTTGAGGGACACCAGCATTCACAGACATAGAATCTGAGCATGCACCGTCGACTACGACCTTTATGCTAACTGACTTACTTACAAAAAAAAATATTTAAACAAAAAAATTGCATATACAATACTTAAAATCTATTAATGGTGAGTTATGATCAATGAAAACAATTTATTTAGCATTAAGAAAGCAAACGATTGCGCTTTTCCTCGTAAATTATACCTGCTTCCGAAAATAGCCGCTCACTCACTATAGATAATTATACCGGGAGATGAATAATAAATCTTAGCAAATTCTGCTAGGCTTGGATACTGTTTTGCGTTTGCTGACCACCAAATATAACAATAAATACGCCCACGGCGTAGTAGCTAATGATGCAGGTCGGAACCTGTCACCCTCGAAATGTATGGTTCATTCCAATCAAAAAAAAGCAAAAGGTAAACAAACTTACTATGGAACTGACACATGTTAATGTCATCTGCATACTATGTTTGTTTACCTTTTGCTTTTTTTTGATTGGAATGAACTATACTAAATGTCACCGAATATTCGGCATTTCGTCCGAAAGCCTAACCAAATATTCGGTATTCTGTAATCGGCAAAATCACTATTCCTGACATCTCTATAGTGAATATATTGATAAAATAGTGAGACTCGATTTTGAAAAAAATAAAAATGGCGGACTCCGCACTAAGCTAATAAATTTCAAATTTCTTTAAGATCATTATACCTACTGATTGAATAAAACTATATACAGGGTGTAACAAAATTGGTGTAAGACCCCTTAACTGGGAATTCTACTCATCGTACTGAAAAACTTTTGGACTCTCCATACAAAAATGGAAAAACAGATGATCAATTTGTATGAAATGTCCAAAAATTTTTTTGCGATTTGACCAAAGTCATAGAACAAAATTTGTTCACTACGATGAGAAGAATCCCCAGTTAACGGGTCCTACACCAATTTTGTTACATGCTGTATTACAAGAATTATTTTGATAAATGGCAACTTACTGTCTAGGTAGACATTAAAAGACTTGGTTGAATATTTGAAAAATATCCCATTTTGTATTTAATTAAATAGGTATATTTGTAAGAAAATAATTATGTATTTTTTTAATCTAAAAATACGTCTTCAGTCGTATTTTGCCTATTTGCAAAATACGTTTGCGATTAGCACTAGCTGGTAAGTTTTTACTGAAATCTATTTACAGTCGAGAGTTGATCATGAAGGTGCGGTATGTAATATAATATATGTGGATATATTATTATTATTAAAAGTTGATCGTGATGTATCGTGAATCGTGGGCGTTTGACATTATCCATAAAAACAACCTAAGGGGTCGCCCATTAATCACGTGAGGCTCAAAAGGGGGGCTGGGGTTCAGAAAAAATCACAAAATATCACAAGGGGGCTCTCCCCCCTCCCAGTGTACTGAGTTATCACGTGTATTTATTTTTTCGTTGAACGCGCGACTTCTATAGTAATTTCCAAACGACGGACTGTTGTTGTTATGTTGTTTGAACTCTTCCCAAGGTTCGAAACCTTCAGGCAATCAGAAACAACCTGGAACCTTAATGTCTGGAAAATTTTGTCACGGTGCTTAATTTTCCAGAATTAAATTACATTATACCTGTATTTAAAGATAATATGTTGTACCAAAAAAATACGATTATGATTTTGGGTAGGGGGTGGGGGGTAGTCTAAAACCTCACCACGTATCACCAGGGGGGAGGGGTCCAAAAAGTTGCTAAAAACATCACGTGATTAATGGACGGCCCCTAAATACGAACGAAACTTACATCTCTCGCGTATATTTACCGACGGGTGTTGGTTCTTTCGGTGGTAAGTTAGGCAGATCTTCAAAGGCTAAGCTGAGTATCTGATCAATCAGGGTCGTGTCAACTAAACTTCCATCGGACTGATAGGCTTTGAAGGTGAAGTTCTGCATTTGTACTGGTACGTTAGCGCTCACAGCAGCATCGTAGACCCGGCTAGGGTGGGTGCCGTGGATCCTAGAAAAAAAAATGACATCAAGATTTTCATTCTATATTTTTTTTTCAGTTCGCAATCCATGAAGATATATTATTATTGCGTAACTTACTCGAGAATCTCCTTTTTTGGAAGGTTGTTAAAATATTGCTCCTATAACCGCCTCCGTAGCGTAGTGGCTTGCCGTTCGCTTCACATCAGGAGGTCGCGGGTTCGATTCCCGCCGGGGTCCAAATTTGTGGACTTGGTTTGGTCGGTTGGTGGTAGTGCATTTTCTGAGCCCGCCTGGCTAGCTACCACCATCTTATCTAAATCTTGCCGCTAAACATCAATGTTAACATCATTGATGTGTTCCGGCATGAAGATAAGATAGCCAGTTCCCCATTGCGTTGGGGAATCTTGGTAAGCCCGCTTCCATCTTCGGCATCATCATCACTTACCATCAGGTGAGATGATGCCAAGGGCTTATCAATTGAGGGTAAAAAAAAACTATGTACAGGACCGATTAAGTTAATCACCTATAGATAGATATGCACCCATAGATGTCTGTGACCAAAACACGGACGTGTAATTTAAATAATATAATTTTGAGTTTGGGGGTAAATCAGGAATTTAAAAAAAAGTGACACAGTCGTGTAAAAATATAATTAATAACATTAATTCTCACCATTCCGCTCCGAGCTCCACAACACCTTTGTCCCCCAAATCGAATGTGTGGACGCGTCCCCCGATCCGGCCCTGCGCCTCTAGTGCCAACACTCGTCGGCCAGCGCGCGCTAGAGTCGTGGCGGCCGTCGTGCCAGCGGAGCCTAGTCCTACGACTATCGTGTCGTACGTGTTGTCGACACTTAAAAAAAAGTGTGTGTGAGCTTATGACCTCACGATATAAATGAAAACTTATATTATGTGAGTTAGGGATACATAACTAAAACGCCCATTTTTTTTCTTGGAAAATAAATGGCTCCCGTAGGATACCTCTTTAAAGACGGGTGAAGCACAGTGTATTAAAAACTCTAATTTTGTAACATCTGAAAAAGCAAGTCTTACACGTTTTTGCTTATTATTTTTTGATAAATCTCGACCTGCGATATTTTTTTTAGTAAAAATTGCAAATATCTCGGAAACGGTAAAAGATATCGAAAATCTGACAGAAATTTTGAAAAACTTAAATAAAAGCATGTAATAGGTAAATACATGAGATGCATATTGACTACGAGAAAAATGGCGAATCTCCATTTTTCTTCAGTTTTCCATACAAAATCTCGATTTACTATTCAGATTTAGTACGGGAAACTAAAACTTAAATAAAAAAAATAAAAATAGCATTGTGGTACATGTTTAAAAAGCGGCTAGCCCGTTTGTAAAAAGACTAATTCTGCTATTTGGCTACGTTTTGTGCAAATAAAAAAACTTTTAAACATGTCAGCCAGTATATTTATCACGGGGAAAAAGGTAGGGGAAGTGGCAAGTAGGTAAATCTTGCGTGTCATAAATTAGCACTACAGTGCTTACTCGCATTCATTATCAGTAAGCTTGCTATACCTGACGTTCTCGATACAAGACGTAATAAAAAAGTATGAAAATATGCCGTAAGGTAGTGTTGTAAGGCAAAAAAATATGCATGTTTTTACCCTGCTTATGTAATATATGTATGTAATTCTTTGGTGCGCTGTACAGCCTAAACCGTTTGATGGATTTCCACAAATGAGATGTGATTAGATTCTTCTTAGATTGTGGAAGTGATATAGGATATATTATTTTAATATGGCGTCTACGAAACAATAAAAAAATAAGATTTCAAAATAGCTTTATGGTAACTGTTACAAAGCGGCTAGCCCTTTATAAATAGTCTAATAGTGCAATTACGCTACGTTACGTCCATGTAAAAGACCTTTTAATTTACGAAGCTTGCTTCAAGAGAGGGCAATTTTTTGTTAAATCTCGACCTCCGTATTTTTTTGCAAAAAATGCAAATATCTCGGAAACGGTAAAGGATATCGAAAATCTAACAGAAATTTTGAAAAGCTTAACTTGAAACATATAATACATGAGACGCATATTGACTATGAAAAAAATGGCGAAACTCATCATTTTTTCAGTTTCCCGTACAAATTCTTTATTACTATTGAGATTTAGTTAAATCTCGACCTCCGTTTTTTTAGAAAAGATTGAAAATATCTCGGAAGCGGTAAAATTTGTGTGGTACCATATGATGCATAAATTCAACTATAAATAAACTCCTATAAGTTTACAAAGGACCCAAAACTAACCATTTAACAACAAACATGTTTCCGTAAGGATATTTGTCGCTATGTCCTATAATGGTGTATACTTAACGTAGTATTGTATCAATAATATAATTACGTAACGATTAATATCAAATATAGAACAAATAAAAAAATCAAAACATCAAACTACTGGTAATTACCGGTTGAAGTGACAACCCTAGACCAAAAAAATCCGGATATAACTGAATTAGCTGATAACTTCTAGATAACGCAGGATTAGATTGTGTTTTTAATAGTGTACATAAAGGCAGATTTTGCCAATATTTTAGCCTATAAATAATCATCTAATACGGTGTTATTGTGGAAAAAATAAATAAATAAGAAAAATAAACAAAAATATTTGTATTTCATTAGGTTTTTAAAGTATGAAGACAAAATTTTGTTTAAAAATATGTTATTATATATGTAATTACATATAATAATCAAAACTTAACTAAGCAGCTTAGTTCTTTTTTAATATATTTTTTTATTATTTTTGTGAACCGGATATACGTCGCCTTTGAGATTTTAAAAAAAATTAAGTACATGTCGAATCAATGCCGGAGTTTTACTGTAGATCATTAAAATGATCAAAACTATTGATTTTTGCAATAAAAACAGCATGTTACAAAATTAGGGTTTTTAACACACTGTGTGAAGCAATAAAGGATTTGTATTTATTTAATTTTGCAACGGAGCAACCGATGTGATGTTTTGCACAGAGAACATAGTTGAAACAGTGGGAAGTAACATGTGATACTTTTTATCCCGAAAAAAGCCCGAAGGACTGGAATAGCGTTTTTAGACTATTCTGTGCTGAAAATAATTAACCGGTATTATTGGGATTCGACATTTATAGCTAATGGAAAGGCTGAGGAACATAGCAGAACACAGTTTTAAAGGGATCTGGCAAAACAATTTCGTGATATCAAGGACTGTCATAAAAATGATATTCACGCGGGCGCAGCCGCGGGGAAAAGCTGGTATGAAAAAATAAAAAATACCTGGCTCCATATGCATTCGCCACTAAAGCACAGAGCAAAAAAACTTTCAAACACCGCGTTAACATTGCAAGATGGCCTATGACAAGCGAATACCGGCAAATACCATACATAACTAAATTATCTTCGATCGCGTTGACCCATTATATAACAGTGACCCTTGGATTATCTACTTAGTGTTAGTCAAGGGTTCCCAAACATTTTATTTTAATCCAGTACTTGACTGCTACTCTGAATTACTTTGAATCTGAATAGACCGCCGTGCTTCTTCTTCTTTCATGTCGTACGTAACCCCAGGGATTGGGATTCAACTTGACCTCATGATGGTCATGATCATGATCGATCATGACTATCATGAGGCTAAGTCAGTGAGAACAGTAGATGGCGTTAGGTAGCTTCAGGTCGATTAAAACTAGATGGCGCTATAAACCTACTATAACATAAGTATTGTTATATAATCAGGCCACTCCCTGCCTCTTTCTAAAGACGACCTCACCCCCTACCTGCGGGTAAGATCCGGTGACGGTTGCTTAGCGCAAGCCATGCAAACACACTCGTTTACCCTAAAACGTCATATTTTTATGGAGTGACAGGGTATTTTATTCGAAGTAGGTAGTAGTGTACACTTTTCGAAAGTCTTTTTTGTCTACAAAAAGTACCTAATGCGAGGTTCCTACCACTCGGAACTCGTATACCCGCCGCGCCGTTTCGCGAAGTTTTTGCGGAGTGAGATGAAACGACGGGTCCAAAAAACTCCCTTCAACACATTTTTTTTTTATGTGATAAGGAAGGCAAACGAGCAAGTGGGTCACCTGATGGTAAGTGATCACCACTGCCCATAGACATCTGCAACCCCGGAACCCCGAACATTTATTTTAAAAAAGACCTTATTCTATTACATCTTAACTCTTAAACTTTAATACAATATATTATTTATTTCAACTGGTGTTATTATCAAGCAATAATACTTTTAACAGTGACAATAAACCTTGACTTTTAACAGTGACAATGATAAGCATAACCTCATAATAACTCTGGTTAATCATGAAATTGATTAAATAACTTTTAATTTGACCTTTTCATATAAAGGATTAAAATAGCAGCGATTTTAATGGAAAGTCCAAAAAATATTGAAGAACAAAAGTTGTTTAGATTCTTGAGTAGAATCATCAGATAAGAGGGTTGCCTTTGAAGGTACTTCTTTGGGTCCGACTTTCTTCTCTCTCCGCAAACACTTCCCGAAATCTTGGGTTACGAGTTCCAAGTGGTAGGAGCTTCGTGTTAGGTAGAAAAAAATATGACGTTCGAAAAGTATACAGTGATACCTACTTCAAATAAATATTATTTCAAATTTAAATTTCAGGTATGTAACTAGTTAAGTTCACAGTAGTAGTAGTAACTAGTTAAGTACTAGTCATCTTAATAGATAATTTTAAAAGTCATCATGTTAACGTTAAAATATAGAACGATTTTTGTTCCAAGACTTTTTAAATGATCGACAAAAAAAAGTTGACACTCTTCCTACAAATCGATCTTGGGATTGAAAAGTTTTTCAAAAAGATTTGTCGCTTATTTAATTCTAGAACATGTTCACCCTTCAAAGAGCCGATTGGCGTGATGTGGTACCAGGATAGGAAAGAGTGGTGGGATTTGGTGTCGGAGGCCAAGATCCTCTTTGGGTCGCGGAACCAGTGAAGTAAGTACCTATCTAAGTAAATAATATGGCCTGGACCTGGATATGTTCACGTTCGTCATTAAAAAATCATCTTCTATTAATCTGTTTATTGATACCGCTTGAAACCTGATTTTGAAATGTGAAGTGTTATTATATTTGTCAAAGAAGTTTTATAATGTGGCTCCAGGGGAGAAAGAGCGGGGTACACGTCTGTGATATTCGTGTTGCCTCATAACACAAAGTTTATTTCAAAAAAGTCTTACGCCATCGACATTATGCATAGATTACCTATTTACTTACTTACATTACAACTCTTGCCATACATTACCATTCAGGAAGGTAAGGCCATAATTACTTTCAATTAAACAAAGGAAACCTATTTTTTATTTATACTTAACAAGACTACTCAGTGTTTATTTAAAATTGACTTAAACTTATTCCACTTCCTCATTATTTATGTTTTTTAGTTCACTCATTTTATTAATGTTTTCATTGTACTCCTCGTAGTCTGGTGTATTTTCTACAGCAAAAACTCGATCGCCATCTTTTCTTATTATAATCTTGTCTTCTTTCCTCTCTTCGACAACACCATCTTGTTCATCATCATTTTTATCATCTAAAATATCATCTTTAGTTACACCTTTATCTTTACTTCTAAATGAACGATTACCTTTACCTCTAAACATTTTATTCAGAGATTCTGACGATATTTGCTTTGGTTTTCGTTGTTCGTCGTCGCTTCGCGCCTTGAATTTATCAAAGAAGGCTGAATCGGGATCAAGTTGGACATCTTCATTGTTTTCATCCATTTTCGCGTATAACGCTTTGCTTTCCCTGATATTTTCTTTATCTAACATATGTTTTGATTTTAATTCTTTTTGATTTTCAGTGCTTAAATCAAAATCTTCAGTTTTCTTCTCTTCACTTTTGAACTTTATATTTTCATATTGTTTCTCTTTCTTCATCGGATTCCTTTCGGGTCTCTCTGGTTTAAGCATAATATTATCAAAATTGTTATTATCTTCGTTATTTTGTTTGATTCTTTCCGTTGTTGGTGCTTCCCGTTCCTTTCCGTTGCTTATTAACTTTTTATACTTCAAGCTGAGTTGTTCATAGGGGAACGACGCGTATTTTTCCCTTACTGCTTGTATATCTATTTTTCCCGGCTGCCCCCTGTATGCTGTACGCTCAGTCTGTTTCTGATACTTCGCTGTAACTTGCATCTCATTAAGTTTTATATTTCCCTCTTCATTTCTCAATACATTGGATTTTTGTTCTCTTTTTCCTGGGTATCTCTGTTCTAACTGGCGCCCTTTCGCTTCAGTTTTCATTTGACTTTTAATTTTCTCTATGGCCCTCTCAGCTACCCGTTCAATTAATATATTGATTTTGTCGGAGGACAGAAGCTTTTCAATTATAAATTCAATGTCTGGTTTTACACCAAGCCCAGAAGATGGCATTGAGTAAAAAACAATTGTTATACCTGAAACATTACATATTTAAATGAATTTTAAATATGTTTTGAAAAATATAACAAATTACTTAGTAGTAAAAACATGAAGCTGTAAGAGATTTTTGGAAATACTTTTTTGTTCATGTTGGTATACTTTACCGTTATTAAGCAAAAAATATATATATCTTCAAACATATATTTTTCATACCATTTTCCATACAAAGTGTTTAGAGTCCTTTAATACTTACATAACGAGTGAATATAAAAATATAACATAATGCTCTGTTAAATATTTTTTCTATCTCATTTGAACAACATGTAGGTATGTTAAAGGAGTAACTTATTTATTTGATTCGGTAACAACAATTTATTTCAATCCAATTTTATTGTTTCTTTTTCATGAGCGGCTATAAAAATATTATTGCAAGTACTTATAAAAATATTAAGGACAAAGATTAGAAAATAAATATTTGAAAACTGGTACGATCTATGATATCTACAAGAAACAAACAAATATGTATGTTAATTTAGACATTATAAAAAAATGAAGAAAGTCGATCGATTATATCGTAAAAATGAATCACACCTATGACATCACTAAAACGGATACGGAAGTGTCATATTGAGCTGTCATCAGTCATCCAAAGGTATGAGTACCTACATATTGGACTTTTTGGCGGGAACTCGCGGCAAGAGTTTGTCATTTTTGTTTTATTATCCGAAAAAATAGATATCGTGGTTTTTAATGCATAATATTGACAGTGTATTGTTCAATAAAGTGCCATTTAAGTGTCTAATATGTAGGATAATGAAATAAAAGTGTGTAGACTGTGTTTCGAGTGCTCTCAAGAAGTCCATGAAATCTTCATCAAAAGTGCTATCATTTTGTTGAAGAATAGAGAAAAAGTTAAAGACGACAGAAATTGATAAATGAGAACTCAAATGAAATAGAAAAATATTTAGAGAAGAGCAAACTACGTACGAATAGGCTGTATGGCCAGAGAAGCCTTTGCCTTTTCCTTGCAAAAGCAGGAAAGAACCAACCAAAAAAAAAAAAAACCTACATATTTTCCGTTTCAAGAAACAAAAGTTGAACCACCCTCACTCAACATTTTTTATCGAATACTTTTATTCTCTAATACTTATAATTTGTAAGATAAAGTGATAAAAAACAATATTAAAATGTCTGTCCCAGCTCCAGCATTGCGGCAGCCAAAAAACTTGAAAGTAGCATCGAAAATCTCGCAAAATCTTCGCGCGATTTCACAGTCTTTTATGATTTTAACTTTGAGGAACGATATGAAGCTTGTGATCACCTCAGACGCTTACCACGGCTTGCTGATTGAAGGAGACGTGTATAGATGTGTTTTCTGTGGCGTGGTTATGACTTTGGATAGCAAATGCAAGGAGTCTCACAAAAACAGTGCGAGTCATATCGATGTGATGAAATCTCTGCCGTACACTGCAGAATATGCTGAACATTTGATAAGACAGGTGGGTCAGAGAGTCGCTGGTCAGGTATCCTTAAGGGGGGGGGGGGGGAGCAGATGTTGGAGGATACCCTTAGGGGCGCTATAATATTATGCCTTGAAACGCATAAAAAACATTTTTTTTTATAATGGGCTTAGAAGTTTTTCGATGAATTTTTTTCTGTTTGTTTGCCTTTACGCTTCATTCTAACGTGCAAACACGGCATTCCACTTTAACCCTCATGTATCAGATCTTGGTGCTGTGTTTCCGTATCTCTGGAATATCTTCGGCATCATCATCACTTACCATCAGGTGAGATGATGTCAAGGACTCGGTTTATCACTACAAGTTCAAAACTTCTGCCAACTGTCACCAAAATTTTAACCGAAATGTTTTATTTTCTTCTAGCTAAGCAAAGACAACTACTACTGCGGGATTTGCAATGTGATAGTTACAGCACCATTCCTGAAACGCCATGTCGATACGGAGGCGCACATTGGGGAACTAGATAAAGCCAAGGGTAGGGTTGCGGCCTACTCTCCGCTGTAGCTGGTGATGAATGAAAGTGATTGCTGTAATAGGCCTACCAGAATCTCATGAATACAGGCTGTCATTTTGTTCCCGTTAACTGTGATTTGTACGTATGGTGACAGATCAAGTTTCACCACATATACAGGTAGTTAAAAAAAGTGTGTTTGAAATTTTTAAGGGTTTCTCAGAATCTGTCTATCAGAATACAGAATTTTTTTTGAAAAAATCTGATCTACAACTTTTTTATTCAGTTTTCCAAACAAATTCTTGACTTACAATTCAGGTTTAGTATGGGAATCTGAAAAAAAATTGAAGAGCAGATTTTTTTCAATGTTTTTTCTGTATTCTGTACTACTACTTGATTCTGAGTAACCGCTTAAAATTTCAAATTCCCTTTTTTAACAACCTGTATAGCATGACTTATTTGACAAAAAAACTCCAAATGGTTGATGGTAGTTATGAAAATGAACTATTGGCGAATAAGTCCCAGTATAACCACAACTATTCTGTATATAGTATATAGTACAGAAAATTGCAGAAAATGCCTCTCTATGCTTCATAGTGCACTTATGAAATAAAAATAAATATATATACACCCTGTATACAGGGTGTAACAGAAAGGTGTGATAATACTTCAAGGTGGGCTTTTACCCATCAAACTGAACAACTTTTGTTCTACAACTTTGTTGAAATTGCAAAATTTTTTTTTTTGACTTTTCATACTAATCGATCAGCTGGCGAACCAAGTTTGTATGAAAAGTCCAAAAATATTTTTGCGATTTCAACAAAGTTGTAGAACAAAATTTGTTCAGTTTGATGGGTAAAAGCCAACCTTGAAGTATTATCACACCTTTCTGTTACATCCTGTATATACCCTCATACATAACAGTGGTCTCGATTCGGTGTTTATAATTAAACTAATTTGACAGGACTAAACTTAATTTTAGCATCCTGTCCTTGTCTTTTCGATATAGAAAGAAAAAGAACACTTAAATTAAGTTTAAGGGTGAAAACCGAATCGACAGCAGTGTTTAACTTTTAGTCATTCAAAATCCATACAAAGCTGATGTGGTGTTCTATACTCTTAAAACTGAACAGCTTTCCCTAAGGAACTCCTTACGTTTGAACCAAAAATATATTTTTGGACTAACTGATTACATTGTAACAAGTTTGTATGGAGACAAACATAATTTGCTCTGATTTCTAAGGGTTTGTTGAGGGAAATTGTTCTGTTCAGTTTCAAAAGCAGAATCACATTTCACGGGAATTTCTATAAAAAAAAATGTTTATATTTTATTCAAAGTGTCTGTGTAAAGTTTTCATGCCCCATTTTTTGCTTAATTTATGAGGTTTCAGCACTTGATACTTGGATAACCACCGTTTCGGGAATGCAATTATTGTTATTTAAAATCTATCAACAAATCGATGTGTCAGCATATACAGGGTGTTGTTTTGGTCGACAACGGCCTTCTAAGGGATGAAAGTATAAAAAATACTTGTTCTGAAAATACCTATAATATATTTTTTTTATATATTGATTCTACTGAAAAAATGACCTACAAATTTTCCTAAAATTATCAAAACGCATGTTCGCGCAGTCAGTCAATGACGGCCGGCTCATTCACGAATTTTCCTACAAAAAGGTCAATGACACATGAACCTGTCGGGAGAAGTATTCCAAGATAGCTTCTTCCTTGAACTCTTGTCTACTTTGGGCTCTATATGGGATGTTTTTTTCGGTAGAACACGATTTGCGGAGTTTGTAAATAATGTTTTTATTGCGTAACACATTACGGCGGCTCGACGTCACTCCAAATCTCACACACTCGGCTTGATTTACACCACACGAAAAACATTTCGATAGTCGTGAACTGAGCGATGTATTAACAACTACATCGCTCAGTTCACAACTATTGAATAAAGACTTGTCCCTGATCATAGCCGTAGCGTAAGTTCACGCGCAGAGGCGCTTGCTCTCGCTGAGAAAAAGGAACGCGGGTTCGGCGCGGAGGCATGCAGCAGACTGCCCGCACCGCCCGCGGCGCTGCCGCAGTCGGGGTCCCTGGCGCACCCCCGCACACCTCGCTTCGTTGCTAGGCAACCATTCATTGTTAAAATACGTTACGCACGGAAACAAGGATACCATAATTAATTATTTTCTAAGATTTACTTATGAAAATTTAAGGTGCCATTTTTTTTTGCATCAGTATCATGTATACTATCACCCCTGAAAAGCTCGTTGTCGACCAAAACAACACCCTGTATAAATGGTACAGTTTATTTCTGTTTTCAATACTCAGTACCTTGTTTGCATATTCTCCATCATTTTCAGAGATTCTGTTAGACCTACAATAAATTCCACTTTCAGTTCCGCCAGTATCCAAAGTTCCTAATCGGAGTTGAATAGTATTATTATAATTTAAATATCGCCGTTATACTGCGAAAACCAATTATCTCGGTTTTTTTTACTAAAAATGACTCAATTATACATAATCTCATTATTATTTTGTCCTCTTTTGTCTGCGAAAACCCGTTTATACACAAAATTACATAGTATCCAAGGTATTTTTGTTGGTGTGGGTGGTGTTGAGTCCTTTATAGTAAAAAATTGAGATAATTGGTTTTCGCAGTGTAACGGCGATATACAGGATGTTAAAAAAAGTGTGTTTGAAATTTTAAGGGGTTACTCAGAATCAAGTTTAGAATACAGGGAAAAATATTGAAAAAATCCGCTCTTAATTTTTTTTTCAGATTCCCATACTAAATCTGAACAGTGGATAAATAATTTGTATGGAAAACTGAAAAAAAGTTGTAGGTCGGATTTTTAAATATTCTTCCTGTATTCTATATTTGATTCTGAGTAACCCCTTAAAATCTCAAACATACTTTTTTCATGCTGTATGAAGCGTAGCATTCACAAATCACACTCTATAGATTTATAATTTGTTATATAGGATTATTATGAAATATCTGAAAAAAAACATGGCCTTTACAACTTTCTTCAAGAAGACTATGATCAATTCGAAAAAAAACGACTTCTATACTAATTAATTCAGTGATCCACCAACTTTGTATAGGAAGTCCAAAAATTTTTTTTTTGCAAATTGAGTTCCTTGGGGGTGTTCAGTTTTACTACCAAAAGCCATTGTTAAATTTTTTCAGGTACTTCAGAAGAACCATAATACACTGATAGGGTACTGTTATTTGTTGATTTTGATGCGACATTTATTTAGTTATAGCTAAGTTTAATTCTTGTTAATTTAAATATGTTCAGTATGGATAGATGCAGCATTTGTTTGGGCATTTAGTCTCACTGCAGTCTTGCTCCTTTTCTAATATTGATAGGAATGCCAAGAATATTCATTGTTAGTATAAAATCATATAGAAAGTGTTTTCAGTTAATTTTACCTTTAGAATGAAGAAACTGAAATTGAAAATACCGGCATGGAAACAAAATCCTTGTCTTACTTATTAAATATTATCAGCACTTATAATCTTTAGTTTACTATTTTTCAGTTTGAGTATTTTCAGTGAAAGACTAAAATCAAAGTTAACAGTAAAAACAAAACTAATATTAAAAGATTAAGACTGATTTTCTTGTTAAGTTTCAGTGCCAATAAATATATTTTTGTACGATTAAAAGTTTTTTTTTTTACTTTTATTTCAGACCTATAAGTAATAGACAATTCAATCCATTGACCACTTTGCTTCTTTTTTTCTCATGTCGTAACTTCTATTTCCATTTGCGCCACGCTACGCTATGAGAAATTGAATGACGAAAATGTGATGAAAACTTCAAATCCTGGAGTGTGTGGCATGAAAAACCGTTGTCGGCCCTAGCAGACTGTGGTGGTCAAAAGGTTAATACAGTGTAGCAAATGCAATGTGTTTTCATGTGGCAGAACCATTGTAGGTGAATTGTTCCACACCAAAGTTCCACCTGGGGCACTATTCAAGAAACGCAGCATTACCCGAGACCACAGGAATGATGGGTCGGTATTTGCATACCGGGAAACTGCTTCATTTTCAGGTTGACCCTGTAAGAATCTAATAATATACCTATAAAGAGCAAGTTTTAAAGAAATCAAAACAAAATAATGAATTTTAAATAGATTTTATTTGCCAAAACTAACACTATATTCATTTTCTCCTCTTCTTCAAACGTTTCTTTGAGTTTTTCTTCCCCGTTTTGTTTAACTTGGCTACTTTCCTCTTGTGCAACCACACTGGGTACTGACCGTTCTGATCTTTCAATGTTTTCGAACTGAAAACCCTCTTCTTCCCATTTTCACCATCTACCTCGATTTTCTCGTCATCCGAGCTCATTTCTTCGTCTTCCTCAGCTTCTGGTGCTGGTTTTTTAGCCTTTTTACCCTTCTTCTGCTTCGCTATCTCGCCAGCATCCAAGAATATCACTTGGTCTGACTCCATAACCTCACTTTCTTCAGCAGTTTTTGGTTTGTCTTCTTCCTTAATTCCGAGCATCTTCTTCAACCTTGCCAGCTCTTTCACGGCGTACCTCTCGCGTTTGATAGCTCGACATTTTCGCTTCCATTTGCTTCTAATTGATTTTGCCATTATTTAGAATTTATTGAAAAACACACCGTGCGATTTATCAACACGACATTCGTAAAGAAAGGTCGTACTCTGCTTCTCTATGTATTATAGGTATCTCGCTTGCACTTATGGGATTCATGATATCAAAAAGTAAGAAGAAAAAAGACGAGCTCGCAAAGAAACCGCAACTGTCACTGTCTAAATGACATAATGCGTTTATTTTGCACGATTTCTTCATCTCCATTTTTTCAGAAGTTTAAATCTTGTATCAGAAGGTTAAAGTTGTAGTGGCTCCCCGTTTTCTCGTGGACTCATGTAAAAAATATGTCAACAAACAAAACCCATGAAAAGATAGCAGATAAATAAAAATACTACTAAAAAAAGCCTTATTCGAACAAAAAAAGCGCAGCAGCAAAAGGCTCGGGGTATGTTTGTAATCGAGCAAAAACCTAATTGGTATATTGAAAATCTTGTGAAAATCACATTAAAAAATATATTATAGGGGGGAATTTTTTCCACCCACAATTTTGATTACGTTATTATTATTTTAAGTTCACATTTATTGTAATTGATGTTATCCTCATTTTATTCCTTTTTTGTTTTAAACATTTGTGGGTGAGAAAACTGATCGGTTTCTCTTTCTAGTCTGGCTGATCGACGACGATGTTAAAAATCCCTCATTTACGAACGCATCCCTAGCCAGCTTTGTGTGCACTTTGTGTGTGTTCTGTTCTCGGATTTGGGTTAATTTTTGTAAGAGGTTTTTGAAATAATTTCGAATTCCTACTACCTACGTGTGAATATCAGTTTTGGATCAATTCCAACACTGTATATTATTATATCCCGGAGATCCTTTCGGGTTTATTCAACCCTTTTCTTTGTCTCTGTGCAGTGTTTACGGTTTCGTGTGTAAAGTGATGATTTGAAGGGACTGACTTAGCATCTTTGCAAAAGATTTTTACGAAGTGTTGTTTTCATATAAATATGGGAACTTTAAAAGCTGAAAGTGGGCAGAAACGTGACATGGACGATAGCGGGTGCGTCGAGGATGGTAAGCAAAGACTTGAATATTGTTTACCGGATAGTAAATAAAGACTTTCTTCAAACGAATGACGTACAAATTATGGTTGAAGTGCCGTATTGCGCTACGCCAAAGACTCCAGTTGATTTGATTTGGTCTCTTTGGAATGAGCTTAGGGAACAAGAGATGGAGTGCTAAGGAAAGACAGCGGTTGGAGTGCAGTTAAAGAGGGCTGCCCTATTTTTTTTTAAAATTCTAAGTGTAAAAACGTAACAGAACGTAAAAGATTTTTTGTGAATGTTAAGTCCTATAAGGCAGCCGTCCTATGTGCACCCAACCAGGACAGCTCTATCCAAGTTCAGTCTTGATTTAATTTTTGCTAAGCTCAATACCCCCAACCTTTGGTTCAGTGTTTTTCAATCATCTGAATATCCAACCCCTTTACAAGTAAAAAAAGTCTTGCGACCCCCCTAGAGCCGTAAACATACAAAATGTTAGTGATTTAAAAGACTATGTTTATAATTTTCTTTCTTATGCGATCTATATTGACTAAAAAATCAAGTACACTGATCCTGAAGACACTTTGTATTTTTTTTTTTTAGTTTAGCTTAACCTTCCCGAGGTACGGGAAAAGACCTACAAACATTTTCCTTTACATGCGACCCCTTGAAAAACGCGACCACAGGTTGAAAACCACTGCTTTAGTTAACTAAGTTATAAACTCTTTGGTTTATATAGTACCACTGTAAAAAGGAGAGAAAGAAAAAAGTTCTCCCTTCAAATTCAATTCAAAATTCAAAATGTTTTTTATTTAAGTAGATGTTTTGCACATGCTTTTAAATCGTCTTTTTTTTTCTACCTAGTACAAAGTTCCTACCACGCGGAACTTGTACACTCAACGTTTCGGGAAGTGTTTCCGAAGCGAGAAGAAACTCCCTCTCAATGCAGCCCTCTTTGGTTTTATTTACTTATTCAAATAAACTTTTTTCAAATCAAATTAACAATAATTCAATTATTATACAGTAGAATCCGGCTATAACGACGGCCAAGGGACCGGTGATATTACGTTGTAACCGGAAGTCGTACTAAACGAATAAAAAAATTTTCGCCTCTAAATTTTAATGTTTCATCTGGCGTTAGTTTATATTCAGTTTAATATTTCGTTGTCACTAAATTTTGCGCGCAAATTAGGCCAAACTTTGGTTTGCCACAAGTCAAATCGCTCTGTTCAACCGACAAATACCTACTCTCCAGCAATTTTTCTGGCAACAATATTGTGTCTACTCTTGAAACGCTTAATCTAACTCGCCGAACAATAAAAATTAAGAATGTTTAGCTCTTTAGCAGAAAAAAAGACATTGGTTGAAGCATAGGCCTATTTATATATTGGTATGGTATTCCCCGATTACGTTGCAGCTTAAATCACTGTAAAAGTGCCAAGTCAACTTGTATTTGAGACGACACCTCACACGTTTCGGTTTTAAAACATTCGCATTGAACAAAGGTTCTATCTTGTGTTGATTTTTCTTAATTGTGGATATTGTCGAATGACAATGGACTTCTTACCTACGATTTATTTCTAAACAAAAACGCTCGTCGTCGTTGTAACTGGACAATTTTGTATGAAATTCCGTCGTTAAAAGCGGTCGGTCGTTGTAAGCGGAGTCGTAATAAACGGATGCACTTTCATAGTGGCTCATATTAAAACCAAACATATGCCTATACTTACGTCGCTAAAAACGGTTGTTTGTTATATGCGAAGTTGTACTAAATGGACTGCACTGTATTTCAATTTCTTAATGGGACGACAGCTCCATAAATAAAAGAGATTTTACATTGAAAAAATTAACGATAATCAGTTGTATTAGTAGAAACTTCAGTTTAAATAGTGTGAGGATCTTTATAAACACCTGTACGTATATTCTTTAAGAAAATAGCTAGCGTTTCTCACTACTGACCCAATGGTCATGGTTTTGACTCCAGCCCAGGGCAAACATCTGTAATGAGCAGAGCAGACACGTTTGGTTTGAAAAAGCAAAAGGTAATCAAACTTACTATGGAATTGACACATGTCAACGTCAGTGGCCTACTAAGTTTGTTTACCTTTTGCTTTTTTTTTGATTGGAATGAACTTGCATCAGTCTCAGATTTTTATAATACGAGAAATCCTAGTTTGGCTATCCTGTTTTCAGGGCCTGATAAAGGTGTAAGAGTTTTTCTATGGTTTTCTGGATTTGCACTTAGTCCTCTGTAATCAAGCTCAACCCTCAGACTCCACATTATTTTCAAACTAGCTTCTGCCCGTGACTTTGTCTGCGTGGACTTCAGAATTGGGTCCAGAAATAAATAAAATATTATCTCGGGACTGACTCGGTGGCTAAGTGGTTAGCCATCTTGACCTCTGATTCAAGAGTCGTGGGTTCGACCCCCACACAGGGCAAACTTTTCTGTGATGAGCAGATTTGTTTGCTCTGCTCTGCTCTGAGTCTGGGTGTATTATATCTATATATGTATGTATTTAAAAGTATATGTGTATGTTTATCAGTCTCTGGTTCCCTACAGGGAATCCTAGTTTGGGGCCAGATGACCGTGTGTGATTTGTGCCAGATATTATTATTATTTTATTATTATTATTAGCCAAGTGCTTTATCTATCTACCTACCAAATTTCATCCAAATCCGTTCAGTAGTTTCGGCGTGAAAGTGGAACAGACAAATAAACATCCATACTTTCGCATATACATATAATACGATATTAGTGAGATGAGATGAGATATTGATCATGTTACAGAGTCACCACCAGTGAGGAAGTTCGAGGAGAACGGATACTGTGGTTCCGCTGAGCTGCTCAACTTGTCTGATGATGTGCTGCTGTGTATACTCAAGTATTGTTCACCGCTGGACCTGAAGGCTTTGGGATAGTGAGCATTTTTATATTTCTTCTTCTTCATGACATAAGTTACATCGGCTACTTTAGTTTAGGCAAAAAAAAAAAAAAAACATTTGTTGTAGATTGTTATTTCTTGTAGTAACACCAAAATTGTAAAAATGCTGAAATATTGCAATTTCGGAGCAATGCCCTCATTTTTGATGGACGTAAAGAACGGCTCACACAGCGAGCAGGCGGGTGGGCTTGTGGGCGAAACTAAGCAGGCTAAGCGAGCTAAGCTATGCGAGCTGGGCGGGCTATGCTAATCAAATACACTAGATAAATTCTTCCAGGCCCGCCATCACTCCCCGCCATACCCCCGCGCAATGTACAATAACTTGCTTTGCTGGTATCGCCAGATAGTTCGCTCGCATCGTTCACGTCGCTCGCGTAGCTTAGCTCTGTAGTTCGCGGCGTGAACCCAAGAATGAAAAGATGTAGAACTAAGTTTGCTCGGCCTGCCCCAGCCCGCTTACAGTGTGACCCGCGCTTAATATAGTTTGTTCCACAGTACATGCCCTCGCCTGGCCACACTGATCCGAGATCGCACGCTGTGGCAGTGTGTCGACGCTCGCGACCAGCCATGTGGCAGAGCTCGACTGCGGTGGATGATTGAGCACTGTCTTCATGCTGGCACAAAGGAGTTGCTTCTTACCGGCTACGCTAAGCTGGCTGAAGGGTAAGACAGTGTTAATGAAATGGAAAACATTATTTAAGTGTGTGACACAATAGGCTAGACTAGATGGACTACTCGTCATTTCATTAACTTTTTATTATCTGTCAAACTAATCATTAATGGACTGATTTTGTGCTTATTTTTGTATCAAAAGTAAATCACGAAATCTTTTACTGTAATTGCAGAAAAACTTACTCGTTTTGAATTTCATTACATGTACATTTTTTTTTTATTAATAACTAATAAATGACGTCATCAGTTACAATTAAAACAAATAGGATTTTTTTATTTTTATAATATTTTGATGTAGTCGTGTAGCTATTTAATGATATGTTATAATATCCAAGGACTGTCCTTTTCTGTCGCTCAGCGACGTCGTTCGCTAGAGCGAGAAGAGAATACGTATTCACGTGTCACTCGTATTCTCGTCCATTAGTGGACGTATTTTGTCTGATGATAATGATGATGACAGGTGCCAGGGTCTGGTGAACGGCACCAGGGAAGAAGTCAACGCGGCGGAGAGGGCGGAGAGCTCGAAACTACAGCCTGAGGGAGGTCAGTTTATGTGTCAGCGTGTGTGATGACCCTATACTGCTTTCATGAGAAAGAAAGCCGCAAAGTATATGGAGTTTCCGTATTCTTTGCGGCCTTCTGTCTTATGAGGGCAGTATATTGATGCAATAATGCGTATACGCTGTAAACCACACGTATTTTTGTGGAGATTATTAATCTGAAAATCTTGCAGCTTTACGACTAATAGACAATTTTGTACAGCGTTGAAAATTCAAAAGAAATTTCGGAAATCTCAAAAGTTTTTCGGCTCCAATGCAAAGTTTGCATTTTGTAGGTTACAGCGTTTACGCTTTTTGTGTCAATTTTTTTCTAGGATATACTTAGACACTACTTCCCATACCTCGGAAAGGTTAGGCCATATTCCACAAACTGGGGCCAAGTCCGGATTGGTGGAGGTTGTGGGGCTAGTGGCCAACCCCAGTGCCAGAAGTTTTTAAGTCTATAAGGCCTCTGACATGGGTTTACGACTGCCATGTAGTGATAGCAGCCGGCACCAACGCCTTAACGTAGCTTGCGAAGCAAGGAAACGGTCGAAATTAATGCCACTAACAGTCAAACCCATCCAGGTCATGACCGTGTCTGTCTATAGTCAGTTAACCTGCGTGATCGACGCGACCGCGCTAGGCGCACTGAACCACGACCGCTTCAGCTTACAGTTCCAAATACAACTTACAGTCAAACCCATCCAGGTTACGACCGTGTCTGTAGTCAGTTAACCTGCGTGATCGACGCGGCCGCGCTAGGTGCACTGAGCCACCACCGCTTCAGCTTACAGTGACGTATTTTCCCATAGATGGCGCAGAGGAAGGGGAGTCCAGTCGGCAGCTAGAGCCACCTTACCCGCTGTTCAGACAGCATGCGAGATTACACATCAATGCACAACCATTGCCCAGGTAATCCTACTAATACTGGGTTATTTTTTTTCATTATTGTTTTATCAAAAGTTGCTCAGTTTTATAAGTAGAAGCCACTGTGAAGTTTTGTTGGGGGGGGGGGGTGTCCAAAAATAACCCTGTATACCTCACTTCTCATCTCACTAATATTATAAATGAAAGTATGGATGTTTGTTTGTTCCACTTTCACGCCGAAACTATAGAAAGGATTTGGATGTTTGGTAGATAGGTAGGTAATTAAAGCACTCAACTAACACATAGGATACTTTTATCCTGGAAAAGTTGTGGGTTCCCGGAGGAAATGCTAAAAATATGAATTTTTACTTTATCTCTAGATGGCGCTGCCTTAATTTTTTTCTCTCTCTGGACCCACGCTGACGAGGTCGCGGGCGGAAGCTTGTCTGTAATAAATGTAAAAGTTTGGATGTTTGTTTCTCGTTCACGCAAGAACGGCTGAACGGATTCGGATAAAAGGGTTTTGAAGAGTTTGGCCCAATTATCAGCCGCCATTTTTTTTTTTCAATCTGGGTCGCTCATATCAAACAAACAAAAAATTAAGGATAAAAATATGATGATAAATCGTCGATAATCAGTCCTAATTTTCCATCCAGGTTCAACACGTCTCCCGTTTGGCCGGAAGAACTAACCGAGCTGGAGAAGTCTACCTCGCCGGCATGTGATGCTTCGACTTCGTGTCCAGGGCCCCAGTTTACTTTGACCCTCGGCCTTTTAAAACAGCTGAGGACACAGTGCAGTGACCTCACTGCACTCTCATTGGACTACTGCAATATCAACTGTGAGACGGTGTGTATTTACGTCATCAACTTTACTGTGGCCGGTGTGTCATCATTTGTGGCCGCTGTGTTATAAATAGACCATTGACAACTAACCGCTGTGTCATCAACTGTCAGTGTGTCATCAGTTGTGGCCACGATTTCAGCAACAGACCATTGACATTATCTGACCGCTGTGCCATCAACTGGCTGCTATGTTATTAACTGGCCGCTGAGTCATCAACCTGTCAGTGTGCCATCAGTTGTGGCCACGGTGTCATCAACAGAACACTGAAATTCTCTGACCCTGTCATCTTATGGCCTTTATATAATCAATTGGTCGCAGAATCATTAAAATGTCTGTGTGTCTTACCGTGGAGCCCAATACGCTTTTTTACCCGACTGCGCCAGAAGGAGGGTAATGTTTTTTGAGTGTAATGTATGTATGTATGTTTATTTCTTTGGCACGCTCTGTAGCTTAAACGGCTTGATGGATTTTAGCGAGAGGTGTCGTTAGATTCGTCTTGATTCCGAGAGTGACACAGGATACATGAATGCAGTCGGGTAATATATTATTAAATATGGTTAGGTTAGATTATTTTCAAATTGGTTCAGAAATTTCTGTTTTTTGTTTGCAGACTGGCATCAGCATGTTTCCGCCAAAACTCAAGAAGTTGTCTCTAAGAGGAACGAAGTGTTACAATCTGACGAACCAAAGTTTCCTGTTCAAGATTCAGGATTGTCTTCCACTGTTGGAGGTTTGGCAGTTTTTTTTATAAACGTATTACTAGCTTCTGCTCGCTATATCGGTTTTATGTAGGAAATACTAGAAAATATACAAAAAATAAAATATCTGTAGATATAAAATTACTCACTTAATGACGCCGCAACACTATGACGTCACTTCTAGGCATTAAAAAAAATCTCAGAACAAAATGTCGTTTTTAACATTTTATAAAAAGTAACTCAAATGACTAGTAGTCATCAATACAAGGCACGTTAAGCCGTTGGTGCAATCGCTAGATGGCAGTCGTTAAGCCATGTCGGAGGCCTTATAGGCGTGAAAACTTCTGACAATGGGGTTGCCCCACAACCTCCACCAATCCAGACTTGGCCCCCGTGTGTGGAGTATGACCTAACCTTCCCAGTGTACGGGAAGAGACCTGTGCCCCTGCAGTGAGGACGATATGGGTTGTTAACACATCATTTCTGTGATTAGCAGATATGTTTGCTCTGTGTCTGGGTGTATTATATCTACATATGTATGTATTTAAACGTATATGTGTATGTATATCAGTCTTTGGTTCCCATAATACAGGGAATCCTAGTTCTGGGGCCAGACGACCGTGTTTGTCCCGGTTTATTTATTTACTTAAAGTTCTCGAGCGGCGACCGCGCACCGGAAAACGCAGTATAGGCAGGCCTCTCACTCGGTGGACCGATGACCTGGTAAAGGTTGCGGGAAGCCGCTGGATGCGGGCAGCGCAGGACCGGTCGGTGTGGAAATCTTTGGGAGAGGCCTTTGTCCAACACTGAATGACTTTCGGCTGATGATGACGATGATTATTTATTCATCATCGCTGCTACGCAGGAGCTGGACGCGTCGGAGTGCGCGTGGCTGGAGCCCGCGGCGCTGCTGCCGCTGAGCAAGCTGCGCGCGCTGCGGCGGCTGGCGCTGCGCGAGTGCCCGCGCCTCGCCGAGTTCGTGGCCTACTGCGCGCTCGCCACGCGCTACGGCTTCCCCAGCCTCGAGGTTAGTCAGTCACTGCACTTAGCAAAGGGCTACCTACAAATTCCTGTGCTCCCAGTAACTTACCCAGCCTTAATGTCAGACACCATACAATTACCCCTTACGTTACGGCTTCCCCAGCCTCGATCGGTGCCTTTTAGTAGAAGCCTAGTAGGAGGTTGTATGGGTGCACTAAGCAAGGGGCTAACTGCAAATTACTTAAAACCTTACTTAACTACTGTCCCCGCCTCGCCGAGTTCGAAGCCTACTACGTGCTCGCCACGCGCTACGGCTTCCCCAGGCTCGACGTCAGTCAACTCACTGCACTGCAAATTACACTCCCAAATAACATAATTCCAAATCTCATTTTAAAATTACTTCGCTCACTCACCACGCTGCACTAAGCAAGGGGCTAACTGCAAATAACTCTATACTTAACTACTTTACTAATGTACCCAGACTGGAGGTCAGACACCACACAGTAATCTCATGCGCTACGGCTTCCTAAGGCTCGAGGTTAATCGCTGAGTCACCACAATGTACTTAGCAAGTGGCTAACTGCAAATCACTGTACTCCCAATAACTTTGTCATCCTGGACGACAGTTACCATGCTGCACTAAGCAAGGGGCTACCTGCAAATTACACTCCCAAATAACATCATTCTAAATCTCATTCTAAAATTACTTCGCTCACTCTCCACGCTGCACTAAGCAAGGTGCTAACTGCAAATAACTCTTTACTTAACTACAGTACTAATGTACCCAGACTTGAGATCAGACACCACACAGTAATCTCATGCACTACGGCTTCCCCAGGCTCGAGGTTAATCGCTGAATCACCACAATGCACTTAGCAAGGGGCTAACTGCAAATCCCTGTACTCCCAATAACTTTGTCATCCTGGACGACAGTTACCATGCTGCACTAAGCAAGGGGCTACCTGCAAATTACACTCCCAAATAACATCATTCTAAATCTCATTCTAAAATTACTTCGCTCACTCTCCACGCTGCACTAAGCAAGGTGCTAACTGCAAATAACTCTTTACTTAACTACAGTACTAATGTACCCAGACTTGAGATCAGACACCACACAGTAATCTCATGCACTACGGCTTCCCCAGGCTCGAGGTTAATCGCTGAGACACCACAATGCACTTAGCAAGGGGCTAACTGCATTTGCAGGAATTTTCCTGTACTCCCAATAACTTATCCAGCCTGGACGACAGTTACCATGCTGCACTAAGCAAGGTGCTACCTGCAAATTATACTCCCAAATAACATCATTCTAAAAATCATTCTAAAATTACTTCAGTGACCCCAAATAACATCATTCGTAATCTCATTCTAAAATTACTTCGCTGACTCGCCACGCTGCACTAGGCAAGGGGCTAACTGCAAATTACACTCCCAAATAACATCATTATAAATCTCATTCTAAAATAACTTCAGTGACCCCAAATAACATCATTCGTAATCTCATTCTAAAATTACTTCGCTGACTCGCCACGCTGCACTAGGCAAGGGGCTAACTGCAAATTACACTCCCAAATAACATCATTCTAAATCTCATTCTAAAATTACTTCAGTGACCCCAAATAACATCATTCGTAATCTCATTCTAAAATTACTTCGCTGACTCGCCACGCTGCACTAGGCAAGGGGCTAACTGCAAATTACACTCCCAAATAACATCATTCTAAATCTCATTCTAAAATTACTTCAGTGACCCCAAATAACATCATTCGTAATCTCATTCTAAAATTACTTCGCTGACTCGCCACGCTGCACTAGGCAAGGGGCTAACTGCAAATTACACTCCCAAATAACATCATTCTAAATCTCATTCTAAAATTACTTCAGTGACCCCAAATAACATCATTCGTAATCTCATTCTAAAATTACTTCGCTGACTCGCCACGCTGCACTAGGCAAGGGGCTAACTGCAAATGACTCTACTCCTTACTTCCAACTACTGTACTACTGTACCCAGTGTAGATGTCAGACACCACAGAATATTCTTATGCGCTACGGCTTCTCCAGCCTCGAGGTCGGTGGCCACGTTGCGCTTAGCGACTCCGAAGTATCTGGTTTGAGCTGGGTGCGGCCCTTACAAGAACTCCGCGTGTCTGCGCCGGCGCCGCCTCCCCCCCCCCCCTCCATCGTTATGTCACCCTTGTTTAGCATCTCCTCGAGATACATTTTTAATTGAATGATTGGTTTTATAGGCAGTGGACCTACGCGGGTCCCCAGTAGGCGACTCAGAGGTATCTGGTCTGGGCTGGGTGCGGCCCTTACAAGAGCTCCACGTGTCTGCGCCGGCGCCGCGGCCGCCCCCGCGGGCGCATGCGCACTGCCGCGGCGATGCGCTGCCCGCTTTCCGCGAGCTGAGCGACTGGGAGATGAGGGTATGGTGTAGACAGTAGACATTCAACATCAGCCGAAGGACGTCCACTGCCGGACAAAGGCCTCCCCCAAGGATTTCCAAGCTGACAGGTCCTGCGCTGCCCGCATCCAGCGGCTTCCCGCAACCTTCACCAGGTCATCGGTTCACCGAGTGGGGCCTGCCCACACTGCGTTTTCCGGTGCGCGGTCGCCACTCGAGAACTTTAATGCCCCAACGGTCATCTGTGCTACGAGCTATGTGTCCCGCCCACTGCCACTTCAGTTTAGCGATTCTGTGAGCTATTCCGCTATAGACATTAATTGGTTCTTAATATTATGGTGATTATACGGTAACATCCTGTATATACACGTGAAAGATGGAAACGCTAAGTGAAAAATCAGGCAATTTAAATTGTGCCACATAAACGAGAAGAGAGAAAATACTGCATATTATAAAATAACATTTTAAATTTTAAGGAGTAACTCTCAATAAAGTATGGAATAAAGGAAACGTATTATAAAAAATCGATTTACAACCTTTTTTCAGTTTTCGGTACAAATTGTTGATTCATTATTCAGATTTAGTACGGGAATCTCAAAAATAATAATTTAAAAGCGATTTTTTTAAATATTTTTCCTATGCTTGATTCTGAGTAACCCCTTAAAATTTCAAACGCTTTTTTTAACACCTGTATATGTATATCTTGGCCAGGTCATGAAGTGAAGTAACCTCATACTTAAATGGGGAAGAAAACTGACAAAGCTCGCCGATAGAGGCGCTGATATAGCTTGACTCATACTAACTGTCAAAACGTATAGAAAAAATTGTTTACGTGAACTAAACATATGATTATTAAAAAAATGCCGCGTTGTGTGGCGATTGGTTGCAATAATAATTTAAATCAGTAATTTCCTAAAGATTCTCGGATAAAGAAGACGTGGGAAAAGTTACGTTTTCAATTATGTACTTTTCAACTTCGCCTTTAATTGAGGAACAGTCCAAGTCGCATACATTTTCCATTTAACAATTTTACAGAAAAAAACCTAATTTATAACACCTCGATAATAAAAAAAACGCGGAACTAATTGAAAGTTGTTATGAGTCAAGCGTCCGTAGCGCCATCTGCAAATAGCTTTGCGTTTTCTTCCCCATTAATTGTCTGTCCAGAAAATATGGTGTTTATTCTAAAACATGCAGTTACAAACATGTCTTAACTAGTGCGTAACTAGTGCGATGGATAGTCTTTGTCACAAAATGAGTTTATTTTAGGTGCAGTTTTGCTCAGTTTCAATCTTAATTCAGTCATGTTAAAAATTTTGTTGAAACGTTAGATTTAGTCTTCATTCAGATTCAGGATTTAGTCCTTTGAAAACCTTGTTAAAACATTAGATTTAGTCTTAATTCATATTCAGGTCCTAAAACTTGTTATGTTTTCCTTTTTACAGGAGCCAGAGTTTTTCAAGTCCAAGAGTAATGGGATGGAAGCTGAGAATGTTCCAGAGAATACGGTCAATTCAGTGGGTGACCATTTGGATAGGATGCGGTCGGCAGAGGGCGCTGTGTGCGTTGATGCCAAAGGGTACACTCTATGCACGGAAGGCGTAAAGTAAGTTATCTGCAAAGACCATTTGGCCGTAGTTATGCCATAACGATCCAACTGACTTTAAAGTAAGTATGTCACTGACATAAAGTACATTATCCCTTACTTACTTTAAAGTCAGTTGGATCGTTATGGCACAATTACGGCCATTTGAAAATAGTCTGTTTGTACGTTAACGACCAGGGTTTGAAAAAATGACTAAGTTCAAAGACTTAAGCTTTTATTTTTTTAATTTCAGAATCGTAGTAAGACCAAGGGAGCCTATCGGAGACATTATAGTGCGAGGAAGGGATGGACATCAAGATGAGGCCACACCAATAGAAAGGATTGGAGAACTAGCGAAATCAAGAGTCAGAATTGGGGAAATCGATTTTAGGTCGAGGGCTGAGGCAGAAGAAGCGAGGCCGGTAGAAAGAGTTGGAGACATAGAAGATGGAACAATGGAGAGAGATAGAGATATACAGCAAGATCGTCCAGGCAGAGATAACGTCACTATAAAACGAAGAGTAGTTGATGGCAGCGGCGATGGCGCAGTGATGAACGGAGATGAAGCAGGGCCATCCAAGCGATCAAGAGTTGATGATGAAAGATCCACAGAAAATATCAATGAACCTGGTCCATCGTCGAAAGAACCAAGAAATGATGATGAGAAACCAAAGACTCAATACGTCACTTTTAAGCGTCTGTGTCAGTTGAACAATGCGACATCAGCAAACGGAGACGAGGAAGGTCCATCACCGAAATCTGCAAGAACTGATGATGGGAAACCCTCACAAACACAATACGTCACGATTAAGCGCAGAAGCGATTTCAAAATTGATGATGAATTAAAAAAAATGTGTCAAAGTGAAATCAACAATGGTGCTAGTACGTCCAAAAGTGATTCTAGTGTTGGATTAGAAAAATTTGGCAGCGGCTGTGATCGAAACGATACCAAAGATGCTGATGAGAACTTAGATACGACAAAAGATCAATTAGATTCAAATGTTTCAAATGCCTCAGACATAGACGATGATGTATCAAATTGTTCAAAAGCGAATAACCGTGGATCTTCACCTTGCAACTCTGTAGATTCCCTAGACTCAAATAGACCGAAATTCGAAAGATACATACGTTTCCGACAAAACCAAGACCCAGTTGTAATTCAGTGTCCCCCGCAGCAACAAAATCAACAAGAACGTGAAAATCAAGAGAACAATAATGAAAATTTCCAACAGAATAATGAAAATCCACAAGGAAACAATGGTAACGCTGAAAATCAAGATGCCGAACCTCGTCATCATGTCCTCTATGTAAATGTTGGTCAACAACTCCACGCTATATACAGACTTCTACCGGACCGACCGCACTTCCATCATGGTCCTGAGTTCCTCAGAAATTTTCATAACGATGATCTAAATGATGCACCGGATTACAACGTTGACACATCTACGTTTGTGAGTGATTTAGCTGTTAGTAGTTTTGGTAGGGCCGATAGTGATAGTGTGAACTATATACACATCGGACAGAACGGACCAGTGCCTGCGGGTGGCAGCTCCGGTATCCGACCAAGCAGATCCAACTTAAGAGTATTATCTATGACAGGCTTTAGGAATATCACAGATAGGAGTTTAGTGCATCTAGCAACGGCAGCTCCTTATTTGAGGTTCATAGATTTTAGTCGAACGAACGTAACACAGCGGGGCGTTGAGAATTTCAAAAGTTTGAGACCGGATTGTGAGGTTATATACAGTCCGTTCACTGAGAAAAATGAGACTACAAATAATTAAGTAAGTACCTAATTAAATTATGCTAAGTAGGTTTTTTTTTTGTATAAATAATATTGGAAAATATTATATTAGAGAAGTGATCTTTTTATTCGTAGAAAATCATCAAAATGTAGATGCTACTTAAACTGAATATACTTATCTGAAACAGAAAAAAAGTTTTGAACTTTCCATACAGTTTTTTTCTTTTTTTTTCTGGCCTCTTGTGTTGGCCACAATAATTCCGCCAACGTCAACGTAGAAATAATTTAAATATACGGAAGAAAATGTTCGGTTAGACTGAAGATATTTTTTTTGCTGTACAGAGTTTGCAAATCAGCGTTTTATTTATTGAATACTGTCAAATTGTCATATTTTAGATTTTTGTTTCGATTAGGGTGTGTTTCCACGGAGCGGAGACGTGCCGAATTGACCAATCATATTACTCGAAATGAAGTGGAGCGGAGATTTTGAGTAATCTGATTGGTCACTTTTGCACGTCTCTCCGCTCCAGTGGAAACGCACCCTTAAAGTTGTTAAATGATAAACGGCATCTATCAATTGCCGTTTGCCAGAAGAAAAAAAACCTGTAGGTATATTTCCAAAATGGAAAAGAGAGCGCAAATAAAAGTAATATAAAAAAATATACAAACAAAAGCTGTTTGGTTCGCTGTGTGGGCGAATGTCTGTTCCGTGATATTTTATTGTTATTTAAGTATAAATTTTGACTTTTTATTAAATAATTTAAAGTCAAAGGATAATGCTAAAAAACCAGAGCGAACAGATACAGCATGTGGTTCAATTTTTTTTTAATGTTTAGTGATATAATTCTATGAATATTTCACTATAAGGTTCTGTGGCTAAATGGGTGATATAGCTATTTGTTTTTATTTTTTACAGTTTTTATTCTTCTATTGTGGCCGTGAAAGTGTTGTAACACTACTAAAACTTTAGGGTACTATTTATATCCTCGAATATACCCAAATTGACGATATCTAAAAGCTTGAAAAATCACCCCTGATAAAAACAAATAGCAATATCACACACTTAGCCACAGAATTTTATAGTGAAATATTCATAGAATTATATCATTAAATATAACTAACATTTTGAGCTATCTGTTCGCTCTGGGTTTTTTTTCATAGTTCGTGAGCATTGTCCTTTATAACCAGAAGGTGAAATACGCCCAGTCTGTATGGAAAAACTGAAAGCTTTGCCCTACAAAAGGCATAGTATTGTATTTTTTAAAATTCTTATTTAAAACTACAAACGATCTCTTTGGAGACGTCGGCCGCCATCTTGGATTAAAGGCGTTGTTCGTAATCGTCGTTTCCTTTTTCTAATATGAGACCGTCCGTCCCTAAAAAAATAAGTTATTTTAAATTAAATAAAATATTAACCTTTTTGTGTCAAAAGTTTTTGACACAGTGTTCCATGAAAGTGTTAATAAAAAAAATACACCTTTAATCTAAGATGGTGGTGACCGCGCACCGGAAAACGCAGCGTAGGCAGGCCTCCATCTCCAACTCGGTGGACCGACGACCTGGTGAAGGCTGCGGGAAGCCGCTGGATGCGGGCAGCGCAGGACCGGTCGGTCAAAAACAAAAAATCGTTGGGGGACGCCTTTGTCCAGCACTGGACGTCTTTCGGCTTATGATGAATCCTAGATGGCAGCTAATGCTGATAGAGGTAAAACATTGGATTATTCATGAGAACTTCATACTTAAGCAATCTTCATCATCACTGCCTCACAAGAAAGAAGGCCGCAAAGTATACGGAAACTACGGCCGGCAACGCACTTGTGACTCCTCTTACGGGCGGCAACGCACTTGTGACTACTCTTACGGCCGGCAACGCACTTGTGACTGCTCTTACGGCCGGCAACGCAGTCGTGACTACTCTTACGGCCGGCAACGCACTTGTGACTCCTCTTACGCCGGCAACGCACTTGTGACTCCTCTTACGGCCGGAAACATACTTGTGACTCCTCTTACGGCCGGCAACGCACTTGTGACTACTCTTACGGCCGGAAACATACTTGTGAATCCTCTTACGGCCGGCAACGCACTTGTGACTCCTCTGGCGTTGCGGGTGTCTATGGGCGGCGGTAATCGCTTACCATCAGGTGATCCGTCTGCTCGTTTGCCACCTATCACATAAAAAAAACTCCATATGCTTTGCGGTTTTCTTTCTTTTGAGGGCAGAATATGAATAAAAAATGGAAATACTCCACCTTTTCTAGGGTAATAGTGCCCACAAACTGGGCTAAAATGCTTAATACGATTTAGTCTTTCTAAAAAAAGTATCTTACGTATATATGAATTATAGTGAACTTAAGTTTTTATGTTTGTATTCGAAAAGTAAATGGTAAACCTAGAATTTACCGTGTATGTAAAACATTAGGAACGCCTTGTTCATTTTCTAGTAATTTTACCTACCGTAAAGAACACTATTTTGACTTTATAAATTATTTAAAATAAACAGTAGGTATATTAAAAATTATAAGTTATTTTGTATAGTATAGGCACCTATTTTTGCTTTAAAACATTATTTCTTTCAGTAAAACCTGAAAAAAAATATCTTAATATATTAAATACAGGTTGTCCGAAACAGGTTTCCGAAAACTTTAAGGGCTTACTCAGTAGACGAAACAACAACTTTCCACAAGAATTTTTTACAAAATTATAAACTTGATTGGACAGTTTGTATGGAGAAGCCGATTTCTTTTTTCGTTTTCTGAAAAAAAATCTTGTGGAAATTTGTTCAGTTTCGTCTACTGAGCAAGCCCTTAAAGTTTTCGGAAACCTGTCCCTTACACCCTGTATAACTATCTTCTATAATATACAGTATGTTAAAAAAGTACGTTTGAAACTTGTTGTGAGTCTTACACACGTTTTTTTTTAACACTGTATACAGGGGTTAAAAAGTGCGTTTGAAATTTTAAGCGGTTACTCAGAATCAAGTATAGAATACAGGAAAAATATTGTTACGTGCGAGGGTTCGAAGATTTGAAGTCAAACACCAATGACAGGTTCCGAGGATTTATTCACCAAATTCCAGCACAAGGTCAAAAGGTCGTCGAAGATATCCGCTGTTATCGCCTGGAGTTCGCTTCGAAGTGTCTTCACCGCTAGTCCAAACAGAACTGATCGCCCGACTCACTGGCGGCTATTTATATACGCCGCGGTTACGGTCTAGAAAGTACGAGAGGTGACTCACACATTCGTACATCTCTCTGTCCTTATCCATTTCTGGAATATTTGAGACGGTTCTTTTACTAGAACTATAATACAGTGACAGAGGTTGTCAAACTTTTCCAGTGGTTCTCAATCTATTTTGGTTAGACCGCGGCAATATTAAAAAATCCAAACTTCAATATTATTTCAGTTTCTCCATCGACGTAGAAACATTTGTTTCATCGTCGATGAGTTTCAACATTTGTTTCTACGTCGATGTTTCTCATACCAATTCTTGATTCACTATTCTGATTTAGTATGGGAATTTGAAAAAAAAATTGAAGAGCGGATTTTTTCAATATTTTTCCTGTATTATAATAGGTACTTGGTTCTGAGTAACCCCTTAAAATCTCAAACGCACTTTTTTAACACTCTGTATAGTCGATATTAATATTTGATACTTAATAATTTATTTATAGCTTTAGTTATTAGTTATTACCTGTATTATAAACTATACGCCTTGACATGTTTGCATTTTAATTTCTAAAAATGTCCTATATTGCATTGCAGAACGGTAAAAAGATTATACATCTTATCTCACTAATTATAAATGCGAAAGTATAGATGTTTGTTTATTCTGCTTTCGCGTTGAAACTACTGAACCGATTTGGGTGTTTGTTAGGTAGATAGATTCAAACACTCGATTAACATATAGGCTACTTTTTGTTCCGGTAAAATGCATGGTTCCCGTAGGATACCTTAGAGACAGTCATAAAGCTACATCCACGCGGGCGGAGTCGCAGGTAAAAGCTAGTATAATTATATGATTGAAATCGCGGACCAAATTTTAACTGAGGCTGGGGTTTCTGCTCAAGAAACTGAACAACTTTCTCTAAGAAACCAATTCAATCGGAGCAAAAAAATTGGATTCTTCATACAAACCGATGAGCTGAGTAGCTTCTTGCGAAAGTCCCAACTTTTTTTGCTCCGATAGAATTGGTTTCTTTACAGAAAATTGTTCAGTGTCATTACTAGAATATCAATAAGAAGGATTAAATACAGGATGTAACAAAAATGGTGTAGGACCCGTCAACTGAGGATTCTACTCATCGTATGAACTTTTCGAAACTTACGTGCATTTTCATACCGACTGCTTTAACGGTGAAGGAAAACATTGTGAGGAAACCTGCACATCTGATTTCTAGTTGTGTATGATGGTCGCGTTGCACACGTCCATAGGTGTAAATCTTAAATGCCCTACACGTGACCGCGGGTGATGATAAGTGCAACACCAGGCAACCGCCGCCTCTACCTTGTGGATAGGACGGTTAAATTGTGCCACACGATAAGAGAGAGAGACACATCGTACTGAACAACTTTTTTTCTACGACTGGTCAAATCGCAAAAATGGCAAACAGATGATCAATTTGTATGAAAAGTCCAAATTTTTCCTTGTAATTTGAGCAAAGTCAAAGAACAAAAGTTGTTCAGTACGGTGAGTAGAATCCCCAGTTTACGGGTCCTACCTACACCAATTTTGTTACACCTGTATAAAAAAAAGTTGAAATAGTAAAATTGTTAAAGCAAAAAATCGTATAAATAAACCTTGACTGACTCGGTGGCTCAGTGGTGCTCCTGACTACTGATCCGAGAGTCGTGGGTTCGATCCCCACCCAGGGCAAACATTTCTGTGATTAGCAGATTTGTTTGCTCTGTGTCTGGGTGTATTATATCGAGGGTTCACGGGCGACTTGTATTAAGCGACATTTTTGGAAACACAGGTAACCTCTACTTTAAAAAATTATTTCTTACAAAATACCTCACAAAAAATAACTTCTGAATAATATTTAAAATATTAAGAATATCGAGAATCTATATAATACTAAGAAGTTAAGTTTTAATGATTATTTTTCTAAGAAATATTTTTTTAAATCAGTCTCCTGAACATTTCTAAAAATGTCGCTTAATACAAGTCGCCCGTGAACCCTCGATATCATATGTATACTATGTATTTAAAATGTATATGTGTATGTATATCAGTCTCTGGCTCCCATAGTACAGGGAATCCTAGTTTGGGGCCGGATACTATTATTATTTATTCATTTCCAATACTGTTTTTTATTTTATTTTGGAACATAAATTGAAAGTTTTATTTTTATTTGAATTAAGTAATTTATTTATTATTTAATAATCTATCGATTGCTGCACACGTTCTCCATATCTGGTGTTTCTAAATGCGTCAAATTAAAATATTCTGTCACTTCTGGCCATAATTGATGAACCACTCCCGGATTTCCAGAATTACTGTCCTTTAAAAACAATATTTAAATTAAAACTAAAGTAAATATCGCTGTCATTTCATCTCATAAACTTAACTTTTAGGTTTAATTGTTTTCGAATACGTATCAAGAACGTGCAAAATTTATTAATTCCGCTAGGCATGTTGTATTCTTGTTTTGTATGATTTTAATATATGTTCTTAGCGATGTATTTAATTATCCAGTTGCCCAAGTCTTAGTTATAAGAATATTTTAATAGGTTCTTTTTTTCAATTCTAGATAGAAGGATAACCCCGGGTTGTCTGGAAAAAATAGCTTTTAGCGATAAGACCGCCCAGATTGTACTACTTGTTTCTTTTTCTCTTTTGTTTTGTATATGTTATGTGTATTTGTATTGTAGTCAATAAAGAGTATTTGATTTGATTTGAAGGATAATTGAAAAAATACTTATAATGTGATCTCAAAATAGGTATCTGCCGCAACTCGAACTGGGGTTTCTACCAAAAAACTACGACTTCCTTCAATGAATATTATACATGTCAGTCAACTCGTAAAAAAATTTTGGGCTCTTCATACAAATCGATCAACTGAACGGCTGACGCCTAGTAAGGATTTATTATGAGATAAAAAAAGCGTCGCGTCGGTGGCGCAACGGGTACTTACGTTATGTTTCAACAAATAGTTCCTTTGCCGTTATGTTGGCACCACTGTCTATCAACGACATCAATACGCGAAGACTCTTCTACCGATTTTGTTAGTGTGTGTCTGCATTCTATGTAGTGTGTGTCTGAGTTCTATGTAGTGTGCGTGGAAAACATTGCTGCCAACATAACGGCATAGGAACTATTTGTTGAAACGCATTATAGTGACGGTGAATGAAAACATCGTGGGGGAACCTGCACATCTGATTTCTAGATGTGTAATGATGGTCGTGTTTCACACGTCGCACTATGGGGCCTTTGTTCGGTATCAGCGATCAAAATAGCATTTTTGAAAATATTGTTATAACTTCATTTTTTTTTATTTATTTACAATTTTGAGACATCTTTTTATGCCATGATAATATTTTTACCCAATTTTATGAACCGAGTTAATATTAACGGCACTTCAAAGTTAGCATTTCATTGCAAAAATTGTTTAGAAATTTTGTTTACGTTCAGTAATATTTTTTTTTTCTCGTCACCTTGGCAGACAATGCACTCAAGTATTTAATGTTGTCAAAGTAGGTTACTTATAGGATTTAATCCATATTTTTCATATTATATTGCCTTCCGTAATGCCACAGGCCGTCATAAACAGGACCACTTCACTTTTCTATATAGGCGCCTGTAACTTTTGTAAAGGCAAAGCGCCAGATATTTTTTGTACCTTAATTTATAGGTAATATATAGTTATTTAATAAACTACATTCAAAAGTTATGGCGCTTTGCCTTTTCATCATATTTTTACTAAAAGTGCTTATTTGAAAAATATTTCAAGAAATTATTTCAATATATTTTTTAAACGTTTTATTTAATTTTAGAGCTTATTTATTTAATTCTATAATTAATTTAATTTTTTTAAGTCATTACCATATTTTCTGTATTAAAAAATAATTTATAATTAGAAATTTATATTTTCTGTATATAGTTTGTTCAAAATGAGGCTTAAAAAGATAATATTATAATGCTTATGTAGGTATATTTGTATATAATAAACATATAAATAAATAAATAAATATTATCTGGCTCAAATCACACACGTACTTTTGGCCTCAAACTAGGTTTATCTGTATTACGGGAAACAGAGACTGAAATACTTAATAGATTTTTTATCCAAAATTGGTAAATATATTTAAATACATACATATATAGATATAATACAATCAGAAACATCAAAAAAATATTCTCTTCGCAGAAATGTTTGTCCTGCGTGGGGATCGAAACCATATGGTACTACATGAGACCCTACGTGCATAAAATACTGATTCATGGTTATTTAATAATACAAACAGTCGTATTACCCATTGGGCAGCTATCTGAGGAGGCACAAGAGGCCCAAAATTAAGATTTAAAATTTTATCGGGATCACCTTAGCATAAAAGCATCAATGACGAGTACAATAACTGATATCTTTCAAAAAATGCTCTTGTCTTCAGATCTGTATGTAACTTTGTCCAGAAGGATGGAAAATAAGAATAAAAACACCTTGTTAAAGAAGTAATTGATTTGCTGCAGCAGAAAATTTTTATAAGTCAGTGCCCACAAGTGTTTTTTTTTTTTGTATGTATGTTACGCGATTACTCCGCCAATTATGACTTGATTTTGATGATTCTTTTTTTATTAGGTAGATTATACTTTGGAGGTGTTCTCATATAAATTTTATCAAAATTGATTCAGCGCTTTTGAAAAAATCAACAAAAACTAAAAAAAAACATAGCAAGGTAGCTGTTACGATTGAAGTCGGTTGTTTTTAACGTATTCAGCGTTGTCATTAATAGTTTAATCGCTCTAAAGACAAAACGAACGAAAACATAATTTTGATCACGTTTTTGGAAAATGGCCCCACTGTGCGTCGGTAGGTGTAAATTAAATGCCCTACACGTGACCGCGGGTGATGCTAAGTGCAACACTAGGCAACCGCCGTCTATACCTTGTGGATAGAACGGTTGAATGTGCCACACGATAAGAAGAAGATGATTTGATTTACTTATGATTTAAAATTAGGATTACTAAGGATCAAGTGAAATACAGGGTGTTCTTGTACTTTACCTAGTCAATTCTCAAAAATAATTTGGACTCTTCATACAAATCGATCACCTGATCGGATACCTATCTGAAATACTATACAGGCTGTTAAAAAAGTGCGTTTGAAATTTCAAGGGGTTAAACCGGAATCAAGTATACGTAAAATACCGGAAAAATATTGAAAAAAATTCGATAACATTTTTCAGTTTCCCGCACTAAATCTAATGGGCGGCGGTAATCGCTTACCATCAGGCGATCCGTCTGCTCGTTTTCCATCTCTGCCATTAAAAAAAAACTGAATAGTGAATAACAATAATTAAAAAATGTATATCGGATTTTTTCTATATTTTTCCTGTATTGTATACTTGATTCTGAGTAACCCCTTGTCTCAAATCAGGGTTCGTAAATATCCGATATTTATAATAAATATCAAAATATCAGATATTTTTGATATATATCCGATTTTACGATATTTTTGATATTTATCAAAATTACATACTAATTTCAATTTCTTACTCTAATATTTTTTTTTCGAAATAGCTGAATTTAAATGTAGGTATATATGTTTGATAATTTGAAGATGTTGATCAAAATAACATTCAAATTTTATACTCTGATATGTTTTTCGAAATAACTGAATCTAAAATATTTATTTTATTTTTGTCAATTTGAAGATAGTTAGTTAAAATAAACTCATTTATTTATTATTGTTATAATCATATCTTTATTCTTTGGATTTGGCATATTCATACTTAAGAATCAGCTATTAAAAGCTAGGAAAATATAAATATAAATATTGATATATGTATATCAAGCATAAATATCAATTGATATATATCATGATATATATCCAATATATATCAATTGATATATATATATATCATGCGAACCCTGTTTCAAATACACGTTTTAACACCTATATAGCGTTCAACGCCCAGACTGACTATAGGCTCCTTGTGGTCTGTTGTTGAGAGTTTATTTTTGTGAAAAATAGTTTTTTTTAGTTAAATTATGCCCTGGAATTGATACTTCATATAAATGTTTAACCGCCTCCGTAAACTTGTGGCTTATCTGCTCGCTTCATATCAGGAGGTCGTGGGTTCGATTCCCGGCGGTGTCCAACTTTGTAGGAGTCGTTTCGGTTGGTGGTAGGGCATTTTCTGAGCCCGCCTGGCTAGCTACCACCATCTTATATAAGCCTTGCCGCCAAACATCAATGTTAACAGCAGTGATGTGTTCCGGCATAAAGATAAGATAGCCAGTTCCCCATTGCATTGGGAAATCTTGGTAAGCCCGCTTCCATTTTCGGCATCATCATCACTTCCCAAGGGCTTACCAATTGAGGGTAATAAAAAAATGTGTCTATGCCAACTGGGTGGCAACTTTAAAAAAATGTAAACTCTATCTGACGTAAAGGCTTCTTAAAAATAAAACGTACAGCCTAAGGATAAAAAAAGTAATTATCTCGAGAATAAGGTAAGTTAAAAAAATATATATATATGTGTATTTTATTTTTGTATTTTCTACATAAAACACATTCTACAAAAACTGGGGGTCAGTTGTCATGTCAATAACAGATTGCATTCGAAAGGAATTCGAGCTCAGTCGGCGGAGGTAACTGGGGCAGAGCGCGGCCGTGCAAATCTGTAGTCCACACATAACGGGGCTTGCTTTTTAACGCGTCCGAGGCTGGCGACCTTTCGGCCAGTAGCACTAACTTGCTTTTATTAAAGTGCCGTACGTTCAACGAAAAATATCGTATGAAATAATTGACCACGCTGAATACGTTAAAAACAACCGACTTCAATCGCAACAACTCCAATTTTGCTGTTTTTGTTGATTTTCTCAAAAACCGCTGAATCGATTTCGATAAAATTTATATGGGACCACCTGTGAAGTATACCCTTTTAAACAAAAAAAGAATTTTCCAAATCGGTTCAGGCGTCTTCGAGTAATCGGTGAACATACATAAAAAAAATTAAAAAAAAAGATTCCGACAAATTGAGAACCTCCTCCTTTTTTTGAAGTCGGTTAAAATAGGCGGCCGGGAATGACCGGAATCGCGGGTATGATTGTTATCAAATTATTATTTTTGATTGCTTTTAATGAAAAAAAAGTAATCGATAAATCCCATCGAAAATAAAATTACGCAATTTCATATACAATTTCCATGTAAGTAGATGATTTAAAAAAAACATATATAAATATTGAAAATGTAGTAGAACGTTTCAAAAACTCTGTTCATTGAATATACTTCGCCTTGTTACACCCCGGACACTTTATACAAATATCGCGTTATTGTTTACTACATAGAAATTTGACACTTCTTCATGTCTGTGCACGTGTTTATGTGTGTGTGAGTATATAGGTCTGCTTAGGCTAAGGCTTCTTGGTCATACGGCCTTGTCGTATACAACTTCGTATCTTATCAGTTTATTTCAAATTATCAATTTTTTTGTTATGGAAGAGCGAGGTATCCTGACACACGTATTTTTATACTTAAAAGGAAATCATAACCTTGTTTTATAAAGTAAGGTAAGTGACCCAAATAAGGGCCTACCTTATTTTTTTCTTGACGTAATTAAGTAGGTTTTTAACAAAAACTCACTCATCTTTCGAAATATTAATCTTTATTGATTAAACTTTAAAATAAATATAGTTGAATCGTTAAAAAAACAAAAATCAGACTTCTGGGACTCAAAATAAAAAAAAAGTCCTTTAGGCCGTATTGGGAGACCCATGCCGCAATAAGGCCTTTCATACTAAAAGAAAGAAAAAACAATCATTAAACTTCAGGTACTAAAACATATCAACGTAATGTTATTTAAATTTAGTAAGATCCTTTAGTAATCATATTTGGGCGTTATAATCAGTCATCATAATCGTCTCAACATATTATCCTTCCTTTCTTCATTTTCTTCAAGCAATCTCCTGAACAGTATTTTTTTTATCAGCAGGGGTTAAGCCAACACACAGCTCATGATACCTACCAGATATTACAAGCAAGGCATTGCCACATGTCATCCATTCGATATGATAGGCCTTATTTGGACCTGTCGTATGTGTAAGAAAAAAAAATATTACAGAAAATACATTGAAAAAATGGCGTATAAATGCTTATGTAGGGGTTACTAAACTTTTAAATTACATAACATACAAAAAAAAATCTCGGCATGCGTGCAAAAATATCAAAATACTTACATCATTACCTGTAGAAATTTTATAAAACAGGCGTACTCTCCGCGTCCCGACTGTTTTCGACTACATGTTCCGACATACTCGTGGTAAGCGGCGCTCGCTATTCTTGTATGTGTCAGATACATCCTTACGCACACCACTGTAAACTTTCGCGGTTATTTGAAATGTCTAAGCGGGAAATTTGAAACCTAGGCCTTATTGGGGCATAGGCTTTATTTGGGTCTCTTACCTTAGTTAATTTTTTTTTCATTATTTTCATTTCTTTGAGAGTTTAGCAAAGTCATAAAGCGATAGTTTTTCAATACGAAAAGTTGAGGTTTCAGTTACAAAAAGCAAAATAAAAAAGGGGAACTCCCATACAAAGTTCATCAACCAGCTGACGGATTTGTATAATAATAATAATTTATAATAATTTTATTGCGTAAACTAATTATATACAACTTGATTCATGTTGAGACTTCCTTTTAGGTATTTAAATATACCTGTGCCAGGAAGTCTCGCTCTTCCTTATCATTACATTTAGTTAACTTATAATTTTTACTACACTATTCTTAATTACTTATTAATATTTTAATAAGAACTATTTTAATACAAAAATATTATAAAATAAAAAGAGAAAGTGTGTGTGTGTGTGTGTGTGCGAGTGTGTGTGTGTGTGTGTGTGTGTGTGTGTGTGCGTGTGTGTGTGTTTGCGTGCGTGCGTGCGTGCGTGTGTGTGTGTGCACGCGTGTGTGTTAATGAGTTGAGGTAACTGAAATTTACTCAATGACCTCTAGCAGGGCTTCAGTTTCATTATAACTGAGGGATTGTAGCCATAACACCAGAGTTTTTTTACATTCAGATAGTTTCATGGGGTAAATATCCAAAACTTTATTTATTTTGTTATACAGAAAAGACGATCGGGTTGGAAATTGGCATGATGCAAAATAAGTTCTGTTTATGTTTGCTCGAGTGACAATGTCCTTGCGTCTTTTACTGAGGTTAAGAATATCAAAGACTAGTGATTTGTGTTTTTTTAAAATAGTGCAAAGCACATATAGCTTTCTAACAGACAAAAGATTACAGGTTGAATAAAGCTGTTGAGTTGGAAACCTCATTTGTTTGAAGTACATGACTTTTAAAAGTCCACGTTGTGAGCGTTCCACGTCCAAGAAATATGTCTTTGAAGCACCTCCCCAAGCTGGGATGCAATATATTAACAGAGATTGGGCTAATGCAACGTAAATTTTATTTAAAAGGTTGGGTTGAGCTATGTGTCGCAAGTTTTTAAAAATCCAGATAATTTTTCGTATTCTGCATGCTACAAGTTCTAAATGCGTGTACCAGTCCAACCGTTGATCGAGTATTACTCCCAAGTATTTAACAGATGTTACTCTGTTAAGGAGGGCGCATGAACACCGAGATTTATCGGAGTTATTATGACACTTGTGGATCCTGATACGGAAGTCATCATTAGGGCGTGTTCTACTGTTAATGCTAAAACAGATGTAATTTGTTTTTGTCACATTAAGTGTAAGAAGATTTTTCTCAAGACATTTAGCCACTAAATTAAGACCTAACTCAGCTGCAGTATGCACAGATTGCCAAGATTTGCCGGAAAACAGTATTGCGGTATCATCAGCATACGACAAAATATGTGCACCATTCACATTTAGGTTACAGAGGTCGTTTATGTATACAAGAAACAGTGTTGGCCCGAGCACACTCCCTTGTGGGACACCATAATTTACGTTAGCATTATCACTTGTGTATTGTCCTATCTTTACCTTTTGTTTTCTTTTACTTAGATAGTCAATGAACAGAGAGAGAGGTGTACCTCTGATACCAAGTCTTTCAAGTTTGTGTATAAGAGTGGATACAGAGACGGTATCGAAGGCCTTTTTCAAGTCTAGAAATACCGTTAAGCACTTATCGCCACGGTCAAGGTAGCTAGTGATCAAAGAACTTAAAGCGAGAACCGCATCTTCTGTAGATTTACCTTGTCTAAAGCCATACTGTGTTTCCGATAGAATATTGTATTTATTAAGATATTTAATAAGCCTAATGTTAATTAATTTTTCTATTATCTTAGAAATAGCTGGTAAAACTGATATGGGCCTATAGTTGTTTACATCGTCTCTGTCTCCACACTTATATACCGGTGTTATGATTGCCTGTTTTAAAAGAGAGGGGAAGATACCTTTATTAAAACAGAGGTTACTAAGATGGCATAAAATGGGGACAATTAGTTTATTTGCTAGTTTAAGGAATTTTGTTGGGATACCATCCCATCCCGGTGCACTTTCAGACTTGAGGTTTAACAGAATTCTGTCCACCTCGTCATTGTCTGTCTCAAGAAGCACGAAAGACGTAGGCTGCATACCGAATGTTAAAGAGTTATCTAGAGGTTCATCTCTGCCCGCAGAAATATCATTAGCGAGATTTTCCCCTATGTTTGCGAAAAAGCCATTAACATGGTTCACTGATTCTACTGGAGAAGTTTTAACATTAAGAAGATCTAAATTACTAGTCTTTTTTTGACTTATGTTAGTAATATTCTTAATACAGTTCCAAAGACTTTTTGAACTACTTGTTGATATTGCTAGTTTTTCTCTTTCATAACAGCGTTTAAGTTTTCTGATCAATTTAGTACAAAAGTTTCGATATCTCTTGAAAGTTATACGGAGCACTTCATTATGAGGATCAGAACGGAGTTGCTTTTGCATTTTATTCCTGTTTCTAATACATTTGAGGACGCCAGGCGTGATCCAAGGCTTAATTGTTCGTTTATTTTTAGGAACAGAAATAGTAGCAGTATTTTCTTCTAGAGATTGTGAGATTTTATCAACGAGTAACTTCACAACTCTATTAGGATCGTCACAAAGCAAAAGGTCAGCTAAATGTTTTTGAGCAAGGCTGTTAAGTGCCGCGTTATAGTCTGTGATAGTTTTTATAAAGGAGCTAGGCTTTTCGCAAGAGATATCAGACAAACAAAGGAATATCATTAGGTGATCAGTTATGCTGGTATTTAAGATAGCCACCTTAGCAGACGTTTTCTTACTATTCAATTTTAGAATAAAATGGTCCAGGCAGTTACCATCCCTGGTAGGCAAAGTGTGTCCTGCTAACAGCCCGTGATTAGCTAACATGTTCAGATAACCAGATCTGTTATTCCTATCGTAAGGTTGCTCCGTTGGTTTAGAGATTAGGTTAATATTAATATCACCGGTAATTACTATATTATTACCAGTTTTAATTTTTTCAAGACACAAGTTTAAAGAGTCAATAAACTGATCAGCATTTGTGTTCGAGGGTGAGCGGTAAATTCCCAAAAGTGTCAAATCATCAACATCAATTTGGAGACATGACGCGTGCTTGAGCTTAATTTCCTTTACTTTAGATTTAATTGACTCTTTAATATATATTACTACTCCATCATTCTGATTCAGATGATGTGTGGTAGCAAACACTGAGTAATTGGAGATACATGGGACTGGTTTGTTCCGATTAAGCCTACACTCCGTCAAGATTATAAAATCTGCGTCACAGCCAAGTTTGTGTAAATTTACTTTAAAATCATCAATGTTAGTATATACAGAACGGATATTTTGGGAAACAAAAGTAAAGTCATGAGTTTTACCTGGAATATGTTTACGGAGATCCTCAATGTCACACGATATGGCTTCAGCGATGTCTGTACTGTCTATTTCTTTTACGACTATAGAAGTGCTATCCAAAAAATAAAAATAAAAATGAGTATAAATGAGTTATCTATCTATCTATCTATCTATCCATAATTAAGACGAGTTTTGGGACTGCAGTGGTTATTTAGATTTCCGTCAATACCGTTTATACCACGTAGGAGTTTGGAAACTTTGTAACCCCATTTATGTAATGGAATGTTTTCAGAGTAAAGATTGTGAAAGATAGCAAAGCAGTAAGATGTGTTTGTTTGTGTTTGCGAGGTTTGTAATAGTGGTAATGTGGTGTGAGGCGAGTATGTAATGTGTAGAAACAATACTTTAAGTAACTTAAGCATTAAAATTATAACTAATGTGAGATAAAGACAATACAGCGTCAGCGAGCAAAACCCTCCAGTTATACCGTCACATAGTCAGGTATCCAAAGCCTGCTGCATCAGTTGGTTTACTTGAGCTTCAGAGCGTATAGTTATTATGGGTGAGTTTTCATCCTTACGCACGTACACCTTCCCGAATGCAGTCCAGCAGAATTTGTAACCATTAGTTTTTGCTAGGTCTCGCGCTAAGAAGTGAAGACGAGATGCTTTTGCAGTCAACTGCTCGGAGACGAAGACGGGGGTGTCCTCAGCTACGCGGTGGCCCAGGTGTTTTGCACATAGTTTCGTTTTGTGTTTGATGTTGAACGCCTTCGTCATTTTTAGCATATCTGTTTTCACAATCGTTGAGTTAGTCTCTACTATAATCGGTGTGTTTGTTATTTCCTTTTTTCCTCGTACTCTATAGATGTCGCGGATATCCTGTTTATTTATGCTACTACCCAAGTTTTCTGAGAGACACATCACCATTTCAATGAGGTCCTGCCTTGTTTCATTATTTTTCTTTGGCACATTTCTTATTTCAAAGTTTGACTTTCTCGCGTTCCTCTGCATGTCTTCTACTTTATCTTCTAACATGGCTATGTATTTTCTGTCTTCCTGTGCTTTATTCTCAAGTAAATCGATTTTCTTACGAAGTTCTTCATTTTGAGTGGTGAGAAATGCCACTGACTGCTCAATATTTTGGTTGGATTGCTGGATTTCCTTTAAAGTCGGGGCAATTTTCTGCAGTTCCAGCGTTTGAGTTGACATAAAGGTAGCCATCATGTTCCTTATTTCTTCCAATTCCGAGGTCATACTATCATCTCTTTTACGTTTGTTTCGGGTGAACACGAAGTTTGGCGGTGTAGTTTTATCCTTAGATCCAAGCGTACTTAGGTCTGATTCGGAAAGAGACTTGTCCATTCTGTCGTCCATTGTACCAAGTTTGTAGAAGCACACAAGAGGTAGTCCTAAGATGCTGTATTGTATGGAGTGCCCTGATTCCGTAGCGCATGCGCTGCCCAGATCCGCAGAGAAAAAATGGCGGCGATAGCACGTAGTGTGATTGGCGAAGGGGCGGGGCTAACCACAATGCACTGGGCGGAGCCAAGGATCTCAAGATGGCGTCGCGCACAGGCGTTGGGCGTATGCGCAGCTTGGTGAGATAGAAATATCAGCGCACTTACTCTGTCGATTACTCCTGGTACCGGGTTAACAGGTGGCTTAATCTCTTCGTCGGTTATGCACTCCTATTTTTTGTACCTTGATTAAATTTTGAAAAATCTTTTATTTTATTTTAATAAAATGCGATATAGGGTTTCAAACACGTGTACGCCTATCGGCGGTCCGGGGGGAAGAGTCCAAAAATGTTTTTTTATTAACCGTAAGTTTCTTTGAAAAATATGTTCAGTTTGATGAGTAGAAGCCACGGTTAAATAAAATATTACTGGAAATTTTTTGTTACCTGTATAAAGGCGGCGGTAGGCACTTTCCATCAGGCGCCATAGTCATTTGCCAGTTCACATAATAAAATAATCACTCATTTTAATTTTCTGCACGGGTAGCATGAGGCGTAGACAAAGCTGTTTGTCGCGCCAAACGCGAGAAAACAGCTCAGCTGTCTCTTTCATTAGCTTAGCGTTAGAACGGAACAAATGCTTTTAAAACTCGCGTCGCGCGCGAGATACGTCGTCATGCTACCGGTGCTGGACATTTTTTTATCACCTGTAAAACCCCAGAAGGATTTTCAGTGCCTTACCGATTATCGTCGGTTAAATCAAGCTTAAACTAACGTTTAACCGCGTTAGTGCCTCTGACTCTAAATACTTATTCTTTGTTTTGCTGTTTTGCTCCAAGCCGCTAATTCGCGTCAAAATATGTCCGAGCCACTTCTGTCGCTTTCTATGTCATGTCATTGTTATCTGCACTGTCTGTGTATCTATAAGTTAGTTTATCTTTGTACTGACTAATACAAATACAGGGTGTTAAAAAGTGAGTTTGAAATTTTAAGGGGTTACTCAGAATCAAGTATAGAATACAGGAAAAATATTACAAAAATCTGATCTACAACTTCTTATCGTGTGGCGCAATAGGAATAAGAAAGCGAAAGAAATACTCAATTCTAAAAAAAAAAACTTTTGGACTTCCCATTCAAAATTGGCGGATACGTTGATCAGGAGGAGTCCAAAGAATTGAGTATAGGTTCCTTGAAGAAAGTTGTTCAGTTTCATAAGTAGAAGCTACTGTTAGTTAGTTACTGCAAATCCGCTCTCTTCAAATCACGAGGTCACGGGTTCGATTCCCGGGGATGTCAATCTTTCTGGGCTTCGGTTTGGAATAATTTTCTGATCACCTGATAGCTATTACCATCGTATCTAAGTCTTGCCGCCAAACATCAATGTTAATATTTATTGATGCATGCATTGATGTGTTCTGTCATGGAGATGAGTTCCTACGTGAAATCGAAACTTGCGCGAAACTTGAGTTCCCAATTCCCCATTGTATTGGGGAATCATGGTAAACCCGCTCCCTTCCTTCGGCATCATCAGGTGAGATGATGCCAAGGGCTCACCAATTGTGAATTTAAAGAAGACACACGAGACAGTTATATAAACGCAAGACATCATCATCATCAGCCGAAAGACGTCCACTGCTGGACAAAGGCCTCCCCCAAGGATTTCCACACCGACCGGTCCCGCGCTGCCCGCATCCAGCGGCTTCCCGCAACCTTCACCAGGTCATCGGACGCATGCCAAGTGATTAGGCTTAGCAGATTTAGAAATATCAGATTTTTTAATTTTTTTTTTATAGTTTCAGCTGTTTTTTTTTAGATTTAAAGACCTTTATTTATTTTATCTTAGATGAGATAAATTATTTTGATAAACTTTGCTTTATTTAATGTTGCGGTTTTAATAATAATAACATGTCGGCACGTTTGCTATCATTTGAACTTTCGATTGCTAGAAAGCTAACCGCAAAGTTTATCTTGGCTTCGTAACTCAAAAGCTTCACAAACCATAAAGTTCGCTGGCCCCATTGGTAGGGCACGGGTCTCTTCCCATATCACGGGGACCTTAGACCATACTCCGTTCCAAGTTCCGAATGGTAGGAACTTTGTACTAGGTAAAAAGAATCGTTTTATAAGAAATTGTACATCATAAAAAAATAAATTAAAAAAAAAAACATTTGATATGATTTTATTTTACTCCACACACGATTCTACCTGCTGTATCCAATCCAGCTATCAAATTATCACTTCACCTAGCCCTAGCCGTGGGGCGTCCCACGCTACGTTTGCCCAAACGCGCTCTCTGGTCATCCCATAATAAAATTTAAATATTTGAAAATATATATACATTTTTGTTTATTTTATTTAGAATTAAGTTAATTTGTTAATATTGAGTTTTTTACTATTTTTCTTTGTCAGTACTTTTTTGTTGACTGTGGTACTGCGACTACTGCGATTAGTTGTTTGTTAAATAATTGTAACTATTTTTTTACAGCATTGTATCTCCAAAAGAAAAATGGTTTTTGGAAATGTACTTATTTTAAAAGCACGTCTTAAAAATATGTTCTATTTTTCTTATGATACAAAGAAAATTAAAATCGTACCTAATGAATATGAAAATGTGTATCCAATATTTTTAGATCAAAACAGTTATGTACTATTTTTGTCATAAAAAACAAGATGGCTACGTTAGCATCGTAATGACTCCACTGTTTTCGTATTTCATGCGTGTACTTAGTGGGGAATTTAGTGCAATGTCTAGTATGGGAACCGTTTTAATTTGGATCCGGCGCTCAAACTTGGCATAGTTGTTCCCTAGGCCATTCTGAGTAGATTGGAGCCACCGGGAGCCATCCCTCGTTTGGCAGGGGGAGAGGGGGAAAGTTTGTTTCTGCCGCGCTCCATTTTTGGGCTTATATCTCCAAAAATATTAGTACTAGGGCAAGTGAGATATCATTTTTGTATGATTAAAGGATAAGTAATTCATTTCTATAACAAAAAAAATGACTTTCCATATATAAAAAAAGAAATATTTGATAAAACGTATAAAAGATGGCTACCTTTTTTCCACATATGGGTCGATTAATTTTTAATCGTCTTTGATATTAGCATGAAAAAAATATATTCTGAAAGCCACACTTCTTAGGATTATAAAAATATAAATTTCATTAGAATAGCATAATAAATACTTAGTGAAAAAAAAATATAATTTGATGCTCGGCAGAGTAGCATAAAACGCGCGGTTTTAGTATCTGTTATTCGTAAGTAAATAAAATTAATCATCTAGCGCCCAAATGACTGTTAAGTAACAAAGTATAAACAGGTACCTACATAATATTATTATTTAAATATTTCTCGCACGCACAAAATATTTGCCACGTAAAACAAATAATATTTTTCCTTACAAGTAAAAACGTATTTGAGAAAATCCGCAAAACGTGACTATTTCTCATACGAATTATGGTGGTTTACTATCTAACTTGCATTGTATTATGGTGGTCTACTATGTAACTTGCGTTAACTGACTTCAGAAAAGGTCATACATAACCATAATGAGTTTGGCTCTCATTGGCGAGTTAATCTCGTAACCGTTTCCGTGCTTCGCAAGCTACGTCAAATTACGTTCTTGACAACTGATGACGCTGCGACCACCGCCTATACAACTCCAAAATCCCGAAAGATAGATAGATAAATAGATAAAGCATTTATTGTAATTGCTGTGATCACACACACAAAACAAACTTGAATACAAAAATGATAAACACAGGAAAAATAAATAAGAATAATAACATACAAACTTATAACATATTAACAAAATATAAATAAGGAAAAACAAAAAAAATTAATAATAAGTAAAAAAAGAAAAAAACAAGCAAACTTAAATATCTATGATGTGCCTAGTGTGTGTGCCGCAGCGATCACAAATGGGCCACGGCTCAGTGTTGTTACCCCGCCCAAGGACGGGACACTGATTTTCAGCCACCACCCAATGAGATGTGCTTTGGCAAGGAATCTGTCTGCTGGCAAAGCTGAAGATCGAGGATGGCAGAGTCGTGTCGTCCAAGTCCGAGCTGTTGGAAGAGGTTGAGAAGTTCTACGGACAATTATACACGACTGCATCCTTGCCTGTCAGTAATCTGGCTTAAGATCCGAGAGCCGGATTGAGCCGACATTATACCGAAGATATCCCAGACGTCAGCCTGTGCGAGATAAGAATGGCTCTCAAAAAGCTTAAGAACAAGAAGGCACCGGGTGATGACGGAATTACTGCTGAGCTTCTGAAAGCAGGTGGAAAACCGATACTTATAGCTCTTAAGAAGTTATTCATTTCCGTCATTCTCGAGGGAAAAACGTCTACAGCATGGCACAGAAATCTAGTGGTGCTCTTCTTCAAGAAGCGTGATAAGACTCTGCTGAAGAATTACAGACCCATCTCACTCCTGAGCCATGTCTACAAGCCATGTCGAGAGTCATTACAAATCGTCTCGCACTCAGGTTTCACGACTTCCAGCCTCCCGAACAAGCTGGTTTCCGAAAAGACTTTTATACCATAGACCACATACATACGCTGCGGCAGATTATACAGAAGACCGAAGAGTATAATGGCGTTTGTGGACTATGAGAAAGCTTTTGGTTCGATCGAGAACTGGGCTGTGTTACAGTCCAACGGTGCCAAATTGACTATCGATACACATCGAAGTATTGAAGTGTTTGTAGGAAAACGCCACCATGTCGGTTCAGGATCCAGGATCAGAATTCGAAACCTATCCGGCTGTAGCGTGGGGTGAGACAGGGAGACGTTATATCTCCGAAACTGTTCACCGCCGCACTGGAAGACGATTCCAAGCTTCTGGACTGGAGAGGACTCGGCATCAACATCAATGGCGAGTACATCACTCACCTTCGATTTGCTGACGATATCGTGATCATGGCTGAGACCTTGGAGGACCTAGGCGCAATGCTCGATGGACTCAGTAGAGTCTCCCAACAAGTGGGTCTTAAAATGAACATGGATAAGACGAAAATCATGTCAAACGTCCGTGTTACACCCACTCCTCTGAAGGTTGGAGACTCTACACTCGAAGTTGTTGACGAATATGTATACCTGGGACAAACAGTCCAGTTAGGTAGGTCCAACTTCGAGAAAGAGATCAATCGTCGAATCCAACTCGGCTGGGCAGCGTTCGGTAAGCTCCGCAATATCTTAACGTCCAAAATACCGCAGTGTCTCAAGACAAAAGTCTTTGACCAGTGTGTGTTGCCAGTGATGAGACGACATATGGATCCGAGACATGGTCGCTTACTATAGGCCTCATAAGAAGGCTCAAGGTCACCCAAAGGGCGATGGAGCGTGCTATGCTTGGTGATTCCCAAAGTGATCGAATCAGAAATGAGGAGATACGTAGGAGAACTAAAGTTACCGACATAGCTCTTAGAATTGCTAGACTTAAGTGGCAGTGGGCAGGGCACATAGGTCGTAGAATAGATGGCCGTTGGTGCAGTAAAGTTCTCGAGTGGCTACCGCGCATCGGAAGACGCAGTGTGGGCAGGTCTCCGACTCCGTGGACCGACGAGCTGGTGAAGGTTGCGGGAAGCCGCTGAATGCGAGCCGCACAGGACCGGTCGTTGTGGAAATCCTTGGCCTTTGTCCAGCAGTCTTTCGGCTGATAGATAGTAAACCACCATAATTCGTATGAGAAATAGTCACATTTTTCGGATTTTCTCATATATGTTTTTTTAAGGAAAATATTTTTTGTTCTACGTGACAAATATTTTGTGCGTGTGAGAAATATTTAAATAATAATATTATGTACCTATTTATATTATGTTACTTAGCAGTCATTTTTGGGCGCTAGATGATTAATTTTATTTACTTACGAACAACAGATACTAAAACCGCGCGTTTTATGCTACTCTGCCGAGCATCAAAATAATTTCTTTTTTACGAAGTATTTATTTTGCTATTCTAATGAATTTAATATTTTTATAATCCTAGGAAATGGGGCTTTCAGAATATTTCTTTTTCATGCTAATATCCTAGACCATTAAAAATAAATCAACACATATGTGGAAAAAAATCACCCACGCTTCATCGTTTACTTGTTGAGTCGCGCTTCTTTTGGGGCTTATATCTCCATAACTATAGGTACTAGGGCAAGTCCGATATCATATTCTGATATTTCAAGGATGACAAATTCATCACTGTAACAAAAAAAAACGTTTCATAGAAAAAAAAAGAAATATAACTGCTGAAATTTAGAACCGCGCGGACCGCGCGTTTTATACCACGCTGCCACGCATTGGATTTTATTTTTTTCACTAAATATTGTTTATGATATTCTAATGAAATTTATATTTTTATAATGCTAGGAAGTGTGGCTTTCAGAATATATTTTTTTCATGCTAATATCTTAGACCATTAAAAATTAATCGACACATATGCGGAAAAAAGGTAGTCGTGTTTTATACGTTTTATCAAATATTTCTTTTTTTATATATGGAAAGTCATTTTTTTTGTTACAGAAATGAATCCCGTATCCTTGAATCATACGAAAATGATACTTTACTTGCCCTAATACCAATAGTTTTGGAGATATAAGCCCACAAATGGAGCGCGGCAGAAACAAACTTTACCCCCCTCCCCCTGCCAAATGGGGGATGGCTCCCGATGGCTCCCGGGCTTAATCCACTCAGAACGGCCTAGGGAACAACTGTGCCAAGTTTGAACGCCGCATCCAAAATAAAACGGTTCATCGCACTAAATCCCCGACTAACTGGTCAGGCAGGGACCATATGCCTTCTGCAACTAGTGCACGCATGGAAGAGGAAATCTTTCAATAATTGTGAGTGATTATTATGCAAAAAGGGACCTCAAGGGAAAATAATTGATTTTGAGTAAATCGCGTTTAAAGTTTTGATACGAAATGAGTTTCGCCTCGAGCGCGGGGATAAACAATCACTGCCTCGGCTCAATAAAAAACCCATAAAAAAAATTACGGCACCTAAAAAATATTTTGATTAGACCAAAAATAAACTGAAAGACCACAGAAACAAAATTCATGAAAGACAAAAAAACCGTTCCCAATCCCTTCAAGTCCCTTTTTGCGTAACCATTCACAATTTTATAAATTGTGTCTTTATTTATATATTCCCTCATCCGTGGCAGTCAAAATGGAAGATTTGGCACATCTGTGGACCCCAGAGAGGGGTTCGCCACGGACTAAGCGGTTTAGGGCCCCAACCTACACTAAAACTGAATTTTCTTATCCCTTGGTCTAGCAGAAGCTCTTTTATTGAACTGAACGTATTTATAATAAAATTTGCTACCTAGAAATAAGTACTTTTGTAATTTTTGTGTGGTAATAAAGTTTGAAAGCTGGCAATACCGGGGTACAACAATTTTGAATAGGTTTTGGACTATATTTTTAAAACAAACCACTTTTGAGCGCAGTAATCATGTTTTATCAAAACCTAATAATACTCTTTACAAATAAAAAGCGCAATACCCATAACTCTCATACAAATATTTTACACAATCAAAGTTTTAAGAGTAGAACAAAAATGGTGCCGTTTTTTACCACCGTTTTGCGCAGAATTTTTCCTCTAACAAGTACTCAAACGACCGCTTGCTAGCTGTCTTGCTTCTCGCTTAATATGTTTAAATGAGTGAGACAGCGACAAAAACAGTCTCTCAGTGTGTATGTGCTCGAAATATGAGCACGTGAGTAGCAAGCACCCCAGAGCGGGGTACGCCACAGATCTTACGAATTTGACAGCGCCCCAAAGCGGGGTTCGCCACATATGAGGGGATATGAAGTCTTGTCATACTAACATTAGATCTAAGAACTTTACTAACACTAATGGACCCTGTAGTCTGAATAAAAAAAGATAAAAATAAATATACCAAACAGCTCTGTTCTATAGGGTCCAACTAAAATACCTGAAAAAAAAAACAGTGGCTACTACTCATGAAATTGAACGACTTTCCCCAAAGACTTACTTAATACTTAATACTTATTTATTTATTTTATTTTAATTCGCAAAAAAATCTCCTCGCGCTAATTATCGATCAACTGATCCGCCAGTTTTGATGGGAAGTTCATTTTTTTTTGTAAATGAAGTACTTATAGGTTCCTTGAGGAAAGTTGTTCAGTTTCATGAGTAGAAACCACTGTTAAAAAAAACTGGTATTTTAGAAGGAGCCTATGTATTGCGATTAGGTAATTGTCGGTATGTACGTATTCCTTGGTTGTTGTATACTTACTATACTTACTTAGCCTTAACTTCTAAGAAAAACTGTAGTTTTTTGAACAAAAATGGGATACAAAGTAAAAGTAGATGATTTTGTAAATGGACAATACCTAAGCATAAACGCAAATTATTTTTGTTTACACTGACATGCGCCTCTTCTACTTTCGCCGTTTAGTAACTAAATGACAGTAAAGTAACTGTTCCGAGTCTTTCCGACTCTTTCTTGGCAAATGTTTAGTTGAAATATAACATTCGACAGCGTCAGTCGTGGCTGTCGGCGACCAAAGGCCTTTGCCGTTTGTTTTTCGTAAAAAAAGATAAAAAGTAAAACATTGGCCGGTTTTTGTTCTATTTTTGAAAACTGTATACGAAAAATAAGTGATAAATAGTGATGTGACACGATTTTATCGATAAACAGTTTAATTTATGCCGTTTACTGATTTGTAGTGACTTTCTATTCTGTTTGTTTATTTATTTTTGTTTTGGTGTAAGTAGTAGTTACCTACTTACTGAAAATTATAAAAGGTGGGTAAGTGTTATTTTTTATTTATTTTGATCATACATTAGGTACAAATAATATAAGTATACAAGATGTAAAAAACTGTGTTTGTTTTAAGGGGTTACTCTTACAGGTATAGAACACAGGAAACATATTGAGAAATTCCGATCAATTTTTCTTGTCAATTTTCCAAAATAAATCTGAATAGTGGACCAAGAATTTGTATGGGAAACTGGAAAAAAATTGCAGATCGAATTTTTTCAATATTCTCCTGTATTCTTTGATTCTGAGTAACCCTATATTTCAAATGCACTTTTTTTAACACCATGTATACGGAAACGGTCGAGAATTCGAAATATATGACACTAACAGTCTAACCCATCCAGATTATAACCATGTCTGTAATCAGTTAACTCGCCTGATCGATATGACCACGCAAGCCGCACAGAGTCATGACCGCTTCTATTCTAAATGTTTATTCACATGAAATCGGTCAAATATGTAACTGATTTTGTATGAAAATGTAAAAATATGTGCAATTTACCTTACTCGGTAGGTTTCTTGTATGTAGTTGAAAATCATGAATATAAACCAGAATTTGAATAATACCAGTGTGAAGGTTATAACAACAATACTGGTCTTATTCATTCATTGACAAGCAGAAAATGCGTCGGTGGCTCTGCGGGTAGTGACTCCGACCTCCTAACCAGAGGTCTCGGGTTCAAATCCTGGCCAATGTAGAAATGAGTTTATTGAAACCTATAAGTTTACGTGCGGTTGGTTGCCGGGACTTGCACCGAGCACACGTCTGCTGAGTTATTTTTTTAATTATTTCCGTTTTAGAGTAGTCTCAACGTTATTTTTGTGATGGGGAAATAGCTGTGATTCCGATTCAGTGATAAGCGGTCATTAGAAGAGGATTAACTCGGGAGACAGCTCCTTTTTGCGAGTTCCAACAACAAACCACCACGTTAAGTGCCCATCATCCTTAGGGCCGCGTCTTTCACTTGACATTGGCGTTTCGCCATTTTATTTATTGAAGCTTCTCCCATTTTTCACGAGACATTGGCAAAATCACTCCTTCAATGAGACGTGGAATGCCAAATAGAAACCGGCACATCTGATGTCCAGATGTGTATATGTATAATGATCGCGTTGCACACGTCCGTAGGTGGTAATATAAATCTGTCTAAATGCCCTATACGTGACTGCGGGTGATGTTAAGTGCAACACTAGTCAACCGCCGCCGTCTGTACCTTGTGAATAAGACGGTTAAATGTTCCACACGATAAGAAGAAGAAGAAGCAAATGGTAGAAACTGCGCATGAAACTTGTATACCTTACTCACTCTAAATTATTAATAATATTAGTCTAAAGTTACTTGTATTGAATAAATGAATTATTGTTATTATCAGTAAAATGTTGACTGGAAGAGATCGCTGTTTAGCGACAAGATCACCTAGATACCTGTTTAACTATGTTATATTTTCCTATTTTATGTTGTACAAAAAAGTGTTTTCATTTATTCATTACTATTTTCGGCCCGCGACTTCGTCTGCGTGGGGTTCAGAATTGGGTCCAGAGAGAAATAAAATGTTCAGGCGGCACCATCTAGTGACAAAATAAAAAATCAGTTTTTAGCTATTCCTCCGGGAACCCATGAGTTTATCGGGATAAAAGTATCCTATATGTTAGCCGAATGCTATCTACCTACCAAACTTCATCCAAACCTATTCAGTAATTTCGGAGTGAAAGTGGAACAAACAAACAAATAAACAAACATCCATACTTTCGCATTTAAAATATTACCAGAGAAAAAGAATATAACTTGTCTCTGATATTACCTAGTAAAAGTAAGATAAGAAGTAAGAAAGATTAGTGAGAAGTTTTTGATATTTAATCCAGCATTAATTTAGTGAACTATTTCAAATATCCTTTAAAAATTCTTGTGTAGGAGCTACTACTGTTTAGGTTTTTTTTTATGCGATAAGGAAGGCAAACGAGCAAGTGGGTCACCTTATGGTAAGTGATCACCACTGCCCATAGACACCTGCAACCCCGTAGGGGATTGCAGATGCGTTGCCAACCTAGAGGGCTAAGATGAAATGCCTCTTGTGCCTGTAATTTCCTCGGCTGTCTTACTCTCCACACCGGAACACAACAGTGCAAGCACTGCTGCTTAGCGGCAGGATTAGCGAGTAAGATGGTGGTAGCGATCCGGACGGACCTCGCACAAGATCCTACCACCCGCATATAGCAGGTATATATATGTAACTAAAATCTCTTGGCGTTGGGTGGTGCAATTCGATACTATTTTATAGCTTTCAAGGGTAATAAACCTAATAAAAAATAATAAAAAAAATGTGGCGTATGTTTTAATATTTCTGACGGTTTCTAAGTAAATATTTAGTAATTCTAATATGTATATGTAGAAAACTATAAAGTCCTGCTGGGTTATCAGAAATGATTATGAAATTGATTTTTCCCCGGAACTACTTAAATACAAAAATAATACCTACTAGAATTACAAAAATAATTTTAGATCTCTCATAATATAAGAGGTTTTAATCAACTGATTCGCAAACTTTGTATAGGGAGTCCAAACAGTTTTTTATTTATTTAGATAAAGTTGTTCAGTTTTCAGGACTTTGTACGCCCTGTATAGTAAACATTCCTTGGGGAAACATCTATCTATTTGCGGTTTTTCACTAAACAACAAATCGCTTAGTATTATTACAATATTATATACGAAGTTTTTCCAGACACGTTGCGCCATTTACAATACATACATGTTAATGAAGACAAATGTAAATAAACTCATTAAAATTACAAAATTAAATGGATTCAGTAACAAGTTACGACCCACAATCACAACATACATCGTTAACAACCCATATCGACCCCACTTCAGGGGCACACACCTCAGGAAAGTTAGAGCTTACTGCACCCACTGGGGCCAAGTCCGGATTGGTGGAGGTTGTGGGGTTTTTATTTTATCCACAATTGGTAAGCCCTTGGCATAATGGTGGCATAACTGGTGATAAATGATGATGATGCCGAAGATGGAAGCGGGCTTATCAAGATTCTCCAAAGCATATCGGGAACTGGATGGGAAAAAAGGAATTGGAATTGGAATTAATCTTATCTCCATGCCGGAACACATCAATGCTGTTAACATTGATGTTTGGCGGCAAGATTTCGATAAAATGGTGGTAGCTAGCCAGGCGGACTCAAGTCTTACCATACCACCAACCAAACAGAGTCCTACAAAGTTGGACCCCACTGGGTATGAACAAATTTTAGTTTTTGCTATTTAAAAAAAAAACTCGGATTATTAGCAGTCAACTTCCCTATTCTTCTCATCTCATCTCACTTATTATAAATGCAAAAGTATGGATGTTTGTTTTTTAATTGTTTTTTTTGTTCATTTGTTTGTTTTTTTGCTCCGCTTTTACGCCGAAACTACGGAACGTAAGGTTGGTTGCTGGGATTCTGTACCGAGCACACGTCATCTGAGTTATTTTTTTAATTATTTTCGTTTTAGAGTAGTCAAAATCAAAATCAAAATCAAAAATCTTTTTTATTTAAGTAGATGCTTTACACATACTTTTAAATCGTCATATTATTCTACCTAGTACAAAGTTCCTACCACTCGGAACTTGTACACAGTCGTAGTCTCAACTTTATTTTTGTGATGAGGAAATAGCTGTGATTCCGATTCAGTGATAAGCGGTCATAAGAAGAGGATGAACTCGGGAGACAGCTCCGTTTTCCGAGTTCCAGCAGCAAACCACCACGTGGCGCGTCTTTAAGTGCCCATCACCCTTAGAGCCGCGTCTTTCACTTGACATTGGCGTTTCGTCATTTTTTTTTATTGAAGATTTTTCACTTGACATTGGCAAAATCACTCCTTAAATGAGATGTGAAATGCCAAATTTATATTTTTCTAAATAGAATAGAATAGAACTACGGAATGGATTTGTATGAAATTTGGTAGGTAGAAAAAGCACTCGACTAACACATAGGATACTTTTTATCCCGGAAAACTTAAGGGTTCCCGAAGGAATGCTTAAAAAGTCGACATTTCCACTCCGTCACTAGATGGTGCCACCTTAACATTTTCTTTCTCTCTCTGGACCCAATTCTGAAGTCTACGCAGACGAAGTCGCGGGCAGAAGCTAGTAACCAATAAGTGAAACGATGGCTGTCTGTCAAAAATCTGACAAAAATCCAAAGACAAGTTAAGATCGATATATTGAGAAGATATTGAATACATATTATAATATAATTAGGTAAGAAAAGAAAACTATAACTTGAAAGAAAATATAGCAAGGATATTGATATTTAATTCAACCTCAAGTCTTTCTTTTCCTGGACTATTAATAAAGGCACGCTGAAATTGTGCCACTCAGTAAGAAGAAGTACTCTATGTTTAAAATATATTTTGGACAAATATATCATATTTTACGAATATTTTATGTAGAATAGAATCACCTAATTCGGAGCCGAATTGTTTATACAAAACACCGTCTCGAAATCGAACGAACGTTTACAAAACCTAACATAAACTGTTTAGTCAAAAGCACGTGCTTACTTATACTAACAAACTTCAAAACTATTACTGAAGACTTAACCGTACGCTTCTAAATACGGAAATTTTAAAATAGTATTTAATCATGTTACGATAAAATACCAAACAAAGTAATCGATAACTTAATCGATAGGTCACCTCGGGTCGTGTGTTGACATCACTGATTTACTTTTTCTTTTAAAAGTTTGTGGCATCCATTTGACTGTTGCGGTCTCGGCGGTCTAGTGGCGGTATAACGACAGATAAATAAAAAGTTTTTGCCGCAGTGTCTTCGTCAAGTAATACAGGTTGGGGATCATCCATTAACCACGTGATGTTTTTTAGCAACTTTTTAGACCTCCCCCCCTCCCCCTGGTGATTCGTGGTGAGGTTTTAGACTACACCCCATCCCCTACCCCAAATCACGTGGATTTTTTTATACAAAATATTATTTTTAATTTAATTTAATTCTGAAAAAAAGCACCGTGATAAAAATGTCCAGACAGACATTAAGGTTGCAGGTAGTTTCCGACTGCCTGAAGCCGTTCCGAACCTTGGCATAAGTTAAAAACAACGTAACAACAACAGTCCGACGTTTAGACTACTAGAAATCGCGCGTTCAATGAAAAAATAAATACACGTGATATCTTACAACACCCCTTGTGATATTTCGTGATTTTTTCCGAACCCCCTCCTTTTGAGCCTCAAATGATTAATGGACGACCCCTTGTTAAAAAAGTGCGGGGTTACTCATAATTATAGATTACAGGAAAAGTAATAAAAAAATCCGATCTGCATTTTTTTTGAGTTTCCCATACTAAATCTGAATAGTGAATCATGTCGTCAACTGCATGGCCGAGCTTGGCGATCTTAATTCTTCTCCTTCTTATCGTGTGGCATATTTAACCGTTAAGTATAGACGGCCGTTGCCTGGTGTTGCAGTTAGCATCACCCGCGGTCACATGTAGGGCTTTTAGATTTACAACTAGGGACGTTTGCAACGCGACCATCATACACATCTAGAAATCATATGTGCAGGTTTCCTCACAATGTTTTCCTTCACCGTTAAAGCAGTCAGTATGAAAATGCACGTATGTTTCGAAAAACGCATTGGTGCACTGACCTGGATTTGAACCCACAACCTCTGGTTAGGAGGGTGGAGTCACTACCCGCTGCGCCACCGACGCTTAAGACCACATTGTACCCAGTTCAAGAGTAATTCTGGGTGAATTCTGAGTATGGGTGTATAATATCTATATATGTATGTATTTAAATGTATATGTGTATGTATATCAGTCTCTGGTTCCCAAGATACAGGGAATCCTAGTTTGAGGCCAGATGACCGTGTGTGATTTGTCCCGGATATTATTATTATTATTATAATCAAAAAATATATATATTTGTTTTTTTTTTTAAATTTTTATAGCAGAGGTGGCAAACGAGCAGACGGATCACCTGATGGTAAGCGATTACCGCCGCCCATAGACACCCGCAACACCAGAGGAGTCACAAGTGCGTTGCCGGCCTTTGATATGGAAGTACGCTCTTTTCTTGAAGGTTATTTTATTCTATTCTTTCAATTTCACACATATTGTGCCTTCGTTGCGAGTACCTACTAAGAAAATACTCAAGGTATATACATAACGACTCAAACATAATTTAGTCCTATAATACCAAAGGCGGCAATATCCACTCATTCTCAAAAATTATCTATGAATACAATATTGTTTGTCTATGAACGTAGAATCCATAACAAAAATAAATTCGTAACAAAATTGGTAGTAACCTAATCAAATTATCCAACAAAACTAGCAGTTAATTTCAAACGCGGCATTATAATTTAATTTATTAACTTAATTTGCCTTTCCTTAGAAAACATACTATTTGGATATTGCCACCTTTGATATTATAGGACTTATATGTATGTAATATCACCTGTTTCGTCCCATTTCGCGCGGAATGTCGCTAGATGATGCTCTTGCGCACGCTCTACTTACTATGCTACTGAACTCCACTTGGTCCGGTGTAGTGTGTCCGGTGAGTTGGCGGTCGCGACGACGATTCCACTTGTACTCACCTCAATAACCTAATATCTAGTTTAAAAATAAAACCTGACTACATTAAAATAAAGTACTTAAAAGTAAAAATCATTTTACTGGCCAAACATAAGATTTACAATAAGTTTACCTGCGAGTCCTGCCACCCTCACTAGGCAAAGCCTGTCCTGTGAGAATTGCATCATCTAGCTGTACGAAACCATACAAACTTGGCTCGCAAGCTAATTGATTTGTATGAAAAGTCAATTTTTTTTGCGATTTCTGCAAAGTTGTAAAACCAGAGTTGTTCAGTTTGATGAGTAGAAGCCCGCCTTGAAGTATTACCACATGGTTTTATTACACCCTGTATAATAATTAAGAAAATGGAAAATTTTTTGTGTTTTAATTTTAATATTGCATTTCTCTATGAATCACACATAAAAATTGGGAATTAAATTTTTTTAAAGGCGCCACCTAATCCGACGAATATCTACCAATTGCCAAGACATACCGGACACACTATAAGTGCATTCATAACACAGACTGGCGTACAGGCAGCGTCTCACTGCAATAAGCATCAGCGCGGACGGGAAACCCGGATATAAGTCAACGCACGGATATGAGAAAATTAATTGCTTTCCCGTAGGTAGGTTACTAGTAATTTATAATCTAAACCGCTATATTGTGTTTGAGTGGTCTACTATGTACAGCCTATAAAGTAAAACCATTGAATAAAGAAACTTAGAAATTTTAACATACGTAGGTACGTTCCTTAGAAAATATTGAAGAGCCCCTAGAAAGGATTTTTCCAATAATCGACAACGCTAAATACATAAAAAATCAATCGCAACAATTACAATTTCGCGATGTGTTTTGGTTTTGTTGATTTTTTCAAAAAGTGCTGAGTCAATTTTTATTTAAAAATTTTATGGGACCACCTCTGTAGTATTACCTACCAAACAAAAAAAGAATCATCAAAATCGATCTATAATTGGCGGAGTAATCGCGTAACAAACATACAAAAAAAAAAACAACACAGTCGAATTGAGAACCTCCTCCTTTTTGAAGTCGGTTAAAAAAACTATTTTTAAGTGAATCAAATAGTGTGTTACTCGTTAAGTTTGTATGGAGAAGTCATTGTCAGATAAAAAAAGATCGAATTTTTCAGAATGATTACAAATATTATGGATTACCAGTAGAAATGACAAGCCGGAGTATTCGTTAATTATATTAATAATATATTTGACCGCACTCGGTACATACACGTGGCCTACGTAAGGCTGGCTGGCCATGACAGCGGGAAGCGTGTACGTCATTCAGGCGTACACGCTTCCCGCTGTCATGGCCAGTGCTACACTTTTAAATCCCCCGAGCTGGTTGAGATTATTGAATAAGCTAACAGTCGGCCACCTGTAGACGGAATGCCCCTATTCCGGTTGATGAACAATTTAAATTGCTTGGTTTGAGCTTAGCTCATCCCTGAATACCGTCTCCAGATCCCAGATCGTATGTAGCCACATGGGGGAGGGGGGAGGTCGCATTTAGGGAGGGGCAATACTGTATACACTGTGCCTGTGGTGTGGCTCTTGAATAGCACCACCCCTACTCTTCCTGTTGGTGCCGTAAGTCCAGCAGTGGACGTCTTGTGGCTGTTCATGATGATGACTGCTATTTACCCTTTAGTAAACCGTTTTTCGGAACATTTAAAGATGTCTTAGGGGCACGGGTGTCTTCAGAAGGAAGGATAGGCCGTACTCCACACAAGCACGGGGGCAAAGTTCGGATTGGTGGAGGTTGTGGGGCTAGTGGCCAGCCCCATTGTCAGAAGTTTCAAGCCACCTATAAGGCCTTCTCTAGCGATAGCAGCCGGAACCAAGCACGGAAACGGTCAAGATAAATGCCACTTACAATCAAACCCCTCCGGGTTATGACCGTGTTTGTAGTCAGTTAACCTGCGTGATCGAACCGACCACGTAAGCCGCACTGAGCCACGACGGCATGTTTTATTTAAAAACTCAATTTTCAGTAGTTTTAGCGGGTTGTTTACCTACATCAAAAACGCGTATAAATTCGCGCACATTCTACTTCCCATACGCAATACAATACAATACAATACAAATATTTATTTTGCATTAAACATGGTAAGTAGTCAGTACAAGGTGTTTGGTTAAAAATAAAGTTTCTCATGTTTAGCCTTTGAATATAAGCATGCAAAATTTTACCAGAAGTCAAGATATGCGCCAAATTATTAACATTATTTAATTATAATCATACAATAAAAATGTCAAGATTAAATTAGATGTAATAAAAATGTCATTTGAAAATAATATTAATAATAATAATAACAGTTTTGTCTACATTTTAAAATTAAAAAATTCTGTCACCGAATAGAATGCCCTTTCAACAATTAAGCCATTTGTACAATAGGGTTTTAAATTTCTTTATGGGGCAGCTCTTTTAGTATTGGTGGCAATTTATTGTAAATTCTTATTGCCATAGGAAAGCAATTTCTTATGTATGTTTCTGTCTTAACTGCGGGTAGTTGCAGATTTCCAGGGAACCTTCTGTTGTAATGAGGATTTTCATCCAATCTTTTAAAAAGCTCCCGTTTCCGAGCTTCACAAGGCTCGCTAAGCCATTAGTGACGGTTGCCATCACAGTTTAGCCATGTCGGAGGCCTTTCAGGCGGCTTGAAAACTTCTGACAATGGGGGTTGATCACTAGCCCCACAACCTCCACCAATCCGGACTTGGCCCCCGTGTGTGGAGTATGGCTTAGCCTTCCCGAATTATGGGAAGAGACCCGTGCCCCTGCAGTGGGGACGTTATGGGTTGTTAACGATGATAACATAGAATGATCTGTGTTAGTAACCCATAACGTCCCCACTGCAGGGGCACGGGTCTCTTCCCATAATTCGGGAAGGCTAGGCCATACTCCACACACGGGGGCCAAGTCCGGATTGGTGGAGGTTGTGGGGCTAGTGGCCAGCCCCATTGTCAGAAGTTTTCAAGCCGCCTGAAAGGCCTCCGACACATGGCTTAACGACTGCCATCTAATGATAGCAGCCGGCACCAACGGCTTAACGTGCCTTGAGAAGCACGGAAACGGTCGAGATATATGCCACTAACAGTCAAACCCATCCATATTATGACCGTGTGTGTAGTCAGTTAACCTGCATGATCGACGTGACCACGCAAGCTGCACTGAGCCACGACCGCTTCTGTTATCATCTGTTATGATGTTATCATCAGCCAAAGCCTATAATTTTCCCAAAGGAAACGATACTGTATTCTGAATTGAACTAAAAGTATAGCATTAATAAAAAACTTTGTTACAGGAGAATGGGTAATTTTCGCTCCCGACTTTGTACGGGCACCGTACCCAATACACTATAAGTAATATTATGAAATATTCTAATATGTTGGTCTTTCTTTCCCTCATGGAGTAGTTTAATTTATTCCTACTTTTAGTCATTGTCCTTTCGAAATAAGCTCTAACATATAGGTACCTACATTAAATAAAAAGACTGTGGCTCGTACCTAAGTAATGTTTTCCGGTAAAAACCTTCATTGTTTAGAATTCAATAAGCCATGGGAAAAACGATTTTTAAATACACATCTCCTAAGTGATCATTAAGGAGGTTGGGTTGGCTGGGTTGTATTTTTAAACAGCTACAAGGAGAATTTTATTAAGTTAATTCTACAGATTTTTGTATTTCTATGTCTTTCTATGTTGCGAACCGGTTTTAACGTGTTTTTTGTAATTCTATGTTCTGAACCGGTTTTAAAGATTTTTTTAAAATTAAATGGACTCTCCATATGAACTTGGTCAAACTGCTTATCAATCTGTATGAAGAGTCCGAACAATTTTTGCGATTTCAAGTCGTAGAACAGAAAGTTGTACAGTTATGATAAGTAGAAGCCGTAGCTGCAGTTACAAAGTCCTACATCTATTTTGTAACATACTGTATAGTTTATATAGGTGCTAACAAGGCGAATGGCCAGGTCTTACTCGAGAGGTCTTAAACAAGTACGCGCGAGAATTCCAAGGTGTACGTAAGTAATAAATAACTCTTCTTCTTATCATTTGGCATAATTAACCGTCTTCCCCAAGGTTTTTAACCGCCTCCGTAGTCTAGTGGCTAGTCCACTCGCTTCACATCAGAAGGTCGCGGGTTCGAGTCCCGCCGGGGTCCAACTTTGTAGGACTCGGTTGGTGGTAGGGCATTTTCTAGGCGGACTCAGAAAATGCCCTTCGCATTTTCTGAGTCCGCCTGGCTACCCATTTTTCTATTTGGCATTCCACATCTCATTTAAGGAGTGATTTTGGTCTAGCTACCTACCACCATTTTATCTAAGTCTTGCCGCCAAAAATCAGTGTTACCAGCATTGATGTGTTACGGCGTGAAAATAAGGTAGCCAGTTCCCAATGGGGAACCAATGCGCAATGTCAATTTCAATTTCTTTATTGCTTGTCCGCAATGGCGTTGGGGAATCTTGGTACGCCCGCTTCCATCTTCGGTATCATCATCACTTACTATCAGGTGAGATGACGCCAAGGGCTTACCAATCGGGATTGAAAAAAGGTTGCTTATGTTACCGTATAAAAATGGAAGACCTTCGTTCGTAGGCCTTCGTTAACTCTGTTTTGTCAGAGCTCCTCGCTGCCCTCGGATGACAAAACGCGACAACCTGGGTTACCGCGTTTTGTCGTAACATAGCTTAGTTTGATCTACTATACTCCTGACCTATTACGTAATGTGGTCAAAATTTTATTTACTCCATTTAATACCAAAATACAAAAAACAGTAACCTTAAAATCCTATAGAATATTTCGACAAATCGCAAACTTTAAACGCGTTTTTCTCAACTTCACTACTTTTAGGTTAGGTACGCGTTTTGTCACCTGAGGGCAGCTCGACGACCAATCATTTCATGGTCTGACCATGGTCCACGACATCCATACTGAATGTGGTACTGTTTATTATACTGTGGCTTAAGGTTCTCCAGCCACCGTTCCCACGACAGTTAGAACTAGATGTCACAGAGAGATGATCACGGAACCCCAATTACGTAAATTGGTATAACAGCGCTTAATTCAATACTCAACAAGCGTTTCACAACGAAATTGCCGTTGGAAAATCTTTTGTTATGGCGAATGTGGGTAGTCGAAGAAAGCCGTGTTTTATCCGGCTAGATGGACCAAGTACAGATGCACAAAGGAAAACTGGCTCTTTTCTAATATAAAAATACCAAAACTCTCGGAATACTGCGAAATAATTACTAAGTATTCAAATAAGTTGGGGTTGGCCCCACAACCTCCATCAATCCGGACTTGGCCCCCGTGTGTGGAACTGTGGAATATAGCGTAACCTTCCCGATGTATGTGAAGAGACCCGTGCCCCTGCAGTGGGACGTAATGGGTTGTTAAGTCATTCAAATAAGTTCAAATAAGTTTGTTTCTATGGAATCCTCGGCGCGTGAGTCAGACTCTTACTTGACCGGGTGTTTTTAATAAAATGGCTCTTATAATTTAATGAACCTTTTTAAGTTTCTATAACTTTATACGGCCTTCTATGTTAGGTAGCTCATTATTTTGGGAAATATTAAAATAGGGTACCTGTGTCATAGTAGGTAACTCATTCAAAAATTCTAAATCTTTTTATTTAAGTAGATGCTTTATACATAGATACTTTTAAATCGACTTTTTTTCTACCTAGTAGTACAAAGTTCCTACCACTCGGAACTTGTACATTCAACGTTTCGGAAATTGTTTGCGGAGCGAGAAGAAACGTCGAGCCCAAAAGAAACTCGCCCCAACACATTTTTTGAAATAAAAACTTAATATCTATTACAACTTATGTTATTACTAAAGCTATGAGCTGGAGGATCTATGCATGTCCATATGTCTTTGTCATTTACATAGTCTATGATTTTATAATATCCTCTTGAACACAGGCATTTCTTTACATAAGTTTTAAACTTATTTTCGGATAAACTTTTTACATTTTCAGGTATTTTATTGTAGAATTTTATACACTGCCCCATGAACGATTTATTTACCTTACGCAGTCTCGAATAAGCAACTTCAATATTATTTCTATGTCTAAGATTAAATTTTTTGGAAATTTTTGTCACTGTTTTTGGAAACAACTCTAAATTCTTACGAACATACATGATGTTTTCGTATATGAACTGACTGGCAACAGTTAAGATATTTATTTATTTAAACTTGTTCCTCAAGGACTCTCGAGATCGCATTTGATAGATAGCGCGAATGGCTCTTTTTTGCAGTATGAAAATAGTTTCTATGTCAGCCGCATGTCCCCAAATTAAGATGCCGTAAGACTATGAAAATAGCTAAAATACACTAGTCTCGCTGTACCTACATTTGTTAGTTGCCTTATTTTCTTCACGGCGGCGTAGGCAGCTGAACTAAGTTTTCCTGCTAGGGTTTCTATATGTGGTCCCCATTGTAAGGAAGTATCTAAAGTAATACCAAGGAAAACAGTGCTATTTACGAATTCTAAAATATTACTATCTAATATTACACTATCGTGAGTTTGTTTGTCATTTCGTAATCTGAATTTTATTACTTTCGTTTTTGTAGCTTTTAATAGCAAGTTGTTAACAGTAAACCATTTATGTATCTCTGAAAGTGTGTTGTTTACTTCGTAAATTTTGCTGTCTTTCCTATCTACCTTAAAAATAAGAGATGTGTCATCTGCAAACAACACAATATTTGAGAGATGTTGCACCATAAATGGTAAGTCATTAATATAAACAAGGAAGAGAAAGGGACCTAAAATAGATCCCTGGGGAACACCTATTTTTGCTGTAGGGCCGTAAGATGTAGGCTGTAAGAGAGTTTGTGACATTTACTTGGAATGTCTGTAATCTATTATTTAGGTAAGAATTTAGAAGACTGAGAGCCCTATCCTCTACACCGTAATGCTTTAGTTTGAGAAGTAAAGTTTGATGATCAACATAACCAAATGCTTTAGATAAATCACAAAATACTCCTACTGCATCTTGTGATTCCTCAAAAGCATCATAGATGTTTCGTATAAGTGCTACTTCTGCATTATTTGTAAATTTTTCTTAAGTTATTTTTTACTATGATTATGAATGTTTATTGCCGATTTGTATTGAGCTAAGAACAACCCTGCTTATACCAGGTGATAAACAGATTCGCGAGAAATTTTTACGAAAGGTACATTTTGGGAAAGGGACCTTTTGCGAAAGGGACATTTGAGAAAGGGACCTATTGCGAAAGGCACCATTTGAGAAAGGGACATTTTGCGAAGAACCCAGTATGCACAAGCGTATTTTTTTTTTCAGATAATCACCTTGGGTCATGTTTCAATACGAGTATGAAAAGCGGCCCCACTCGCCTGCTTCGTGCAGCAGTCGTACCACGATGATGACCGACTGGAGCCGAGGGTACCCGAGGCCGGGGCAAAGCGGGACGGGCAGCGTGTGCGCCAGTGTGGAGCGAGCGAGACGGCCACTGCCGCCGCGGCCGCGCCCGATCTGTGACGAACCGATTCCCGCTAAAACTACTGTGAGTTTCAAGACAACGAACGAAAATAAAATAAAGCAAAACAATAACTAGTTCGTAGCGTACATACATAGCTCGTAGAATAGATAGTTCTTTCTCGAGTAGCGACCGAGCACCGGCAGACCTAGCGTAAGCAGGCCTCCCAGTCGGAGGACCGATGGAAGACCTGGTGAAGGTCGGCCTTTGTCCACTGGACGTGGACGTCTTTTAGCTGGTGAAGAATTATCTACATCGTCGTTAACATGTTATTTATCATTCTTCATTATGTCTTGAGCTTGACTCGCTGCTCCTGGTTATATACCTATACCTATTACGTCAATAAACATAACCATAACGAATTATAACTCTGTCTATCTATAGACCTATACAGTTCTGTCGCAAAATATCCCATTCGCAAAAAAACCTCGTAACAAAACGTACCATTCACGAAAAGTTTAATGTACTCCTTTGGCTGGGTTCACTAGGTTTACTCGTATATGTATAATTAAAGTTATAAAATGTAAAAAAATAACTACCATTAAATTGAGACAGAGCTATTTTGTACCTGGAACCTCCTGTTAAAACTTAACAGTGACTGCTACTCGTTAAACTTAATAACTATAAATACCTATTACGCCACCTAGTATGTTCTGTTCGCAAAAAAGAAGTATATTATAATGTATGTATTTAAACGTATCTATGTATGTATTGTATATCAGTTTCTGGTTCCCATTATACAGTGCATCCTAATTTAGGTCCAGACGTCTGTGTTTGATTTGTCCATTTTTTTTGCCAAAAAGCTTTTTTTAAACAGGACGTTTTGCGAATGCGACGTTCTGCAACCATGCCTTTCTCGTGACTACAAGTAGGACGCGTGTCTTCCGCTGTTACTTGTTACGTTACGATACGAAAGGTAATGATTGCCTAACGAGAGTTAGCTGTCTGCCTCGGGTCACGGGTTCGAGTCCTGGCTCGGCGATGTTGGTAATGGCAGATTTGATCATGAGAGAGTATGGCTTAATAGCAAAGAGTGGCTAATGTTCTGTTAGAAAATAGTTGTTTATTGGTGTCGATTCGGTATTTACGATTAAACTTATTTGACAGGACTAAACTTAATTTAAGCGTTCTGTCCTTGTATTTTCAATAAAGAAAGAAAAAGACAGAATTCTTAAATTAAGTTTAGTGCTGTCAAATAAGTTAAATCGTGAAAACTGAATCGACACCATTGTTTAGCTCAAAGTTGTCTGGAAGATATTGCCGTCTTTGCTCTGCTCTGATACTGCTTATAAATAAAACTACTCTTACATCCTATAATGGACACTTATCCATTTGTAAGTACTGTTAACAATATAAGTATATCAAAAATACAAAATATCTCTCTTTAGTTGGTTCATATGAGCTGAAATCTTTCATATTAACTACAATTTTGATTAAATCTCAAAAGAAATAGACAGTTTGCATGGAAATTTTGATTTTATTTTTCGCCATTCCAGCAACATTGTAGGTACAGTACCTACAATGTTGCTGTCGCCGCCGAATTCAGCGTCGCGGCGCCGCACCGTTCTGTTGTGTTTTCGCCCTAAAGGGGTGACAAACAAGGAAGTGTTAAGTACCTTTCCAGAATATTCCTCATACGTAAACACCTTGCCTATCGTCCCTATAAAAGCGGCCGAACCAAGCCTAACGCTGGTTCTTTCTCTGTAGCGATCAACTAGTAAGGATCTTTCTCAATAAACCAGAACACTCTATACAGTTGTTTCTGTGTACCTCGAGCCTGCTAGTGAGGATCTAGAGGAACTCGGCTCGAAACGGCTTTAATCTAACTCAAGCCGGAGCGGCTGCAAGTCAAGGCCAATCCGATGAACAAACCCTCAATCTCCTGACGAGATTGCCCCCTGTCCTTCGTATCGCCAACAAGCCTCCGGTTGCCGCCCGTCTTCATACGTCGTGGACTTAGGAGACAAGCCGAGCGAAGACCCAGAGATTCCTGACATCCAAGGAGTCAAGCCTCAAACCAACGGAGCTACGGACTTTCTCCATAAGAAGTGCCCTGGTGGCAGCGTACTTAGTACCGCAACTTTGGGTCTCACCCAGGGATCCAACAATATAGTTGATTAAATATTAGGCGTTCCAACACTTTAGCTAACAGACACAGCTTTGAAATAGGTCTGTAATTGTCAAACTCGGACAAGTGGTCGTGCAAGTGCTTGTACAAGCGCTCGTACAAATACACGTACAAGTAATCGTTCAAGTGCTCGTACAAGTGCTCGTACAAGTGCTCGTTTAAATGCTCGTAAAAGTGGTCGTAAAAGTGTTTGTACAAGTGCTTGTACCATTGCTCGTAAAAGTGCTCGTACAAGTGCTCGTACAAGTGCTCGTACAAGTGCTCGTTTAAATGCTCGTAAAAGTGCTCGTACCATTGCTCGTAAAAGTGCTCGTACAAGTGCTTGTACAAGTTCTCGGGCAAGTGCTCTTACAAGTGCTCGGACAAGTGCTCGGACAAGTGCTCGGACAAGTGCTCGTACAAGTGCTGGGATCGAACAAGTGCTTGGATCGGACAAGTGCTCGGTTCGGACAAGTGCTCGTACAAGTGCTCGTTCAAGTGGTCAAGTGCTCGGATAAATGCTCGGATAAGTCGGAGCACTTGACCGAGCACTCAACTGAGCACTCACCCAAGCACTTAACTGAGCACTCGCCCAAGCAGTTGACCGAGCACTTGACCGAGCACTCACCCAAGCTCTCGCCCGAGCACTCGCCCGAGCACTTGTGCGCTTATACTCGCCCAAGCACGTGTCTGAGCACTTGTCCAAGCACGTGTCCGAGCACTTGTGCGCTTGTACTCGCTCGAGCACTTGTCCGAGCACTTGTTGGAGCACTTGTCGGAGCACTTGACTGAGCACTCGCCCAAGCACTCGCCCAAGCACTTGACCGAACACTCGACCAAGCACTTGACCGAGCACTCGCCCAAGCACTTGACCGAGTACTTGACCGAGCACTTGTACGAGCACTTGTATGAGCACTTTTACGAGCACTTGTACGAGCACTTGTATGAGTATACGAGCACTTTTGCGAGCACATGTACGAGCACTAAGGAGCACGCAGTAACTGCTGCTGTAAAGCTGTGAAAGACTTTTTCACTAAAAAATGTTTTTTTCATATCATCAACAAGGAGTGCAACAGAGTCATAACTTTGAGCTAGTCGGAGTTTTGCACTTTCAGAGAGTCTTGGTTTTAACACAAAATGAGTAATGGCTTTGATTTGGATTCCAACATAGAGTCGTACATTTCAATAGCGGAAATTAATTGTTTAGTGACCTCCTCTTTATCATTCATTAAAGGAAGTAAGGACACAGCTGTTTTTAAGTCAAACGTCTCCATTTTTTCTATATCTTTGTTGTCACTTTCGAAACTACTAGAACTACTGGACTCACTACTTGTCAAATTACACAATAATTCAATTTCTTTTTAAATTGTATTCGCATTCTCACTTAATTTATTAGTAATTCTTAAATCCTCTGACTTATATTCCTTAGATTTCTTATTTATTTCTATGAGGCCTTGTGTAAAACAATTTAATAATGTTCAGTTGTTGCCTCATACAATTTACTTTTGCATAAATCGACCTTTTTTCTTCTTCTTTTAGGTCCGATTTTAACTAAATACGCTCTTATATTTGTTAACTTCACATAAATGTCTTTTAAGATACTGGCCATTAATAATAAAATATAGCATAGGAAATTAATATATCAAATACATCCCCATATATACAAGTAGGTTTTTACTTAAAGTCCATAATATTATCCATTTTTCAACGCACTTTGTTCGCAGTTTATTTTATTAACACGAATGATTACACTTTACTTTTGATTTGTTTGTCGCACTTACACGCACATTTTATTTGCCACTGTTGGCGGAACGCATCTCGACCCTCACGCCTCTGTCGAACTCGAACGGTTCCCGGTGCCAACCAAAGCGATTCGGACGGTAACGTCCCACTCGCAAAGGACCTCCTCAATGCAGATCGAATGATTTCTTGTCTCATCCAGTTTTTGTGACACTTTCTGTATGCCCAGTTTATACCGATAAACACGGCTACCGCTAACAAAAATATGATCACACTCAGCAGAACATTGGTTGTAGAAATGTGGTTCTACAGTTGCTCCACTGAAGCTGAATTTCCTGCTCCGTTTTGGGCAATAACTACGTCCTCCTTTTCTACTTTTGATTGACACATGTTAATTTTGCTTTTTATGACGAAATTTTGATGAATTCTAAACACTGAGCACAATTTAAAACAGTCCAAAGTTCATTATCACTTCATAAGGTAAGTACGCGATGACTTAAAAGGCGCGTGCTCGTCACTGGATACCTTCATAGCGTCCGAACTGGCAGCGGTCGCCATGTAAGGACGGGGTTAATAGAAAGATGTTTTCACGAGTACAGATTTATTACGACTGACTGCAATTACATTAGCATGAATAATATATGGCTTAAAACTAGAATGACTAACTACTCTACACTACATTTGCAAGTTTTGCTTTTGAAATAGGTCTATAATTGTCAACCTGAATTAAGTGTTTGTACAAGTGCTCGTACAATTACTCGGACAAGTGGTCGTGCAAGTGCTTGTACAAGCGCCCGTACAAGTAATCGTTCAAGTGCTCGTACAAGTGCTCGTTTAAATGCTCGTAAAAGTGCTCGTAAAAGTGTTTGTACAAGTGCTCGTAAAGGTGCTCGTACAAGTGCTCGTACAAGTAATCGGACAAGTGCTCGTACAAGTGCTCGGATCGGACAACTGCACGTACAAGTACTCGGTCAAGTGGTCAAGAGCTCGGATCGGACGAGTGCTCGGATCGGACAAGTGCTCGGACGAGTGCTCGGTCAAGTGCTCGTTCAAGTGCTCGGGCCAGTGCTCGGTCAAGTGCTCGGTCAAGTGCTCGTACAAGTGCTCGGACAAGTGCTCGGATCGGACAAGTTGTCGTACAAGTGCTCGGTCAAGTGGTCAAGTGCTCGGATCGGACGAGGGCTCGGATCGGACAAGTGCTCGGTCGAGTGCTCGGTCAAGTGCTCGTTCAATTGCTCGGGCGAGTGCTGGGTCAAGTGCTTGGTCAAGTGCTTGGGCGAGTGCTCGGTCGAGTGCTCGGTCAAGTGCTCGGTCAAGTGCTCGGTAACGTGCTCGGTAACGTGCTCGGTAACGTGCTCGGTAACGTGCTCGGTAACGTGCTTCGTTCAAGCACTCGACCGAGCACTCGCCCGAGCACTTGACTGAGCACTCGCCCGAGCACTTGAACGAGCACTCGCCCAAGCCCTTGACCGACTACTTGACCGAGCACTCGACCGAGCACTTGACCGAATACTCGCCCGAGCACTTATCCGAGCACTTGACCGAGCACTTATCCGAGCACTTGACCACTTGACCGAGCATTTGTCCGATCCGAGCACTTTTACGAGCATTTAAACGAGCACTTGTACGAGCACTTGAACGACTAATTGTACGTGTATTTGTACGAGCGCTTGTACAAGGACTTGCATGACAAGATGTCCGAGTAATTGTACGAACACTTGTACGAACACTCAAATCAGGTTGACAATTATAGACCTATTTCAAAGCTGTGTCTGTTAGCTAAAGTGTTAATACGCCTAATATTTAATCAACTATATTGACACTCGACCGAGCACTCGCCCAAGCACTTCACCGAGCACTCGCCCGAGCACTCGACCGAGCACTCACCCGAGCACTCGACCGAGCACTTGTCCGAGCACTTCGCCACTTGACCGAGCACTTGTACGAGCAATTGTCCAATCCGAGCACTTGTCCGAGCACTTGTCCGAGCACTCGCCCGAGCACTCGCCCGAGCAAGTGCTCGGTCAAGTGACCGAGCACTCGTCCGAGCACTAGCTCAAGCACGTTACCGAGCACTTGACCGAGCACTCGACCGAGCACTCGCCCAAGCACTTGACCGAGCACTTTACAGAGCACTCGCCCGAGCACTAGACCAAGCACTCGCCCGAGCACTTGAACGAGAACTCGCCCAAGCACTTGACCGAGTACTTGACCAAGCACTCGCCCGAGCACTTGACCGAGCACTCGTACGAGCACTTGACCGAGCACTCGTACGAGTACTTGAACGAGTAATCGAACGAGCACTTGAACGCACACTTGCCCGAGCACTTGACCGAGCACGTATCCGAGCACTTGACCACTTGACCGAGCGCTTGTCCGATCCGAGCACTTGTCCGAGCAATTGTTCGAGCACTTTTACGAGCACTTAAACGAGCACTTGTACGAGCACTTGAACGATTACTTGTACGTTTATTTGTATGAGCGATTGTACAAGCACTTGCAGGATCAGTTGTCCGAGTAATTGTACGAACACTTGTACGAACACTCAAATCAGGTTGACAATTATAGACCTATTTCAAAGCTGTGTCTGTTAGCTAAAGTGTTGGAACGCCTAATATTTAATCAACTATATTGACACTCGACCGAGCACTCGCCCAAGCACTTGACCAAGCACTCGCCCGAGCACTCGACCAAGCACTTTTAAGAGCACTTGACCACTTGACCGAGCACTTGACCAAGTACTTGACCAAGCACTTGTTCGAGCACTTGTATGAGTATACGAGCACTTTTGCGAGCATATGTACGAGCACTTTTGCGAGTTTTACTTTTGAAATAGGTCAATAATTGTCAACCTGATTTAAGTGTTTGTAGAAGTGCTCGTACTTTTACTGGGACAAGTGGTCATGCAAGTGCTTGTACAAGCGCCCGTTCAAAAACGAGCACTTGTATGAGTATACGAGAAATTTTGCGAGCACATGTACGAGCGCTTTTGCGAGTTTTACTTTTGAAATAGGTCTATAATTGTCAACCTGATTTGAGTGTTTGTAGAAGTGCTCGTACTATTACTCGGACAAGTGCTTGTACAAGCGCCCGTTTAAATACACGTACCTGTTATCGTTCAAGTGCTCGTACAAGTGCTCGGACAAGTGCTCGGATCGGACAAGTGCTCGTATAAGTGCTCAGTCAAATGGTCAAGTGCTCGGATCGGATGAGTGCTCGGATCGGACAAGTGCTCGGTCAAGTAGTCAAGTGCTCGGATAAGTGCTCGGTCAAGTGTTCGGATAAGTGCTCGGTCAAGTAGTCGGTCAAGGGCTTGGGCGAGTGCTCGTTCAAGTGCTCGGGCGAGTGGTCAAGCACTCGACTGAGCACTTACCCGAGCACTTGACCGAGCACTCGCCCGAGCACTTGAACGAGCACTCGCCCAAGCCCTTGACCGACTACTTGACCGAGCACTCGACCGTGCACTTGACCGAATACTCGCCCGAGCACTTATCCGAGCACTTGACCGAGCACTTGAACTATTACTTATACGTGTATTTAAACGGGCGCGTGTACAAGCACTTGCCCGAGTAATGGTACGAGCACTTCTACAAATACCCAAATCAGGTTGACAATTATAGACTTATTTCAAAGCTGACCTATTTTATAAGTAAAATTCGCAAAAGCGCTCGTATATGTGCTCGCAAAAGTGCTCGTATACTCATACAAGTGCTCGTACAAGTGCTCGTTTTTGAACGGGCGCTTGTACAAGCACTTGCACGACCACTTGTCCCAGTAAAAGTACGAGCACTTCTACAAACACTTAAATCAGGTTGACAATTATAGACCTATTTCAAAAGTAAAACTCGCAAAAGTGCTAGTACATGTGCTCGCAAAAGTGCTCGTATACTCATACAAGTGCTCATACAAGTGCTTGGTCAAGTACTAAGTTACTCGGACAAGTGCTTGTACAAGCGCCCGTTTAAATACACGTACAAGTAATCGTTCAAGTGCTCGTACAAGTGCTCGGACAAGTGCTCGGATCGGACAAGTGCTCGGATCGGACAAGTGCTCGGATCGGACAAGTGCTCGTATTGCTCGGTCAAGTGGTCAAGTGCTCGGATCGGATGAGTGCTCGGATCGGACAAGTGACCACTTGACTAGGTCAAGTGGTCAAGTGCTCGGAAAAGTGCTCGGTCAAGTGCTCGGATAAGTGCTCGGGCAAGTATTGGGTTAAGTGCTCGGTCAAGTGCTCGGTCAAGTGCTCGGGCAAGTGCTCGGTCAAGTGCTCGGGCGAGTGCTCGGGCGAGTGCTCGGGCGAGTGCTCAGACAAGTGTTCGTACAAGTGCTCGGACAAGTGCTCGGATCGGACAAGTTCTCGTACAAGTGCTCGGTCAAGTGGTCAAGTGCTCGGATCGGACGAGTGCTCGGATCAGACAAGTGCTCGGTCGAGTGCTCGGACGAGTGCTTGGTCAAGTGCTCGTTCAAGTTCTCGGGCGAGTGCTGGGTCAAGTGCTTGGTCAAGTGCTTGGGCGAGTGCTTGGTCAAGTGCTCGTTCAAGTGCTCGGGCGAGGGCTGGGTCAAGTGCTCGGTCAAGTGCTTGGGCGAGTGCGAGTGCGTGTTCAAGTGCTCGTACGAGTGCTCGGTCAAGTGCTCGGGCGAGTGCTTGGTCAAGTGCTCGGTCAAGTGCTTGGGCGAGTGCTCGTTCAAGTGCTCGGGCGAGTGCTTGGTCGAGTGCTCGGGCGAGTGCTCTGTAAAGTGCTCGGTCAAGTGCTCGGGCGAGTGCTCGGTTGAGTGCTCGGGCGAGTGCTCGGACAAGTGCTCGGACAAGTGCTCGTACAAGTGCTCGGTCAAGTGCTTGGGGGAGTGCTCGTTCAAGTGCTCGGGCGAGTGCTTGGTCGAGTGCTCGGGCGAGTGCTCTGTAAAGTGCTCGGTCATTTGCTCGGTCGAGTGCTCGGGCGAGTGCTCGGTCAAGTGCTCGGTAAAGTGCTTGAGCTAGTGCTCGGGTGAGTGCTCGGTCGAGTGCTCGGGCGAGTGCTCGGACAAGTGCTCGGACAAGTGCTCGTTCAAGTGCTCGGTCAAGTGGTGAAGTGCTCGGAGAAGTGCTCGGTCGAGTGCTCGGGCGAGTGCCGGTCGTTTGCTCGGGCGAGTGCTTGGTCAAGTGCTTGGGCGAGTGCTCGGTCAAGTGCTCGGTCAAGTGGTCAAGTGCTCGGAAAAGTGCTCGGTCGAGTGCTCGGTCGAGTGCTTGGTCAAGTGCTTGGGCGAGTGCTCGATCGAGTGTCAATATAGTTGATTAAATATTAGGCGTTCCAACACTTTAGCTAACAGACACAGCATTAAAATAGGTCTATAATTGTCAACCTGATTTGAGTGTTCGTACAAGTGTTCGTACAATTACTCGGACAACTGGTCCTGCAAGTGCTTGTACAAGCGCCCGTTCAAATACACGTACAAGTAATCGTTCAAGTGCTCGGTCAAGTGCTCGGTCGAGTGCTCAGGCGAGTGTTCGGTCAAGTGCTCGGTTAAGTGCTCGGATCGGACAAGTGCTCGGTCAAGTGGTCAAGTGCTCGGATAAGTGCTCGGTCAAGTGCTCGGTAAAGTGCGGTAAACTTGTCCGAGTACTTGTCCGAGCACTTGTACGAGCACTTTTACGAGTACTGGTACGAGCACTTGTACGAGCATTTTTACGAGCACTTGTACAAGCACTTTTACGAGCATTTAAACGAGCACTTATACGAGCACTTGAACGATTACTTGTACGTGTATTTGTACGAGCGCTTGTACAAACACTTGCAGGACCAGTTGTTCGAGTAATTGTACGAACACTCAAATCAGGTTGACAATTATAGACCTGTTTCAAAGCTGTGTCTGTTAGCTTAAGTGTTGGAACGCCTAATATTTAATCAACTATATTGTTGAATCCCTGGGTGAAATCCAACGTTGCGGTACTAAGTACGCTGTCACCAGCACCGGTAGCATGGCGACGTATCGCGCGCGCGACGCGAGTTTTAAAAGCATTTGTTCCGTTCTAACGCTAAGCTAATGAAAGAGACAGCTAAGCTGTTTTCTCGCGTTTGGCGCGACAAACAGCTTTGTCTACGCCTCGTGCTACCCGTGCTGGACACTTCTTATGGAGGAAGTCCCTACGGACTTACCTCGTGCTACCTCCGTTGGTTTGAAGCTTGACTCCTTGGATGTCAGGAACCTCTGGGTCTTCGCTCGGCTTGTCACCTAAGTCCACGACGTGTGAGGACGGGCGGCAACCGGAGACTTGTTGGCGACACGAAGGACAGGGGGCAATCTCGTCAGGAGATTGAGGGTTTGTTCATCGGATTGACCTTGACTTGCAGCCGCTCCGGCTTGAGTTAGATTAAGGCCGTTTCGGGCCGAGTTTCTCTAGATCCTCACTAGCAGGCTCGAGGTACACAGAAACAACTGTATAGAGTGTTCTGGTTTATTGAGAGAGATCCTTACTAGTTGATCGCTACAGAGAAAGAATCAACATTAGGCTTGGTTCGGCTGCTTTTATAGGGACGACAGGCAAGGTGTTTACGTATGAGGAATATTCTGGAAAGGTACTTAACACTTCCTTGTTTATCACCCATTAGGGCGAAAACACAACAGAGTGGTGCGGCGCGGCGTACGCGCCGCACCGCTCGTAGCCGCGGTTGAGTTTGAAATCGAAAATGAATTTGAAAAATTAAGGTCATGTTTTTATACATATTTGGAATGTGTATCAGTTTCTTATTCACCTCCTCAAATGCGTCTAATATTTTTCCAGTAGCCCTGTATTTCTTTGCTTTACCGACTGAACAAGTAAAGTACTTACCTACTTATAAATGATTAAGTAGGAAGGTAGGTTTACCTACCGATAACTAGGTTCGAGTTTTGTAGGATAAACTGTTAATTATTGTTGCAGAGTAATTAAATACAAGAATACATACCAAGCTGTGTATTTTCTTTATTATCTTTTTGTTTAAAATCAGAAAACCAAATTCTACAAATCTCCATCCATGTCTCGATTTTCAAGGGCCGTTGTTCTATAAAGGATATAAAATAATCCACATCAACTGAATCGACCATCTTCGTCTGTTAGGTCGCACTACTCGGTCAGTTAAAAAGCAAGTGTCCGACCTACAGAAAGTGTGGTCAAATGAGCCGCCGCACCGCGGTTAAGAGCGGTGCGCACCGCGGATACGAGCAGTGCGGCGCGCATGCACCGCAACGCTGCGTTCGGCGGCGGTGCGGCGCAACGCGCGCCGCCGATTTCAGCGTCGCGGCGCCGCGCCGCTCTGTTGTGTTTTCGCCCTAAGAAAAAATGCCAATACAGTATTCAGTGGGAACCTTACCTTCGGGTTTTTTGCATGAAAGATTTTGGATAATTTGGATCTTGGACAATGATGACGATGATGCTGATGCTGAATCAGAATATTACATTAGAGGGATAAATTATTTTTTGCGATAAAAACATTCTGTTGAACTTTCAAAACTGAAACGGCAACTTTCTAGGTGAGCACCAAATAGAAGTAGTTATTGAATATTTGACTGACTCAGTAGATCAGTGATTAGCGCTCCGAGGGTCGAGGGTTCGATTCCCACCCAGGGCAAACATTTATGTGATGAGCAGATTTGTTTGCTCTGTGTCTGGGTGTATGATTATCTATACATATCCTATGTATATATTTAAACTTATCTTTATATGGTATATCATTCTCTGATTCCCATATTACAGGGAACTTACTTTGGGACCAGATGACCATGTGTGATTTGTCCCGGGTAATTATTTATTATTTTAAGCTACGGCTGTACTTTCCAGGTACCCCTAAAAGTCTGGATCATTGCAAGCGCGTCGTGCTTCGCCGTCTGCGCAGCTCTGGTGCTGGCCACAGTGGTGATCACAAAGTGGGGCACCACCGAGACGTACACTAGACGCGAGGTGTATCCACAGCCTTTTGTAAGTACTTTAAAGAGAGAGAGAGAGAGAGAGAGAGAGAGAGAGAGAGAGAAAGATAGAAAGAGAATAAAGAAGAAAATGGTTTATTAAGCCAACTGGCAACCAAATTTAAAAAAGATACAGAAAATTTTGCTATAATCATTTTAGACGTAACATGCTGGTTCACAGATTATTCCGTTGTACGGAAGAAGTCAAGATTATGCTTTTAAAGGCTTATTGTCAGAGCCTATATACGGTGAACGTGTGGGTCAGGTATACCAACAGGTTTACACAATTCAGCCATCTCCTCTTTCACCTTCCTCTTCGCACTTATTTATCGACATTCATCATTCTTCTTGTCACAAAACTTTCGTCCCTAATCGTAACATATACCGCCATACCATGTCAGTCTCTAGGAACTTTTCTGTCTTAGCCCTTAAATTTGACAATGCGAATATTTTTTATTGATTAAAATACTAAGAAACATCTTATCTTATCAGGAACCAGTGTATCCCAACCCAGAACCTCAAGTGAAAAGTCGAGAGAAAGTCCCATCTGAATCTGTAACAGACGTTACAAGAACTGAAGATTTAGAAGAAGATTTACAATTTCCGATACTAGAAAAACTATCCATATTCAAAAACATCGTCGCTAATAGAGATAAAAGTAAAAAAGTTGACAAGAAAACGGATGTGAGCCTTATATCTAAGCCACAAATACATCCTATACATGACACAATGATTATTCATGAAGAGAGAAGGATCGAAAAGAAAGATCAAGCAAAACTACCTTTGCATTTTGAAATATCAAGACAAAATACTGAGGTCTTTAATGACATTAAAAATGTGCCAGACTTCAAACCAACTTTACCTGATGTCTTAAAAATGGTGAAGAATATACGAAAGCAACAAGTAGATTACGAAGAGTATTACAATGACGAAAATTTGTACGACGATTACATGCAAAGTAATACTATGACAAGTTATTTAATTGAAAAGGTGCAAGAGCTACATGACTGGATAAACTCCGATCCCGATTTTGATACACACAATACTACTAATAAGACACACAATGGAAATGAATTTACACAATTGCTAAAAGCATTAAACGAAAGCTTAGTTGAAGGCAATGTTACAATTATAATGAACAAACTGAAGGATATATACTTCGGAGAGAATTTCACAATGTCTACGCAAAGTAGGAAGGCTATATTGACAAACACCACAGATTTACTGTCATTTGGGATACTGTCACTTGATATAATGCTGCTACATAATATACAACTAATGGCATGGGAGAGCCAGGTAAGTTTAAATCAAACATTTTGACGCAGCGTCCTAAAGTAAATCTTGATTCTTTGCTATTAGTTTAGCTCCTTTAGGAAAATAAAATATTTCTTTATGGTCCAGATATCACTGGATTTGAGAGATTGTTTTAAATGACGATAAATAAAATGCATTCTCTTAGTCATTTGATTTAGGGAATTGCCAAAGGTTACATAAAGATACTGCCCGAAGATAGAACATGGAGATTATTTCATTGACAAGACCATCTTACTTCGAAAGTATTTGTATACGACGTACTTAGGCGACAAGGACAATGTACCCATTCTGATTTTTTGACTATTAAAAGTTGAATGCTGCGAATTGTGCATGAAGGTGCGTTATATAGGTGTTTTTATTTTGTCACACATGAGTGTCCTATGAGCCACTCACTGCATTATCCTATTAGTATTGTACCTTGAGAAGTTAGTAACATTTCTGGTCTTTTTATTGCAACAAAATCGTTAGTTTTAGTACTGCTTTTTCTACTCTTAAACTTGATGATGTTTATTCTACTCTTAAATTTTAACATATTATTGTAATCGTTCCCCAGGAGCCCGCTCGGATCAAAATGATGAAAGAACCCGAGGTGTTCGCATTTAACGCCTTGTTTATGGAACCCAGTAAGATTGAGGCGAAACAAAACGAAATTTATCATTATGACCCCTCGATAAGGTAAGTCTTCAATGTAGTGTTTGTTCTTTACTGATTCAAGAAGAGCGAAAAAAATGCTGTAGACTGAATTGAATTTACTAATGAAGGTAAATAAAGAAGAAAAAGCCGGATTTTGCCTTTTTGACGAACTAGATTGCATAGCTTTGATTCTCTGCTCCTTCGCTTTCGATGTTAAACATCTCGGGGTAAAATATAACAAACATTACCGTCTCTGTGGCGTAATAATAAATTCCTCTACTTGCTTCAGAGGAAGCTGTGCTCTTCTCTCGACGGTATCCATCTTTTTGGGACGAGTTTGACTAGTGGAAGGATATTTATTAAACGAGCCCTTTTAGCTATGATTGATATTGTCTAAATGCCGCCAAACGTTAAGAAACTTACCCTTCTTTTTGTCAGCAAACGACAAAATTTGCGCCAAGAGAATGATGAATACGACTTCGGGAAGAGTCTTCTGGAGAACGTTTTGGAGATCGGCATGAGTACAGCCAGAGCCGCCATACACTTAGGCAGAGCTTATAAGAACACCAAGTGAGTACTAACCGTTAACAATGCTATCCGGAAGCTATTTGCGTCCAAAATAAATTATCAGATATTGATTGTTTACTAAACATCTACGAAATTGGTAAATTACTTTTCACAGAATCATCCTAAACCAGCTATCGAACAAGGAAACGCTTAATACCAACATACAAACACAAATATCAAGGAACAGTGATGCCAACACACATGCCTTACATCATTTACAGGTGAGAGTTATCCCTGCCATAGCAGTTTCGTTATGTCATCACTCCGATCGGTGGACCGACGACCTGGTGAAGGTTGCGGGAAGCCGCTGGATGCGAGCAGCACAGGACCAGTCGGTGTGGACATCCTTGGAGTAGGCTTTTGTCCAGCAGTGGACGTCTTTCGGCTGATGATGATATCATCCATCACACAGTATCAGTAGGGCCTTATTTTGCAAACTCCTAGTCGAAGCCTTTGATTGGGTGTGTTACAGTCGGCCCCTGACGGCTGACAGTCCACCTGATGAAAATTGGCTACCCACTGCCGTTTATGGAAGGACATCAGAGCCTTGCCAATCCTTGCCTTGCCTCTGGAGTTAGAGATGCTCGTAAGCGACGGTAGTCACTTTCCATCAGGTGGGCTAGCTTTTTTCCATCTTACACATTTAAAAAGCGATCTTATTCCTCTCTTTACATAATCAAAATTTTCTTACAGACATCGTTCAATGGCTCCAGTTTGGCTAACATGTCGTTCACCGAGTTGGACTGTATGTGGCTGCTGTATTGCAGAAACCTGGTGCACACAGCCAAGCTGAGTCCACCTTATGGGACCATGGCCAGAATTAATGGGTATGTAAAACTTCACCATTTTAATTTTCCACTTGTTCAACATCATCATCAGACGCGGTCACGTGTGGGGCATTTAAATTTAGATGTGCAACGAGACATTCATACATATTTCTAGTAGGGATAATTTTCCACTTCGTCCTATCGTGTGGCACAATTTAACCATGCTATCACAAGGTATAGATGGCGGTTGCTTGGTGTTGTACATAACATCACCTGTGGTCACGTGTAGCGTGACTTTCATAACATCTGGTAATCAAAAGTGCAGGATTTCTTTTTTTTTTTTTTTTTTTTTTTTTTTTTTTTTTTTTTTCATTGGTCCATTGGCTAGGACCTGAACCCGTTACCAATGGGTAGGAGATCCGAGACACTACCGTGTAGACACCGACGCTTGTTGCTTTGGCAGTAAAATCTTAAACTCAAACTGGAAGCGTATCTGCACTTGTAGGAAAGAAGACCGTTAAGTATATGGATTTTCCGTATACTTTGCGGCTTTCTTCCTTATGAGGGCAGTTATGGAATCTTCTAAGTAGTGTGACTTTTCCTCAGGATGGCACTAAGAATGCTGACCGGTGAACTGTCAGCCGATAAAGCGTTAGACACTATGCTGTACGAAGCACTCAGTGGCTGGACGGAGCTTCGCTGCAACGATATGTTCCCCAGGTCAGTGTTACCAAAAATACTTATTGTTAGTCTTTCTTTATCATGGTTGTCATGGTGTAAAAATAATTATCTCTATCTCTATCTCTCCCTCGGAAACTTAATGGGGAAAGACGGCTGGCACGTCTTCAGCTCGGAAGAGATCCGAGTGTAAAAAAAGTAGTTCTATTATGCAACCTTACTAGTTACAGGACGAAGGTGTCAAAGAAGAAAAAGATTATAATATGATTAAGACATCTACCGACGAACCGACTCTCTTCAGGGTGTAAAAAATATCTCTCTCTCTCTCTGTCTCGGAAACTTAAACTTTCTGCCCATCATACTGACAAATTCCCAATGAACTCGTACTGAATTCTCAATTTGTTTACTTAGTGAGCAGATCAGCAGAAGTGATATATGGGAAGGCGAAATTATAATTTGCTGCTGGAACTCAAAAAACATAGACAGCTGTGTCCCGAGTTAATCCCATCACATTACACAGAATCTGGATCACAGCTATTCAGCTAATATATATTTTGTGATGGAGACAAAATTAATGTTGAAACTTTTCTAAAACGATAATAATTGTAAAATTAATAGACGTGTACTCGGTAGAGTCCCGGCAACCAACCCCAAAGATTAATATTAGTATACCACTAACCTCGACAGATATGGTATGCCAGTCCCATTGCCTAACCTAATGTAAGTATGGTAGTTTAAAATCTATATTCTTACAGATGCAGCAAAACTGATGCAGCGACGATAGTCTTGGACTCCATCCTGCAGCCTCTGAGGAAATCGCAGTCACAGGCTTTGAGTAGATCGCGGTGAAGTGAGAAGATGGAATATTATTATTGTTAATTTTGTGTTAATAAGAAGTTTATGGATCGTGAGGCGTCATAAATTGTTATTTAGAAATGCGATTGAGCCAACGACGAACGAACAAGACTCAACTGTTAGCTAGCCACAGAATGTTAAAATATTATAGTCTTGCAAAGGAATTTAGATGGAACTGCAAATATTTCTTACAGATTTGTCTCTGTATTTAGGGAATATTTCCGGTACCTTTCTGCGCCTTTAGAAGCGTTCCATACGATTAACGCGATTACGTACACTCTGACAGAAACCGTTTTGTACTATCTTTTTCGCACTCACGGGATTTAGTTAGGCTATCCTGTTATCATCTGTTCTACGAGCTATGTGCCCCATAGCCAAAGAGTAAGGTAACTATAGTTCATCCAATCAAAAAAAAGCAAAAGGTAAACAAACATAGTATGCATATGACATTGACATGTGTCAGTTCCATAGTAACTTTGTTTACGTTTTGCTTTTTTTTGATTGGAATGAACTATACATATACCAAAATAGCACATACGGAGCGCATAGCTCGCAGATAAAATGGCCGTTGCCGTTGGGGCATAAAGTTGTCAAGTTGCGACCGCGCACCGGAAGACGTAGCATGGGCAGGCCTCTCACTCGGTGGACCGATGACCTGTTGAAGGTTGCGGGAAGCCGCTGGATGCGGGCAGCGCAGGACCAGCCGACGTGGAAATCCTTGGGGGAGGATTTCGTTCAGCAGTGAACGTCTTTTGGCTGATGATGATCATCATGATACTGATGTCAGAGTGTATGGTTGCTGGCAGAGCGTACCTTCGGAACGCACTACAGTACTCACTTTCGCGACTGCGCCAGAAGTAAGGTTATGTTTTTCGAGTGTATGTACGTGTATTTCTTTGGCATGTTCTGTAGCCTAAACGGCTTGATGGATTTTAGCTTGAGATGTGTCGTTAGATTCGTCTTGATCCCGAGAATGATATAGGATACATTTTAATACATTCAGGTTTTTTTTATATGCTTAGGTTATTTATTTAAAATACTTGCAACTTGCGTATACTTCATTCCAATCAAAAAAAAGCAAAACGTAAACAAACCTAATATGGAACTGACACATGTCAATGTCATCTGCATACTATGTTTGCTTACCTTTTGCTTTTTTTTGATTGGAATGAACCATAGATCCATGCGTCATTGTACGCTAGCAGCTAATAGCAAGCATGTCACGGTGCGCTGGTGAATTACGCACGTAATTGAAATACCTTGCTGCGCATACGTTTAGATAATCGCCACATGCGTCTTTTTAAAAATTTAAAATGGTAATTCCTCGGTATTATCTCAGCTGGTGGTAAGTGATGATGATGCCGAAGATGGAAGCGGGCTTACTACCGAGATTCCCCAACGCAATGGGGATCTGGCTATCTATCTTTATGCTGGACATATTATCAGTGTTATTAACGTTGATGTTTGGGTGGTAAGACTTATACAAGATTGTGGTAGGTAGGCTTATTTTTAAAGGCACCCAGTGTTTTATTAAATTTGTTGAAAATGAAAATATTTGAAAATGAAAATAAAAATGAAAATATTTTTTATTCGAAGTAGGTAGCAGTGTACACTTTTCGAACGTCATTCTTTTATCTACCTAAATACGAGGTTCCTACCACTCGGAACTCGTATACCCACCGTTTCGGGAAGTGTTTGCGGAGAAGAGACGGCGGGCCCTAAAGAAACTCCCTCCAACACATTTTTTTTTAAAAAAAAGGCTTATATTCTATTACATCTTTTATTGAATTATGCTCTTGAAGTATCCTTTCAATTACTTAGTACCTACATGTTTCATGGCCGTTTTTGCGAATTGCCTAGGTAGGATAGTTTTATAGGGTCTAAGAAATGCATCTGAGACTATTTAAAGTTTAAAGTGAGGCTTCTAGGTACTCATGAGACTGAACAACTGTTTACAATGAAAATAAGCAAATTGGCGATTAAAAAAATTGTAACGAAATTTTTTTCGTGAAGTGACGTGTCTTTAACGAGTTCAGTTTCAAGAGTAGAGCACTGTTAAGCGGACCAGACACTATCAATAATACTGACAATATTTTTACATCAGTATATTGTCATTCCATCGTTAAGTATGCGTCAGACCTTCACTCCAACCACAACACTGTCAGTATATTGTCAATATACTGTCATTACTTGAAAATATTGTCAGTATTATTGATAGTGTGTGGTCCGCTTTCAGTAATTTTTAGGTATTTTAGAATGACCCTATACAGAGTGTCAAAAAGTGCGTTTGAAATTTTAAGGAGTTACTCAGAATCAAGTATAGAATACAGGAAAAATATTGAAATATTGATCTACACTCTTTTTAGTTTCCCATATTTAATCTGAATAGTAAATCTAGAATTTGTATGGGAAACAAAAAAAAATGAAGATGGAATTTTTGAATATTTTTCCTGTACCTAATCTATACTTGATTCTAACTAAGTAACGCCTTTCAAAATTTCAAAAGCACTTTTTTGACACCTGTATAGGAAGTCCTGACAACAATTGTATGGATTTGACACCTGAATTTATTATGTATGTATTAAGACTAATTTTATAGCTTTTAATGTATAAGGTATAAGCTGAAACCTAGTACAAAAGGTATCGTAGTTAGGTTTTCAACATTTTATTTATACGACTGTTAAAAAATGGCTCTAAATGTTTTCTTCTTAATTTAATTAGTTATAATAACTATTATGGAAAAAACAAAATTGTCTGTGTGATATATGACTTAAGTTTTTACAAAATTTTTATCATCTGTTCATTAAAAAAATATCATCTTTTCGTAACGAGTTAATGTAGTGTGACAAAATTGGTGTACCTAGTACCCCCTAACTAGGAGTTCTATTACTTCTACTCGCTCCATTTTGAAAAACTTTTGTTCCAAAACTTTGGTGAAATAGTAAAAAAAAATGGACTTTTCATACAAATGTCAAAATGCTTGGCCATTTTGTATGGAGGATCCAATAAATTTTATTTCGATTTGAGCCATACAAGAACAAAACAAAATTAAAATTGTAGAACAAAAGTTGTACATTATGAGAGTAAGGTCCAGTTAACGGGTCATACGCCTATTTTAAAACACCCTTTATAATTATAAGTCACCTTAATTTGTCTACGTAAGAATCTATGAAACTTCGTAGAAATTGCTCATTTCTCATACAGACTATTTAAAAACCTAAACTGATGTGATGAGTAATAAATATATTTGTTATAAATACTTCATTCGTTTCTTTATAAACAAAATAATCCTTGAATTTTTTTTTTGTGATAGGTGGATCACCTGATGGTAAGCGATTACCGCCGCCCATAGACACCCGCAACACCAGAGGAGTCACAAGGATGGGGGGATGGGGGAATTGGAGGGGGGGAGGTTGAGCCTCCGGTACCCTCACTCACTCGGCGAAACACTACGCAAGCGTTGCTTCACGCCGGTTTCCTGTGAGGCCGTGGTATCACTCCGGTCGAGTCGGCCCATTCGTGTCGAAGCATGGCTCTCCCACGGTGCAATACACTAGTTTATTATTGTTATTAACTTACCAAACCTTGGGTAACCAACCAAACTGTAAAGTTTGTCCAGTTCTGCCATACCTGGATACTCCTAAATAATAATAATATTATTAGATACTATACGAAACTGAAAACAATAGTTGAAGATCGGATTTTTTCAAGAATTCTCCTGTATTCTGCACTTGATTCTGAGTAACCCCTTCAAAATTCATAGGCACTTTTTTAACATTCTGTGTAGATCTAACACTATATTAGCACATGGGATTATCATTCATCCCGGAAAAAGCACGATTGCATAGAGAGCGGGAAATGTTTTGACTCAATTTTATGCTGAAATAACTTATGCGATGTTACTGAAATTCGGCATAAAACTAAAGGCCAGGGAAAAATAGTGAGGCGGGATTTGAAAAAAAAACATTTTCATGGTCCCCCAAACAAAGCCTGTCATAATAAAGACAACCACTACAGCTGGTTATGAGTTCTGACCAGGGTTCGGAAACCGGTTTTTTGAATATACCGGTTTCGGTCATTGAATATCTATATCGAAATAATTTCGGTTAAGGTTTCGTTCAGGTTTCGGTTACCGGTATATTTAACCGGTTTAACCAAAACCGATATTTTTTCGTTCGAACGGAATTAACCGGTTAATTTGAAGAATATGCGACTTTGTAGGCATGTTTGCCGCGTGCAATCAATTGAAAGCGTGCGAGAAAGTGAGCAGAAGACTCGGGCAGTGGCACCCGCGCGACGCGCCTGTACTTGACTAAGTTTGGTTTTAACCGGTTAATTTAGTTCTTATTTCGGTTAGAAAACCGCTTCCTGATTAACCGATATTTTATTCAAATTTACCGGTTAAGCTGGAAACCGGTTTTAACCTGAACGGAATCGTTAACCGAAATTCGAACGAAATTAACCGGTATTTGTTAACCGGTTCCGAACCTTGGTTCTGACTACAGACACGGTCACAACAATCGATCAACCCTGGATGGGTTTGGCCGTTAGTGGCATTTATCTCGACCGTTTCCGTGCTTTGCAAAGCAGGCACGTTAAGTCGTTGGTGCCGGCTGCTATTACTAGATAGCAGTCGTTAAGCCACGTCAGAGGCTTTACAGGCGGCTTGAAAAACTTCTGACACTGGGGTTGGCCACTAGCCCCACAACTACCACCATTCCGGATTTGGCCCCCGTGTGTGGAGTATGGCCTTACCTTCCCGAGTTATGGGAAGAGATTCGAGTCCCTGCAGTGGGGACGATATGGGTTGTTAACGAAGTTTTGCGAGCTACCTTTAGGCCGATTTAATTTGCTTATTCTTATATAGACAATGCATTTGCACTTTGCATTAACGATAATAAATAATACATAATTGTTCTGAAACTTTAGTTTAATTCACAAATAATTTATTGTCTGACTGTCCCGCCAAGAAAAATGCTGAGAAAAGGTGTAAGGTAAAGGTGGTCAGGCAAAATAGTTGTTGATAGTACATTAACTCGATAGATTATGGAGGCGCCTAAGAGCGCCATACTCAATTTATTGTCAGTACTTTACATTTATTCATTATGTTTTATATTCGATATGTACCAATTATTTTTTAATATTTTGTTTTATTAATTTGTCATTGAATAATAAATAATTCATCTACTGCTAAGAAGAAAATCGTATTTTGCAAGTAAATATTGAAAGTTAGTTATGTAAGCTCTTTTTTGCCTGAAATACAGGAATACCTAGTTCAGGCACGTGTGTTTTCTGTACTCTAATAATATGTTTTTAGTAATTATCTTGTCAATTAAGTTTTCTTTCAATAAATATTATTTATTTATTTATTTTATTTTATTTTCTAACATAAGCCGACTCCAACTTCGGATAATAATTCTGTGTAATCGAAACATAGGGCTGTGATGAAGTACTGTCATGTACTGAATATGCTTGCAACGCCATAAGCAGGTTTGAAACAATCTTATTTGTCGTCATGACCTTGTCGAAGATGTCCATAATCTTCTTATCGCTCCACAAATCCTTATTGCTTTCCAGTTCTGACTTTAAGTTCCTCAAATTAACTTCTAAAGTGTCTAAATTAGCAGTTATATAGCCCACCCTGTACATGTCTTGAGTACCAAACGATCTCTTTATAGCTTCCAGTGGCTGAATCTTATCAAATATCTCTGTAAATGTTTCCTCCATATATTGCAAAAGTTTTTGTTTTACCTCTGAAGTTGTGTCTTCGCTATACGCTCTTCTTCCATTAGGAATTTGTTGGGATTCATTACAACTGATCTTTGGTGTTACTTGAATGTAATCATCTTTAGTCACAGCTTTATCTGAAATTTCATTTTTCGTGACATTATTTGCTTTAAGTTTGTTAATGATACTTTCCGCTATATTATTTTTTGGTATATTTCGATTATCAGACATTGCTCTATTGAGTACGTTAAGCCCTGTTTCATTTACTTTTCTTTTAACTCTGACTTTGAATATTTTGCTGTGATTCACATTACCTTTACTCACATTAAGAGATACAGATGTATTTATACCCAAATATTTAGGATTTTTCTTCTGAAGTTCATTTATTATTTCACTTAAATTTAAATACTGTACTCGGTTTGTTGCATCAAGGGAATTATTTTTTTTATAAACTAGCTGACGTGTTTCTTGGGTAGGTATTTTACCAATAACGCCTAAATCGATTGGTTTAATTGTTGTAATCATAAGTTTGTCCTCAGTAGCATTTTTCTCTACTGACAGTGACAGTACTTCAACGGGTATGTTTCCGGTGTTATCAACCTGTCTTTTATAAAACCTTCTAATAGTATTTTCTAAAACGTTTACGTCACTAATTTCATTTGACACAGCATTTGTTGTAGGTTTATCATTTTCTTCTTTGATAATTTGATTCTCACTAGTGGTTTCTTGTATTTTTTCCTTTGAGTTTACATCAACGTTTTCATTTGACACTTCATTCTGTGAAGGCAAATCTTCCTCTCCATTACTACTGTGATTCTTAGGAGATATTTTCTCCAATTTATTATTTATGTCTGACAAAAGATCAGTTAGTATTTTAAGTGCATCTTTCAACTGATCACCTTTGAAAGCTTCTGTTGTATGTTCATACCTATCATCGTTATCTACAGCACCTTTGGTGAACCATTTCGTCACTTTAAAGATTTTGGAAGTAGTGAAACGTTTAAAAAAACCTTTATTTACTGGATTTGGGTCTGCTGTTGTACTTGGTGTTGTTGCCGCTTTACCAGAAAAAATCTTCGATATGAAGTCAAAAACTCGTCTAGCATCAATAGGTTCTGGTTCATCAGCATAAGGCGCTACAGCTTCATGCCTTGTGTTAAGGTCATAAGGCTTATAATGGACATCAAAAGGCAGTCCATTTACATTTTCTGAGTAGCTTATTAGTTTGTTAATAAAACGATAGTTTGGATCTAAGGCTCTTGTATGTCCGTGCGCTCTGAGGATGTATTCTACGTTCAGAACTGTAAAGTTGGAAAATTCGTAAGTATGCGAGAATCAAGCAAGTATAGAATACAGGAAAAAAATTGAAAATATCCGGTCTACATTTTTTTTAGTTTCCCATACTAAATATTATAAATAGTGAATAAAAAATGTATGAGTAACTGAAAAAAGAATGGTAGATCGGATTTTTTCCATATTCTTCCTGTATTTTATAGTTGGACGTAGTTATACCATATTGATCCAACTGACATTTTGGTAAAAAATGAGTTAGGTATGCTACGAGCATCGTTATACAGAGTTTTATGTTGGTACAAAATCTCATATAAGAGTTATCTTTAAAGTCAAAATGGTGTGATGTCTTTAGGCTAAAATGAAAATTGTTCTATTAATTTGATAAATCACTTACTTACTTTATGTCAGTTGGATCGGTATGGCATAAGTACTTCCAGTTGATTCTGAGTTTCTGAGTAACCCCTTAAAATTTTAAACGCACTTTTTTAACATCCTGTATTATTGTTAACGCCAGTAACCTAAAAAACTGAATGAATTTTGTAGTGCGATGTGAGTGCCGTCCAACTCCCTTAATTCACATACTTGGGTAGTAAAATTGGTAAGGTAATAATAATAATAATATCTGGGACAAATCACACACTGTCATCTGGCCCCAAACTAGGATTCCCTGTATCTTGGGAACCAGAGACTGATATACATACACATATACTTTTAATTTTTGTAATAATGATTATAATTCAAAAGAAAGAAAATCTTACCGAAAATTATTATTTGAAACATTATTATTGTATAATGGAACACGGTAACTTTATTCACTCACATCATTTTCAGCAAAGTTGCGAGTTGCAGCTAATTTTGAGAACAAGAGAACATTATAGCAATTTTTTACTTTTTCCACGAAAGTACAGTCTACAATCGCAATCTTATAAGTCCAATCAGTCTAAAAGTTAAATAACTGAAAAATTTAAATTCACAAGAATATCTTACTAAAATTTAATATACATAGGTAATAATTTAGAAAACTAACCCTTAAAGAAATGACAATTTTAAGTGTGAAAAAAATGGACAACTGTTTTATTTCTATTAAAAATGATCGCCAGTTAAGATCGATATATTGAGTATATAAAAAGAAAAAATATAACTTGAAATGAATTAATATTACAGGGAGATTGGGTGCCGGCTGCAATCGCTAGTCGTTAAGCCATGTCGGAGGACTTATAGGCGGCTTGAAAACTTGAAAACTTCGTTGTGGGCCAGTAACCCCACAACTTCCAATTCGGACTTGGCCGCTGTGTGTAGAGTATGTGCTTACCTCCCCGAAGTATAGGAAGAGTGAAAACCGTGTCCCAGCAGTGAGTCGTTAACGAATCATTTTTCATTGCTTCGTCATCAGCCGGAAGACGTCCACTGTTGGACAAGGATTTCCACAGCGACCGGTCCTGTGCTGCCCGCATCCAGCGGCTTCCCGCAACCTTCACCGTCGGTCCACCGAGTCGGAGACCTGCCTAGACTGCGTGTTCCGGTGCGCGGTCGCCACTCGAGAACTTGAGTGAACGGCCATCTTACATTGCGTACATAATTATTTATCTAACTGTACTGATAAAATTTGCGCGTTGTCCCATTATCCACGCGTAGATCGAAGAAACAATAAAACACGTTTTTAAACCTGATAGTGTTAACACTAATCTCAAATTATATTTGATTTTTTTACCTTGACTTCTTATCGACTTGCTGTAAGGTAACACTCCACGCTCCAGCAGCTCTTCTATTCTGCCATATCATAAGAAGGAAGACCGTGTTTATCTAGTCATTAATAATACAAAAACTTGGTTAAGTGGGACCTGGATAAGTGAGAAACCTCCATAGCTGGGACTCATGAGGTCCCGACACTTTTGCACTGAATTACCTCTTAACAAACCTCTATATCTGGGATTAGTTCTTTCGATTTTATCATCGTAATTACCTCAATAATTGAGACAGCGAGTGTTTACTAAATTGTTTCTTTGAATTTCATAACCTCTGTAACTAAGAACATCAATTTATTACCTCTCTAACTGGGACTTTCTTACGTCCTTTATTTAATAATCGCACCTCTATACCTGAAATAACCTATATTTTCACCTTTATTAATGGAACCCTCTGCAAATGAGACAGATATTTATTTATACCTGGATATCTGAGACACTGGGTAAATGGGATACCTCTTTAAGTGAGACAAATTTGCAGGTCCCTTGATGTCCCAGTTATCCAGGGTTCACTGTAGTATGTACCTACTTGTGTATTTTGTTTACATTCTCTTATAATGGTATGCAACTACATATAAATATGATCAGATTTTTTCACAAATTAGGTAATAGAATGTAAGCCTTTTGTTACTTATACTCACACACACGCACACATATACACACACACACACACACACACAAACAAACACACACACACACACACACACACACACACACACACACACACACACACACACACGCACAGATTGTAAAACACAATTAAGAAAATATTAACCTGCAAGTTTCTATAATCCAACTAATCTATCTTTGTCTTCTCACGTCTGTTTTACTGCACAATATTGTAATTTCTAGGGTAATCTGTTATTGGCCATACATTTTGACTGTACATTTACTTTAGTTATTCTAAGAACGCTGTTGATTACCTTTCAATAAATAAAATAAAAAATAAAATTGATAAAATGTGTTGGAGGCAGTTTTTTTGGGTCCGACTTTCTTCTCTCTCCGCGAACACTTCGCGAAATGTTGGGTTACGAGTTCCAAGTGGTAGGAGCTTCGTATTTTAGGGGCCATCCATAAATTACGTCACACGTTAAGGGGGAGGGAGGGTGTCAACGAAGTGTGACATTATGTGACAAGGGGTCCCTACCATATCATCATAAACGTCATAAACACATAGAGTCATAAACGTTGTGACATAATAAATAATAAAAAAATATATTATTTTGGAATTTCTGTTTTAATTTATTCAATTCTGGGCGAAAAATTGCAAAATATGTCGTCACACAAGGGAGGGGGTGGTCCAACAAATGTGACCATCTGTGACAAGGAGGGGGGAGGGGTCAAAGATCATGAAATTCGTGTAACGTAATTTATGTATGGCCCTTTAGATAGAAAAAAAAGACCTACGAAAAGTGTAACTAACTAACTAACTAGTGATACTAACTTCGAATAAATAATATTTTGATTATTTTTTTTTATATTTTGTTTTGGCCGCAAAGTATATGGAGTTTCCATACAATTTTGCGGCCTTTTCTCTTTTGACGGCAGTATTGCTCAGTCGCACCGCCTCGGAAGACAAACTGCGCCATTTTGTAAAACGCCAGAAGAAAGGCGGAAGACGAACTAAATACAAAACGAAATATGAAACGCTAGACAATGTCAGTGACAAAGATGTATCATGTATTCTTCCACCTCATTGAAAAAAATGTTAATGGTAAAAAAATAAGTAGCGAAGAATAAAGTACAAAAAACGTATAAAAAATAATTAAAGTAATCTCAAATCTTTCTTTAGTAGATTAACCTTTATTAGGCGGAGTACGCAATCCTACAGCATGCTCAGGTTTAGTGATGTAATAAAATAGAAAAAAAACAAAGTATTTTTTCAAAATTCTAAAAAAAAACATGAAAAAACATACCTAGCATCCTGTTTTTTTTTTAATTTGTTTTTTTTTTCAGAGAACGAAAAATACATCTGAAATGGACTAAACATCAAAAGTGATGGTTTAGGTACTTGTAATTTTAATTGATAAAATAAAATCAATTAAATTCTTCACTTATAAAAAATCGACACTAAAAAATATAAACCAAACAAGGATTGGAGCAATCAGAAAACATTAAATAGGTATTAGTAAGTGTCACCTATTTTGAGCTATTTGATTATAAAAAAAAAACTAAAACGTTATTTCCAAATGCTAAAAATTAAAAAAACAAGACATTGGTAGTTATATCAACGACATTGGTACTTATTTAACGATAATAATGTAATGATATTTTTATTTCCATACACTTGAAAAAAACCTGCGCCAGAAAAAACTGTTTCTTTTCATGTTTTTTTACCTCAAAAAACCCGTTTTTTACATTAACTCAGGTCTCAGGCGGTAGTACCAAACGCTCACATTGTGTAATAAGTTCACCTGGTGACTTGAAAAATCGCCTGTGTATTTACATATAAATAATCATAGTTTTTTTTTCATGAACTGTTTTTATAAAACAAAAATTAATACGAAATATAAAATTGAAATAAAACAATATAACCTTCATTGTTGCAGTAAAACGTATATTACTAACAAAAATCTTGAAATCGGTATCCGGTATTCAGTCCAGGGTAATTTTCGAAGATATCTTCTTAACACTATATATACCTATTATCTACTTACATTTCTAATGTTTAACTGGATTTATTGTGGGTTTGGCGGTCACTTTTGGTGTCACTGTATTCATATGGCGACGAGCTGAAAAAGATAATTAATAATATGTATTTATTTTCACTGTGGATTACCGTTTCCGCTTCGCAAGCCACGTTAAGCCGTTCGTGCCGACTGCTATCACTAGATGGCAGCCCTTAAGCCATATTAAGCCAGCCTTGAAAAGCTTCTGAGACTGGTGTTGACTACTAGACCCACAACTTCCACCAATTCGTACTTGGCCCCTGTGTGTGGACTTGTGGAGTATAGCCTAACCTTCCCTTAAGGTAAGGGAAAAGACTATCTAGATCAGATAGAAACAAATAAAAAAGGAGCTTCGTATTAGGTAGAAAAAAAAAGCCCTTCGAATAAATATTTTTGATTAGATTGGATTTGATTAAGAACCGTACCACTGCAGTGAGGACTACATGGGTTGTTAACAACAACGACCTACTTTTAGTTCATTCCATTGAAAAAAAAAGCAAAAGGTAAACAAACTTATTGTGGAACTGACACATGTCAACGTCAGATGCATACTATGTTTGTTTACCTTTTGCTTTTTTGAGTGGAATGAACTATAAAATACATTATTTGACTAGTAGTCATTTGAGTGACTTTTTCGTCAACGTCAATTTTGAGTCAACTGTCAAAAACTACATTTTGTTCTGAAATTGTTTTACTAGTGAATGTGACGTCACAGTCTGACGAATTTATTTCTTGTCTCTAATTAATAAAAAAATCTTAATGGATGAAAACATCTATCGAGTAAGTTATTTTGTGCAATTGTAGAAGAAATGCTATTTAGTAAATAATATTTTACAAAATATTATTAATTTTGTCGAATGTCCTATTGTTTAAACATTCAAATAATAGACTGCCTCTAACATAAAATAATTACTACTACAAATATTTACTCAATATTGTTGTAGTGGACGAGCTACTTAATGTTACATTGTTACTCGGCAAAATAAAGAATTGAAATGAATAGGGTACCTTATACTTCATTCCAATAAAAATAAAAAATAAAAGGTAAACAAACTTACTATGGAACTGACACATGTCAACGTCAGTTGCTTAGGAAAGGTTGTTTAATGTTTACCTTTTGCTTTTTTTATTGGAATAAACTATAGTTGACTGCATCAAAAGTAAATTATGAAATACTGTTCACTAAAGAGCTATTTTAGTGAAATTGCAGAAAAACGTACTTGCTTTGAATTTCATTACATTTTTAATTAAAAAAAAAGCGTCGTAATACACATAAGTATGCAAACTACCATAAGCACAATGACGTCAGTCATCGACGCTAGTGGCGAGTCTGCTCGCTTCACATCATGAGGTCGCGGGTTCGATTCCCGGCGGTGTCCAACTTTGTAGGACTTGGTTTCTTAGCCCGCCTGGCTAGCTACTACCATCTTATCTAACTCTTGCCGCCAAACATCAATGTTAACAGCATTGATGTGTTCCGGCGTGAAGACAAGATAGCCAGTTCCCCATTGCGTTGGGGAATCTTGGCAAGCCTGCTTCCCTCTTCGGCATCATCATCACTTACCAATAGAGGGTAAAAAAATCTGACATTTTTAGAACAAAATGTCGTTTTTGACAGATGATCAAAAGTAGTTAACTCAAATTTCTAGCAGTCGACTGCCTAGAATATAATACAGTCTATACCGACCGTCTTCTGGTGGCGGTGCGTCTGGCTCTGGTGAGTCTGCTGGTGTGTCTGCTGGTGAGTCTGGTGGTGTCTCCGACGATGCATCCGGCTCAGGCGTAGGCTGATCCCCGCCATCTGTTGCATCAGACGCAGGGTCTTGGCTACCACCTGAAGATAACACATCATCACTGACTGACTCGGTGGCTCAATAGCTAGGTGCTCCTGACTACTGATCCAGAGTCGTGGGTTCGATCCCCACCCAGGGCAAACATTTCTGTGATGAGCAGATTTGTTTGCTCTGTATCTGCTGGGTGTATTATATCTATATAATTATGTATGTGTTTAAAACGTATTGGGAATTTGTCAGGTTAATATATTTAACCCAGTTTTGTAAGTAAACATGAGTTTGCTTTTTGGTAGCAGTACCTCCTTCCGTAGTGGTCTCCCCGCCGCTGTCACTACCTTCGGTTGATGTAGCAGATTTTTCATCATCTCCACCGGCGGCGGCTGTGGTGCTATCTCCACCGTCGTCTTCGTCGTCAGAATCTGATCTGTAGTGGGGTAAGGAAGCGTTGGTTCATCATCATCCTCATCTTCAGGCTGCATTAGTCCACTGTTGGACATAGTCCTCCCCCAAGGCACGCCACTTATACCTATCTTCGGCCGGTGCCGAAGATAACTTCACACTGATACAAAGTAAAAGTAAATTACGTCACACGTTAAGAGGGAGGGAGAGGGTTAGCGAAAATCATAAACATTGTGACGTCACATAATAAAGAATAAAAAAATGTAAATTTCAGTTTTCATTAATTCTGGGCAAAAAATTGCAAAATATGTGTCACACCAGGGAGGGGGTGGTCCCACAAATGTGAACATCTGTGACAAGGACAGGGGGGGGGGGGGGGGTCAAAATATCATGAAATTCGTGTGACGTAATTTATGGATGGCCCCTTAGTAGGTAATATTATATATGACCATACGAAATTGGTGGTCAGCCATCACAGCATTCGGGAAGTTTATTAAGCTGGGGTCCCACGGCCCGTTTTCCGACAGATCAGGCCGCGCCAGACCGGGCCGACGCGCCGTAGGAACGGTCTCATCTGTCGTCGCCTGTTGTCGAATGGCTCGGCGCGTGGTGCGATCGTGCCACGACAGGCGTCCTTGATCCGGCCTGGCCTGTCGTTTGGTGGGCCGTGGGACCCCAGCTTTACATATTTCATTCAAATTGGATTGAAACAGAGTTTAAAAAAAGTTGTTACCCTCCAACTTCCAATACTGTCTTCGTGATAGTCTCTCCGCCTTGATCAAACACGGCCTGGTAGACACCTTCGAACACGCTAGCCCACTCCGTAACACGGATGGTCAGCGCTGTGTCCGTCACAACGTAGAAGGCGATGGTGCCAGACGAACTTCGACGGAAATTCTTCTCCAACGGAACACCATTTACTGTCACCTAGAACATGATTTCCGTGATACGTTTTCAACCATAGACCTGATATCACCATCAAACTCACACGTGCGCATTTCATTTTTTGTATCATTACCGACACGTCATTGTTTTATATTTTACATGCTAAATCTATGTTTTTAACTCTTGGTGCAAAAGACGAATAGTACTCTAGTAAGTCCTACTAGTCTAGTAAGTACTACTTACTAAAAAAATATCAAAAAAATAACTAAATGAGTTTTGTATTTCGAAAGTTAGTTAAGTATCTAACTTTCGAAATACAAAACTCATTTAGTTATTTTTTTGACTGTACTCGGTGTAAAGAGAATGCATGTTGTGGGAATGACGATGGCCACAAAGAGAAGTACTGCAGACGGAAGTCACCGCAGCGGAAAATAAGGGAAAGGGAAAGGGTAAATAAGGGTCGCACAGGGAACAACTCGTTATAAGTATACTAAGTACAGAAGCGGTCGTGGCTTAGTGCGGCTTACGTAGTCACAACGATCACGCAGGTTAACTGATTACAGACACGGTCACAACCTGGATGGGTTTGATTTGTTAGTAATATTTATCTCGACCGTCTCCGTGCTTTGCAAGGCACGTTAAACCGTTGGTGCCGGCTGCTATCACTAGATGGCAGTCGTTAAGCCATGTCAGAGGCCTTATACGAGGCTCGAAAACTTCTGACTGGGGTTGGCCACTAGCTCCACAATCTTTACCAATCTCCGAACTTGGCTTCTGTGTGGAGTATGGCTTTACCTCTTGATAGACTCTCGAATGTTATGATAAATATACCTTATTCCAGTCAAGAAAAAGCAAAAGGTAAACAAACTTACAATGAAACTGACACATGTCAACGTCAGTTACCTAAAAAGTTTGTTTACCTTTAACTTTTTTGATTGTAATGAACTATTTACCTTTGTAATAGTGCAGCCGTCACATTTGTACGGAATTTCGTGCTCGAACTGTTCTCCGACATGTGGAGGCTTCGCTCTCTCCTTTTTCAACGTGATGCCTGCAGAAATAGTCCAGAAAATTTATACAGGCTGTAAATCTAGTAAATCTAGACTACATTTACAGCCTGTATATACTTGTGTATTTTATCATCATCATCGGCCAAAAGACATCCACTTCTGAACGGACTTCCCCAAGTATTTCCACAACGACTGGTCTTGCGCTGCCCGCATCCAGCGGCATGTGCGTGTTCTTCTTGAAAGCTCTCACTAAATCTTTACGTACCTATACAGAACCTGCTTTTACAATATGGTTCGTGTGGGAGGTCAGTCTACGCTACGTCGTCCCATGCGCAGTCGCCATCACTTTGTCATTATAGTTCATTCCAGTCAAAAAAAGAAAAAACGTAAACAAACTTAGTATGCAATTGACGCTGACATGAGTCAGTTCCATAGTAAGTTTGTTTACCTTTTGCTTTTTTTATTGGAGTAAACAATTATTCGAGCATTATTATTTTCGCATCTCTTCTCTCTTATTAATAAAACTGCAAATTTAATTATTACATTGCATATTATTTATTAACTTACCAGTATCTGAAAGCAAATAAGAAATAAAATAGAAAATGTAGTTTTTAAATGCAATTAATTAAATTACGCGTTGGTAACAATATAACATTGAAAATATTATTTTAAACTTACCGCCGTCTGTGAAATAAAAAAAAGATTTTATTTAAAACCGTTAACGAATTACTTTTAATTTAAATAAAGAAACGTCATTAATTGTTGGGCGCTGAACAAAAAGTAACATTATAAAAACTATTTTTAAAGGACTCAAAACTCAATGACCGTCAACTCTCGTGTATGCAGTTTCTGCCTCTTGAAGGTTATTTATGCCTCAAGCAATACCAAAGACAAAAGTAAGTATATTATTCCCTGCGGCTCTCTAATGGATCTCATCCACTGAGGATTCGACCCGGTGACGGCTCATACAATCAGTCGTAACTTATCTAGCTTACTCCTACATGTTAGAAAGGGAGGTTGTAGTAGGTAAAACTTGGATGATTTATATAGAGTTTCCGGGGTGTGCCAAAGATCTATTGCGTGTAGTTTTTTTTTTATGGCAGAGGTGGCAAACGAGCAGACGGATCACCTGATGATAAGCGATTACCGCCGCCCATAGACACCCGCAATACCAGAGGAGTCACAAGTGCGTTGCAGGGCTTTGATATGGGAGTACGCTCTTTTCTTGAAGGTTTGAATGTCGTATCGGCTATAGTATATAGTATAGTATATAGTAGTATAGACTATAGGTCGTACGTACTCTCAATAATAGCGATAATTTTCTGGAAGGTCTTCTTCGACTTGCTCTTGAAGTAACCCACGTAGACACACGAGTAGCTGTCATCGAACCTGGAAGGGGAATTACACAAAGTGTAAAATGTGTCAGTTTAATAAAACTTTGCGGGGTTTACTGCCCTCATAAGAAAGAAAGCCGCAAAGTATATATAGTTCATTCCAATCAAAAAAAAGCAAAAGGTAAACAAACGTAGTATGCAGATGACATTGACATGTGTCAGTTCCATAGTAAGTTTGTTTACGTTTTGCTTTTTTTTGATTGGAATGAACCATAGAGTTTCCTTATTTTAACCACCTTCGTCTGCTTGCTTTACATCAGGTGGTCGTGGCTTCTATTCCCGGCGAGATCCAACTTTGTAGGACTCGGTTTGGCGGTGGAGGATTTTCGAAGCCCGCCTGACAATCTACCACCATCTTATCTAAGTCATTAATACATATAATAATGTGTTCCGGCTTGGAGATAAGATAGCCAGTTCCCCATTGCGTTAGGGAATCTTGGTAAGACCACTTCCATCCAGGCGCGGATCCAGGGGGGGCAATGGGTGCAATTGCCCCCCCCTGAAGCCTGACCGAAGTACTAAAACTTCTATAAAATGCAAATAAATAGAGGCATTTCTTAACTATTCAAAAAATTTCAAAAGACTTTTTATATTAATGGTCTAATATCATCTACCGCTTCAGAAACACGGGTTCGCTGAAAATCCCCCACCCCCCCTCCTGAATGAAATCCTGGATCCGCGCCTGTTTCCATCTTCGGCATCACCATCACTTACCACCAGGTGAGATAATACCGAGAGCTCACCAATTAAGGATAAATAATATTACTAATTTACTTTCTATGTAATCAAAACTCACGAGGGGAAGTTAAATGTGATCTGTTTAGAGATAGGCACGACGGCTATGTGCCCTGCTGTCATGACGCTCTGCGTGTTACACACGATGTCTGTCAGCTCGCAGTCGGCGCAGCGGAAGGTGGAACTCTTGTCGAACTTGGTACCAGCTTTGAGGTTCACATCGATACGCATCAGCTTCACCTCTGGGGAGTTGCGGTTAGTCATCAATATGATAAAGTATACAGGTGAAATTGAAATCGCAGACCACATATTATGACTAAAGACTAAAGGGGAATTACTATAGGAGTATAACTTTAAAGATAATAATCCCATCTAGCGACTTGGTAACTTTCGTATTTATTTTTCCGTCATATGTATGTTCACAGGTATTCAAAAAATAATTTATCATTTGAGCGGCACAGTCGGCTAGGGTCGACAACCGGTTTCCGTGCTACATAGATGAGATGTAGTCAAACGCACTCAAATTTTTAATAATAATATAAAAAAAACATGCGCCAGGTGCCAGATTTTCATACATTTTTGCCGGCTGGGGCCGACATTAGCAGTGGGGGGCGGTGTGGTCTTAAAATATTTTAACTATGGTTTCGGCTAATAAAACTGAACAACTTTCTCTAAGGAAAAAAATCAATAGGAGAAAAACAATTTGGACACTTCATATAAATCGATAAGCTACCTTTAATAGCCGTGAGTATAAACGGATATCAGACCAAAAAGAATAACCCGTATGTATTTTAATAAATCAGGATTTTTAAACCCGTCTGTTGTATTTAAGTATTCTTTATTATTTCATTTACTTACCATCATCTGTAACCAAAGAAAACAGTTATAACAATTATTATATGAATTAACTATAGTATTTTTTTAGGTAAATGACATCCCTAAATTAAGTCATACACCGGACTAAATTAAATAATAATTCGAATTTCTTGAAAATAAACAAGACGAAGCTATCGTAGGTAATAAAGTTTTACATATACCTTGTTCCAATCAAAAAAAGAGCAAAAGGTAAACAAACTCACTATGGTACTGACACATGTGAACGTCAGTGGCCTACTAAGTTTGTTTCCCTTTTGCTTTTTTTGATAGTGTCAAACTCGTAAAAAAATATTATAATCTCAATAGCAAAAATTATAATTACAGGCATTATTTTGAATCGCCTCCATTTGCTAAAATTTCACAAACTCATTGTAATTATAATTTTGTTATATCAGACGGCTTCTTGAGGTGACTATTTAAATACGTCTTAATATTACAGAAACTGTATACTAATAACACTATCTAAGTAAAAGCTTCAAGAAGTTTCTTCTTTACGTAGAAATTACTCACTCTTGTCTGAAACAAAAGTTTATTTTAATGAGTAATAATTTTAATATTTTTTAAAATATTCAATTTTAATTATAAAAATATATGTACCAGCAGCTGAAAAAAAAACATTAAAAAAATTATTAATTTTAATTAATGTTGCTATCGAATAAAACAACACACACTGTATAACGATGTTTTTAGTAGAAAAAAATAACGAATATAAACTGTAAACATCCTATATTTAATTCGTAAATTTAAAACTAAAGACATAATTACCAGGAGCTGCAAAAGAAAAAATGTTTTTTTAAAAATAAAAATTTCTAAGTTCTGTGACGTTGTTGGGGCAATCCAGTATTTTTCATCATTCAAATATCATCTCACAAAAGTCTTTTCCTATAGTTTCAAAAAAACTGAAACCATTCATGACGTCATATTTTGTATTTTTTATGAATAATTCCGTGTTTTAAATAAATAAATAAATATAAAATCATAATACGCTTCAAAGTGATTAAATGCTAAGATTGACTCTTTTGTTAGGGAGTAAACCTTTATGAAATATCCTTTTTGTTATTTATGTTCGACAGTCGAAAATACTATATTGCTTTTTATATAAAAAAAACAGAAAAAAATACCTTCGACAGACAATATTTTTATTCTTTCCTCGGCCCCGTCGGCGTTTTGCACGATCAGAAAGAAGTCCCCCATTTGTTGAGGTTTCAAGTTGTCCAAGGAGATTTCTATGAACTGTTTGCTGGAAAAATATATACAGGGTGTAACAAAATTGGTGTAGGACCCGTTAACTGGGGATTCTACTCATCGTACTAAACAACTTTTGTTCTACGACTTTGGTGAAATAGCAAAAAAAAATGTTGGACTCTCCATACAAAAATGGCAAAACAGATGATTTTGTATAAAATATCCAAAAAATTTTTTTAAATTTGAACAAAGTCGTAGAACAAAAGTTGTTCAGTACAATGACTAGAATCCCCAGTTAAGAGGGCCCTCAACCAATTTTGTTACATAGTTACTTTGTTACATATTTGTTGTATAAAGTGCTACTAAACTTATTAAAATATTTTGTTGAAGCTCAAATTTCTATGCATGAACCAGAGGGGCTTTGCAAAGCTTCTTTAGACCCGACGCGACGCGGCGACGAGAATACGAGTTCAAACTATCGTAGGAACCTCGTAAAGATCTTCGTAAATTGTATCTACACTTCAAATCTTCACCAAGGAACAGCGTTCCGGTAACACATACTTTCTTAAATTCCTGCACCTATTATACATAATAGTTAGTAGTAAGTATAATGTTATTATTTTACTTACATCTTTCCACTCCTGAAACAAATAATATTAAAATATTTATAATGAATGCAAAATACATACCTATCCTATCCTGCATAAAATACCAATAGTTTGGTGTTTCAGCCAATTTCTGGGTGATTCTCGAATTTACAGCGGCCGAGATAAACTAAGTTACCACTAACAGTCAGGACGAAAACACATCAGAGCGGCGCGGCGCCGCAACGCTGAAATCGGCGGCACGCGTTGCGCCGCACCGCCGAACGCAGCGTTGCGCGGCACGCGCGCCGCGCCGCTCGTATCCGCGGCGCGCACCGCTCCTAGCCGCGGCGCGCAACGCTCGTACCCGCGGCGCGCAACGCTCGTAGCCGCGGCATGCTCCGCTCATATCTGCGGCGCGCACCGCTCGTATCTGCGGCGCGGCGGCTCATTTGATGTCCACAGTTTCTGTCGGTCGGAAGCTTGTTTTTAGGGTTCCGTAGCCAAATGGCAAAAACGGAACCCTTATGGATTTGTCATGTCTGTCTATCCGTCCGTATGTCACAACCACTTTTTTCCGAAACTATAAGAACTATACTGTTGAAACTTGGTAAGTAGATGTATTTTGTGAACCGCATTAATATTTTCACACAAAAATAGAAAAAAAAACCAATAAATTTTGGGGGTTCCCCATACTTAGAACATTAAGAACTTAGGACTCGCCCATGAAGGGTTCCGTAGCAGCAAGTAACATAATATAAAAGATCTTGTAGTTCGTTGTAGGTAAATTGCGGTTTACGATTTATGACGTATAAAAAAAACTACTTACTAGATCTCGTTCAAACCAATTTTCGGTAGAAGTTTGCATGGTAATGTATATCATATATATTTTTTTGTTTTATCATTCTCTTATTTTAGAAGTTACAGGGGGGACACACATTTTATCACTTTGGAAGTGTCTTAGCGCAAACTATTCAGTTTAGAAAAAAATGATGTTAGAAAAAAATTTTGAGTTTCAGTTCTAAGTATGGGGAACCCCCAAAATTCATTGATTTTTTTCTATTTTTGTGTGAAAATCTTAATACGGTTCACAGAATACATCTACTTACCAAGTTTCAACAGTATAGTTCTTATAGTTTCGGAAAAAAGTGGCTGTGACATACGGACGGATAGACAGACAGACAGACAGACATGACAAATCCATAAGGGTTCCGTTTTTCCCATTTGGCTACGGAACCCTAAAAACAAGCTTCCGACCTACAGAAACTGTGGACATCAAATGAGCCGCCGCGCCGCAGATACGAGCGGTGCGCGCCGCAGATATGAGCGGCGCATGCCGCGGCTACGAGCGTTGCGCGCCGCGGGTACGAGCGTTGCGCGCCGCGGCTAGGAGCGGTGCGCGCCGCGGATTCGAGCGGCGCGGCGCGCGTGCCGCGCAACGCTGCGTTCGGCGGTGCGGCGCAACGTGTGCCGCCGATTTCAGCGTTGCGGCGCCGCGCCGCTCTGTTGTGTTTTCGTCCTCAAAGTCAAACTAAGTTACCAGTCGGTGGCTTAGTGGTTTCTGCATTTCATGTCATCACTTTCGCAATTGTCATCATCCCCCTGACGCACTGCGGTCACCTCCCAGACTTTACTTGAAACTCAAAATGTATTAGCAAAAAATCTCATCTTACTAACATCTCACTAATATTATAAATGCGAAAGTATGGATGTTTGTTTGTTTATTTGTTTGTTCCGCCTTCACGCTGAAACCACTGAACGGGTTTTGATGACATTTGGTAGGTAGATAGATAAAGCACTCGGCTAACACATATAAAACTTTTAATCCCGGAAAACTCTAAGGTTCCCGGAGGAATGGCTAAAAACTGTTATTTTTTACTTCGTCACTAGATGGCGCTGCTTTAACATTTTATTTCTTTCTAGACACAATTCTGAAGTCTACGCAGACGAAATCACGAATGGGAACTAGTTTAAAATAATCACACTTACGAATCAGCCATTTCCTTAATACGGAATCTGGAATTCTCCAGGTTATGCACGTGGCCATCCACTGTCCGCACCATGATCCCCTGGATGAGGCAGCGAGGGCACTTGTAGGGCACCAGAGATGTGTTACCAGAACCACTTCCAATGACCTCGATAACTTGAGGAATAACGTGCGCTGTTGCCGGTGCTGCGGATTAAAATATGGTCAAGATACAATTTCTCTCGCAATAGAATACGATGTTTATAACTTCTATATTTTGACAACATGATCCTAAAGGCATATCGAGGGTTCACGGGCGACTTGTATTAAGCGACATTTTTAGAAATGTTCAGGAGACTGATTTAAAAAAATATTTCTAAGAAAAATAATCATTAAAACTTAACTTCTTAGTATTATATAGATTCTCGATATTCTTAATATTTTAAATATTATTCAGAAGTAATTTTTTGTGAGGTATTTTGTACCTGTGTTTCCAAAAATGTCGCTTAATACAAGTCGCCCGTGAACCCTCGATATGATAAAATGAAGGAGTGCGTAGATTAATTACTTGAGGATGTTTTAGCGGCATCAAAGTCGTCAACATAGAAAAATTGCTAATGTATGCTTAGAGAATACTTCAAAGAGAAATTAATCCCGATATATATCTTAAGATTTGTGAATGCATAGTAAAGGAATATAATATAATGTATCTATTGCTATTTACAAATGATAAGGAACTTGATGGACTTGGCATTGGACCGCCTGCCGCCCTTCGTGAAGACAGCGAAGTAGGTGCTATAGAAGAACTCGGACCATTGCTCGGGGAAGGTCATTTTGACTGTCACGAACTTTTCGTCCTTCTTGATCTCTGCCTTCGCACCCCAGCGGTTTTGTTGTGGCTGTGAACATAAGACATATTATTTCTTTACTAGGTTACTCAATTAATTATAGTATCTATTTTTAAGTGTTACCTTTGTGAAAGAGAAATAAACGAATATTATTATATTTATCTTTTTTCTCTTTTTTCTTTCTCTTTTTTCTTTTTATCTCCCACTTCGTAATTAAACAATCTTATACAGGGTGACTTTAAATTAGTTCTTGATACGAAAGGCTATGCATGTGCTCATGATAACGAACAACTTTTCCTAAGGAACCCATAGTCAAATCGCAAAAAAAATTTTGGACTCTTCATACTAATTTGGCCGGTCAGTTCATCGATTTGTATGGAGAGTCAAAATTTTTTTTTGCGATTTGACTATGGGTTTCTTAGGGAAAGTTGTTTGTTATCATGAGCATATTCATAGCCTTTCGTATCAAGAACTAACTTAAAGTCACCCTATATAAGATTGTTTAATTACGAAGTGGGAGATAAAAAGATAAAAGAAAAAAGAGAAAAAAGATAAATATAATAATATTCGTTTATTTCTCTTTCACAAAGGTAACACTTAAAAATAGATACTATAATTAATTGAGTAACCTAGTAAAGATAGGTTGTTAGTGAAATCATATACAGGGTGACTTTAAATTAGTTCTTGATACGAAAGGGTATGCATTTGCTCATGATAACAAACAACTTTCCCTAAGAAACCCATAGTCAAATCGCAAAAAAATTTTTGGACTCTTCATACTAATTTGGCCGGTGTCAGTTGCTCGATTTGTATGGACTCCAAAATTTTTTTTACGATTTGACTACGGGTTCCTTAGGGAAAGTTGTTTGTTATCATGAGCACATGCATACCCTTTCGTATCAAGAACTAATTTAAAGTCATCCTGTAGATCAGAAACGAAATCACAAATATAAAAAATAATAATCTATGATTGGCTTTCTAAAAATCTAATAAAGTATAGGAGATGCCACCCAAGACTATACTGATAAATCGATGGTGAAGAACGGAACTCTAATGATGATTAAGGGTCAGAAAACTGAGGGGACACGGAATGGACAAACGGAAAGGTGATATTTAATTGCGGATATTTATTATTCGAGTCCAATGTCTACTAATGTGAAAATAAATGCCAGAAATATTTGGACTATCTGTAAAAAAACATTCCGACAATCGATTTGTACAGAGACTCTAGAAAATTTTACCTGAATAATAGCTTGGATATGTTCATAATCAAACCGACCATAAATTATTTTAAATACATTTATCATAATAAAATACTGATATTATTTTTGATGATGATCGTCATGTTAATTCTAATAATATTAATACTCACGTTCCAGCCATAGTTATCGATGAGCCGTTTAGCCCAGAGTTTCTCGAACTTGTACCCTGGAGGAATCTTGATGCGACGCTGACTCGACTCGTAGTTTTCAGCTGTGTTATGTACAAACTCTTCGAGCGCATCCTCTGCGAATGAGTTATGTTTATATAATAATGTGGCTAGAACATCATAATAGCTCGTAGAACAGATGGCCGTTGGGGCAGTAAAGTTCTCGAATGGCGACCGTGTACCGGAAGACGCAGTGTGGGCAGGCAGGGCAGTGTGGGTGGACCGACGATCTAGTGAAGGTTGCAGGAAGCCGCTGGATGCGAGCCGAACAGGACCGGTCGGTCTGGAAATCCTTGGGCCTTTGTCCAGCAGTGGACGTCTTTCGGCTGATCGATAGATATATAGATAGTGGCTACAAGATAGGACACTTATTAAGACGCAACTGCTTGTATATAAATGTAATGGAAGGAAAAATGAAAGGAGTGAGAGGAAGGGGAAGACCAAGACGAAGCTAATTCAATATTACAAATAGTTGAAGGAAAAAGACGTGTTGTGTACTACCAGGACCTTACGTAAAACGTTGGCTGAGGAAAGTAGGTACCTATACAATGGCGTTTGCTCTACCGACAAGAGCAGCTCTTACATATCGGACAGATGTTTATAATTTGTTACAGTTGAAGATGAGAATTCTTTAAAAAAGAAATTAAAAGATAAACTCATTCTGCACGAAAGATTAAATAAATTGGAAACTTTAATAACAAATAAGACGCCTAAAATTGACACTTGAAACGACTTTTCTTCAACAATGGAATAATTTCGAAGCCGTAGTAAGTAGTAATATAAAATAATATAGTTACTGATAATGTTAATTATTCGAACACGGATTCTAAAGATGCATAAAAAGCAAGAGTTTTTAATTTAAAAATCTGAAGACAGTTAAGTATAAACGAGAATATACAAAAAAACAAACGATAAAATACCTGGTATTGCTGTAAAAGGCAAGAATAGTATTAGCTTATTTCTTTGTTGTCTTATACAAATATATAACATTTTACAACAGGGATCAAAAATCACAAAAACCAGGGAAATGTTCTCAATATTTCATAGAATACTCACGCGGAATGATTTCTACAAGAAAGAAAAAAATATATTATTTTTTAATAATTTATAAGTACATATAAAGACAAAGATATTTATGGTCTACATTATTGTATAACTTACCATCTCCTGAAATCAAACGAAAAAAATATAATAAATTCAGTTAATAAAAAGAAAAGAAAGATATAAATATCTTCCTGAAGTAGAGGACGCATGCTTATAATCTCATAAGCAAGAAATGACCAAAAAAGTGACCAGAATAATGCTGCAAGTACAATCCAGACACTCCAACAAACAATTGCATTAAAATTACAATAAAACAATCGCATTACCTACTACAACGGTCATTTTTAGGGTTCCGTAGCCAAATGGCAAAAAACGGAACCCTTATGGATTCGTCATGTCTGTCTGTCTGTCTGTCTGTCTGTCCGTATGTCACAGCCGCTTTTTTTCCGAAACTATAAGAACTATACTGTTGAAACTTGGTAAGTAGATGTATTCTGTGAACCGCATTAAGATTTTCACACAAAAATAGAAAAAAAACAATAAATTTTAGGGGCTCCCCATACTTAGAACTGAAACTCAAAAATTTTTTTTTCATCAAACCCATACGTGTGGGGTATCTATGGATAGGTCTTCAAAAATGATATGGAGGTTTCTAATATCATTTTCTTCTAAACTGAATAGTTTGCGCGAGAGACACTTCCAAAGTGGTAAAATGTGTGTGTGTGTGTCCCCCCCCCCCCGTAACTTCTAAAATAAGAGAATGATAAAACTAAAAAAATATATATGATGTACATTACCATGCAAACTTCCACCGAAAATTGGTTTGAACGATATCTAGTAAGTAGTTTTTTTTTAATACGCCATAAATCGTAAACCGCAATTTACCTTTCATTCAAGTTACAACGAACTACAAGAACTTTTATATTATGTTACTTGCTGCTACGGAACCCTTCATGGGCGAGTCCGACTCGCACTTGGCCGCTTTTTTTACAGACTGGATACTTCGAAGAAATGTAGATTATTCATTGAAACAAAGCAAACGACACGATATAAACGATATCTTATTTTATTACGTACTTACTTCTATAATAACTCAAAAATTGAACTAAAATCTCGAATGTCCAAAGGATTTTTTTTATCTACGTCGCCATCTCTTCGGTATTCTATTAAAAAAAAAGAATTCAAAATTCAAAATTATTGCACGGACAACTTACGTTCGTATTCTGCAAAATTCAATTGAAAGTCATCAGTATATTGTAACTTAATAAAATAGTACCAATTCCAATCAAGAAAAAGCAAAAGGTAAACAAACTTATAAGGCAACTGACGTTGACATGTGTCAATTCTATAGTAAGTTTGTTTACCTTTTGCTTTTTCTTGATTGGAACAAGGCATAAGAATTTAAAGCCGTTGCTTGAGATTATAACTTACCATCTGGTTCTGTTAAAATAAAAAAAATAATGAAATGAAAAATAATTACCAAATTTAAATTATATAAGAAAGTAAAATTATAAATAATGATTTTAATAAACTTCTTTCTATTCTATTGATTATTTACTTACTTTCCTCTGAAAAATAAATAGGTAGATGTTTTACTATCGTGGCCCAGGACGAAATGATGCAAATCCAATTAAATTACCTATGAAAAAACTTACGGTATCCACCTGAAACAAGTAATATTTACAATGAATCAAAAATACTTTATACTTTTGTTTTTTTAAAGTCTACGTAGTATTGAAACTCGTGTGACGGCATAAAGACATTTTTTAGTCTGAGTATGGCGGCCGTTTCATAAATTGGCGGAGAGAAAAAAAACTATTCCAATAGAAACTCCTTCCAACACTTCTTTTAAAAACTTAGTTTTAAAAACTGCGGTATTTTAGACGCGAAGATGAGACGTGGACGTGGGGAATGAAGAAATGATAAAAGTAATGATGATAATATAGAGCAAAATTATGAAACTTACGCCACAGTTCATTGGCGATGACAGCCTGATCCGGTGAGGGCAGGCTGTAGATGTATCCAATCTGGCACGGGTTCCAGTGATCACAAACCTCGCGGTCTGGGTCCAGTTCCGTTACAAATTTGTACGACTGCAAAAGAAAGAAAGTGATTAGGTACTGTAGAGACTTCATTAAGCTGTAAATGGGGTTTTACGAAATATAAACATTTAGTTCAATATCAATCTCGAATATTGGCACCAAAAACTAGTCAATTATTGTGGAATTTATTGGTAGTTACATACTAGTGGTAGGCTAGGACCTTAATATGCAAAGACCAACTGGGTGGGAACTACTGCACGCTCTATGCCTGCCGCCAGCAGCGCCCTGTGTTCCTACGAATGGGGCGAGATAGTCAGCGCACTTACTGGCAAAACAGGCATTCCATCTAAGCCCAATCAAGGAGGATTGGCATGGCACGGCACTGATACTCTTATGTCTGGGGTTACAGATGCTCATAGGCGGCGGCGGTAGCAAATGTGTTTGTTAAAGTAGCATCAAGATAGCAAATACGAGTAAATAGCTTTGTCATCGTTAACAACCTATTACGTCCCCACTGCAGGGGCACGAGTCTCTTCCCATAACTCGGGAAGGATTAGGCCATACTCCACACACGGGGGCCAAGTCCGGATTGGTGGAGGTTGTGGGGCTAGTGGCCAACCCCAGTGTCAGAAGTTTTCAAGCCGCCTATAAGGCCTCTGACATGGCTTAACGACTGCTAGCGATAGCAGCCGGCACCAACGGCTTAACGTGCCTTGCGAAGCACGGAAATGGTCGAGATAAATGCCACTAACAGTCAGACCCATCCAGGTTATGACCATGTCTGTAGTCACCTGCGTGATCGATGCGACCACGCAAGCCGCACTGAGCCACGACAGCTTTGTCATATCCTGACTTTTTAGGTATCATCATCAGCCGAAAGACGTCCACGGCTGGACAAAGGCCTCCCCCAAGGATTTTCACACCATCTGGTCCTGCGCTGCCCGCGTCCAGCGGCTTCCCGCAACCTTCACCATGTGATCGGTCTACCGAGTGGGAGGCCTGCCTACACTGCGTCTTCCGGTGTGCGCGCAGTCGTCACTCGAGAACTTTAATGCCGTAATGAACTTCTAGGTATATAATGAAGATTATTATTCTCTTTGGTTTCATTTACGTCATCCCTGAAGACCGTCCCCAGATCGTACCTAAAGGTGAAGGTGAGGTAGCCTTCAGAAAGGGACAGGGTATATTATACTGCACCTAAGTACTCACCCTATCAGGATAGTACCGGTAATGGACCACCACATCGTCTGTATCCTCCAGGGCACACTTCCCACTGGTGTAGTTAAGAGAAGTCCTCTCGAGGGGAGCGCAACCAATGACCGTTGATCCATTACGAGGCAGATCAGGACCTTCAACTCTGTGACCTGGACAACAACATTTCTGTGACCACCGACTCCCTGATACCTTTCTGTTACCACTGTGTCACACTGTATTTCTTTCACCCTTTGGTTGCCATTCTGTCATCACTCTCTCACAAATCTGTCATCATTCATAAGATTTACCATACCACTCTATCACTACTCGTTAACAGCTCATATATTCCTCACTGCAAGTGCAAGGGTCTCTTCTCATACCCCGAGAAGTTTAGGCCATGTTCCAAAAACAGGATCCAAGTCCGGATTGGTGGAGTTTTTGGGGCTAGTATCCAGTGTCTTTCAAACTGCCTATAAGGCCTCCAATATGGCGTAACGACTACTATAACAGCTATCACTACTCACTTTAATTTTCCTGTTATATACTTCTGAAAACTCACGGTTGCAGAAGAAGTATTTCCCCTCAGCCACGTACAGGTCTTTGTCCTCAGCACTGAGGCAAGAGTCGTACATGACCTGCGTTGGCTCGATGTCATCATCGCACATGAGAGAGCCAGATCCATCTGGCTCTTTGGGAGCTCGATTAGCGGGACAGCGGTACATCAGACCTGAAGTGCATAATAATAAAGATCGTCTAAGATTTAAGATTCCTAATTTTCATTGTCTCTCAAGTTTTGTCTCGAAACTAGACGGTACGGCAGTTTTTAACTATGTAGAAGTAAGTAATCATAACACAAACACAAGACACAAGTGTCAAAGATGTAAAACTTTATCAGATGGAGTGATAGATGATCTAATCTAGTGAGACTTGCAAGAAGCCACTGAATATATCGACGCAAAAAAGCGTCAATGTAACCCATAAAATGTAAACTTTACACCAAATTCGAAAAACATTTCAGATTTTAAAAAACATGCCACTAACACAGTCAGACTAACTGCGTGATCGACGCAACCATACTGAGCCACGACCGCTTCAGTTTCAATTCATTCTCAGAGTGTTTGCAATAAATTAAGTTGTTTAGTTTCATAAGAATCTGGCTTTTGCCGCCGCTACCCAAGTACCTACCTACTGTGATAAAATTAATTTGTGCAAATTCATGAGAAGTAATTATCTGGTTTTAACTGCAATCCATTGATTTGATATTTTTTTATTTTATTTATTTGGTACTCAAACAAGATACAATCCTTAGTACTACAAATATCATTACAATATATAGATCTAGATTGAATCTCAATTATATGAGCACACAGCATGAGAATTATATTTTTAGACAATGCACACATTGTAAGATATCTATGGTATAAGATGAACTTATATAATACATAACAGACTTAGATAACTTAGTAACATTTTAAGTAAGATTTTTGTTAAGTTTTAGATTTACATTTGGAGGTTTGGAGACACTTATGTATACATTTTTTTAAAGTAGTCAAATTAGCATCAAATATATCGAGATCATTACTTTCTACTTGCAAACTCAGATCATTGTAATCACGACAAACTCTGGTAACTGGATTATAGAAAGATGTATTATTCTTGTACACCTGTAAGGAAAATGGTCTCTGACAACGAGTTCTATAGAAAGTGTTTATACCTATTCACAGCCGACGATAGAGACGGTGAATCAATATAAGAATGGATAATCTTATGAAGACAAATTAAGCTCTGCTGCTTACGACGCGTTTCTAGTGATAGAATATTAAACTTATTACACATCATTAATGTTGTTCAGTTGTTCTTTTGCATTTTATGAGAAATGTGGGTTTCACCACTATTCGAGCTTATTGAAAATGTTCATATTTATTTAATAAGAAAATACTCTATTTTTATTTAACCACTATTTGCTGAATTGTAAGTAGGTACTTAACTCTCTTTATCTTTCGATCTTTTATTTTTTTTTTATTTTTTTTTTACCCTCAATTGGTAAGCCCTTAATCTTAATATTCTTTCTTATATCTTAATATTCTTTACTTTAATGCAATTTAATAATCATTTGCTCTAACTTCCTTGCAAAACATGGCATAAGGAGTTTATCCAACAATCAATAGCATGCAAACAATATAAAGTGGTAAATGGTCCTATCCTAACTAATACTTACAGGATTTATTTTAATAAAAATATTTTGAGATATTTCGAACTTTTATTTTCTTTCATAAATTATATTTTCAACATAATTAATATCACAAATTAATGGAAATGAGCTATATTGTGTAAAAAGTCGGAACAGATTGATATGTCGCCTCGGGTACATAATAAATAATTATTTATTTTATTAAAGTTCTGGGGGCGAATCTATCATCCTAAGACGCCGATAATCGCCCATCACTAGTGCCGGCAGCATGCTTTGTACTGTTTGCACCGCAGCTGCGTCAAAGAAAAGACATTTAGTTCCAAATATGACACTCGAAAAACCTGAAACCCTACTATTACTCCATAAAATATGACGTTTATAATTTTTGCACGTGTAAATGCCTGTAAAAGTCACGCAAGGCTTGCGCTAAGCAACCTTCAGCGTATCGCACCCGCAGGGGGGTGAGGTCACCTTTAGATGGGGGCAATAGGCATACCGTATTTATCGATTCGGACGGTTACGTCCCACTCGCAAAATGCACGTATGCTCGAAATTGCCCGTTCTTGAAATGACCAATTCTCGAAACAGCCCCCCTTTCTTTATATTTCAGTACTAATCAAAATGTAGCTATACCTTGTTCCAACCAAGAAAAAGCAAAAGGTAAACAAACTTATAATGAAATTGACATACGCCAACGTCAGTTGCCTATAAAGTTTGTTTACCTTTTGCTGTTTTTTGATTGGAATGAACTATAGATTGTAGAATTAACCGTTTAAAAAAGGGGTTAGCTGCGTTGTAAAAACTACGAATTAAATCTTACGTACAAATAATAATAATGTTGAAAAAAACATGTTAATGAAAAATATTGTATTTTTTTAAGTAAGTAGCAGCGTACACTTTTCGAAGGTCATTCTTTTGTCTACCTAATACGAGGTTCCTACCACTCGGAATTTGTATACCCGCCGTTTCGGGGAGTGTTTGCGGAGTAAGAGGAAACGACGACGACAGGCCCAAAGAAATTCCCTCCAACACATTAAAAAAAAAGTTCTATAGAAAAAAGTTCTTTAGACTGTATTGCTTTTACCTTTTCTGATTATCAGCGGGGGTTTATTCCGAATCTCAGCAATGGTGACTCCTTTCTCCCCGTTCTGTATGGCGGTCATAATACGCTTATACAGGGTCGTGCGTCGTTCCTGCTCTGCTATAATGTATGGCAGCAGGTCGTCGGATAGAACATCCACCTTCTTCTTGGCTTCGGCGTTCATCTAGAATGTAGAACATTCCGTGAGATTGCGTTCAGAACACTCTATCACACTCCGGACACCTGACGGGTTATAAAATCGTTGTTAAGAACTTGTAAGCTTTAGCTCTTGTATTATTGTAAGTAACTATTCTTAAAGTGTTTAAATTCATTTATCCATTCATCATGTTCCTATACAGATATCCTCCCAGATATCCTCGTTCGTTTCTCTAGGCCTTCAATTGACAACTTTTAAATTGTTTACCCCCATTTTACTTTTTACCCCCAATTTTTTAATTATATTTTATTTTGTATTGTAGAATATCCAAAAATAAACTACCTACCTATTGTACTTAAATAATCAAATATTTCTCGAGATAATTTATAACAATATGGAACTAAATGTACTTATTATAATTAACTATAGGCTTGTGTATCAAAATTATGCAATGGCATGTAAAAATATGAAAAAATTGAAAATTGTGTTTGAAGCTGGTTTGAAAGTTTTTTGAATCGATTTTTGAAAATTTTTATGTACAAATGTACATTTCGGAATACTTTCCTATTCTACAAAATGCAAATATAAAAGGGGGGTTAAAGAAATTTTTATGACGTCATTAGATTTAATGACTTACTCGGTCGGCATCTTTGTTGAATTTGATCCCAGTGCCGTCCTGTGGAAAAAACACGTAGGTACTTATGTAGGTAATTTTGCAAAAAAAGACTACAGAATTTGTGAAATACAGAATGCTACAAATGAAATAAAACAAATTCCCAAGGAACCCCTACCAATTTCAACAAAATTGTACTCTCCAATCTCCATACGAAAATTCGAATAATTGGCCGTAGTTATGCCATAACGATCCAACTGACTTTAAAGTAAGTAAGGGATAATGTACTTTATGTGACTGACATTAAGTACATTATCCCTCACTTACTTTACGCGGATATCGCACTGAGGCGGAAATCGGACGCGGACGGGAGCGCGGAGCGACGAAATTCGCATGCGGCATTCCGCTCCACGGTTTCCGTCCGAATTTCGTCCGAAGCTGCGGTGCACGACGAAGGCGCGGATTCCGCCCCACCGGATGGTTTCCGTCCGAATTCCGTCGTAGACAAACATCCGAACGCTACTGCGGTGCAGTGGTATACCCTGCGAACCGCGCCTCCGGACGGAGAAGCGGCGTCAGTGTGTATGTACCCTGCGAACATGGGCGTAGCTAGGGGGGGGGGCAGGGGGGGGGGCAGGCCCCCCCTACAAATCTCTTGGCCCCCCCTAGAAAAATCAGCAGTAGGCCTGACTAAGACCGAGGTCATTCTTTAAATTTTCGCGTTCGGTCCTCTCACTACTTTTTACAATATATAAGCAGAACCACTAGATTTTTTCCGACACATAACAAGGTCGAAAACTGACCAAAAATTTGTTAAATTTCTGCTACAAATCAGAAGTCATTTAAAATATTCGGGCTCGCTTCGCTCGCGTTTAACATAAAGAACTATTCTACTGTCTGGCAAATAGCATTACAGTGGGATTATCCTCGCTTCGCTCGCGGAGAAAAGATCTCTTATCATATATAGAACTTCTTAAGATAAATCTCAAATTTTTGCGCTCGCTTCGCTCGCGCTTTTGTACCAGACTTGCTAAGTACATCTAAAACTATTAAAAAATGCAATTTATTTGAAGAGCTTGGTCAAATAAATAGAAAAAAAATTATACATGTATCTATATGACCTAACTACACGATAAGCCAAAAACTGTAACGCTTCTCATCTCACTAATATTATAAATGCGAAAGTATGGATGTTTATTTGTTCCATACAAACGCAATAAAGCTACTACATAATTTTTAGAAAATGCGCGTGGATCACGTTTTTATCGCTTTGCCGGGTCCAAATGACTGTGATAGTACTTCTTCTGTGCGGCCCCCCCTTGAAAAAAATCCCTAGCTACGCCAATGCCTGCGAATCGCACTGCATCTCCGTCCGGGAGCGCGGATCCGTCGTGCGAATCGCGCCTCCGGACGTAGAAGCGGTGTCAGTGTGTGGTACCCCGCGGTTTTTGTATACAAATCAACCAAAAAAGTTTTATATCGTCGCTCGAGCGGGGTGCATGTCTGTGAAATCAACATTTTACAGTACAAAGTTTAAATCCGCTCCACCACAATTCGTCGCGGGGTGAGCGGAGCAGTGTGTTTTCCGCCTTCAAGTCAGTTGGATCGTTATGGCATAACTACGGCCTGGAACACAAGTTGTTCAGTTTGATGAGTAGAACTCATCTTGAAGTATCACCACACTTTTTTGTTATACCTGTATAGTTTGTAGGTGTACTTACGACGGCCTGCCGCCTCACAATGTTGGCAAGATATCTGCCACGCCTCGTTGCAGGCAGCAACACACTGCCGGGAAGCACCTCATCTCCTTGCTGAGAAAATATTTAAAATGTCAGATCAAGTATATTCTGCCGGACTTTTTGGCGGGAACTCACGGCAAGAGTTTTTCATTTTTGTTTTATTATCCGAAAAAATAGATATCGTGGTTTTTAATGCATAATATTGATAGTGTATTGTTCAATAAAGTGCCATTTAAGTGTCTAATATGTAGGATAATGAAATAAAAGTGTGTAGACTGTGTTTCGAGTGCTCTCAAGAAGTCCATGAAATCTTTATCAAAAGTGCTATCATTTTGTTGAAGAATAGAGAAAAAGTTAAAGACGACAGAAATTGATAAATGAGAACTCAAATGAAATAGAAAAATATTTAGAGAAGAGCAAACTACGTAAGAATAGGCTGTATGGCCAGAGAAGCCTTTGCCTTTTCCTTGCAAAAGCAGGAAAGAACCAAACAAAAAAAAAAGTATATTCTGCCCACATAAGAAAGAAGGCCGCAAAATATAGGTATGGTCCATATACTTTAACGGCCTTCATTTTTATGAGGGGCAATATTATAATTACGTTCCGCTAACACTTCCCGAAATATTCAGTGTACAAGTTCCGAGTGGTAGGAATAACATAACCGATTCCTAGTCCACTCGCTTCATATCAGCAGGTCATGGGTTCGATTCCCGACGGGGTCCAACTTTGAAGGACTCGGTTTGGTTGGTGGTAGGGCATTTTCGGAGCGCACTAGGACATGCACTTTGGTAATATCTCGTTGCTCCTACTTGTACATGTAAGCATTCCTATTGCAGAAGAAGCATAAGGACATGTAGTCGTATGTCCTTGTGCTCCTACCAGTATGAGAATTTAGTAGGAAGCAGCGACTATCACCAAACTTAGTCTTGTCGGCACGGCAACCGTCAATGTTAACAGCATCGATGTGTTCCGGAATGGAGATAAGATAGCCAGGCGCGGCTCCAGGGGGGGGCAATGGGTGCAATTGCCCCCCCCCCCCCCCCCTGAAGCCTGACCGAAGTACTAACAATTTTATAAAATGCAAATAAATAGAGGCATTTCTTAACTATTCAAAAAATTTCGCGCTCGCTTCGCTCGTGACTTTTTATATTTACGGCCTAATATCATCAACCGCTTCAAAAATAAGGGTACATTGATGTGCCCCCCCCCCCCTGAACGAAAACTTGGATCCGCGCCTGAAGATAGCCAGTTCCCCATTGCGTTGGGGAATCTTGGTAAGCCCGCTTCCATCTTCGGCATCATCATCACTAATCATAATTTGAGATATTGTAATGCTTACCAAATTGTAAATTTAAAAAGATACACTGTTTATCTAGACCGAATTCTCAGATTCTATTTTCAGAATACAGATCCTCAAAAAGGACACCTAACAATATTAAAATGAGAGATTTTCCGATTTTCCGGCAACGCACTTGTGACTCCTCTGGTGTTGCGGGTGTCTATGGGCGGCGGTAATCGCTTACCATCAGGTGATCCGTCTGCTCGTTTGCCACCTCTGCCATAAAAAAAAATGTATATTTTTATGTAAGAAAATAGATAGGTATGTAACTTACGGGTGGATATGGACATGTTATAGAATGGAACAAATTAAAAAATATAACTAATACTAAAAACGCCTCCATGACTTTGGGGCGACGGAACGAACTGAGAACATTGATAATAAGATAAATAAAATATTTCAAAAAATAACGAACATTACTAACGAACACCTGTTAGAAGTAATTGGTTAAACAATTAAGATTGTTGATACAGTGTAGGTTCGTTAACAACCCATATTGTCCCCACTGGTGGGGCACGAGCTCTTTCCATGCCTTGTACAATGTATGTGAACTGCGAGGAGCCACGTCAGATTTTGAAAGGAAAATCATAGGTAGATATTTTACAGTAAATAAGCTAAACTAGAGGACGAATTCTGGAATCTGTACTGCAATATTTCAAAAGTTATTTCATTTCAAAGATGTCTCCTCAATCCTAACTGTTCAAAGAACTTTGAACAGTGTGATTCGGATTAATAGAATTCGGAGAGTACCTATAATCGAATATTTCGAAAAAAATGTTATTGAGTAGTAGATGTGAAATGATTACAAAAAAAATACTGCTAAAATATGTAGGCAAAATACAATTCTATTTTTCCGTAAAAATAATCTGCTTTTCTAAGCATTTTATACCTAACTACATATTTATGTTAGTAAATACATATAAACAAGGCACTGAATATCGCGTACTATCATGCATGAGACTGCAGTAAAGAACGAGCATCATCATCATCGTAATCAGAGCACAACGTTGGATAGATAAACGTTTTCTATCAAATAGTTGGCGGAAAATCTAAATCGATCGATTGTTCCATTGTTCCGCATAAATGGGACAACACTGTTAGATTTCTTTTTCTGGCAACATTCTTCTAGGGGTGCCAAGACTAAAAATCAAAATAAGTACAAATCTTTTTAAATTCATAACTTTTTATAAGAATTAGAAATAATAACCAATATGATTTAGAAAATATAATAAAATACTATAGTTTTATTGTATTAACCTAGAACCGCATATATTGTGTTCCAAGTGTTGTGTATATATTGTGTTCCAAGGCGGTCAAAGGTATTTTCAAGAATTTTTCTGTCCCATGAATGAGTCTGCCCCAGTCCCATCCCATCTATACAGGCTGTTAAAAACTCCTTTTCCTTCACCGTAGTCGGGTAAAAAGTGTTTGTTTGTTCAAGCTATTTGTATATTTTGACTTTAACATGGCAATACTGTAAACAAAATGGCCGAAGCGGCGATCGGCAAGTTGTTTTGTCATCAGTAATGTGTATTTTCGTTTTTTAATGTGAATACAACGAAATTGAAACAAAAATGAGTACCACAAGTGATTCCCGGACGATTTACGAGATATTCAGTGCATGCCGCCTTTGCGGAGCCGGCGGAGGCTACAAAATGCCGATAATACAAAGTATTATTCCATTCGACGATTTTACAGACATAGAATTGCGGGAAAAAATACGTGAATGCGTGCATATCGAGGTAAAATTACTATAACCTTTCCTAAATGATTATTTTTACCTTAGGACGTGCTTCGGACCGTGTAATTACATGGTACAAATGAACCAAAAATAGAGATTTAAAATTTGTTGTTCTGTACTTTTCTACTGCGAAATAAGCTGAATTTAATTTATCTTGATCACTGAAGGAATGAGGTCAATATTACGAGTTGTAAAAACTACGAGTTCAGTGCTGTCGGGATGCGTCATGTTAAAGTTTGTATTTTTACTCACGAAAATAGGTTAGATTAGATGCCACAGTAAAAAGGAACCCTTCGGAAACGGGACTTTTCATTAGAAATGGGTAGGTCAGAATCTGCTTACCTGGAACCCACCCATTCCGCCAGATCTGTATGTGTATACAGTCTTTAGCGATTATAATATTTTGTAGAGCAGAGGTAGTAAGAAGGCGGGAAGTGGGAGTGACATGGAATACTTTTTATTCCTGAAAAAACTTTCGTTCTTGAGTTAATTTAAGTATAATAAAATAAATAATTGTGTAAAATAAAATATAATGTGTATTATTGTCCAGGTGAAGAGCGATGATAAGATGCCGCCTCTGATCTGCGAACTGTGCGTGGACAAGGTGAATGACTTCTACGACTTCCTGGAGATGTGCCAGCAGACGAACAAGCGTACACGGATGAGACTCGGCCTGCCTGCACAGACGACGCAGGAAGAGGTGAGAGCTCTCACTGTTCCCTGCACAATTCCCTGTTATCAAAACAAGAAAGTAGATTACCACTAGTCATTTTAGCTACTTTGTATTGTCAGTCTAAACTAAAACGACATTTTGTTCTAAAAATGTTGGAATACTAAGAAGTAACTTCAGCTCAGTCTATTCTTGATACAGTCTCATGAGTTTCTTTTGGGCTCGATGTTTCTTCTCGCTTCGGAAATACTTCCCGAAACGTTGAGTGTACAAGTTTCCGCGTGGTAGGAACTTTGTACTAGTAAGAAAAAAAAGACAATTTCAAGAATTTAAAAGTATATGCAAAACGTCTACTTAATTAAAAACATTTTGATTTTGATGTATTCTATTAAAAATTGGCTATTTCTCTTAAAAGTCAAATCAATTTAAAAGTTAATACTTATTCTTACTATTAGCAGTGTTCACTATTTGAAGGTCATCTTTTACCATCACTTGGAACCAAGTTGTCATCTTTCTTTTGCCATTCCTGCTGTTTCGAGAAGTGTTTGCTGAGAGAAGAAATGTCGAGCCTATTAAAAAATATACAGTTTACGATTACCTCCTGCAACCTCACACTTCGTTTTTTTATTTTTTTAACCGACTTCAATAAAAAAAACATGCAGTCAAATTGAGAACCTCCTCCTTTTTTGAAGTGGAATGTAGTTTATTTTTATGGAATGTAGTTTATTTTCTTCAAAAAAAAAGGGAGGAGGTTCTCAATTTGACTGCATGTTTTTTTTATTTATTATGGATCCATTTTAATGATTATTTTTTTGTTTGGTAGGTAATACTTCAGAGGTAGTCCCATATAAATTTTATCGAAATTTCCGCCCTTTTTGAAAAAATCAACAAATACAAAAAAAATGCAGCAAATTTGTAGTTGTTACGATTGAAGTCGGTTTTTTAATGTGTTCAGCATTGTTAATTATTTTCTATTGATGACATTGATTGCAAAAGCAACTGAAAATCTCATTACTTTTCAGCCAGAAGACTGCATTCTTGGCGTCACAGAAACTGTCTACAGCAATGATGAGGACAAACCTACGCAACAGCGGTCCAGGCCTTGCCCGAAGTCCAAGAAAAACATTGTCAAAGTGAAGAAAGAGGAGCCGAAGATTGAAACTCCAAAGAGTGTGAAAGGGAAGGAAAATCAGGGTAGTGCTATGAGCAAGCGATTGACAAAGGAGTTGGCGAAATTGAAAAGTTCAGATCTGAAAAGTCAAGTAAGTTAGCTAGATAGATAGAAAAACATTTATTTAACAAACAACACAAAACATATTACATCAAGAAAAAAAAAGAGAAACAAGTATTGTAAATAAAACAAGCACAGACAGAAAATAATCACAAATAATAATAATAATACCTGGGACAAATCACACACGGTCATCTGGCCCCAAACTAGGATTCCCTGTATCTTGGGAACCAGAGACTGATATACATACACATATACTTTTAAATACATACAATTATATAGATATAATACACCCAGACTCAGAGCAAACAATTAAACAAACAAATAAACAAGTTAACTTAATTCTTATCACTAAAAATAAAACATAGATGTCTGTTAAATTGGTTCCGGACTCAGCATGTGTCATAGGTATACAAAGTATACCTACGACGCTGTTATTCTGCCGGCACCGAGGTAGGAGTGTCGCGCGCGTCTCAATAGGGCAAACAAAAACAACAAAGATAGTCAGTTAAGGCCAAGTTGATAATAACTAAGTTTAAGTGCTATATTTTGAAAGTGTGTGTGTAGAATAAATGAGATAGATATAAAAGATAGATAAACATAACTACTGTACATAATGTAAACATAAAATAAAAAAGTGCTTGATATTGTAGGTACCTGTCCACAGGCCCTACTCACATTAAAATTATGCCTGTGATGAGTCATACATTATAAAAAATAACAAAATAATTACAGTGTACTACTTAAAATTGGGGAGCCCAGATACGAAGCCTATACTTTCTGAAGTTCTAGAAGGTATTTACGTATCTCCTTTTTGAATGTGTATTTAGAATTTATATTCCTAATGGGCGGGGGGAGATCGTTCCAGCATTTAGTGGCTTCCACGAAATGCTGCAGTCCTGTGTGCAGTACCAATAAGCTGCCATGAACATAGCCGAGGGTTAATTCATAATTACTGACTGACTCGGACTGACTCGGTGGCTAAGTGGTTAGCGACTTCTGATCCGAGAGTCGTGGGTTCGATCCCCACACAGGGCAAACTTTTCTGTGATGAGCAGAATCTGGTAGTTGACTGCTAGTCATTTGAGTTACTTTTTATGAAATGTCAAAAACGGCATTTTGTTCTAAAAATGTTTGAAATTTTGTATGATGACGTCATTGTACAAAATAGTAGTTTGCATACTAATTAGAAAATTCTTATAAATTAAAAATTGAAAATGTAATTAAAATTAAAGTGATTAAGTTTTTCAACAATTACAATTAAAGATCTATTTTGTCAATAATATTTCGTAATTTATTTTTCATGCAGTCAATTTCCGGATTGTTTGCTCTGAGTCTGGGTGTATTATATATGTAGTATACGTATGTATTTAAAAGTATATGTGTATGTATGTATATCAGTCTCTGGTTCCCAAGATACAGGGAATTCTAGTTTGGGGCCAGTTGACCGTGTGTGATTTGTCCCAGATAAAAATTATATTGATACTTCTGGGCTCAAAGGGCATATACGCCTAAGTTCTATTTAGCATATACGCCCTTTGAGCCCAGAAGTATCGATATGAAGAGTAGGTACAAGCCTCAACCATATCCCAGATACTCCAGCAAAATATCGCGTTTTTATGGTTTACTATACTCATCATCGGCCAAAAGAGGTCCACTGCTGAAAAACTACTACTACTACATAAAAATATGACGTTTGTACACATGTAAAATGTGTGTGTTAAGTGGATTGCGCTGAGCAATCGTCACCAGATGTTACCCGCAGGGGTAAGGTCACCTTAGAGAGCACACCCCAGACAATACAAATTTCGCGCCATTGTTTACTACACAGATAGTCATGTTTGTACACATGTAAATGTAAGCGTGATGTAATGGAGATTCAATAATTAGCCCTCATTGTCTTTATTATTAGCTACACTTTTACAAATAAAGTCAAGGCTGTTTACACCAGACAAGGCTGTATAGCCTTAGAAGCCTTTAACTCTTTCCTTAAAAAAATAAAATTGTCTTTGGTTATTATACTGTGCTTTGGTTTGCCAACCCCTTGGCAAATGGTCACACATTGGTCACACGGGGGGGAGGTAGGATTCAGAGAGCGGCAGGGAGTGTCCATTTTTTTTTTGTCCATACTGTATAATGCCCTTATACTGTGTCAGAGGAGCCACCAAGTAAATCTTTGAGACATGTAACTCTGGCTCTTACGTGACCGCAGCCCTGTGTAAACTTTACGACTGAAATTCTCATGCGTCTTTCAGTCGGATACTCCACGCACGACCAGGAACCGCGAGTCGCGCCTCTACGTTGACTCAAGGTCGTCCAGTGTGTCGAACCGATCTTCGCCGGTGCCTACCAGGGAGACGAGGAGGATGACCAGTACGGACCAGGTGGGCTACTTCATATCTTCCCGAATATAATATCTCACTAATAATAACAGTATATGCTGAGCTTGCAACTTTTTGGTATTTGCAAGTTTTTACTCTGTAAGTTTTGCCTTGTAATTTGTTTGTAAGTATGCCAAATAAAGATTTATTCTATTCTATTCTAATATTATAAATGCGAAAGTATGGCTGTTAGTTTGTTCCACTTTCACGCCGAAACTAATGAACGGATTTGGATAAAGCACTCGGCTACCACATTGGATACTTTTTATCCTGGAAAACTCCAGGGTTCCCGTAGGAATGACTAAAAATTGAAATTTTTACTTTGTCACAAGATGTCACTGCCTTATTTATTTCCCTCTGGACCCAATTCTGAAGTCCACGCAGACAGTCGCGGGCGGAAGCTAGTCCTTTATAACAGTATCTTTTGTGCCACTCGGTAAGAAGAAGATTCAATTGGGAATTGTTCTGGTTTTTGAACAGATCGAGACTCCGCGTGCGACCCGCAACCGCCGAGACTCCTTAACATCGAACAGCAGTGCGCGGGAAACGCGCCATAACAGATCTGCCAACGACGATAATATGAGCCTTGGAAAGATTAAAGTACAGGTGATTTAATGTTTTTTTTGTTCTGTCAGTTTTTATTGACAGGTTGAGTGTACCTTGAGTTAGAATTTAGGGTGCCACGTCTACGAATGAAGCTTTTTTGTGATTTAATATTTTGGAACAAATCACACGTGGTCATCAATGTTCCGGTATAAATAACACGCTGTCATCAATGTTGTGGTACATATCACACGCGGTCATCAATGTTTCGGTACTAATCACACGCGATCATTAACGTACCGGTACCAACCAATCAAACGCGATCATCCATGTAACGCGGTCATCAGTGTTCCAGGACAAATCACACACGGTCATCAATGTTGTTCCCAGCAGAGTCCACATTTTGTAGGACTTGGTTTGGTTAAGGCATTTCTGAGCCCGTCTCGCTAGCTTCTTATCTAATACTTTCCGCCAAACATTGATGTGTTCCGGCATGAAGATAAGACAGACAGTTCCCCGTTGGGGAATCTCGGTAAGCCCGCTTCCATCTTCGGCATCATCATCACTTACCATCAGGTGAGATGATGCGAAGGGACCAATTATTATGGATTAAAAAAAGGATGCTCGTAGGCGGTGGTAATCAGTTTTCATCTATATTTGAACTAGACCTACTGTGATGATGTTACAATAGGTTTTTTTTTACATATCAAAAAGTTAAGCTATTAAAATTTTTGTATATCAATATAGCCAGAGCGAAATTATATATTTTCTGTGCTTGGAGCGATTGTCTGATGAAGTTGTGTTACAGCATCTTTATGATTGTAATTTTTACTATTATTCTTTTTTGTATAGTATGTCGCGTTGATCACACAAGTTAACTGAGTACAGACACTGTCATAACCTAGATGGGTTTGACTGTTAGTGGCATTTTATTTCGACCGTGTTCGTGATTCGCAAGGCACATTAAGCCGTTGGTGCCGGCTGTTATCACTAGACGGCAGTCGTTAAGCCCTTTAGATCTTTATAGGCTTGAAAACTTCTGACACTGGGGTTGGCCACTAGCCCCGCAACCTCCACCAATTCGCACTTGGCCCCCGTGTGTGGAGTATGGCCTAATATTCCCGAGTTATGGGAAGAGACCAGTGCCCCTGCAGTGGGGACGAATATTGGTTGTTAACATAACGTGGATATGAATGATATATTTTTCTAAAATTATATGCATTGCATCAGTGACAGACTCGGTGGCTCAGTGGTTAGCACCCCTGACTACTGATCCGAGAGTCGTGGGTTCGGTTTCCACCCAGGGCAAACATTTCTGTGATGAGCAGATTTGTTTGCTCTGTGTCTGGGTGTATTATATCCATATATGTATGTATTTATGTTTATGTGTATGTATATCAGTCTCTGGTTCCCATAGCACAGGGAATCCTAGTTTGGGGCCAGAAGACCGTGTGTGATTTGTCCCGGATATTATTATTATCTCTTTTATTCCTATCAATTTCTGACAGAGAGTGTTTTTTTTATGGCATATAGTTGGCAAACGAGCAGACGGATCACCTGATCCTAAACTAAACGCCGCCCATAGACACCCGCAACACCAGAGGAGTCACAAGTGCGTTGCCGGCCTTTGATATGGGAGTACGCTCTTTGGCTGTATAGTTCACTCAAGATCTCTTGTATATGCCCCACGCAAGAGTAAATATTCACAAGCATAACTCCTTCTGTATGGCGATTTGTTTTTATGACCACATACGGGATCAAATAATGTTTTTTTTTTTTCTATATTGTGCAGGAACAGAAAAAGAAGTTAGAACACCAAAAACAGGGCTCTAAACCTATACCGAAGAAAGGAAAGGATGTAAAGGTAAAAAATACTTGTTTACTATTTATAATGATATTACAATTTCAAACTATCGCTCTAGACAATACTTTAGACTTTATTCCAAAAACCTAAAGCAAGGTTCGAAATTATTAAGATCGGCTAAATTTCAGATAATTACGCTTGCTAATTCATGAACTTGATGTCTTTATTTTTGACTTACAAATACGGATGATAATTTTGTTTTACATTATTATAGTGATAAAACTGAGCATAAATATAAATTGACCGTAGTTATGCCATAACGATCCAGCTGGCATAAAGTAAGTTAGGGATAATGTACTTTACATCAGTGACATACTTTATGTCAGTTGGATCGTTATGGCTAACTACGGCCAATTGTTCTCTGAATACTCTGTATGTTGACCACAATGTTTTTGACCGTGCTTTTTATTAGTTTTTTTTTTTCAGTTGACATTTCGTCACCTGAGTGCTTATTTGTTCAATGTCCTTAACCAAAACTTTATACAACAAAATTTTTACTGATTATTTCACGTAAATTAAATGATTTCTTACAAATTGCGTTTTCAACAGGTAATTAGATTTTTTATGTTCTTTAGGTCTGAATTATAAGAATCATACACCAATCGACGGGAAATTTAAACTTTATGGAAACTGCATTTAAAAGTGATTTTCGTTAATATGGTCGATTGGACAAATAAGCACTCAGGTGACGATTTAACGCGTTTGTATAAGCGCGGAAGCGGCTAGACGCATTTGGATACACGGAAAGCGACATGATTGCGCTTGCATTTAATTAATAGTATTGTTTTATGATTCTTATTATTATCCTGATAATTATTACTCCAAACCCTCCCGTTAAGAGATAATTATCATAAAATTATCAAGATATTTATCATATCAAACTACTCCCTTGAATATATAGGGTGACTTTAAATTAGTTCTTGATACGAAAGGGTATGCATGTGCTCATGATAACAAACAACTTTCCCTAAGAAACCCATAGTCAAATCGCAAAAAAATGTTTGGACTCTTCATACTAATTTGGCCGGTCAGTTGCTCGATTTGTATGAAGACTCCAAAATTTTTTTTGCGATTTGACTATGGGTTTCTTAGGGAAAGTTGTTTGTTATCATGAGCACATGCATACCCTTTCGTATCAAGAACTAATTTAAAGTCACCCTGTATAGGGTGTAACAGAAACGTGTGATAATACTTCAAGGTGGGCTTTTACCCATCAAACTGAACAACTTTTGTTCTACTGTTCTTTTCGGACTTTTCATACAAACTTGGTTCGCCAGCTGATCGATTTGTATGAAAAGTCCAAAAAAATTTTGCGATTAGAACAAAGTTGTAGAACAAAAGTTGTTCAGTTTGATGGATAAAAGCCCACCTTGAAGTATTATCACACCTTTCTGTTACACCCTGTATAATTATCAAGACAATTATCACATCATAAAAGTTAATACAATACAATACATTTATTCAAAAAACAACACATTACAAAGTTGAGTACACACAAACAAACATGACAAAGGAAAAAAAAGATAAACAAGAAATAAAATAAAATAGGAGAATAACAAGAAAAAGAAAAAGAAAACTCACTTAAATATCCTAATTACAACTGTGCTGCTTTCCGAACCGGTCCCGACTCAGCATAATGCTGAAGGTAGATAACTACCTAATCTAATCTATCTAATCTATCAGCCGAAAGACGTCCACTGCTGGACAAAGGCCTCCCCCAAGGATTTCCACACCGACTGGTCCGGCGCTGCCCGCATCCAGCGGCTTCCTGCAACCTTTACCAGGTCGTCGGTCCACCGAGTCGGGGGCCTGCCCACACTGCGCCTTCCGGTGCGCGGTCGCCATTCGAGAACTTTACTGCCCCAACGGCCATCTGTTCTACGAGCTATGTGCCCTGCCCACTGCCACTTAAGTCTAGCGATTCTGAGAGCTATGTCGGTAACTTTAGTTCTCCTTCGTATCTCCTCATTTCTGATTCGATCACGTAGGGAAACACCAAGCATAGCACGCTCCATCGCCCTTTGGGTGACTTTGAGCCTTCTTATAAGGCCCATAGTAAGCGACCATGTCTCGGATCCATATGTCATCACTGGCAACACACACTGGTCAAAGACTTTAGTCTTGAGGGACTGCGGTATTTTGGACGTAAAGATATTGCGAAGCTTCCCGAACGCTGCCCAGCCGAGTTGGATTCGACGATTGATCTCTTTCTCGAAGTTGGACCTACCTAACTGGACTGTTTGTCCCAGGTATACATATTCGTCAACTACCTACACTAACTACCTACAGCGCTGTTATTCTGCCGGAACCATGACAGACCATGACCATGACAGTTAAGGTTTCAAACCCTGTCTTTAAAAAGTTAATTATATTGTGTTTAGGCGGAGATAATTAGCAGTGACAGCGACGACGAAGCGCTGTCGACGACGCGATCCAAGCGCGGTCGTGATAAGGAGACGCCTAAGGCAGAAGTTCCACAGAAGAAGATCAAGTAAGTACAATAAACTAACACAAACTTAAACAATGGTGTCGATTCGGTGTTTAAAATTAAACTTATTTGACAGGACTAAATTTAAGCATCCTATCCTTGTCTTTTCGATACAGAGAGAAAAAGACAAAAAGACAAAACACTTAAATTAAGTTCAGTTCTGTCGAATAAGTTTAATCGTGACACCCGAATCGACACCATTAACTAACAAAACCCACACAAGTAATAGAATAAAATAAAATAAAAATAACACAATTAAAAAACTGATTAGTCAAAAATACCCCTCCCTACCTCCCGAATCGTACCTGTCACAAAGTACCCATCACGGAAGCCGCGTTACAACGCTGAATTAAGTTGTTTTAAAATATAGGGTCCTTCTAAAATACCTGAAAAAAATTAACAGTGGTTTCTGAACACGAAACTGAACAACTTTCCCCAAGGAACCTTATACTCATTTCCAAAAGTGTTTGTTTAACATATGGTATTAATCTCCTCAGACCTGAAGCATGATTTCGTTTGTAACAGTGGAAAAAAAGTTTTTATATAAGTAAAATATACAGGGTGTAACAGAAATGTGTGACAATACTTCAAGGTTGGCTTTTACCCATCAAACTGAACAACTTTTGTTCTACAACTTTGTTGAAATCGCAAAAAAAATTTTGGACTTTTCATACAAACTTGATTCGCCAGCTGATCGATTTGTATGAAAAGTCCAAAAACAAATTTTGCGATTTCAACAAAGTTGTAGAACAAAAGTTGTTCAGTTTGATGGGTAAAAGCCAACCTTGAAGTATTGTCACACATTTCTGTTACACCCTGTATATTTTGTTTGTCCTCTATGTAACACTTTTTTTTTTGTATCTAGTTCCAATGCATTACAATATTTTTTTATTTAAAAGATCGCCAGAGAAAGCCTCACGGAAAATGTCCCCTATGCGAGGACCGAGGAGGTTAAACTTCAGATCGACTGAACGGGCATCTGCTGGAAAATGTCATTTCTTTTTTCTTTTTCAGGTTACTGTAAACGAGTTTTTTGTTTTATATTGTATTTGTAAAAGAAAGCTGCTGTTCTTATACGATTTGTATTTTTTGTTGTTAGTTCATATAAATGAAAGGCTTTTTGTTTTAATTTTTAACCGACTTCAAAAAAAAGGAGGAGGTTCTCAATTCGTCGGAATCTTTTTTTTTTTTTTATGTATGTTCACCGATTACTCGAAGACGCCTGAACCGATTTGGAAAATTCTTTTTTTGTTTAAAAGGGTATACTTTACAGGTGGTCCCATATAAATTTTATAGAAATCGATTCAGCGGTTTTTGAGAAAATCTACAAAAACATATCAAAATTGGAGTTGTTGCGATTGAAGACGGTTGTTTTTAACGTATTCAGCGTGGTCAATTATATTTTAATGTTTTTCTTGTTCAGGTTAACAATAAAGCTTCCAACGCCCAAAGTCCCCACGTTGGCGCCATACGAGTGTGCGGTGTGCGGCCTAGTCGCCGGCTCCTCTGGGGCCTTCAGCAACCATATGAAGCGGCATCCCGTCGCGTATACCAGTCCTGAGTGAGTAGCACGCAATACCACTGGCAAAACACTGATCTAACACTGTTTACCGCTGACATATTCGACTGACTCGGTGGCTCAGTGGTTAGTGATCCTGACTACTGATCCGAGAGTCGTGGGTTCGATCCCCACCCAGGACAAACATGTCTGTGATGAGCACATGCACTGTGTCTGGGTGTATTATATCTATATATGTATGTATTTAAACGTATGTGTGTATGTATATCAGTCTCTGGTTCCCAAGATACAGGGAATCCTAGTTTGGGGCCAGATGACCGTGTGTGATTTGTCCCGGATATCTATTTATTTAATTATTCATATTAATAACTAATCTAATACACTGAATACTACTGGTAAATCACTTAATATCACTTGCATATCACTGTTCTTTCACTAATAACTGCTGGCATAGTGATAACTTGTGACTGCATATCGCTGAATTTCACTGGCAAACCACTTAATATTGCTGACATAAAACCGAGCTAACACTAAATAATAATGCTGGGTGAGCTAATACTAATGCTGAGTGGGGACCTTTTTAGTGTCACTATGTAGCACCTACATTTATTTTTAGCTTAAGAACGAATGTCTTACTTTAAGGTGTTGTGTTTTTACATTAAATAAAGAGTTTTCTATTCTTAATACCGTTGACATACCACTGACTTCGGTAAGTAATTCAGTGTTAGCACTGAATACTGCTCATATAATATAATAACTTATGAATAAAGTCACCAAATCTAGCGACGGTTGAGGTCTCGTTGTCGAAACTGCGACGCTGTGACTGATACGCGATATCTTGCAATATAACTTAGTTGAAACCATTATAACAAGTGTTTGTAGCTTTTGCTCCACCTAAATATTTCAATGTAATTCCTCTTTAAAAGTCTAAGGTTGACTGGAAGAGATCCCGTAAGGGATAAGTCCGCCCTTGTATGTCTTGTCCTTGTTTTATGTATTGTACTTTGTTTTTTTTCACAATAAAGAGTTTACAAACAAACAAATGTATGTTTGCCAGGCTGGCCTGCGACCCGTGCGGCGAATGGTTCCCGACGGCCGAAGAAGCTCAGACGCACCACCAGAAGCACGCCAAGTACAAGTGTCGCCGCTGCAGGAGAGAGTACAAGCAACTGGCCGGCTATGACGAGTGAGTTGCTGACATGAACACAATCTTAGGATGCACTACCAGTGAGTTGCTGACATGAACACAATCTTAGGATGCACTACCAGTGAGTTGCTGACATGAACACAATCTTAGGATGCACTACCAGTGAGTTGCTGACATAAACACAATCTTAGGATGCACTACGAGTGAGTCGCTGACATAAACACAATCTTAGGATGCACTACCAGTGAGTCGCTGACATAAACACAATCTTAGGATGCACTACGAGCGAGTCGCTGACATAAACACAATCTTAGGATGCACTACGAGCGAGTCGCTGACATAAACACAATCTTAGGATGCACTACGAGCGAGTCGCTGACATAAACACAATCTTAGGATGCACTACGAGCGAGTCGCTGACATAAACACAATCTTAGGATGCACTACGAGCGAGTCGCTGACATAAACACAATCTTAGGAAGCACTACGAGCGAGTTGCTGACATAAACACAATCTTAGGATGCACTACGAGCGAGTCGCTGACATAAACACAATCTTAGGATGCACTACGAGCGAGTTGCTGACATAAACACAATCTTAGGAAGCACTACGAGCGAGTCGCTGACATAAACACAATCTTAGGATGCACTACGAACGAGTCGCTGACATAAACACAATCTTAGGATGCACTACGAGTGAGTCGCTGACATAAACACAATCTTAGGATGCACTACGAGCGAGTTGCTGACATAAACACAATCTTAGGAAGCACTACGAGCGAGTCGCTGACAGAAAAACAATCTTAGGATGCACTACGAGTGAGTCGCTGACATAAACACAATCTTAGGATGCACTACGAGCGAGTTGCTGACATAAACACAATCTTAGGAAGCACTACGAGCGAGTTGCTGACATAAACACAATCTTAGGATGCACTACGAGTGAGTCGCTGACATAAACACAATCTTAGTATGCACTACGAGTGAGTCGCTGACATAAACACAATCTTAGGATGCAGTACGAGTGAGTTACTGACATAAACACAATCTTAGGATGCATTACCAGTGAGCTGCTAACATAAACACAAACTTAGGATGCACTACGAGTGAGTTGCTGACATAAACACAATCTTAGGATGTACTACGAGTGAGTTGCTGACATAAAAACAAACTTAGGAAGCACCAAAATTCAAAATCATTTATTGCTTCACGTAGGTACATTAAGCACTCTTATAAACGTCATATCATTTTGCTGGAGGAATATTCCAAATGTCATTATCATTAAAATAATCTACAGTCTTATTATATTATCCTCTTGAACAAATACAGCGTTTTATATGTTTCTTAAATTAACTATCTGGTAGTTCACATACGTCATTCGGAATTTTGACCTCGGGGAAAACCTAAGGTGGAAACTAATTACACTGCCTGAGGGTTCTAACTCGCGAATTATTAACAAGTGTTTAACACCGACTCCCAATTTGTTGCAGACATTTCGAGAAGAACAACTGCAAGTTACACGAAGAACTACCCGACGTGCAGTGTCAGACTTGCTGGGCCTTCTTCCCCACAGCCACTCTGAGGAAGCAGCACAAGTGCCCCGGCACTGGGTCCAGGCCTGGCGGTGAGTCCACGGAAACCGGGATGAAATGAAATGAATCTTTATTTGCAATGTCCAAGGGGTTACATAACGAGGGTTCAAGGGCGACTTGTATTAAGCGACATTTTTGGAAACACAGGTAACCTCTACTTTAAAAATTTATTTCTTACAAAATATCTCACAAAAAATAACTTCTGAATAATATTTAAAATATTAAGAATATCGAGAATCTATATAATACTAAGAAGTTAAGTTTTAATGATTATTTTTCTAAGAAATATTTTTTTAAATCAGTCTCCTGAACATTTCTAAAAATGTCGCTTAATACAAGTCGCCCGTGAACCCTCGATAAGATGTTATTGACGCTTTGACCGCCACGCTTCTGTCGTAAGCCCAAAGATTGGGGATCGAGATCATCATGAGGTCAAGTCAGTGAGAACTGTAGATTGGGACAGAGCAAGGTACATCTGTTTCCATGACTGACTCGGTGGCTAAGTGGTTAGCGATCCTGACCTCTGATCCGAGAGTCGTGGTTTCGATCCCCACACAGGGCAAACTTTTCTGTGATGAGCAGAATTGTTTGCTCTGAGTCTGGGTGTATTATATCTATATATGTATGTATTTGGCCACTAGCCCTAGCCCAACTTCCACCAATCCGGACTTGGCCCCCGTGTGTGGAGTATGGCCTAAACCTTCCCCAGTTATGGGAAGAGACCCGTGCCCCTGCAGTGGGGACGTAATGGGTTGTTAACAACATGTATGTATTTAAACGTATATGTGTATGTATATCAGTCTCTGGTTCCAAGATACAGGTAATCCTAGTTTGGGGCCAGATGACCGTGTGTGATTTGTCCCGGATATTATTTTCGCCACGCTACGCTATAAGAAATCGTGCAACGAAAATGCATGAAAATCTCAAATCCTTGTGTGTGTGACACCAAAAAGTGTTGTCGGCTATAGCCGACTGTGGTGGTCAAAGGGTTAAATACGTAAGACGGGTCGCCTTAGACAGCCATAATCTAACGTACAAACATTATAATTACAAGGTATTTATAAAGTAAAATACAACTGTGCCTCGCACAACTAAACTGTGGAATGAATTGTCGCCTGCGGTATTTCCGGACCGATACGACATTCAAACCTTCAAGAAAAGAGCGTACTCCCAAATCAAAGGCCGGCAACGCACTTGTGACTCCTCTGGTGTTGCGGGTGTCTATGGGCGGCGGTAATCGCTTACCATCAGGTGATCCGTCTGCTTGTTTGCCACCTATGCCATAAAAAAAAATTGAAAAAAAATAACCATACAGAAATGTCAATATCAATGATGAAATGTCAAAATAATTATAATCGTATTCTGTAGTGACTTAAAAACTGGTACAGTAATAAATAATGATGATTGACAAATTGAAACAATGTGGAATGTGGAGGAAGTTTCTTTTAGTTCCGACATCCAAAGTCCTGATTCACTATAAAAAATGGAAGAGAGAGTTTTTTTTTTTTCAATACTTTTCCTGTATTCTATACTTGATTCTGAGTAACCCCTTAAAGTTTCAAACGCACTTTTTCAACACACTGTATAAACAGAAAAGAAAGTAGAAAAGAAAGTCGGCTTCTCCATACAAAATAATAAACTTGATTGGACAGTTTGTATGGAGAAGCCATTTTTTTTTCGTTTTCTGAAAAAAGCTATTGTGGCAAGTTCTTCAGTTTCGTCTACCGAGCAAGCCCTTAAAGTTTTCGCAAACCTGTCCCTTACACCCTGTATAGTTTTAAACTATGGATAATTGGATACCCTTGTTCCAGGCGCGTGCAAAATATGCACCAAACTGTTTACAACACTGAAATCTTTGAAAAAACACGAGGACTACTGCGCGTCCAAGGCCAAAGGTAATTTGAACATATTTCACTGGCTTGGTGTAGGGGATAGTGCCCCTGTCTTGTAAGCTTAGGGTCGTCGCTTCGGTCCCCACCCAGGGCAAACAAAAATTACTAGTGTTGGACCTAAAGTCTCCGCAAACACTACCCGAAACAGCGAGTGCACGAGTTCCGAGTGATAGGAACCTCGCTACAGTGCCAGGTCAGCTGTGGTAGTATACGAAACTAGCTGTTGCCCGCGGCTCCGCCCGCGTGGATATTGTATTTGTGACGGTTCTTGAGGATGGCATTGGGTATGTTATATCCAGATCCCCCTTAAACTATGTCTACTATGTTGTTTTCCAGCCTTTACTTAAAAGTATTCTATGTGTTAACCGAGTGCTTTATCTATCTACCTACCTTTCATCCCAATCCGTTCAGTGGTTTCAGCGTGAAAGCGGAACGAACAAACAAACAAACATCCATACTTTCGCATTTATAATATTAGTAAGACATTTTTCTTAATGGTGAAGAATGTGGGTGAAAGTGAAAAAGGCTTTGGTTTGGAGTACCAGAGTTGAGCTGAACCACGACAAATGTCGTATTAGGTAGACAAGAATTTATCTTTGAAAAGTATTATATATAATGCTACCTATCTATCTATCAGCCGATAAACGTCCACTGCTGGACAAAGGCCTCCCCCAAGGATTTCCACACCGACCGGTCCTGTGCTACCTACTTCAAATAAAATACTTTTTACTTGATTTGAGAGAGGGAGTGACTGAGCAGGAAGTGTCTATACTGTCGTGAACAACCCATATCGTCGCCGCTACAGAGGCACGGGTCTCTCTCCATACCTCGGGAAGGTTAGGCCATACTCCACACACGAGGGCCAAGTCCGGATTGGTGGAGGTTGTGGGGCTAGTGGCCAACCCCAGTGTCAAAAGTATTCAAGCCGCCTATAAGGCCTCCGACATGGCTTAACGACTGCCATCAAGTGATAGCAGCCGGCACCAACGGCTTGACGTGCCTTGCGAAGCGAAGTCTATAATGTATGTAGTGCTAAGTTACTATTTAGTTTGTGACTTATTTACATTGAAACTTTTTTATTCCATCTTCCACAGATTCAAAATCAACTAAGAGCGAGCTTTCTAAACCAGCTAAAAACGAAATACCTAAATCCTCTAAGAACGAAGCACCTAAATCGGCTAAGAACGAAGCACCTAAATCTGCTAAGAACGAAGCACCTAAATCGGCTAAGAACGAAGCACCTAAATCTGCTAAGAACGAAGCACAGAATTCTGCTAAGAACGAAGCACCCAAATCTGCTAAGAACGAAGCACCTAAATCGGCTAAGACCGAAGCTTCTAAACCACCTAAGAAGGAGGTCCGCATCAGCGCCAGAGTGCGAAGTCGCCTGCGACCGGCCGCGGTGCGAGTGGCGAAATGCGACTCGTTACTGAGACGAAAGAAGACCAGAACTGGCCGTTATGATGTGGCGAATGTACCTCATGTAAGTTGTTTTGTGTTTGTAATAATAATATTTGACTGACTCGGTGGCTAAGTGGTTAGCGATCCTGACCTCTGATCCAAGAGTCGTGGGTTCGATCCCCACACAGGGCAAACTTTTCTGTGATGAGCAGAATTGTTTGCTCTGAGTCTGGGTGTATTATATCTATATATGTATGTATTTAATAGTATATGTGTATGTATATCAGTCTCTGGTTCCCAAGATACAGGGAATCCGAGTTTGGGGCCAGATGACCGTGTGTGATTTTTCCCAGATATTATTATTATATCTAGGACACACACGGTCATCTGTCCCCAAACTAGGACTTCCCTGTGCTATGGGAACCAGAGACTGGTATACATTTATTTATTGTGTGAGTCACCAGGTTTTACCAAAAAGTCACTATGTCTGCATTTTCATTTTATTAGAAAGACAATGGCTTATTATTTAGTAAATAAAATTTATAGAAACAGAGCTGATTACAGGTCTTCACTAGTAGAAGCTGAATATACAAAACCATATTGTCGTAGTTATGCCATAACGATCCAACTCATATAAAGTAAGTTAGGGATAATGTACTTTACAGTAAAAAATCAAAATTGTAGTAGTAAATATACATACATATAGTAAAATACAGTACTACATATTTAATAAGGCTTACGGATACCTGCGCAGTAGACAACATTTTAATCACGCGGGAATCGCTTCATTGTCGCCCGCCTTTACACGTTCCTAAAATCTCTTCTGCTATTGGTTGATTCCATTATATTTTTCTATTTGGCATTCCACATCTCATTAAAGGAGTGATTTTCCCAATGTCTAGTGAAAAATGGGAGAATCTTCAATAAGAAACGCCAATGTCAAGTGAAAGGCACGGCTCTAAGGGTGATGGGCACTTAAAGACGCTCCACATGGTGGTTTGTTGTTGAAACTCGAAAAACGGAGCTGTCTCCCGAGTTTATCCTCTTCTTATGACCGCTTATCTCTGAATCTGAATCACAGCTATTTCCCCATCACAAAAATAACGTTGAAACTACTCTAAAACGGAAATAATTGAAAAATTAACTTAGCAGACGTGTGCTCGGTAGAAGTCCCGGCAACCAACCTTGGTTGATTGATTTCGCACCTGTTTCAATGAAATCGTCAGCTGTCACAGAGCTGTCACCGCGCGTTGACTGTTTCGGGTGTTTCCGTCGATAGTTTGTTCTTGTCTGCGCGAAAGAATATTACCGACGCGCCTTATTTTGTGTGTACTACTATAGTACATAACATTAAGTACTTCTATATCTTAAGAGCTAGATTCTTGTCGGTGGAGTAACCGCCATTCTCTCCTACTCCTCGCCAAAACCTTGACTTCCTGGTACGACACTACGTTGACTTTGGCCTTCACTTGATCGATGTAACCAAGAATCTTATAACCAAACTGGAGCGTACACTCCAAAACCGGACTGAAGACAAAAAATATGACCTTGAATGCGCTTCTCTCTTTGATAGAGCTGCTGTGTCATTCTAAGTAGGGTAATTAGAATGAGACAGCAGCTCTCTCATATGAGACAGAAGCGCGTTCAAGGTCATATTTTTTGTTTTCGGTCCAGTCTTAGAGAGTGTTTTCTCCAGTTTGGTTATAAGCTTCTTGGTTACATCGATCAAGTGAAGGCCAAAGTCAACGTAGTGTCGTACCAGGAAGTCAAGGTATTGGCGAGGAGTAGGAGAGAATGGCGGTTACTCCACCGACAAGAACCTAGCTCTTAAGATAAAGAAGCACTTATACAAAAAATAAGGCGCGTCAGTAATCTTTGTTCGCGCAGACAAGAACAAACTATCGACAGAAACACCCGAAACAATCAACGCACGGTGACAGCTCTGTGACAGCTGACGATTTCATTGAATCAGGCGCGAAATCAATCGACCAATAGCGATGTAACTAATACGGTAGATGACTACTAGTCATATGAGTTACAGTCTGACTACGATATTTTGGCGTGTGGATGACATTGACAAAAATATGGAGTTTTCGTATCTTCCTTGTTCTTATGTGGGCAGTATTCTCGGCCTCCCTCTTCTCCCTCTCTTTCCTTCTATCTTTCCCCCCATGATGTTCATAATGAAGTCTTCGTGTCGTAACAAATGTCCAGTCATATTTTCTCTTCTGTTCTCAGTAGTTTCTATGATGTTTCTTTTATCTTTCACTCTGTCCAACACAATATATGTATAAGTACATATACAGGATGTTAAAATAAGTGCGTTTGTGATTTTAAGGGGTTACTCTGAATGAAGTATAGAATACAGGAAAAATATTGAAAAAATCCGACCTACAACTTTTTTTTTTTTTCACTTTCCCATACTAAATCTGAATAGTGAATTAAGAATTTTTATGGAAAACTTAAAAAGGAAGTTGTAACTAGACCGGATTTTTTCAATATTTTTCCTGTATTCCATACTTGATTCTCAATAACCCCTTAAAGTTTGAAACGCACTTTTTTTTAACATCCTCGTATGATATATTCGTAGGATTACGGCATGGACAAGAGTTGCGTCTACCCATTCAAGTACAGCGGCGCGAGAGTCAAATCCGAGCCGCTGTGCTTCGACAGAATGGTGTCCATTAACAAGGTATGATGTGGTTGAAACTGTCACTTATCATTGGCACAGCACTTATCAAAGCATGGTAGTTATCATCAGCACTGCACTTATCATCAGCATACCTTTAATAATTGCATAGTACCACAAAATGCACAGATACAGAAGGTCCGCTCAATACGCTGACTAAAATCCTAAGCATATACATGCTTATAGACGTATACGGTCATTGTAGGCAAGGTCACGATACTGTTGTGATACTTTGCCGCGTGACCTTGCCTCGAACGACCGTATATTTCTATAAGTATGTATATGCTTAAAATTTTAGTGGTTTGTATTGAGCGGACCTTCTGTGTCTATTTTGTGATAGTACTTACCATCAACACATCACTTATAATAGCATAGTACTTATTATGAGCACAGCACATTATAGCATAGTATTTATCATCAGCACAGCATTTATAATAGCATAGTACTTACCATTAGCTCAGCACTTATCACCAGCACAGCACTTAGCATAGTAGTTATCATCATTATAGCACTTAATGTATAATAGCATAGTACTTACCATTAGCTCAGCACTTATCACCAGCACAGCACTTAGCAAAGTACTTATCATCATTATAGCACTTAATGTATAATAGCATAGTACTTACCATTAGCTCAGCACTTATCACCAGCACAGCACTTAGCAAAGTACTTATCATCATTATAGCACTTAATGTATAATAGCATAGTACTTACCATTAGCTCAGCACTTATCACCAGCACAGCACTTAGCAAAGTACTTATCATCATTATAGCACTTAATGTATAATAGCATAGTACTTACCATTAGCTCAGCACTTATCACCAGCACAGCACTTAGCAAAGTACTTATCATCATTATAGCACTTAATGTATAATAGCATAGTACTTACCATTAGCTCAGCACTTATCACCAGCACAGCACTTAGCAAAGTACTTATCATCATTATAGCACTTAATGTATAATAGCATAGTACTTACCATTAGCTCAGCACTTATCACCAGCACAGCACTTAGCAAAGTACTTATCATCATTATAGCACTTAATGTATAATAGCATAGTAATTATCATTAGAGCAGCACTTATTTTGGTAAGATGCTTTTTGTATGGTTATATATACAGGGTGTAACAGAAGTGTGTAACAATACTTCAAGGTTGGCTTTTACCCATCAAACTGAACAACTTTTGTTCTACAACTTTGTTGAAATCGCAAAATTTTTTTTGGACTTTTCATACAAATCGATCAGCTGGCGAACCAAGTTTGTTTGAAAAGTCCAAAAATTTTTTTGCGATTTCAACAAAGTTGTAGAACAGAAGTTGTTCAGTTTGATGGGTAAAAGCCAACCTTGAAGTATTGTCACACACTTCTGTTACACCCTGTATAATAAAGATTTCAAACATTCATAAAAGATGGTGAAAAACTTGTAATGTTGTTAATTGCCTATTACTACTATCGCTGTCTCTTTCTCGCTTAGTCCTCCGTACTATGGCTGTCTCTTTCATTGACCATATCCTTGTAACTCGGTTCAACCTTTCCCCACGCCACACCCGTATATTTTTATAAGCACATATAGTTCATATATTTATGCACCAAATCATCAACTATTTTTTCAAGTTATTTATTTTGTTACCATCTGTTTATACGGGGTGTTATTAAAAGTTCGTTTGAAATTCAAAGAGGTTACTCAGAAGCACGTATTGAAGCCAGGAAAATTATTTAAAAAATCCACTCTGCAATTTTCTTTTTCAGTTTTCCCAACAAATTCTTGATTCATTATTCCGATTTACTACGGGAATCTGAAGAAAAGAATTGAAAAGCGGATTTTTTCAATATTTTTCCTGTATTCCATACTTGATTCTGAGTAATCCCTTGAAATCTCAAAAGCACTTTACTTGAGTAACGCCCTATATACAGAGTTTAAAGAGACCGCTCCTTGAAACTTTTAACAGGGTGTTCTACTCATGAACCTGATCAATTTTTCTGTTAATCATTGTATAAAGAATTCGAAAAAAAAACGACTTATTATACAAATTGATCGGTCAAACCTAACAGCCATTTTGATATAGTGAGCATATTTTTTACAATTCAGTAAAAGCTGATTGGGAAATTGGGAAAAGCTGATCATTTTTCGGTTTTAAGTTTCCTGAAGTTGTCTTTTACATCCTGTTTATTTATTTCAATGTAGGTAAATTAAATTGTGACGTAGGATATGTTTAAAAAAAGTTGAGTTGAGTTGATAAAAAATAATTTTTTATTCATTAATTACAGGAGATACAGCGAGAGCTCTACAGAGAAGAAGACTATGTCCACTGGGACTCTGACCTCTCGAGCGACAGCGACAATGAAGAAGAAGCATTTGGAGAAAAGCGGAGAAAAGTGCCGACGTTGACAGCTCTCACGCTGAAAACTATATTCTCCAAGCGTTGCCTCGGCAAAGTGCCAAGAAAACTGCGGAAAGTCAAACAAGATAAGTTATTTGATTCTCTGTTCAATACTACGGTTGACGACGATTTGTCTTGTAACATTAACAGTATCATAGATAATTTGAGTAAGGAGGATAATAGCAGTGTCAATCTCCTTAATGCTGGTGTTAACTATGATTCTGATTCGGTTCTGGGTGGTGGTAATGATCTTGACGCTGTCATTAAAGATGTAAATAAAAAAAGTAATGATTTTGATGTGAATACAAATGGTAGCGCTAAAAATGATGATAAAAATGATTTGGAAAGTAAGAATTGTTTAAATGATGGCGATGATACCGACGCAGCAATGAATGATACGAAAGAGAACACAAATGACAAAAATGATTGTGAGTCTGATAGAACAGAAGATCTTAGTAGCCAAAATGGTGATACACAAGATGAAGTATTCGATTCAGCTGTGAATAATCGTGAGAACAAAGAAGAAGGTAAAGAAACAAATAATGAACCAGACAATTTAATTGAAAATGAAAATCAAGGAGTAACAAATTATTTTGAAAATATTAATAAAGAAAAACATGAATCTAATAATGATATTGAAGAAGATAGTAATCGGAATGTAGATGATAATAAGGAACGTACTGTTGCAAACGAAGAGAGTCAAGCCAAAAGTGAGAAAACAAACAAAAATGGTGATTTCCTAAACGGGGTTTCGGACAAAAGCGGCAATTTTGATTCGGAAATTGACGATACGAAGCTAATGGACGATCTGAATGACCAAATAGGGGAGAGCGAGATGAAAGATATGGATAGTAGGTCCCTAGACACGTGCAACTTTTCAATTGACAATTTGATCGACAAGTCAGTGACGCAGTCGTTTGGTTTAGGTAGCATAGGGGACGAGGAGTTTCTTTGAATTTTGTTTAAACATAAAACGAATCAAACTATACACTTGTATCCAAGGAACCAGTTTTCATCTTGGTCCTGAATTTTTACAGTGAATGGAACATGTAGAATAATACATGTTTTCTTTCCTGAAATATGTCAAAAATGATTCGATAAAGAATTTAATCGTACAAACTTAAAAATTTTAAGGTTATAGCAATACCGTTTGTCATTAAATTTGAAATTAACTTTGTATGTTTCATTGTTAATGCGCTATTTTTACAAGAACATGTGACTAATGTGATTATTAGATAAACATCAAAATGATATCGTTCCTTGCCTGACTAACTCTCCTATCTCATTTTTTCTTAAGTTTTTAAAAATAACCCTATTTCAGTTACATAAAATTCCAAACTCAATTCACCAAAAATTTGAGATAGGAGAGTTAGTCGTGCGAGGGACGATATATCGACGCGATAAAGCATAAACTCTGTATGGCAAAAAAAAATTGTACAGTGTTGAAATTGTTTTTTTTTTTTTCTGAAATCTCAAATGTTTTTCGGCTCTGATGTAAAGTTTGCATTTTGTGGTTACGCTTTTTTGGGTCGATTATATTGTATATTATGCTTGATAGAAGTTTTTTTTTCTGTTGCTATTGTTGAAACTGACAGTGATGTTAACTAGTACGATAAAATGAACCATTGATACGAGATACACAGTGCCAAGCGGTATCATTTGTATTCAGCTGTCCATAAGTGTGAAAGGGACAGAACTTGTCAAGTAATTTTAACTGGTTTTGGAACGGAACCAAATTAAGCAAACACATCTATCAGGTAATTGAAATGATAATATTTGGTGCTTACCTATGAAATTGCCGATTAGTTAAAAAAGTTCAAAGACAAAATTAATATAAAATAATTAAGGTTTTAAAACAACTATCTATTTTCAAAGTACCATCGGACATTTAGAAATAAAATAATGTTTGCTAAATGCACGTTGTCTGAATATATTGAGAGCACAGTGGTGTAGAAACTATGAAAATGGATTTTTTCGCCATTTTTTTCTTTAAAAAAATACTTATTTTTTATTTTTGAAGGCTACACTTATCCCAGCGTGTTATTCGTTACCATATGTATTTTTGAACATATTGTGCATAATTTTTCACGATTTTCAGATAATTTCGATTTTTGATGGTAGAAAAAGTTAACCCAATTGACCTCTAAGAAAACGCCAATACAGTATTTAATGGAACCCTACTCAGTCAGTTTTTACATGAGCGAAATGACATCACTAATTCATGAAAGACCTTGAATGTAGCTAGAAAATGATATATAATTTAATGGAAGTAACTTCATTTTTGGGGTAATATTATTCTGTTGAACTTTCAAAACTGAAACGGCAATTTCATAGGTAAGCACCTAATATTTTATATGATAAGGTAATGGTGCACAGTTTTCAGAGGTATTTATTAGTTCTACTTTATACGAAGTTCCTACTACATGAACTCGAAATGAATTATGGCGAGATCATAGCTGACTTTTTAAAACGTATAAAATAAAGACGAAAACAAAAATAAGTTAAATATTTACTCTTGATTTTTAAATAAATCAGTACGGTTATTGCAACCGAAGGAAATTAATTAATTATTTTTGGAAGTTTAGTTGACTAACTGGTCCCGTAGCGCGTTCCGAGGGTACGTTCTGACAGCACCCGTTCACTTTGACAATAGGATAGCCTTATATAAATTCCGTAAGTGCGAAAGGGAAAGTACATAACAACAACAGTTGCTGTCAGGGTGTACCCATGGAACGCGGCCCTGAGCAAAATGTCATTGTTGTGCTTTTAGTGTTGCCATTCGCTAGACACTTCACAATTGTAGAAGATTATTTCTTGTTTCACTTTTAGTGTAAGGAAATTATTCTCTTTATCTTTTTTTCTCTGCTCCAGAGAGTCTTAAATTCTTGAAGGAATACGTTATGGAGTAACACCTGAATAGTTTTTTGTATTTTTTTATTTTTATACTTTAACTTTAATCCAGGTAAATTGATATTGGATATGGGAGTTTGCCATTGTTCTCTGTCAATGGGGAAGAAAACGCAAAGCTATTTGCAGATGGCGCTTCGGACGCTTGACTCATAACAACTTTCAATTTGTTCCGCGTTTTTTTATTATCGAGGTGTAATAAAATTGTATTTTTTCTGTAAAATTGTTAAATGGAAAATTTATTCGACTTGGACTGTTCCTTAATGAAAGGCGAAGCTCAAAAATACATGATTGAAAACGTTAGTTTTCCCAGGTCTTCTTCATACAAGAATCTTTAGGAAATTAATGATTTCCGTTATTATTGCAACCAATCGCCACACAACGCGGCATTTTTTCAATAATCTTATGTTTAGTTCACGTAAACAATTTTTTCTATACGTTTTGACAGTTAGTATGAGTCAAGCGATATCAGCGCCTCTATCGGCGGGCTTTGTCAGTTTTCTTCCCCATGGGTCACGTAGTATGGGTGCGTTTCCTGACTCAAACTGTGTGTAACAGTTAATAAATTATACTACATACAGTAGGGCCACTCCCCTCTAACGGCGACATGACCCCCTGAGAGATCCGGTGCCGGTTACTTTACGCAACACACATTTACACGTGCTACTACATAAAGAAGTGACATTTGTGCACGCGTGAGAAGTGACGTGTGTGTTGCGTGGCTTTAATTTTTTTTTTTTATGTGATAGGTGGCAAACGAGCAGACGGATCACCTGTTGGTAAGCGATTACCGCCGCCCATAGACACCCGCAACACCAGAGGAGTCACAAGTGCGTTGCCGACCTTTGAAATGGGATGGCGGATGGAGGGAATTGGGAAGGGGGGGAGGTTGGGCCTCCGGTGCCCTCACTCACTCGGCGAAACACAACGCAAGCGTTGCTTCACGCCGGTTTTCTGTGAGGCCGTGAAATGAAAATATTTTTATTCGAAGTAGGTAGCAGTGTACACTTTTCGAACGTCATACTTTTATCTACCTAATACGAGGTTCCTACCACTCGGAACTCGTATACCCACCGTTTCGGGAAGTGTTTGCGGAGTGAGAAGAAACGACGGGCCCTAAAGAAACTCCCTCCAACACATTTATTGAAAATGTCTTATATTCTATTACATCTTAATGCTAGGTCAAGAAATGATTTATATAATGTCATGACTGTAAATAAAAATAAAAAGAATAAAAAAGAACAAAAAAGAAAGGATTCAAAAGATATAAAAGTAAAAGTCAACCTTCACCGGATGTTACCCGCAGAGGTGAGGTCACCCTTAGAGAAGGGCAGGGAGTGGCGTACTGTATGTAGTACTTAATTTAAAGTGTAATAAGCTGTATACACTATTTTGACTCCTGTTTTTATTTGAATTTTGGCGTAAATTTTCTTTATCGTCGCCTGAGAGTGAAAACGTCGTATATGCGGAAAGGGTAATTTTTCAGGAGACAGAAGAAACCTCGTAAAAATTTGATTACTACTATAATTTGTCCCCTTAAGCACAAAAGACACAGATACAGAAGGTCCGCTCAATACGCTCACTAAAATCCTATACATATACACGCTTATAGACGTATACGGTCGTTGTAGGCAACACGATACTGTTGTGATACTTTGCCGCGTGACCTTGCCTCGAACGACCGTATATTTCTATAAGCATGTATATGCTTACGATTTTAGTGGTTTGTATTGAGCGGACCTTCTGTGTCTATTTTGTGCCTTAAGTGAGTATTCATTTGCAAATTTAATAAAGTTTCAGATGCTTCTACAATTCATTTCGAATTGTTGTCTTAAATTAGTTAAAAGCTACAAATATAAATTATATTATAAGAGATAAATTAGCAATTTTGCGTTTCCGAGGTTTTCACGCTCAGGCGCCGTTATATTAGGACTTGTAGAAGCCTTGTACATAATGTCTTTTTTGTAAATACATACCTTTAAATAATTGACAGTACAAGCGATATTTCTGGGTTTTTTCTTTATGGTTACAGTAAGTATTAGATATACAGGGTGTAACAAAATCGGTGTAGGACCAGTTAACTGGGGATTCTAATCATCGTACTGAACAACTTTTGTTCTACGACTTTGCTCAAATCACAAAAAAAAATGAACTTTTCATTCAAATTGATTTGTTTTGCCATTTTTGTATAGAGAGTCCAAAAAAATTTTTGCTATTTGACCAAAGTCGTAGAACAAAAGTTGTTCAGTACGATGAGTAGAATCCCCAGTTAACGGGTCCTACACCAATTTTGTTACACCCTGTATTTAAATATGCCTGTGTCTTGTTCGTAATATGTTAATGCACGTATGTACTTTACGCACAAAAAATATAACCTGCCATACAAACTTATTATTCAACTTTTTTGAAAACTGTATAACCGATTCTCGTGAAACTTGACACATGTTAGAAGAATCCTAGGTTAGGTATATTATGCGTTTCAACGAATAGTTCCTATGCCGTTACGATAAATAATTTTAACGAATTCCAAAAACGTTTAAAGCGCTTCTTGTTGGAAAGATGTTACTACAGTTTTGATGAGTTTTGTATGTAGTTTTTTTATGTGTTTTTTTTTCAGTAATAATTTTAAGTGCCTTACTGTTATTGTAATATTTTGTAATTCCTTGTCGATATGTACTATGTAATTCCTACACAATGTATTTTGTTAACGGAATAAATAAACTTGAACTTGAACTGTTATGTTGGCTCCCCTGTCTATCAACGACATCACACGCAAAAAACGCTTGTACATATTTTGTTAGTGTGTGTCTGCGTTCTATGTAGTGTGTGTCTGAGTTCTATATAGTGTGTGTGGAAAACATTGCTGCCAACATAACGGCATAGGAACTATTCGATGAAACGCTCTATAGTACTCGTTATTGTATTTTTTTTGTTTCACTGACTAAAATTTTTCATTACTTATTTTTTTAAATACCCTAATAATGACATGACAACCCTGTTTTTTAAAGCAAAGAGTACCTTATTAGAACCAGAGACAACCAACGGACCTTTTTTGGACCTATATTTTTTTCTATATTTAAACTTTGCGTTTTGCTAACGTTATGCAAAGTTGCATGAGTTCCGGCTTGTTTTATTTTAGAAATTAAATGTAATAATTTGTATGGGAGGGGACTTCTTATGTAGACCCACAATGGGACAATCCGTTTTTTTAAGGTAAGTGTACCAATGTAAGGAAGCTTTTTGTTTTTTTTTTTATATATAATTGAAGCGCCGCTAAAATAGAAATAATTAAGTTTTCGAAAATATTTTTTTAAGATATTTTAAATAAGTAATAGTTAGTTAAGTAGTAGTAGTTGTAAATAATTTTCGTCTTAAAATACATTATTGTATAATAAAATGAATAGTTGTTTGTATTTGAAATCTTTTTTTTTTTTTAATGTGATAGGTGGCAAACGAGCAGTCGGATACATACATTTTTGATACATACATAATTACATATGTACACACGGCAAAATATTAGATGCTTACCTATGAAATTGCCGATTAGTTAAAAAAATTCAAAGAGAAAATTAATATTAAACAATTAAGGTTTTAAAACAATAACTATTTCCAAATTACCATTGGACATTTAGAAATAAAATAAAACTTGCTAAATTCATGTTGTCTAAATATTTTGAGAGCACAGTCGTGTAGAAACTATGAAAATGGGTGTTTTCGTCACTGAAAATCGCCATTTTTTCATTTAAGGAGTTGTAAACGCACAGGTGCGCCCAATGGCAGTTAACGTGTTAATAAAACTTATTTTTGATTTTTGAAGGCTACACTTACACCAGTGTGTTCTTCGTTACCATACCTATGTATTTTTGAACATATTGCGCATAATATTTCATGATTTTCAGATAATTTAGATTATTTTTGGTAGAAAAAAATTACCCAATTGACCTCTAAGAAAACGCCAATACAGTATTTAATGGAACCCTACTCAGTCTGTTTTTACATGAGAGACATGACATCACTAATTCATGAAAGACCTTAAATGTAGCTAGAAAATGATATACATATAATTTAATTTAAGTAAATTAATTTTTGGGGGAATATTATTCTGTTGAACTTTCAAAACTGAAACGGCAATTTCATAGGTAAGCACCTAATGTTAATGCGTCGAATTTGGGTGCATAAGTGCGCTGTAAAACGCACACTGCAGTGTCCATTTCGTTCAATTTTCAGTATTGTACCTAGCGTAGTTATATATTATAGGTTCCTTCTAAAATACCTAAAAAAATAACAGTCACTTCTAATAATGAAACTGATCCACTTTCGGATCCTCAATTTGCAAAAAAAAATTGGGAAGACCAATTTTAGTAGAAATCACAGCGATAAGGGTTCTTCAAAATTTATTTTGTTACACTTCTCCATAAACGTCTAGGAGAGTAGAAGACGTGTAAGAAACGAATAATAAAATAATAATAATAGAAAACTTTTTATTAACTAAAACTAAATAAAAATCACCGTTTCATCCGTTTCATATCATAGAAAACCTTAAACTTTTCATTCAGTAACTTCGTAGTCGGCGCATCGAATTTATCCAGTCCACTTTTAATGATGTGACGAACGAATGCGTCCATTATTTCTGCCACGTCGTCGCGGTTGCCGTCGGCCCAATCTTTGCAACTCGCTTTGATGTCCGTCCAGGCTAATTTGTTCTCCTCGTTCGGTGGTATCTTCTCGTCGAAGAGATCGATCAAATCTAGAAGAGCTAGAGACCTATTCATTAGTTGAGGGTCCATCTCTCCCATTATGGGCAGTGGCTTGTTCTTATTCACCAGTATTCCGCGGAAAATCTGCAAAACTGCCCGCATTTGGTCCGGATTCATCTTCTCGGCGTTACCTACGTCGTGTCGGAAACGCTTCTCCACTTTTGGTTGCAAATACTTTAGCAAATTCTGATCTTTTATTACCTCTGTCAGAGAATCTGACGCGATTTGCATTTTTTTGTTGTTTACTTTTATCATTTCTCCGATAACTTCAGCTAAGAAGTTTGAGAATAAGTACTGAGATCGGCATATACCAAATTTGCTGCATACGTGTTTGTATTCGACATCCATTTCCTTCTCGAGTTGAGCTTGGAGGAGTCCAGGAACGCCTTTAACCTCGTTTCTTAATACAGGTCTTTGACCAGTGTCCGCTACTAAGTGATCTACCAGTTTCCGTAAAATCATATTCGATGATTCCATTGTGTTCAATATCACTTTCTGCGTTCCCAATCTCGTTTTCACCATCACGTATTGAGTTTCGTTAACAAATTCCGCGAATTTTTCGCGATAGTCTCGTATCAGTTTGTCTATTTGATTAAAGGACTTTGTGTCGTTGAATTTCTTTCTCAAATCTTCAAATATTCTTAATGCTTGTTTGTATACGTGCACTGTGAAGTCTCTGAGGCGTGTGTCCTCCTGCACTTTGTGCGGACTGCGCAGTATAAGACTTTTGTTATCTGCGTGCTTGTAAATAAAGTCTGGTGTTGTCCCACTGAATTTTGGCAATTCTTTTTTCGTTGTCGCCTTTTCTTTATTTGCTTTCCACCTATACTCTGAAGATTTTTCTGGCTTACGATGTTTTTCTGACCTCCCTGAATTTGTGTGTTTCTTTGATTTTCCTTTAGAGTATTCTTCTTGCTTTTCTAAAGGTTTTTCCGACAACCTTTGAGCTTCATCTGATGTTTCCGGATTATATTCCCACTTTTCAGCTGAGTTTTCAACCAGTTTTATCCTCTTCTCTGTAGGTTTCTCTGGTAGTGGTTTCTTCTTCTTTGGAGAGTTTTCCGGTGGTTTTTCTGACTTTTCTACGTCTTCCCCTGTTCTCAGTTTGTGTCGACATTTCTTCTTTGTGGTAGCCCGCTCTGTGTCCATGTGTGTCGCTGCAGTTGTCGTTGTGACATGTTTAGTGTCACTGTCTTCTATCTCGGGCCCTTGACGGCCTATGTTTGGATTATTGGTATCGAAAGGTGCAAACGTGTACTCGAAATTCCATTTTGGTCCCAAATCAATGAGACCATCGATTTTTAAGCTGATTCCACTGACTTGTGTAAGTAAATCTGTAATTAAAATACGAATATTTTAAGTAATCAGCAGGAAATTTAGGAATCCAAAAGTTTTGGAATCCTGTGTACCAAATCATAGAAACACTATCTCAAGAACGACCGAGCAAAACAGTATTAGCTCTGCTTAAAATTTTGGTCACATCAAAAATACTTACAAAAAGAATGTAAGATGTAGATATCATTGTTGAATGATTGACTGACTCCATAGGTCAGTGATCAGCGCTCCTGACTGCTGAACCATGGGTCGTGGGTTCGATTCCCACCCAGAGCAAACATTTCTGTAATGAGCAGATTTGTTTGCTCTGTGTCTGGGTATGTACATTTTATCTATGTATGTCTAAAAGGGAATATACAGGGTGTAACAGAAGTGTGTGACAATACTTCAAGGTTGGCTTTTACCCATCAAACTGAACAACTTTTGTTCTACAACGTTGTTGAAATCGCAAACAATTTTTTGGACTTTTCGTACAAACTTGGTTCGCCAGCTGATCGATTTGTATGAAAAGTCCAAAAAATATTTTGCGATTTCAACAAAGTTGTTCAGTTTGATGGGTAAAAGCCAACCTTGAAGTATTATCACACCTTTCCTGATACCTGAAGTATTGTCACACACTTCTGTTACACCCTGTATAAGACCCCTATCAGATGATGGTCAGTGGTCATTTAAGTGAGGTTTGCAGGAAACCGTACAATGGAGCTGTTTTTTTAATTCGTAGTTGGTAAGCCCTTGGCACCATCCCACCTGATGATCAGTGATGATGATGCTGAAGAAGCGGGCTTTCCACGATTCTCCAACCAAGTCCCTCTTAGTTTCATGCCGAAACCTTCAATTTACATTGATATTTGATGGCAAGACTTAGATAAGATGGTGACAGCTAGCCAGGCGGGCTCGGAAAATGGTAGGTAGTAACCATCAACCAAACCAAGTGCTTCAAAGTTGGACCAGGCCTGTCTCACTTCGACGAAGCTATATACGCGCGCAAGTACATCGCCTCACGGAGAATCACTAAGGGCAAACAAGGACAGGCAATATTGGGCGTTCAGCGTAAAAACAACTCTCGCGCGTTGTGAATTTGAGTTGTGAGTTCCCTGTACTTACGCGTGATGCGCATTTATATACATACATAATGAAAAGCGCGTAGTGTACGGGCAAGCAAGATAGGACTTTATTGCTGTGTAGTGAGAGTATCTTATTAATTTATCATCTCTGCAGACTGAAACTTCTATTGGACCCTGCCAGAATCGAACCCGTGACCTCGTGATACAAAGCTAGCCGACTCTCAACTAGGCCACGGAGGTGGTTAACATGTATGTATGTAAGCAATACCGGATACCGTAAAATAATTTGGTTCCATCGAGCTGATCTGATGTTGGAACCAGTAGGTGTAATGGGACTCTTCAAAAAGAAAATCAAAAGTCAACGGTTTTCAGTAAACCCGAGTGAGCTCATTTGGTTTGTTTTAAAGATTCCAATCTTCTCATCGCGTTGCACATTAAACCGTCCTACCCACAAGGTATAGACAGCGGTTGCCTGATGTTGCACTTAGCATCACTCGCGGTCATATGTAGAGCATTTAGATTCCAATGAAATGTATATTACAAAGGCGTGTTTTTTTATTAAACACTCACGTGCTAGATCGAATGCGAAATGCTTTTTTGGGTCCCCTTTCTTTTTCCTTGGCTTTTCCTCCTTTTCTTGGCTAACAGGGCTAGCCGTACTCGCTAGACAGAACTTAGAGGTCACATCGGCGAACAGTAATACACTTAGCAGCAAATTAAATTTACCCATATTACTTTCTCATTCTCACTTTTTCTCACTAATATTATAAATGCGGAAGTATGAATGTTTATTTGCTTGTTCCACTTTCACGCCGAAACTACTGAACGGATTTGAATGAAATTTGGTAGGTAGATAGATAAAGCACTCGGCTAACACACATGATACTTTTTATCCCGGAAAACTGAAGGGTTCCAGGAGGAATTCTTAAAACTTAAAATTTCCACTTCGTCACTAAATGGCGCCACCTTAACATTTTCTCTGGAACAAGTTGCTTAAAATGTTAAAGTTCTAACTGTAGTACTGGATCCATTTTTTAAAGATTTTAGAGGTCTTTGTTGCTAGGCTTCTGTGTTATCACGCTTTTATTACTTCACCTGTAATTAACTTATTCTTGTACAGATGCGCACTGAGCTGATATGCGTTTAATAGTAGGGTGACAATACTTTCTGTGGGTAATTATTCACACACACGGTATTCTACATAAGTAGACTGATATGTGCGTATTTGTGCCTGATTTTCCGTATAGAGAGACAACACTTTGCAGTGAACATAAACTGATCTTCTATTTATGTGCCCGAGCTTAAAACTTTTGGTAAGTAATGTTTTCTTTATTTAACACAAAACATGAATAAACAAAAACTCATACAAATTAAAGAATATAAAAAAACACACACACAAAAACTGATTAGTCAAAAATACCGTCCCGAATCGTACCCGGCACAAAAGTACCCATCATAGAAGCAGCGTTACCACGCTGAATTGTGATAGAAATTCTCTGAGTCAGGTACGACCCGGAACGGGGATCATGGCCCCTCTGTCTCAAGCGAGAGGCCAAGTCAATCACAAAAGCCCGGGGCTTCAGATCCCCAAGCGCGTTGGTATACTAAATACTTTAAAGTACAAAACGGTGGGATAACTATACTTTGCAGTAAATTATATTGTTGTTTCAATATTTTACATGTTATACGACGCAGTATTAACACATAGTAGACTTTTGTACTAAACGTTTAGATAACTATTAAATCTTTTTTTTTATTCTGTCCGAATTGTAGTTTAATTTTTTTTAAAGTAGAGTGTCTTTTCTATAGGTATTTTAAATGACCCGAACGTTTGATTAGGATTTAGTAAATTTTTTTGTGAAGCAAAGAGATAGATAAATATCTACTTACAAAATGACTGAAGCAGGGTTATGCACACCAGCATGGTACTGCATTATCGGGGTGTTTGAGTTTCAAATAATACTTTTTATTGATATTACCTGTTATACTTTTATAGCCTCCGAAACAATTTTCATATTTGGGTAGAAAAAAACGTGACACCAGAAACATTGAAGCGGTCGTGGCTCAGTGGGGCTTGCGTGGTCTCGTCGATCACGCAAGGTAACTGACGTACGAAACGGTCATAACCTGGATGGGTTTGAATATTAGTGGCGTTTATCTTGACCGTTTCGGCTGCTATCACTAGATGACAGTCGTTATGCCATGCTGGACGTCTTATAGGCGGCTTGAAAACTTCTGACACTGGGATTGACTACTAGCCCGTGAACCCCCACCAATCCGGACTTTGCCCCCGTGTGTGGAGTATGGCCTAACCTTTCCGAGGTATGGGAAGAGACCCGTGCCCCTGCAGTGGGGACGATATGGGTTGTTAACGATGGAGTCATTTTGAAATACCAGAAAAAACTTTAATTATGGCTTAGAAGCCACAATTCGGGTAGGTTCGAGTATGTTTTTTAGTTTCATAAGTAGACTTATGAAACTAAAAAACATACCTGAACCGAAAACTTTCTTACTCTCCACTATATTCCGCAAAAAAATCTTGGACTATCCGTTTGATCGATTTGTATAAAAAGCTCAATTTTTTTTGCGAAATGAATTGAATATGTTATTCCTCGTGAAAAATTGTTCAGATTCCATTTAAGATTGATCCTTGTTAGGAACTATTTTAAATGTATAGATGGAAAGTCCCAATTTTTTTTTCTCTAATTTTGTATGGAGTGTCCAAAAATTGTTCCGCGAATCGACTATCTGCTCTCTGGGGAAAGTTGGTCAGACTCAGGCATAGATTTCACAGTTGGTGCCCTGGCCGATATCTTATAATCGACAAGGCTGAACACGTTAACAAACAACAACCGACTTCAATCGTAACCTAGTCGCTTAATCAACTTTTCCTTTCAAGCGTCGTTAAGCAGTTGAAGAAATCTAACAACTTGAAAAACTTCGTTTTATATGAAAACGTGTTCCATATTGAGCTAAGTATACAGGGTGATTGGTAATTCGACGTGATCCTTCAAAGAGGTTATACTAGAGGTCATTCGCAACAAATTAAGTCCTGTTAACCAGTGGTCAAAAATGTATGGTTACTGAGATATTACTGTTTTTAGATTTTTTTTAAATTTTCTACCTTGTTACCAAAAACAATTAATTATGAAAAAGCCATTACACCGTTTAAATTAAATTGATACTTTTTTAAAAGCTAAGAAATGAGCGCTTGCTTTGAAAAAAAAATATTGCCCAAAACTCACATAGTCTCAAAAATAAACGGTCTTAAGTTGCATAAAAAAAATTTTTTGTATAAATTTTACATAAGTAATTGAGTATTACTAGAAAAAAATGTAGCGAACTTGGCGTAAAAATTAATGACAAAAGTTCCTTGTTTCATAAGCTTTCTAAGAAAGTACAAATGTTACCAACATTTGCACGGGGTCGAAAAAAAATCCATTAAACCAAACAAGTAACACATTTTTTCCATACATATCCTGCACGGTGCCGCACTCTCTTTTACTCGTGTCATGCGTCACTCGTGAGCTTAACATGATTCGATAATTTGTAGCAATCTTCGCGACAGTTCGTGGACATGAACTCGCATAGTTTCCAACCAGAAGGTTAGTTCGTGCGTACAGAAAAGTCACAGTATTCGTTAAATAATAGTTAAAATCCTTATATATACAGGGTGACTGGTTGAACGACGGACGTATTTAAGGAGATGATAGGATAATTTACATACTTTTCAACCATATAAAACAAAAAAATCATACACTCAAAAAACACAAGTTACATATTTTTTTATAAAACGTAACTATTCTTGTGTTTTCTAACTCTATGCCTAGGTACTTACCACTTTCCCACAGCGTGCACCGAGCTGCTCGTGGTCGCTAAGGCCAATCTCTTGGACAGGCTGATAACACACTGATAATGAAAGGATGGAGTTCGTCTTCATGTAGGATACTTTACCCCAACCACTGGGATACCTGGAAATGCCTTCCTGCATTCCGCGTACTTTCACATGGGTAATAATCGAAGTAAATTGCTTTGTGCGGGTTCACTGAATAACGAACGATTCCTTCCTCGTCCTTGATCAGGGTTAGGAACTGGAGGAAGGCCAAGTCTCCTAAGAAGTCCTATGACGGCAGCTTATGTAATTCGTGATACTTAAATGACGTTAATTCACGTCTAACAACACTAGCTTACATTACATAGCACCACACCATATCCCAGTATCCTCATTAGAGTACTGATAAGCCATTATCACTCACTATCAAGGCACCGAAATCCACGCGACAGCTACGTAAGTAAAACCAGAATGTTCGGGATGAACGGGACGCGTGAACGCACGCCACCCATACGACGGCCCGCGGGCGACTGACTAGGGCCGGCGCGGCGCGGCGCAGGGCAGAGACGCGGGAGCAGTCGCTCACGCGCATGCGCAGTATTGCGCAGTGGCGAGTCCGCGCCGCCGCTACTCGGGGTCGTTGCCCGAGGCCGCGTACACGTGACTTAGTATTTAGTAAAATGTAGAGGTGAACATTAAAATTATTTTTTAAATGATGAAAATTAAGGTCATGTTTTTTTTACATATTTGGAATGTGTATCAGCTTCTTATTCACCTCCTTAAATGCGTCCGTTGATTTACCAGTCACCCTGTATATTAATGCCTCCGACATGGCTTAACGACTGCCATCTAATGATAGCAGCCGGTTCCAATGGCTTAGCGTGCCTTGCGAAGCACGGAGACGGTCGAAATAAATGCCACTAACAGTAAAAACCCATCCAGGTTTTGACCGCGTCTGTAGTCAGTTAACCTGCGTGATCGATGAGACCAAGCAAGCCACACTGAACCACGACCGGTTCTATGTTCGTGCTGTAGAAGCATCCCAAAACCACGCATATCAAAATTAAAAATGTTTAAACGTAGTTTTAGTCAATTAACAAGGATATCAACTATTATTTAACAAATACTGTGACTTTTCTGTACGCACGAACTAACCTTCTGGTTGGAAACTGTGCGAGTTCGTGTCCACGAACTGTCGCGAAGATTGCTACAAATTATCGAATCATGTTAAGCTCACGAGTCACCCACGACACGAGTAAAAGAGAGGGCGGCACCGTGCAGGATATGTATGGAAAAAATGTGTTACTTGTTTGGTTTATTGGTTTTTGTTTTCGATCCCGTACAAAAGTTGGTAACATTTGTACATTTTTAGAAAGCCTATGAAACAATGAACTTTTTTCATTAATTTGTACGCCAAGTTCACTACATTTTTTTCTAGTAATACTCAATTACTTATTGAAAATTTATACAAAATAATATTTTTATGCAACCTAAGACCGTTTATTTTTGAGACTTTTTGAGTTTTGGATAAGGTTTTTTTTTTCAAAGCAAGCGCTCATTTCTCATCTTTAAAAAAAGTATAAATTTAATGTAAACGGTGTAATGGTTTTTTCATAATTAATTGTTTTTGGTAACAAGTTAGAAAAATTCAAAAAAATCTAAAAACAGTAATATCTCAGTAACCATAAATTTTTGACCCCTGGTTAATTGGACTTAATTTGTTGCAAATGACCTCTAGTATAACCCCTTTGAAGAATCACGTCGAATTACCAATCACCCTGTATATACCACGCAAAAATATGGCCGATGTGATATTTCTGTTTAAAATAGCTAACAGTTACATTGATTCCCCTCCTTTACTTAAAAATATAAAAATCAACGTACCATCAAGATCTTTAAGAAAAAGGCCTATGTTATCTACTCCCTACGCCCGTACCAACTATCGCAATATCTTCTGTAGGGTTCCTACAAAATTTAATAATTTAGTAAAAATGCATTCCGATATTGACTTATTTAATACCAATATGGCTAGTTTAAGGCGGGCGCTCATGTCTGGTTTCTTCGATTCCCAATAATATTATTAACAGTTTCTCTGCTGTACAGACTAAAACTAATGTTTCATTACCTGCTTAAGTTTGATTTATGCATTCGTTGATTTCCCTATTGTAATGTTATTCGTTTGTTGTTATTTTTCTGTTCCCTATACTACTATATATACATATATTCCCTATATATACTTTCATTGTATTTAATTTCCACCTGCGTCAGCGGATTTAATATGCGAAAACTACCAAATGGCTTCTAAGTTGACTATTTTCGTAAATACTACTTTTCTCTATATATAAGCTGTATGTTTTCCGAAATAAATAAAATAAAATAAATAAATAAATATACCTAATCACTTAAACTACTATACAATACCGAGTGGTAGGAACTTCGTATTAGGTAGAAAAAATATGACGTTCGAAAAGTGTACCTACAGAGATACCTACTTCGAATAAATATTATTTCATTTCATTTCATTTCATAAATAAATAAATAGTTCATAGGTAATTAGTTATTAGAAACACCTGACATACAAATAAATCGACATCCCTTAAACCGCCTCCGTAGCCCAGTGACTTGTCCGCTCGCTTCACACCAGGAGGTCGCGGGTTCGATTCCCGGCGGGGCCCCGCCGGGGTCCAACTTTGTAGGACTCGGTCTAGTTGGTGGTAGGGCATTTTCTGAGCCCGCCTGGCTAGCGACCACCATCTTATTTTAGTGTTGCCGCCAAACATCAATGTTAACAGCATTGATATGTTCCGGCATGAAGATAAGATAACCAGTTCCCCATTGCGTTGGGGATCTTGGTAAGCCCGCTTCCATCTTCAACATCATCATCACTTACCATCAGGTGAGATGATGCCAAGGGCTTACCAATCGAGGGTAAAAAAATAAGTAGGCAGGGTAATAGGTAGCAGTTTACCCCTTTTCGAAAATAAATTTTAGTTTTTAGTCTACCTCTTGGAATTCGTATGCCTGCAGTTTCAAGAAGTGTTTAATACGAAGAGAACAGAAATGTCGGACCCAAAAGAATCGATATGCATTTTTTATTTAAAGATCTTACAAGTTACTTACATAAAAGGCATACGTGGTAGGCAGATGAAACTAGGAAAAAGTAAACTTTCGTCATTAACGTTATGATTTTCATCAGTATTTATTTTATTTGCATTATCAGATTTTCGGTGAATTAAGTAACTTTTAATGCTACTAGCCCCACAAGCTCCACCAATACTGATTTGGCCCCCGTCTGTGGACAACAGCCTAACCTTCCCGAGGTAAGGGAAGTTATGGGTTGTTTGTTAACAAAGAAACAATTTTTGGAAATATGTATATTTTTACCCATAATTTAGGTACCCTTAATTTTGGTAAGCCGTTGGCATCATCTCACCTGAAGGTAAGTGATGATGATGCCGAAGATGGAAGCCGGCTTACCAAGATTCCCCAACGTAATCGGGAACTGGTACGGCTTTCAATTCCAGAGTTGGAATGTATGCAAAACCGGTTTTACATATATTTCAACTCCGGAGTTGAAGCCCTAGGAACAATGATGTGTTCCGGCATGAAGATAGCTATAGTTCATTCCAATAAAAAAAAAGCAAAAGGTAAACGTATGCAGATGACATTGACATGTGTCAGTTCCATAGTAAGTTAGTTTACGTTGTGCTTTTTTTATTGGAATGAACTATCTTCATGCCGGAACATATCAATGCTGATTATTAAACATTGATTTTTGGCGATAATATAAGATAGTGGTAGCTAGCCAGGGGGGCTCAGAAATAGCACTACCACTGGTTGGACCCTGCCGGCGCCTGGTATCTAACCCGCCACCACATTGGATTAGATATGCCGCAACCTCCTGATGTAAAGCGAGCGGACTTTACACGCGTTTCCCCTCTGCCAAAGGTACATGTTTAACAATCAGGCGCGGTATTAGTAACCTCACCCCTCGCAAAAATCGGCAGAAAAATGTTTTCGACGATTCCTCCAATGCCTACTCCAGTTCTAGATTCCTCCAAGCATTCGGCCAACGTGTAGACAACGACACGACGATTACTTAATTGGCAACACTGAGAATTAATGTCATTTCATTTGTCAATGACATTCATTCATATCATTCACTCATTCATTCAAAGAGTAGCATTCATTCATTCGTCTAATGTTGATGGTGGAAGTGTCGGTGTGCCAAGGAACGCCCGATTTTCAGTGATTTTCCCGGATTTTTTGTGAATAATTAGCTGTAAAAGTTTTAAACAAAGTGTAGTTTGTAATTATAAAGTTTCTTTTGTGTTTTTAATGTAAGTATTAGAATTATTTTGAGGTTGTTTGCTGTTACCACTGTTACACTACTAATTCTAAGAGGCAGATTTTAAATGGCTGCGTCGCCGTTGATTCTTTGGCTTGTCTTGTTTTACTAAAATGAAACGTCTTTTCTACATAAAATGATATATTAATCACTTTTGGTGACACATTTGATTCAGCTACCTTAGTTTTAGCAATTATTTTTCGTAATATTCGTATGTATGTCTGACTTGTTCGCTCTGCAAGATGCACTTTTTTTATCTTTTGAATTTGGTCGGCTAATATGTCACCATTTACGAAATACTCATGAAATTCCAAATTCCTTGTGAAATTTCAAGTTTTTTTTTTAATTATTCGGTAGATACCTACTTCGATATCCGTTTAATTTTAATCCAAATTGAATTCATGTTGGAATACTGCAACGAAATATTCACCTTATAAGATACTTTCTTTGAGGTTATGTTTTGTATACGACGTATTTTTTTTCCTTGTATAGCATAAAAGCTTACATACCTATATTTGAGTCTTCTTTAATGAAATACTGTTAGAGTGCACCTGAGAATGCTTCATCATAGTAAATCATCATAGTAAATAAATTTTACAAATTCGGAAAAGTTGATTGATTAGAAAGTCATAAAAATAGTTACACAATAATAATACACAGTTAATATCGCACGCTGCTTGTTAAAGTATTACAGTGTCGAGGACAGGGCTAAATTCATACCTAAGAACAGAACGCAACAAGTCTGTGTAAATGGCATAAATTCATCCTGCTTTAAAGTGAAAATGGGTGTGCCCCCGGGATTAACATTAGGTCTTTTGCTTTTTCTTACACATATTGCATAATGGACTTGCCATTTCTTGTGCAATATTTTTCAAACGTATTGTTTTCCAATAATAATGCTGTACAAATTAAGAACACAGTAAGTGGCAGATTTGGCACTAATGATTTTGAACCTTGTATCGTGTTACGAATAAGGTTCAAAATCATTCCCGCCAAATCTGTCACTGTGTTGTTAATTTGTATGGCAGAATACTTCTCTTATTTTTAAGGTTCATAGGAATGAAAGCAAAATGGGCAAAGTAAAAAAAAACTCTTTCAGAGATTCTTAACTAGTTCACTGTAATCATCTAGTCTTAAATACTAAAAAGCTAAGTGCATAAAATTATCATTACCAAATGTAAAGAACATTGACAACAGTATAATTGTAGATAATAATGTATTGGACTTTTTAACAATATTATTTTCTTAGGTGTAACATTAGATACCACGCTGCAATGGGGCCTACACTTAGAATTTTAGTGTGACAGCTTAGTTCGGCCAAATATGATGTTAACCAAATATGCTAGTTGATAGATGAGAATGTGGGTACTGCAACACTAGTGTATTTTAGTTAATGCCATAGTATAATGTCTTATGGAATCCTACTCTACCCCCCTGCCCCTAGCCCCCATGTATGGCCTAACCTTCCCAATCTATGGGAAGAGACCCGTGCCCCTGCAGTGGGGAAGATATTAGCGGTGGCAAGTTGTTAACAATACATGAAATGCCACATGGAAAAAGCAGGCCTAGGTGACCATGTGTGTGTGTGTGTGTGCGTGCGTGTGCGTGAGTGTGTGCGTGAGTGTGTGCGTGTGCGTGCGCGTGCGCGTTCGCGTGTGCGTGTGCATGTGCGTGTGCGTGTGTGTCAACAAAGAATGGACTGTGGTTGCCTGATGTTACACTTAGCATCACTTTGGTCACACATAAGCAGAGATCATCACAACAAGGTGTTAAAAAAGTGTGTATGAGATTTTTTAACATGCTGTATATACCACATACAAAACAACATAGGTCACCAAGTCCTTAAATCAGTCAGTCACAGCTCTGCAGTTTTGTTCCCGTAACCAATACCTTATACCGTAACCAACCCAAAGTTGGAGAAGGCCTATATCCAAGAACGGATCCTTTGTCTTTAACCTAGTAAAAAATAAAAGTAATTAACAAGATTCAATAAACTTTTCATTATATTTAAAACTAAATTTTTTTTATCAATTAATGTTTTATATAATTTAAGGAAATAATAGGCTAAAATAAGTAAACAACCTACAATATAGTGGCTACGTGACGGAATGTGCATAGGCAGCAGTCTGCCGTCGCATGACGCCAACCCCATGTCCATGTCGGTCGTCGCAGTCGGTTTGCCGTCACTCACACACTGAGACGCGCTCGCGCACAGGCTTAAATATTGAAGGATGTTTTTTTTTTAATTATGTAAAATTGTAAACCATCAGCTTTCCATTTCTCTCCAATCGCACCCTTAACACGTCACGTGCCTCTGGACGCACATGTGCGTTTACGGCTCCTTAAATCTATAAGACGGCACTTGTTACGTGTTAAGCGCAACACATTTATTTATAATAACATACCTAGTGACGTGAAAGAGCTTCCTTGTAATCAATTCTTAAAATCTTTAAAAAAACTATTGATGGAAAACTGTTATTATTCCATAAAGGAGTTCTTAGATAATATAAAATAAATAAAATGTGTGTCTATGTTGCGTGTCTATGTTTGCATGTCTTATTTAAGGCTAAATGTGTAAGAACTATTTATTTTAATGTTACCATCCTACTGTACCACATTTACGCAAATAAATGATATTCTATTCTATTCTATTCACACACAAAGGCGGCCGCGGGGTGGTGCGAAAGCGTTCCGGGAGCGATATTTTTTGTAATGTTCGGATTACTATGAAACCCTTCACACCAAAACCGGGCGGTAGCTCCCGGAAAGCTTTCTGCGCTTTACAGCACGCACACAGAAGTTTCCTTAGATTTTGTGACTGAGCAGGAATAAAGAAGTATTTGTCCATCACTAAAGTTTGTTAGTGACTTTACAGTGTGTTTAAAAATATTACATGCTATGTTCCTTACAATAAAACGAACTCGCGTTATCTAGTATGTCTCTCGCGTTATCTGTGACGGTGTTTGTACACTTACAACCACCCATTCTTTTTTGCTACAATGGGCATGACTTACAAATCAATATTTAATATTTACATAACATATTACTGATGATTTGTAATATGTCCTATAAGTTGTGTGAGGTACCCTTTTTCAGATGGACTACCGTACCTTTAATTTATTAACAAAACTTTTTGATCAAATGTACACCTCCGTTGCGGTCCCCAAAATTAGTATTATGGACACCTTCATGACGCTTTGTAACTTTTTTCGCAAGTTAAATACCTACGAGATGCATTACAATACATTTGTCATTTTATGGTAGATTAGGAATATTTTTGTAGTACATACTTATATTTTTGCCATATAATTTTATGTTCATATATTACTGGAGATAACTCATTGTCGATAAAAAAGAAGAATGACCCAAGTGCTGGAGGGAGTTTCTTTTGGACTCGATGTTTCTTCTCTCTCCGCAAACGCATTCCCAAACGTTGGGTGTACGAGTTTCAAGTGGTAGGTACTTCATATTGGGTAGATTGACCAGTGAAAAGAGTACAGTGCCATCTACTTCGAATAAACATATTTTTTCTATTTCGAATATACTTTGTTTTTTTTTATGGCAGAGGTGGCAAACGAGCAGACGGATCACCTGATGGTAAGCGATTACCGCCGCCCATAGACACCCGCAACACCAGAGGAGTCACAAGTGCGTAGCCGACCTTTGATATGGGAGTACGTTCTTTTCTTGAAGGTTCGAATGTCGTATCTGTCCGGTGATACCGCAGGCGACAATTCATTCCACAGTTTGGTTGTGCGAGGCAGAAAGTTTCTAGTGAAACGCACAGTTGTGGACTGCCAACCATCTATGTGATGGAGATGAATATATTGTCGCGTAGAACGATGGCGGAAAGAGGCGGCAGGGATCAATCCGAACAATTCCTCGGAGCACTCCCCATTGTACAAGCGATAGACTTTGATTTTTGATATGTGTGTATAGGGCATTTTGAGATTTACATTCAAGACTATGACTTATTTCTGTTTTTTTTCTCTACAGCCCTAACCATGGATTCTCCAGCGTGACATCGGCTTCCTCGGTGTGAGTGCACTGGGTTCTGGATTCTCAGTGATTAATCATTGTCAACGCGCTACAGGATAGTCATCAAGATGTTCCCGAAACCCACGTTTGGTGCTAACACCTCTGGATTTGGTAAAACATATTTTATGAGCATCACATATATTTTAATTTATAATTTTTAAGAGGACAATAACTGTCCACTAACACAATGGATTTTATAACATACTAGCTTTCGCCCGCGGCTTAGTCTGCGTGGACTTCAAAATTGGGTCCAGAGAGAAAGAAAATGTTATGGTAGCGCCGTTTTTTTTTTTTTTTTGTTTATGTGATAAGGAAGGCAAACGAGCAAGTGGGTCACCTGATGGTAAGTGATCACCACTGCCCATAGACACCTGCAACCCCGGAGGGGATTGCAGATGCGTTGCCAACCTAGAGGGCTAAGATGAAATGCCTCTTGTGCCTGTAATTTCCTCGGCTGTCTTACTCTCCACACCGGAGCACAACAGTGCAAGCACTGCTGCTTAGCGGCAGGATTAGCGAGTAAGATGGTGGTAATTCCGTCTAGTAACAAAGTGGAAATTTTGAGTTTTTAAGCATTCTTCCGGGAATCCTCGAGTTTTCCGGGATAAAAGTATCATATGTGTTAACTGAGTGTTTATCTATCTACCTTCCAAATTTCTTTTAAATCCGTTCTGGAGTTTCGGCGTGAAAGTCGAACAAACGAACAAACATCCATACTTTCGCATTTATAATATTAGTGAGATGAGATGAGAAAAAATACAGACACACTGCAAACACTCTACTTACTGTTTATTCACTTAACTGATAAAACTACCCATCAAAGTGGGTACCTAATTTTATTATGCGCAATTGGTGCGCCCTTGGCATCATCTCACCTGATGGTAAGTGATGATGATGCCGAAGATGGAAAAGGCCAATACAATGGGGAATTAGCTATCTGATCTTCATGCTGGAACACATTTGGCAGTAAAACTTAGATAAGATGGTAGTAGGTAGCCAGGTGAGCTTAGATAATTGACCACGCTGAATACGTTAAAAACAACCGACTTCAATCGTAGCAACTCCAATTTTGCTATGTTTTTGTTGATTTTCTCAAAAACCGCTGAATCGATTTCGATAAAATTAATATGGGACCACCTGTGAAGTATATCCTTTCAAACAAAAAAAGAATTTTTGAAATCGGTTCAGGCGTCTTCGAGTAATCGGTGAACATACATAGAAAAAAAAAAAAAAAAAAAGATTCCGACGAATTGAGAACCTCCTCCTTTTTTTGAAGTCGGTTGAAAATGCCCAACCACCAACTATTGTACATTGATTGATAACTAGAGTATTCAAAGTATAGATGTGTAGTTTAAAAAATATATTCTCTTGTAAGTACATTAAAATCAAAACTTACTTTATATTGTTTACTTCAATAATTTGGTTTTTTGCAGGAACATTCTCTTCAAACACGGCAGGATCATCTCCATTTGGGTTCAAGCCGACCACCGGGACGAGCGCCTTCGGGGCTCCTCCTGCATTTGGGGCCACGACTGCCCAGCCAACTACGGGGGGAGGTGAGTGATTTGCGTTTATAGACTAGGCACCATCAGGATAAGTATTATGTAGAGTCAAAAGATATTAAAAACGTCTGCATCATCATTAACCAAAAGACGACCACTGTTGGACAAAGGCCTCCCCAAGTCTTTCCACAATGACCGGTGTTACCCTAATTATTAATTAATAGTAATATATGAACTTTAAAGTGAGTATGTTTGTTTTTCTAGTTTTTTATACAATGTGCATCTGTTAAGTCATGCAGTTAGTATTTTAATTTTAAACATTAATCAATCATACCATTTGAAATTTTCTAATTAGAAATGACCATTGGAAATTAGAAATCAAACGATTGAGAATGGTAAAAAAATGTGTAAATCCAAAATTTTATTATAAAAATCTTATTAAAAGTTTTATTATAATAAAGTATAAGTAAATAAGAGAAGAACACAATACATACTTACCGTTGACTGTTTCTAAATGGTATCCTTGGGTTGCGTTCCAATACCAAAGATTTCACTCGGGGTGATGCGAATTTTACCCTAAATCGTTCCAAAACCGAGCCGAGTGAAACCGAGGGTAACCGAATGATCGCCTGACAGTTCTCCGTCGGGATTTTGGAACGCCTTCGTGAATGCGATTTTCACTCTGACAAGTGCGATTTTTAACGCTGTTTGATTACCGTTAAAATTCGCCTGACAGTTTATTCGGCGGGAAGTTCGTAGTCAATGTCAAACAGACTAAGACATACAAACATTTTATCTTCGGAATTGTTTTGAAATACGATTGCTTGTATCTGCGAAGGTGTTAAAGCCATAAATAAGACAGAATACTACCCAAAAAAGCTAGAAACCTTTCTGAATTATTTTCGATGACGTTTGTTACCCTGTCACTCTGGAATCATTCGCAAGCGTTCCAAAATCATATTTTTTTCTCTTTCTCAAAATAGCTACGTCTCTTTCATTTCTCCGAGTTAAATTCTACCTCACCCTACCTTGGTTTTGGAACGACTTCTATGTATATGGGATGTGGTGAAGACCCATAACACAAGTTTTTATACTTAAATAATAAGTACATATAATAAGAGCAAACCAATGTAATCTGTTTACTTTAAAATAACAAAATGTACTCTTATTGCATGAATAAACTATTTGTATTTGTATAATTGACCACGCTGAATACGTTAAAAACAACCGACTTCAATCGTAGCAACTCCAATTTTGCTATGTTTTTGTTGATTTTCTCAAAAACCGCTGAATCGATTTCGATAAAATTAATATGGGACCACCTGTGAAGTATACCCTTTCAAACAAAAAAAGAATTTTTGAAATCGGTTCAGGCGTCTTCGAGTAATCGGTGAACATACATAGAAAAAAAAAAAAAAAAAAAGATTCCGACGAATTGAGAACCTCCTCCTTTTTTTGAAGTCGGTTGAAAATGTAACACAAATGCGATATCTTCCTCCCTAGGACTCTTCGGAGCCTCCACCCAATCTACAGGACTATTCGGCAACACCGCCGCCACGCCGGCGCCTGCGTTCGGCACCACCAATACCGGCTTCGGGGGCTTCGGAGCCAGCACATCAACTGGGGGTGGACTCTTCAATACTTCAACCACAGGCGGGGGGCTGTTCGGTGGGACTCAGAATACTTCGGCGTTTGGAGCTAAGCCTGCAGGTAAGAGAGTATTGATATGTCATGTTTTAGGCGTACCGCAAGCATATGTTTAACCTATTGACCGCCACGCTTCTTCTCTAATGTCGATCGTAACCCCAGGGATTGGATATCGTGACCATCATGAGGTCAAGTCAGTTGGCACTGTAGATTGGGGCCGAGTTAGGTAGTTCTATTTCCATTTCTGCCACGCTACGCTATGAGAAATCCTGCGACGAAAATGTATGAAATTCCCAAATCCTGGCGTGTGTGGCAAGAACAACCGTTGTGCTAGTTGACTATGGCGGTCACAGGGTTAATATCAGTAGCATAATTATGTACCTCCGTCGGGGGAGCCTGTTCAATACTTCAACCACAAGTTTGTTGTTAGGTGGTACTCATAATACTTTGGCGTTTGGACCTAAGCCTGCGGGTAAGAGTATATTCATTTGTAATTTTTTGTACAGCAGGGGGTGAAATGAAATGATACTGTGTAATGGAATGATTTATTATGTGTAGAATTCAGGTTACAGTCTGAGTCCAGATTGCTTTTTTATAGTTTACCTTGTAATAGGACAGTTAAATATTGGCACACGATAAGAGAGAGATATTTGATGCCTCAAGACATAGCAGTATTCAACAAGATAAGTTTTATTCCCTCCAGGTTTCGGCTTCGGCAGCACAGCGACTACCGGCCAGACCGGTGGACTCTTCGGAGCCAGCACCACTCCGTCCAACACTGGCCTGTTTGGGCAGCAGAACACCACTGCCCTGGGAGGGGGCGGGGGACTGTTCTCTTCTAACACTAGTGAGTAGTAATCTATGTTAAGGAATTTCAGATTACCCTTTCCCCTATAGATATTGCTACAGATCACCCCCCTATAGATACCGCTATAGATCACCTCCTATTAGGTATCTCTAAGATCATTTGTTTGGGCGGCAGGACACCACTGCTCTGGGAGGAGGCGGTGGACTTTTCTCTTGTAATACTAGGGAGTATTATTTATACTCTGTAGATACCGCTACAGATCACCCCCTTACAAATACCGGTACAGATAACCTTCTATAAATACTGCTACAGATCACCCCCCAATAAATACTGCTACAGATCACCCCCGCCCCTATAAATACTGTTACAGCTCACCTCCTGTAAATACCGCTACAGATCAACCCCTATAGATATCGCTACAGATCAACGCTGAAGATCACCCCCTATAGATACCGCTACAGGGCATCTGTTTGGGCAGCTGCCCGCTTTTAACCTCGGCATCATCACTTACCATTAGGTGGGTAATGCCAAGGGCTTACCAGTCATATCTTACTTAATTTTATAAATGCGAAACTTTGGATGTTTGTTTATTTGTTTGTTCCACTTTCACATCGAAAGTAAGGAACGGATTTGAAGTTTGGTAGGTAGATAAATCAAATACTAGATTAACATATAGGCTACTTTTTGTTCCGGGAAAATGCTGGTTCCCGTGGGATACTTTAGAGACAGTCAGAAAAAGACATCTAAAAAAAACTTAAAGCTAGTTAAGTTTAAAAAATAATATGGAACTGTATTACCTGATTACACATTTTTTTCCTTACAGCGTTTGGGCAAACGCAACAGCAGCAATCGGGGACAGCACATGTGAAGTACAACCCTGTGGTGGGCACTGATGTGGTCGTCAAGTCTGGCACTTCACAGAACATTAACATTAAACACCACTGCATCACTTGCATGAAGGTATGATAAGGTCATATTAGGGTATGGTTAAGTTACATTAAGGTATGGTCAAGTATAAGCAAATGGAAAAGTAGTGATCAGAGATGGTACATATGAAGTACAACCCGGTGGTGTACAGAGATTTCGAGTCTAGTGTCATATAGAACATCAACGTTAAGCACTACTGAATCACTTACATGAAGGTATGAAAAGGTCATATTAGGGTATGATTAAGTTACATTAAGGTATGGTCAGTAGCAATCCGGTAAAGTCTATGTAAAGTAGGTACAGTCCGTTGGTAGGGTACTGATAAGGTCGACGAGTATGATACCTCGCCTGCATCACTACATAAAAAGCGTCGGTGTCTAAGCGGTATCGACTTCGACCTCCTAATCAGAGGTCGTGGGTTCAAATCCTGGCCAGTGCACCAATGAGTTTTTCGAAACTTACGTGCATTTTCATACCGACTGCTTTAACGGTAAAGGAAAACATTGTGAGGAAACCTGCACATCTGATTTCTAGATGTGTATGATGGTCGCGTTGCACACGTACGTAGGTGTAAATCTAAATGCCCTACACGTGACCGCGGGTGATGCTAAGTGCAACACTAGGCAACCACCGTCTATACCTTGTGGATAGAACGGTTAAATGTGCCATACGATAAAAAGAAGAAGACTACATTAAGGTATGATATGATCACATTAAGGTATGATATTAAGGTATGGTCTAAGATTAACAATCATCTATTGACAGTCAGTTATAAAAAGGGAAATTCGATTTTTGTCTTCATGAATACGCGTATATTTCGTATAAAATAAAATCTCACTAATATTATAAATGCGAAAGTATGGATGTTTGTTTGTTCCGTTTTCATGCTGAAACTACTACCGTGCTGAACGGATTGGGATAAAATTTGGTAGATAGATAGATAAAGCACTCGGTTAACACATAGGATACTTTTTATCCCAGAAAACTTGAGGGTTCCTGGAGGAATAGCTAGAAAGTGAAATTTTTAGTTCATCATGTTTGTTCCGCTTTCACGCTGAAACTACTGAACAGATTGGGATGAAATTTGGTAGGTAGATAGATAAAGCACTCGGTTAACACACAGAATACTTTTAAGTAAAGGCTGGAAAACAACATAGTAGACATAGTTTGTTTGTTTGTTAACTCTTTACTGTAAAATAAAATCACATAACAGAAATTGAAAGAATAATATAGGTGCACAAAGGCGGGCTTATCCCTTAAAGGGATCTCTTCCAGCCAACCTTAGTTTAAGGGGGATCTGGATATAACATTCCCATGCCATCCTCAAGAATCGTCACAAATACAATATCCACGCGGGCGGAGCCGCGGGCAACAGCTAGTAATTATATACATGTCTTCATCCCACAGGAATATGAGAACAAATCCCTGGAGGAGCTCCGGCTAGAGGACTACACGGCGGGCCGGAAAGGGCCGCAGCCCGGCGGCGGCATGTTCGGCGGGTTCCAACAGCCTGCCGAGAACAAGCCCCTGTTTGGGGGCACCGGTGAGTGAGGGAGTTTGTGTGGTCTGTGGTGGTGCTACTGTGTGATGTTATCTTGGAGCTAACTGTATAGAGGACTACACAGCGGGCCGGAAAGGGCCGCTTTTGACGACGAAATATTTGACACCCGGTATAATGTCTTTCGTAGGAACCGGCATACTACTTGCATATCCAAAAAGGAGGGTGGTGGTGTTTTAGTTGCTATCCACAATAAATACAATATTATACGTCAGGCTTCATGGGATAGTGATATTGAGGACCTATGGCTCAGTATCTTGATGGACTCTTCTTCTAATAGGACCATTCACGTATGTTTGTGTTATCTTCCCCCCGACCTTCCGTCCGATAAGCTGAAACATTTATATGACTGTCTTCATAGAGTTATACTTGAATGTGACTATTCAGATGAAATCGTTTGCATTGGTGACTTTAATACACCCAATCTGACCTGGCGTGAAGTTCCTCACTCCACCCTGATGAACCCATCAAACCCTCTTGACTTTAAGGCCGACTTATTGTTAGACATATGTGCCACGTGTGGTTTCAATCAATTCAACTGTGTTCCCAATGCTAACGATCGTTATCTTGATCTAGTCTTCTCTACAGTTCAAAATATACATGTCTCTAACACTGAACCTCTGTGTAAAGAAGATATCCATCATCCTGCTTTGAAAATTAGTATTCTTTCTACTATCCCTCCTAAAAATATCACAAAAACTAAACCTAGAAGGCCAAACTTCCATAAATGTAATTTTGACAAGGTAAAAACATGAGCTTATTGATACAGATTGGCCTGAAATGTTGTCTTCCTCCGACGTAAATGTTGATGTCAAAAGGTTTTACGAAATACTCAATAGTATAATACTCAAACATACACCACTGTCTAAAAAGGATACTGGTCAATTTCCACCCTGGTTTACTCCTGGTCTTAGACGCTGTATAGCTGAAAAGTTAAAATTTCACAAACTACACAAAAAGTCCAAAAATCCCCGCGACTACGACACGTTTTCGCTATTACGCAAACGTAGCAAAGAACTTATTGTCAAGTGTTTTGACAATTTTATATCATCCGTAGAAGACTCCTTACGCGATGACATCAAAAGCTTTTGGAGATACGTTCATAGCAAGAAGAGTTCATCTTGTTCTATCCCTCAAACCATGAAGTATGGCGATTTCTCATCTTTCGATAAAAAAGGTGTCTGCGTGCTGTTTTCTAACTATTTTGGTTCTGTTTTTGAAAAGGCAAGCTCTAGCTCATTAGAGACCTCACTTGACTGCTCAGCTATTGATCCATATTGTAATTCAGTCCTTAATAATTTATGTATTTCCGAAGATATAATTCGCTCTAAGATTAGAAAATTAGATGTTAACAATGGTTCAGGTCCTGATGGTATTCCTCCGTTTTTCATTAAACACTGCAGTTCTGAGCTTAGCATTCCGTTAACTATAATCTTTAAAAAATCTCTTAGATATGGTATCTTTCCCAGTATGTGGAAAAATGCCCATGTTGTTCCAATATTTAAGTCGGGAGATAAGTCTCGCTGTGAGAACTATCGTCCTATAAGCATTCTCTCATGTTTTTCCAAATTGTTTGAATCTGTTGTGTATGATGCTCTTTATCACCATCTCAAGCCATTTATCTCACCTAATCAGCATGGATTCCTCAAGCAAAGATCTACTACTAGTAATCTACTTGAATATAAAACTTACTTATGCAATGCTTTCGCTAAAACTAATCAAGTTGACTCAATCTACACAGAATTTTCGAAGGCATTTGATAAAGTAAACCATTCACTACTCTGTCGCAAGCTTGCTGCCTATGGGATTCACGGAAGCCTCCTACGCTGGATAATTTCATACCTCTTTAATAGAAGTCAGCTAGTGGCTCTTAAGGGAGACTTTTCTTGTCCTATTATAGTTACATCTGGAGTACCTCAGGGGTCTCATCTTGGACCGCTTTTCTTTATCGTATTTATAAATGATCTGGTTGAACGATTATCTTGTCCTAATCTACTTTATGCCGACGATTTAAAAGTTTTCTCCACTATCAGTTGCCTTAAAGATGCTATTAACCTCCAAAAAGATTTGGATTCCATTTCTGAGTGGTGCTCTGCTAACCAAATGTCCCTTAATGTCAAAAAGTGCTGCGTTATTACCTTTACCAAAAAAAATCAATAAAATTAATTTAGATTATTCTGTGGACAATCATATCTTAGATCGTAAATCTGTAGTAAAGGATTTAGGCATATACTTTGATGAGCAATTGTCTTTTCGTAATCACTATGATTACATAATAGATAGATGCTCGCGCCTGCTTGGTTTTGTAACCAGAATAACAAAGCCATTCAAAAAGCCTGACAGCTTAATTCATCTGTATAGGTCTTTAATAAGAAGCATCCTAGAGTACAATTCTGTGATTTGGTCACCTTTTTATAATGTTCACATTAAGCGCATTGAGCGCATTCAGAAGCGTTGTCTAAGATTCTCGTCTTTCCGTTTTCATTTTAATAGAGTCTGATATTCTTACTCAGAACTATTGGCAAAATTTAAGCTCAGCACGTTGGAAAATAGGCGTAAATATTTTGATTTAGTTACCCTACATAAAATTATTCACTCCAATATTGATTCTCCCGTGCTTCTTTCGGTCATTAATTTTAATACCAATTATCGATTCCGGGTCCCTAAAACGTTTCAACTTCGCGTATACCTAAACAACACTTCATTTTATAACCCGATTACTCGCATGTGTCGCCAATTTAATGAATTGTCTGCTGCCAACGATGGTATTGACATCTTCGACAGCAGACTTTTCAAATTTCGTAGTCAGCTCATTAATGTTATGTTGAAGTAATGTCGTAATTGTGGCTTCCCATTCCCATTCCCATTACTATGTCTCACTATATTCTACTTTAATTAATTTAATTAATTAATATTATACTTGTATCAATGACGCTCACCTCTGTTTGCATGATATGTATAATTGTAGTGTTTTTTTTTCTCTATATGTTTGTGTACTTGGTCTTTATTTAATTGTCTGCTTATCTCTGTTTGCATACCTATATTGGACTACAGTCTGATCATACACTTATCTTATTTAGTATTTAAGCCCTTTGACTGTAATCTGTTGGTGTGTTAAATTCTAATAAAATAAAATAAAATAAAATAAAATAAATAAAATATTTGTTTGTCAGGCACATTCGGGGCGCCGGCCACGACGACGGCTCCCAGCGTCTTCGGTGGCGGCGGCATCACCGGCGGCACCGCCTTCGGAGGCACCAGTGAGTAGATAGCAGATAGCGCAGTTTAAAGATGTCACCCGAAAATTCGCAGTCCCCTAATTAAATGAACCTTTAGGTCGGTTGCCGGGCGGGACTTGTACCGAGCACACGTCTCCTGAGTTATTTTTTTAATTATTTCCGTTTTAGAGTAGTCTCAACGTTATTTTTGTGATGGGGAAATAGCTGTGATTCCGATTCAGAGATAAGCGGTGATAAGAAGAGGATTGACTCGGGAGACAGCTCCGTTTTCCGAGTTCCAGCAGCAAACCACCACGTGGAGCGTCTTTAAGTGCCCATCACCCTTGGAGCCGCGTCTTTCACTTGACATTGGCGTTTCGCCATCTTTTTTAAATTGAAGATTCTCCCACTTTTCACTTGACATTGGCAAAATCACGCTCGTTATGAGAAGTGGAATGCCAAATAGAAAAATAGAGTAGAATTAAATGAACCTTTTGCTTCCCCCAGGTTCCTTCTCTTTCGGCAGCAACGCTCAGAGCACAGCGAACACGTCGGGCGGTCTGTTCGGCGCCGCCAAGCCCGCCTTTGGAGCCACCACCGCGCCAGGTGAAGTATATATCATAAGAAAGAACGTCGCAAAGTATACGGAAACTCCATATAAATACTTTGCGGCCTTCTTTACTATGAGGGTAGTAAATATTCTTTCTTAGATTACATTAGATAATTTATTTCATGTCAACAAATTCATATTTACATTGCAATAAATATAATAATAAAATGTCAGAGTGTAACATGATTGTCGGAAAGTAAATTAAAATAAGAATATTAAAATGCCTTATTAAGGCCGTCTGTCTGTCTGTCAAGACCCCTTTTTCTCAGGAACGCGTAGATGTATCAAGTTGAAATTTATATCAAACACTCAGGCCTGCAATCCCTTGAAGCTGAAGCTGAAACAAAGTCAAATTTCATGATTCTAGATCCTATAGGTTTTGATTCCCATGCGAGTGTCCAAATGTGCGGCATAAACGGCCGTATCTCTTGATTGCGTTGGCATAGAAGTTTGATTTTTTTCACAGCTTCAAGGGATTGCAGGCCTGAGAATTTGATATAGAGTTCAAGACATGTGTGATTATGAATTTATACGGAACCCTCGGTGCGCAAGTCCGACTCGCACTTGGCCGGTTTTTTATATTATTTTATATTTTATAATAACTGTTGGAACGTCCCCAGGTACGGGGCTGTTCGGCGCTACCACGACACAGACGGCGCCGGCTTTCGGCAGCACCGCCGCTCCCTCCTTCGGCTTCGGGTCCAACACTCAGAACCAGGTGAGTTCAGAACTTACACATTATATTAGGTCACTATTATTATATTTTACTACACAATAGAGTAGATGACTACTAAAACCTTGAGCTTACATTTTTAACATATTATGTCCATAATTGACCACGCTGAACACGTTAAAAACAACCGATTTCAATCGCAACAACTACAATTTTGCTATGTTTTTGTTGATTTTCTCAAAAACCGCTGAATCGATTTCGATAAAATGTATATGGTACCACCTGTGAACTATAAACACCCTTTTAAACAAAAAAAGAATTTTCCAAATCGGATCAGGCGTCTTTGAGTAATCGGTGAACATACATAAAAAAAAAATTAAAAAAATTCCGACGAATTGAGAACCTCCTTTTTTTGAAGTTGGTTAAAAACAATATTTTGTTCTAAAAAATGTTTGAAATGCCCAAGTTAAACGTGACGTCATAGTTTTTCGGCGTCATTGCCTCACTAATTTTATAACTTTTATTGATAAGTAGGTAATTGAAGATGGGATAAAAAACGAAACAAAATAAGGTGTCTCGAAATTTTTCGCGAGACTAATTATTCATGCGGTTATCTTCTGGTGGTAAGTGACGATGATGGCGAACGAAGGAAGGTAGCGGGCTGGCCAGGATAAAGAATACTAGAGGTATATACATGCAAATTTTAAATATTTATAATAATAATAATATCTGGGACAAATCACACACGGTCATCTGGCCTATAACTAGGATTCCCTGTAGCTTGGGAGCCAGAGACTGATATACATACACATATACTTTTAAATACAATACAATTCAATATGACGAACGTAACGTTATTAAAATCTATTTTACGTCATTCGCACAGACGGGCGGCCTATTCGGCGCTAAGCCGGCGACGTCGACGTTCGGCGCGCCCAACACCAGCGCCGGCTTCGGCGGCTTCAGCGGCGGGAACGCCCTCTTCGGCGGGGCGAGGCCGCAGAGCGCCGCGCCCGCCTTCGGGACCGCCACGCCTGGTTAGTGACCATGGTACCACAGAACACAGAACAAGCATAGTCACTTACAGTGTGCAGAGCTATCGTGGTACCACAGGACACAGAGCTGCCATCATCACAATATACAGAGCTACCTGATCATCACAATACACAAAGCTGCCGTCATCACACACAGTATCAGCGATGGGCGTTTTAAAACGTAAATAGTTTCTGTAACTATGTATTGGTGCAATAACCGAAATACGGTATTCGGTATTACGAAAACTATGTATTTCCGAAACTATTTATTGGGAACAACTGAGAAGCATGTTTCAAATCTCAAGTTATTGCAAGTCATGCATTATTTGGCAAGTGTCCCTTTCTCACTTACGAGGTTTGCAAAACACCGTCTTGCTATCAAGGCATAATTGCTCGTGCGGAAGTGTTTCAGAACACGCACGAACAACGAAAAAACACAGGAGTCCATTCAAAGTCTACGTTCTGACAGCAACGGTTCTGTCTGACACAGGACGGACTATAGCAAATCTCGCAAGTGTGAAAGGGACACCAATATACACACAATACCATGTTTACCACCATAACGCGATAACCCTAATAACCACAGATAACTGGTAACGTAGAAATACCAATACCCTACAATACCAGTATTGTTTTCTCTCGGTCGCCGATACATAGTTATTAAAATAAATAGTTTCAAAACCCGTTATTGGGTACTGATAATTAGTTGCGTTTCGGTATTGGAAAATCGCGTACCGACCCACCTCTACACAGTATACAGATCTACCATCATCAGCCACAGTATCACAGGACACAGAGCTGCCATCATCCACATATTACAGTACACAGAGCTACAGAGCTACCATCATAACCCACACAGTACACAGAGCTACCACAGTCAGTCTTCGGCGCCGTCAACGCCAACGCCGGCTTCGACGGCTTCTGCCTTCGGGACCGCCACGCCTGGTTAGTGACCTAGGTACCACAGTACACAGAGCTGCCAACACCTCAAGGACCCGAGGATACTCCCGGAAGTCGACGGCAACCTGCGGGTTACCACTAACCTACTGGGTTTCCTGGAGAAGCTGGGCTGGCAGTGAGGCCAGCCGAATCACGCAAAATGGGCGCACCTGTCGCCTGGTTGCGGAAACCAGCCCGTCCTTGCTACTTAACACAGAGCTGCCGTCAATATCAGCTACAGTATCATAGTAAATGGAATGAAATGAATATTTTCCATGTCCAAGGGTTACATACACACACAGAGTTACTGTCATAACCCACACACAATACACTGAGATACTATAATCACCCACAATACACTGAGATACCATAATCACCCACAATACACTGAGATACCATAATCACCCACAATACACTGAGATACCATAATCACCCACAATACACTGAGATACCATAATCACCCACAATACACTGAGATACCATAATCACCCACAATACACTGAGATACCATAATCACCCACAATACACTGAGATACCATAATCACCCACAATACACTGAGATACCATAATCACCCACAATACACTGAGATACCATAATCACCCACAGTACACTGAGATACCATAATCACCCACGATACACTGAGATACCATAATCACCCACAATACACTGAGATACCATAATCACCCACAATACACTGAGATACCATAATCACCCACAATACACTGAGATACCATAATCACCCACAATACACTGAGATACCATAATCACCCACAGTACATTGAGATACCATAATCACCCACAGTACACTGAGATACCATAATCACCCACAGTACATTGAGATACCATAATCACCCACAGTACATTGAGATACCATAATCACCCACAGTACGCATAGCTACTATAATCACAGTATACGGAGCTGCCGTCCGCACAGAAAACAGAGCGCTAACATTAATATCAGTAATAGTACACAGACAGAGATATATAAAACAAGTTTTGGATATAAACACATAATAGCATACATAAAATTTTCAATAATATCAACATTCACTACAATCAGATCATTACAATTAAGAATTCCAACGCTTTGTTCATACAAAGTACGTACAAAGTTCCCGGTATCCAGGGAATTTTCTCTATGAAAATCTATAAATTTATTGGGAAAGGCATATCCATACTATTTCTAAAAACGAAATTGCATCCGAATTTCCGATCACTAATCATCACTCACAGTACACAGAGCTACCGTACAGTAGCCGACAATAACCACTAAACGTGGCTTTCAAAACACGGATCGGGTAAGTAAACTCCAGTAACCCCATCTGTCCGCGCGCAGCGTTCGGGTCGCTTTCCGGCGGCTTCGGCACCACCACCTCGACGGCCGGCGGCGGGTTGTTTGGCGGTAACAGCGCGCTGGGGAAGCCGGCGACCACGCAGCCCGCGTTTGGTGGCTTCAACACGGGCGGTACGGGGTTGGGTGAGTTTTTAGTTATCCGACTGTACAAAATCAAAATGTTTTTTTATTTAAGTAGAACTTTTGCACATACAGTGTAAACTCTTTATAACGTCTCTCGATATAACTTAAAACTCCCTATAACGTAGAAATTAGATCAGTTTGGTTGGTTTAACTTAAAACAAATACATCAATTCACTCTTTATAGCGCAACAGCCATTCTCTGTTGCGAAGAAAACCAAACAAAAAAAAAAACTATCTGAACTACAGGTGATCCAAAATAAACTTATCAAAATTCTATTCCATTATGCCTATCGAACTCCAACCACTAAAATATACACAGAAACAAACTTAATGACCATAAAACAACTACATTCCTACCACACATGTATCCTCATTCGAAAAATACTTGACAAGAAAAATTAACACACCAATCTTACTTACTAAAACAAAACATGCATCTAAACGCAGCACGAGACGTGCTAGTTACCTTATATTACCAAAGATTAGAACTAACTACGGGAAACGAATGCTTACATACGAGGGAGTCCAACTTTACAATCACCTACCTTCAACCATCAAAAAAATTGACTCGTTCAATCAATTCAAGAGTAAATTAGCTGAACATATCTTGTTAATTAACGAATATCCGTAAATTTAATAACCTAGAAAGGCAGTTTGTCGTTTAGTGTTTGTCGGTTAATCATTGTTTACCTATATATTATGTGTGTGACCAACTTTGTGATGTGAACGACTGCATAAAAAAAGTGTTACATTTTTAAGATCTGTTCTCATGTAAGTGATGTTTTTGTCTTTTATGAGAATAAAGTATCTTTGAACCTAAGAAATACGTTCATATTTATCAGCATTATTGCTTATGTTACTACACTGGTGGACTAAAAAATCGACTCAAGATTTGTTGCTCGACTTTTGAAAAAATAACTCTATCTAGCAAAAAACACTAAAGCAAAAGTTCAAAATCTGCGTGTTTACTCTTTATGATTTTAGTTTGGTGATTTTCTAGGTTTTTGTTTTTTTTTTTCTATTTAGTAGTTTCGTAGACTGACTTCTTTTTTCAAAAGTCGGTCAACAGATTTTGAGTAGATTTTTTAGACCACCAGTGTAGTTTACAAAAGGCTCCGACTAAACTTTGAGGTGCCGTTTCTTAGAAAAACACCTGAACCTGAGGGCGTAAACAGCCGCTTTGCTTTTGCTTTTGTTAATTGCCTAAAACACGTGTGCTATTACCCTTGGATTGCATTGTCTTTAGGAATGTTGGCCCCAGTTACTTAATAGACTAGGCATCTCCTTATAACGAAAACTCCCATATCAAAGGCCGGCAACGCACTTGTGACTCCTGTGGTGTTGCGGGTGTCTATGGGCGGCGGTAATCGCTTACCATCAGGTGATCCGTCTGCTCGTTTGCCACCTCTGCCATAAAAAAAAACTCTATAACGAAAAAAATTCTCGGTCCCTTGAGTTTCGTTATAAAGAGTTTAGACTGTACTTTTAAATCGTCGTTTTTTCTCTACTAGAATTAAGATGATAAACGAACGGGTGATACCTTGTGGATAGCACGGTTAAATTGTGCCCGCGATAAGAGAGAATGAATGAAGGATAAAATATATGTAGTTTATTGCATACCAAAGATAAGATAAATTAATAATTAAAATTAAATTAAATTAAAAAACGCATTTTTTGTCAAAACAGAATAGAAAATTGCAGAAAAAAAATACTTTTGCAGAAAAAATCTCTTTGGAACCCTAAACTTTGTATGATAATTTTGAACCCGTAATGAAGTATTAGAAGACAAATCGTCTCACAGTTTTTACTCCGACCGTGTTCTTGACCAAGCTTGTCTTTTACCACAGGAACCGGCCTCGGGACAGGTCTGGGCGGCAACACGTTTGGCAACACGACAACGAACGCGCCGGCGTTTGGCGCGCTTGGCAACAACAACATGTTTGGCGGGCAACAGCAGCAGACCAACTTCTCTAGCGGTGAGCTGTGTTGAATTCTAGCGGGCTGTGTTATATTCTAGCAGGCTGTATTATATTCTAGCGCGCAGTGTTAAATCATAGTGAACTATACTCATGGACAAAAAAATCGACTCAAAGTTTCGTGCACGACTTTTGGAAAATTAACTCAATCTAGCAAAATAATACTAAACCAAAAGTTCAAAAACTGTGTGTTTACTGTTTATGATTTTAGTTTGATGGTTTTCTAGTTTTTTGCTTTTAGTGTTTAGCAGTTTTGTAGACTGAGTTATTTTTTCAAAAGTCGAGCAATAAATCTTGAGTGTATGTTACGTTCTAGCATTCATAAAGCAGGCAGTATTACTAACGAGCTGTATTACATTCTAGCGGACTGTATTACACTCTTAACAGGCTGTATTAATTACATTCTAGCGTGCTGTATTATATTCTAGCGGACTATATAACATTCTAGCGAACTGTACTCGTATGATATTCTTCGCAGGTGTGGGCACGGGTCTCGGCGGCGGTCTGTTCGGGAACACCTCGCTCGGTGGCTCGGGGCTGGGGCTCGGGCTGGGAGCCAACACCTCCAATATATCCAAGTGAGTACTGTTTTTTTCTACCCTCAATTGGTGAGCCCTTGGCATCATCTCACCTGATGGTAAGTGATGATGATGCCGAAGATGGAAGCGGGCGTACCAAGATTCCCCAACGCAATGGAGAACTGGCTGTCTTTTCTCTATTATCTTATGTCCCTTTGTCTTACACCAATTCTTGTTTCAAGTGACGATATTATATGTATAGGGTGACTTTAAATTAGTTCTTGATACGAAAGCCTATGCATGTACTCGTGATAACAAACAACTTTCCCTAAGGAACCCATAGTCAAATCGCAAAAAAAAACATTGGACTCTTCAATCAATCTTTTCCAGTCAGTTGATTTGTTTGGAGGCCGAAATTTTTTTTTGTGATTTGACTGAGAAAGAAGAAAGAAAGAAAGAAAATCCATTTATTTGACAGTAAAAATATTCACAAAAACATTTTACAATCTCAGGCTAAAACATCTTTTTACTGGCAAAAAGGCGCCGTCTCAGCATGATGCTATGGCTAACGAAAGCCAAAGCGCTGATTTTCAGCCGGTACGACGACCCACGGACGAAACAATACATTTTACAAAGAACAATAATTGACCACGCTGAATACGTTAAAAACAACCGACTTCAATCGCAACAACTCCAATTTTGCTATGTTTTTGTTGATTTTCTCAAAAACCGCCGAATAGATTTCGATAAAATTTATATGGGACCACCTGTGAAGTATACCCTTTCAAACAAAAAAAGAATTTTCGAAATCGGTTCAGGCGTCTTCGAGTAATCGGTGAACATACATAAAAAAAAAAAAAGATTCCGACGAATTGAGAACCTCCTCCTTTTTTTGAAGTCGGTTGAAAAAGAAGACTATGGGTACCTTAGGGAAAGTTGTTTTTTATCATGAGCACATGCATAGCCTTTCGTATCAAGAACTAATTTAAATGGGCGTATCGAGCTTTTGAGCTAGGAGCAAGCCAGAAATTTGCTGCAGGTAAATAAATAAACTCGTATCGAAATGAAGATTTTTCACCGACTTCAAAAAAAAGGAGGAGGTTCTCAATTCGTCGGAATCTTTTTTTTTAATGCATGTTCACCGATTACTCGAAGACGTCTGAACCGATTTGGAAAATTCTTTTTTTGTTTAAAAGGGTATATACTTCACAGGTGGTCCCATATAAATTTTATCGAAATCGATTCAGCGGTTTTTGAGAAAATAAAAAAAAACAGCAAAATTGGAGTTATTGCAATTGAAGTCGGTTGTTTTTAACGTATTCAGCGTGGTCAATTATTAGTTTTAATAAAAACATTGTTATTTCAAAAGTAATTTTCGGGAATCTTCCGCGAAGCGGTTTATGTTTCTTCGACGAGAGTATCACTCAATTTCGTCCGTAAGCTGCCCCCCCCCCCCCCCCCCCCAGATACGCCCATGTATCTTTGTCAGTCATCTTCTCTATTCCTTGTTATAGCAACACGCTGTGCGGTGCGTCAGCGGCGGGCAATGTGCACGAGCAGATATTGAACCTGGTCGCGCGCCCGTATGGTGACTCGCCGCTGTTCAAGGATCTGCCGCCTGATTCATGTGAGTGCTCACTTAACTCACTTTACGATAATTTTTTATTCGTAAGTTTCTTACGAATACTAGGAAACTTACGAAAAATATCACAAGGTGTATCTTGACTGGTACATGCCATAAAAACGTCTAAACGTCAATTACGGCAATAGCGATTGCGGCAGTCTTCCATGCAGCCATCGACGATATTATTATTATTTGTATCTCTAGATGTCACGGGTCGAACTGGTACTTCAAGTCTTGCGAAGGAAAATCTATCCAACACGTAGATGCCATTTGAGAGTTGTTTAATTAAAGTATGAGAAGGAATACATTTGTAGGAACTGTGTGTTCCCACTCTTCGGAGGAAAAGGGAGGTACCTCCGCCAGGCGAGGTGGTGTGCCTGGGGACCGGCCGCGGTCCAACCGTTGATGGTTGGAAGTCGTATATATGCGTAGTGCGAAGAAACTTTCAATAGCGCGTTCTAGGTTTAGTTCGTGGCGGTGCAATAGATGTCGCCACACATTGACTGACTCGGTGGCTCAGTGGTTAGCGCTCCTGACTACTGATCTGAGAATCGTGGGTTCGATCCCCACCCATGGCAAAAATGTTTGTGGTGAGTAGATTTGTTTGCTGTGTATCTGGATGTATTATATCTATATATGTATGTATTTAAACGTACATGTGCACATATATCAGTCTGGTTCCCATAGTACAGGGAATCCTAATTTGAGCCCAGATGACCGTGTGTGATTGGTCCCGATTATTTATTTTGCCCTCAGCCACGACAGCAGAAGATGCGTTAAAGCCTACCAACCCGGCCGCCATGAAGGCCGTGCTAGACAGCGGCGGCGCCTACCGCGTGACGTCACCCGCCGCGCGCATGCGCCTGCAGCTGCGCCCCGCCGCCGCGCAGCACAAGGTGACGTCACACTCCCCGCGCAAACACACTACCCATGACAACACACTCACCTTGCAGACACACTCCCCATTACAACACACCCTATGACAACACACTCCCTGTACCAACATTCACAGTCCCTATATCGACACTCATACTACCTATACGAACACTCACACTCCCCGTGCCGACACTCACACTCCCCGTGCCGACACTCACACTCCCTATACCGACACTCACCAAAGTTCACATATCCCATGCCAACACTCAACTCTTCCATTTCAACCTCGATAAATAAATTCCTTTGCTTTTATTTAAAGACTTTATAGTTTCTTGTAATAGTAGAACTAACTGCCAATCTATTACAGAAATCCTTATTCGACGGTCTAGAGGAATCAGACGCGAGCTTAGAAGATAAGCTGACGTTGAAGCCGAGTCGCAAGCGGCTTGTCCTACGACCGAAGTCGCAGGGAGACGAGGTCAACGGGTCCTTGGAACACGCTGAGAACAGGTAACTCATCATCATCATCAGCCGGAAGACGTCCACTGCTGGACAAAGGCCTCCCCCCAAGGATTTCCACACCGACGGGTCCTGCGCTGCCCGCATCCAGCGGCTTCCTGCAACCTTCACCAGGTCATCGGACCAGTGTGTGTTGCCAGTGATGACATATCGTCACCTGAGTACTTTTTTGTTCAATCTCCTGAACCAACACTTTATACAACAAAGTTTTTACTGATTATTTCACCTAAATTAAATGATTTCTTTCAGATTGCGTTTTCAACAGGTAATTATATTTTTAATGTTCTAAAGGTCTAAATTATTAGAATCATACACCAATCGACGGGAAATTGGATAATATGATAACTGCATTTAAAAGTAATTTTCGTTAATATGGTCGATTGGACAAATAAGCACTCAAGTGACGATTTAAAGCCGAGACATGGTCGCTTACTATGGGCCTCATAAGTAGGCTCAAGGTCACCCAAAGGGCGATGGAACGTGCTATGCTTGGAGTTACGTGATCGAACAGGTAACTAGAGAAAGCTATAGATACCCCCTATAGGCGAGCTTAGGATTCCCTGTACTATGGGAACCAGAGACTGATATACATACACATATACGTTTAAATACATACATACATATATAGATAAAATACACCCAGACACAGAGTAAACACTTCTGCTCATCACAGAAATGTTTGCTCTGGGTGGGGATCGAACCCACGACTCTCGGATCAGTAGTTACAAGCAAGCACCACTGAGCCCCCGAGTCAGTCAGTCCTATAGGCGAGCTTAGAAAACAAACTGACGCTGAAGCCTAGTCGCAAGCGGCTGGTGCTTCGACCAAAGTCGCAGGGGGACGTGTTCAACGGGTCCTCAGAGCATGCTGAGAACAGGTAACTGTTTAAAACCAATAACGTCCCCACTGCAGGGGCACGGGTCTCTTCCCATAACTCGGGAAGGTTAGGCCATACTCCACACACGGGGGCCAAGTCAGGATTGGAGGTTATGGGGCTAGTGGCCAACCCCAGTATCAGAAGTTTTAAAGCCGCCTAATAGGCCTCCGCATCTAGTGATCTAGTGATAGCAACCGGCACCAACGGTTTAACGTGCCTTGCGAAGAGTCGCAAGAACAGGTAGCTAGAGATAGGCAATCTCAGATCGTCCCCTATTGGCGAGCTTAGGAGACAAACTGACGCTGAAGCCGTGTAAAGCGGGCGAAGTCTCAAGATGAGGTCAACGGGTCCTTAGAACATGCTGAGAACATGTGACTAGAGATAGGCAATCTCAGATCACCCCCTATAGATACCGCTTCAACCAGCTCGCCCCCCTCTCCTGTAGATACTGCATACAGGGCAGCCGGCGGTCACCGAGCATATGATAGGCAGTTGGGCACTTAGAAACTGCACGCAACTTCAGTATCCAGTATCGAAGTATTTGTAGAACTCGTAAAAATTTTATTATTTATACAAAGATCGTGTGATGATTCTTAATAAGTAGCTTTTTTCTGTGACTTGAGTACAAAGTGTGAGGCGGTCGTGGGTCAGTGCGGCTTGCGTGGTCGTGTCGGTCACGCAGGTGAGCTGACTACAGACACGGTCATAACCACACCCCGGACACTTCATACAAATTTCGCGCCATTGTTTACTACAAAGACATTCATGTTTGTACACATGTAAATGAGTGCATGATGTACTAGGGTGAATCGAGATTCAATAATAAGCCCTCATTGTTCTTTGTTGTTAGCTAGACTTTTACAAATAAAGTGAAGGCTGTATACACCAGACAAGGCTGTATTGCCTTAGAAAAGCCTTGAGCTCTTTCCTTAAAATAATAAAATTGTCTTTGGTTATAATATTTTGTGTTGGAACTGTGCCAACCTCTTGACAAATGGTCACAGATCGGTCACACAGGGGGGTGAGGTAGCCTTCAGAGAGCGGCAGGGAGTGTCCATACTGTATAATGTCCTTATACTGTGGGTCATAACCTGTATGGGTTTGTCTGTTAGTGCCATTTATCTCGACCGTTTCCGTGCTTCGCTGTCAGGTGAGATGATGCAAAAGGCTTACCAATTGAGGGTAAAAAAAAACTCCACCAATCCGGACTTGGCCCCCGTGTGTGGAGTATGGCCTAAACTTCCCGAGGTATGGGAAGTGACCCATCCCCCTTCAGATGGGCGATGTTTTTTTTAACCCTCAGTTTTCAAGCACTTGGCATCATCGACGATATGAGTTATTAACAGTAACTAAAATAGAAAACATTATAATCTTAATCTTCCTCCTGCCAGATCCCTGGACGAGCAGCGCGACGTGCCGGACGGACAGCACGACAAAGAAAATGACGCCGGCGCCCTCGGCAACGGCTTGCGGCACGATGGCGGCAAGTTTAGCTGGTAAGATATGGCTGTCGTCTTTTTAGATAGATAGATAGAGCATTTATTGTAATAGGGTTTTTCACCATTTTTTGAAAAGTATCTCAAATTGATCATTAGGTGGGAAAAAGTAAAAAAAATATTTTTAATTTTTTTTTGAAACCTATAAGTACCCCAAAAGTACATTTTAAATTACCATTGCCAATAAGCGCGCGAAAACGATAGCCGCCATGATGCTTAGGTCGTGACGTCATTTCAGGAGTAAACAAAACAGCTCTGTACTAAAATTTTGACACATATCGTGAACAAAATGTCATTGTTTACCACTATTGTGACGTCACCTGACAACCAGCATGGCGGCTGTCGTTTCAGACATTTGAATAACAGATTAAAAAACTTGATTTTTGTAAATCAAAAATAAAATGTTTTTTCTCATTTTATTGTATAGAAATCATATTAAATCGATTACGTATTACAAATACCACAGTAAATAAGCAGTTTTAGATTTTTCAACCGACTTCAAAAAAAGGAGGAGGTTCTCAATTCGTCGGAATCTTTTTTTTTTTTTTCTATGTATGTTCACCGATTACTCGAAGACGCCTGAACCGATTTCAAAAATTCTTTTTTTGTTTGAAAGGGTATACTTCACAGGTGGTCCCATATTAATTTTATCGAAATCGATTCAGCGGTTTTTGAGAAAATCAACAAAAACATAGCAAAATTGGAGTTGCTACGATTGAAGTCGGTTGTTTTTAACGTATTCAGCGTGGTCAATTATTCTTGAATAGAGTAAAATACCCTATTGCTGCGATCACACACAAAAATGATAAACACAAGAAAAATAAATAAGAATACTAAAATACAACCTTATAACATATTAATAAAACATAAATAATTGAAAACGAAAAAGTGCTGATATTAAAAGAAAAAATATACAATAAGAGAATAAATTTCCAAATCGGAACTTGGAAAGAATGGCGGTTACTCCACCGACAAGAGCCTAGCTCTTAAGATAAAGAAGAAGAATGAGAATAAACAAGCAAACTTAACTATACTCATGGGCAAAAAAATCGACTCAAAGTTTCATGCACGACTTTTGGAAAATTAACTCAATCTAGCAAAATAAAACTAAACCAAAAGTTCAAAACTGTGTGTTTACTGTTTATGATTTTAGTTTGATGGTTTTCTAGTTTTTTGCTTTTAGTGTTTAGCAGTTTTGTAGACTGAGTTATTTTTTCAAAAGTCGAGCAACAAATCTTGATTCGATTTTTTAGTCCACAGTGTACCTATAATGTGCGTTTTTAGCGAATCTATACAAGGCATAAACTGGCATAACCTGTGTTCACTTATGCCTTAAACAGGCTATTTTTATTCATTTTCATCACATATTTATACACATGCTGTAAACTTACAATTACAAGTAAAATGTGAATGTCCTAAATAAATATATATAAATAAATAAATAAATGTGAATAAATAATTTTATTTTTATTTATTTGTTTATTTCAGGCAACGAGGCACATATATGTTATATGTTGTATATGTACAATAATATACATTTTATACCTTAAATATTATACATAAATACTTAATATTAACTAACTAACTAAAAATATCATATTATTTAGTACAAGGTGTCGGTACTATTTCGGTGGCAGTGGTCGGCAAACTTCCTCGGAATCTCCGAAACAGTGCGCCCTTCGGCCAGAATTCCTCCTTTGTCAAGGACTCCAGATGTTCCGTCGCAACTCGCACCACAAACGATTTGAAGTTCACGATGTGGCGCGACTGATAATGATATGATATCAAATTTTTTGAGGACCAGAACTCACATGGAGAGCATTCTCAGTTGCATATTACAGGTCCTCGCGCGTACAGTTACGATTCGCAGGGCGAGACGCAAGGCGTGCCATAGTCTGTGGGGGAGACGCCCCACTCGATATGGTTGTTTAGATCAGCGGTTCCCAATTATTATTTTTGCAGTGGATCCCTTATTGATCTACAATTTTTTTGACGGAACCCTACCACGCCAATGGGAATACTTATTCATCTTTAAGTCAAAAACTCATTCAAGTTTGAATTTAATGATTGGAATTTTTGTGCGCGCTATATTTGTACCGTATATGCGCGAAAGAGTAGGAATACTTTGTGTTGCACAGACTAGTACCGAATTATACCGAACGAACTGACCGACAAAAGGCAGCGTGTCTCCTATGTAGCTACGACAATAAGGCCTGACTTGCGGAACCCTTTAGACGAACCATTTAGACGTGGGAGAGCCATGCTTCGGCACGAATGGGCCGGCTCGACCGGAGTGATACCACGACCTCACAGAAAACCGGCGTGAAGCAACGCTTGTTGTGTTTCGCCGAGTGAGTGAGGGTACCGGCCCAACCCCCCTCCCCCTCCCCATTCCCCCATCCCCCATCCCCCATCCCATTTCAAAGGTCGGCAACGCACTTGTGACTCCTCCGGTGTCGCGGGTGTCTATGGGCGGCGGTAATCGCTTACCATCAGGTGATCCGTCTGCTCGTTTGCCACCTATCACATAAAAAAAAAACCCCTGCGAACCTCCCACGGAACCCTAGAGTTCCGCGGAACACCTCTTGGGAACCACAAGTGTTTAGATTGTAGAATACGTGGGAGAAAAATTGAAATTCAAACATTATTTTCAAAAAAAGGCATTGTTTCCTTCGCTTCCTTATTGTGACCTATGATTCTTGAGAAAAAAACTTGTTTAATTGGAGTACACAATGTGGCGACATCTATCGCACCGGCACAAACTAATCCTGGAACGCGTGATTCTTGACAAAAACACTTGTTTAATTGGAGTAAACAATGTGGCGACATCTATCACACCGCCACAAACTAATCCTGGAACGCGTGATTCTTGACAAAAACACTTGTTTAATTGGAGTAAACAATGTGGCGACATCTATCACACCGCCACAAACTAATCCTGGAACGCGATGTCGAAAGTTTCTTCGCACTACGCATATATACAACTTCCAACCATCAACGGTTGGACCGCGGCCGGTCCCCAGGCATACCGCCTCGCCTGGCGGAGGTACCTCCCTCTTCCTCCGAAGAGTGGGGACACATAGTTCTGTCGTCAATAGTGGCGACTGGAATGCGTGTATACTTGTGGTTTGTGGAGGCCTGTGTTCAGCATTGGACGTCTTACGGTGATGGTTCTACTTCCACTTTCCATGTCTGTTAAACTAATTATAAACTAATTATACAATGCTAACATGACTAACTCGGTGGCTAAGTGGTTAGCGATCCTGACCTCTGATCCGAGAGTTGTGGGTTCGATCCCCCACACATGGCAAACTTTTCTGTGATAAGCAGAAATGTTTGCTCTGAGTCTGGGTGTATAATATCTATATATGTATGTATTTAAATGTATTTGTGTATGTATATCAGTCTCTGGTTCCCAAGATACAGGGAATCCTAGTTTGGGGCCAGATGGCCGTGTGTGATTTGTCCCGGATATAAATAAATAAATAAATTGTATTTGTTACAGGTTAAACAACTCGAGGCGACAATGGAGCGCGGAGAAAGACAAACCGACTGACGCGGAGCCCGCCTCGAGACTGCAGAGTGACGCCGGTAAGGATTGCGTACGCTCAGTAGAAGTTTTAAATCAAATATTTTTTAGACAGCAACAGGTACATTTATTAGTGACATTTTGATTTACGAACGATGTTAGTAAAAGACAAATAGTATATATAATATTAATAAAATAAAACGAAGACAAAAATATAAGAAAAAAAAAGTAAAATAAAATACACCTCTCACCTTTAAACGCCTCCGTGGCCAGCGGCTAGTCCGCTCGCTTCACATCAGGAGGTCGCGGGTTCGATTCCCGGCGGGGTCCAACTTTGTAGGACTCGGTTTGGTTGGTGGTAGGGCATTTTCTGAGCCCGCCTGGCTAGCTACCACCATCTTATCTAAGTCTTGCCGCCAAACATCAATGTTGACAGCATTGATGTGTTCCGGCATGAAGATAAGATAGCCAGTTCCCCATTGCGTTGGGGAATCTTGGTAAGCCCGCTTCCATCTTCGGCATCATCGTCACTTACCACCAGGTGAGATGATGCCAAGGGCTTACCAATTGTGGATAATAAAAAAAAACCTCGTCCTTTTTTATGGCAGAGGTGGCAAACGAGCAGACGGATCACCTGATGGTAAGCGATTACCGCCGCCCATAGACACCCGCGACACCAGAGGAGTCACAAGTGCGTTGCCGACCTTTGATATATTACTGTCCAGACTGTATGTAAATTATAAATGTAATTTGGACTAGCTCTATCAACTTATAACTTTATTTATCATGATCACATAAATTGTAAAAACGTTTAAGTGTTTTGTTTGAAAAAATGTGTTGAAGCGAACTCGCTTAGAACAAAGAAAGAAACTTCTTTGGGGCTCGAAGTTTCTTGTCGCTTCGCTAACACTTCCCGAAACGTTGAGTGTACAAGTTCCGAGTGGTAAGAACTTTTTACCTGCAACGTAGAAAAATGTGGCGATTTAAAAGAATTTGTGGAATATCTACTTTTATAAAATGAAGAAAACGCAAAGCTATTTGCAGATGGCGCTACGGACGCTTGACTCATAACAACTTTCAATTAGTTCCGCGTTTTTTATTATCGAGGTGTTATAAATTAGTTTTTTTTTCTGTAAAATTGTTAAATGGAAAATGTATGCGACTTGGACTGTTCCTCAATTAAAGGCGAAGTTGAAAAGTACATAATTGAAAACGTAACTTTTCCCACGTCTTCTTCATCCGAGAATCTTAGGAAATTAATGATTTCCATTATTATTGCAACCAATCGCCACACAACGCGGCATTTTTTTAATAATCTTATATAAAACAATTTTTTCCATACGTTTTGGCAGTTAGTATGAGTCAAGCGATATCAGCGCCTCTATCGGCGAACTTTGTCAGTTTTCTTCCCCATTGACTGATTTTATTGTATTCCAGACGCTGAAGGCAAGGCTGCTAACACATCGCCCTTCAGTGAACGGTATCACAAGTATGTTTCTTTTTATTCAAGGTGTTAACAAATTAGCTGGTACTACTTAAACTGGGGCTTCTACTAGTGGAACTGAACAACTTTTCCATAGGAACCCATAGTCAGTTCGCGAAAAAAAATTTGTTTTGTACTTTTCTATAACGAGTCGGTCACCTGATCGGCCCACTTAGTATGGAAAGTCAAAACTTTTTTTTTTGCGAATTCACTATGGGTTCCTTTGGTAAAGTTGTTCAGTTTCACGAGTAGAAGCCCCAGTTTAAATAATATCAGCTAATTTTTTTAACACCTTATACAGGGTGTAACAGAAAGGTGTGATAATACTTCAAGGTGGGCTTTTACCCATCAAACTGAATAACGTTTGTTCTACAACTTTGTTCAAATCGAAAATTTTTCTTTGAACTTTTCATACAAATCGATCAGCTGGCAAACCAAGTTTGTATGAAAAGTCCGAAAATTTCTTTGCGATTTCAACAAAGTTGTAGAACAAAAGTTGTTCAGTTTGATGGGTAAAAGCCCACCTTGAAGTATTATAACACCTTTCTGTTACACCCTGTATAGGGGTGCAATACTAAGGACCTTGCTTCTGTTGTCTCTTATGTGAGTTTGCTGAAATTGCGAAAACTTTGGTTACAATTTATTTGTAATTGTGTCCTAGGCGACGCAGTTTCTGTACAGTATAAAATATACTTTATTATAGAGAACATGAAATACATATTGAATCGTATCGCTCGCAGACTGCTGGGCTACCAGGCGAGCGGTGAGAAAGAGAAGTCCATAGACGGTGAGCCTACACCGCGGCTGTATCCTAGTCTAGGTAAGTTACCTATTCACACTGTTATGTTCTGACTAATAAATGATTTGATTCGAGTATTTCTCTTTTTATTTAGCATTCTTTACTTATTCATAATATTAAACCAAAGAAGTTTGATATCGTCGCTCCGCTCCTCTATAGAACGCTAATACGTCAGTTTCAATATGAAACCGCGTGGACGAAGTTGAGGGGAAAATCTGAGGTGCGGGAGGGGGAAGCTTCATAACTGTTCGAATTTTTAATTCTAAGAATGTCATATGCTTGAATTACGACCAATCACCGCAAGATGTCAACTGTCTAAGGATTTAAATCGTCGAATAGCAATAGAGTATTTGAAAATGACAAAACTCAAAATACGACTGAAAGATCTAGTGATGGAGGTAATAGAAAGGATCACAAATATCGAAAATTCTTACGATAATTTTTAAAATGAGTATAACAAAATAAATTAAGCATATTGTTCCTTGTTAAATCTTAATACATAAACAATACTAATACAAATTCACAAATATAATACAGTTAAAATACATACCAAAACAAAAAATATATATTTTAAAAATAAAAATCAAACCGAATCGTAGTTTCTAAAACATATCTATAGCCAAGCTAGGCGGAAATGCTAGAAGAAAATTTTCCAGCTGTCGTGTCTGCTCATAGTCTTAATTCTCGTAATTTTTATTTGGGTTCCTTTGGAAACTGAAAATATTTAGAAGAAAAAATAAGTCAAATACATTTCATGTCTACTTTGGATAAAACTATGTAAATATGCAGTCGGATATTTTGTGTTGCTAAACTTTTCGCTATATCTATCGAAAAGTCGATGAAGTGTTACATCACTATCATATGTTTTGCAACGAAGTTATTTAAATAAAAATAAGTCAATATATGGCTTACTTCTGGTATGAAACCCCTCACATTTGATTCATTGAGATGCCCAGTGCGGTTTCCGCATCAGACAACGATGCAGCTTGGCAATTTTACGATAAATTTACACACATTTTGTCCGATGTTACCTCGACCATTGACAGAAATAGACTGAAAGACGAAAATTGAACAAAAATGACATTTCAATTTAACTTGGCCATCTGCCCACCTTGCGGCGAGCGGCCGATGCCCTGTATTGCTAGTCTATAGGGGGGGAGCGGGGTGCATGTCTGTGTATTAAACATCGACACGAGTGTGGCGCGTAAGGCCCGTAAGTGCGACAGAGAGCGCAACAAACGGCGTCCTGTTTCCACATTTTATTGCCTCGCGGGCAGCGAGTGTTTGACAATACTTTACCAACCCATTACGTCCCCACTGCAAGGGCACGGGTCTCTTGCGATACCTCGAGAAGGTTAGGCCATACTCCACACACGGGGGCCAAGTCCGGATTGGTGGAGGTTGTGGGGCTAGTGGCCAACCCCAGTGTCAGAAGTATTCAAGCCGCCTGTAAGCCTCCGAAATGGCTGAACGTCTGCCATGTAGCGATAACAGCCGGAACCAACGGCTTAACGCGCCTTGCGAAACACGGAAACGGTCGAGATAAATGCCACTAACAGTCAAATCCGTCTAGATTATGACCGTGTCTGTAGTTAGTTAACCTGCATGATCGACATGGCCACGCAAGCTCTACTGAGCCACGATCACTTCACTGAGCCACGACCGCTTCAATTTCGCTTCGCCTTATTTTCGCCCCAAAATAACAAAAAAAAATTATACGATTTTATGTTTTATTTATACATCCAGAAATCCTTATAGAAATGTCAAATTTGACAAAAATATTTTAAAATTCATAATAGATAAGCTTTTGGCATTATATTTTCACCTGATGGTAAGCGATGATGATGCCAGAAGATTTCCCAACACAATGGGGAACTGGCTATCTCATCTCAATGCCGGACCACATCAGTGCTTTTAACAATGATGTTTGGCGGCAAGACTTGGGTAAGATGGTGGTAAATAGCCAGGCAAGCTTAGAAAATGTCCTACTATCAAGGTCCGACCGAGATCTCGGTCTAGGAACCAGTAATTCTCGGCTAAAATCGGGCCGAGATTCTCGGCCAGGCCGAGACAGTACGCCTGGCGACGTTAAGCGATTCGGTAATTCATGTAACGCGGCGCAGCGCGTCGTTTGATCGGGTTTGGTTTGATTTGACCATTCGCCCGCGTTGTCGATACTTGATATGTTGTGATTGGCTTATAAGTACCTACGGTGGCACGTGCTCGAAAAGAAAAAACGTTGAAAATATCTTTTTTCTAAATTATAATATAAGTTTATTTAATTTCGCTTATTAATAAACATTTTATTATTAATAAACATTTTATTATTAAATATACATTTTTGTTTCTCATATTTTTGATTCTTAATCAAGTCTCGGTCTCGGCCGAGATTCTTATTTTTCTCGGTCTCGGCCGAGACTGAAAACCAAACTCGGACCTTACAACTAACCAAACCAAGTCCTACAAAGTCGACTGATATAGTGTATTTGTCCACTTAGCGTTTTTACGATACGCTACGCTTGTGAAGGGCATCACACACTAGAGCGCTACTGTGCGATTTTATCTTAAGATAAAATATCGCTCGCCATACATACAATGGACCATCACACACGTGGGCTACGCTGTACTGCTATATCGTAAGATATCACGTGATACCGTGCGATACGGAAACCATAGCGCAGATGTGAACTTGATATGAGCGATGTTTACTTGTTCTCGACGCGCGGGGGCATGGCGCGGCGCACGGGGGTGTTGAAATATATACGATCGTATCGCCGCCGTGTGTGATAGCTTGCTATGCTATCCTGCAGATATCGTAAGATGAAATAGCACGGTATCGCTCTAGTGTGTGACGCCATTTACGCAAATAGAGACTTTAGGTAGGCGGAGTATCACCAAAAATAAAGTTATTGAAAATTGTATTTTATTTCAGATAAAGAAGTACCAATTTCAATTTCGGAAAGACGAGCTAGTTGGTAAGCTTATTTTTTTTCTTTTGGTGTGCAATAAAGTATATTTATCTTATCTAGTTTTAATATTTTTTTTTAATGTTTATCAAAAATAACTGAGTTTACTTGTGACCAGGTTAACAACGAAACCACTGCGCAAGCCTCTCCACTCTAACCCAGAAGCGGTGGAGAACTCTGTCCGGGAACTCGGAGTCAGGCTGGACAGCTCCCAGGACAAGGAGAACGTTGACAGCTTGTCTGGTGAGTTTAAGTAACAGATCATGAAATGGCTAGCCGTTACATGAAATGACTGGCCGTTGAGGGGTGTGGGGACTAGGCATCAGACTGGACAGCTCCCAGGAGAATGTTGACAGCTTGTCTGGTGAGTCGACGGGTTTATTGTTTGTCTGTCCTAGCCAGATCATGAAAAGGCTAGCCATTTCACGAAATGACTACCCATATTGTCAGTTCGTAATTGTCTATTACTACTAAAATTACCACATACAAAAAAACATGGCTTCCTCTTTATTCTAACTAAAATTATACCCATGTATGTAACTCCTTTGCCTATCCTCTACTAACTCCCTATTCCCTTCTCCCTCCCACATAGGGTTAGCTCTCAAGTGCGAAAAGATGAGCTGCCACTGCCTACAGCGATTGGGTACGTCGAAACTGATATGTTTTCCTGTTCCCTTTTTTTATTTATTAAAAATGTGTTTTGTAAATCCTCCTAAAGATATAAGCAGTGTTAGAGACTTGTTTAGGTAGGTTTCTTCCAAATTAGTTTTTTTTACCCTCAATCGGTGAGCCCTTGGCATCATCTCACCTGATAGTAAGTGATGATGATGCCTAAGATGGAAGCGGGCTTACCAAGATTCCCCAACGCAATGGGGAACTGGTTATCTTATCTTCATGCCGGAACACATAAATGCTATTAAAATTGATGTTTGATGGCAAGACTTAGATAAGATGATGGTAGATAGCCAGGTGGCTAGCTACCAAGTACTTGCAAAGGTTGTTTACTCAAGTTTATTTAATTATCATTAAATGAATATACATATTATGATAATATTTAATTTTGTAATCCTTATTTTTACAATTGTTTAATATTTACATTTACTTATTTTGTATTTTTATTTAGTTTTTTTTAAATTGCCATTCTGAACTTTATATTTATTTTTTACCTATATTTATATTAGTTTTTTTTAATTATTTTGACATTATACTTTGACATTCATAACCTTTTGACCGCCACAGTCGGCCGACAACGGTTTTTTGTGCCACACACGCTAGTATTGACTGACTCGGTGGCTAAGTGGTTAGCGATCCTGACCTCTGATCCGAGAGTCGTGGGTTCGATCCCCACACAGGGCAAACTTTTCTGTGATGAGCAGAATTGTTTGCTCTGAGTCTGGGTGTATTATATCTATATAAGTATGTATTTAAAAAGTATATGTGTATGTATATCAGTCTCTGGTTCCCAAGATACAGGGAATCCTAGTTTGGGGCCAGATGACCGTGTGTAATTTGTCCCAGATATTATTATTATTATTTGAGATTTTCATACATTTTCGTCGCACGATATCTCATAGCGTAGCGTAGCCGAAATGGTAATATGTAGTATGTACATACATAACTCTGTCCCAATATACAGTTCTCACTGACTTGATCTCAAGACGGTCACGATCACCATTCCCTGGGGTTCCGACATGAAAGAAGAAGAAGCGTGGCGATCAGAGCTATTATAATACATAATAATAATATCTCAGGACAAATCACACACGGCCATCTGGCCCCAAACTAGGATTCCCTGTACTATGGGAACCAGAGACTGATATACATGCATATGTATATACTCTTAAATACACACATATATAGATATAATACACCCAGACTCAGAGCAAACAAATCTGCTCATCACAGAAATGTTTGCCCTGTGTGGGGATCGAACACACGACTCTTGGATCAGTTAGTCAGGAGCACTAACCACTGGTAACCTGGTATTGTAATTTTAAATTGATAATGTGCAATAAATGAATCTATGTGTGTTTTCCAGTGTCGGAGGAAGAGCCAGCGCCGCGGGAGATGCCGCCTCATCCTACGGGGGTGAAACTCACCCGTCCCGGCTACTACACTATACCTTCGCTCGACGAGATGATCAGTAAGTCATTTCTTTATGGGAAATATTTGTGTCCCTGACCCCAGCAAGCACTTTTATTTCTTAGGGCTCCTAGAAGAATCCTACCTATATCAAAATTTAGAGCATAATTAGAGCAATCACCATGCCAAGTAAAAAAAATAGAGCACTCAAACTTTTCGAGATACGAGCGCCTGAAGGTGTGCTTGCTGGGTGGAATTCTGGTGCACAACAAATTGGCGGGAAAAATCAGTTTTTAGCGTCTACTGCTGTAACTATAACGTTTGGAATTCTAGTTTTTTTTTAGCAGATTGCTCTAATTTGCTCTAAATCTGGGCACAAGAACCAGTCTTGTATTCATATTAGTTTCAAAGCTATACAGCTTTTTCACCTAGAAAAAAAGTGCTTGCTGGGACACGAAATATTTAATCACCCATTAAAAAAATACTGAATCTCATAGCAAAAAACTCAATTTCACTATCTATAGGTTTGATTAGGTTTGCAGTTTATTTAAGCAGCGAGTATTTTTCTATACGCGATTAAATATGTACTATCCTTTCTTTATTTGGGAAATTACAATAAGAGCTTACAGTTTCCCAACGCGTCAAGTGTGCGTCAAGATGTGAGCTATAGACGCTGATACAAATCAAACTCGACTACTCGCTTCATTGTCATCATCATCAGCCGGAAGACGTCCGCTGCTGGACAGAGGCCTCCCCCAAGGACCACACCGACCGGTCCTGCGCTGCCGCATCCAACGGCTCTGTGGCAAACAAATCTGCTCATCACAAAAATGTTTGCTCTGGGTGTGGATCGAACCCACAGCTCTGGGATCAGTAGTCGGTAGCACTAATCACTGCGCCACCGAGTCAGCCAAAATTTCCTCTGCAATAATATGCCTTGTCCCACAGAATACATGCGTCCCGACGGGTCTTGCGTGGTGCCGCACCTAACTATAGGCCGCAAGAACTACGGCAGTGTTTACTATGAGTGCGAGATCGACGTGGCTGGCTTGGACCTGGATTCATTGGGTGAGTGGTATAGCGGTCACAGATAACCCCCTATAAAGTACCCAACCAAGGATACACAGCCCCTATAAAATAACTACCAAACCATTTGTCTACCCAAATAGCCTCTTATTTCAGAAGATAGAATATCTGGGTAAAACTGCTAAGTTAATGTTAAAAATTAATATTCGATCTCCACGATACAGGCTCTGCCTAGTGTGGGGATCAGTTTTCTGTTAAATGTCAATGTTTTTTGTGAATAAAGATTTGTTATTATTATTAAATTGTTATTGTACAGTATACAGTTGTTATTGTTATTAAACAGACATACACATATAACCCTCCCCCTCTCCCAATTAAGTATCCAGTCAAGGGCTGGTTTGGATCTGTTCCTTGGGTGAGTGGAACTGACGTCCCAGATAGCCCCCCTATAAAATAACTACCAAATCATTTATCTTTCTAGATAGCCCCCTAATTTCAGAAGCTATGTAAACAGACATACATAACATACACACATTATCTATATACTTATTGCATGGCGCAATGTGTAACTTGTTATAACTATTTCTTACTATTCTACTGTTATAATATTATATCTCTTTTGTTGTTTTTTTTTTTTGCGTAAAACAAAGAGTATATCTACCCTGATGGACTAAAAAATCGACTCAAGATTTGTTGCTCGACTTTTGAAAGAATAACTCTGTCTACAAAATTGCTAAATACTAAAAGCAAAAAACTAGAAAACCATCAAACTAAAATCATAAACAGTAAACACACAGTTTTTGAACTTCTGGTTTAGTTTTATTTTGCTAGATTGAGTTAATTTTCCAAAAGTCGCGCATGAAACTTTAGTCGATTGTTTTGTCCATTAGTATATCTATTTCAAATAGCTATCCATTAATCCGACATCTCGTCCGCAGTGTTCTTCATGAACAAAGAGGTGACGGTGTACCCGGACGACTCGGACAAGCCGGCCGTGGGCGAGGGGCTCAACCGGCGCGCCGTGGTCACGCTCGACCGCGTGTGGCCGCGCGACAAGACGGCGCGCCGCCCCATCACTGAGCCCGACAGGTGAGGCTGGCTAGGTGACGGTGTGCCCGGACACTCGGACAGGCCGCGGGCAAGGGGTTCGGGAGCGACACATCACTGAGCCCAGGGGAAATCTAGGTCTAGCTTTAAATAGGTAGTCCTACCTATTTATCGCCACGCTTCTTCTTCTTTCATGTAGTATCCCCAAAGACTGGGGATTGTGAGCATAATGAGGTCAAGTCAGTGAGAACTGTAGATTCGCTTCGCAAACACTTCCCGAAACGTTGAGTGTACAAGTCCCGCGTGGTAGGGACTTTGTGCTAGGTAGAAAAAAAATATTGACGATTTAAAAGCATGTGTAAAGCATCTACTTAAATAAAAAAACATTTTGAGTTTGAGTTTGATTGGGGCCGAGTTAGAAAATCCGGCATGAAGATAGCCGATTCCCCATTGCGTTGGGGAATCTCGGTAAGCCCGCTTCCATCTTCGGCATCATCATCACTTACCATCAGGTGAGATGATGCCAAGGGCTTAATTCTTCTTTAGGTCCTATAACACCTACGGGTGCATGGGGCCGAGACTACTTTTGTCCACTCGGACCTTGTTCCCCGCTGTAGGCTTCACGTGCTCCCTGGACATGACAGCCGCATTTAGTTCCTCATTCAGTGAACGCTTCCAGGTTACTTTGGGGCGACCTCGCTTCCGTTAACCACTAGCAGGTTGCTGGTCTAATGCAGCGGTTCCCAAAAGGTGTTCCGCGGAACCCTAGGGTGGTTTCACAGGGGTTCCGAGAGTCAGGCCTTATTGTCGCAGCTACATAGGAAACACGCTGCCTTTTATCGGTCAGTTCGGTATATTTCGGTACCGATCTCTGCAACACATAGTATTCTTACTCTTTCGCGCATACGGTAGAAACATAGCGCGCACAAAAATGCCAATAATTAAATTCAAATTTCAAACTTGAATGAATTTTGGATGGGACTTAAAGATAAATATTCCCTTTGGCGAGGTAGGGTTCCGCCAAAAAATTGTGGAACAATTAGGGTTCCACAGCAAGGAAAAATTGGGAACCGCTGCTCTAATGCGTAGCCGGCAACATTTGTAAGAGGACAAACTGTATGACCTATCCACAGCGAGGGCTTACCAACCTTACCGAATCCTAATTTTCTAACTGTGACATTTTGTTGACAGATTACTAGCAATGGACTACGAGGGGAAACTGCGTCGCGTGTGCGACAAACACGACACCAAGTTCATTGAGTACCGCGCCGAGACCGGCAGCTGGGTGTTCCGGGTGAGCCGCGACCCTTACTCACTCTCTCTCGTATCGTATCATCTCATATTTTATTGGTATAAGTGAAAATACAGGTCAGTTTTGCTTAGAAACATTCTGAGATTAAATACAAAAAATTAAAGTAAATTAATGATAGTGAATTACATTAATATTACAACATGTTGTTAGTGAATTAAATTACAATTAAATTAATTCATATTACATTTATCTTCCAAAATTTCTTTAAAAGTGTAGTAACTTTTTGTAGTGTAGTAACTTATCGTGTGGCACATTTAAAGTTAAGGTAGGAACGCACTACAACTGCAGCGGAACTGCGCGACGCGACGCGGCCAAATATTTGTATGAAATTGAAGACACTGCAGTTTCATACAAAATACTTGAGGATGAAAATATTTTATTCGAAGTAGGTAGCAGTGTACACTTTTCGAACGTCATTCTTTTATCTACCTAATACGAGGTTCCTACCACTCGGAACTCGTATATACCCGCCGCCGTTTCGGGAAGTGTTTGCGGAGTGAGAAGAAACGGCGCGGCGGGCCCTAAAGAAACTCCCTCCAACACATTAAAAAAAAAGTCTTATATTCTATTACATTTTAATGCTAGGTCAATAAATGAATTATACAATGTCATGTCTGTAAATAAAGAAAGAAAGGATTCAAAAGAAATAAAAGTAAAAGTTATTTGTAGCTAATGACTAACAATTCCAAAAACCAATGACAAGAGCAGGCCAGTTCACACGGACAGCACCCGATCACGAGTATAACGCGAGAGTCAGCCATCGCTCCCCTCAACCATATTTGAGGGAAGGGAACGACCCGGCTCCCGATACGCCACCACTTGGCCGCGTCGTGTCGCGCAGTTCCGCTGCATTCTTACCTTTAGCCGCCCTATCCACAAGGTATAGACGACAGTTACCTGGTGTTACACTAAGCATCGCCCGCGGTTACGTGTAGGGCATACACTGGGGACCTTTATTTATTTACTAGCTTCCGCCCGCGACTTCGTCTGCGTAGAATTGAATTAGAATTGAATCCAGAGAGAAAGAAAATGTTAAGGTGACGGCATCTAGTGATGAAGTGGAAATTGTGAGTTTTTAAGCATTTCACTGGGAATTTTTAAGTTTTTCTGGATAAAAAGTATCCTATGTGTTAGCCGAGTGCTTCACCTATCTACCTACAAAATTTCATCCAAATCCATTCAGTAGTTTCGGCGTGAAAGCGGAACAAACTCACAAACAAATAAACAAACAAACAAACATCCATGCTTTCGCATTTATAATATTAGTGAGATGAGATTTATTCAAATAAATAACATCGGGTTCTTATTTTACATAATATTATCAAATAGGTATTCATACTAAAAAAAATATTTATGTACGTTAAAAACCCATATCTTCCTCACTGCAGGGACACGGGGCCAAGTCCGGATTGGTGGAGGTTGTGAGGCTAGTGGCCATCCCAACCCAATGTCAGAAGTTTAAGACCACTAACAGTCCCTAACCCCATCCATGTTATGACCGTGTCTGTTAAGTGTCCACAATAAAGAGAATGTTTGTTTTGTATATACATAGGTGGAGCACTTCAGCAAATACAGCCTGACGGACTCCGATGAAGAGGACGAGATCACGCCGGAGGTGATGAAGCGGCAGCTGGTCAATCAGCAGCTGCAGAAGACTGCGCCCCCAGGTAACGTGTCTACGTTTAATTTTAAAATGTTCAAAATTTCTTCCATGTTTCGAATGGTATCAAAATCAGCCAGGTACAAACAGTACAAACGTTTTTATGACAACTTTATACCTACATAATTGACCACTCTGAATACGTTAAAAACAACCGACTTCAATAGCAACAACTCCAACTTTGCTATGTTTTTGTTGATTTTCTCAAAAACTGCTGAATCGATTTCGATAAAATTTATATGTTATTTATATTATACCCTTTTAAACAAAAAAAGAATTTTCCAAATCGGTTCAGGCGTCTTCGAGTAATCGGTTAACATACATAAAAAAAAAAAAGATTCCGATGAATTGAGAACCTCCTCCTTTTTTTGAAGTCGGTTAAAAATACGAAGACTTTCTCCGACCTATTACAGTAATACCCCACTTTACGCGAGTGATACGTTCTGCAAAAACTCGCATTAAGTGAAATTCGCGTACATAGGAGTTTGCATTTAAACATAGTCAAAAATCAGTACAAAATGCAAATCGATACTTTAATTCTAAAAACACATTGTGCAGAATTACATTACGCATTTGTTTTACGAGAAATGTATCTATTGAAAATATTTTATCCGTGTAAAGCGAGGTATTATAGTCGGTGACTGACTCGGTGGCTAAGTGGTTAGCGATCCTGACCTCTGATCCGAGAGTCGTGGGTTCGATCCCCACACAGGGCAAACTTTTCTGTGATGAGCAGAATTGTTTGCTCTGAGTCTGGGTGTATTATATCTATATATGTATGTATTTAAATGTATATGTGTATATATATCAGTCTCTGGTTCCCAAGATACAGGGAATCCTAGTTTGGGGCCAGATGACCGTGTGTGATTTGTCTCAGATATTATTATTATTATTATAGTGCGGTTTTGGCGTAAAACCGAATCCGCGCGTAACTGGTTCGCGTAAAACGGGGTGTTACTGTATTATCGTGGTAAGACACAGTGCATATTTTCAGGGTGTGAGTCTTTATAACAAATTACCTACAGAATTCAAAACTATTATGAGCGCGTCGATCTTTAAAATCAAGGTTAGATGCTTCTTGTTGCAAAGGTGTTACTATAGCATCAAGGAATTTGTTGAAGATAAAATTTAATGTTTTAATATTTATGTATTTTTAATTTATATCCTTGGACATTCTTCTTCTTCCTCGTCGTATCCTCATGTCTGAGGGACGTGACCATCATGGGTCGCACGTGCCACCACAGCTCTCCAGGCCGCTCGGTCTTGAGCACGGTGAATGTTGGCCTGCAGTGTCATCCCGGTGTCGGCCTTGGACATTAGAAACTTATTAAGTATTATGAATTTTCAGTTATTGACATGAATGGTTATGCTTTATGACATTGGCATTGTAGTAAAATGAAATTGGGTGTGAAATGTTTTGTATTTTGTGTATTTTAATTTATGCTGAATAGAACTTAATTTTAATTTTTATTGTTTTTAATGTTATGTATTACTATTTTTTAATCCTTTTTATTGTGATATTTTTATTTAAGTACTGTTACAATGAGTTTAATATACTGACTTTTAATTTTAACTACAATCTTATTTTTATATTATTTGTTATGTATACTTTAATTTCAAACACAATCGTGTATTGTTCGTGAATAAATAAATTGGAAAAAAAAATGTAATTGAATATGTCTGGCTAGCCAGGTTATACGAATATCCCTAACTCTGGTGAAGGTAGCGGGAAGCCGCTGGACGCGGGCAGCGCAGGAGCGGTCGGCGTGGAAATCCTTGGGGGAGGCCTTTGTCCAGCAGTGGACGTCTTTCGGTTGATGATAATGAAGGATCGGCAAAACATTGATAGCGTGGTGTTGCGAATGCCCAGTTAGGCAGTCAGCATTTTGCCATCCTGTTTAGTAATTTAAAAAAATTGAGTGCTCCGCCGCCGTCGCATCGTCCTTTTTGTAGAGCTTCTGCCCGCGACTTCGTCTGCGTGAATTTTAGAATTGGATCCAGAGGGAAAGAAAATGTTGAGGTGGCGCCATCTAGTGACGAAGTGGAAATTTTAAGTTTTTAAACATTCCTACGGGAACCCTTAAGTTTTCCGGGATAAAATCCTATGCGTTAGCCGGGTACTTTATCTATCTACCCACCAAATTTCATCCAGATCCGTTCAGTAATTTCGGCGTGAAAGCGGAACAAACAAAGAAACAAACAAACAAACATCCATACTTTCGCATTTATAATATGAGTGAGATGCGGGTAGCGGAAACTCAGTTATTCTCTGACATTACCTTTTCTCCTACAGCCCCACCAAAACCCCCAGCGACAGCGTCCGCCGGTCTCGGTGGGCTAGGGGGGCTGGGGGCCATGGCCACCGCTCCCCTGGGCGGGCTGACATCGGTCCCCCTGGTCCCCGGCGCCGGCCCCTCCCCGTTTGGCGACGAGAATCTGTACGCCATGCATCAGACGTCGCTGAATTTGCTCAATGGAGCCGGGAAAGGTAGGACTGAAGTATACCATTGATATTTATATTTGATTTGTATGATTATTACATTATGGATAAATGCACTGGTGGACTAAAAAATCGACCCAAGATTTGTTGCTCGACTTTTGAAAAAATAACTCAGTCTACAAAACTGCTAAACACTAAAAGCAAAAAACTAGAAAACCACCAAACTAAAATCATAAACAGTAAACGCACAGTTTTTGAACTTTTGGTTTAGTTTTATTTTGCTAGATTGAGTTAATTTTCCAAAAGTCGTGCATGAAACTTTGAGTCGATTATTTTGTCCATGAGTATAGATAGAAATATATATCTTGAGGCGAGAGTGAAGAGTGGCCAGTCCGGATTGGTGAGGGTTGTGGGGCTAGTGGCCAACCCGTGTCAGAAGTTTCAAGCCGCCTGTAAGGCCTGGACTTAGGATTCTAGTCAGAACTCTAACTGGCCACTGCAAGCTTAACAAACATCTCTATCAAATGAAGCTTGCAGATACGGACGAGTGCCGATTCTGCCTCGAGGAAGAGGAAACTCCTCTTCATATACTCTGCGAGTGCGAGGCACTGGTCCAAGCCAGAAGCCGATCTCTAGGTGGACCGATGGTAACTCCAGAGGTCATTAGGGAACTCGATCCCAAGTGCATCCTACAGTTCATTAGAACTATTGGCCTTGAGGATATAATTTAACAGGGGCAGTGATCACAATAGATCTACCCAGGTCGCAGTGATTCAATAGCCCTATCCCTTGGTCCTGTACCCCTTTACCCCCAAATAATAATAATAAGGCCTCTGATATGGCTTAACGACTGCCATTTAGCGATAGCAACCGGCACCCACGGCTTAACGTGCCTTGTGAAGCATGTGGGCTGTAGGGAGGTAAAGTAAACCACTGTTTAGCGCAACGTACGACGTATAATGAATGTCTCTCAAAGCGTTACACTGATATTAATAATAACTTAAGAGCTAGTTTGGTGACGTAGGCGGCGCATACACTACAACGGAAACGGTCGAGATCAATGCCAACAACACTCAAACCCATCCAGGTTATGACCGTGTCTGTAGCCAGTTTACAAATGTGATCGACGTGACCAAGCAAGCCGCACTGAGCAGCGATCGCTTGTCGTATAGTAGTAATCATATATTTATTTTTATTTATTGAACAGAACACAAACAGTCATAATTGTTTAATCTTTAACCGTGGGAGAGCCATGCTTCGGCACGAATGGGCCGGCTCGACCGGAGTGATACCACGGCCTCACAGAAAACCGGCGTGAAGCAACGTTTGTTGTGTTTCGCCGAGTGAGTGAGGGTACCGGAGGCCCAACCCCCCCTCCCCCTCCCCATTCCCCCATCCCCCATCCCATTTCAAAGGTCGGCAAACGCACTTGTGATTCCTCTGGTGTTGCGGGTGTCTATGGGCGGCGGTAATCGCTTACCATCAGGTGATCCGTCTGCTCGTTTGCCACCTATCACATAAAAATAAAATAAAAATCTAACAAGGATATTTTTTATGCAAATAGACCTGGAGGTTCATAACTTAAATTATTTTATCATTTTTTACAGCATTCGACATGGATACCACTGAAGACAACACAGAATCTCAGAGTCTTTATCAAGACAGTCACAGAGGTATGTGAAATCTTTGTTTAACCTTTCCAACAATGTGAATGTGAATGTTTCTATGTATACTTCATTCCAATCAAAAAAAAGCAAAACGTAAACAAACTTACTATGGAACTGACGCATGTCAATGTCATCTGCATACTATGTTTGTTTACCTTTTGCTTTTTTTTGATTGGAATGAACCATAATGTGTATGCGCCTGATAAGGTAGTTTTAAATGAGACTATTTAAGTGCGACATCTACTGGAAATGTGACTGACTTAATGTCCTAAGTCCCCTAGAGGGCGTCTAGTGCTTCGCCACTGCGTTCTATGTTGGGCTACGCGCTTCACTTCGGGCCATGATAACCCGATCTTCTTTACATCAGCTGCCACTGAGTGCCGCCCGGATTGTTTGGGACGGCCACGTCTTTTCTTCCCTTGTGGGGTCCACTCTAGCGCCTGTCTAGGTATATGGGTGGGGTCCCTTCTGAGAGTGTGGCCGATCCAGGTCCACTTGCGACGAGCGATCTGCTGACCAATCGGTGTTTCACGACACATTTCCCAGAGTTGCTCGTTGGAAATTTTCTCGGGCCAGAAGATTCCGAGTATCTGCAAATGTACTGTACTTTAATTCATATAATACATAATAAAGCGTCTTCCCGCGACCTTCACCAGGTCGTCGGTCCACCGAGTGGGGCCTGCCTACACTGCGTTTTCCGGTGCGCGGTCGCCACTCGAGAACTTTGCTGCCCCAACGGCCATCTGTTCTACGATGTTTTTTTTTTGACTGTTATTATTTTATCTCGCAGCGTACGGTGTGAAGAGTCCAACGAGTGAGCTGGCGCGCTTAGAGAACCGCCAGAGCCACAACGTTCAACTGATGAAGGCCTCCCTCTATGCTGATACCGGTGAGTTCAAGTCTTTTTCTACAAGCTGTAACTAAAAGGTGTGATGATACTTCCAGGTGGACTTCTACTCATTAAACTGAACAACAACAACAAAAACTACTACTACTACTTGTTTCTGTTCTACAACTTTGTTGAAATAGCAAAAAATGTCGTGCTTTTCATACAAATCGATCAGCTGGCGAGCCAAGTTTGTATGAAAAGTCCAATCTCTGAATGGACAAAGCGTTCCGAGTTTTAATATTTGTTATAACATCTTACCCCATAAAGTATTGAAATTGAGTGACGTTCTTTTATATCCAATCCTTGCTAGTCTTTTCCCTTACATCTTAGCTTTCTAAGGTCTATTCAATTTTGCCTAAGTCATCAGTTCCCGTCTCATCGCATGATGCAACGGCTTCCCAGCCAGTCCTGTCCCGACCGTGGCGCAGTACACACGTCTACTCAGACAACAGTTTTCTCTAATTTTCCAAACCAAATGCAAGTCATTTCTTTATTATATACTTTTCAACATCATTCGTTTTTTTTAAATCTCAAACAGTTCTAAATTCCCGTCTAACAGTTCTAAATGATATTTGATTGTTTCAAACTGTTTTGGTGGAAGATAAATAAATAGCGCCTTTTTCAGTTTTTTATGAAAACTCGTCCTCAATGTAAGGTCCTTAACGGAGATGACAAGTAAACGTGCACGTTCGTTCAGTGATGAAAAGACCGTTCCGTTTCTTGGTTACTATACAGGGTGTAACAGAAAGGTGTGATAATACTTCAAGGTGGGCTTTTACCCATCAAACTGAACAACTTTTGTTCTACAACTTTGTTCAAATCGCAAATTTTATTTTTGGACTTTTCATACAAATCGATCAGCTGGCGAACCAAGTTTGTATGAAAAGTCCGAAAATTTCTTTGCGATTTCAACAAAGTTGTAGAACAAAAGTTGTTCAGTTTGATGCGTAAAAGACCACCTTGAAGTATTATCACACCTTTCTGTTACACCCTGTATATCTTGTCAGCGCGTGACGTCACAGGGATACAAATGAAAGTTATTGTCTTTTTCGATTTTTATACTCAATCTTTTACTTTTTCGAGTGGGAAATAAAAAAAATATGGCTTTAAATGAAAATATCTTGAAATGTTTTATTTTTATTTTCATGCCTTATAAAAAACTTAGCTTACCCAATTGTAGTCGTTACAATTAAGGGATATCGCGACTTTTTTACGGCGACAATGCCTCTTTTTTGCCACCTCCATGGTCTAGTAGCTAGACTGCTTGCTTCACTTCCTACGAGGTCGCGGGTTCGATTCCCGATGGGGTCCAACTTTGTAGGACTCAGTTTAGTCGGTGGTAGGTGGTGTTTTCTGATCCCGCATGGCCAGCTATCATCATCTTCTCTACCCATTTTATATTAATAGTGTTTTTAACCGACTTAAAAAAAAAGTTCTCAGTTTGACCTGTATGTATGTATGTATCTATGTATGTTTGTCCGTGATTATCTAGCGTTTGAATGAACCGATTTTAATGCGGTTTTCAGAAAAGTATTTGTGTCTTAAAGTAAGCAATAAAAATTACATTATGAAACCTTGGGTAACACCTGGTCTATTGAAATGCATTAAAAAACGAGACTTTCTTCACCAGGAGGCCAAAAATAACTTATCAAATCCATGTGCACAGCAAAAATATAAACAGTTTAGAAATTGGTGCAATAATATTCTACAAAACTTGAAAAATCGACATGACAGGGACAAAATTGTAAAAGCAGGAGGAAATTGCAAAAAAATGTGGGGTGCAATTAAAGAGATTTGCAATATAAAAAGTGATAATAAAGACAAAAAACATCTACTTACAGCCTCTACTCACCATAAAACGACTCTCAATCGAGTAAATGATTACTTTTCAACTGTAGGAGAAAATTTTGCTTCAAAAATTCTTAAAAATATCGGGAACTAAAAAAAGAAGTCCAACAACATTTCTGTCCAAACAGCTCTCCACATTCCTTTTTCTTAAAACCTACGGATGACATTGAAATCATGAAGTTTATAGACAATCTGAAATCAGGCACCGCTCCGGGATGGGACAATATAAGCCCAGATATTCTTAAACGTTTCAAACACCAACTAGTGAGACCAATTACGTTTTTTATGCAATTTAAGTATGATATCAGGCATTGTTCCTGCACATATGAAAATGGCTAATGTATGCCCCATTTTAAAAGCTGGGGATGTACTTGAGCCATCCAATTATAGGCCTATATCTCTCCTGAGTTCTCTTGCAAAAATACTGGAAAAAGTAGTTAATAAACGACTTCTGAGCTTTTTAGAAAAAGAGGAGATATTTTCAGAGAGACAATTCGGATTTCGCATAGCCAGGTCGAAGGAGGACGCTATAACAAATATAGTAGATTTGATTACAGAGAAACTAGATAGGGGTTTTAAATGCATCGGAGCTTTCCTCGACCTAGCTAAAGCATTTGATACAGTCTCTAGACCTATATTATTAGCAAAACTTGAAAAACTTGGTATTCGCGGTCTTCCGTTAACGTGGTTTTGCTCATATTTATCGTTCCGCAAGCAAAGAGTTCGTGTGGATAGTGTCTTTAGCTCTACTAGAGAGGTGAAGTTTGGCGTTCCGCAGGGAAGCGTATTGGGGCCTACATTATTTCTACTCTATATCAATGACCTGCTTTCTGTAAGTTTAACACAAGCTGACATATTTGCATTTGCAGATGACACTGCTATTGTCTTCTATGACAGAACTTGGGACGGTGTTGCTGCTGTTGCTCAAAATGGCCTTCATACAGTAGCTAATTGGTTACAACATAACCTCCTAACGCTTAATACTGCAAAAACCAAAATAATTTGTTTTCAAATGAAGAGCCGCCAAAAAACTGACAATGCCATTAAAATCAGGCTCCATACTTGTGACAATGTGTCCTACTGCACTGCTTGCCCGACGCTTGAACAGGTTCATGATGTTAAATATCTTGGGGTTACCGTAGATAAAAACCTAAACTGGGAAAAGCAGATTTTTCAATTAAGTAATCGAGTTCGTAAACTACTATATACCTTTAAGATTCTAGGACGAATTGCGGACAAAAATATAACCACACAAATATATACAGCTCTATGTAGGTCAATTTTGGAGTATGGAATTGTAGCCTGGGGATCTGCCAGTAAAACACACCTTATTAAATTGGAACGATCCCAACGCGCTGTACTTAAAGTTGCGAATAAAAAACCTATCCGTTACCCAACCGATAAACTTTACAGAGAATGTGAACAACTAAGGGTAAGACAACTATATATTATATCCGCTGTGATGAGATTCCACAAAACTGCCATCGAAACCATTGCCCATGCTACGGCACGTAGAAAACAGTGGAAAGTACCCAAAACTAATAATTCTTTTGCGCAAAGGTCTTTTTACTTCTTAGGCCCTTTTTTGTACACAAAACTAAATAACATACATAATTTCCTGGCTATGACTCGCAAACGTAGCAAAAACATCCTGCAGACATGGATGCTAACAATGGATTACAACGCAACTGAAAATCTAATAAACATGGTGTCTTAAACTCACACACCCACACAGGCAGACAACACAATCTCTCTATCACGCTTATGACATACAAGCTTCCATCACTTATAATTAGAATTAGAAGCGCTTCATCCTCACACACACACACACACACACACACACAAGCGTGCGCGCTCGCAGGCACGCGCGCGTGCGTGTTACTCTGACTGCACTTTATAGGAACTCAAACCTGACTCCTACATTACAGGGAATCCTAGCGTAGGAGGAAGGGGACCTCGGATATACAGTATAAATTTTCTATCACTATAATATGAAATATATGTCACTGTATTTTATAAACCTTTCTATGAACTAAGGCTACTTTTTGGTACTTTTTTATGCATGTTTGTAATTTATTATATTTTATACAACGCGTCATTTCTTTTATATGAGTATACATGTTCTTCTAGTTTTATACTTTAAGTTACATGAACTATCTCAGTATATCTAAAATATATAGAATGTGTAAACTGTCCTTCTTCCACAACACAGGGTATCCTAGTGTGGAAGACGGATTTCTTGAAACATGTACTACAACAATAATAGAATACTGTATAGATTTAAGTTTTTAAGAAATAAATAAAATAAATAAAATAAAATAAAATAATAAATAAATAAAACATTTAGGTGAAGGTTTTAGTATTTTAACCGACTTCAAAAAAGGAGGTTCTCAGTTTGACCCGTATGTTACGCGATTGAAGTCGGTTTTTTAACGCTTTCAGCGTTGTCGATTATAATTGATTCATTCATTATTTTACAGAAATGGACGATGACATATCAGTGTCGACGGGGGACCAGCAAGTGCCGCGGGGGGCGCCGCTATTAGCGCCGGTTACCATGGTAACGGTGACGTCACAGCAACAAGACGATGACGTCATGGAGATGCGGGAGCCGGCGCACTACCCGGTGCTGGCTACTGAAGGTGAGGTCGTATTATAGGGAGGAGGGAAAGAGCGTTGATAGCTCCGCGGTAGTGATTCGGACCTGCTGTGATAGGTCTGTCATTGAGTTTTTCGAAATTTACCTAAGTACGAATATTATGTATGTTATGTAAAAGACTCAAAATTTATTTATGAAGGTTACACGTCCATGTTTGGGTCACAGAAATCTATACTTCATTCCAATAAAAAAAAGCAAAACGTAAACAAACTTATTATGGAGCTGACACATGTCAATGTCATCTGCATACTACGTTTGTTTACCTTTTGCTTTTTTTTTATTGGAATGAACTATATATGTGTTCGACTTAATCGGTCCAGTAGATTCGGAGTAAATTGGCTGTGACAGACAGACGGATATCGAATGATCCCATAAGGGTTTTAAGGCGGATAGACAGTCACACGAGTGATCCAAAAAGATAAGATTTTTTTTTCCTTTTGAGGTACGGGACCCTAAAAACCATTAATGTTGCATGTAATATTTTATGTTTTCCTCTCTCTCTCTCTCTTTCTCTCTCCCTCCCCTCTCTTGCTATCCCTACCACCATCTCTCTCCCTGGTAGGTTCCTCATTACTGTTATTTATCTCTTCCGAGGATTTCAGTCTGTGCTGGGTTTGAGTCTTGCTATTTATCTTTCGATTCAATTCCATGGTCGCTTCCACAAATTGATATAAAAACATTTATATTTTGTTGCAGAGATACAGATGAAACCTCTGATAGTGCGTCCTCACACAATAGTGCTCAAGTACCACAGGAAAGTGCCGCCTTTCAAACAAACTATTGCCGGTAAGTAACGATACCATATATTGTATTAAAGTACAAAATAGGGAACCTTACAGTTCACAAGCCATATCGTCCCCACTGCAGGGGCACGGGTCTCTTCCCATACTTCAGGAAGGTTAGGCCATACTCTACACACGGGGGCCAAGTCCGGATTGGTCACAAGGGAACCTTACAGATATGACAAGAACAGAATAGGGAAACTCCGAATGTAGAATATAAAAACTTGAGTATTCTTTAAATAAAGATAAAAGAAAAGAAAAACTCCACCGAGTGGGCATTCCTCTCAACTCGGTGGTTCGATGACCGAGGTTGTCGGAAGCCGTTGGATGCGAGCAGCACAGGACCGGCCTTCCAGCAGTGGACGTCTTTTGGCTAATGATGATTTATTTATTTAGTTATCTTTTATGATTTTATCCATTTTTTTCTTATTATAACATGTACATTGTTTTCTCATAGGTCGTCTGGACGCGGCGTGTATAGCCGACATGGCGGTGTGTCGCGCGCGGCACTCCCGCGTCGGCTTCGGGCCCTCGAACCACCTGGTCTACGTCACCTCCTACGACTCCATCAGCGACCTGCCCAAGAGTAGGTGTTCTATCTGTGTGTTCCCACTCTTCAGAGAAAAAGAAGGTACCTTTAAAAAAGAGCGTACTCCCATATCAAAGGCCGGCAACGCACTTGTGACTCCTCTGGTGTTGCGGGTGTCTATGGGCGGCGGTAATCGCTTACCATCAGGTGGTATCCGTCTGCTCGATTGCCACCTATAAAGACGCGCAGAGTAGCCCAAAGAATAATGGCAAACTGCCATATATTAATTTACCTGGATTAAATTTGTTAAAGTATAAAAATACAAAAAGCTATCCATAACGTATTCCTTCAAGAATTAAGACTCTCTGAACCAGAGAAAAAAGATAAAGAGAATAATTTCCTTACACTAAAAGTGAAACAAGAAATAATCTTCTACAATTGTGAAGTATCTAGCGAATGGCAACACTAAAAGCACAACAATGACATTTGCTCAGGGCCGAGTTCAATGGGTACACCCTGAGAGCAACTGTTGTTGTTATGTACTTTCCCTTTCGCACTTACGAGATTTGTATTAGGCTATCCTGCTGTCAAAGTGAACGGTGCTGTCTGATCGTACCCTCGGAACGCGCTACGGGACCAGTAACTACACTTCCAGTCAACTAAACTTCCAAAAAGAATTAATTTATTTCCTCCGGTTGCAGTAACCATACTGACTTATTTAAAAATCAAGAGTAAATATTTAAATTCTTTTTGTTTTCGTCTTTATTTTATACGTTTTAAAAAGTCAGGTATGATCTTGCCATAATTCTTTATATTGAAAAATAATTAAGAAAATGCCATTCCCATGCGAGCGTCCAAATACGCGGCTTAAACGGCCGTGTCTCTTGATTGCGTTGGCATATTTTTTCACAGCTTCAAGTAATCGCAGGCCTGAGTATTTGATAAAGAGTTCAAAACATGTGTGATTATGAATTTATACGGAATTAACCCTCGGTGCGCGAGTCCGACTGCCGAATGCGAATTGACCATTGTTGGTTACTTGGGGAAAGTTGCTCAGTTTCATGAATAGAAGCCACTGTGAAGTTTTGGTGCGGGGTCCAAAAATAATCCTGTATGTATCCTATTATGAAAAGCCCGTTTTTTCTTTCTCTAAAAATAGATTTATTTCAATATTTGTCTCTGTCCCCGGCAGAGGCGGAGCTATGTGACCTGGGTCGGTACACTCGCGGCCGCTGCGAGGACGACTGGAGCGAGCCCGCCGTGGTGCGGCTTGCCCTTGGGCGGGACAGCGATCCCTTGCAGGTGTGATATACTGTAGATGTCACGAATATTCCGCTACTATTCGATATTCGGCTACTTTTTTGACTATTCGGTAGTTGGCCGAATATTGCGAACCGTTCGGCCGAAAACCGAATACCAAATCATGAAAAAACACCGCATAATATTACTCACAAGAGCCCTGGATTTTTTGGAGTACAAAAAACGCAAAGCGGCCCAGCGTTTCCTTATCTCCGTTCCAGGCAGTGCAGTGTCTGGTTACTCCAGACACTGCACTGCCTGGAATTGCAATTGAATCGCAGTAAATCGTCTGTAATAAATGCAGAGGCCATCGATGATGATTGAACTTTCACATCCTAAAGTTTCATATCCGTAATTTTTAGTTTTATTATAAAATCCCTCGTCAACAGGACATCATCGCCCGGCAACTGGAGACGCTTCTAGAACATTCTACACTATCAGACTGCGGTCCCGAGCAGTGCCCGCGCGCCGCCGCGGCCGCCGCGCCCGCGCAGAGACGCAGTGCGTTAACGCTGCTGAGGAGACACTGCGAGGGCCGCGCCGCGCCGCCTCGGGTGAGGATCTAGAATGTTCCAGACGAGTGTGGCTATATTAGAGTGCAGCGGCGCGAAACGAGGGAGCTTCTAGAATGTTCTAGTCCAGTTCTATAAACAGGTATACAGCTCTACTGTAAATGGCGCAGTGGTGGGAAACCAGGAAGATTGTAGAATGTTTTAGTTTAGTTGTATGAGTGGTGTACAGTTTAACTGAGCTGGCAGCCAAGGGCTACAGAACAGGGTAGAAGCGGGCAAAGAAGGAGATTCTAGAACTTTCTTTCAGGTATAATACGTGACTGAGCGGAAGCGCCACGCGTTAACGTTGCTGATAAGACACTGCGGGATCGCGCCGCTGTGCCACGGGTGTGACACTAAAACAATATAATAATAATAATGACGCTTTCTCTCCTCGTCGCACTGACCTCCAGCCGACTGTGCTTCTGCTGGAGTAGCTCCTGCCACTTCGCCTAGCGCGAAGTGGTCAGAGTAGCCCAAATTCATGTTTCAAAATAATAATAATAATATCTGGGACAAATCACACACGGTCATCTGGCCCCAAACTAGGATTCCCTGTATCTTGGGAACCAGAGACTGATATACATACACATATACTTTTAAATACATACATATATAGATTAAATACACCCAGACTCAGAGCAAACAATTCTGCTCATCACAGAAAAGTTTGCCCTGTATGGGGATCGAACCCACGACTCTCGGATCAGAGGTCAGGATCGCTAACCACTTAGCCACCGAGTCAGTCATCTTCTTCATCACCAATCTTTCAAAGTGGGCAATAACTCCCCCTTGTGGGCGCTGAAGGCCTTCAGTGGGGCGTTAAGGGGCTCAGAAATAAAGGGGGCGATGACTGATTTGTGTTTTTCTTCGAATATTCTAAAACCATATCTTGCACTCTAGGCCAAAAGTTTAATGCCATCTTAGTAATTTTCAACCGACTTCAAAAAAAGGAGGAGGTTCTCAATTCGTCGGAATCTTTTTTTTTTTTTTTTTATGTATGTTCACCAATTACTCGAAGACGCCTGAACCGATTTCGAAATTTTTTTTTTGTTTGAAAGGGTATACTTCACAGGTGGTCCCATATTAATTTTATCGAAATCGATTCAGCGGTTTTTGAGAAAATAAAAAAAAACATAGCAAAATTGGAGTTGTTGCGATTGAAGTCGGTTGTTTTTAACGTATTCAGCGTGGTCAATTATGAGTGCTCCTGTTAGTAAGAAATCATCATTTAAAATGTAAGTTTTAACTCAGAACATTATGTTGTCCGAATTCTGTTGTTCTGTTGTTGTGTTCTAATGTTATCAAACATGGCGTCTACTAACCAAACCAAGCAACGCCTTAATTATTGTTATTTGAGTGCACTGTAAAACACTTTTAAATGTTCGGCACTGGTTTATTTCAAATTTTATGGTGAAGTTACACAGTTTACTCAGAGATTACAATTTTAAAAGGCAAATAACTGAGAGGTAAGGTGCGTGTACATTGCTAAACTTGACGGAACGAAAGAGAAAGATATCATGCGATAATTGACCACGCTGAATACGTTAAAAACAACCGACTTCAATCGCAACAACTCCAATTTTGCTATGTTTTTGTTGATTTTATCAAAAACCGCTGAATCGATTTCGATAAAATTTATATGGGACCACCTGTGAAGTATACCCTTTCAAACAAAAAAAGAATTTTCGAAATCGGTTCAGGCGTCTTCGAGTAATCTGTGAACGTACATAAAAAAAAAATAAAAAAATAAGATTTCGACGAATTAAGAACCTCCTCCTTTTTTTGAAGTCGGTTGAAAAGGATATAATGTCAAATTTGTTAGCTACGTTCCAAAACACTTTAGCAGATCTGTCAATATTTAGAAAGTGAATGCTAGATTAACTTGTGCTTATGGTTTTTAAGAAAATCTTAAATGGTGTCATTCTGGTTAATTTAATTAGATTTATTCATATAATGAATGCCAAGTGTACAATAATAATAATAATAAAGCCTTTATTTGCCAAACAACTACAAAGGGAAATACTTAAATATATTACAGTTCATTATTTAATAAAATGTACCTTTTTTATATTAGGTTAGATTTCGTTACAATTTAAAAAGATTTATTTACTGACCATTATTCATGCAAAAAAAATGATTATATTATTCCTAGTTTCTTAATAAACTAAAGTTAAGTTTAATTTTTTTACTATCCTATATCATACATGTAGTTATTTGGTCTCGCCAGAGATGGCAAAGGCCTCCTCCATCTTGCGCCACTCCAGTTTACAATAAATGTCAGAGAATAATAAGTAAGGGGCTATCTGAACTAGTTCGTCTGTCCGCAGTACGGGGTGTCCACCAGTTATTGTCACGAGGTTTTCAAGCTGTGCGAAGCGCTGTGGGGCGCTGATTTGGAGAATGATGGTAAGGAATCAAAATCAAAACGTTTTTTGTTTAAGTAGATGATTTGCACATACTTTTAAATAAGTTTAAATAATAATAATATCTGGGACAAATCACACACGGTCATCTGGCCCCAAACTAGGATTCCCTGTATCTTGGGAACCAGAGACTGATATACATACACATATACTTTTAAATACATACATATATAGATATAATACACCCAGACTCAGAGCAAACAATTCTGCTCATAACAGAAAAGTTTGCCCTGTCGAACCCACGACTCTCGGATCAGAGGTCAGGATCGCTAACCACTTAGCCACCGAGTCAGTCGCTAAATGTTTGTTTTGTCTTTATAGAATTTTACAACGCGTTTACAGTTCATATAGTCCCCACAGCACGGGGAAGGGTCTCTTCCTATCCCTAGGGAAGTGCAGTAAAGAAACGCAATTTCCCCCCCCCCCCCCTCGCTCTTGAGTAGGCTCATGTATTGTGACAGCAAGGAAAATAAAGCAGTGAATTTATTTCATTTGTTTAAATCATCAGTCTATTAGTGTTTAATTAATCACAAACGGCTAAACAACAAGACTCAACAGGAAGGTTAGGCTGTACTCCACTCCACACACGGGGGCCAAGTCCGGATTGGTGGAGGTTGTGGGGCTACTGGCCAACCCCAGTGTCAGAAGTTTTCAAGCCGCCTATACCGCCATAAAGCCTTTGACATGGCTTAATGATTGCTATCTAGTGATTCAGTGCGGCTTGTGTGGTCGCTTCGATCACGCGGGTTAACTGACTACAGACACTGTCATAACCTAGATGCGCTTGACTCGACCGTTTCCGTGCTTCGCATGTTAATATAGTAATTATTTTAACTGTGGGAGAGCCATGCTTCGGCACGAATGGGCCGGCTCGACCGGAGTGATACCACGGCCTCACAGAAAACCGGCGTGAGCTTGTGTTGTGTTTCGCCGAGTGTGTGAGGGTACCGGAGGGCCAACCCCCCCTCCCCCCTCCCCATTCCCCCATCCCATTTCAAAGGTCGGCAACGCACTTGTGACTCCTCTGGTGTTGCGGGTGTCTATGGGCGGCGGTAATCGCTTACCATTAGGTGATCCGTCTGTTCGTTTGACAGCTATCACATAAAAAAAAAAAATATATTATGATTTCCTCATCAGGCGTACCAGGCACAGACGAGATATCCATAGTGAATCGACATCGGCGTTTCCTGGAATGGCTGACAGCGCACGTCGCAGAGGTCACTGACCGCGAGCTGGCGCGGCCGCGCGCCGCCGAGCCCGAGGACGGTGAGTTGGATGTTGATGTTTGGCGGTAATATTTAGTTAACGTCGTCACCGATAATTCTATACCTTGATAATTATCTAGATCGTAATAAAAATCATAAAACAATACAAGTTTTGAAATTATCACGCATTCATATCGCTTTATGTGTATCCTAATGCGATTTGCAGCTTCCGCGCATAAACAATCGCGTCCAGAAAAAGCGCGATTTTTGAAAAACTTTATAAAATCTTTCACAAATATTGTGTTCATTATAAGTACTTACAGAATACTTAAAACTACACTGCTGGACTGAAAAATCGACTCAAGATTTGTTGCTCGACTTTTGAAAAAATAACTCAGTGTACAAAACTGCTAAACACTAAAAGCAAAAAACTAGAAAACCATCAAACTAAAATCATAAACAGTAAACACACAGTTTTTGAACTTTTGGTTTAGTTTTATTTTGCTAGATTGAGGTAATTTTCCAAAAGTCGTGCATGAAACTTTGAGTCGATTTTTTTGTCCATGAGTATATTTGTATTTTGGTTTAGTTTTATCACTATTATAATAAAATGAAATTACCATCTGTAAGACAAAAATTGAAAAGATCAAATTAAGAATCAGCAGTGATAATTATCCTATAATTATCAAAGAGAATAATTATATTCATAATATCGAGCCCTGACTATTTATCCTACTATTTTTGCAGCAATTAAATGCTGTCAATAAATTCGTTTTCATTTACAAATATAAAAAAAACTATTCTATTCTAGTCTATTCTATTGTCCCCAGAGCACGACGGGCACAGCGCCCAGGTGTGGACCCTGTTACTCGGCGGACGGGTGCTGGAAGCCTGCAAGGTGGCGCGTGAGCACGGGGACTTGAACCTGGCGCTGCTCATAGCGCAGGCGGCGGGTGAGCGGCTGCTTGTTGCTACTGTTTGTTGCCAGCATCACCCAAAATATGTCTGCTGAACAAAGCCGGACTTGGCCCCCGTGTGTGGATTATGGCGTAACCTTCCCAAGTTATGGGAATACCCCGTTACCAAGCCCCTGCAGTTGTTCCACTGTTGGACAAAGGCCCACCCTAAGGATTTCCACACCGACCGGTCCTGCGCTGCCCGCATTCAGCGGCTTCCCGCTACCTTCACCAGTCGTCGGTCCCCGAGTGGGGTCTGCCTACGCTGCGTCTTCCGGTGCGCGGTCGCCACTCGAGAACTTCAATTCCCCAACGGCCATCTGTTCTACGAGCTACATATGTGCTATGTTTTTGTTGTGTTAGCAATTAGTTCTTTTTTTTCAATTCCCTATACTAAATCTGAATAGTAAATCAAGAATTTGTATAGGAAACTGAAAAAAAAAATTGTACAGATAGGATTTTTGTCAATATTTTTCCTGTATTCTATACTTGATTCTGAGTTACCCCATAAAGTTTCAAACGCTCTTTTTTAACACTCTGTATATTTGTTAACTTTATTATATTACTCCAGACAATGATATTTTATTTACTAGGATATTGCACGAGCGCACAGCGTTGGCAAAAAAATCAAGTGCTTAAAACTCAGAGCAAGCACTAGTTTCAGTCAATCACACTTGAACACGCGACCTGCCAACATGCCGAAGTGCGCGCTAAAAAAGTGCCAAACGCAGCTAAAAAAAAGGATGGAGAGAGGTGTTATTATTGGTAACTACATCATTTTTGGTAATATTATCAAATATTATCATGAATAATAAATAACACAGGAATATAACAAATTATATTGCGTAATTCAAAGTCCTACTAAAATATTTTTTTGTCGAGAATATGTTCCCAAGGTCACGCGACCGACTCGCGAGACGACGTAATATGAAATAGCAATTCGCGCGCTCCATTTGTTAGAAAGAGATAGCCTGTGTTTCGTTTGTGTCCGCAACGTTTGCTATTGATGTACGTATAACTACGTAGTGTTCTTGTGCCGAGTTTCGACGCCGCTTTGCTTTAGCGTGCAATATCCTATGTAAAATATCATTAGGTCCAGAGAATAAAATTTTAAGACAGCGCCATCTAGTGACAAAGTAAAAAAAAAAACAGTTTTTAGCTGTTCCTTCGGGAACCCCCGAGTTTTCCGGAATAAAAAGTATCCTGTGTGTTAGCCGAGTGTTTTATCTATCTATCTACCTATCTTTCATCAGCTCAGTTCAGTAACTTCGGCGTGAAAGTGGAACAAACAAATAAACATTTTAGACGTGGGAGAGCCATGCTTCGGCACGAATGGGCCGGCTCGACCGGAGTGATACCACGGCCTCACAGAAAACCGGCGTGAAGCAACGCTTGCGTTGTGTTTCGCCGAGTGAGTGAGGGTACCGGCCCAACCCCCCTCCCCCTCCCCATTCCCCCTTCCCCCATCCCATTTCAAAGGTCGGCAACGCACTTGTGACTCATCCGGTGTTGCGGGTGTCTATGGGCGACGGTAATCGCTTACCATCAGGTGATCCGTCTGCTCGTTTGCCACCTATCACATAAAAAAAAAACAAAAAAAAACATCCATACTTTCGCATTTACAATATTAGTGAGATAGTTATCTTTTATTAATAGTTATTATTATTATTTCCTCTGCTCAGGCGACCTGACATTCAAGTCTGGATCTGGATAAGCTGGAATATTCCATTCTATTCTTCTTCTCGGGGTGCCATATTCTAGCGGATGTCGACGATCAGCATGCGGAACTCCATCCATCCATCTCTCTCTTTAGCCATCCTGCAAAGAGTGGCTGCGTTTTTGATTCTATTCCATTCCTTTATATTGTCACACCAGGTGGTACGGGGTCTTGGTCTTCCTCTTCTGCCTTCAGTTTTGCCTTCTATAATATTTCTTATTATGTTGTATTTACTGTTTCGTTTCTGTATAAACGTCCCAAGTACCCCGTTTTCATTTTCTTGATAATGACTAATATTCTAATAGCTGTATAATATCCCCTACGCAGGCGACCCGACATTCAAGTCGCTGGTAGCGCGGCAGCTGTCGCTCTGGCGCGAGTGCGGCGCAGACTCTCTCATATCCGCTCACAAGCTGTGCATTCTCAAGCTCATAGCCGGTCTGAGCGCTCCATCGGATAAGCTGGACGAGCTGGACTGGTCTCGGGCGCTGCATGCTACTGCTCGGTGAGTACATGACAGGTTACACCATCACCAGTAATAAGCTACATTTTTATTTTAATATTTAATTTATTTATTTATTTTATTTGTATGATTTATTTTTATAATTTAATAATAGTTTTATTTTGTATATTTTAATTATTATCAGTTTTGTGTTAAATCAATATTTTATTTCTGTGTTTAATTTTGAAATTATTTTTGAAATTGATAGTACTAACAATTAGATGTAAGTTTTTAATTTTACTAACAAATTATATGGATCTCTGGGTCTGAAATAAAAAGATTTTATTTTATTTTTTAATTTAATTTAAATATTGTATAGAAATTTTTGAACTATTTATATATATTTTTTAATGTAAGAAATTCAAATACAATGTATATTGTTAATGAATAAATGAATTGAAATTGAATACACCAATAACAGGCTGCGTCACCATCAATAACACAAATCTGTAATCATAAGTCATAATCGACAACGCTGAAAGCGTTAAAAAACCGACTTCAATTGGGTAACATACGGGTCAAACTGAGAACCTCCTTTTTTGAAGCCGGTTAAAATACTTAATCTTCTCCTAAATGTAACAAACACTTTTCTAAAAACCGCATTAAATTCGGTTCAGCCAAACGCGAGATAATCGCGGACAGACATACATACAGGTCAAACTGAGAACCTCCTTTTTTTTTGAAGTCGGTTAATAGTCCAAAAGACGTCCACTGCTGGACAAAGGCCTCCCCCAAGGATTGCCACACTGACCGGTCCTGTGCGGCCCGCATCCAGCGGCTTCCCGCAACCTTCACCAGGTCATCGGTCCACCGAGCGCGAGGCCTGCCCTACATATGCTTGCGGACCGAAAACCCTTACGGAGAAAAAAAATATTTTCTCGATAGTAATAAAATATGTTCAATTAAGCGATCCGGTTGTTGACTACTAGTCATCCGAGTTAATTTTCATCAAACGACAAAAACGAATAGCTGTTGTTTGAAATTGTGAACGTGACGTCATTGTTCAATATAGTAATTTGCGTACAGCCTGTCAAAAAAGTCTTGAAAGCGGTTTTTTAACCGATTTCAAAAAAAGGAGGAGGTTCTCAATTCGTCGGAGTCTTTTTTTTTATGTATGTTCACCGATTACTCGAAGACGCCTGAACCGATTTGGAAAATTCTTGTTTAAAAGGGGATACTTCACAGGTGGTCCCATATAAATTTTATCGAAATCGATTAAGCGGTTTTTGAGAAAATCAACAAAAACATAGCAAAATTGGAGTTGTTGCGATTGAAGTCGGTTGTTTTTAACGTATTCAGCGTGGTCAATTATATTGGAACTACATTTATTTCCGATGGCAACCTTAAAACTCTGAATCCTCATTGGTTGAATGTGCTCGAATGTTGCCATGTTGAAACGAACAGCGCCCTCATTTATTTTCAAGACTTTTTTGACAGACTGTACATGTACGTACTGTAAGCTTTTCATAAATCTTTATTTGAATTATCATTGACGTTATAATTATTAATTTCGATACACTTACATTTTATTTATTTATTTATGAAAGTACAAAAATATTACTCAAGTATTTATTTAATAACCTTAATATTATTTTAAAACATTTAGTAGTGCTATTTTATTAATTGTATAATTTTAAAACTAAATCATTTATATTAAAAGTTTGTTAACGTACGCCAACGTCCGTACTTGTTGATTGTAATAGTGGTGGCGTGACAGTGCTCGAGGGAGGGCGGAAAATGTATTTAAACTAAGTTTCAGTGATATTCTGTTCAGTCTGTTACTAGAAATCGAGTGATAATAAAGTGAAGTGAAATCTATGCTGGATTTATTTTCTACGAAGCTCACAGTTCAGAATTGGGATTGTGCTACGCCTACATTAAAAAAGTTATGGATCCGGACAATCCAGACGAAATCTCAGATGCTCCAAACAACCAGAGGCAATCACGAAGTCGGGAACGTGACTGGAAGAAGCGGTACAATCGGAGCAAGCGCAGTCCGTCTAGGTCCAGAGTGACTGAGCGTGACAAAATCCGACGGGTCCTGGATACCCCACCTCAAGGCGAACAGAGGCATTCACGCAGCCGTAGTCGGGGCCAAGACGAATGGAATCACCGCACTCGTGCTAGACGCAGTAGATCCAGATGCAGTCGAGGGCGACCAAGCAGGATCACGAGCAGAAGTCGAAGTCCAGTTCTGCCGGTAAACCAAAATTTGCAAGCAAGTACTATACGAGCAGATGTACACAATGTACCATTGCACTTGGATCGAGGCAAGGTTTCGAAAGATCGAATGTTGATGGAACATTCGCGCAGTCCACGTGGTCACGCACCAGAAAGAGAGACGAGTGCTCGATCAACATCACAGCCACGTCGTCGCAGCTCTTCACATAGTCGGCAGCGTCATCGTTCACCGCGAAGGAAGTCACGTGAGTCTTCTTATATTATGATTAATGCATTCAAAGATTTAATTGAAGCGATGCGATCTGGGAATAAGTCTGATAGTTCTGAAAGATTTCCCGTCATGAATGTTATACCCGAATTCGATCCTTCCAAACGTAGTCAAACAATAGATATGTGGTTAGCCAAGGTTAACGAGTGTTCTCTTATTTACGGCTGGACAGAAAGGCAGACAATCCACTACGCGTTACCAAAGCTTGTAGGTTTAGCCCAACGGTGGTATCAAGGTCTACCAAGTGTATTATTTTCTTGGCCGGAATGGCAAACTAAATTAAAGACAGCTTTTCCAAGCGAAGAAAATTATGGATTATTGTTAACTGAGATGCTTGAAAAACGGGGTAAATTTGGGGAGTCCTTGGAAGAATATTTTTATGAAAAGATGATATTGTTGAATAGATGTAGAATTTCGGGTAAGGATGCAGTAGACTGTATTCTGTTAGGTATAGACGATAGGTCAATAAGAACAAGTGCCGAAGCAGTACAGTTTACCGATCCAGATAAATTATTAGTGTTTTTGAGAAACGTTAAAACTACAAAACGGGGAGATAGGAATATAAGATTTAATACAAATACAACTGATTCTTTTAAACGCAATAATAATCATAACAAAGGGTTGAAAACAGAAACAAAAGGCACAATAAAGTGTTTTAACTGTGGAGAAGAAGGGCATCCCTATTTCAAATGTCAGAAACCTCAAAAACGTTGCGATAATTGTTCTAGATTAGGTCATGCATCTTCTGACTGTTTTCTAAAACTAAAAGAATCTAATAAAAGTGTTGAAAATAATTCTAAAACTAAAAATGTTTTGTGACTAGATTCAAGTAATAAAATAGATCAAAAATATTACAAAGACGCTTTGGTTAATGGAAAGACTATGCACTGTTTTGTTGATCTAGGTAGTCAATGTACTATGATCAAATATTCAAACGTCAAAAATATAGCAACGGAATGGAGTAAAGAAAATTTACCTGTATTGAGAGGATTTGGAAATTCAGTAGTGACTGTCTTAGGTAAAACTTTTCTTGAAATTGAAATAGATTCTGTTAAAGCTAATGTGTGTGTGTTGATAGTGCCTGATGAGTATTTATCAACACCTTTGTTAGTAGGACAAACATATACTGAACAAGAACATATTGTTATCCATAAAACTAGTAAAAGTTTAAAAATCATTTCAATGGGTGACAAAAACAATAAGAAATTAAGTATATCTTTATTTGTTAAGAATTCAGTAACGGTAGATAATATAGCTGAAATTGAAGTTTATTCTAAGCCTATTTATGATGGTGATGTCTTTGTTGAATATAGTATGAGGCACAAACTAGATGAGGAATATGAAGTGATAAGAGCCCTTATAAATCTAAAAGATGGTAATGGTAAATTATTTATAAAACGCCTGAGTAAAAATGAGTTTCAATTAGATAAAAACCTCAAGTTAGCTAGGGCAGTACCTGCTTATGAAGCTAAAGAATATTTAGTCAACAGAATTGAAAATTCAACTAATGTTAATGTAGAAATTATAGATCAAGATAGTATAAAAGTTGACCAGGATATAGGTAGTGAAAATATACAAAAATTAGTTGATTTATTAAATAATTTCAGAAAATGTTTTGCTTTCTCTGTAAAAGAATTGGGTTGTTGTAAGTTAACAGAAATGGACATAAAACTACACGATCAGAGTCCAGTAGTATACCGGCCATATCGTTTATCATATTCAGAACGAGAAGTTGTTAGAGATATGCTGAAGGAGTTGGAAGATTCAGGAATTATTAGAGAGTCTTGTTCTGAATACGCTTCACCTATATTGCTTGTCAAAAAGAAAACTGGTGACTACCGTTTATGCATAGACTTCAGATCTCTAAATAAGAAGACCATTAAAGATCACTATCCTTTACCAAGGATAGATGATCAAATTGATAGTTTGTCAGGTTTCAGATATTATACAACTTTAGACCTCGCATCAGGTTACTACCAAATTCCATTATCCGAGCACTCTAAACACTTAACAGCATTTATAACCCCTGATGGCCATTTTGAATTTAATAGGATGCCTTTCGGTCTCACCAATGCCCCTTCAAATTTTCAACGCACTATAAATAAAATATTAGGGAGCGCTAGGTTTAAACATGCTTTTGCCTACATGGATGACATTATCATACCTTCAGTGGATATAGATGATGGATTCAAACGTTTACATGATACGTTAAAATTATTCAGTGACGCAGGACTTACATTAAATTTAAATAAATGTAATTTCTTTAAGAAATCCATTGAATATTTAGGATTTGAAATCGACGAAAGTGGAATACGACCGGGACTAAAGAAAACAGAGGCTGTAGAAAAATTCCCTACTCCTACTGATCAACACAAAATTCGCCAATTTATAGGACTAGCAAGCTTTTTTAGACGCTTTGTAAGAAATTTTTCTATTATTGCTAAACCATTAACTACTTTGCTTAAAAAAGATACTAAGTTTATATGGAGTGAATCACAAGATCAAGCATTCAAAATTTTAAAATCAGAACTAGTCAAACGACCGATTTTATCGCTGTATAATCCCTCTTTCGAAACGCAACTTCATACGGATGCGTCTAAAATCGGAGTAGCAGGAATTCTTTTGCAAAGGAGAAACAAAGACTTCCCACTACAGCCAATTGCATATTTTAGTAGGCAAACTTCGCCAGAAGAGGCTCATTTTACATCCTATGATTTAGAAACTTTGGCAGTTGTGTCCTCATTAGAACGTTTTAGAGTTTATTTGATTGGCATACATTTTCTTGTAGTAACTGACTGTAATTCACTTAGAGCCACGTTTGAAAAAAAAGATATTCTTCCACGTGTAGCACGATGGTGGAATGTTTTGCAAGAATACGATTTTTCAATTGTGTATAAGCCAGGAAGTTCTATGTCACACGTCGATGCGCTTAGTCGAAATCCTGTAATGGAAGATAATATTTTGGACATAAGGAATATTACGACTGACTGGATAGTTACTGTTCAACAAAATGATTCTGAAATACAAAGAATAATGAATATACTCAAAGATATGGAAGCCAATAATGCAGTAGAAATTGATAAAAATTTTGTAATTAAAAAGGATTTGTTGTATAGGAAAACCGAAAATGGACTTAAATGGGTCGTACCTAAAGGTGTCAGGTGGCAGATTCTAAAATCAAATCATGACGATGTTGGACATTTCAGTTTCGATAAAACTCTAGACAAAATTAAAAGTAGTTATTGGTTTCCACGAATGAGGAGGTTTATAAAAAAATATGTAGAGTCTTGCTTGGAATGTGCTCATGCGAAAGCACCTTCTGTTAGAACTGGTAAATTACACCCAATAGAGAAAGTAGCTCAACCGTTTCATACTATTCATATCGACCATTTAGGACCTTTTGTCCCTAGTTCACGTCAAAATACTCATCTTCTTTTAATTATAGATGCATTCACTAAATTCATCATTTTGGCTCCAGTTCGTAGTACAAAAAGTAATCAGGCAATTAATGTTCTGAAAAATTATTTTCATACTTTTGGTGTTCCAAAAAGGCTTATTTCAGATAGAGCTACTTCCTTTACATCTAAACAATTCAAACAGTTTGTTAGCCAGTTAGGGATAAAACACATTTTAAATGCTGTCGCCACACCCCGTGCCAATGGACAGGTGGAGCGGTACAATAGAACCGTTTTAACATCTCTTACTGCCGCTGGACAAGGAAAATCTGAGCGTCTCTGGGATCAAAACATATCGGAGATACAGTGGGGTTTAAATAACACTCTTAATAAAGGCATAGGCAAAACACCGGCACATGCTTTATTCGGTATAAATCCTACTGGAATGTCAGATTCTTTGTTGCGTCTAGAAGTTGTCCCTGAAGAAAATATAGATAGACAAAAACTACGTGAGGAAATTTCGGAATGTATACAAAAAAATCAAACACAACAAAAGGAAAGGTATGACAAGGGGAGAAAAAACTTAGTATTTAAAGAAGGTGATTTAGTCAGAATAGAAAGGGAAGTTCAAGCAATAGGACAAAGTAGGAAATTGATTCCTAAATTGAGAGGGCCATATAGGGTTATAAAAGTGCTAGGTAACGATAGATATGAAGTCCAAGATACGCCTATATCTAGAAAAGGAAATAAGTCCTTCAGGGGAACTTTCTCCGTAGATAAAATGTACCCTTGGTTAGTTTTCAAAAGATCTGAAAATTTGGATAGCTCTACATCAGATTCTGAAGTTTCCCAATAAAATATGAATGCATTTTTCATTTTATAAGAAACACTGATTCGATTGATTTTTCAGTATCGTAGTTAAAGATATGTAAGAGGCTTTAACTATGTATTTATAATGATTTAGTTGAACATAAAATGTTAAAGATATGTATGATGCTTTAACATTGTGTATTTATATTGTGTGATGGAGATATGAAGGAGGCTCCACATACTGACTTTATAATTGTATGGTGGATGGATTGGATTTTTTACAATGTTTTAATTAAGTAATTCAAGTAAATAACCTAGTGAAGTAAAATATTAGTTCAAATTAATACAATTGATTTATATTATTGTATAACTGATTTATATTTCATAAAAATGGTTGATCATTGTATAACTGATTTATATTTCATAGAAATGGTTGAGCGTTAGTTCATTTTTTTTGCCAATGTGTGTAAATTATACATTAATTTTCATTAATTTCACGAGACGTGAAAATATCAGGAAGGCCGACTGTAAGCTTTTCATAAATCTTTATTTGAATTATCATTGACGTTATAATTATTAATTTCGATACACTTACATTTTATTTATTTATTTATGAAAGTACAAAAATATTACTCAAGTATTTATTTAATAACCTTAATATTATTTTAAAACATTTAGTAGTGCTATTTTATTAATTGTATAATTTTAAAACTAAATCATTTATATTAAAAGTTTGTTAACGTACGCCAACGTCCGTACTTGTTGATTGTAATAGTGGTGGCGTGACAGTGCTCGAGGGAGGGCGGAAAATGTATTTAAACTAAGTTTCAGTGATATTCTGTTCAGTCTGTTACTAGAAATCGAGTGATAATAAAGTGAAGTGAAATCTATGCTGGATTTATTTTCTACGAAGCTCACAGTACATGCAATGAAAATGCGTGCGAGTAAGTTTTTCTACAATTATAATAAAAGAGCTATTTAAAAGTGAACAAAATCTTATAATTTACTAGCTTCTGCCCGTGGCTTCGTCCGCGTGGACTTCAGAATTGTGTCCAGAAAGAAAGAAAATGTTAAGATAGCGCCATCTAGTGACGAAGTGGAAATTTTGAGTTTTTAAGCATTCCTACGGGAACCCTTAAGTTTTCCGGGATAAAAAGTATCCTATGTGTTAGCCGAGTACTTTATTTATCTACCTAACAAATTTTATTCAAATCCGTTCAGTAGTTTCGGCGTGAAAGCGGAACAAACAGACTACATCCATACTTTCACATTTATAAATAACAATAACATTAGTGAGATTATGATACAGTCAACTACCCTATTTCGTGAACTATGTACGTATTTGTGTCTGTGTATACAGGGTGTAACAGAAAGGTGTGATAATACTTCAAGGTGGGCTTTTACCCATCAAACTGAATAACTTTTGTTTTACAACTTTGTTGAAATCGCAAAGAAATTTTCGGACTTTTCATACAAACTTGGTTCGCCAGCTGATCGATTTGTATGAAAAGTCCAAAAAAAATTTGCGATTTGATCAAAGTTGTAGAACACAAGTTGTTCAGTTCGATAAGTAGAAGCCCACCTTGAAGTATTATCACACCTTTCTGTTACACCCTGTATACAAACACACCTATACACTTAAATTTCCCTCAACAGCTACCTAACGCCACAAGTGCCGACCCTCGAGCAAGTAATCCGCAAGTATGAGTCATTCTTCGCCAAGCGCGCCGGGACCGACGATGATGACGACACTGAGGGGGGGGTGGACCTGAGCGAGATGGAGGGGGAGGCGGGGATGGGCATGCGTTACCCGCTGCCTCCGTACGCCGATGATTATGACGTCACCGTTAATGCTGTGAGTATGACGTAATGTGTATTTTTTTATACATAATATACTCGTAAAAGGATTTTAAAAAAATAGCTGAAACTTCTTTCTTTAGGGAACTCTTTCCAACTTAGGGAAAGTTGTTCAGTGTCACGAGCAGAAGGAATCAATTCAGTCGGAGCAAAAAAAATTGGACTCTCCATACAAAATTTGTATGGTCTGTGATTTCAATTTCACACTGTAGTGTAGAGTCCTTGTGTAATACATGCGTATGCGTGATTTGCAGAGATCGCTGGCAATGTTATTCCATCGGTTCATGTGTGTTCAGAAAGCTTTTTCCCCTGTTTTTTTAAACGACTTCAAAAAAAGGAGGAGGTTCTCAATTCGTCGGAATAAGTATGTTCACCGATCACTCGAAGACGCCTGAACCGATTTGGAAAATTCTTTTTTTGTTTAAAAGGGTATACTTCACAGGTGGTCCCATATAAATTTTATCGAAATCCATTCAGTGATTTTTGAGAAAATCAACAAAAACATAGCAAAATTTGAGTTGTTGCGATTGAAGTCGGTTGTTTTTAACGTATTCAGCGTGGTCAGTTATAGCTTTTGTCATTGGAGTCTGCCGGGAAGTCCCTTGACCTCCTAATGTAAAGCCAGTGGTCGCTATACTCCACGGAATATAAAATTGAGACGTAAATTACTTAGATGGTTTGGTTGGTTGCCGGGACTTGTACTGAGCACACGTCTGCTGAGTTATTTTTTTAATTATTTCCGTTTTAGAGCAGTCTTAACGTTATTTTTGTGATGGGGAAATAGCTGTGATTCCGATTCAGTGATAAGCGGTTATAAGAAGAGGATTAACTCGGGAGACAGCTCCGTTTTCCGAGTTCCAGCAGCAAACCACCACGTGGAGCGTCTTTAAGCGCCCATCACCCTTAGAGCCGCGTCTTTCACTTGACATTGGCGTTTCGCCATTTATTTTATTGAAGATTCTCCCATTTTTCACTTGAAATTGGCAAAATCACTCCTTAAATGAGATGTGGAATGCCAAATAGAAAAATAGAATAGAATACTTAGATGGTTTAGTTAGAGGAGAACTAAGAAATTATTTTTCAAATATTTTCTGGTGTAATGGCCCTTGTGCCTCGTTTGTTTTTATTTTATATAGTGTTATGGCAAAGACTGTATAAAATAAAGACTTGACTTTGTATTTTATGCTAAAACGTCCCTTCGCTTCCAGAGCGGCAAGCAACGCAGAGTGTTAGACCTTCGCTACGAGCTAATCCGCGCGCGCGCCATGAACGAGCGTCCGCGCCTGCGCCCCGCGGCCTACACGCCGGACCCTATGGACTACAGTCTGTGGTGAGTACTCTGCTTGACACCTATCGATGATACTTCAGTGGTGAGTACTCAGCTTGACACCTGTTAATGATACTTCAGTGGTGAGTACTCAGCGTGACACCTGTTAACACGTTACGTGCCATCTAAAACATTACTTATTGCCATACCATCTTGCTTATGAAGTATGCCGTACGATGCATATTTGCGGGCAAGTTATGCTCCTGTCTGTATGCCGTTCGACGCACCTGCGCGTTTCCGCGTCTATGCAGCGCGCCGCGCGACGCACCTGCGCGTTTGTAACTAGCTGATACATACACGCACATACGCGTCGGGCGGCATACTACCTAGTAGCCATACAAATGTATGAAAACGCATATTTGCGTTGGAGGCATACACTTAAGGAGTTGTAAACGCACAGGTGCGCCCAATGGCAGTTAACGTGTTAGTGATCCTTCAGTGGTGAGTACTCAGCTTGACAACATATTAGTATATTCTAAATGTTATTTAAATCGAAAGCTACTACCCTCAGAGCAGTTGGACTACTTTCCCAGAATGACAGATTTCCGGATATGACAACTTTCTCTCAGTGATAATTTTTCAGAAATTACTACTGAAATACTTTCCCAAAATGACCACTTCTCCCAAATGAGTACCGACGTACTTCCCCAAAATGTCTACTTTCCCAAAATTACTACTTTATAAAATAAATAAAAAACTTCTTGTTCTCTTGCCTACTCATCTCGGATCCTTTGAAAAATCAATAAAACACAAAATCTAGGTTGCTGTTATTGATTAATTCTGAGACATCAATAAAAGACAAAGGTTAGGCTAAAATTTGTAAAGTAATTATTGATGGGATACTTAATGAAGCGACGATAGCCGAGCTAAGACTGATTTATTTACGAACACCCTCAATATCTACACAACCCTTTCCTTTTGAAAAACAAAAAAATATTAAAATATTCAACTTATAATAATATGCATTTACTTCTTTTACTAAATCATTTATTCATTTTACATTTTCATACCGACTGCTCTAACGGTGAAGGAAAACATCGCGAGGAAACCTGCACATCTGATTTCTAGATGTGTATGATGATCGCGTTGCACACGACCGTAGGTGTAAATCTAAATGCCCTACACGTCACCGCGGGTGATGCTAAGTGCAACACCAGGTGACCGCGCTCTATACCTTGTGGATAGAACGGTTAAATGTGCCACACGATAAGAAGGAGATTTATTCATTCGTGTTTATTGCAGCTTCCTCCTCGGCGCGTGGTTCGGGAGCCCCACTCCAGAGAGCATCACGGGCGTGGCTTCGCAGCTGGAGGCCAGCGGCGCGTGGCACCTCGCCGTGCAGGTCCTGATGTACCATCCTGACGACAAGACGTGAGTGCCCGCCCACCTCACTGTATATGATAATCAGTGATCGGAGTAGGTAGATTGATTTTTGGTACTTGAATCGTGATTTTATAACATGGACAATCCTTTTTTCCGGAAAGTTCCGATATTTCCGGATTGAGTTGAGTATTATTAAAGTAAATCTGGTTCAATCAATTGGTTCTGAAGGAAGCAATTTATTCATATGTCGAATAACAGAAAGAATAATCGTTTTTGTTTGCTTAAAAATTTTAAACTTTCGGATTCCGAGCGGCGTGTCCATATTAACATATACGTTTGCGGTCATTGACCCTAAATCAATCTACCTACTCCGATCACTGATAATAATATACAGGATGTAACAGAAAGGTGTGATAATACTTCAAGGTTGGCTTTTACCGTTCAAACTGAACAACTTTTGTTGTACAAGTTTGTTGAAATAGCAAAGAAATTTTCGGACTTTTCATACAAACTTGGTTTGCCAGCTGATCGATTTGTATGAAAAGTCCAAAAAAAATTGCGATTTGAACAAAGTTGTAAGACAAAATTTGTTCAGTTTTATGGGTAAAAGCCAACCTTGAAGTATTATCACACCTTTCTGTTACACCCTGTATAAATTAATATCCGGGATAAATCACACACGGTCATCTGGCCCCAAACTAGGATTCCCTGTATCTTGGGAACCAGAGACTGTTATACATACACATATACTTTTAAATACATACATATATAGATATAGATTATACACCCAGACTCAGAGCAAACAATTCTGCTCGTCACAGAAAAGTTTGCCCTGTGTGGGGCTCGAACCCACGACTCTAGGATCAGAGGTCAGGATCGCTAACCACTTAGCCACCGAGTCAGAACCCTGTATGTATTTAAACGTATATGTGTATGTATATCAGTCTCTGGTTCCCAAGATACAGGGAATCCTAGTTTGGGGCCAGATGACCGTGTGTGATTTGGCCCAGATATTTTTTTTTTTTTTTTTTTATGGCACAGGTGGCAAACGAGCAGACGGATCACCTGATCGTAAGCGATTACCGCCGCCCATAGACACCCGCAACACCAGAGGAGTCACAAGTGCGTTGCCGGCCTTTGATTTGGGAGTACGCTCTTTTCTTGAAGGTTTGAATGTCGTATCGGTCCGGAAATACCGCAGGCGACAATTCATTCCACAGTTTGGTTGTGCGAGGCAGAAAGTTTCTAGTGAAACTAGATGAAAAATCTATGTGATGGGGATGAATATGTTGTCGCGTAGAACGATGGCGGAAAGAGGCGGCAGGGATCAATCCGAACAATTCCTCGGAGCACTCCCCATTGTACATGCGATAGAGAATGCAGAGCGAGGCTACATCTCTACGCAGCGCCAGGGAGTCAAGCCGATCTGAAATATCCTGGCAGTCGACGATTCGAGTTGCTCTTCGTTGAATGCGGTCCAGAGGGAGAAGCTGGTACTGGGGTGCCCCTGCCCAGAGATGAGAACAGTATTCCATATGAGGCCGAACCTGCGCCTTATAAAGTTGCAGGCGATGCGCCGCAGTGAAATACCGTCTCGATCTATTGAGCACACCAAGCTTCTTCGAAGCTAATTTAGCCTTACCCTCTAGATGGCCACGGAACTGGACTTCACTCGATATGTCGACACCAAGAATTCCGATACTAGCTGAGGCATTTAGGGGAGTGTCCTCAAAACGAGATGATACGACAAATGGCATTTTCTTGGCAGTGAACGCGCAAACTTGTGTCTTAGTGGGGTTAAATTGGACCAAATTAAGTCGACCCCATTCTGAGACTTTCTTTAAAGAGGCCTCAATTTCCGACACAAGTTTGTTTCGGCTCTCGATGACGTTTTCCCGAGAAATGTTGGCACGGCCGGTATAGAAGGCATCACCTGTGCTGTCATCCGCATAACAATGAGTGCTGCTGATTTGCAGCATATCATTGATATGCAGAAGGAACAGTGTAGGCGAAAGCACGCAGCCTTGAGGGACACCAGCATTCACAGACATAGAATCTGAGCATGCACCGTCGACTACGACCTTTATGCTTCTGTCTGCAAGAAAACTAGTGACCCATTTGCATAATTCCTCGGGAAGCCCATAAGAAGGAAGCTTCGCAAGAAGTGCTTTGTGCCAGACCCGATCGAAGGCCTTCGCTATGTCCAAACTAACGGCCAAAGCTTCCCCCTTAGTATTATTATTATATATTATTATTCAATATAACTATCCTATTCACATAATGTATGTCTCGCGTCAGTCGAGCGCACCTGATCCGCGGCGCGCTGTCCCGCCACGCGCCGGCTTCTGCCGCGACGTCCGAGCAGCGCACGCGCATGGAATTGATGGCTCGTCTGCGAGTGCCGCGCAAGTGGCTGCTACTAGCTCAGGCGTATCGCGCCAAGTACGAGGTGAGTAATACTCCTTTATTAACCGACTTCAAACAAAAGAGGAGGTTCTCAATTCGTCGGAATCCTTTTTTTTATTTTATTTTTTATGTATGTTCACCGATTACTCGAAGACACCTGAACCGATTTGGAAAATTCTGTTTTTATTTTAAAAAGTATACTTCACAGGTGGTCCCATATAAATTTTATCGAAATCGATTCGGCGGTTTTTGAGAAAATCAACAAAAACATAGCAAAATTGGAGTTGTTGCGATTGATTGAAGTCTGTTGTTTTTAACGTGTTCAGCGTGGTCAATTATCTTAGGAGTTAGGCTCTTGTCGGTGAAGTAGCCGCCGTTCTCACCTTTTCTTCGACAACTCCTCGTTCACTTGATCGATGGGACAAAAGGTTCAAAAATCTAGAATACTAATGTTCTTTAATACGTATGAATTATAAAACATACTACATATACACTGATGGACTAAAAAATCGGCTCAAAATCTGTTGACCGACTTTTGAAAGAAGCAACTTAGTCTACAAAACTACTAAATAGAAAAAAAAACAAAAAACTAGAAAATCACCAAACTAAAATCATAAAGAATAAACACGCAGATTTTGATTTTTGGTTTAGTGTTTTTTTTCTAGATAGAGTTATTTTTTCAAAAGTCGTGCAACAAACCTTGAGTCGATATTTTTGTCCATGAGTATACTTTGTTATATTTATTAATAGTGATGTATTCTCTGTGTCACAAAATAGACACAGAAGGTCCGCTCAATACAAACCACTAAAATCGTAAGCATATACATGCTTATAGAAATATACGGTCGTTCAAGGCAAGGTCACGATCGCACAGTACGTGATCTTGCCTACAACGACCGTATACAGGTCGCGTCAATCTTTAAGATCGCTGAAGCGTACTGACTGGGGGAAGTGTGCGTTCACTTGGAATCCTCATTCTCGAATTTTGATATTCTGATTATGCCAATATTTATTGTCTAATAGTGCCCAAAGGAAAAAATGTGCTATCGTAGTTTCAGAGAAAATCGAGTTATTCACTGAGGCTGCTAGCGGAATGTTTCGCTGGCAGCCTCATCTCTGGAACCAAGGAACTACTTCAAAATTCGAGCATGAGGATTCTAAAAGAACGCACACTTCCCCCACTCAGTACTCTTCAGCGATCTTAAAGTTTGACGAGACCTGTACGTCTATAAGCATGTGTATGCTTAGGATTTTTGTGAGCGTATTGAGCGGACCTTCTGTATCTATGTGTTTTGTGTCTGTGTCCTCAGCACCAGCCGGCGCTGGAAGCGGAGCACCTGGCGGGCGCAGAGCAGTGGAACGCAGCGCATAGGGTTTTGTTGGACGAGCTGCTGCCCGCCGCCGTGCTCTCCGGTAACTTTGCATTCTAGAAAAATAAAGAAAAGTCTACAGGGTGTAAGGGACAGGTTTCCGAAAACTTCTACTTCTACTGAGCAAGCCCTTAAAGTTTTAGGAAACCTGTCCCTTACACCCTGTATAAAGAGAAAATAAACTAACCATATTAAAAAAAAGACGATTGCAATCAAATGTATCCTATGTCATTCTCGGAATTAAGACGAGTCTTGAACGAACTTGGCCCCCGTGCGTGGCGTATGGCCTAACCTTCCCGAGTTGTGGGAAGAGACCCGTGCCCCTGCAGTGGGGACGTAATGGGTTGTTAACTAACTAACTGCTAACATTTTTCCGCCAGCATACAATAAAGCCTAGTTTTAAGTGATACTTTATGTCTCTGGTCGTCCACCTCAAATAATTTTATTGTTTTTCATTATTGTTATTGCGCACTACCCTATATAATGTTCTTACACGATTTCCTTCACCTGAAGGGTGTCTGGAAGAGATCGGTCTTTAGCGATAAGACCGCCTACCTGTATAACTTTTTTTTAATGTTTATGTTTTTATTTTCCTGTTTTGTTGTGCAATAAAGTGTTTTCATTCATCCATTCATTCATTCAAATGGTCCCATTTGTCTTATCCCACAGATAATCTAAAGAGCATAGCCCCGCTACTAGAGAAGCTGAACGAGGCGGCGCAGCGACACGAAGTCAGCGGCTGGGAGAGCGGCGGCCAGGCGCTGCATCTGTACATGCGTGTGTGTGACGAGGTGCGTTAGTTTTTGTTTTACCCTCAATTGGTGAGCCCCTTGGCATCATCTCACCTGATGGTAAGTGATGATGATGCCGAAGATGGAAGCGGGTTTACCAATATTCCCCAACGCAATGGGGAACTGCCTATCTTATCTTCATGCCGGAACACATCAATGCTGTTAACATTGATGTTTGGCGGCAAGAGTTAGATAAGATGGTGGTTGCTAGCCAGGCGGGCTCAGAAAATGCCCTACCACCAACCAAACCAAGTCCACAAAGTTGCACCCCGCCGGGAATCGAACCCGCGACCTCCTGATGTGAAGCGAGCGGCAAGCCACTACGCTACGGAGGCGGATACAAATATGATAGGTTTAGATACTTTAATGTCCGACTGTATATTGAGTGATCCCTTTGCTAATTACAATAAGTGATCCCTTTGCTAATTACAATAAGTGATCCCTTTGCTAATTACAATAAGTGATCCCTTTGCTAATTACAATAAGTGATCCCTTTGCTAATTACAATAAGTGATCCCTTTGCTAATTACAATAAGTGATCCCTTTGCTAATTAAAATGAGTGATCCCTTTGCTAATTACAATGAGTTATCCCTTTGCTAATTACAATAAGTGATCGCTTTGCTAATTACAATGAGTTATCCCTTTGAAACTTTCGTTGGGTACACTAAGTTACCCCTTTGACCCTTCAGTTTCTATTCTATTTTTCTATTTGGCATTCCACTTCTCATAACGAGCGTGATTTTGCCAATGTCAAGTGAAAAATGGGAGAATCTTCAATAAAAAAAATGGCGAAACGCCAATGTCAAGTGAAAGACGCGGCCCTTAGGGTGATGGGCACTTAATGACGCTCCACGTGGTGGTTTGTTGTTGGAACTCTGAAAACGGAGCTGTCTCCCGAGTTAATCCTCTTCTTATGACCGCTTATCACTGAATCGGAATCACAGCTATTTCCCCATCACAAAAATAACTTTGAGACTACTCTAAAACGGAAATAATTAAAAAATTTACTCAGCAGACGTGTGCTCGGTACAAGTGCCGGCAACCAAGCGACACTTCAGTTTACAAGTACACTGAGACGCTTCGGTTGACAAGCACACTAAGCGATCCCATTGACACTTTGACACTGTGACACTTTCTCCAGCGGGGCTATACTCTTTAGGATATCTGTGGCATATCTCGCATAGCCCCGCTGCTAGTGAAGCTGAACGAAGCAGCGCAACGACATGAAGTTAGGTGCATCTTTACATGCGTGTGTGTGACGAGGTGCGTGAGATAGGGCTAGATATGGTTAGATACTTTGACGTGTAACTGTACACTGAGTGGTCCTTTTGAGATACTATAAGACCTAGATGTACAGACAGCCACAAAGATATCTGAACCTCTCCGTAATACACCATGTATCACGAATAGCTTTTGTAGGGGTTCAGATATCTCTGTGTGCCAGTGTACAATGAGCGATCCCTTTGATACCTTAGTTGATAAGTACACAGAGCGATTCAATTGACAGTTAGGTGACAAGTACGCTGACTGATCCCTTTGACAAATACACTAAGAGATACCTTTGACACTTGAGTTGACAAGTACACTGACTTATCCCTTTGACAAATACAGTAAGAGATACCTTTGACACTTGAGTTGACAAGTACACTGACTTATCCCTTTGACAAATACAGTAAGAGATACCTTTGACACTTGAGTTGACAAGTACACTGACTTATCCCTTTGACAAATACAGTAAGAGATACCTTTGACATTTGATTTGACAAGTACACTGACTGATCCCTTTGACAAATACACTAAGAGATACCTTTGACACTTGAGTTGACAAGTACACTGACTGATCCCTTTGACAAATACACTAAGAGATACCTTTGACACTTGAGTTGACAAGTACACTGACTGATCTATTTGACAAATACACTAAGAGATACCTTTGACACTTGATTTTACATGTACACTGAGTGATTCATTTTATACCTAGTTGATAAGAACCCTTCGATCGCCTACATAACTAGAGCTTTGTAACCAGTTACAAACTAAACAAAATAATTCTTCTGTATGCGAAACTGGTTTGGTTCATTTAGTGGTTCGGTGGACACCGGAGCTGGGGTGAGATTACGGTTATCAGATATGTACTTACACGTATACGTGAATATTTTACGCTCGCCCCGCAGCCGCAGATCCACGGTTTAGGCTCTCACACCTCCACAGACACTCCCCCCCCCATTCCCCCGCCGTGTCTGTGACTGCAATAAATGTTATATCTATATATCTATCTATCAAAACCGCGGTCTAGTCTCTCACACTTCCACCGAAGCCGATAATCTGTCTTGCAACTGTGAATATATTTGGTGTCTATCTACGAGATCCGCGGGCTAGTCTGTTCACATATGTTATAATGAAGTGATTGTTTTTATTTTATTTGTTTCAGATTTTGTTGTCGTATTTTTTGTGTGCTGTGGTTGCGAATAAATCTTGTATCTATCTATAAAATCCGCGGCTAGGCTCTCACGCCACCACCGACACCGCCAGTCCCGACACTGTTGTAACTGTGAATAAACGTAGCATCTATCAGATCCGCGGCTAGGCTCTCACGCCACCACCGACACCGCCAGTCCCGACACTGTTGTAACTGTGAATAAACGTAACATCTATCAGATCCGCGGCTAGGCTCTCACGCCACCACCGACACCGCCAGTTCCGACACTGTTGTAACTGTGAATAAACGTAACATCTATCAGATCCGCGGCTAGGTTCTCACGCCGCCACCGACACCGCCGTTCCCGACACTGTTGTAACTGTGAATAAACGTTACATCTATCAGATCCGCGGCTAGGCACTCACGCCGCCACCGACACCGCCGTTCCCGACACTGTTGTAACTAAGACTAAACGTAACATCTATCAGATCCGCGGCTAGACTCTCACGCCGCCACCGACACCGCCGTTCCCGACACTGTTGTAACTGTGAATAAACGTTACATCTATCAGATCCGCGGCTAGGCACTCACGCCGCCACCGACACCGCCGTTCCCGACACTGTTGTAACTAAGACTAAACGTAACATCTATCAGATCCGCGGCTAGACTCTCACGCCGCCACCGACACCGCCGTTCCCGACACTGTTGTAACTGTGAATAAACGTAACATCTATCAGATCCACGGCTAGACTCTCACGCCGCCACCGACACCGCCGTTCCCGACACTCTTGTAACTGTGAATACACGTTACGTCTATCTGTCAGATCCGCGGCTAGGCTCTCGCGCCACCACGGTTGTGACTGTGAATACACGTTACATCTATCTGTCAGATCCGCGGCTAGTCTCTCGCGCCACCACCGACACCGCCATTCCCGACACTGTTGTAACTATGAATACACGTTACATCTATCTGTCAGATCCGCGGCTAGGCTCTCGCGCCACCACCGACACCGCCATTCCCGACACTGTTGTAACTGTGGTGGTGGCGCGAGAGCCTAGTCGCGGATCTGACAGATAGATGTAACGTATATATATATATATATAGATATATATCAATTGATATATATCTGATATATATCATGATATATATCAATTGATATTTATGCTTGATATATATCAATATTGATATTTATATTTTCCTAGCTTCTAAGAGCTGCTTCTTACGAATGAATGTGCCAAATGCAAAGAATAAAGATATGATTATCACAATCTTAAATAAATGAGTTTAGTTTAATTAACTATCTTCAAATTTGCAAAAATAAAATATACATTTTAGATTCAGTTATTTCGAAAAAACATATCAGAGTATAAAATTTGAATGTTATTTTAATAAAAATCTTCAAATTATCAAACATATACCTACATTTTAAATTAAGCTATTTCGAAAAGCATGTATTAAAGTAAGAAATTGAAATTAGTATGTAATTTTGATAAATATCAAAAATATCAAAGATATCGAAAATATCGGATATATATCAAAAATATCTGATATTTTGATATTTATTATAAATATCGGATATTTACGAACCCCGATTCTGTTCTCAATAGTTTCTGTGACGTTTCTTTTAACTGCGAACTGTGTTTTGTCCTGGAATAAATGTGTCTGTCTATCCATCTTTTACCTTATACGCTCGCCCCGCAGATCCGCGGGCTAGTGTCGGACGCGGCGGCGCCCGCGGCGGGGCGCGTGGAGGCGTGGCGCGCGCGCGTGGCCGCCGCGGCGCGCGCGCTGGCCCGCCTGCCCGCCGCCGCGCGCCGCCACGCCGCCGCGCGCGCAGAGATGGGCGCACGACTGGTGAGCGACACACTCACTTACACGAGCCACTCCCCCCGCCACTAGACACACACACACACGCACACACACTAGACACTAGCAACCGCCGCGCGCGCAGAGATGGGCGCACGACTGGTGAGTGACACACTAACTTACACGAGCCACTCCCCCCGCCACTAGACACACACACACACGCACACACACTAGACACTAGCAACCGCCGCGCGCGCAGAGATGGGCGCACGACTGGTGAGTGACACACTAACTTACACGAGCCACTCCCCCCGCCACTAGACACACACACACACACGCACACACACTAGACACTAGCAACCGCCGCGCGCGCAGAGATGGGCGCATGACTGGTGAGTGACACACTAACTTACACGAGCCACTCCCCCCGCCACTAAACACACACACACACACGCACACACACTAGACACTAGCAACCCCCGCGCGCGCAGAGATGGGCGCACGACTGGTGAGTGACACACTAACTTACACGAGCCACTCCCCCCGCCACTAGACACACACACACACGCACACACACTAGACACTAGCAACCGCCGCGCGCGCAAAGATGGGCGCACGACTGGTGAGTGACACACTAACTTACACGAGCCACTCCCCCCGCCACTAGACACACACACACACACGCACACACACTAGACACTAGCAACCGCCGCGCGCGCAGAGATGGGCGCACGACTGGTGAGTGACACACTAACTTACACGAGCCACTCCCCCCGCCACTAGACACACACACTAGACACTAGCAACCGCCGCGCGCGCAGAGATGGGCGCACGACTGGTGAGCGACACACTCACTTACATACATCATTCACACTCGACACGAGCCACTCCCCCCGCCACTAGACACACACACACACGCACACACACTAGACACTAGCAACCGCCACGCGCGCAGAGATGGGCGCACGACTGGTGAGCGACACACTCACTTACATACATCATTCACACTCGACACGAGCCACTCCCCCCGCCACTAGACACACACACACACGCACACACACTAGACACTAGCAACCGCCACGCGCGCAGAGATGGGCGCACGACTGGTGAGACACTGGATAATACAATACATATGCCTAAGCTACACACACTATACAAAATATCCCTGGGCCACGGACAATATACAAAATATCCCTGAGCTACGCACACTATACAAAATATCCCTGGGCTACGGACATTATACAAAATATCCCTGAGCTACGCACACTATGCAAAATATCCCTGGGCCACGGACATTATACAAAATATCCCTGAGCTACGCACACTATACAAAATATCCCTGGGCTACACAGTCTGTAAATATCCTTGAACTACACACTCACATTATACATGTCTCTGACACCGACTCCACCGACACTCTCGTCACTAGACACTCCCGCCACTGACCACACGACAGTGTTGTGTTGAGAGATGAGCACCAGACTGGTGAATGGATGGATAATACTATACATATCTCTGAGTGACACACACTATTTATATGCCTAGAGCCTGAGCTACACTCTTACACGGTACATGTCCCACTGCCGCCGCTAGACACTCGCTTCGCCACTAGACGCTCACCCCGCCACTAGACGCTCACCCCGCCACTAGACGCTCACCCCGCCACTAGCCACTCACCTCACCGACAAAACACATAGATACAGAAGGTCCGCTCAATACGCTCACTAAAATCCTAAGCATATACATGCTTATAGACGTATACGGTCGTTTAGGCAACGTCACGATACTGTGCGATCGTGACCTTGCCTCGAACGACCGTATAAGCATGTATATGCTTACGATTTTAGTGGTTTGTATTTAACGGACCTTCTGTGTCTATTTTGTGATGTTAGTGAGCGTATTGAGCGGACCTTCTGTGTCTATTTTGTGATGTTAGTGAGCCTATTGAGCGGACCTTCTGTGTCTATTTTGTGACTAGACACTCCTCCGCCACTAGACACACCGCCACGTGCGCAGAGATGAGCGCCAGACTGGTGAGCTAGTGGATAATACAATACATGTGCTTGAGAACACACTATGCATATCCTAAGCAAATATCTCTGAAATACACACTTACATTACACATATCCCTAACACTGACTCCACCGACACTTTCGAGTCTCTCGTCACTAGACACTCCCGCCACTGGCGCCAGACTGGTGAGTGGCACATGCTTATATACAGGGTGTAAGGGACAGGTTTCCGAACTTTAAGGGCTTGCTCAGTAGACGATACTGAAGGTGGAAAGTTTTCCACAAGAATTTTTTTCAGGAAACGAAAAAAACATCGACTTCTCCATACAAACTGTCCAATTAAGTTTATAATTTTGTATGGAGAAGCCGATTTTTTTTCGTTTCCTGAAAAAAATTATTGTGGAAAGTTATTCAGTATCGTCTACTGAGCAAGCCCTTAAAGTTTTCGGAAACCTGTCCCTTACACCCTGTATAATATATGTGCTTGAGCCACACACTGCCGCCACAAGACTCTACTTCTCCCCCCTATCAAACCTTCACCTTCCACCAAACCTCCACCTCCCTATGGAACCTTCACCTCCCTCCCTATCTTATCTTCGGCTCCTATCCAACCTCTATCGAACCTTCAGCTTCCTATCGAACCTATGTCAAACCTTCAGCTTCCTATTGGACCTCTGTCAAACCTTCAGCCTCCTATCGGACCTCTGTCAAACCTTCAGCTTCCTATCGGACCTATGTTAAACCTTCAGCCTCCTATCGGACCTCTGTCAAACCTTCAGCTTCCTATTGGACCTCTGTCAAACCTTCAGCCTCCTATCGGACCTATGTCAAACCTTCAGCTTCCTATCGGACCTATGTCAAACCTTCAGCTTCCTATCGGACCTCTGTCAAACCTTCAGCTTCCTATCGGACCTATGTTAAACCTTCAGCTTCCTATCGGACCTCTGTCAAACCTTCAGCTTCCTATCGGACCTATGTCAAACCTTCAGCTTCCTATCGGACCACTGTCAAACCTTCAGCTTCCTATCGGACCTGTGTCAAACCTTCAACTTCCTATCGGACCTCTGTCAAACCTTCAGCTTCCTATCGGACCTATGTCAAACCTTCAGCTTCCTATCGGACATGTCAAACCTTCAGCTTCCTATCGGACCTCTGTCAAACCTTCAGCTTCCTATCGGACCTCTGTCAAACCTTCAGCTTCCTATCGGACCTCTGTCAAACCTTCAGCTTCCTATCGGACCTCTGTCAAACCTTCAGCTTCCTATCGGACCTATGTCAAACCTTCGTATTCCTATCGGACCTCTATCGAAAAGCTTCCTATGGAACCTCTACCGAACCTTCACTCAGTATCGTCTATCATCGCAGGTGCAACTGGCACTGGCGGCGGGCGAGCCGGCGCCGCAGCTAGCGATGCTGCTTAAAGCGCTCAAGCTGCCCCCCGAGTGCACCACGCAGGCGCACCAGAAGGTAAGCTATAGCCTTCATTAACAGCCGAAAGAATAGAATCACTTTATTCGTAGTAAGAGGTACATTGTATGTAACAACACCATAGGTTCGAACTCTTAAAAAAACAACGACCGAATTCAAAATTTGGCAAAATGAGTTTTTCACTTTAATTGATTCATATAAAATTTATATGGGACCACCTCTGAAGTATAACCTACCAAACAAAAAAAAAGAATCTTCAAAATCGATTAATAAATGGGCGAAGTAATCGCGTAACATACATACAGAACCTCCTTTTTTGAAGTCGGTTAAAAATAAATAGCAAAATTGTAGTTGTTACGGAAATGGAAATGGTATTGGAAAGCATTTAGAGTGGATCTTAGTCCAATGTACATTTGTTCAGAAATTGAATGTTTTTATTAAATGTACCAAATTCTTTTACCAAAGAAATAGTACTTTTATATAGCTTAGAAAGATTAAATATTGGACATTGAAATTGGACAAATATACTGTATGAAGGATAGTGGTTCTAAGATTTTAAAGGAGAAAATAAAGGAAACGCACCTGAGCAATTGTCCATTCACACCGCGTGGTGCCGGCGCATTTCTTCGTAATTTTCACAGCAATTAGGTATAGCTATCTAGTAAGTCGTTTTTTTTCAACCGACTTCAAAAAAAGGAGGAGGTTCTCAATTCGTCGGAATCTTTTTTTTTTTTTATGTATGTTCACCGATTACTCGAAGACGCCTGAACCGATTTCGAAAATTCTTTTTTTGTTTAAAAGGGTATACTTCACAGGTGGTCCCATATTAATTTTATCGAAATCGATTCAGCGGTTTTTGAGAAAATCAACAAAAACATAGTAAAATTGGAGTTGCTGCGATTGAAGTCGGTTGTTTTTAACGTATTCAGCGTGGTCAATTATTAATACGTCATAAATCGTAAACCGCAAATTACCTTTCATTCAATCAACTCAAATATAAAAATATAGAGTTCAAGACATGTGTGATTATGAATTTATACGGAACCCTCGGTGCGCGAGTCCGACTCGCACTTGGCCGGTTTTTATACAGGGTGTAACAGAAGTTTGTGACAAGGTTTGCTTTTACCCATCAAACTGAACAACTTTTGTTCTACAACTTTGTTGAAATCGCACAACTTTTTTTGGACTTTTCATACAAATCGATCAGCTGGCGAACCAAGTTTGTATGAAAAGTCCAAAATATTTTTTGCGATTTCAACAAAGTTGTAGAACAAAAGTTGTTCAGTTTGATTGGTAAAAGCCAACCTTGAAGTATTGTCACACACTTCTGTTACACCCTGTATACTTAATTTGTAAAATGATGACGTGTAAAAAATATTTACCAATAAAATGATTATCATTATAATTTAACGTCACAAACACTGTCACTGACGTCCCAGCTGGCCAGCTATTGATTTTGAACAACATTCAATGGAAATTCACCAAATTTCGTAGTTTTATCGATTAAAAACCGGCGGCGCGAGCGCAAGCGAAGTTTCACACGTCGTCCATCTTTTTACATCTGAGGTATGAGGGAGGGGGAGGGGGCGGTGCAGGAATATATGTATAGATAGAGATAGATATAGGAAGATAAGGTAAGGTTACACAGTCCATCTATCAAAATATTATGAATTTAAACCATTATACTTCATTCCAATCAAAAAAAAGCAAAACGTAAACAAACTTACTATGGAACTGACACATGTCAATGTCATCTGCATACTATGTTTGTTTACCTTTTGCTTTTTTTTGATTGGAATGAACTTTACGATTGATGTCGGTTGTTTTTAACGCGTTCAGCGATGTCGATTATTATTTAATTATTTTTGTTGCCCCCAGATTACAACAGAGCTAGCGGAGCAAGCTTCAGAGCTTTGCATCGAGTCCCAATCGGGTTCGCCGCACTCCTCACACCATCGGGCTGAAGTGCAGAGTTAGAGTGAGACAGAAGATCATCATACAACGCACACGTTATGTTAAGGTGAATTGTAATGAGTATGGCGAGATTTTGCTTAAGGTTTTTGTTCGGGTAGTTGATAGCAGGAAAAATTTATTACATAATATTTTTCACTTTTATTGAAATTGCAGAAAAACTTACTAGCTTGGAATATATTTGTAAAAAAATCGTATTGAGTATAGAAACGATTGTAATAAATTATGACGTCATAGGTTGCTATTTCAGTTTTCTTTAGAATGGGTATTTGACACTATCAAAATTAAATTGAAAAATATTATTCACTAAATAGCATTTGGCCTAGAATAGCGAAAAATATTACTGGACTGATATTTTTGTTTATTTTAAATTTTATATTCAATAAAATCCGAAAATAAGTTCGTCAAAGACTGTGACGTCACATGCCAGTAACACGAACAATTTCAGAACAAAATATCGTTTTTGGCAGTTGATAAAAAGTCACTCAAATGACTAGTAGTCAAATACCGTATTGTCATTTTTGATTTATGTTAAAAAGTTACTTAGATGACTTGCAGTCAACTACCCTATTCTGCTTCAATGTTTTCGTAACTTATTCCTTAGGAATCTGTGGGTATTTTATGGTGAACAAATTGAGCAATATGATCACCATAATACCTTATACTAACTATTTATGTTAAGTTATTTGAATCATTGTCAAAAGTAATAAGATTGCTTTATATGGATGATATTCCATTCGTGAAATATCTTTTTCTAATGTACATTTGTTCAGAAATTGAATGATTTTATTAAATTTACTATTATCTTTTACCAAAGAAGAAGTAATACTTTTACATAGCTTAGAAATTTTATTAAATATTGGACATTGAAATTGGACAAAGATATTTACAATGGGATACCACCCTAAGATAATAGGTATAAATTGATGTCTTTAAATTAAATTTAATACCACTTTCAAGTTGTTTAGACTAACATGTGAAGTACCACTTTCAAGCCATGTATATTGAGGTGTACCACTTTCAAGCCATGTATATTGACATGTACCACTTTCAAGCCATGTATACTTACAATACATGTGTAGTGCTACTTACAATGGCTTGTAACTTATTTCTCGGAAATGTTTTGTGGTGAAAAATTTTGGAAAATGTTCACCACAATACCTTTTACTTACTATTTATATTAAGTTATTTGAATCATTGTCAACAGTAATAAGATTGCTTTATATAGATGATATTCCAATCATGAAATATCTTTGTCCAATGTACATTTGTTTTAAATAAATTTACTATTACCTTTTACCAAATGCCAAAGAAGAAATGCTTTTGCATAGCATAGAAATTTAATTCAATATTGAACATTGAAATTGGACAAAGATATTTACATTGTAATACCATTTTAAGATACTAGCTATATACTAAACTAAGATTTATGCCTTAAAATTTATTTTAATACCATTTTCAAGCTGTGTACATTGGCATGTAATGTACCACTTTCAAGCCATGTTTACTGGCATGTTATGTACCACTTTTAAGCCATGTTTACTGGCATGTAAAACACTACTTAAACCACGTATATGGCATGTAATGTGCCACTTTCAAGTCTGACATGTACTGACATGTAAAGTAGCAATTTTCGAGCAACTTTATTGATAAAAATAATAATAGAAAAACATATAAAATTGTGAAAAATCATAATTACTGTAAATAAATATCTTTTTAATACATTCTTATAATCTAGTAATGTTACTATTGTACTCCACGACAGTGAAGTGTTATGAGTTTGAGGCATATTTAATTTTGTATGTTTGTCTGTCGCATCGATAGCTCTCAAATGGGTGGACGAATTTATATGATGTTACTGTACAGGGTGTAAGGGACAGGTTTCCGAAAACTTTAAGGGCTTGCTCAGTAGACGAAACTGAACACCTTTCCACAAGGATTTTTTTCAGGAAACGAAAAATAAATCTGCTTCTCCATACAAAATTATAAACTTGATTGGACAGTTTGTATGGAAGAGCAGATTTTTTTTCGTTTCCTGAAAAAGGTGGAAAGGTGTTCAGTTTCGTCTACTGAGCAAGCCCTTAAAGTTTTCGGAAACCTGTCCCTTACACCCTGTATATTTAAGAGAAGGTTTGATCGATGTGGCTTTTAAGATGTTTGATGAAAATTGGTTCAGCGGTTTTCAAGTTATTCCATTCCGGATTGGTGGAGGTTGTAGGGCTATTATTAGGGTTACTATTTATGTATGTTTGTGTATAGAAACATTTGCAATGGTGTATTGTATAAATTTTAAATATTACTTATGAAAATAGATATCGCGTTGAGAATAGCATGAAAGAGATAGTTGTTTATTAGTTGCGCGCGATTTTTGTGTTGCAGGTTTTGTTTTGTACAATATACAGGGAGTTAATAAAAATAGTGTGTTCGAAATTTTGAGGAATTACTCAGAATCAAGTATAGAATACAGGAAAAATATTAGAAAAATCCGATCTTCAATTTTTTTCAGTTTTCCATACTGACTAATAAATCTGAATAGTGAATCAACAATTTGTATGTATGAGAAACTGAAAAAAAAATGGAGATCGGATTTTTTCATTTTTTTCCTGTATTCTATCCTTGATTCTGACTAACCCCTTAAATTTTTAAACACACTTTTTTAACATCCTGTATACATTAGTATTGTCAATTGTCATACAGTACTCCCCGTCGAAGCGGTCGTGGCTCAGTGCGACTTGCGCGGTCGCGTCGATCACGCAGGTTAACTGACTACAGACATGGTCATAACCTGGATGGGTTTGACAGTAAGTGGCATCTCGACCGTTTCCGTGCTTCGCAAGGCACGTTAAGCCGATTTGACCAAATTCGTAAAACAAAAGTTGTTCAGTGCGATGAGTAGAATCCCCAGTTAACGGGTCCTACACCAATTTTGTTACACCCTGTCTAGAGATTCCGTGTACTTTGCGGCCTTCTTGCTTCTAACACTCAAATGTATAATAGATAGGTCTCCACTATATCACAAAATAGACACAGAAGGTCCGCTCAATACCACTTAAATCGTAAGCATATACATGCTTATAGAAGTATACGGTCGTTCGAGGCAAGGTCACGCGGCAAAGTATCACAACAGTATCGTGACCTTGCCTACAACGACCGTATACGTCTATATCTATAAGCATGTATATGCTTAGAATTTTAGTGAGCGTATTGAGCGGACCTTCTGTATCTGTATTTTGTGACTATACCTGAAGGGTTGTAATATACTCATGGACAAAAAAATCGACTCAAGGCTTATTGCACGACTTTTGAAAAAATAACTCAATCTAGCAAAAAAACACTAAACCAAAAGTTCGAAAACTGTATGATTACTCTTTATGATTTTACTTTGGTGGTTTTCTAGTTTTTCATTTTTTGTATTTAGTAGTTTTGTAGACTTTTTAGTCCACCAGTGTAGATAACATATAAAAATAAGATTTAATAATTGACCACGCTGAATACGTTAAAAACAACCGACTTCAATCGCAGCAACTCCAATTTTGCTATGTTTTTGTTGATTTTGTCAAAAACCGCTGAATCGATTTCGATAAAACTAATATGGGACCACCTGTGAAGTATACCCTTTCAAACAAAAAAAGAATTTTTGAAATCGGTTCAGGCGTCTTCGAGTAATCGGTGAACATACATAGAAAAAAAAAAAAAAAAAAAAAAAGATTCCGACGAATTGAGAACCTCCTCCTTTTTTTAAAGTCGGTTGAAAAGCGCCATATTTCCCAAAAAAACATTAGTAATATTCACAGTTTTTAGTCCGCGATTAAAATTTATGCCTGTATATTTTTTACTATTATTATTAGTAATCATTTTACCAGTAAATAAAGTTAACTCACTTTGTGATGGCTAAAACGTAATTTGTTATTGTTTAGTTAGTTCTGTTAATGTACCTACCTAATTAATTAGTTTTACCAAAAACTCGATAAGGATATGACTGACTCGGTGACTAAGTGGTTAGCGATCCTGACCTCTGATCCGAGAGTCGTGGGTTCGATCCCCACACAGGGCAAACTTTTCTGTGATGAGCAGAATTGTTTGCTCTGAGTCTGGGTGTATTATATCTATATATGTATGTATTTAAAAAGTATATGTGTATGTATATCAGTCTCTGGTTTCCAAGATACAGGGAATCCTAGTTTGGGGCCAGATGACCGTGTGTGATTTGTCCCAGTTCGTTACTAAGTTATTCTTGCGTGGCTAAAGCATGGATGTACCACCCAAACTAGATTGAGTACTAAGTTAGTCTAACTAGAGCCTTGCATGTCTTTCTAAATAGAGTGACCAAATTAATTAGGGAATGTACGTTTAGGGAATAAGATTTAACCTAACAATGTAAGTCCATAGTTCTGTTTAAATATGGTTTCCCTACTATACTGCAATTCTGTTGGATAATAGCAATAGGGAATTTTCCACGGCTTTCTCTAAACTCTCTTAAACATCGTCAAAACTGATTGATATTACTGACTAATATCATAATAAGATGAATAGCTTTCGAAGATTACTTTTCATTTATTTATTTATTGCATTTAGATCCAAAAAATACTTTTCATAATGTTTGATGTACACAAGATTGTCAGTATTGTTTTTGTATTTCTTAAAAGAATTCTAATATGATACCGAGTTATAAATTGCATTTTAATCATAAGAATGTAGTAAAATCAATTTGTTTTTGGTACGGAAGAAGAAATTACATATAACAGAAAAACCAGAACGCACCCAGGTTATCCATACTTGACCAAGTTGGAAATTTATCGTTTCTGTTCATTCAATGAATAAGAATCTATGTTCAGGTGGCTTTTTATATATTTTCAACAGTACCTAATCTATTTTGCTACCTTAGTAAATTCTACGCTGTTTTTAAAAATACTTTGCCAAAGCTTAGAATCGCCATCTATTGAGAATCTTATGAACGGTGTAACATACGTCATCTGAAAACTCCCTATTATGCGAGCGGGACACAGGGCTCTAAATGTTCCTTTCACTTGGCACGTTTTACATTCAAGTTATTGCGTTTTATTACTATGGATTAGAGTTTAGTTTCTATATTAAAATAATTTTGAGGGTGCTCAATCCAATTTGGCTGGTATGTCCTTGGGCTAAAGTTCACACGGCGACACGTCCTGCCCTTTTAGATCGATCAATACAGAAGGTCCGCTCAACACGCTCACTAAAATCCTAAGCATATACATGCTTATAGACGTATACGGTCGTTGTAGGCAAGGTCATGCATGATACTGTTGTGCTTGTGATACTTTGCCGCGTGACCTTGCCTCGAACGACCGTATATTTCTATAAGTATGCTTACGATTTTAGTGGTTTGTATTGAGCGGACCTTCTGTGTCTATTTTGTGCTCGCGTCGAGTCGTGTGAGAGGGTGCGATATGTAATAATAATAAAGTTTTTATTGAAATACAGGTCGCGTCAAATTTTAAGATCGCTGAAGGGTACTGAGTGGGGGAAGTGTGCGTTCACTTGGAATCCTCATGCTCGAATTTTGATATTCTGATTATGCCAATGTTTATTGTCTAATAGTGCCCAAAGGAAAAAAATGTGCTATCGTAGTTTCAGAGAAAATAGAGTTTTTCACTAGGCTGCTAGCGGAATGTTTCGCTAGCAGCCTCATCTCTGGAACCAAGGAACTACTTCGAAATTCGAGCATGAGGATTCTAAGTGAACGCACACTTTCCCCCTCTCAGTACCAGGGATGTTATACGTACCATAATTATGGTATTCGTACCATTATTCAGGTCTTCGTACCATGTACCATGGTACTTCCATTATGGTACGCAAAAGTACCATAATTTTCACATCTAGCATTAAACTTTATTTTCCCTCTATAATTCCGTTATGTACAATCGATGTATTGATGTGTAGAATGAAACGGCCCGGGCCCTTTTATGTTGAGTTGACTCTGACTGCTGGTGCGAGAGGATAGGCAATATTTTGTATTTTGCATTCCTCTCGCTCGCTTGCTTGTGACCGGGGGAATAAATCCATCATTCTAAGGACATCTGTGTGCTTATGTGCCGAGAACTTATATTTGTGATGTGATATACCTGTCTCAGACGAAATAATAATATAAGTGTGTAAGACGAAGCGTACCATGGTTTTTTCGAAAGTACCATAATTGGCCAGAAAGGCCGGTGTCATAATTTTTGAGTTGGCATCTAACATCCCTGCTCAGTACCCTTCAGCGATCTTAAAGTTTGACGCGACCTGTATCTCATTTTACACTATAATCTATGTTGTGGGAGACTTCTTTTAATCAATTGACCGCTTCGCTATTCTTTGACAAATCGTGCGCCCACCGCCAACGTCTGCTCTAGCCGACAAAAATGTATGAAAATCTCAAATCCTGGCGATTATGGCTTAGAAACCGGTTGGCGGTCCTAGCCGACTTTGGCGCTCAAATAAATATGTGTTTAGTAGGTCGAACTATCGTTATGCCTACATCTCGTTTTAAGTCGGCATAAAGCGACGCAGTTGTCCTGCGAGTTAGGTACCCTTCGCGAAAAGGGTTGTTTCGTCATGCGCTATGAAGCGCGCGCGGCGTGTCTCATACAACGGTCTCTATGGTACGTAGCGTAGTTATGGTTGTATAGGGGGAGGGAGTAGATCTGTCGCTGCGTGTACATAATATTGTATATTGTTATAAGTTTAATTTCTAAGAAACATGGGAACATGCAGTGTGTTAAATTAATTAAAATACATAGTTCCTCTTACAAAATTACTGAAATTGTTAAAATAAATTTGAAGTTTTCATACAAATATTTCTATAGATAAATATCTTGTCTCTTTGTATGTAATCAAATGACTGCATGTTAGCTTGCGTGCTCCCATCTGTTGTAGATAGGAACCAAGTAATAAAAAAAAAAACGAAAGTGATTAATTTTATTGTTAATTCATTAATTTACTTATCGTTCTGCTGGAGATATTCTGTGTAAAGAATAGTTCCTCCTAGTTTAATATTGTTAAGAATATGTTTGAAATGTAATAAATAAATATTTTTTATAATTACACTTTTAATTTAATTTTTCATAATCTAAAATCATCGTTTTTATCTTCTTATATTTGGCCTTTATGTCACTGACACATTGTACATTATCCCTTTAAAGTCAGTTGGATCGTTATGGCATAACTACGGCCATTTAAGAGAAAAGCTATTGTCGGTGAAGCAATTGACGGATTCTCCTCAGATATGCTTCACACATTTTTTATTTTAATCGTATTTTTTTTAACCTTGCACAAAGCTCTATAGTTCATTTCAATAAAAAAAAGCAAAAGGTAAACAAACTTACTATGGAAATGACACATGTCAATGTCAGATGCATACTATCTTTGTTTACGTTTTGCTTTTTTTTGATTGGAATGAACCATAGTCCCTACCACTGTGACCATTTGTGGCAGATCTTTGCTACGAGTATCTGGGCAGTAATTTACACTGGCAGAATAAACTGACGATTTTAAAAAGTACCAGAATTCGGTAAATATCCAGGAAATCTGCCGAAATCTGCAACTTTTTTAAATCGTCAGCTTATTCTTCCAGTGTAAATTACTGCCCAGATAGCAGAGATCTGCGACAAATGGTCACACTGGTCCCTACCACGCGGAACTTGTCACTCAACATTTCGGGAAGTGTTCGTAGAGCAAGTCCTCCTTGCTCCGCGAATCTCGACTCTCTCGACGCTCTCCGACTATATTTCCAGAAAATATAGGCCAATAAATACATTAGTTGATCGGTTCAGTTGGTCGGAACTCGGAATGGAACGACAGATTCTTATTCATCTTTGGGCACTTCTAAAATATCTTTTCCTTGGTAGTCTCATGTAGTCTGTACTTTAACATCTTGTTGTATTAGAAAGGGAGAGGACCTGAACACGACTTTTGTACCGTTCCGGCCCCTAGGCAAAACTACTAAGCTTAACTGGCTGTGCCGTGAACACTTTTGATTCCCTTCAGCATAATTAATTAGTCCGCTGGTAAAAAAAAAGGTACTTATGACCCAACTGACAGGTTGTGTTGTCGAACGAAATTTAATAAAAATACAGAGGCTAATTTGCCAACTTAGTGCGGGGAGTTCAATTTTTTTGCAGTTTAACTCGTTATGCAATAGTTGTTCAGTTTGATACCCTCTGGTAGACCTTAAAAAAATTAAGTTGAATTATTTCTTTCTGGATCTTATAGATATTAAACTTAGATTTTGTAGGTCCCAGAAGAATACTACTTAAATAATTCAAAATCGTGTCCTCGCACAAACAAAACATAAAACAAGTTAATGAGTTTTTGGCTTTTATTAAAAACAACATAGAATATTGCTAAAACCTTAATAATTATTTTAAAACTAAAAAATAACTATAATAAACTAATGACAGGTAGAAATACAAAATGGATGTAAAACCTGTTAGCTGGGGCTAGCTTCCTCAGGAACATACAGGCAAATTCTACCTGTATTTTTTCGAACTCACTGACTGTAAATAAGCCAATCTAGCTTCGAAGTCCTTGTCATTAAGTACGTGAAACCACAAAATAGACACAGAAGGTCCGCTCAATACAAACCACTAAAATCGTAAGCATATACATGGTTATAGAAATATACCGTCGTTCGAGGCAAGGTCACGATCCTTGCCTACAACGACCGTATACGTCTATAAGCATGTATATGCTTAGGATTTTAGTGAGCGTATTGAGCGGACCTTCTGTATCTGTGTCTTTTGTGATGAAACTCTGCGATTTGGGACTTTAATAAATAAATAAAATGAAAAAGAAATTAGTGAACAATCTGATTTATGTTATTGTAACAAAGAAAGGTACAAAACCTTTGATCGACCTTTGATGAAATAATAATAATAATATACAATTCCGCCAGACTCCTAATCAATTCGTATGAAGATTCAAGCATATTTTGCGTTTTCAATTTAAATAAGTAAGTCATAGAACAAAAAATGCTCAGCAGAAGCACCAGATAACAGGTTTCACATACAGGGTGTAACAAAATTGGTGTAGGATCCATTAACTGGGGATTCTACTAATCGCACTGAACAACTTTTGTTCTACAACTTTGCTCAATTTGCAAAAAAAAATTGGACTCTCCATACAAAAATGGTAAAACAGATGATCAATTTGTATGGAGATTCCAAAAATTTTTTGCGATTTGAGCAAAGTCGTAGAACAAAAGTTGTTCAGTGCGATGAGTAGAATCCCCAGTTAACGGGTCCTACACCAATTTTGTTACACCCTGTATATTTTATAACAACCCTATTGGTTTAACTTTAAGAACCAAAAGTTTGGTTTTAGGCTAACCTGTCAGGGTAATGCTGATCTCAGATATCCAATAAATTAATCAATATTTATTGTAACTGATGAATATTACATTTGAGTATATTTTTTTAGTCCAAAGAAAAAGATTATTTGATTGAATAAGTTACAAAAGATTTTAACCAATGCATGACAAGACTTTTAATAGGTAACATTTTATAAAATAGTCACGGACATATTATTCTTCTTTGAAAACAATCAGTTTGATTGTATTAGAAACATTCTACAAAAAGTAATGTTAACATCCATAGCTTCGCATTGTTGGGACCTTGGTCTCTTTCCATAATAGAGTATTTGACAATATCAAAATTAAGTTGAAAAATATTATTCACTAATAGAATAGCGAAAAATATTACTCGACGGATGATTTTATATTCTTTACAATCAGAAAATAAGTTCGTCAGAGACTGTGACGTCACACGCCAGTAACACGAACAATTTCAGAACAAAATGTCGTTTTTGGCAGTTGATAAAAAGTCACTCGTAGTCCAATACCGTATTCTGGAATGTTTAGGTCAAACTAATAGCAAACCCAAGTTTTCTGGCCACCTTTAAGGCTTCTGACATAAGATAACGGCTGCCATCTAGTGATAGCACCCCGCACTAACAGCTTAATGTTCCTTGCGAAGTACGGAAATAGTCGAGATAAATGCCCCAACAGTCAAACCCATCCAGGTTATGACCGTGTCTGTAGTAAGTTAAACTGCGTGATCGACGTGACCACACACGGCGCACTGAGCTACGGCCGTTTCGGCCTCGAAGTCCACGGAAGAATCGGCCTTATTTATTTACAAGATACAATACAATGCTGTCGATTCGGTTTTCACAATTAAACTTATTTGACAGGATTAAACTTAATTTAAGTGTTCTGTCCTTGTCGTTTCGATACAGAAAGAAAAAGACAGATACCTTAAATTAAGTTTAATCCTGTCAAATAAGTTTACTCGTGAAAACGGAATTGACGCCAATATAGAAGTTTCTATGAGACACACCTTTCTTAATCTCTTAATGTTTTTCTTGTCAAAGTGACTGAGAAAACGTTATGTATACCGTTCAATATACACTGGTGGACTAAAAAATCGACTCAAGAATTGTTGCTCGACTTTTGAAAAAATAAATCAGTCCACAACTCTGCTAAATACTAAGAACATAAAACTAGAAAACCACCAAACTAAAATCATAAACAGTAAACAGACAGTTTTTAAACTTTTGATTTAGTTTTTTTTGCTTTTGAGTTAATTTTCCAAAAGTCGTACAACAAACCTTGAGTCGATTTTTTTGTCCATGAGTATAGTTTCAGGTAATTAAGAGTCCATTGAGCTGAAATTTGCGTGAATCCAGGTCACATACTTCTAATAGCTTCAAATTCTACTGTTCAACCTCCACAGATTTCTTTGACTTCTTCGCACTGGGTGGATTTTTTGGCTTACTAGGTTTAGATTTTGATGGTTTATCTAATTCCAACAGAGCTTTAGCAATCGCCTTTTCGAAGTTACTCGTTCTTGGCTTGTAGTATTTTTTCTTCGGTTCCCCCATAACTTCTTCTATTGGTGTATCTCCCAGTAAGTGAGCTAACGGGTTCACATTAACAAGTTTAGCTCCACCGGGCAATTTAACTTCTTCAGCTGTTTCGTCAGATGGTTCTTCTGTTGTAGCATCTTTTTTATCATCCTTAATAACGTCTCCAACTTTGACAATCTTGTAATATGGTGCTTGAGGTTGCAAATGTGCGATCCGTATCTGATTGTAGCCTTGAGGCAGCTTCGGCAACACAATCTTGTGTTGCATTTGTACATTTCTTGGTTCCTCGGATCCTTCAAGCATTACTTCTTGAGCAACATCGGGCACCGTATCATTCTTGTCAAAGTTATCTATTTGTTCTTCATAATTGTAATCTTGATAATCGCAACCATCACCATCATATTGCTCTTCTTCATCAGCATAAGAGGTTACATTTGTAATCATTGGATTGATTAATTTAATGGTGACCTTGGCAGGTTCTCCAGTGGATTGTTTGTACCGCACTGGCATTGACAGTCTGATATTGTTATTTGTAGGCTGCGGTCTGAATTTCGTCAACTTTATAGCAGGTGGTCTTTTAACAGCATTTTTCAAAGGCTTCATTGTAACCATGCTATCGATTGCTACATTTTCTTTCTTAGAATTTTCATCTGGTGTGAAGCTCTCAATGAATTTCTGTACAGACAAATCTTTGCTTACTTCTGTTATTCTTGCCACTCCTTCCACTGGTTCACTCCTAACTTTTTTTATTGACTTGAGGAACTTCTCGCGTGGAGTCAACTGCGGATGTACACTGCCACCGCCTTGTTTGCGTCTCTCAAGCAAATTCTTCAGCGTTTCAGTAAGTTTAGAAGTAGTATGCTTCTTAGCAATGTGTCGATCCAATTCGGCCTTGCTTTTAAACTCTTTTGAGCATTTAATACATCTCTTTGCTCCATTTTTGAAATGTAGACTGATGTGATGATGGTAGTTTTGGTATGTGTAACAGTATTTTTTGCAAATTTTACATGTAAACTTTTTTCTACTGAGTGTAGTCTTCTCTGCTTTCACTATCCTCTTTTTGTTCCACGAAGCGACTTGCAGTTTTCTAGAGGATTTCATTTTCTTCTTGACTTTATCTAAAGGCTCATCATCGGAAGGATCAGATTCTTCTAGCATTTCTACTTCTGTAAACTCTTCACCGTTCTCAACCATTGTAGAGGTTTTTGGAATTTCAATTTTGCTTTTTCGTTTACGCTTCACCTGTGCTTTCTCATTTTTCATATCATTCTCAGTTGCGTTACCTTCAGTGTCTGTAATATTCATATCCCTTTTGAGGGAACAATCCGTTTTTTTTATACCTTTCTTCTGTTCTTTAAGTCTTAATTTTAATGGCTTTTTTCCAGTTTTCACTTTCATACTAGTTTCAGCATCTGTCTCCTTATCCGTCTGCTGTAGTTCAGCCTCCGTTTGGCTCCCGGGGTCTTCATCATTATCCTCATTCGTCAGCAAACTGGTAGGCTGGAAAGGTTTCTCAGACTTCTTATCGGTGAAAAATACATGATAGCTCTCATCAAACTCAACAAAACCTTGACTTTTATGTTCCAACTTGATATGAATTGTAAACTTTTTGCGTAATCTAAATTTTTTGTCACAAATTTTGCACCAATACGGCTCCAAATCATGGTGTTTTGAAAAGAAATGGAAGAATAGATTTTTAGGATGTTTAAAGTACATGTTTTCACAATAAATGCACATGTACTTGTAAAGGTGGAACTCGCCTTTGTGGACTCGATTAATGTGCTTCTCCAAAGCCACGGTGCCAACAAACTCTCTGCGGCAAAACTGGCAATTTTTCAATGATATCGCCAAAGGATGTTCCTTTGCCTGATGCGATGATAACTCATCGACAGAGCTAAAACGTATGTAACACATTCTGCAAATCAACGGATTACATGTCAAAATGTGATTCGCCAAATACAATTTTTCTATATCTAATCCGCATTTTAGACACGGTTTCTTTTTATCCTCCTCCCTCACATAGTTATAGCATTCCTTGTGTGCTGACAGATGTCTCTTTAATCCACGTAAATCCTTATACACATTGGAACACTTATCGCATACAATTGATTGGCATTTGTTCTCCTTCAAATGTTTCAAGTATTCATAAACATCATTCGTACTTTTTCTACAGTACACGCAAATGTAAACAGCATTTGTGCCAATGGACTGAAGAAACATGTCCGCTTTGATGTTCAGAACTGACGACAGAATAGGAAAAACATTATGCAGTATTACCCCATCATCATTATTTTTATGCTCTTGCAATTCGTGCTGCTCCAAATTAAATGTATTCTCAAAAACTGCTTTGCACTGACTACAAGAAAAGAGCGTCTTACTCCCGTCAGTTCTATGTTTGATCTCGTGCTTTCTCAACGCTTCGAATCCAGTAAAAACTTTTTTACAATGTCTACAGCTCTTCAAACTGGTTATGTGTACATCACGAAGATGGTATGCGTACTTCTCTAAGCTTGCAAATGTCGACGGGCAGAAGTGACAGTGCTGTAATCTGCTTTGATCAGCGTGCAACTGACTCATGTGAACCTCCAGGTCCTCAGGGTCGAGGAATTCAGCGGAGCAAACGGCGCACGTCGTGTCTGGATCGGGATCGAAGTTTTCGCCTGGCTCGGCCATTGTTGAATCTTCTTTTGCGTTTTAGTTGATGTGCATAGCACAGCGATGGTATCTTTTATGTAGAATAACCGCGAGGTGCTCTATTTTCTGGTAAATAAATGAACCGATACAAGAAAAAACAGCGTCCACTCGACTCAGTACTCACATTCACAAATGAGGTATCGAGATTTAGAAAGCGTTCCAAATTAGTTTCGTTAGAGTAATTTTCACTCTGACAGCAGGATAGCATATTATATTTTTTTGAAGTGTGAAAGAGACAAACTCTTGTCAGGTGAATCTTAACTTGGTTATGGAACGACTTCTTAGACAACAGGATAGCCTATTACAAAATCTTTTGGATGCGAAAGAGATGGACACCAGAGCGGCCATTAAATTGTTCTCTTCGGAACAGCCCCTGACTGACTATAGAAACAATGTTGCCATTTTATTGCGTTCTAAAAACAGTTTTAAAGGGGTAACGTAACGGGGTTGAGGGAGTACGACACGAGACAGACACGACATGATACGAGGGGGGGACTTTTTGGCGGGAACTCGTAGCAAGGGTTTGTCAGTTTTGTTTTATTATCCGAAAAAATAGATATCGTGGTTTTTAATGCATAATATTGATAGTGTATTGTTCAATAAAGTGCCATTTAAGTGTCTAATATGTAGGATAATGAAATAAAAGTGTGTAGACTGAGTTTCGAGTGCTCTCAAGAAGTCCATGAAATCTTCATCAAAAGTGCTATCATTTTGCTGAAGAATAGGGTAGTTGACTAACAAAGAGTAAGGATTTGAAAATAAAATGAAGACAAAATGAAGAAAATAATACTGAAGACGTAAACTTTGAAACTAAAAAGAAAAAACATAACTAAAGACGAGGCGGTATGGCCATGGAGCCTTAGCCTGCCCAACAAGGGCGAAAAAAAAAAATAATAAAAAAAATGATACGAGGGGAGTAAGAAAGGGAGGTAAAAGGGAGAAAATTTAAACATGTCAATTTTGGAAAATTATTGTGTTACAGTGTTAACAGAAGTAAAAGTTATACAATAAATCTATCCGATTCTTCATAATTTAGAAATTTCTCAAAACTTAAATTCAAATTTCCCGCCCTTAGTCTCGTGGGGAATGTTTTCGTGTCGAAATTTGATTGGATGATTAAAATGCGCCTAATAGCACATTCCTCACGAGACTAGTTGGCAATTTGAAAGAACTATTTATCTTTCCTCTGTAGTTATAAGTTTAATATTCATATGACCGTCGTACGAGGTACATACCTCGAGCAGGATTCGGAAACGAGTTTTTTTGGAAAAACCGTTTTTGGTCATTGACCCCTATATCGAAATGATTGCGGTTAAGGTTTCGTTCAGGTTTCGGTTACCGGTATATTTAACCGGTTTAAAAAGAACTGATATTTTTTCTTTAGAACGGAATTAACCAGTTAATTTGAAGAATAGGCGACGTTGTAGGCATGTTAGCCGCGTGCGATCAATTGAAAGCGTGCGAGAAAGTGAGCAGAAGACTCGGGCAGTGGCACCAGAAGTTTGGTTTTAACCGGTTAATTTCGTTCTTATTTCGGTTAGGAAACCACTCCCTGATTAACCGGTATTTTATTCAAATTTATCGGTTAAGCTGGAAACCGGGTTTAACCTGAACGGAATCGTTAACCGAAATTCGAACGAAATTAACCGGTATTTGTTAACCGTTCCGAACCTCGGTTTCGAGTACAATGAGTGCGTGTAAGTTTTTTGTATGTGTGTTGTAAATACGCGACATATTTTGCGTCAGTGTTTGTAAGATCTATGTAGTAGTAACCTCACCCCCCGCAAAAATCGGCAAAAAAATTTGTTCGACAATTTCTTCAATACCTATTCCAGTTCTAAATACTCCAAGCTCAGTTAATAACATTCTTCAGAATAGTTGGATGTCCTATGCTGCTGTTCAAATCAAAACCATACAAAAGGGACTTTCTCAGTTTCGATATAAAAAAATAAAGCGCAGAAATTAGACGTGAATGGCGTCGTTTTCTATGTGCTGAAATGTCTACAACAGTTCTGATTTTTTGGTATGTTGTTAGGGTTGATAACAGTAGTGTAAAACTAATTTTTCAACTTCGAAAGACTTGTGCTAACTGCATGGTGCTCCAAAAACATCGAAACTTTCGGACTTTTTTCAGATTTTGGGTTATAACTTCCAAAAGGTGCAACTTACGGAAAAACTCATTTTACCGAAGTTTATATGTTGCACTATTATGGGATATTTGGGTATTCTTTGTCCTGTAATAAATAGAAAGAGTTCTTGGTATTTAACACTTATGTAATCAAGTACTTGAAATTACAAGAGATACAAGCGAGACCTGTCGGGACGGGGTGCTGCAGACGACTGGCTAGGCTAGCTCTCACGAACCAGCGCTTAGCACAGAATACGCTGACTTAACATTTTAGCTACGCCGTAGCCGCTACAACACTCCCCCCCTTACAAAAAAAACTTACAAATTTTTTACGTGAACACAAGAAAATCAAAAACAAAAGTTACAAACAGCGTTATCAAAAGTACTTAGTACATTTTATTAAACAACTACTACTCTGTAAGTCAGTCATAACAACGGAATACAATAACATGCTTGCGCCAGCACATTGCGCGAGCTGTTCTGTGAACTACAATAACAACTGGAAGTAGGTACAAAAATGCTTACTGACACAAAACTACGCGTGTTGCATGTAACATTATATTATAAGCATGAATAACACTGTGAACCAAACGATTGTTATACAGTTTTCAAGCTAAGTTGAATTTACAATGTTTAGGTATCTGTAATGAAAAATATACAATTTTATTTTAGGAACATCATACTAGTTATAGGTACACTTGTCTCTCTTATGGGACGATTTTAAACATCACTTTACTATTCTAGTCATAGTATGTAAGTATGGTATCTTAATATTAGGTTAGTGGTAAGTACTACACTTCACTTCGCACCAAAATTTAATTCCCTATGTAACACTAAGCCAAACCAGAAGGCGGGGCAAACGCAGTGGTAGGTAGCTGCTGAATGACCGCACCTGTTGGCATCACTCTGGACATCTCCTTTCTCAGCCAGCTTCTAGCACGATGTAAACATCCTCTCTGTATCCCGTAACACATCAATATTCCAAATATGACAGCCAAAATTATCAAAACTATCCCAAAATAGTTTAACTTATTTTCCAGATTCTCCGTAGCAATCTGAACTTGAGCCTGAGCTTGGGCTTGCACGGAAGTTTGTTTGTTCTGGTAGTTTCCCATGACGAAATTAAGTAGGTGCTCTTCACACATAAATAGCAATGTCGAAGTGAAATGAAGTATTTTTAATACTAAATTATAATTATATACTTAGGAACTAATTAGTTAGCAAAAATCGCACCGGTTGCCTAATAATGCGTCCACTACGCGATGTCTTAATCATAGGCGGTAGCGATTTTTCTGTTTGGTCATTTACTCTAACTTTTTCATCATTACTTTTACATGGTTCTACATAACTCTCACAGTCGTTCAACAGGTATGCCGGTTTTACTCTATCGATGGAAACAGTTGACTGTTGGTCTGATTTTTTAATGACAAATGTTTTTGGGGATCTACTTATAACAAGATAAGGACCGCTATAATTAGGCGTTAAGGGTTTACTAACCATATCGTTTCTGACAAAAACGTGTGTACAAGTGTCCAAATCTTTATGAACAAAAATTTTTCTAGAATCGCTTTCCGCTCGTGGCTTAGGCTGTAGACTATCTAAAATGTTACGTAACTTATCGACGTAAGTACTAGGTTCACTTACCTGTGTGTTCGGCTTGTCCAAATAAAAATCACCTGGTAACCGCAACGTATGTCCAAGTGTCATTTCTGCTGCGCTATACTCGTGGTCACTCTTACAGGTTGCACGAAGTCCCAACAAGACGGTTGGTAATTCATCGACCCAGGACCTATTATCTGAAAGACGAGCCTTAATTGCCACTTTCATCGAACGATGGAATCTCTCTATCATGCCATTGCTTTGAGGGTGGTATGATGTGGTACGCATTCTTTTAACACCTAAAAGTTTCATTAATTTACTGAAAACTTCACTCTCAAACTGTCTACCTTGATCGCTAGTAAGTTTATTTGGACAACCAAATCTACAAATCCAATTTTCGTAAATTGCCTTAGCTACAGTTTCGGCTGTAATATCTTTTATTGGGATTACTTCTGGCCAACGTGTATAACGATCGATTATTGTTACACAATAGCGATATCCGTCTTGAGACGTAGGCAACGGGCCTACTATGTCTACATGTATATGTTCAAATCTTTCGGTTGCTGGGAAAGTACCTAGTCTTGAAACTGTATGTCGCTGTACTTTAACTTTTTGACATTGAACGCATGATCTAACCCAAATAGCAATGTCCTTGTTCATGTCTGGCCAAAAATATCTTTTTGTCATCATTTTACGCGTTGCTCTAATTCCGGGATGACTAATATTATGAACGATATCAAATGCAATTTTTCTAAATTTCAATGGCAAGTAAGGTCTTACATCGTTCGAGGAAATTTCGCAATAAATCATACGGTTACCTAAAGGAGTACTCATTCGCTTTAACTGTACCTTTCCGTTGGTTTCTGCTAGCATGCGCGAAACTTGATCGTCGGTTTCCTGTGCCTGCGCTACTTCGTCGAAGTCGATAGCTGTGGGACAAACAATAGACTCTACTGTGCGCGATAAAGCGTCCGCTACAATGTTGTCCTTACCGCTGACGTATTGTATATCGCTCGTATATTCGCTTATATACAATAACCATCTTATTCTCTTTAACGTCTCGCTTTCCGTACCTACTTTAGAGAATGCGTATACTAATGGCTTATGATCGGTAAACACGGTGAGCTGTCGACCTTCAATGATGTTTCGAAAATGCTTTACTGCTAAGTAAATTGCAAGTAACTCACGATCAAATGTGCTGTACCTCTGCTGTGCCTGTGAAAGAGCTTTTGAAAAATATCCTAACGGTTTCCATTCGTTATTAAGTTTTTGCTGCAACACTGCTCCTACGCACGTACTTGATGCGTCACACATGAGCGCAATAGAGCTGTCAGCCACTGGATGAGACAATGTAACGGCATTTAAAAGTCCAGACTTACATTGCTCGAATGCTGCATCTGATTTCTCGTTCCAGACTATCTTAGACTTATCCTTTTTCTTGGCCCCATGCAAAAATTTATTGAGTTCAGCTTGATGTTCTGCTGCATGTGCCAAATGAGACCTATAAAAGTTTACCATTCCGAGGAATCTGCGTAACTGCTCTACCGTCTCGGGTTTTGGGAAATCCTGGATTGCCTCGACCTTAGTTTTTATCGGGTTAATACCTTCCGTCGTAACTTCATAACCTAGGAATTCAAGGTTAGCTTGACCAAAACTACATTTAGACAAATTTAAGGTTATACCGAAGTCATTAAGTCTACTAAATACTTGCCGAAGGTGTTCTTGGTGTTGCTTGATGTCATCGCTTGCTATGATAATGTCATCAATATAACAGTATAAAAAATCGAGTCCATTCAGCACTGAGTTATTCATGAAGCGCTGGAACGTCTGTGCTGCATTCCTAAGGCCAAAAGTCATTCTAGGAAATTCATAGAGACCAAAAGGTGTTATAATTGCTGTTTTTTCTATGTCCTCTGGTGAAATCATAATATTATGGTACGCCCTATTAATATCAAGTCTAGAAAATACTTTCTTACCTGCCAATACATAGGTGAAATCTTGGAGACGAGGGATCGGGTACCTGTCCGGCTTCGTGATCGCGTTGAGAGCACGATAGTCGCCACAGGGTCTGATCTGTCCATCCTTCTTGGGCACGACGTGAAGAGGGCTGGCCCAAGGACTCTTTGAAGGTCTGCAAATGCCTAACTCCTGCATTAGCCTAAACTCTTCTTTCACCTTTTTGTATCTGTCCGGGGGTAAAGGTCTTGCGCGAGCAAATACGGGAGGACCTGTAGTTTCTATATGGTGATAAATTTTGTGAACTGAAGGTTCTCTATAACATACAGGTTTAGTTATATCGGAAAATTCTTCTAACAAATCTTTGAACGGGTTATTACTTTGAATGCTAGAAATAGAAGGTTCATCGTACTTTACTAGAGAGCCTTGTTTACTTAAGTTTGTCAGACCATCAATCAATTTCTTACTATAGAGATCTACAATTAAATGGTGTGTTTTTAAAAAATCTGCACCAATTATCGGTTGTTTTACATCACAAATTACAAAGTTCCATTTAAACGATCTACGTAGGCCTAAATTTAAATCTAAAGTTACAACACCATAGGTCTTAATTTCTGAATTATTAGCAGCAAACAGTTTGTATGCACACTTGCGTTTGATTCTATATTTCGCACTCACTTTGTTTACCGGGATTACCGAAATGTTAGCCCCAGTATCAACAAGATACGTTACGCCACTTTTAAAATCTTTAACGCACAAACGGTGGTTACCGGCGGTACAATCATCCACCGCTGCTGACTGCACCTCATCTAGTTTTCCTGTTTTTGTTTCTGCACAACGTTACCGCTGGACCAGTTACATGGAGACTCGCAGGTCTGAGCGTTCTGCCTGTACCGAAAATGATATTTGCACAACCAATCTGGGTTTGCTGGACTACGACGAGATGATGACTTGGATCTGGATCTAGATCTGGATCGAAATGATGGACGAAAATTCCTATTCCTGTTACCGTAGTTGTAAATGCGTCCGCGTTGTGATTTTATCTCGCTCACATCGCCGCGAAGTTCTCGTAACTCTAGAGACAATGCACGCACTTGACTAACCAACTGTGCGTTGACATCACTTTCAGGGGAAGAAGGAGATGGATTTGCTGAGGTTACTGCAGCTATCTCTCCGGATCCTAAATTTTCTATTATTTTATCTGCTATGGCCGCAAGATCTTCTAATTTGGTATCTCCACTTACAGCTAAAACTGCTCTAACTCCAGGAGGAAGTCTATTTATCCAAAGCTTTTTTAATGGTTTCTCCGTTATTCCTGCGTTTTTAGCTAATTCTGACATTCTACGTAACAGTTGAGAAGGCTTCTGTGTTCCCAAATCCATCTCACCAACGAGTCGCTGAAACTGTGACTCGGCGCTTTCTTCGAAAACTGACAGTAATCTTTGTTTTAATGTTACATATTTTCCAGAAACAGGAGGTGAATGAAGTAAATCGCTAACTTGCCTGAGTGCTTCACGGTTGAGTTTCGAAATAACCATGTCGAATTTGGTGCTGTCACTTTGTTTCTGTGGAGCCATAATCGATTCGAATTGTGCGAACCAAAGGCCTGGCATGTCCGACCAAAATTCAGGTATTCTCATCTGTACAGTCACCATAGCCACGTCTGCTGAATTATCTCCGACCGTGCCAGAAGTAGTTGTCGCTGCTGTTCCACTTCCGCTGGTAGCACCTGCCGCGCCGGCCGCGCCGGCCGCGCCTGCCGCGCCTGCCGCGCCTGCCGCGCCTGCCGCGCCGGCTGCGCCGGCGGCTGCGCCAGCCGCGCTAGCCGCGCCAGCTACGCCTAGTACGCCCAAAGCACTATTCACATTCATGGTTGATGCTGTTTACTGTCCAGACACGTCCGCGTACGCGTCTATTAATGGAAAATGTCGCGGAATTAAATTAGTCACCGACAGGTCTTGTAGTGAGTCGCCGCGAAACAGAAAATTAAAAATTTTGAAACACCTTATAAAAGTTCGAAAAAAAAAGTCACTCAGAAGGTTACTGTTCGTGTCGAAAAAGGTCACCACTTTACCGATTTTTTTTTTTTTTTTTTTTTTTTTTTTTTTTTTTTTTTTTTTTTTTTTTTTTTTTTTTTTTTTTTTTTTTTTTGGTAAAAATCGCTACCGCCTACCACTTTACCGAAGTTTATATGTTGCACTATTATGGGATATTTGGGTATTCTTTGTCCTGTAATAAATAGAAAGAGTTCTTGGTATTTAACACTTATGTAATCAAGTACTTGAAATTACAAGAGATACAAGCGAGACCTGTCGGGACGGGGTGCTGCAGACGACTGGCTAGGCTAGCTCTCACGAACCAGCGCTTAGCACAGAATACGCTGACTTAACATTTTAGCTACGCCGTAGCCGCTACATCATTATACACACTTATAAGAAGACACAATTTTCTATAATTTAAGTGCAATTGCAGCTCTATAGGTCTAATAGAACCCAAGATACAGCACTTCAAACATTGGCAATTTTCGCTAAAACGTTCGAAATTGTATTTTTACCGCCTTCCGAGCAGAATATCGGCTATTATACTCATACTACGAGGAAAGTCATTAAAAAGAAGGTTATAGAGCAGTTATTTCGCTTTAATTTAAGCACAAACTGAACTTTGTAAGACCAATAGTTCCCTTGTAATCTGGACAAAGCGAAAAATTAAAGAAATCAGATTTTTCAAAAAAGGGAGCCTGACAAATTGCAGGACTTCTGTAAAGGATAAGAAAGACATAAATCGGTGTAAAATAATTTATACTGATATTACAAAACTTAAATTATATCACTTAGTGATGGCTTCGACCTCAGTTGATACCTGTTGAATATACATGAAATATAGAACAAAATGTCAATTAATATTTATTATAATTACAAAGAAGGGGTAGGTATGTAATATCAGGTTTACCTTTAAGCACTTAGCGACGAAACAATCGTGTTCTTTTGGAAGGTCTAGGTTCATCTGACAGATCTTCCTGGGGCTCCGGAGACTGCTCTGTTGCTTGTTGTAAAGGGGAGGTCGTCGAAGTCGTCCTCTTCATTCAACTCAGTCAAGGCTATGGATGGAGTGTTGAGGCAGGCAGGTCTTCCCCTGGCAAACTTTGCAGAAAATTTGAGCTCTGTTGTCTTGCAGGAGCATCTTTCTTTTCCGCACCCATTCTTACATTTGCCTGACAGGAATTTCATAAAAACTTTGTTACAAATAGTTTAAATACCTTGCATGACAGTAATTTCAGCAGGATTTTCGACGCTAATTTATTTCGTTGTTGTCACTAGTGTCAGACCCTACTGGCTCCTTGAGGTGTTGTTGCAATTACTGAATGCGTGAAATGAACTTCTCGCAATTGGCACTTTCCTGGAAAAAACGTTGTTTACGTTGGAGCCTAATCTGTTAAGTAGAGGATATCGACCTCTGATGCTCTTTACCAGCATAGACTGATAGATTGAGCTCCAACATAAAAAATGTTTTTTCCAGCAAAGTGCCAGTTGCGAGAAGTTCTCAACAACATCATTCATTCAAGAAGAGCTTTCTTCCCCCTCTGGAATACAGTTGTTCTTTTAAGCATTTAGTGGTTGTGACAACACCTCGAGGAGCCAGTAGCGACTGCCACTAGTGCCTCAACGAAGAAACCAACGTCGGAATTTCTGTCATGCAGGTAAGGTAATCCATTCGTAGGTCTGTCCTGGATCGTGTATTTATGAAACTATTTGTAACATGTTTTTCTGAAACTCCTGTCATGCAGGTGCCAGAGGAAAAGGAAGATGCTCCTGCAAGATAATAGGGCTAAAACTCTTCACAATGTTTGTCAGGGGAAGACCTACCTGCCTCAACACTCCGTCCATAGCCTTGACTGAGTTGAATGAAGAGGACGACTTCGACGACCTCCCCTTTACAACAAGCAACAGAGCAGTCTCTGGAGCCCCAGGAAGAGCTGTCAGGTGAACCTAGACCTTCCAAAAGAACACGATTGTTTCGTCGCTAAGTGCGTGAAGGTAAACCTAATATTACATACTTACCCCTTCGTTGTAATTCATTATAATAAATATTAATTTACATTATGTTCTATATTTCATGTATATTTCTGTCGCAGGTGTCAGCTGAGGTCCCGGCATCACTAAGTGATATAATTAAAGTTTTATAATATCAGTATAAATTATTTTACACCGATTTATGTCTTTTTATCCTTTAAAGAAGTCCTGTAATTTGTCAGGCACCCGTTTTTGAAAAATCTGTTTTCCTTAATTTTTTGCTTTATCCAAATTACAAGGGAACTATTGGTCTTACAAACTTCAGTTTGTGCTTAAATTAAAGCTCAGTAACTGCTCTATAACTTTCTTCCTATTGACTTTCCTCGTAGAATAAGTATTTTAGCCGATATTCTGCTCGGAAGGCGGCAAAACTACAATTTCAAACTTTTTTGGGAAAATTGCCAATGTTTGAAGTGCTGTATCTTGGGTTCTATTAGATTTACAAAGCTGCAATTGCACTTAAATTATAGAAAATTTTGTGTTCTTATAAGTGTGTTTAATGACTTTTCCCGTTAAATGCACCTTTTAGAAGTTATAAGCCAAAATCTGAAAAAAGACCGAAAATTTCGTAGTTGTTGGAGCACCACGCAGTTAGCACAAGTCTTTCGAAGCTGAAAAATTACTTTTACACTACTGTTATCTAGCCTAACAACATACCAAAAAATCAGAACTGTTGCAACCAATGCGACCTCCGATGTCTTATATGACTGGCCTATATCGTTTCAAAATGTTTTTTATTTAATTAGATATTGTACACATACTTTTAAATAGTTTTTTTTCTACCTAGTACAAAGTTCCTGCAACTCGGAACTTGTACACTCAATGTTTCGGAAAGTGTTAGCATGTGAGCGGTTTAACGTATTTTCATACTTACTACTTTCCCCTGAAATTAATGTAAATCACCTTTATCTTGCCACCCTAAACGCTGTCCCCGTGACATCACTTTCCTGAAGTGTGCGTTCGGAGGGTACGCTTTATAGCAACCGTTCACTCTGACAACAGGATAGCATAATCTAAATCGCGTAAGTGTGAAAGAGATGGTACAAAACGGTTGCTCTCAAGTGCACCCTTGGAACGCGGCCCTGTCGTCCTGTCACGTCATGTCATCAATGGACTGTCGCCCAATGCCCGTGCGAAATATTTAGCGGCGGCGCGCTGCCATGCACAAAATCAAGATTTACAGGTGATTAACTGATAATTACAAACTATTAAACTTGTTTTTACATCACAAAGTACCTTACACGAGTTTTTAAAACATATCTGCAACATCATTATAACCTCACTTTTGTTTACTTTATACGCAATATAGAGCATGTTTTTCCAGTTCCTGTGGTAAATAATGAAAGTTTTACATTATTTTGTGTTCTTAAATGTGGTTTTGGTGTCGGTTTTTTGTATAAATGTTGTGTTATTTTTTTTCGGTTTTGCATCTTAATAAGTAGGTAAGTGTACTTGCATTTTTTTTATTTGTAGGTATTTTCTCTGTCGTGTTTGTATTTGCAACTCATATTTAATACTTAATAAGCGTCAAGACTATTATTTTTATTTTTTGTAACAGTTGGGTAACAATTTCATTTTTAATCTAAATATTTGTTTTGTGTGGGTGTTGCAACTTTATAACCTTGTTACAACATACTTTTTATAAATTTCTCATAAGCAGTCATGTTTTTATAATAATAATATCTGGGACAAATCACACATGGTCATCTGGCCCCAAACTAGGATTCCCTGTATCTTGGGAACCAGAGACTGATATACATACACATATACTTTTAAATACATACATATATAGATATAATACACCCAGACTCAGAGCAAACAATTCTGTTCATCACAGAAAAGTTTGCCCTGTGTGGGGATCGAACCCACGACTCTCGGATCAGAGGTCAGGATCGCTAACCACTTAGCCACCGAGTCAGTCATGTTTGTATTTCATCATAACAATTATAAGTTGGGTTAAGTTGGGTTAATTGACAACAGATACGGTTGTAACTTGGATGGTTAAGACGGCATTTACGTTGACCTTTTCCATACTTCCTAACGCATTTTAAGCTTTTGCCAGTTGATATCACTAGATGGCATTCGTTAAGTCTTTTCAGAGGCCATATAAGCGGGTTAAAGCTTCTGAGACTTGAGTTAGCCACCTTCACAACCTTCATCAATCGGTCTTGACCCCCTTGTGTAGTATGGGACGAGACTAACGCCTCCGCAGTCAGGACTATATGTATTAACTTAAACTATAATTATGTCTAAATAATAAGTAAAACCAATTCAATTCAGTATATTGCAATAAATAACATATAATACAATAGTTATGTCACAAATGGAAAAAAGATACATTAGGCGGCTTTATACGAGTATGTTACACGAGTTCCGAGTGGAAAGAACCTCGTATTAGGTAGATAAAATAATCAAGTTCCAAAAGTGAAAACTGCTACCTACTTCGAATAAAATATTTTCATTTCATTTCATTCCTTATTAAAATCTTAAATATTGCTGAGTTTGTAATACTCTCATATCCTTCTCTGCAAGTGAACAACTTTTTCCATGAAACCAAACACAATTGTCAATAATTATTCAGTTGATTTTAAAACTTTCTCCTTTTGTAATTTTCTTAGTTCTTATGTTCTTCATTTTCAATTTCAAGAGTAGAATTCTATTCTACTTATTATTATTATTATAGCCTTTATTTGCCTGAAGATTACAGTTTTACAAGATTATCTTATTTATTTATCACAATTCACTTCCTATATCAGTGCCCTCTTCCGCTTGTCTTTCGACAAAGGCCTCTTCCAGTGACTTCCATGTATTCCTATCCTGTGCTTTTTGTCTCCATGTTGTTCTGATTTTCTTTATGTTGTATTCTACTTACTACTTTTCAAACAAACAATAACTGATTCACTTTCAGGTTTATAATATTTTAAATAAGGATTTGTTGTTATCTTTCTATACAATGCCCACTGCTGGGACTCAAGTCTCTTCTCAGATCTCTCTCACAAGGTCGTCTGGAAGAGATTGCTTTAAGCAGTAAGACCGCCTACCGCTTACCTTAATTGTGTACACTACTTATGATATATACATATAGATTTTATGTACAAAAAAGTGTAAATAAAATAAATTTTGGGATGGTGACGAAATACTCTAAACACATGGGCCAAGTCTGGATTGGTGGAGCTGTTGGGGTTAGCATCCAGAAGTTTCAATGCTGCTTATAGTAATGACTTTGTAATTAATAACTGTATTTCTACAGGGTGTTAAAAAAGTGCGTTTGAAATTTTAAGGGGTTACTCAGAATCAAGTATAGAACCCAGGAAAAATATTGAAAAAATCCGCTCTTCAAATTTTTTTTTAGTTTTTCATACAAGTTCTTGATTCACTATTCAGATTTAGTATGAGAATCTGAAAAAAATATTTAAGAGTGGATTTTCTTAATTTTTTTCCTGGGTTCAATACTTGATTCTGAGTAACCCCTTAAAATTTCAAACACACTTTTTTAACACCCTGTATTATGATGACTGTTTGTCCCCGAATATAATTTTTATCAAGAATTCAACGCTTTGAACATTTCTTATTCTAAATAATATTAAAACTGCCATTAAATAAATATCATGAACATTTATTTGAATCATCACAGATATCAGAATTCTTGATAAAAATAATATTTGGGGACAAATTCCTGTTTATCCCTACATAAAGATTCGGGGACAAACAAAACGAAAATTCTGTTTGTCCCCATTCGCGACTAGCTCGTAGGGACAAACAGGAATAACCCGTTTGTTGTATGTAGCTAATCATGAAGATAACAATGAAATATTGTAAAACTAAACATCTATAGAAGTGTCACTCCGTGACTGATTTGTATGATATTGACAGAATTTTTATAAGAAATTTCTTATAAAGTTTCGCTGAAACTATGGCGCCCGATAAGTACAAGCAACCCACGCCGCCACTTCTTGCCACTCCGCGTTGTAAATCAGTGGAACAAACTACCAGAGACAGTCATAAGTGCTCCATCCGTGAATAGTTTTAAAAATAAATTGGACAAACATTTGTTAAAAACTACATAAGTGCAGTGAACTACACGCATCAGCTGTTATAGCTGCTAGTGTATAAACTATAATAATAATAATAAAATGCCATGGATTAGATATGCCATAGAACTATGAGAGTGAGAGACAGACTTGCATATTGTTTTTTCTACTACTACTGATTTTCATATGAGTTAATTTTATTTAAATCTCAAATTCACGAACATTCTCGTTGCTTTATGTAGTGACAGCAACCGCCATCAGTGAGTTTGCATGCCTTGTGAATAGGATAGGAGACTGCATCAATAATAAATTATTAGCTCTTTGAGTGTAAATCTAAATGCCCTACACGTGACCGCGGGTGATGCTAAGTGCAACACCAGGCAACCGCCATACCTTATAGACATACCATACCTTGTGGATAGGATGGTTAAATGTGCCACACAATAAGAAGAGATTAGCTCTTTAATTGAGATCACAGAAAAACTTACTCGCTTGATTTTCACAACATTTCATACATGTAATTTATATTGTGTTTTTAATAAAATATGCATAATTCATAATGAATATGGAACTGACTATATTCAGTTATGACATCATGACTCACTATATTAAACATTTTGTGATCAAAATTTCATTAAACAAAAAATTGTTTCGACCAAGATTTGATAAAAATGAACTCAGATGAATAGTACTTAGCTACTGACCCTATTCAGGATTAACTTTCATTTACTTCCATGGTCTAGTAGTTAGTCTGCTTACTTCACATCAGAATGTTGCGGGTTCAATTCTCCGTAGAGTCCATCTTTGTAGGATTCTGTTTTTTGATTGGTGGTAGAGCTTTTTCTGAGCCCGCCTGGCTAGCTACCACCATCTTTCTTATGTCTTGCTGCCAAACATCAATGTTGATGATGCATCATGAAGAGTGTTCTAGAGTCTTGATTAGCCCACATCCATTTTTCGGCATCATTATCACTTACCATCAGGTGACATCTCACCAAGAATTTACCTTTCGTGGAAAAAAATATATCAAAGAAAAAATATGATAGGTACAATTAATATACATAGCTTTTTAAATACGCACATGTGTGTAGTGTCATCATTCACCTTGTGAATGTCCAAAAAGCCGTAATATGCCATGTCAAATGCATATGAGTAAGTCTTTATTACTGATAAACAAAGCACCTTTCAACTGAGGACTGGGCCACTGCCCGGACACTCAAACACAATGTCGTGTTATAATCGCCTATTACCTACTACTACATAAACCAATGACGTTTGTACACGCGTAAATGTGTGTGTTGCATGGCTTGCGCTAAGAAACCGTCACCGGATCTTACGCGGATAAAACACTGCTCCGGAATCCGCTTCGGTGTGCGGTTTTACGTAACAATTTCCATAGTAAAAAAACCGTCGCACTGCACACCGGAGCGGATTCCGGAGCAGTGTTTTATCCGCCTTACTCGCCGCGCCGGTGAGGTCGCCTTTAGAGGGGTAGGGACTTGCCACAGATTACCTTCTATGGTAATGCATATTAGATTGTTCCTGCTCAAAATCGCCAACGCTAGCAGAAGGCGTGGGGCGCGGGAGCGAAAATTCGGCTAATCCAGGGAACCGCGGGAATACTCAAACAATTAGTAAGATCCGCGCGTATTTGTCTCTTGGGCTGCGTTCAGAAGGTACACTCTGAAAGCAACCGTTCACTCTGACAACAGGATAGCATAATATAAATCACTTAAGTGTGAAAGAGACGGTACAAAACGGTTGCTGTTAGAGTGCACCCTCGGAACGTGGCCCTGGTCGAAGCTGAAGTTGTGTGTCCTAAGTGCCCGGCTGTCCTGTATGCAGTATCTATTGGGTATTGATATATTTTACAATTACAAATAACAAATAAAATATAAATAAAATAGCTATGTCGTTTTTGTCGGCGAGAGCCCTGTCTTCATGTATATGTGAGGTCTGTGCTATAAATATCACCACTGTTGACACAACTGGTTAAAGTGATATTGTATGGTATGTCATTTCTTGGCTTCTAGATGTAATAATTAAGCATGTTTAAACCAATAACCCATAAGTAATCGATAATAAATTATAGTAGCTAACTGATATTCATGTATTCAAGTCTAGTTTTGAGCTGACGATTGCTAAAGAAGGGGGTAATGTTTTCGGGTTACTCCCTGAGGGCCCCGATCCCTGAAGCACCCGTCGCGGAGGACCCCGAATATGATGAACTTGAAATATAATCTAGTTAATCGTATTCGGGGTCCTCCGGGACGGGTGCCTCAGGGATCGGGGTCCATAGGGAGTAACCCATGTTTTCGAGTGTATGTTGGTTTCTTTCGCTGAGCCAAACCACATCTAGAAAGCTGGATTTTAGATTGAATGAATCGATGGAGTTTTCATTAGATTTGTCTATAGTCTATAGGGCGCTCTCAAAATATCTGTAATTAATTTGGATGTATTAATCATTTTGTGACGAGATTGCTAAAGCAATGTACAAAAAGCAATTTTTTTTTTTATGTGATAGGTGGCAAACGAGCAGACGGATCACCTGATGGTAAGCGATTACCGCCGCCCATGGACACCCGCAACACCGGAGGAGTCACAAGTGCGTTGCCGACCTTTGAAATGGGATGGGGGATGGGATTGGGGAGTGGGAGGGGGGGTTGGGCCTCCGGTACCCTCACTCACTCGGCGAAACACAACAAACGTTGCTTCACGCCGGTTTTCTGTGAGGCCGTGGTATCACTACGGTCGAGCCGACCCATTCGTGCCGAAGCATGGCTCTCCCACGTCTGCTTTTGAAGCCAATCATCGAATTTGATAAGACGAAAGACTTGTTTGACCTTGGCAAGATTTTCCATTATGAAGAAAAATTTAAGCGGTTGTTCACACGACTCGAAACCTTTCATTTAAAATTTATATCGACTGAATACAGAATAGAGTATGGTTTAAACTTGTAAAACAGCGAACCACCTGACCTTGATCGTTAGAGAATAGAACAATGTTAAATTCGGGAGCCGGGTCGTTCCCTTCCCTCAAATATGGTTGAGGGGAGCGATGGCTGACTCTCGCGTTATACTCGTGATCGGGTGCTGTCCGTGTGAACTGGCCTGCTCTTGTCATTGGTTTTTGGAATTGTTAGTCATTAGCTACAAATAATTTTTACTTTTATCTCTTTTGAAACCTTTCTTTCTTTATTCTTATTTTTTAACTTTATTTACAGACATGACATTGTATAATTCATTTATTGATTTAGCATTAAGATGTAATAGAATATGACTTTTTTCAAAAAATGTGTTGTAGGGAGTTTCTTTAGGGCCCGCCGTTTCTTCTCACTCCGCAAACACTTCCCGAAACGGTGGGTATACGAGTTCCGAGTGGTAGGAACCTCGTATTAGGTAGATAAAAGAATGACGTTCGAAAAGTGTACACTGCTACCTACTTCGAATAAAATATTTTCATTTTCATTCAGAGTATTCTGTTAGGGTGGTCGCTGCATCAATTGATTTTTTTGCCTGTGCTGCTTCTACTACGAAGCTAAACGAAGTTAGCTAACTAGCTAGTACTGTACGCCCCTCTAAAGGCGACCTCCCCCCCTGCGGGTTAGATCCGGTGACGGTTGCTGACCGCAAACCGCGCAACACATATAATTGACGCGTGTGTAAACATTTTGTTTTTATGTAGTAGTACTTAGTAGTAGATAATGTTTGGGGTGTGGTGTGGCCTGCCAGATAGAGAATTTAACACATTAAGATTTAGACAAAAATTGAAGAAATATGATTTTTTGTCGCCATGTCCTAATTTTAAAAAGTATATAATAAAATAAAACTAAAATTCAAACAATTGCACATGGACTCGTATATCAAGAAATACGGCAATAAAAACCGGCCAAGTGCGAGTCAGACTCGCGCACCGAGGGTTCCGTATAAATTCATAATCACACATGTCTTGAACTCTTATATTTTTTATATTTGAGTTGATTGAATGAAAGGTAATTGGCGTTTTACGATTTATGACGTATTAAAAAAAAAACTACTTACTAGATGTCGTTCAAACCAATTTTCGGTGGAAGTTTGCATGGTAATGTACATCATATATTTTTTCTAGTTTTATAATTCTCTTATTTTAGAAGTTACAGGGGGACACACACACATTTTACCACTTTGGAAATGTCTCTCGCGCAAACTATTCGGTTAAAAATGATATTAGAAACCTCAATATCATTTTTGAAGACCTATCCATAGATATGCCATAGGTTTGACGAAAAAAAAAATTTTGAGTTTCAGTTCTAAGTATGGGGAACCCCCAAATTTTTTTGTTTTTTTATATTTTTGTGTAAAAATCTTAATGCGGTTCACAGAATACATCTACTTACCAAGTTTCAACAGTATAGTTCTTATACACTCGGCTTCAAAAAAATCGCACCTTTTAAGAAATCTATTTTAAACATCTTTCAATCGTATTTGTATTATGAAATATTGGTAATGTTCGGTATCATTTGAAAGGTAAGGAAACAGAGAATGCAAAAACAATAATTCATTCAATGTTTTGTATTGGAACTGAGAAAAATTTACAAAACAATAAAAATCCTTAAAAAACCCAAATCAAATCTGATTAATTTTTCAAAACAAAGTTGCTTAAAACTAACCTAAAACCTAGTGTTACCCCCCTAGCCCTAATGACGTCTTCCATGCGCTCCCTCATGGATCGCACCAACTTTAGGACCTCTTCTTGAGGGATTCTGTCCCATTCCTCAATAACGGCGTCTTGGAGCTCCTGAAGAGTCGCGGGAGCGGGATCACGGGATCTAACCTTGCGTTTCAGCTGGTCCCAGAGGTGCTCTATCGGGTTCAGATCTGGACTTCTCGCTGGCCACTGCATGACAGGGATCCCAACCTCTTGAAGGTAGCCCTGCACAATTCCAGCAGTGTGCGCGCGAGCGTTATCGTGCATTAATGTGAACCCGTCGCCAATAAATCCAGCATAGGGGACCACATGTTCTTCCAGGATCTCTGTGATGTACCGGTGAGCAGTCATCGACCCTTGCCCGCGAGCACCGCCGGTCCGAGAGACGCAAGAAAGTTCAGTTTTGCCGTCGGCAGATATGCCGCCCCAGAACATGCAGGAACCGCCCCCGTATTCTACCGTCTCTTGGATGCAGGCTTGGGCAAAACGTTCCCATTGTCTTCTGTATACTCTTTTGCGTCTATCGTTGCAGAAAAGGCACACTCTCGTTTCGTCTGAGAAGAGAACAGCTCTCCATTGGTCCAGGGTCCAATTGACGTGGGCGCGAGCAAATTGCAGGCGTGCTCGCCGATGCGCTGCGGTTAATTTTGGACCCGTGGCAGGTCTTCTAGCCACAATATTTCTCTCCTTTAGTCTTCTTCTAACTGTAGAGACACTCACGGCCCTTCTACGAACTGCTTGAAGCTGCTGTTGCAACTCAACAGCATTAGAGAACCGATTTCTCAAAGACTTCGATACGACGAATCGGTCATCTCTCGCAGAAGTGCAGCGATTTCTACCAGACCCACGCCTTCGGACAAAGCCACCGGTCTGCAGGAACCGCTGGTACACTCTTCGAACAGAAAAGCGACTCAAGTGCAATTGCCGAGCAACATCACACTGACGTAGTCCTGATTGCAGTAGTGCGATAACTTGGGCGGCTTCAGCAGCAGTAGTGTCCATCTTCAAGGACGTTTTTCTGATGAAAGATATTCTTCTGTGTCTTCTTCGACTGTTGGTAGCAAATTTATCCCCCGATAAGCTGTATCGACCCTTTTATACCCAAAAAACAAAACAATACAAACAAAATTTGAAGAGGAGAATCAGTTCCATTGTCATTCACAGTGACTTAAAGTGTCAAGCTTTTTCTTTAATCAAATGAAATGGATATTTTTTTAAAGAGTTTTAATAGGGCTCTCAAATGATACCAATATTGCTACGAATAACTGCTTGTCTTAAGGATTAACAGTGCTTGAAGCCTATTTTTACGGACGTGCGATTTTTTTGAAGCCGAGTGTAGTTTCGAAAAAAAGTGGCTGTGACATACGGACGGACAGACAGACATGACGAATCCATAAGGGTTCCGTTTTTTGCCTTTTGGCTACGGAACCCTAAAAAAATGAAATTCTGTTGTTTATCCAGACACGTAATCGGTTCTGTCGGGTTCCATCCAAGTTATGTAAAGCGGTGACCCATTCCCAATTTTCATACAATGAATAAAATATCCCATACATTCATATGGCGATTCGCAGTTGTGAGGGAAAATGTCCCAAGCCTCCATGCTAGTTTACATTAACTTGCACAATGTTTTATGCATGAATAAAACCTTGCTCCAATACCACTGTACCTATTTCAATGAATATGATATTGATTTTATTTACTGGTTTTGCTCAAGTTTTTTGTCGCTACTCTAAAATTGTTTGTCTTAGCTTTTCCTTATCTGGTAGTTCCACGTGATTGGCAGTTGTGTAACAGTTTTTACCGTGGGAGAGTTCGACCGGAGTGATACCACGGCCTCACAGAAAACCGGCGTGAAGCAACGCTTGCGTTGTGTTTCGCCGAATGAGTGAGGGAGAATTTGGGGGGGGGGGGGGGGAGGCCCAACCTCCCCCCCCCCCCCAAATTCACCCCATCCCATTTCAAAGGTCGGCAACGCACTTGTGACTCCTTTGGTGTTGCGGGTGTCTATGGGCGGCGGTAATCGCTTACCATCAGGTGATCCGTCTGCTCGTTTGCCACCTATCACATAAAAAAAAGTTTTCTGTTGGAATCAGAAAGACAGGAGAATGGCAGACCTACAATTGACGGTGTGTGTGTGTGTGTGTGTGTATTTGTCCACTGTCTCTAAATAATATTGAATATTAACTTTAGTTTATTCTATCTTTCAATAGAAACAAAGAAATTAACATGTAAATCGTAAGTCTTGAGGGTGATAATTATTGACTAAAACCAAAATACCTTTTCGTTTGTTTCACCACCCCAGAAGACGACGCAGCGCTTTTCTATGACAAATATCATCTGCAAATATTGTTTTTTTTTTATACATATTAATATTTAGTTACGATATATTTTGTTCCAGTGATTGCGGTTTTTATTATAATTTTCTTCTTTTAGCAAAATTATAATAGTAATATTTCTTTTGTTACAGATCTTGAAATGCGGTGATAGTCTTCAGTTCAAATTCAGTTTTCACTATCTAAAATCAACCAAAACTCTTCTGGGCTCTTCAAAAAGTTAAAATCTCGCACAAGCTTAAGTGTTTTGAGTGTTTCCAAAAACGTACGGGCATCTATCAACTGGCTGATCAACATACATTCGCTATATTATAGCTCCAATAGCTATAAGGCAAAGAAGACTAAAATCTTGGTAAAAACCAAGACGGTCTTTGTATAATATTGAAATCATTGTACAGTTATTTTTTACTAACATTTTTGACGGCTGTTACAATGGCGGAGAAATCTAACAAAGATGTCGACGAGTTGACTAAAGACATGTCGGAGTTGACTGTTTTGTCGTTTCGGAAAATCGACGAAGTGAAGAGATTGGCGAAGCATTTTCTGAACGTTATAAATCATCCTACAACGCAAGCTAAACCAGTTCTCTACAACTATTTGAAGAATTTGAATGATACCCATAGGAAGATATTCTTGCAAAAACGTGAGGGTGTAGAAGTTGAATATATCTTTACAACCGAGAAGAAAAGTAGCCTTCAAAGACAGCGGTTCAATAGTCTTCCTATTAGCGAAGTGCCGGAGTTGCTGAAAGCGGAGCTTCCTGTTGTAGATAACGCCAAGCAGGTCCATATCTGCACGGACTGCGATGTCGAGATTGATTTGAATGATGAGGAACCACTAATGGAGTCCTTACAAAAACATTTCAATCTCGAAATTCATTTACCGAAGATGAAGCGCGAGAGCATCGATGTTGCCGAACCGATAATTCTGCCCAACATGTCTAGGCGACTTTCTGCTATGGAATGCGGTGAGACTCCAGCACAAAGTCTCGATCAAATCTTGCAACTTGTAAAGCCTATGGAGAAGCTGGATCGTATGTTCTCAGCTAAGCTTGAAGCCTCTTTAATCAGGCATCTGCCTGATAACTCCGAAGCCAGCATCGATGCAGCAATCAAATTTTATCAAGGGACTTACGATAAATTAAGTCAAGAAGTTTCAACCATTGATTTCTCTACTCAAACTAGCTCAGTGGCTCCTATCATAATGAGCATTAAAGACAACGTGAATCAAAACTTTGCCGCTGATGCCAACAAGAATTTTGATAATGAAGAGAACGATAACACTCCTGAGAAACCTGTTAAGAACCAGGTCAAAAAGTACCGTTACTACGGCCCAATCGAGAACTACATAGTAAAATTACTTGTGAACCACAAATTGCTATCTTTGGTCGATGATCGCACTGGAAAGTTGGCTTTCTTCTGCATGGCATGCGAATATTACACGCTAAGATTCCGTTACGATAGCGTGTTGAGCCATGTCTTCAGCGAGACGCATATACACAACCTGTCTTGCATTCTCCAAGCCGATAAACATATTCCATTCCTTACCGAGGACAGATCCATTGAAAAGATAAAAGAGATGAACCAAAAATTCCTTATGAATCACAGCATCACCGAAGAAGCGAATGTACTAAACTGTGGCCTTTGCAAGACTCAAATAGACTCCATCGAAGCGTCAATTCTGCATATCCTCGAAGAGAATCACTTGTGTAAACTCTCCGACAAGTTGTACAGAAAAATGAAAAGCAACAACCCAGATGGTGCTATTCCCGACGAATGGGGACCACGAAGCCTTGATTGGTCGAAATTCTTGGCAAGCGTCGGTAAACCGTTGAACAATCGCGACCATGTCGTTATTGAGAACTTCATTAGGCCTTCTGGAAAGATCGCGAATTATTGCTCGTGCTGTGACATGACTTTGAAAGGTCCTCGGCAGGTGCTATTCAATCATATAAGGCAGAAAAAACATTTGCGTAACGCCGCGCCGCATAAATTAACTCTGCTCTACAAGAACCATTGCCGTCCAACAGAGTATTTCGCCAGCTTCGGAAACTTTTACGTTTGCGCGATTTGCCCGGAATATATTGCTCTGCCATCGTTCGCTGCTATCGTGGAACATTTCGAGAGTACCATCCACGTTGAAACCATCGCTAAATTAGTGCGCTACGCGCTATACGCCGACAATAACGTCGAAAAAGAATTGGCCTTGAACAAAATCATTAACGGTGACGAGATTAAATGCGAGTTTTGTGATGTGACTTTCCAAGACGTGAAAGAAGCTATCAGTCACCTCTTCACTAGCGTTCAACACCAAAACCTGGTTGCTGAAGCCAAAACCAAATCAAACAAGGGGGATGTCATCAGCGTATACATGAACGGGAATTATATCCTCCATTCCGAAGGCGCTACCTTCAACTGTATAACATGCAAAGGAGTTTTCAACTCGATCAGATCTTTGTTGACACATCTGGTGTACGCTGAGCATTTCGTCAATAAACCGACTACGGAGAACGTGTTCAGATTTTATTTGGAGTTGAAGCATAATATCAATATGTTGGGCAGGAACAAATACGTCTATTACGATTTCGGGAAGTTGAAATGTGGTGTTTGCGACGGAGACGTGGACGAAGGGGAGAATGCTAAGAAGCACGTGGTATCGACACGCCACAGAGAAAATATGGGGGCCAGTTATGTTAATGTGAATATGGATGTGAATGCGATTGAGTAAGGTGCGTATGTCTTTAGTATTTTTTTAAATTTCTAATTGGTTAGCCCTTGACTTCTCCTCTTTATTGTAATATAAAAAAAAACGAACAAAAAAGAATACACGCACAACGCACAATACAATCTGTGTGGTTTTACTATTTTATATGCCCTGGTATATTTATTTTAAGATTATCTATTTGTTATCTATCGTTTATCGAGGATTATTAGTAGTGATCGGAAATTCGGGGACAATTTTCCCCAAGAAAGAATAGTATGAATATGCCTTTCTGAATAAATTTATAGATTTTCTTACAAAAAATTCCTGGGATACCGAGATCGTAAAAAGCGTTGGGCTTCTTAATTGTAATGATCTGATTGTAGTGAATGTTGATATTATTGAAAATTTTATGTATGCTACTAAAAACGTTAATTCAACGTTCTGTTAATTCAAAACGGCATGTCCATATTATGCTAGCTCCCTAATTTTAGGTATAATTGCCCCCGAATTTCCGATCACTGATTATTAGCAAAGATTTGCATGTGTAAGATTACGTATTTTAGTAGAAGTAGGATGTGAGTTAAGACTGGGTGGGTACCAGTGCTTGCTGCGGGTGCGAGACAGCCAGCGTATATGTCGCAGGGACCCATCATTATCTTCATCAGCCAAGACGCCTACTAATGGACGAAGGCCTCCCCCAAGGATTTCGACACCGACCGGTCCTGCGCTGCCCGCATCCAGCGGCTTCTCGCAACCTTCACCAGGTAATCGGTCCACGGAGGCCTCGCGGGAACTCGCGAATTAATTCATGAATTTGTCATTAGTTCTATGGGGAAAGTTGTTAAGTTTTTAACAAACGCCAAAAGCAAAATTTTCTAAGGTATTTCAGAAAGATCCTCTACTGTAATTAAATAAACTTATGATTTTTTAAATTATTTTTTGCTTTTTCAACAGATGCGTGCATGAACTGTCGTGGTAAAGATATGGACTACTACATGTGGATTCTACAGAAAAATAAATAAATATACTTAATAATTATAAATAACATAGAACAATCAATTTTACATCCCAAATAGGTACGATTCGAATGGTGAAGAACGTTTTACAATGAAATTATAATAAATGGAATATAATTTTTTAATTTTAATTTAATTTGGTTTTAATTTCGACCTTTTGTGCAACTTTTACATGGTGATTTTTTTTAATGGCGTTTATAAACATATTCAAGCTATTATTCGAGTTAAATGTGACTGCTTTACTACTCTGACGAATCGTGCCGCATGAAAAATGTATGAAAATCACTAATTCTGGCGCCTGTGGCACGGAAACCAGTTGTCGGCCCTAGCCGGCTATGGCGCTCATAGGGTTTAATTATTATTATTATTAAATAAAATATTTAATAAAAAAACTTTTGGCTCTCCATACAAAAATGGTCAAACAGAGTATTTTTTTATGTGATAGGTTTTTTAAATCGTTTATGTAAAAATGGTAGAGCAAGTATTTAATAAAAAACTTTTGGCTCTCCTTACAAAAATGGTCAACTCGATGACCGATTTGTGCAGAGTATTTTTTTTTATGCGATAGGTTTTTCTATCGTTTATGTAAAAATGGTAGAGCAAGTCACCTTAGACCCGAATATAACTTTAGATATGTTCACATTCGCTCTAAAATTACCTTGTATGGTTTATCTTTTTCTTTTATTTTTTATCCTTGGTAAGCCCTTGGCATCATCTCACCTAGTGGTAAGTGATGATGATTCCGAAGATGGAAGCGGGCTTACCAAGATTTCCCAACGCAATGGGGAACTGGGTATCTTATAGTTATTTCTAGAGATGAAACTGATAGCTGTTAGTTAGCGGATAGCCGGATATCCGGCCCAACATTGCGGCGATTGGGCGCGTCGTAACGAGCTCGTAGCACCCCGAACGGTCAGGCGGACTTGGGTGAATTCGCTAGTCAGTCTCACGATGAAGAATAAAACACGATTGCATGTGAGATTGATTTTTATCTCTGGTCAGTGCGAATTGATCACGACCGTGCTCCTTATATTTGGTGGTCAGTGAATGCTACACGATATATGAACTTAACAACGTTTGCCAGAATTATCTTTCAGCACCTTGCAGAACTGTATACAGCAAAATACTTTTTTTCTGAAGTGGGCCTGAAATGAAATGAAATAATATTTATACGAAGTAGTATCTCTGTACACTTTTCGAACGTCATTTTTTTTTCTACCTAATACGAAGTTCCTACCACTCGGAACTCGTATACCCAACGTTTCGGGAAGTGTTTGCGGAGAGAGAAGAAACATCGGGCCCTAAAGAAACTCCAACACATTTTTTAAAATAAAATTCTTACATGCTATTACATAATTCGGGTAAACAACAAAGTTAGGTATAGTTAGCTTAGTTGCATACTATTACAAACGAATGTGAAAGGATCAACAAAAACATACAGGTACAATGTGCAAACAGGTAATTATTGTGACCAAACACCAATGACAAGAGCAGGCCAGTTCACACGGACAGCACCCGATCACGAGTATAACGCGGGAGTCAGCCATCGCTCCCCTCAACCATATTTGAGTAATTTTTGGTTTTGTGAATATATCTAGTAAAATATTCCAAATAACAAATATGGCCATAGTTATGTTAGTGACATAAAGTACATTATCACTTACTTACTTTAAATCAGTTGGATCGTTATGGCATAACTACGGCTATATAATCACATTTTCATTTGACAACAAGAAAATTAGTACCTACTCGTACTGCACTATAGGTATTTGGTCGTATTTTGTTATCCGGCCGCATAGTAAATAAAGGCCGGATACCGGATATCTGTTTCATCTCTAGTTATTTCCATGCCGGAACACATAATTCTGACAGCTTAGCTCCGCTACAGGCATCCCGCTACGAAATCATTTCAAATCCTGGCGCCTGTTCAACCAGAAACTGATATACATACTTTTTAAATACATTTTATATCTAAATTAAAAAATGAGTTTATTCCCTTTTTAGACGCAAAAACAAGGAAAATTTGACATGGAGAAGGACACAGACTACATTTTATCTCGGTTCAAGTAGTTCCAACGGGATAACAAAAAAATTGTAAGCGAAGCCACGGTATATAGATATTTTAGATCCAGGCACGATCAAATGAATCTCCTCATTGCAAAAAGGTTTGCTCTGGGTGGGAATCGAACCCACGTCCTTTGAATCAACTGCCAGGTGCGCTAGCCACTGAGCTACCAAGTCAGTCGATTTACAAGGCACAGGTAACAAGTTTGAATTGAAGAGAGAAATAAAACACACAGATCTTAAATAAAACTCTATATTAATATAATAATAATAATTAATAATTGTGTGTATGTCTGTTTCTCTAAAATGTGTTTAATCTTCCTTGCACTGCCCCACGGTCCCTCTCTCATTCCTTATCTATCTATTTATACTACTCCTAACATACAAAATTCGACAAACTCCCAGATGCCCACCCATTTACAACCATTGACAAACGAGAAAAGTTTCCCACTAAATCACATAAAGGGAAATGCAGTCGTGACAAATGAAACTATTTACAGCACATATCTTCAGAAACATTGATAAATAGGAAAACTCCCCACTTCGATAGACAAATAAGAGAAAATACAGTGGTCATGTGAAACCTATAAAAAAATATATAGACTTAGATTAGAACATTGAACCTATATTTCGTACAATGGGTTTTAACATTTTTCCCATTTGTCAACAATGAAGTAAAACCGGCGGTCAATTGGAAATAAAAGTCTGATACAGGGCGCAGAAAAGAAGCACAAATTCTTGATCAACGGCAGCTGTAATCATTTTAATTAATTTGTAAAAAAAATATCCATAAAAAATTCTCTACACTTAACACGACTTTCTATCTAACTACATTTTTTTCACAAATTCACTTACATTTATTCCAATAAAAAAAGGAAAAGGTAAACAAACTTAGGCTATTGACGTTGACATGTGTCAGTTACACAGTAAGTTTGTTTACCTTATGCTTTTTCTTGATTGGAACAACAAGGTATAAGAGCGCTTTTATAGTCACGCGGGTTTCGTGACACGCATGACAATAAAAGGGACCTAAAAATGTACTGAAACGATAGGTTGCGGGAGGCACGCATGCGGGCAGAAACCCGCGTGAGTATAAAAGCGCTCTAAATGACTACGCGTTTGGGAATTCAGTGGTTCTTTTCTGCCCTGTAGATATATTTTTATAGGTATATATTTTAGCCATTTTGAAAACAATACTTCAAAAGCGAACACACTATAAGTTTATATGCTTGCGACACTTAAACCACTATAATATATTTCAACAAAACATTTCGCCATAAATTACTTAATTTCGATTTTAATTAATTAACATTTATTTTATTATTTATTTATATACTTACATTTTTATTATTTTATTTGCTATATTTAACTTCTTACTTCTATTCATAACCAAACTTAAATACAATTATTGAAATATTTTAACTTCAAAATTGCTAAAATATATATAATGTTTGTTGTGTTTATTTTCTTAATTTTCTAATTAATTTGAAACATTTTAACCTATTATATTTATCGAGACAGATATTCAAGAAATCATACTCGCTAAATCTATGATATAAGAAATCTTAATAATACAAAATAAAAATAGTTAACATTTTCATTTTAATTATTTCTACCCAGTATGGGTATACAAATGTTTTTAAAAATCTTTCTTCAAATACATGTTTATTTCATATAATATTCAAGATTTTAAGCAGTTTTTTTTTGTTTTAAATTGTATTCACACTATCGGAAAAATACGACTTAAGAGCGATTGTTAACGAGTAAAAAATATTCACTTTACATATAATAATATTAATCAGTATAGATTTAGAGTATAGGAAGAATAATAATTAAAAAAAATCACCATAGAAAACATATCTCCCTCCCATACAAATAAATGCAAGTATTGAAATAAAAAAATACAATATTCTGTGTTATCTGGGCAACACTGTCCCCAAACATTTAAATACCCGTAGCGTCCCCATTGCGGGGGCACGGATCCCTATTTATATCGCGGAACTATTAGGCCGTATTCCATACAGTGTCAAAAATAATAATATAATGTATTATCAAATCATTTCAATACGTTTAAACTATCACACATTGATTTTTCATTTTAAATCATGTAGAAATTGAGAAAAAAATACACGATTAAAAAAAACAACAAAAAAAATAATGTAAAACAATTCATGTGCACAAGGCGGCAAATAAAGTCCCTCTCCCTATACAACCATAACTACGCTACGTACCATACAAATAAATGACAACATTTCAAATTTTGTATGAGCGTTTTATGTAGAAAATGCAATAATTAATCACACACATCTTTCCTTTTTTAACCGACTTCAAAAAAAAAGGAGGTTCTCAATTCGTCGGATTGGAAAATTCTTTTTTTGTTTAAAAGGGTATACTTCACAGGTGGTCCCATATAAATTTTATCGAAATCGATTCAGCGGTTTTTGAGAAAATCAACAAAAACATATCAAAATTGGAGTTGTTGCGATTGAAGTCGGTTGTTTTTAACGTATTCAGCGTGGTCAATTATTACAATGCATGAATGGACGCGTGGAGTGACAAGAATGGATAAAATAAGGAATGAGTATATAGGAGGAAGTCTGAAAGTGACAGAAAAGTTGCAAAGTAATCGTTTGTCATGGTATGGGCATGTTATGAGGAGGGACGAAAGTCATGTGACTAGGAGAGTGTTGAATATCAAGGGTTCACGGGCGACTTGTATTAAGCGACATTTTTGGAAACACAGGTAACCTCTACTTTAAAAATTTATTTCTTACAAAATACCTCACAAAAAATAACTTCTGAATAATATTTAAAATATTAAGAATATCGAGAATCTATATAATACTAAGAAGTTAAGTTTTAATGATTATTTTTCTATGAAATATTTTTTTTAATCAGTCTCCTGAACATTTCTAAAAATGTCGCTTAATACAAGTCGCCCGTGAACCCTCGATATGAAAGTTGATGTATTAGTGGGAAGAGGAAGGCCAAGGAAGAGATGGCTGGATTGTGTGAAGGATGATACGTACGAGTATGAAAGGAGTGAGCACTGACATGACAGCAAGAGAGATGAATGGAAGAAGACGACATGTTGCGCCGACCCCAAATAGTTGGGAAAAGGGCAGGCAGATGATGAGCTTTCCTTTTTTAATAATAATAATAATAATATCTGGGACAAATCACACACGGTCATCTGGCCCTAAACTAGGATTCCCTGTATCTTTTACTTATCTTGTATTTTTACCATAAATATATATTTTTTGTTTTATTTTACCCCGAGATGGGGAAAGGCAAAGGATCAGAGCCATACAGCCTAGTCTGTTGTAAATATTCTGTCGAATTTAAAGGCCAAAAGCCATTTCTTCCGTATTTCTTCGTCTTTATAGGAAATTCAATTAAGGCCAAAGCCATTTCTTTCGTATTTAAATTTCCTATTCTTCAACAAAATGATAGCACTTTTGATGAAGATTTCATGGACTTCTTGAGAGCACTCGAAACACAGTCTATACACTTTTATTTCATTATCCTACATATTAGACACTTAGATGGCACTTTATTGAACAATACACTATCAATATTATGCATTAAAACCACGATATCTATTTTTTCGGATAATAAAACTAAAATGACAAGCTCTTGCCGCGAGTTCCCGCCAAAAAAGTCTTACCATAAATAATGACATATTTTTTGAGAAAATTTAATTTTTGCCTAATATAGGCATTTTTTATAGGTTTTATGCATATGTAAGGTGTCTATGCTAACTGGCAACAAATTTTTTAAAAAGTAAACTCGATTTGACGGAAAGGCTCCGTACCCTATACAGTCTAATAAATAAAAAAGTAATTATCTCGAGAAATATCTAACTACCTATATTTTTTTTAATACGGGTATTTTATTTTTGCATTTTCTACATAAAACATTCATAAAAACTGGGGGTAGCTTTGAAATGTTATCAACTGTATTCTATGGAATACAGTTCAGCGCACGAAAGAGAAATTCTTGAAAAGTCAAGTCAAGATATCAAATAAAAATTATAGGAACATAAAATGTTAATAGAGAAATGTCACACTGACGTTTCTGAACGTCAACCGACTTGACTTATTATTGACTTATTACTTATTATTTATTACTTATTATTTGACATTACTGAAACCGCCATTCTTTGAGTAGTAGTAATGAAAAATAACATAAAAATCGATTTATGTATACATAAAATACATTTTAGATTTCGTAATGTAAAAAATATATATTATATCATTATTTTTATCTATCTCGATAACAAATAGGCTATGTTGGACCTGTAAACTATAGACGAAGCATTCTGAACTTTTTGCCTCCGTTTTTGGTGTCAATTTGGAGTCATTCTTTAGAAGCTTTGGACAAGGGTCATAATATCTAATCTCTCGTTCTAACTTGTCTTTCTTTCTTTCCTATCGTGTGGCACAATTTGCTATCCACAAGGTACGGTACTCTCCCGCTAATCCGCCACCAAAAAATCCGGACTACCGGCGGATTATAATGTTCAGGAACATCAATAGGGTTTTTCACCATTTTTTGAAAAGTATCTCAAATTGATCATTAGGTGGGAAAAAGTAAAAAATATTTTTTAAATTTTTTTTTGAAACCTATAAGTACCCCAAAAATACATTTTAAATTACCATTGCCAATTAGCGCGCGAAAACGATAGCCGCCATGATGCTTAGGTCGTGACGTCATTTCAGGAGTAAATAAAACAGCTCTGTACTAAAATTTAGACACATATCGCGAACAAAATGTCATTGTTTACCACTATTGTGACGTCACCTGACAACCAGCATGGCGGCTGTCGTTTCAGACATTTGAATAACAGATTAAAAAACTTGATTTTTGTAAATCAAAAATAAAATGTTTTTTCTCATTTTATTGTATAGAAATCATATTAAATCGATTATGTATTACAAATGCAACAGTAAATAAGCAGTTTTAGATTTTTTCTTGTATAGAGTAAAATACCCTATTGAGGAAAACAACAGAAAAACAGTAATTTTGTATTAGTCCTTATGAAGGTAAATACATATGTATAAAAATTTTAAAATAAACTGACACATTAACTGATTACTCAGGTTTACCGAATTACCGAACGGCGGCGGATTACCAAACCGAACTTGTTCAATAACGGCGGATTACAGAGAGTCTACAGCTAACATCGACTTGCAAAAAAATGGGCGGATTATCAAGCGGCGGACTAGCGAGAGGATATTGTATAGGTATTTTTAATGGGACAGGAGGCAAACGAGCAGACAGATCACCTGATGGTAAGCGATTACCGCCGCCCATAGACACCCGCAACAGCAGAGGAGTCACAATGCGTTGCCGGCCTTTGAAATAGGAGTACGCTCTTTGTTTGAAGGTCGTATCGGTCGACAATTCATTCCACAGTTTAGGTCCGTCTATCTTGTCTATTACAAGGCATATACTGCATTTGCCTGATGTTGCACTTAGCATTACGCGCGGAACAGTATATAAAACTACTAAACACAGTATGGACATTCCCTGCCTCTCTCTGACGGCGACCTCACCCCCTGCGGTACGATCCGGTGAGGGTTAATACAGCCGTCACTCAGTTATCTCTAGTGATCGGAAATTCGGATGCAATTTCGTTTTTAAAAAGAATAGTATGGATATGCCTTTCCCAATAAATTTATAGATTTTCATAAAAAAACATCCCGGGATACTGGGACGGTAAAAAACGTTGGAATTAATTAATTGTAATTATCTGATTGTAGTAAATGTTGATATATTGTCAATTTTATGTATGCTATTATGTTTATATTCACAACTTATGTTATATACACAGGGTTACTGGTAATCCTTGTAGGAGGTGATAGGGGGGCTAAAATGTGAAAAATTTAATACTACATATGTATGGCCAATAGTTCCCAATTCTATTCAAAACGGCATGTCCATATTATGATAGCTCCCCAATTTTAGGTATAATTGCATCCGAATTTCCGATCACTAGTTATCTCCCTCGCTCCTACGTGTTAGAAAGGGAGGTCGTAACAGGTAAATAACATGTAGGGCATTTTAGATTTACACCTACGGACGTGTGCTACGTGACTTTCACACATATCCTACCGACAGATTTGCAGGTTTCCTAACTATGTTCTCCTTCGCTGCTAAAGCGATCTGCATGTAAGTGTAATTCTTAAACGACGAATATTTTAAATTCGAATGCTATGTCCACAGATAAGGTATTTGGTTCAGTTTCTATTATACAGGGTGGAGTGATGGAACGCCACCTGGAGGGAAAGTACTCTAAATACTGGAGATAGCAAATTTTACTCAAAGGAAACATTCCTGTATTTTAAAAAAGGAGCAAATCTACATTTAAAGATTTTTGAAAATATCCTTGTCACACCCAGGAATCGAACCAGGTTACATCCGAAAAAATAACACCTATACTTTTATGGCATTGATCGATAGGGTCAATTATAATGATCATATCTCTCTAACAAATGAATTACTTATGTAAAATTAAAAATTCATGGTTCATAACACAAGATTTCATGGTTTTCCTTTAATTTTACTTACCATGATTGTTAGAGAAATTTAATCCTTATTACTGACCCTATCGAATAATGCCATAAAAGTATAGGTGTTATTTTTTCGGATTTAAGCTGGTTCGATTCCTGGGTGTGACAAGGATATTTTCAAAAATCTTTAAATGTAGATTTGGTCCTTTTTTAAAATAAAGGAATGTTTCCTTTGAGTAAAATTTGCTATCTCCAGTATTTAGAGTACTTTCCCTCCAGGTGGCGTTCCAACATTCCACCCTGTATATTTAAAAAAAAAAAACACTAAAATGCGCCATAGACAACATAACGTCGTTGAACATTAAAAACTTTGTTTTATAACTAAGTATTGGAGAAGCATATTTTTTTAAGGTATTTACAACAGTTAGGTCCAAAGTTAGTGACTTAGGAACAATATTTTCATTTGCCAACACAGTGACAGCTCGCGTCCAATTCCCAATCAAAAACATTTCAAAGTTTTATCCCCATTCTTTTATCGAGTGTTTTGAGCAGAATATACGATAAAAAACGCCCATATTTTTTTCAAAATACTGTTAATTTTTTTAAGAAAATGTTGTTTTCTTCGGCTAGGGTTTTAACGCTTGTATAAATAAAGAAGATATGCCTTTGATAATTGTATTAAAAAAGCCATAAAAAAAATGCCACGGGTGTCGATTCGGTGTTTACGATTAAACATATCTGACGGGACTAAACTAAAAATAAGCGTCCTGTCCTTGTCTTTTCGATATAGAAAGAAAAAGACAGAACACTTAAGTTTAATCCTGTCAAATAAGTTTAATCTTGAAAACCGAATCGACACCATTGTTTAATTTAATAAGCAACAAAAATCTGCTTTTTAATCATTTGATCAGCATACAAATATTTTGTTTGCAGTAAATAAATAAAAATCAGGTTGCAACCGTTATTCTGCAAAAAAACAATATTGTCAACAATTTAATCAACAATGCAGTCAGCTCGTAATATTATGTATTTACATTTCCATGTCTATCGCATTAAGGTATACAGGGTGACTTTAAATTAGTTCTTGATACGAAAGGGTATGCATGTGCTCATGATAACAAACAACTTTCCCTAAGAAACCCATAGTCAAATCGCAAAAAAAATTTTGGACTCTTCATACTAATTTGGCCCGTCAGTTGCTCGATTTGTATGGAGACTCCAAAATTTTTTTTTACGATTTGACTATGGGTTCCTTAGGGAAAGTTGTTTGTTATCATGAGCACATGCATACCCTTTCGTATCAAGAACTAATTTAAAGTCACCCTGTATACATGATAGCAATAAGTAAATAAAAATAAATAAATTATGTGTCTGCTTAATAAAACAGTCGCGCTGCAAAATTATTATTTGGTCAGCAAAATTACACAATGGGGAAGAAAACTGACAAAACTGATATCGCTTGACTCATAACAATCATCACTAACTGTCAAAACGTATAGAAAAACTGTTTACGTGAACTAAACATAAGATTTATTAAAAAAATGTGTGGCGATTGGTTGCAATAATAATGGAAATCATTAATCCTAAAGATTCTCGGGTGAAGAAGACGTGGGAAAAGTTACGTTTTCAATTATGTACTTTTGAACCTCGCCTTTAATTGAGGAGCAGTCCAAGTCGCATACATTTTCCATTAACCAATTTTACAGAAAAAAAAAAAAAACTATTTTATTACACCTCGATAATAGAAAACGCGGAACAAATTGAAAGTTGTTATGAGTCAAGCGTCCGTAGCGCCATCTGCAAATAGCTTTGCGTTTTCTTCCCCATTGGTCAGCAGAGAAAACATGTATGTAAGCAGTTTATCTAAAAGGTGTGTGCATATTTAATAGATGTTGGTGTTGGCCTTTTCTACATGAAAACGCTTGAAAATTGGGGTAAATTTTTTAAAATGTTTTCAATTTACAAAACCTTATTCATTTGGTATGCAAAGTACGTAAACATAAAACAAATATCGGTATTTATTTATAAACATTATTTTTGGACACGAAAACTGAATGTGTTGCGACATAATTATTTTGTTTCGTTTGCTATCAAACATTATACAGGGTGCATAAAGCAACGTCTGAACGCTTAAACGGTGATTTCCACTTCGTCTTATGTCTTAAGACAATTTTTGAAGAAACCCATAGTGAATTCAACAATTTTTTTGGGTCGTTGGGCTTCAATGACTACCTGCCTAAAAGCTTGGGCCCTAAGCGGACCAGACACTATCAGTAATAATGACAGTATATTTACATCAGTATATTGACATTCCGTCGTTTAGTATGCGTCAGACCATCATTCCAACCACTACACTGACATTATATGTCAGAATATTGTCATTACTTGGAAATACTGTCATTATTACTGATAGTGTCTGGTCCGCTTTACGAGGATATGTATTACTTCTGTATTTTTTAAGTTTTGTTGAGCATTGCCACAAAGTGTTAATTACGTACAAATTTATGCATGTTGTTCGTCGGTAGTGACTGTTACACTAATGTACGTTATACATTGTCAAATACTGTAATGTTAGTATTGGTGTAAATAGTTGATGATGAACCTAATAAATAAATTAAAAATATATTTATATGTATATTTTGACGTAAAATTTCTACAAATTAATAGAACACTTGTTAAAGTTTCCAGGACCGATGTTTTAACACCCTGTATTTATTTGACGTAAGATTCATTTCGCTCCAACATATTTTATTTTTATTCATCGATTATAAAGACACATACAGACAAACTGGAAATGCCATCGCTATAGAATGGAATCGAACCCACGACCCTTGGATCAGTCAACGGCGAGAAGCGGGACTAAAGTCCCAGTATGCGGGTCCTACATTTATTCTGTTAACTTTGTATACAGGGTGAGTTTATTCGAATAAAACCTTTATGTATACGCGGCGACAGATCTTGTTCCACCCCCTTTACATTATGTAATAAAATTTGTGTCCAACATTATGTATGATATTCCCAAAACGCTGCAAAGTTAAAATAAAAAAAAAAAATAGAATCCTCTCAATATTTGTCAAACTTTCTCCTATTTAAGTCGCACTTCATACATTTGGACGGCAGAAAAAGACTGTAGTGACGTCACTGCGCTACTCTTCGTAAGAAGTTTTGTTTTCAAACTGCAATATCTCAGTGAATAATTGAGACAATACAAAATTACTTTCACAAATGTTTAAGTGTTATTAATCTAAATAGAGGTCATCGAATAAATACTCACCCTATATAATTTACATTTCTATACGGCCAGTTATTACCTTTCATATATAAAAAATATAACAAAAATAAACTTAACTTTAAATACGAGGTCATTTCCTTCAAAGTGTGACCAGTTTTTCAAATAATTATTCTTTTTTAAAATCCTAAGCTCTGGACGCAAGCCCGCGGGCTGTCAGTCTTGTGGTGTTGCCATGTGCTCTCCAAGGTTTACGCATAATATAATATAGTCGGTGCGGACCAAAAATAATAATATTACATACATCATTAAGGCTTCAAACGTTTGTAGTTCGCGAGGTGGCTGTTGAGGTGTTGAGCCAACTGGTCTGCGCGTGCGAAGGACGCCTGCAACGTGTTGAAATAAAGAAATAAATATATATTTCATTTCAATTCATTTATTTATTCGTATGGCATTTTGAGTCGCTCTACACAGTAGTCCTACAAATTAATATCTAAGTTCTTCACCCATTGGGCTGCGTTCTCGCTTAACATGAATAGGTCCAGAGAATCTCCATTACATTTTCGCTTTGGGCAGTCGTGCACAATAATAATAATAATATCCGGGACAAATCACACACGGTCATCTGGCCCCAAACTAGGATTCCCTGTATCTTGGGAACCAGAGACTGATGTACATACACATATACTTTTAAATACATACATATATAGATATAATACACCCAGACTCAGAGCAAACAATTCTGCTCATCACAGAAAAGTTTGCCCTGTGTGGGGATCGAACCCACGACTCTCGGATCAGAGGTCAGGATCACTAACCACATAGCCACCGAGTCAGTCATGTGGTAGATGGACTGTACAGGCGCTCCACAATCGCACTGCGGTGTATGTCGCCAGCCACACTTAAACATAAATTCGCCACAACCAGGCGCGGATCCAGGATTTCGTTCAGGGCGAGCAAATTTTCAGTGTACCCGTATTTATGAAGCGGTCTATGATATTAGACCATCAATATAAAAAGTCGAGCGCAGCAAGCGCGAAATTTTTGGAATATTTAAGAAATGCCTCTATTTATTTGCATTTTATCTTCTATAAAATGCTATTTTTAGTACTTCGGTCAGGCTTCGGGGGGGGGGGGGCAATGAGTGCAATTCCGCCCCCCCCCGGATCCGCGCCTGGCCACAACGGCCGTGCTGGGTGCGGAGTCTATTTAGTTGGCACCATTCCCGCCTCGGAGCCCAAAAGCCCTGTGGCTTCCGAGTGGGATCATAGTGTTTATAGGAGTTTCCAGGGTGGCTATTGAGCCACTCCTCTTTCCACTTGTACTTTATATCAAAAGTATGGTCCAACAATTCCTGAGCCGTCACGTACATTCATTTATTGATAATTTGCAATCATGTACGTACAAAATATTGAAAGGTCTTATACAGGGTGTTAAAAAAAGTGCGTTTGAAATTTTAAGGGGTTACTCAGTATCGAGTATAGAACCCAGGAAAAATATTGAAAAAATCCGCTCTTCAATTATTTTTTTCAGATTCTCATACTAAATCTAAATAGTGAATCGAGAATTTGTATGAAAAACTACAAAAAAAATAATTGAAGAGCGAATTTTTTCAATATTTTTCCTGGATTCTATACTTGATTCTGAGTAACCCCTTAAAATTTCAAACGCACTTTTTTTAACACCTGTATACAAAAACATAGTATAGAACATGAGCTCTGTTACGGCGTGGCGAATAAACAGATTTGAAAATTCAATTACAATAAATTTTATGTGAATGAGGAGCGACCAGCGATAGAAAATAGTGTCAAATTTTTTAAACATTTTTAATTTCAATATGTTTTTTAAAGCAATCTTATCTTATATTATCGTTTTTTAATATAAGATTGCTTTAAAAAACATCTATTTCTGTACATGTCGCGAAAATGACACATGGTTACTTAACAACCCATTACGTCCCCACTGCAGGGGCACGGGTCTCTTCCCATTACTCGGGAAGTTTAGGCCATACTCCACACACGGGGGCCAAGTCCGGATTGGCGAAATACACCGCAGTTTTTGATAATTGAGTATAGGTTCCTTGGGGAAACTTGTTCAGTTTCATGAGTAGAAGTTACCGTTAGTTTTTCAGGTGGCCTCATGCATACTGTTACCAAATATATCGTATTGAACAACTTTTGTTCTACGACTTTGCTCAAATACAAAAAAAATTGGACTCTCCATACAAATCGATCATCTGTTTTGCCATTTTTGTATGGAGCCCAAATTTTTTTTCGCGATTTGCGCAAAGTCGCAGAACATAAGTTGTTCAGTGTGAAGGGTACAATCCCCAGTTAACGGGTCCTACGCCAATTTTGCTACACCCTGTACAAGCCATCAGTTCCCCACTCACCTTGCACACGACGCATCTGTACAACTGCTTGGCGTGATTGTGCATGTGGCGGGCCAACGAGTGCGGATGCGTGAATCGCTTGCCGCACTGCGCGCATGCGTGCACGGCGGGCCCGCCAGCCCCCCCGGGGCCCGCGCCCCCGGCCCCCGCGGGGGCCCCGTGTGCACAGACGCGGTGTCGCCGCAATTGGTCGTAGCGGGGGAACGTTGCGCCGCATTCCGTGCATCGCCCTGTCGGTAGGGATGGGGGGGTGATGAGCTCTCACTGTCTTCTTGTCTGATCGACTTGACTTCACCCTTCGCACAGTATCTAATCAACCTTCATACTTTTTTTTATATCTGGGACAAATCACACACGGTCAACCGGCCCCAAACTAAGATTCCCTGTATTTAAAGAACCAGAGACTGATATACATACACATATACATTCAAATACATACATATATAGATATAATACACCCAGACTCAGAGCAGACAATTCTGCTCGTCACAGAAAAGTTTGCCCGGTGTGGGGATCGAACCCACGACTCTCGGATCAGAGGTCAGGATCGTTAACCACTTAGCCACCGAGTCAGTCAAATACTGACTAAGCAGTTCCCTCACATTCGCTGACCTCACACTCACTGGCTGAGCAGCACTCTTAGTCTCACTGCCTAAGTATCCCCCTCACATTAGCACTCACTGCCTGAGCAGCCCTCTCACACTCACTACCAAAACAGCCCCTCACACTCAGACTCAGTGCCTGAATGACCCCTCACACTCAGGAAGAAATCAGAACTACCTCAAAACTTTCCTAGTAAAAATACAATTTGACTGAACTATCACACTCACAGCGGGAACGTTGCACCTCATTCATCGCCCTGTCGAAGGGAGAGGTCAGCTATCGCTGTCTACATATCTTATCGACTCGACGTCACCTTTCGTACACTGTCTAAACAACCTTCATATTGACTAAGCAGTCCCCTCATATTCGCTGACCTCACACTCACTGGCTGAGCAGCCCTCTAAGTCTCACTGCCTAAGTAGCCCCCTCACATTAGCACTCACTGCCTGAGCAGAGCAGTCCTCTCACACTCACTACCAAAACAGCCCCTCACACTCAAGACTCAGTGCCTGAATAGACCCCTCACACTCACATTCTCACAGCGGGAACGTTGCGCCGCATTCCGTGTATGGCCCTATCGGAGGGAGAGGTCAGTTTTCGCTGTCTACATATCTTATCGAATCGACGTCATCTTTCGCACACTGTCTAATCAATAGTGATCGGAAATTCGGATGCAATTATACCTAAAATTGGGGAGCTAGCATAATATGGACATGCCCTTTTGAATAGAATTGGAAACTTTTGGCCATACATATGTAGTGTTAAATGTTTCACATTTTAGCCCCCCTATCACCTCCTAAAAGGATTACCAGTAACCCTGTGTATATAAAATAAGTTGTGGATATAAACACATAATAGCATACATAAAATTTTCAATAATATCAACATTCACTACAATCAGATCATTACAATTAAGAATCCAAACGCTTTTTACGATCCCGGTATCCCGAGATTTTTTTCTATGAAAATCTATACATTTATTGGGAAAGGCATATCCATACTATTCTTTCTAAAAACGAAATTGCATCCGAATTTCCGATCACTACTAATCAATCTTCGTACTAACTGTACAGCCTCTTTACACTCACTGACAAGCAGTGTCATCATATTAACGCCCACTGTCTGGCCCCGCCATCACTCTCACTTCCTAACCAGTCCCTCGCACCTTATACTGGCTGAGCAGCCCCTCATACTCACTACCAAAGCGGCTCCCTCAATCACTTGTCTGAGCAGCCCCCTCAATCACTTGTCTGAGCATCTCCCTCGCTCACTTTCTGAGCAGCCTCATACACTCTCTGCTTAAGCAGCCAACTCAATCACTTTCTAAGCAGCCCCCTCAATCACTGCATGATCAGGCTTCTCAGACCTTGAAATTCACACTCATTATAAAAACGTTCCCTCACAAGGATTACCTGAGCAGTCCTCTCACTCACTGCCTAAGCAGCACATTCGCACTCACTACCCCTTCAACTGGGACTTTTAGAAAAAAAGAAAAGAAAAAAAAAATACATTTATTCGACATCACAAACAGCACCTTAAAAGTGCTAAAACAAACAAAACTTGGAAATAGTGTAAAAGGTGCCACTCGGAGATCGAATGGGTCTCCACTCAGCATGTGTTGCAATCAGCAATCATAATCAATCTTTTACGCATCATACTGGTCAACTTTTGGACTCTCAATACAAATAGATCAGTTTTTTTGTATGGGTAGTCCAAAAAATTTCTTGCCAATTCAGCAAGTTTTCCAGTATAAGCACCAGTTAACGGCTCATACGTGTTCGGCATACAGTATACTATGCTAGATGATGCCCGCGACTTCATATGCATTACTTGAAAAATTACTTTCGCATTTATTATATTACTTTCAATTTGTATGGTGTATAGTTGTATGGTGTATGGGGGCAACATACCGACACGCTCTTGCGCTGCGTGCGGTCATGCGCGGCCAAAACCCTTGCGGCTGTATAGTGTACACTTGTATGGTGTATGATGTATGGTGTATGGGGGGAACATACCGACGCGCTCGTCAGGGGTGTGAGTGCGATCATGCGCTGCCAGCTCGCTGTCGTCTTCAAAACATTTGCGGCAAACTTCGCAGCGGACCGTCATAGAGCCGCGATGTGCCTCCGCTCTGTGGGGAAACACGATATTGTAGGGAGAAATTTTAATCGTAAGTAATATTGACATAGCTTTCTCGAGGCTTAGTAAGGTGAAAAAATCATTTGTGGGGCAGTGTGTACGCTTTTATAACAAAATTCCGAATGACGTGTGTGAACTACCAGAATGTAAATTTAAGAAACATATAAAACGCTGTATTTGTTCAAGAGGATACTGTAAGACTGTAGATTATTTTAATGATAATTACATTTGGAATATTCCTCCAGCAAAATGATATGACGTTTATAAGAGTGCTTAATGTTCCTACGTAAAGAAATAAATGATTTTGAATTTTGGATTTTGAGCCAAATTTTAGCTTATCAACACCAGTGATCGGAGTAGGTAGATCGATTTTTGGTACTTGCATCGTGATTTTATAACATGGACAATCCTTTTTTCCGGAAAGTTTCGGTAACTCGGGTTGAGTATTATTAAAGTAAATATGGTTCAATCAATCGGTTCTGATGTAAGCAATTTATTTATATGTAGAATAACAGAATTAATATTCGTTTTTGTTTGCATAAAAATGTTAAAACTTCCGGAATCCGAGCGGCATGTCCATATTAACTTATACGTTTGCGGTCATTGACCCTAAATCAATCTACCTACTCCGATCACTGGTCGTGACACTGAACAACTTTCCTAAGGAACCTAATTAATAGAACGAGCGGTCTTTTCAGTAGTTTTCAATACAGGTATACTCGGTAGACCAAGATATTTTCACCATATTTTTGAAATTTCAACCTTAGACCGCGCAGTATATTCATATTTTTGAAGTTTTAACCTTAGACCGAGCAGTCTACTCAGTAGACTAAAACGGTCTACTCAGTAGACCAGAACATTTCCCCCCTATTTACACAGTTTTAGCCCTAAAAGCAGTCACCTATCACTGACTTGTGCTCCCAGAGCTTCTCTAACCCTAAAATTCTATACAAATCTTATACAAAAAAAATCTTATACAAACGGATGTAAAAGCAGATGTCTGGATAGTATGATATGTGTATGTCTTATATTATTATTATTACTTGTGTTTCCACAGCTTTTTGCGGCGGCTGAAGAGACTGTTGTAACCAGACGGTTACAACAGTCGCACTCGTAGCCATTTTACCCATATTTACACAGTTTTAACCCTAAAATTCTTTACAAACAGATGTAAAAGCAGATGTCTGTATAGTATGATATGTTATTATTATTATTAGTTGATATACTAGCAGCTCTGTGAGCTGATGCGTGTATAACACGGCACTTGTGTTTGTTTTCTAAATGTTTATCAAGTCTATTTTTAAAACTGTTCACTGTTGGAGCACTAATAACTGTTTCTGGGAGAGAGTTCCACAAATTAATTACTCGAAATGGCAAGAAGTGAGTTCTGGGGTTACTAGTGTGTGTATGTATTATATTATTGTTATTACTTGTGTTCCCACAGCTTCTCGCGGCGGCTGAAGGTCTGGTTGCAACAGTCGCACTCGTAGCGGTCCGCGGAGCGCGTGCGAGAGCGGGAGCTGCCGCCGCCGCGGGTCTGGTGGCTGCGGCGGTGGATCCTGCAACGAGGGGGGGGGAGGATCATGTAGAGCGTCGGTGGCGCAGCTTGTAGTGACTCCATCCTCCTAACCAGAGGTCGTGGGTTCAAATCTGGCAATCCACAGCCACAACTGTGCGTTTCACTAGAAACTTTCTGCCTCGCCCAACCAAACTGTGGAATGAATTGTCGCCTGCAGTATTTCTGGACCGATACGACATTCAAACCTTCAAGAAAAGAGCGTACTCCCATATCAAAGGCCGGCAACGCACTTGTGACTCCTCTGGTGTTGCGGGTGTCTATGGGCGGCGGTAATCGCTTACCATCAGGTGATCCGTCTGCTCGTTTGCCACCTCTGCCGCAGTACTTGCGGCAGAGGTGGGGGTGGGGGGATGTATGTGTCTGGGGGAGTGTGTGTGTGTCAAATCGCAAAAAAAAATCAACTCTTTATACTAATTTGGCCAGTCAGTTGATCGATTTGTATGGAGTCCAAATTTTTTTTGCGATTTGACTATGGTTTCTTAGGGAAAGTTGTTATGTATGGGGGAATGTGTGTTTATGGGGGGAATGTATGTGTGTGTCTGGGGGAGTATGCGTGTATGGGGGGAACTATATGTATGAGGTAATGTGTGTGTAAGGGAGTAGTATACGTATGGGGGGTGTGTGTACTCACTTCAGCGTCACCCGCGTCGAATACCACTTGCGGCAGATGTGGCACTGGAAACTCTTGTCGGCAGATTCATTGTCCGACTCGCTGATGGCGTCCTGCTCGGCTCGGATGGCGTCCGGGTCGAGGCGCTCGCGGGCCTCCGAGCCGGAGTCCGAGTGCTCCGACTGGTTGCCGCTGTGAGACCACGCGCCGTACGATCTGGGAAGGTGAACATTTTTTTATTTATGTTTAACCGACTTCAAAAAAAAGGAGGAGGTTCTCAATTCATCGGAATCTTTTTTTTTTTTTTTATGTATGTTCACCGATTACTCGAAGACGCCTGAACCGATTTGGAAAATTCTTTTTTGTTTAAAAGGGTTATACTTCACAGGTGGTCCCATATAAATTTTATCGAAATCGATTCAGCGGTTTTTGAGAAAATCAACAAAAACATATCAAAATTGGAGTTGTTGCGATTGAAGTCGGTCGTTTTTAACCGACTTCAAAAAAAAGGAGGAGGTTCTCAATTCGTCGGAATCTTTTTAACATATTCAGCGTGGTCATTTATCCACAATTGGTAAGCCCTTTGCATCATCTCACCCGGTGGTAAGTGATGATGATGCTGAAGATGGATGTTTTATGATTTTTATTATTATCAATATAATTATCAAAGTATAGTTATCAGCGATTAATATCACTTCAAACTCTGTCTGGTACTACAGAAGTCTTCGCAGCAGACACTGTAAAGTTACGAAATTCTTTGCGGGGTAGGTCTGACAAGGAGTCCGCACGCATATAGGTAGTTAGATGCTAGACTGACTCTTGGAATATTATTATTATAGAAGAAATGACAAGTATTTAAGCTGTAACGTTGGACCGTACCTGCTATCATCTTCATTGGCCGGACCCATCCCATTCGTCTTCGGCTGCTCGACGTCCGAATCCGAGTCCGAGCTGTCCGAGGACGACGAGCTGGAACTGCTGGACGAAGAGCTGGACCCTGAACTGGAGCTACCTGTATAGGGAGAACAAATTAAATCAAAATAATATCCGGGACAAACCACACACGGTCATCTGGCCCCAAACTAGGATTCCCTGTATCTTGGGAACCAGAGACTGATATACATACACATCAAACCCCGGACACTTAATACAAATTTCGCGCCGTTGTTGACTACATAGGCATTCATGTTGGTACACATGTAAATGTGTGCGTGATGTACTAGGGTTGCATCGAAATTCAATAATTAGCCCTCATTGTCTTTATTGTTAGCTAAATTTTTACAAATAAAGTGAAGGCTGTATACATTAGACAAGGCTGTATAGCCGTAGAAGCCTTTATTAGCTCTCTCCTTAAAAAAAAATTGTCTTCGGTTATTATATTGTGCTTTATTACCCGTGCCCCACAGCAGGGGCACGGGTCTCTTCCCATAGCTCGGGAAGGTTAGGCCATTCTCCGTACACGAGGGCCAAGTCCGGATTGGTGGAGGTTGTGGGGCTAGTGGCCAACCCCAGTGTCAGAAGTTTCAAGCCGCCTATAAGGTCTCCGACATGGCTTAACGACTGCCATTTAGGGACAGCAACCGGCACCAACGTCTTAACGTGCTTGAGAAGCACGAAAACAGCCGCTTACAGTCAAAGATTATGACCGTGTCCGTAGATCAAAATTGAAAAGCAAAATTTTTTTCTTCTCATACAAATTGTACGCTTTGTGGCTCACCCGATCCGGAGCTACTGCTATCCGAGTCGGAACCTGAACTGTCCTCCAGTTTCTCTACCCGAGTGTCCACCTCCTTCACTGACGCGTTACCTGTTGAAAGAAACACATACATACAAGCAACAAATGTTGACTGGTACAAATCGCCATTTAAACCACCAGTGGAAGGACCTTATTTTTATGGCAGAGGTGGCAAACGAGCAGACGGATCACCTGATGGTAAGCGATTACCGCGATTAAGATGTCCACTGCTGGACAAAGTCCTCCCCCAAGGATTTCCACACCGACCGGTCCTGTGCGGCTCGCATCCAGCGGCTTCCCGCAACCTTCACCAGGTCGTCCGTCCACCGAGTCGGAGGCCTTTCGGCTGATAGATAGATTTAAATACCTAAACAAATTGAGTATAGGCTCGGACGGCCGGGCCGTTCATCTACTTATAGTTCATTCCAATAAAAAAAAAGCAAAAGGTAAACAACCTTACTATGGAACTGACACATGTCAATGTCATCTGCTTACTACCTTTGTTTACCTTTTGCTTTTTTTTATTGAAATGAAGTATACAGCATTATACCTAAAGCGCGGAGTGCGCCAGGCCTGGTCATGTTTGAAACTCTACATCTGATGACATGAGCCAAAATTCACACATGTCAACAGTACAGTTCAGTAATGTCAGTTCAGTCCAAACTTCACACGTGTCAACAGTACAGTTCAGTAATGTCAGTTCAGTCCAAACTTCACACGTGTCAACAGTACAGTTCAGTACTTAATGTCAGTTCAGTCCAAACTTCACACATGTCAACAGTACAGTTCAGTAATGTCAGTTCAGTCCGAACTTCACACGTGTCAACAGTACAGTTCAGAAATGTCAGTTCAGTCCAAACTTCACACATGTCAACAGTACAGTTCAGTAATGTCAGTTCAGTTCAAACTTCACACATGTCAACAGTACAGTTCAGTAGTGTCAGTTCAGTCCAAACTTCACACGTGTCAACAGTACAGTTCAGTAATGTCAGTTCAGTCCAAACTTCACACGTGTCAACAGTACAGTTTAGTAATGTCAGTTCAGTCCAAACTTCACACATGTCAACAGTACAGTTCAGTAATGTCAGTTCAGTTTATTTTACTTACTATCTTGTGTTGCTTAATAATCTTTTTTCTTTCTTTCTTTACAAGTGTGAAGGTGAAGAGTACATACCTTCGGAACTCCTGATGGACAGCACTTCGTCATCGTCGCGATGTCTTTGCGAGTCCGCTGAAGGCTTCTTGAAGTTCGCAGCCAACAAGTGGGCTTCGTACAGCTCGTCCTGATGGCAATATTGTTGATATGTATGTATTTGCTGATATTTAAACTGGAAGACGCAGTGTGGACAGGCCTCCAACTCGGTGAACCGACGACCTGGTGAACGTCGCGGGAAGCCGCTGGATGCGGGCAGCGCAGGACTGGACGGTGTGCAAATCCTTGGGGGAGGCCTTTGTCCAGCAGTGGACGTCTTTCGGCTGATGATGAATAATATTAATATCCGGGACAAATCACACACAGTCATCTGGCCCCAAACTAGGATTCCCTGTATCTTGGGAACCAGAGACTGATATACATACACATATACGTTTAAATATATAAAAATATAGATATAATACACCCAGACTCAGAGCAAACAATTCTGCTCATCACAGAAAAGTTTGCCCTGTGTGGGGATCGAACCCACGACTCTCTGATCAGAGGTCAGGATCGCTAACCACTTAGCCACCGAGTCAGTCAAATTGAATCAGGCGCGAAATGAATCGACCAATAGCGGCAGAGATTTTAGGAACGTGTAATGGCGGATGACAATGAAGCTACTTGATTGGTCCATCAGTTTCCCGCGTGATTAAAATGTTGTCTACTGCGCAGGTACATCCGTAAGCCTCATTAAATGTGTATTACTGTAGCAGCATTTATCTCGACCGTTTCCGTGCTTTCCAAGCCGTCGTCAGCGCTGGTCACTATTATTTTTATTTTATTTTATTTATTGGTTTATCAACAGCTGTTACAATCTTACATGCTAAGATATACAATGTTGACTTTTATTAACTAATTGTACAACCTCTTACAGATAAACATTAGTGTGTGTACAAAGTATTTATGTTTATGTTGAAAACTGATTATCTATCTATCTATATGTATAAAATCTAATTAATTGAAAGAGTGCCTACACTTTGAAAAACTTTTTTTCGAAATTGATCTAAAGAGTCAAAGTACACATCGACTTCACTGAGATCGTTGTAAAACTACAAAGGCGTGGAACTACAGAGTAACGGCCTGATACTGTACGGCGATATGGAACGGCAAATATTTTCTTTATTTTACTTTGGGGATATCGATAAGGAATTTTTAGCATGAACTGACTTAAAAGTTGAGGACAATCTGAAATGCATCTTATAATTTTGTATAAGAAAACCAGATCTAGACCATCTCTTCTTTTATCGAGGTTGTTCATTTTAAATTTATTGAGTCTGTCAGTATAAGACTTTACTTTTTTTTTACAAGATGTCACTATCACTAGATGACAGTGGTTAAGCTATTTCCGATGCCTTTTAGGCGGCTTGAAAACTTCTGACACTGGGGTTGGCCACTAGCCCCACAACCTCCACCAATCCTTGGCCCCCGTGTGTGGAGTATGGCCTAACCTTCCCGAGCTATGGGAAGAGACCCGTGCCCCTGCAGTGGGGACGATATGGGTTGTTAACTAATCAACAAATTAAACTTACTTTGTCAATATTAGCGTATTTCTCGTGTATGTGTCTTAGTGCCCGGAGATTTTCGTCCAAGCTTAGCGAATCGGATGCCTGACTGGGTGACCCTGCCAAAAAGATTTCAAATTAAAATAATTGACCACGCTGAATACGTTAAAAACAACCGACTTCAATCGCAACAACTCCAATTTTGCTATCTTTTTGTAGATTTTCTCAAAAACCGCTGAATCGATTTCGATAAAATTTATATGGGACCACCTGTGAAGTATACCCTTTTAAACAAAAAAGAATTTTCCAAATCGGTTCAGGCGCCTTTGAGTAATCGGTGAACATACATTAAAAAAAAAGATTCCGACGAATTGAGAACCTCCTCCTTTTTTTTGAAGTCGGTTAAAAAGATATCGAAGTTTCACCCTAGGCCTCGAGTACATGGAATTATTTTTAACCGTGGGAGAGCCATGCTTCGGCACGAATGGGCCGGCTCGACCGGAGTGATACCACGGCCTCACAGAAAACCGGCGTGAAGCAACGTTTGTTGTGTTTCGCCAAGTGAGTGAGGGTACCGGAGGCCCAACCCCCCCTCTTTTGCGATTTCAACAAAGTTGTAGAACAAAAGTTGTTCATTTTGATGGGTAAAAGCCAACCTTGAAGTATTGTCACACACTTCTGTTACATCCTGTATAGGGTGCTACTTTATTAGTGCCCGATATTTTAGTCAGTGCTTCTACTCCTGATTCTGATCAACTTTCCTCAAGGGACCCATAGTTAAATCGTAAATTTTTTTTTGGACTCTTCATACAAATCGATCAGCCGAGCGGCCAAATTAGTATGAAGAGCCCAAAAATTTGTTTGCGATTTCACTATGGGTCCCCTGGGGAAAGTTGATCAGAATCAGGAGTAGAAGCACTGACTACAATATCGGGCACTAATAAAGTAGCATCCTATATCAAGAGTGTCATGGTAACAGCTTAGTGCTTTAGATTTTTTAAGGTTATAGCAACACTTTTTTTTATTAAATATGGAATACGTTCTTTTACTTTATCCAAGAAAAAAATCTAAGAATGCTTATTTAAAAGCTAAAAGTAATCAGTAATCAGGAGCGCTAATCATTGACCCACCGAGTCAGTAAAAAAAAGAAGATTCATATTTATTTATAATGAAAAATCTCATAGTACGAATATTCTCGTGCGTCTGGCAACACTGGGACACTAAGAGCTAAGCTGAAAAAGATTACATTTAACAAAAGAAGTCTACATATTATGTATTTGGGGTTATCCATTAATCACGTGAGGCTCAAAAGGGGGGGAGGGGGTTCGGAAACAATCACGAAATATCACAAGGGGGAGGGGGGGTGTAGTGAGATATCACGTGTATTTATTTTTTCGTTAACGCGGGATTTCTAGAGTAAGTTCTAAAAGTCGGACTGTTGTTGTTACGTTGTTTTTAACTCATCCCAAGGTTCGAAATGGTTTCAGACAGTCAGAAACAACCTGCAACCTTAATATTGGTCTGGACATTTTTATCACGGCGGCGGTGTTTAATTTTCCAGAATTTAATACAGAATTAAATGTTATCTTTAAATATAATACAGTAATACACATTTAATAAGGCTTGCCGATGTACCTGCGCAGTAGACAATATTTTAATTACGCGGGAAACTGATGGACCAATCAAGTAGCTTCATTGTCACCCGTCATTACACGTTCCGAAAATCTCTGCCGCTATTGGTTGATTGACTTCGCGCCTGATTCAATGAAATTGTCAGCTGTCAGAGAGCTGTCACCGTGCGTTGATTGTTTCGGGTGTTTACGTCGATGTTTTGTTCTTGTCTGCGCGAACGAAGATTACCGACGCGCCTTATTTTTTGTGTACTACTGTATCTATATTTAAAGATAACATTTTGTATCAAAAAATACACGTGATTTTGGGTAGGGGGTAGTCTAAAACCTCACCACATATCACCAGGGGGGAGGGGGGGGTCTAAAAAGTTGCTAAAAACATCACGTGATTAATGGACGACCCCTTTGCTACACTTACCTAGATCTGGTTCATCGTCGCTGTCCAGTGTGATGGGTTCGCTGTTGATTGGCATAAGGTTGCTTCTTACGCGGATTTCTGTAAAAAAAAAACAAACAATTAAATTATGTTTTGTATGGTAACTTGTATTTGTACCTGGTGATGATTAGGGGGTGATCTGTAGCGATATCTACGGGGGGGGATCTATGGAGGTTTATATAGGGGGTGATCTGTGGCAGTATCTATGGGGAGTTACCTTTAGCGGTATCTATAGGGGGTTATCTTTAGCGGTATTTATAGGGGGTGATCTGTAGCGGTATCTATAGGAGGTGATCTGTGGCGGTATCTATAGGGTGATCTTAAGCACTATCTATAAGGGGTGATCTTTAGCGGTATCTTTAGAAGGTGATCTGTGGTGGTATCTATAGGGTGACCCTTAGCGCTATCTATAAGGGGTGATCTTTAGCGGTATGTATAGGGGGTGATCTGTGGCGGTATCTATAGGGTGAGCCTTAGCGCTATCTTTAGGAGGTGATCTGTGGCGGTATCTATAGGGTGATCCTTAGCGCTATCTATAAGGGGTGATCTTTAGCGGTATCTATAGGGTTATCTTTAGAGGTATCTATAGAGGGTGATCTGTAGCGGTGTCTATAGGGGGTGATCTGTGGCGGTATCTATAGGGTGAGCCTTAGCGCTATCTTTAGGAGGTGATCTGTGGCGGTATCTATAGGGTGATCCTTAGCGCTATCTATAAGGGGTGATCTTTAGCGGTATCTATAGGGTTATCTTTAGAGGTATCTATAGAGGGTGATCTGTAGCGGTGTCTATAGGGGGTGATCTGTGGCGGTATCTATAGGGGGGTGAACTGTGGCGGTATCTATAGGTTTTGGGGCGATCTGTGTGACCAGCATGTCATCATTAATTTATTTGAAGTCCACTTTATGTAATAATTTACGTAAGTATGTGTTGTTTTGGAAATATTTTCTTTCTTCTTTCTCTCATACTCACTGGGCTGCTGCTGTTGCCTATTGTTGCCCGCAATCGGGTCCGTTTTCCTCGGTCTCCCGCGCTTCCCTTTCACCTTCTCTGTGCCCGGCGACTGTTGACAAGTTTATATTTTTTTTGTGTGAGATAGCAAAAGACTGATGGCCTACCTTCAAAGTGGCATTTGCGAGTGAAAAAAAAAAAAGAAATCATACACTTCTTGAACTATTTGCAAACACATACATAGTGATGTGGCGACATCTGTCGTCCTCGCCACAAAGTAATCTAGAACGCGATATCGAAGTTTCTTCGGTGAAAAAGGGAGAATACCTCCGCCAGCCGTGGTCCAACCGTTGATGGTTGCAAGTCGTATATACGACTTATACATAGTCATATACAGGTTGTAACAGAAAGGTGTGATAATACTTCAAGGTTGGCTTTTACCCATCAAACTGAACAACTTTTGTGCTACAACTTTGTTGAAATCGCATAGAAATTTTCGGACTTTTCATACAAACTTGGTTCACCAGCTGATCGATTTGTATGAAAAGTCCAAAAAAATAATTGAAGTATTATCACACCTTTCTGATACACCCTGTTCTAGATTAGTTTATGGCGAGTGCGACAGATGTCACCACACACGTTGTCAAATCCATACAACAGGTAACATAAATAAAAAAAAAAAAAACAGTTTTGATTCAAATTTTCCCTGCGAATGTGCAAATGCACTGGGGTTGGCCACTAGCCCCACAACTTCCACCAATCCGGACTTGGCCCCCATGTGTGGAGTATGGCCTAACCTTATCGAGGTATGGGGCAGAGACCCGTGCCCCTGCAGTGGGGACGATATGGGTTGTTAAGGTGCAAATGCAAAAACACCAACGGATCGGATCCGATATCGGATGGTCCAATATAGTGAAGAGAAAAGTGAGAGGCCGTCCACTTGGCCCAGTATCTCATCCAGTGGAAGATCACAAGTGTTCACTATCTTCAACAACGAGGTAACAAAAAAAGAAGGGGAAGACATTTTAAGGGGACGAGTGTTAATGCATTTTTTTTTTATTAACCAGGTGAATGACCAGTAACTCGGACCTAGCTTGTCGCGTCGATCACGCAATTCATTTATTCTTACGCCTTCGAATGCGTGGACTTCAGAATTGGGTCCAGAGAGAAATAAAATGTTAAGACAGCGCCATCTAGTGACAAAGTCAAAATTTCAGTTCTTAGCCATTCCACTGGGAACCCAGTTTTCCGGGATAAAAAGTATCCTATGTGTTAGCCGAGTTCTTAATCTATCTACCTACCAAATTTCATCCAAATCCGATCAGTACTTTTAGCGTGAAAGTGGAATAAACAAACAAGCATCCATAATTTCGCATTTATAATATTAAGTGAGATGAGATATTTGTTTATAAATTTGAAACGTATTTTTTGTTGTTTTTGTTTTGGGTGTGTGAGCTTGATGAGAACTTAATTTAAGAACTGTTTTAACATTAATTTCTGACAACTCACATCGTTTTTATTGGCGCCGGGCGTCCGCTTCGTGTATTTCCGTTTGACGCGTGGCGTGGTATCACCGGCTGACGACGAAGCGGCGGAATCTGCAATATTAGGCAACTTTTTATATCCGCCATTGTATACAGGATTATTTTGGACCCCGCACCAAAACTTCACAGTGGCTTCTTCTCATGGAACTGAGCAACTTTCCCCAAGTAACCAATGGTCAATTCGCAAAAAAATTTTTGGACCTTTCATACTAATTTGATCACGTGATCGGTCTATTTTGTATGGAGATGCCCAAAATTTTTTTGCGAATTGACCATTGGTTACTTGGGGAAAGTTGCTCAGTTTCATGAGTAGAAGCCACTGTGAAGTTTTGGTGGGGGGTCCAAAAATAACCCTGTATAACTCGTCTAAATTTGTTACCAGCCCCCCGTAGCATGGCGACATATCTCGCACGCGACGCGAGTTTTAAAAGCATTTGTTCCGTTCTAACGCTAAGCTAATGAAAGAGACAGCTGAGCTGTTTTCTCGCGTTTCGCGCAACGAATAGCTTTGTCTACGCCTCATGCTACCCGTGCAGGATTGCAGTTCGTAGTAGCAGAATGTCCAATTCGCTGAGTGCTTATTTTGAAAAACTTCCGATGGAAAAATTTCATATAATTTCACATCATTTAGGACATTTTGACACACAAAGAAATCTTTAATTTTCTAAATATATTTAGATATTTTTGTTAATACACCTAGGTATATAAAATATAATTCTCTTTTAAGACTTTTCAAGTTACACTATTCGGGGATTTCTGTTTATATAGTCATTAAACACAACTTTTTTTTTGTTAATCTAAAGAAAAACTATAAATATTTTAAGCTTAAAACTTACTGACATTGTTTACGGGACTAATCATAAGACTGGACTTATTTCTCAAAAAAAAAAGTTGACAAAAAAACCTAGACCACCCTTATAAAGTCAGATGACCAACCATCTTGAATTTGAGAACCTCAAACTAATTGGATAGTCTAACTAAAATATATTTTTTTTTTTTACGACATTCAACAATAACAACATTTCATTAAATTAAACAAAAAAATTACACATACAGTAATGTTTTGGTCGAAACCCCTATTTAAGAGGAACGATGTCAAAAATATTTGAAAAAAATCTTCATTTATTTTTTTGCAAGTTTTTTTATATGAACACTCTAAATAAAAAAAAATGCTAACCGAAACGTTTAAATAGGTGTTAAAAAAGCGCGTTTGAATTAAGGGGTTACTCAGAATCAAGTATAGAATATATAAATTCGAATTTCCCTTATTCAAATTTGAGATCTTATTGAAATCGCAAAATTTTTTTTGGACTTTTCATACAAACTTGGTGCGCCAGCTGATCGATTTGTATGAAAAGTCCAAAAAATTTTTTGCAATTTGAACAAAGTTGTAGAACAAAAGTTGTTCAGTTTGATGGGTAAAAGCCAACCTTGAAGTATTGTTTCTGTTACACCTTTCTGTTACACCCTGCTCAGTTACACACTATTCAGATTCAATATTTGAGTAACCCCTTCAAACAAACGCACTTTTTTAACACCCTGTATAATGACTAATCAGTAATCACACCGAGAATGAGGATGTCGTCCAAAACATCACCCTGTATAAAACTACAACTACTGTCATAGCAATCGTTTTTCAATACATTTAATATTAAATATGATTTACTACATACAATTATACACAATATGTATACATATCAATAATAATTGTATAACTACCTAATAAATTTTAATATTTTTAAAGAATTTTAAAATTGTAGTATAATAAACATGACATGACATTATTGAAATATATAAGGTGCTACTTTATTAGTGCCCGATATTTTAGTCAGTGCTTCTACTCCTGATTCTGATCAACTTTCCCCAAGGAACCCATAGTCCAATCGCAAAAAAATTTTTGGATTCTTCATACTAATTTGGCCGCTCGGCTGATCAATGTGTATGAAGAGTCCAAAAAATTTTTTGCGATTGGACTATGGGTTCCTTGAGGAAAGTTGATCAGAATCAGGAGTAGAAGCACTGACTAAAATATCGGGCACTAATAAAGTAGCACCTTATATATAAATAACAGTTTTATTTCGCATACTAAATATGATACCTACAATAAAACATTTTTCATATCTTTATTTTCTAGCTAGAAATACTTTTAGTTAAAAAGCTTTTTAAATAAAAATAAATTATTTTTTAAAATGCTATTAATATTTTCCATCCATTTTAGTTTTTAGCTATCCGCAGACAGCATGCCCTAAACTAGAAATATTAAAATACCAAAAAAAAAAAAAACACCAAAATGCACAATGCAGCCAATGAAATACAAAACTAACTAGAAAAAAATCTTCCATGCACTCAAAATCTACGGTTCCAATAAATAACGAAAAAAAAATATTTTTTTTTCTTTTTTTTTTACCTTTTCTTTTTATAAATTTGGAGTTTCGCCTCACGATAACCTTCCTATCAGCAACCTTTCTTACGGTAGAAGTAACTTTTTTAACATTCTGTGGTAACTTTCTAATCTTGCCACCGGTTTTCGACCTGGTGTTAGCCTTTTTACCGGGCGGTAGCTTTTTGGCCACCCTCGACGGCAGTTTCGTGGGTAGTTTGGTGGGCATTTTGGTAGGCGTTTTCACCACCGTTTTGGCTATGTGAATGGAAATACATACGTACAGTTGTTAAATTTGAAAAATGATGGGTTAGTGAGTTACATTTTTTTTTTGTATGGTAGGCGCGGTATGGATGTGGTTATTTAAAAAAAAATACACGTGAATCATTGTTAGTGGGTTCACACAAAAATGCCTTTAGATTACAAATGGAATAACCAGTGATCGGAGTAGGTAGATTGAATTAGGGTCAATGACCGCAAACGTATATGTTAAAATGGACATGCCGCTCGGATTCCGAGAGTTAAACATTTTTTTAAAGACAAAAACAAATATTTATTCTGTTATTCTACATATAAATATATTGCTTCCTTCAGAATTATTTGATTGAACCAGATTTACTTTACTAATACTCAACTCAACCCGGAAATACCGAAACTATCTTGAAAACAGGATTATCCATGTTATAAAATCACGATGCAAGTACCAAAAATCAATTTATCTACTCCGATCACTGGGTATAACATATAATAAAATTATTTAAAATCGTCGTAGAAACTACATCATCCATGGACACCGAACAAGTGAGTTAGTACAGGCACTGGGCAGGCTCACAACCCCGGACACTTCCTACAAATATCGCGTTATTGTTTACTACATAGTGACACTTCTTCATGTCCGTACACGTGTTAATGCGTGTGTGAGTATCTAGAGTTGCTTAGGCTAAGGCTTCTTGGTCATACCGCCTTGTCCGTAGGTTACACTTCTTTTTGTTACGTTGACGTTTTCAACCGACTTCAAAAAAAGGAGGAGGTTCTCAATTCGTCGGAATCTTTTTTTTTATGTATGTTCACCGATTACTCGAAGACGCCTGAACCGATTTCGAAAATTCTTTTTTTGTTTAAAAGGGTATATTTCACAGGTGGTCCCATATAAATTTTATCGAAATCGATTCAGCGGTTTTTGAGAAAATCAACAAAAACATAGCAAAATTGGAGTTGTTGCGATTGAAGTCGGTTGTTTTTAACGTATTCAGCGTGGTCATTATTAGAGATTGATATTTCGGAAAACAGTAGAAGTTTTAACGACAGATATGTACATAAACGACAGATTTTAACAATAGACATTTTCAATAAAATGAATACTGTATACACGAGACAAGGCTGTATAGCCTTAGAAGCCATTACCTCTCTCCTTATGAAAATAAAATTGTCTTTAGTTTGCCAATCTCTTGACAACTGGTCACTTAGAAGTCACATAGGGGGGGTGAGGTAGCCTTCAGAGAGCGGCAGGGAGGGATACTGTAAGGAGGATGTTGGGTTTTCATACAAACTTTGAGATTTCAAATTACCCGCAAAACCGCCGCCATGTCGCCGTCCTGCGACGGAAACTACTAACAAGTAGCCGCAAGGGAGCGCCACTGTCTCTTTTTTGCAATGGCAGAGCGCGGCCGTTCATAATTTGTGTTCGAACGAAAATAATTAGCTGCAAGTGCACTAACTCATCAAGCACTCTGCTAAAGCCTGAAACAATGAATCCATGGGCCCTCTAAGCTAGGAAACAGCACAGCTTCAAAGAAAACCACAAGAAAAAGATACTTGCAAAAGACCCGAAGGCGGCGGCGGTGAGTAAGAAGAAACAACTTTTTGATATTCTCAAAGTTAGATTTGTGCCGTATTCGCTAGTTTAAAGAAACTAGCGAAACGCCACAGCAGAGGGATACTGTATAATGTCCTTATACTGTGGGGCAAACTATACAAATATAGCTCGAAGAACTGATGACCGATTCACGGGTTTCACGGGTGGTGGACTTGGCCTCAGTGTGTGGAGTAAGGCCACACCTTCCCTAGGTATGGGAAGAGACCCGTGCCCCAGAAGTGGGGACGATATGGGTTAACGGACAGAGTCTCACTAATCCGGCACTATATACACAATAATACAGTAGTACACAAAAAATAAGGCGCGTCGGTAATCTTCGTTCGCGCAGACAAGAACAAAACATCGACGGAAACACCCGAAACAATCAACGCACGGTGACAGCTCTCTGACAGCTGACAATTTCATTGAATCAGGCGCGAAATCAATCAGCCAATAGCGTCAGAGATTTTCGGAACGGGTAAGAGCGGGTGACAATGAAGCTACTTGATTGGTCCATCAGTTTCCCGCGTAATTAAAATATTGTCTACTGCGCAGGTACATCGGCAAGCCTTATTAAATGTGTATTACTGTACTACACTGGAATGTTCAGATCACTGGATTGAGAGGAAATATGAAGTAAATTAAACATTACGTGTGTAGTAATAAAAAAAAAAACACGTTATTTTTTTAACCCCCAATTTTTATTTGAATAATGTAGAATACGCCACGATAAAAATACCCACAATTTTCATTTTTGAATAATTTAATTTGATGTTTCTCAACATTGCTACAACTTTTTTCTCCTTTGGCGTTTTAAAGCTGCATAAAGCTTCAGGTCGAGTTAACATCTTTTTCAAAACTTGAAAAAGGAGGAGGTTCTCAATTCGACTGTATGTTGTTTTTTTTTTGTAGGTATGTTACGCGATTACTCCGCCAATTATGAATCGATTTTGATGATTCTTATTTTGTTTGGTAGGTAGAGGTGGTCCCATAAAAATTTCATCTACATTGATTCAGCACTTTTTGAAAAAAAAAAATACAAAAACAAAACCATAGCAAAATTGTAGTTGTTACGATTGAAGTCGGTTGTTTTTAACATGTTCAGCGTTGTCGATTATTCAAATAGTCCAGTTATTCGAAGGTAGAATGTAGTAAAACGCTAACCGGAATCTAAGGGCATTTTTACTGTTTCAAGTACAACACAATGGTACATAACTTCACTAGTGGGTGTCACTCAAATTTATGTGCAAATGTTACCACACCTTTTGTTACTGATAAAGTGATATTAATTTACAAGAATTATTAGTGACAATTGAGTTGACAACTTACCACCGGTCGTGCGACGTCTGTATTCCCGTTTCGCTTTGCGCTCTAACGCTTCTGTTGACAAAAAAGATCCTTAAAACACATATACACAGTAATTTTGTGTGTGGAGTGTGACTATGTTCAATTTGTATGAAGTGTCCGGGGTGTGGCTATGTTCAATTTGTGTATAGTGTCCAGGATGTATCTATGTTTGATTTGTGTAAAGTGTCCGGGATGTGACTATGTTCAATTTGTGTGTAGTAGGGTGTCCCTTATATGGACGAAAAAAATGTTTTTTGGGTTATAGAAACGCATACCCCCTAATTCTTTGTTAAATATTAAGCCTTACATAAATATAAAATTTTAACTCTCTAGGTTAATATTAACCCGTGCCGACAAGGTCCCAATTTTTTTGTAAAAGTAGCTATTTTTGAGTATTTCTTGATATGTAGCTAGATCGTTGTTAATATGCATATCTTGGGTAAAAATTGACGAAACAAAAAATGTAAGTAATGCTTTTAATTGACAAACAAATAAAATTATACAATTATTCAGGGTACTTCTTTTTTAAAGTCTCTTTTTTGCAGTCTGGATACAGCTTTCTATGCTCTTGCACACAGCGTAACAAGAATTGTTTTTGTTCCTCTTCTGCGGTAATTAAACCATGAAAGTCTTGCATAAGCTTTACAGCTCTTTCAGCTGTGTCATTTACAGCTTTTAAGCTTAACACCTTCCTCTTAGCTTCGGTGAAAGCTGCATTATGGTCCCACGAAGATACGTTTTCTTCAAGAAAACTGGTATCAATTTTTAATCGCGAAAAACATTTTTTGCTTTTAGCTGACACGAAATTTTAAATTAATCGCTCTCTGTAACAATATGATTAGTAGGTATTTCAAGGAAATTAACCAAATTTAGAACAAACAACTCAGTTAAAATATTTAAAAAAAAACTCTTACCATACAGGCAGACATCTCTTCTTTCGATGCAACATATCGCTTCCCAAAGTCATATGCAGTTTCTCTTTCTAAGTTCGTTACCATATTCGACTTGGTTTCTTCATCAACATCATCATCAAAGAGTGATAATATCACCACTTCTTCTGATAAATACCACAGGTGTTGACTGAACTTACTCTGAGCCGCTTTGGAAATTACTTTGTCAACATTTTCATAGTCTTTCAACGTTTTTAAAAAACGCAAATCTTGATTCGGTGCCTTCACTGCCAAACTGCATCCGAGCCATTTATTTATTGTGTGATTATGTTTAATATGAAGTGTCCGGGATGTGACTATGTTCAATTTGTATGAAGTGTCTGGGATATGAATATGTTCAATTTGTATGAAGTGTCTGGGATATTAATATGTTCAATTTGTATGAAGTGTCTGGGGTGTGGCTATGTTCAATTTATATGAAGTGTCCAGGATGTGACTATGTTCAATTTGTGTGAAGTGTCTGGGATGTGACTATGTTCATTTTGTATGAATTGTCTGGGATGTGACTATGTTCATAAATGAGTGATGATTTGTACACGCAGTTAATGCAGGCCTGTTGCGGGAAGTCGCTGGGTGCGAGCAGCACAGGACCGTGTGGAAATCCTTGGGGGAGGCCTTTGTCCAGCAGTGGACGTCTCTCGGCTGATGATAATGATGCCCTGGGAGTGGGTGGGTCACAACGCACTCACCCAGCTCTCGCGCCCGCTTCCGAGCCAGGTACTCGGGGCTAGTCTTGTCCACGCGCGGTCGTCCGCGCTTGCGCTTCTCGCCGGTGGGCGTACCCTCGCTGTTACGGTTCATCATGGCCGCTGTTGGAGACATTACAACTTATATCTTGTTATCTTATCACACACGCTTATCTGGCCACAAACTAGGATTCCCTGTAATTATGGGAACCAGAGACTGATATAAATACACATATACGTTAAAATACATACACAGAGCAAACAAATCAGCTCATCACAGAAATGTTTGCCCTGGGTGGGGACCGAACCCACGATCAGTAGCCAGGAGCGCTAACCACTGATCCACCGAGTCAGACAATATTCTTGTTCTAATTTGTGGCAACATTTCAAGCACACAACACTTCTAATGCGGCCACCATGCGGTAAGCGACCATGTCACGGTTCCATATGTCAACACTGGCAACACACACTGGTCAAAGACCTTAGTCTTGAGACACTGCGGTATTCTGGACGCGAAGATGTAGAGGAGCATCCCGAACTCTACCCAGTCGAGTTGGATTCGACGATTCATCTCTTTTTCGAAGTTGGACCTACCCAACTGGACTCTTTGTCACAGGTATAACATACAGGGTTATTTTTGGACCCCCCCCCCCCCTCCAAAACTTCACAGTGGCGTCTATTCATAAAACTGAGCAACTTTTCCCATGGAACGAATGGTCAATTCGCAAAAAAAAATTTGACCTTTCATACTAATTTGATCATGTGATCGGCTTACTTTGTATAGAGATACCCAAAATTTTAACCTTAGGGTTTTAACTATAGGGTTTGTTGTTTATTTTTTGGGGGCCAGATGACTGTGTGTGATTTGTCCTGGATATTATATTACTTACCCATCTCGCGAGCTTGCTTCCTGGCAGCCATGTTCGCAAGGTACTCCGGACTGGTTTTGTCTACCCGTGGGCGGCCGCGCTTCCGTTTCGGAGGCTTCGGTGGGTCGCTGGGTTCCGCTGTTTGCAAATAAAAAACAATATTTATATATAGATGTATTTCGTAGCGGTCGTGGCTCACGCAGGTTAACTGACTACAGACACAATTATAACTTAGATGGGTTTGAATGTTAGTGAAATTTATCTCGACAATTTCCATGCTTCGGAAGGCACGTTAAGCTGCTGGTGCCGACTGCTATCACTAGATAACAGTCGTTTAAGTCAAGTCGCCTTAGGCACTTCAAAACTTCTGACACTGGGGTTGGCCACTAGCCCCACAACCTCCATCAATTCGGACTTGGACTTGTATGGAGTATGGCCTCCAAAAGAGGAGTATGGTTTCTTCTCGCTTCGGAAACACTTCCCGAAACGTTGAGTGTACAAGTTCCGCGTGGTAGGAACTATGTACTAGGTAGAAAAAAAGACGATTTAAAAGTATGTGCAAAACATCTACTTAAATAAAAAACATTTTGATTTGATTTGATCAACATATTGGGCAATATTGTAAGTACTTTTTTTTGAAAATATGTTCGGGATAGGATAAAAATGTAAAGGGGGGGCTGATCTGGTTCACGTTAGCTCTCCCGCGTGCTGGCTGGTGGTGGACGCGTACGCCAATTTCTTCTCTTCTCACCGAAACTTTTTTGTTTTTATATGCATAAAAACTTAAGTATTGCGCGGAGTCGCGGCTGATGGTCTCGAGACGCTTTTATTTAATTATTATTAATTAAATTAAATTATTATTAATAATTTCGGGAGCAGTCGCAAGCTCGACCGATGGCCACGATGTTGGCGTCTTGACAGTTGGCATTGTTGATGTACCCCCAACAGGATGGATAATATTTGGGAATTGAGGGTAGGAATACGGAGGGGAAAAATCGATAAATAAAATATGGTTTCTAAACCAACATATGTGTTGGATGGTTCCTTTGTAAACAGTTTTATTACCTGTGCTATGGGTCTGTTCGTTCTTCTGTCTCGCAGCGTACAGCTCTACGGCTGGCGGCACAAAGTGCGAGACCGGGGACCGGTAGTCCACGGCTAGGGGGAGACCACCGGGCACTGGAAATAAAGCTGCATATTACACGGTAAACGTCGAGATGTAGACACTCCTTTAATTTGGAGTTGCGATTTGTGATGGAATAAAAATAATTTTATTTGTGGCAACATTTCAAACTGCATATTACATCGAGATGTAGAAAGTCTTCTTTAATTTGGAGTTGTAATTTGTGATAGAATAAAACTAATTATATTTGTGGCAACATTTCAAATTATTTTTCCCCTAAGTGTAATGAGTACTTTTTTGTAGTAAGTATTTTGGACTCCTCATACTAATTGATCTACTGATTCGTCAATTTTGTATGGGAAGTAAAAAAAAACTGCCAATTGAGTATAGGTTCCTTGGGGAAAGTTGTTCAGTTTCATGAGTAGAAGCCACTGTTAATTTTTTTTTCAGGTATTTCAGAAGCAATCTATATACACCTTATTAGTGCCCGATATTTTATTCAGTGCTTCTACTCCTGGTTCTGATCAACTTTCCCCAAGGAACCCATAGTCAAATCGCAAAAAATTTTTTGGGCTCTTCATACTAATTTGGCCGCTCGCGCTCGCCTGATCAATTTGTATGAAGAGTCCAAAAATTTTTTTTCGATTTGACTATGGGTTTCTTGGGGAAAGTTGATCAGAATCAGGAGTAGGAGCACTGACTAAAATATCGGGCACTAATAAAGTAGCACCTTATATAATAATAATTTAAACATAATTTCATAAAAAAATAAGCAATAATAAAACACAATCATTGAACAACCAATAATAGACTCTAAAGTCTAGATCCAAATTAAAAAAAAAAAGAAAAATTAAATCAAATTATGAACACAATAACCTGCATACCTTGGTACAGATCTCCATTCGGCTCCAACTTTGGTTTCTTCTCCGGAGACTCTGCCTCTGGGGTCTCCGGTGACTCCCTGCTGACTGATTCGTGGTCTTCGCTGCGGGGAGACTCCTCCCGAAGCTGGGGCAGGTTGGAGTCCAGTTGACTTTCGCAGAGCGCCATATTATTTATTTATTTATTTAATACTACTGATGACGATTTGCTGAAAATAAATAAAAAAGAATGTCTTAAACATCCACTTAAAAAAATTACTAATATCGAGTGTTTCTAAAGGTTCTAACACAATTTAAACTAAGATTTCTGCTCATGAAAATGAAGATAGTCCAGTCTATCTACGGTTTTTTGTGTGGGGCAGGTTGCATTAAATGCACTTCGGGTTAAAGTTTAGAATATAGGGTCCTTCTAAAATACCTGAAACAAAATTTAACAGTGGGTTCTACTCATGACACTGAATAGCTTTTTTTGAGTATAGAAGAAACTTATACTCAATTGCCAAAAAGAAATTTTGGATTTCTCATACAAAATCGGCGGATCAGTTGATTGATTAGTATGAGAATTCCAAAAAATTTTTTGCGAATTGAGTATAGGTTTCTTCTTTCGTCTACCGAGCAAGCCCTTAAAGCTTTCGGAAACCTGTCCCTTACACCCTGTATGTGTGTTTGTACTTTTCTTAATTTTATCATTTAAATTTAGTTTTATTTCTGTAAAGGTTAATTATCAAGATAATTACTTTCTTTGATAATTATCAGTTATCATACTTATCATTCGTAGCTAGATCTCTTTAATTTTTGACTTACTAATATTGGTAAAACTGAACACAAATTCTATTAAGTATTCTGTGTGTTCAAGACAATGTTTGTGCCCGTTTTTTAATTATTTTTGTTAAGTTGCCATTTGACGCTTTTGTATATGCGTGGTAGCGGCCAATCGCATTTCGATACATACCTATAAAGCAACATGATGTGATTAAAATTTCATTAATTGTATTGTTTTATGATTTTTATTATTATTAAGATAATTACTAAGGTAATAATAGGTATTTATAATTATCACTGAAGAACCTGTTAATTATCCAATTATTATCAAATATTTATGAAAATTCTTGAGAATTTATTTATTCAATTACTCAACTGATATATTCAAAATTTTAACCTAAAATGTATTTAATGTAACCTTTTCCATACAAAAAATATATCTCCATACAAGATTTGTATACTGACTGGACTATGATCAGATATACCTATTAAAAAACTTTGTCAGTTTAGGTGAAAAATGCAGGCAGAATAATTAAAAAAAAAAAGGCAAACGAGCAGTCGGGTCACCTGATGGTATGTCGCCCATAGACACCCGCAACACTAGAGGAGTCACAAGTGTGTTGCCGGCCAGTCACAAGTGTGTGAATTAAATTGTTACAAATTAAATTAACAACAATATTAATAAAGCGTGCTATAGTTTTAAATCAATTTATTATAATCATCATTTTTTTATTATTAAATCAACATTATTACTTTCTGCAATTTCCTTATTTAAACCTTCAGTAAGTTATTACAGTAATATGAAAGCCACTGTCGCTATATCATAGACATAAAAAAACAAAGTATTTAATCTTTCTGTTTATTTTCTTATTATGTTTATCTTAAGCTGTTTTAGAAAACAAATGCTTGCCACAGATATAAGTTCCCTTTAAATAGGGAACTGGGGTCGGATGACAGTGTGTTTTTTTTCATATTTAGGTATTTATTTCCGGAACAAAAATAATGGTCGGCTGCACTTAAGACGGCTGCCTAATAATGATAAAGTACTAGTGTGGAAAGCAGAGGCAGCCCTTTCAATAGCACCTCAATTTAATAACCAGTTTTTATATACAGGGTCAGTAAAAAATTCACAGACAAATTGTATACCTCAGGAAGTGTATTTCATTTAACGTTTTTGATTGACATTAAACGGAGAGTAAGTACCGTGGATCGTTAATACAGATGTAATCGACTACGAAAACAGTAAACTGTTGTGATCATGGTCACAAAGTAGCAAGTAACTTACCTATAACGAAGACAGCATATCACGCAAAACAAGTCTTGTAACACGGTAAAACAACAAGAAAACTACAATAAAACAATAATAGTACAAACTATTGCTGCATTAAACTTATATTTAACAACAAAAACGATTTTCAAACACAGTAAGACTGGAAAATTTTCTACTCTACCACAAGTATTTTCAATCAATTGCAACTACAAAATAGGTAGTACATTAAACGTCTGTAAACGGGTAAAACATAAGATTTCCACTTATAATTAATGCACGCACTACATCGTTACGCAAAGGGATAGCTTTTAAAACTGATTACAAAAGTTTTCAACGCCGATTATCGTAGAATATAAACAAAATTCACGATCCAACGAAACTACCCCGACGTCCATTTGCAAGGCAAGAAGTTAACGCTACTGCCTACTACGAGAGTGAGGAAGACGAAAATATTTTTGCTCTGGCAACACTGGCTGTAAACTGACAGAATGCGGGAGGCTCCGCCATCTTTTACAAACTGTATATTGTTGATGCTTATTTCAAAATGTTGTTCTACTGTAATAAAATTTTCATGTATACATCTATTAAAAATATATTTAAATAACTTAGTACAATGATTTTTCAATAAAAAAACAGCAATTACAACAAGTCGCATTAGTTTTATCCTTAAAAAAAAAACTGTTGTATCACCCATATACTATTCGGAACTGCTGTCAAAGTTGATTGACCTTTCAAAAGTACATCCGAACAGGGTCGGATTATGCATAAAATTATAAAATCATTTATTTAACACTTTTATTCCATAAATATATTTTTATGTAAAATTCTACATTTTCTTATACAATAAAAATAAATTTAGAATTTCGTTTATAAATGAAACCTGATAATTTTATAGCTGTAGACAGCAACATTATACTGGGTGGGTCAGGCGGAGGGAGGCAGTTTGTAAGCGCCATAGTTATAGGTAGGTCGAGCGTTGAGTTGGCACTCGTATTATTACTACTCGACTCGCTGCGTCTGCGTCGTTATCGCGAGCGAGTGGTGTTATCGTCATGTCGCGTCCTCGCCTCGCCTCGTCGCGTCATATAGCCAGCCACTCGAGGTTATTTCTTTGCTAGGCTACTTAGTTTGCTTCACCTCGTATTGTATTGATGTAACTTTGTTTGCTTTCGCCAATGTTCAATATTCATAACATGTGAATGACCCATTTCATTTGAATGTGTAGGTACTTTTTCTTTTTAATTGTCAAGCAAATTAATTTATTAAATTATTTACCTATGAAGGTAGCTAATTTCATCCAGGTAATACGTATTGCATGTATTGGTCCGGTCCTGGTGTAAAATACATAGGTAGGTACGTACCTGTAGAGATGTAAACAGAAAAAAAAATCGTTTTTTTTTTCACAATCTTGTATAAGAAGTAAGAACATAGCACCGTCTTTCTAAAAAAAAAAACTCAGAGAACGCAAAACACAAATGAAAGGAATTGAATAAAACATCAAAAATTTTAATTGATGAAATAAATTAAATTCTACATTTATAGAAAATCTAAACAAAAATAGAAACTAAACAAGGATTGGGGAAACCCTCTACCCAACTATAGGGTGCTACTTTATTAGTGCCCGGTATTTTAGTCAGTGCTTCTACTCCTGATTCTGATCAACTTTCCCCAAGGAACTCATAGTCAAATAGTGAAAAATTTTTTGGAGTCTTCATACAAATCGATCAGCCGAGCGGCCAAGAGCGGCTAAATTAGTATGAAGAGTCCAAAATTTTTTTTACGATTTGACTATGGGTTCCTTGGGGAAAGTTGATCAGAATCAGGAGTAGAAGCACTGACTAAAATATCGGACACTAATAAAGTAGCATCTTATACCTATTTTGAGCTTTGATTAGGTAGGTAGGTAATAAAAAAACAATAGTTTGAAATTAACGTTTTTGTGTTTTTCATTTATACTACTAACTAATCTACTAATGTTCAACATTAATAAAATAAACATTGATTTATCAACTAATACTTACTATTTACTATAACCACCTAAGGATATTTTTATTTTGGTACACTTTAAAAAGCCTGCCCCAGAAAAAAAAATATGTTTTTTCATGTTTTTTTAACGTTTTTTTTTCACCTCAAAAAAAAACACAGTTTATTTTACATCTCTAGGTATCTGTATCTTAAATTTTGTATGCATATTAACTGAAAAAAAAAAAAAAACTTAGTCGTAAAGTCGTAAGTGATTGGCTGTTTTCACACTGCGACGATAACGACACCGACCGACACGATACTGATATATCGCATTCTTAATAAAAAAACGACCGAATGAACCGAATAATATCTGGGACAAATCACACACGGTCATCTGGCCCCAAACTAGGATTCCCTGTATCTTGGGAACCAGAGACTGATATAGATACACATATACATTTAAATACATACATATATAGATATAATACACCCAGACTCAGAGCAAACAATTCTGCTCATCACAGAAAAGTTTGCACTGTGTGGGGATCGAACCCACGACTCTCGGATCAGAGGTTAGGATCGCTAACCACTTAGCCACCGAATCAAAATGAGTTTTGATAAAAAACCGACCTAAAAGAGAGACACGCGTGTGCGGGGGGGACGAATAAAGACGCATTTTTTTTTACTTTATTTCTTAAGCAATAGGTGTTTTTTTACCGAGACTTTGTGGCTTGCTCTTTTAGGTCAGTTTTTTTATCAAAAGTCATTTTGCCAAAATTTTAAATACGGTAGTTGTGTTATTAAGAGTGCGATATCGTCAGCTCGGACGACAACGATACCGTCCGAAGATATCGGGACGATATCGGTATGTGGAACGATGAGCTTGTTGTTATGCGGCACTATCTCTTCGATTTCACGAAACAAATGTTGTCAAAGACATTGTTTTGTTGTCTAATACTTTTCTAGTCACACTAATATTATAAATGTGAAAGTTTGTTTGTTACTCCTTCACGTTACAACTATTGAACCAATTTCGTTGTTTGGCAAAACTTGTAAGACTGAGGCACTAACATTAAAGGCGAGACACCACATTAATCAAAGAATAGAGAAGAAAAACATAATTACATACCTAATTAGGTACTTAATACAATTTTACTTACCGGTTTTTTCTTTTTGCCCACGGTTTTCCTATTGAACCAGGATTTTCAGTCTCGGCCGAGGCCGAGACCGAGACCGAGACTTAATTAAGAATCAAAAATATGAGAAATGAAAATGTATATTTAATAATGAAATGTTTATTAATAATCGAAATTAAATAAACTTAAATTATAATTCAGAAAAAGGACTTTTTCAGCGTTTTCTCCTTTCGAGCACGTGCCTTCTAATAATGCCAATCACAACATATAAAGTATCGACAATGCGGGCGAATGATCAAATCATACCAATCCCGATCAAACAAAGCGCTGTCTCGGCCTGACCGAGAATCTTGGCATTTCTTAGCCGAGACCGAGACCGAGAATCTCGGCCCGATGTTAGCCAAGAATGATTGATGCCGAGACCGAGATCTCGGTCGGACCTTACCCTGCCCATGCCACTCCCCCCACGACCCTGATTCACCCCGCACTGTGGCGTTACCCGATATCGGCACGACAATATGTCGGCGACTATAACGTGGACTACAACGACACAGTGTGAAAGCGTTTAGTGTAGTGATTGTATGAAACTACCAGTCCGACGATATCGTGTAGTTATAGTTATCGTCCAATGTGAAAACGCCCATTTTGTGCCATTTTTTCATATCATATTTTTAATCCATTTTTACTAACAACATATGTAAGTGCCTGAAAGAATCATAAAAGCATTTCGGTTGTATACCACTTTAGACGACTGCCCTATTTTATTTAGTATTGGTATCGGAGTCACTACGGCGAATATACAGGGTGTAAAGGACAGGCTTCCGAAAACTTTAAGGGCTTGCTCAGTAGACGAAACTAAACAACTTTCCACAAGAAATTTTTTCAGGAAACAAAAAAAAACTGCTTCTCCATACAAAATTATAAACTTGATTGGACAGTTTGTATGGAGAAACCGATTTTTATTTCGTTTTCTGAAAAAAATTCTTGTGGAAAGTTGTTCAGTTTCGTCTATTGAGCAAGCCCTTAAAAGTTTTCGGAAACCTGTCCCTTACACCCTGTATAATGAGGCAAGGGCTTGAGGACTGGGCGGAGGCGTAACAGTGGAGGCCTAAAACTCACTAACGTTAGGTACACCGATGATACCACGATTGTTGCATCCAGCAAGATGGAGATGACCCTTTTGCTGGAGAAAATAGAAGTTGAGAGCGCCAAACTCGGTCTTAAAATCAACCATTCGAAGACCGTGATATTGGTTGTGAACCGAGCGAATTTACTTCCGCTAACCGAAGCACTCGATGGTTATGAAAACGTCAATCAATTTGTATACCTAGGGTCACTAATAACGAGTGAAGGTAGCTGCACGGACGAAATACGCCGAAGAGCCGGGATGGCCAAAAGTGCAATGGGGAATCTAGACAAGATTTGGAGAAACCGTGGTATTCGCCAGATTACTAAGGTACGACTTGTATGTGCCTTAGTATTTTCAATTTTCTTGTACCTATGGGGCGGGAACCTGGTGCAAGAGCAGTGACAGCAAGAAGATCGACGCCTTAGAAATGTGGTGTTGGAGAAAGCTTCTCCGAATTCCATGGACCGCCATGAGAACTAATGAATCCATACTCCAGGAGCACATCTCAACGAGGCCTTCAGCAATATGCCACCTTTGCTTCTTCGGACAAATTATGCGTTCTCCTAGGCATAATTTGGAGAAGCACATAATTCTGGGTCAGATGGATGGCAAACAAGCCAGGGGTAGAGCACCTTCCCGATGGATCGATGTGGTAAAGAAACCTGTGGGAGAAAACATTCAGAGGGCAGCCCATATCACCTACAACCGCAGCCAAAGGAGAGACCTTGTTCATGATCGTGATCCTCAGCATTGAGGGACCGAGGAAGAAAAAGATTGGAGTCACTAATAAAAAAAGCTTAGAAAAAAAGCATCGTGGGCCTTCATATTTATACGCCGATGATATATAGTAAATTCCTCTTCAAATCGACAAGTCTGAGAAGAGGCTCTTAATGCATGGAAAGAACAACTACAATCAGGAAGACCTAGTCTCTCAATATCAGTACGGCATTGTGGTAGGTCTATCCACTGTAGGCCAACGCTCAAAATCACCATGAATTTTGAAGAACATGGAGCAGGGGAGCAGAGCAGAATTCCTGAGTTCCTTTCCTAGACATGAAAGTAAACTATTAGAAAATATTGTGCCTGATTATTGAGGAACATTAATAAATAATAATTAATTTATAAGAATTTGGTAGCAGTGTACACTTTTCGAAGGTTATTCTTTTTTCCACTCGGAACTCGTATAAAATAATATGAAAAAAGCCACAACCGCCACAAGGGCCTTTTACAACTCTGTTAAAAAACCCGTAAAATGTGTATTTTTCTGTATTTTATTAAATTGTTTGAATCGTTAATGAAATGGAAATCAATAAAACTGATAATTTCGTTGATACAATTTGTAAAACACGCGAAAAAACTTTGTTTGTAGAATAAAGACACAAATGCTATTAGGCCACCAATTATTCATGCCGCCACCATGAATAAATTTTGTGGAATATAGCCACAAATGCCATAGTGTCTTTTTTCTACGAGGATATGAACTAAATAAAACTGTTTAAAACTGTCCGCGGAAAAAAGGCCGAGTGGCGCTTGTGCGGGTATTTCAAGAGAAAGCAATAGTGGCATTTTTTTAACGCTTATTTTCTAGTCGATAGAGATCGGTTTTCTGTGATTTTATGATTGAATATGATGTAAAATGGGTAGCAGATTTTTATTATGCAATAAAAATAAGAAGCCACAACAGCCATTGTGGATTTATTCGTAGGATACGACGATATACGACTTCCGAGTGGTAGGAACCTCGTATTAGGTAGATAAAAGAATGACGTTCGAAAAGTGTACACTGCTACCTACATCGAATAAAATATTTTCATTTTCATCAACCATCGATCTCCTCAAACTTATTTTAGGAATGGAACGACCTGGCTCCCATGAACTTAAACTTCCTATGGGAACCCCATGAATTTAAATAGTAATCATTTAATCATTCAAATTCAAAATATTTTTTATTTAAGTAGATGCTGTACGCATACTTTTAAATCGTCTTTTTTTCTACCTAGTACAAAGTTCCTAGCACTCGGAACTTGTACACTCAACGTTTCGGGAAGTGTTAGCTGAATACTATGAATACAAAATACGATTTACATAGTGATAGTGGTATATAATATACTTACTATATTTTATTTCATCGCTCCACCGAGTGGGAGACGTGCCTACATTACGTCGTTGCGCGGTCGCCTCTCGAGAACTTTGCTTAGTGAATATTGTAAGGCAATTATATTTGGTTTGTTCAATTTTATAATTTAATTTTATTAATCTTTACAGCTTTTTTTTATCCACAATTGATAAGCCCTTTGGATTATCTGAGCTGGAGGTAAGGGATGTTGCCGACGATGGAAGATTCCGCAACGTCATGGAGAACTGCCTATCTCATCGTCATGTCATCATGCATTGATATTTGGCGGCTCTTGGCTTTGATTTTTTGGCTCTCTAGGGCATTAAAAATGAAATGAAATGAATCTTTACTTTGCCATATCCAAGGGTTACTTTAGATGTTATTAGAAATGTAAGATGGGTCGCTTTAGACAGCTATAATCTAGCATGTAAACATTATAATTAAAAGGTATTTATAAAGTAAAATAATCATACAGAATTGTCAATATTAATGATGAAATGTCAGAATAATTATAATCAAAAAAACTTAAAACAGATGGTTGTAGCTAGCCAGGCGGGCACTGACATTGACCTACCACAAACAAAACCGTGTCCTACAGAGTTGGATCACGCCGGGAATCGAACCTGCGACCTCGTGATTTGAAGCAAGCAGACTATCCACTAGACCACGGAGGTGGTTAAAAATTTGTGCAGCAATAAAATGTTCTGAAATTAAAGTCTCAACAATCTATCTCAAAAAATTATTGGGACATCCACCAGTTATAAAAAAGTAGGTATTTTTTTGTAGAATAAATATGAGATCCGGGTAGAAAAACTTCAGCAATATTAGTGTGTAAAAAAACATAATAAGGTACTGTTTTTTTTTTAAATGAATGAATGAATGAAAACACTTTATTGCACAACAAAACAGGAAAATAAAAACATAAACATTTAAACAAAGCTAAAGTTATACAGGTAGGTGGTCTTAAATCTGATATACTTCGAAAACCAGCTGAACATTTGGGAAAATTCTAGTGGAAATACCAGGTGTGCTTTAAGTTCTAATCTCCCCACAAGGACGGCAGGGAGTGATGGTGAATTTGGTGCTTTTGGCTATCATCGTTTCGGACGTTCTGGTCTCCATGTTGGTTTTTCCTTGGGTGCTGTAGATTTGGTATTTGGTGTGTCATGAAGGTGAGGATCGCTTTCTTCGTCGGACATAACCGGTGATTGACCGGGTGAGGGCCTCCACAGTTGGCGCAGGTGACCTGTTGATCACAGGGCGAGGGCATTCACCACATCTCATGCAGGTGGGGCGACGCTGGCATTTCTGGCTGTTGTATCTAAATCCCAAGCATTTGTGGCACTGGGCTGGTTCCTTCTTGGAACGCTAGAACTTAACGGTGATGCCAGGGATGAACAGGGATATCAGATGCCGGGGAATGCCGGGGATGGTGTTGGGGGTGGATCTCACATCTCAGTTCTACGAAAAAGATGCAGTCCGGTCTGCTTTGGCGGCCATTTTTGTGACGGGCATAGGTTGGCTCGAACCCGAAGGCTCAACTCAACTCGTGGCTCAACTCGTTGACGATGTTCTACAGATCCGTGTCGGATGGGAGATCCCTCACTGCGGCCAGGGGCGTATTTATCCTAGGGCCAACCGGGGCAGTAGCCTGCGACTCACCCGTGGGCGCCTCTCATTATAATTCCTTAACTATCGTACATTTAATTTCATTGACTTTTTTACTTGACTTGCCTGAGACAAAACCTGCCTTTCTACCTATTTATCAACAAAAACGCGCAAGACCGGACGTCTTGGAAATCCTTGGGAATGTCTTTATCTCAGGGCCGGCCTTTGGGTCGAGCCACCCATGCCCAGGCAGCGTCTCTTGTGCTGTAAGTTTCCATTAGACCACCATGATAGTCAGCACTGCAGTCTATCATGGTCTAATAAAGTGTTTTTCAACCTTTTTTGATACTCGACTCCTTTACAAGTCCAATAAAACATTCTTGGCCATAAACATAAAAAATATTAGTGATTTGAATGACTACGTTTATAATCTTCTTCAATTAGAAAATGATTCACTTATTAACACCTAAAAATAGAGCCACGTTGTGACAAATTGTTAAAAAATAAACAGGCCCAACCTTCTCACTGAAATCGTTTCTCATTGCAATGTACTTAGGACCTATAAATAAATACTTACTTTTTCTTTTGCTTGCGACCCCTTGAGAAAGGCTTCGCGAACCCCAGGGGCTCTCAACCCACAGGTTAAAAAATGAATTTAATGAAAAGTACGCCGCTGGTACTTCTAATGCGTAAACGAGTGCTGCAATATAATATCTTTAGTTACTTATATAATAGGTATTACCGTTTCTTGTATATCTCTTATTACGATTCTTTGTAGGTATTGCATTTTAATTTTCTGTTAAACCTCGGATATTCAAAAGGTCTTCTGTTTTACAAACTAACACGTAAGCAGACCAGATATTGTCAACAATATTAACATATTTTTACATCAATACAATTTCACTGACTCGGTGGCTTAGTGGTTAGCGCTCCTGACTACTGATCCGAGAGTCGTGGGTTCGATCCCCACCCAGGGCAAACATTTCTGTGATGAGCAGATTTGTTTGCTCTGCGTCTGGGTATATTATTATTATTTTTTATTTTTTATTGCAGAGGTTGGTTGCAGATATCGGAGAGGACGGATCACCTGATGGTAAGCGGTTACCGCCGCGCCGCCCATAGACACCCGCAACACCAGAGTCACAAGTGCGTTGCCGGCCTTTGATATGGGAGTACGCTCTATCTATATTTAAACGTATATGTGCATGTATATCAGTCTCTGAATAGAATAAACTTTGAAATATTATAAATATTATAATTAAGTTAATAAATATAGAAGTAATATTTACTGCCTGTATAACCTTTGGCTTTTCAGCCCCTGTAAAAAAAGAACAATTTTGATTAATATGTTCATTAAACATTGCAGGGTTTACGAAGTAGCTACTTAGGTACTGTAGAGACTATATAGGCTAGGTCTTAGGTCTGCATAGGTTTGTATAAAAAGTAAATACGACGTTGATTCGAATATTCGAAATGATAGAATAGAAAACAAATGTATTGACAGATTTCAAGTTGGTACCTCGGCCCGAGTGTATGTTTATGTGAAAACGTATAAAATATACAGGGTGACTTTAAATTAGTTCTTGATACGAAAGGGTATGCATGTGCTCATGATAACGAATAACTTTCCCTAAGGAACCAATAGTCAAATATTATTGTAATTTGAAATTGATAATGTGAAATAAATGAATCTAATCTAATCTAATCTAAATCGCAAAAAAATTTTTGGACTCTTCATACTAATTTGGCCAGTCAGTTTCTCGATTTGTATGGAGACTCCAAAATTTTTTTTGCGATTTGACTATGTGTTCCTTAGGGAAAGTTGTTCGTTATCATGAGCACATGCATACCCTTTCGTATCAAGAACTAATTTAAACTCACCCTGTATAAAGAATTCAACGAGTTTCCATAAATAGAAGATCCCTACAGTACCTATATTCGTTTAATTTCGTCTATTTCCGTTGCCTCGGCCCCCGCGCCTTGGTACAGCCTCCTCTGAGTTGTGCGCTCGCATCGCCCCCAGTCGTGTTCTACCTTACCTTACCTTTGACCGGGAATGTACATAGCTACCGCGTGATCCTTTTCATTTTCACCAAAAATCAAGTATTTTTTATTTATTTTCCTCCTGAACCAGCGCCTACACCTGCATCGCTCACAAAAGTGGTCCTTCGAGCCAGATACTGGTGCTAACGAGAATAGAATGTTGGCTTTTTGGTTTGCGCTCCTCAATTCCCTTTGCATGGGTAACTCCTGCGTCGGCCGCTTTGTTTGCTTCTGAATACAAAAACAATGAAAGTTGTTCTAACTTGGGCACTGTGTTTGGCTGCTCGCAAGTGTAATCCGACCACTTAGATACGAGTCCAGGCGGGAACTTCGATACAACGAGCGATAATAGTTCGAGGATCCAAAGGTAGTCGGTATTTCAGTACAGTATGCGGGCGGCAGCGGCTGAAGTTTTTTCATTTGTGTCACTATTTTCGACATTATAAGCTCGGGGCGGCCGAAACGTAGTTGTAGGGTGTCAATCGCGGTGTCAGGTGTACTTCCACCTATTAACAAAGACGAGACTGCTTCCTTGGCCTCTCCTCGTAAGCATTTTCTAAGGCGCCAAAGATTCGCTTCAAATTCGCGCCAAACTTTCTGTGATGAGTAGAATTGTTTGCTCTGAGTCTGGGTGTATAATATCTATATATGTATGTATTTTAAATGTATATTGAGGGTTCACGGGCGACTTGTATTAAGCGACATTTTTGGAAACACAGGTAACCTCTACTTTAAAAATTTATTTCTTACAAAATACCTCACAAAAAATAACTTCTGAATAATATTTAAAATATTAAGAATATCGAGAATATATATAATACTAAGAAGTTAAGTTTTAATGATTATTATTCTAAGAAATATTTTTTTAAATCAGTCTCCTGAACATTTCTAAAAATGTCGCTTAATACAAGTCGCCCGTGAACCCTCGATATGTATAAGTATATCAGTCTCTGGTTCCTAAGATACAGGGAATCCTAGTTTGGGGCCAGATGACCGTGTGTGGTTTGTCCCGGATATTATTATTATTTTGAAATATGAATTTGGGCTACTTTGACCACTTCGCGCTAGGCGAAGTGGCAGGAGCTACTCCAGCAGAAGCAGAGTCGGCTGGATGTCAGTGCGACGAGGAGAGAAAGCGTCGGTCAATCCGGGCATTGTCGAGGAGGACTGCCTTTTGCATAGCCGCTATTATCGGTCTGCCTCGAAGTCCCAACCGCCTAAGGTTACGATCCAGGTCAGCGGGGATCAAACCATTAACGGACAGGACTACAGGAATGATTTCAGTGGATTGCACTTGCCACACATCCGTAACTTCGTGCGCCAGGTTAAGGTACCATAACCTCTTGTCGGCATCGGCTTGCACGAGGTTTTCGTCGTGTGGAATAGTGATATCCACCAAATTATTATTATTATATTTAAATAGTAACGCTTGATAAATATGTGTTCATGCGAATTTACAATATGTGCGAATTCCTAAAACAAAGCTTGGGTAATAATTATATGCACAAGTGTTTTTTTGTAGGTAGATACGCACGTACACGCACACAAATCAGTTTGAACGCGGGCCCGCGCTGCTGTATAACTATGGCAACCATGTTAGCATACCACACCGGGGGCGGGGCGGTCGCAGTGCAGCGCAGCGCGGCGACGCGGTTACACAGCAGTTGTATATTTTTACAACCGCTTGATGGATTTAAACGAAAAAAATATCGAATTAATGCGTGGGAACAAAAATATATACGATTTTCGAGACAAATATGTAACATTCAAGTAAAATTCTCTTTTTTGACTTAGAGCCAAAAGCAGCAAGAATCCGTTCGACATCTTGCAGCCAACTAACCTCCACCCGTCAACGTCACACTGAACGCGGTTTTAACGCGGGCCCGCGTTAAAACCGCGTTGGAACTGCCGTCTGCATTCAGTGTGCCGTCTCCCGCGCTGCTACTGACCTGCTCCACGTCTGACCTGCCTTTGGTGTGGCAAAGGCTTAAATATATTCATACTGTTGTTGGGACTGCTACGCTACTGTAGCGCCTCAGGGATGTTGGCAAGGATTCCCACTAACGTTACATCGCTCACGTCCGGTGCCGACTGAAAATCAGCGCTGCAGGAAACTGCAGCATGTGCTGAGTTCGGAACCGTTTCTCTACACGGCACCCGCCTACTTATATATAAATGTTTAAATGTTATTTCTCATTCTGTCTGCTCTTCTTGTGTATTATGTTCTTGTCTGTATTCTTCTGTATTCTCTCCTGATTGTAAAATGTTTAAACCTGTTTTGTTAAATGTGTCGTGTAAGTGAATAAATGTTATATCTATCTATCTCTAATAAAACTTCGCACTAATAAACCTTCGATACATCATGTTCGCAGTATAGAGCGTTTCAACGAATAGTTCCTATGGCGTTATGTTGGCAGCAATGTTTTTCACACAACTACATAAAACTTAGACACACACTAACAAAATCGGTAGAAGCGTCTTCGCGTGTTGATGTCGTTGATAGACAGGGGAGCCAACATAACGGCATAGGAACTATTCGTTGAAACGCTCTATAACAAGTTTCGCAGTAAGGGGTCGTCCATTAATCACGTGATGTTTATTTAGCAACTTTTTAACCCCCCCCTTCCCCATGGTGATATTTGGTGAGGTTTTAGACCTACCCCCACCCCCTACCCAACCCAAAATCACGTGTATTCTTTTTGGTACATAGTATCTTAAAAGTTTTCAGAATTATTATCTTTAAATACAGATTTATAATGTAATTTATTTCTGGAAAATTAAGCACCATGATAAAAATGTCTAGACAGACATTAAGGTTGCAGGTTGTAGGAGCCTGAAGCCGTTTCGAACCTTGAGATGAGTTAAAAACAACAACAGTCCGACCTTAAGAATTTACTCTAGAAATCGCGCGTTAAACAAAATAATAAATACACTTGATATCTCACTACACCCCCCTCCCCCCTTGTGATATTTCGTGATTTTTTCCGAACCCCCTCCACCTCCTACTTTCAACTTTCAACTTCGAATAAACCTATTTTGGTTTTTTATTTTTAAGAGTGTTTGAGGTAGAAAAGGTAAAATTGAGTTTTTTTATGGCAGAGGTGGCAAACGAGCAGACGGATCACCTGATGGAAAGCGATTACCGCCGCCCATAGACACCCGCAACACCAGAGGATCCAGTGATCCAGTTAGTTAACTATAACAGTAGATCAATAAAGTAATTCTGTGCTATATTCAGATTCAGATTCAGATTCAGATTCTTTATTTGCCAATAAATAAGGTACAGTCAGAAGGTATTTACGATATAGAATATTGTATCACTTATTTAGCCATAGTCATATTACAGCATGCAAATTGGGTATGCTAAAAAAAATCAATGTATTTTTTTTATTTTTTTTTCTGATAGTTTAGACCATTTCGAAATACTAATTTGATTATTTCATTTTTTATGACTGTGGATATTTTTAAATACATTGTTTTATATTCAAGCCGTGATGACGTCACATGTTCACAAACTATAAAACGAACAGCCCAAATGTCTGACGATGAAATGAACAGGCCTTAATCTTGACTAACGCCAGTTCCAAAACAAGGCAAAATATACCTGAGATAGTCTGTCCCTTTTACACTTGAAAGATTTATAATAGTTTGTCCGGCTGTCAGGTTAAAAATATATACTCTCATGAAAGTGTTCCAGAACGCTTTTTAAAACGTCACCTGTCAAGTCAATTGTCATCTCGTTTGTTTATAATAAGGCCCGTTCCAGAACAAGGCAAATATACCTGAGATAGTCTGTCCCTTTTACACTTGAAATATTTATAATAGTTTATCCTGCTGTCAGGGTAAAAAAATACTCTCATGAAAGTGTTCTGAAACGCTTTATTAAACGTTAACTGTCAGGTTAATTGTCATTTCGTTTGTTTATAAACAACTCAAGGTAACACCAAAAAGTGTGTGAGCATGTGACGTCACAGGGATACAAATGAAGGTTATTGTATTTTATCGATTTTTATACTCAATCTTTTACTTTTTCGAGTGGGAAATAAAAAAATATGTCTTTAAATCAAAATATCTCGAAATGGTTTTTTTATTTCCATACCTTACAAAAAATTTAGCATACCCAATTATTACTATACAGGGTGTTAAAAAAAGTGCATTTAAAATTTTAAGGGGTTACTCAGAATCAAGTATAGAATCCAGGAAAAATAATGAAAAAATTCGCTCTTCAATTTTTTTTTGCAGTTTTTCATACAAATTCTCGATTCACTATTTAGATTTAGTATGAGAATCTGAAAAAAATAAATGAAGAGCGGATTTTTTCAATATTAAAAAAATAAATAATAAATAAATAATATTTTTATAAAATAAATAAATAATATTTTTCCTGGGTTCTGTACTTGATTCTGAGTAACCCCTTAAAATTTCAAACGCACTTTTTTTAACACCCTGTATTTATACACATTTATAATTAAAAAATTCAGATACAGAATAAAACATATTTTGAAGTAGCCACTTATGTAACTGTGTTTTGAATCTTCTTATTGGTAAATTTTTAATGTCTTCAGGAATTTTGTTAAATATAGTGTGACCCATCCAGAAACTGTTTTTTTTGAAGCATGTGCTTTGAGGAATGTCATCCATGACCAATCTATTGGGATCTCTCCTGCTTCTGCAGGACATTTCACTGACTCTTTTATATCTTTCTAGATTCAGGTTTTTTTTTTTTTTTTTTTTTTATGTGATAAGAAAGGCAAACGAGCAAGTGGGTCACCTGATGGTAAGTGATCACCACTGCCCATAGACACCTGCAACCCCGGAGGGGATTGCAGATGCGTTGCCAACCTAGAGGGCTAAGATGAAATGCCTCTTGTGCCTGTAATTTCCTCGGCTGTCTTACTCTCCACACCGGAACACAACAGTGCAAGCACTGCTGCTTAGCGGCAGGATTTCATGAAGTTTTCACAATTACTTACTAAACCTAAATTTTTGAATAAGGTTTTTGAAAAGATCACTCAATCCACACACACCATTTTTTAATCTACTTAAGCTAAGCTAAGCTAAGCTAAGCTAAGCTAAGCCGCGGACAGACACATAGACGGACATGGCGAAACTATATAAGGGTTCCTTGTCGACTATGGAACCCTAAAAATGTGTTGGAGAAAGTTAAACGTCGTCGAGTCCAAAAGAAACTTCTTTTACTTCTCTCTTTACCTTTTTTAGGGTTCCGTAGCCAAATGGCAAAAAACGGAACCCTTATGGATTCGTCATGTCTGTCTGTCTGTCTGTCTGTGTCTGTCTGGCCGTATGTCACAGCCACTTTTTTCCGAAACTATAAGAACTATACTGTTGAAACTTGGTAAGTAGATGTATTTTGTGAACCGCATTAAGATTTTCACACAAAAATAGAAAAAAAAACAATAAATTTTGGGGGCTCCCCATACTTAGAACTGAAACTCAAAAAATTTTTTTTCATCAAACCCATACGTGTGGGGTATCTATGGATAGGTCTTCAAAAATGATATTGAGGTTTCTAATATAATTTTCTTCTAAACTGAATAGTTTGCGCGAGAGACTTTCAAAGTTGTAAAATGTGTCCCCCCCCCCGTAACTTCTAAAATAAGAGAATGATAAAACTAAAAAAAATATATGATGTACATTACCGTGCAAACTTCCATCAAAAATTGGTTTGAACGATATCTAGTAAGTAGTTTTTTTTTTAATACGTCATAAATCTTAAACCGCAATTTACCTTTCATTCAAGTTACAACGAACTACAAAAACTTTTATATTATGTTACTTGCTGCTACGGAACCCTTCATGGGCGAGTCCGACTCGCACTTGGCTGCTTTTTTTTAACTTTAACTTCTCTATGCGCAAACGCTTCCCAAAACCTTGCGTAGGGTATACAAGTTCCAAGTGGTAGGAACTTCGTATTGGGTAGATTAAAAATGCAATTCGAAAATACAACTTCGGATGAACATATTTTGAATTATTTTTTTGATTTTTTGATAATATAGTAGGTAGATAAAATTATTACGCATATTTGTACAACTGAAATAACAGACATGCGTAATAATTTTATTTTCTCTAATCCAAATTAATAATGTTGAATCGCAAAAAAGAATAGACGTTTCATACAATACAATACAAAATATTATAAATGCGAAAGTAACTCTGTCTGTCTGTCACGTTTTCACGCCTAAATTGCTGAACCGATTTCGAATTTTGGTATAGAGATAGATGAGACCTTGGTTAAGGATATAGGCTACTTTTTTGTGAAAATAAAACTAGAAGGGGGTGAAATAGGGGATGAAAGTTTGTATGGGGAACCAATCAGTTCTCAAGTTAGGGATATAAATAAATAAATATCATCATATCTATACTGTAAATGCTGTAAATGTCCGTCTCTCAGCTTACTGCGTCGTTGCTGCGTCGATCATGCAGGTTAACTGACTAGAGACACGGTCATGATCCAGATGGGTTTGGGCGTTTAACTCGACCGTTTCCGTGCTTCGCTAGGTAGTTCAATTATTGTTTGTGACTCAGTGGGCTTGCTGCGTCGATCATGCACGTTAACTGATTAAGGACCCGGTCATGACTTTGACTGTTAGTGACAATTATCTCGACCGTTTCCGTGCTTCGCAAGGGACGTATTGTAGCTCCGTTATTATGGAAAACCGCTAAAGGTCGTTCAGTTGTTTTACAAAACGGTGCTGTTTTGTAAAATCACTAGCGGTTTTGTAAAACAGCGGATTCTGCAATCCATCTGCGAGCGATAGGCATCGATTTGTGTATTTACTAACGTAGCGATGGCTGACTCTCGCGTTATACTCGTGATCGGGTGCTGTCCGTGTGAACTGGCCTACTCTTGTCATTGGTTTTTGTAATTGTTAGTCATTAGCTTCAAATTACTTTTATCTCTTTTGAATCCTTTCTTTTTTATTATTTTTATTTTTATGTATAGACATGACATTATATACGTCATCTGTTGACCTAGCATTATGATGTAATAGAATATAAGATGTTTTCAAAAAATGTGTTGGAGGGAGTTTCTTTGGACCCGTCGTTTCTTCTCACTCCGCAAACACTTCCCGAAACGGCGGGTATACGAGTTCCGAGTGGTAGGGACCTCGTATAGGTAGATAAAGGAATGACATTCGAAAAGTGTACACTGCTACCTACTTCGAATAAAATATTTTCATTTCATTTAATATTTTTATAATCCATAATTATTTATTGCAACCACAGGATCAAATTGATGTTACATTAAAAATAAAGTCCCATTGTGATACCTTTTATTGCATTTTATAATAACCTTTTAAGCAAATAAATTTTTGACATGTGTTTTGAATTTGTTTTCAGGCAGATGACATGTTTAGATTAATACGACCAATGTTGTTACCTATAATTTTAATATATATATTTTGACTTTGACTACGTCTTCACGTCTAAACCGCTGAACCAATTTTGATGAATTTTGGTACAGCGATAGATGGTACCTTGGAAAAGGACATAGGCTACTTTTTATCAAGAAAATAAAACTAGAAGAGGGGTGAAATAGGGGATGGAAGTGGTATGGGAAACCAATCGTTTCTCAAGTTATGGATATGTCGTAGCCAGATAATAGAATTGGCCATATTATGAACTCACTGGTCATATTGTTGACAAATTACTAGGTTAATGATGTTACCGTGTATAGTAGTGAAAGTGGCACCGCGAAGAACCTGGACAATTTCTACGGCAGAGTTACTAAAAATCATCATAAAACTGGCTCAGTGGTTAGTGCTCCTGAATACTGTTCCGAGAGTCGTGAGTTCGATCACCACCCAGGGCAAAAATTTCTGTGATGAGTAGTTTTGTTTTTAAATGTATATGTGTAATTACTGTAGGTATATCAGTCTCTGGTTCACATTGTACAGGGAACCCTAGTTTGGGGTCAGATGACCGTGTGTTATTTGTCCCGGATATACCTATACAGAGTGTAAGGGACAGGTTTCCGAAAACTTTAAGGGCTTGCTCAGTAGACGAAACTGAACAACTTTCCACAAGATTTTTTTTCAGGAAACGAAAAAAAATCGACTTCTCCATACAAACTGTCCAATCAAGTTTATAATTTCGTTTCCTGAAAAAAAAATTTTGTGGAAAGTTGTTCAGTTTCGTCTACTGAGCAAGCCCTTAAAGTTTTCGGAAACCTGTCCCTTACATCCTGTATATATTTTTTAATTACGCAGACGAAGTTGCGGGCAGAAGCTAGTATTCATATGTATTATTTTTCAAATTGCGAGTGTAAATAGTTCGTGTATCTACAGTCTTTGGTATAAAAGGGGTCGCAGCACTGCGTATACGCATATTTCGGCACAGTCGTCTCCGCATCCCAACATGAAGACCGCACTGATTCTCCTCTGCTTGGTAAGATAAAGTTTTTATTTTCAAATAATATCTGATTATGTTTAATACTAATTTTAGTTTCACATTTTTATTTTAATTCAGATTTATGTTTTGGTTACTAGTATGTTGTAATTAAAATTAATAAAAAAAAACTTTGGTATTATTTTTTAAAAGGGGTTCGGGGTTTTGAATTCTTTAAGTCGTTTTCTTGAAGTCGAAATTTATTTTAATCACAATTAAGTAATCGGTCAACGATTTATATAAAAAAAAATATGTTATCCAATTGTGAATTAAAAAAAACGACAACTAATATACAGGGTGACTTATTTGACTTTTTACAAGCGGAAACTAAACGTGCTACTGATAAGAAACTGAACATGATGTATATAGAATAACTTTCCCCGTCGAAAAAAAAAATATATATAACATTTGCCTTTGCCATATATTTTGTCCTTTGAGAATTTCAAGGTTAACTGGAAGATATCCCGAAAGGGATAAGACCGCCTTTGCTATAATTTATTTTGTATTTTCTGTTTTATGTGATGTTGTATAATAAAATAATAAAGACTTTACAAACAAACAAACAAACAAAAAAAATATATATTTTCTACTTCGAATTATTAGATTAGATATTTCAATTTCAATTTTTAACTGTAATCAGTCGATTTGTCGTCTTTGTATGGAAATTCAGTATTTTTGCTCCGATTAGTACTCGTATAGGATTTATTGAATACTAATTTGGTGATTTTTACCGAATAATAAATAATCATAAATATTAATTCAAGAAAATGGTTTACATATTTTTATAATGGCAACATATTTATTGAGTATTATAAGGTTTTAGTTTGTTATTTGGTAAATATAATTAAATCAAATCAAAACTACCAACCTTAACCATAAAATGTGTAGATTAGGCAGAAAGCATCGTTATTGCGTTTTGTAATTAGTTATTGGTTTAGGATTGTGTCTTTTAGCACTGTAATATTTACAAGGGTTTGCATTTTAATAAATATAAATTAAAAATATTTATTTTCAGACAACTTAGTCCACATTTTGTTAGTAACAATTTTTGCTTTTAAACTATGTTAGTAGGCATTACACAAGAATAAAAACACATATTGAAAAATTAATATAAAAAAAACATAAAAAAAAACATAAACAACATAAAAATTCAAAATTACTTTACTTTAAATTTAATTTTGAATAACAGTAACAAGCAATTCTTTGCTGAAGAAGTATAAATACCTGAAAAAACAGTGCTTTCTATTTTCCCTAAGGAACCTATACTCATATAATGAAAAAGAATTTTAGGCTTCCAATACAAAGTTAATACGAAGTATTTTTTTAATTTTTTTGCGGAAATTCTGTTTAAATTATTGTAATACTTTAAAAATAAATGACAAAAATTTTGAGACTCCACAAATATGTTAAATCTGACGATGTATGGAAAGTTCAGTTATTTTTGTAGTTAACACGAAAACTGAACATTAAACTGAACGTAATCATTTTTTTTTCTTTATAACTTTGCTGAGATACCAAAATTCAAACTTTGTATACGAATTTTATTTCTGAGCTATTTTTTTAGTTATTTTTTTTTCAACTTTTTAATGAATTGACAACTTTAGTAGGGTCCGTTTTTCAAAATTCACAATTGGTAAGCCTTTGGCAGTATCACACCTGATGGTAACTGATGATGTTGAAAAAAAAAAATGGAACCGAGCTTATGAAGATTCCCCAACGCAATGGAGAACTGGCTATCTCACCTCCATGCCGGAACACAATAATGCTATTAACATTGATGTTTGGCGGCAAGACTTAGATAAGATGGTGGTAGCTAGCCAGGCGGCCTCAGCAAAAGCCCCACCAACAACCAATCCGAGTCCTTTAAAGCAGTATTTTTCAACCTTTTGTAATATCCGACCCCTTTACAAGTTAATCACCCCTTGCGACCCCCCCTGTCCCTCTTGCGACCCCCCCTTAGGGCCATAAACATTTTAAAGACTACGTTTATAATTTTCTTCAATTAGAAAATGATTTACTTATAAATGGAACCACGTTTTTACAAATTGTTAAAAAATAAACAGAGCAGCCTTCTCACTGAAATCGTATTTTTTTCATTGCAGTGCAATACTTATAATCATTTACTTTTTCTTTTACCGCGACCCCTTTAGAAAACCCACAGGTTGAAAAACACTTCTTTAAAGTACCCCGGCCCCGCCGGAGATCGAACGCGCAGATCGAAAACGAACGGAATAGCCACGGAGGCAGCTAAACATTGTGTCATAACATTTTTTCTTTTTTTTGTAGGTGGGTGTTGCCCTGTGCAGCTCTATTCCTACCGATTGCGCTGGTAAGTAGATAATAAAAATAAAAACAACCTAATGAAACTTTATACAAATTGTTAAAAAAAGTGCGTTTGTTTTATGGGGTTACTCAGAATCAAGTCTAGAATATTGGAAGTGGAAGAATATTGAAAAAATCCGACCAAAATTTTTTTTCAGTTTCGCATACTAAGTCTGAGTAGCGAATCAAGAATTGTGAATTAAGAAAAATGGGAATCAGATTTTTTTATTATTGTAGATTTTTTCAGTAACTTTCCTGTATTCTGTAATTTATTCCGAGTTCCTGTATACAGAACGAAGAGAAAAATATATACAGAACAACCACACGAAAAAAAGACGACTGAAAATAATTAAAGCATCTACATACTTAAATAAAAATAAAAACATTTTAATTTACATTTTTGATAAAACTATTATATTAATATTAATACTTTTTCTTTATAGATGATAACGGTAAGTGAAAAACCTTTTTAAATAATTACCTATGTACAAACAACAATGTAAAAACAAAATTTCCAAAATGTTTTCAAAGGGGAAACAAGAATTTAAAAAAATTCTTGGTACAAAAATAAATAACGCCCTTTTTCATTAACACACTTTTATTATTAGCTTGGTTAGGGACAGGTTTCCGAAAACTTTAAGGGCTTGCTCAGTAGACGAAACTGAACAACTTTCCACAATATTTTTTTTCAGGAAACGAAAAAATAATGACTTTTCCATACAAACTGTCCAATCAAGTTTATAATTTTGTATGTAGAAGCCATTATTTTTTTCGTTTCCTGAAAAAAAAAAATTGTGGAAAGCTGTTCAGTTTCGTCTACTGAGCAAGCCCTTAAAGTTTTCGGAAACCTGTCCCTAACACCCTGTATAGTCCCTATTGCAGGGGCCCGGGTCTCTTCCCATAACTCGGGAAGGTTAGGCCATACTCCACACACGGGGGCCAAGTCCCTATTGGTGGAGGTCGTGGGGCTAGTGGCCAACCCCAGTGTCAGAAGTTTTCAAGCCGTCTATAGACGACATGGCTTAACGACCGCCATTTAGTGTTGGCAGCCGGCACCAACGGTTTAACGTGCCTTGTGAAGCACAGAAACAGTCGAGACAAATCACCACTAATAGTCAAACCCATCCAGATTGTGACCGTGTCCGTAGTCAGTTAACCTGAGTCGACTCACTGAGACACGACCGCTCAATTAAGTATTAGCTCCACTTTTGACTGTGTATGTAAACAAACCTTGGAAGTCGAATTTAATCAACTTTGTATCGATTTGAAACTTTGCAAATGTTTGCAATAACTTGGTTCCATCGAGCTTGTCTGATAGTGGAACCAGGAGGTGGATAGTGGAACTCTTCAATGGCTCCTAGTATACCCCTCGAGTTTAGACTCATTTGGTTTGTTCTTACGATTCCAATACATTACACTTGGTGACGAGCGAGGGTCTGATGATGCAGTACAACAAAGTATTTAAAAAGTGCATAGCATGTGTTCAGAAAATATCTAGCAGTAAATATACAGGATGTAACAGAAAGGTGTGATAATAGGTACTTCAAGGTTGGCTTTTAGACATCAAACTGAACAACTTTTGTTCTACAACTTTGTTGAAATCGCAAAGAAATGTTCGGAGTTTTCATACAAACTTGGTTCGCCAGCTGATCGATTTGTATGAAAAGTCCAAAAAATTTTTTACGATTTCAACAAAGTTGTAGAACAAAAGTTGTTCAGTTTGATGGGTAAAAGCCAACCTTGAAGTATTGTCACACGTTTCTGTTACATCCTGTATAAACAGTAATAAAAATAAGTGTAATGCTACTTGGAATTTAATCACATCAAACGTTTCTATTTTTTTTCCTTTTATCTGGGGAGCGACCGGGTTATGTGGGACTCGCTCGTCTGAACGAGTCGGGCAGGAATACAGACTAAAACCTCCAGGGTGTATCCTCAACCTAAAATTTATCATTTGTCATGGGAAGTGTGTTTGCATTCATCCACAGCGAACCTAATCATTTTGATAGACACTGGTGGACTAAAAAATCAACTCAAGATTTGTTGCTCGACTTTTGAAAAAATAACTCAGTCTACAAAACTGCTAAACACTAAAAGCAAAAACTAGAAAACCATCAAACTAAAATCATAAACAGTAAACACACAGTTTTGGTAACAGGCAACTTTTGGTTTAGTTTTATTTTGCTAGATTGAGTTAATTTTCCAAAAGTCGTGCATGAAACTTTGAGTCGATTTTTTTGTCCATGAGTATAGTTAATATTTTTGATTGTAGGTTCTTGGTGGAACATTATAAAAAATATAAATTAACTAAATATTTAAAAAAATAGTGGAATTAGTGAAAAATCCCTGCCAAAATGAGTGCCTAATAATTTTGCCTAGCCTAACCTTCCCAAGGAAGTGAGGACACCCGTGCCCTGGCAGGAGGGAAGATATGGTTTATTAACAATATTATTGTAAAATGTTTATTTATTTTTCTTTTGCCTTTCAGAGCAAGGTGTCGTTAGCCAAGAGGGTGAGTATTAAGTTCAAATAATAATAATAAATAATAATATCTGGGACAAATCACACACGGTCATCTGGCCTCAAACTAGGATTCCCTGTATCTTGGGAACCAGAGACTGATATACATACACATATACTTTTTTAAGTACATACATATATAGTAGGGTGTCCCTTATTTTTCTAAGTTATTGTTTTTTAACGCATAGGCTCTAATTTTGTGTATTTGACCCTAAAATACTCGGAAATAAATTTTTACCTTATTTGGAGCACTGCAACCCGTGCCGACTTGAGCGGGAACATGTTCATACAAGACCCTACGCAAGTGCCGCGCGGGCGCGCTCGATTTGTCACTTACTCTCGGATTGTCGCGTAACTAACACGTAATATTTTATATTTCGAAGATGTCAGTGGAACTGAGAAGCGCTAAAAAGAGTATTTTCTTGGTTGGTGAGGTGCATCACCAAATAACGGGCGCAAAATTGCCGTCTAATCGACAAGTTCTCGCAGTTCTATTTTTTAATATTCGCGAAGTGAAACTGACTGTCAATGAAAGCGCAAAAATAGTGGAATTAGTGAAAAATCCCTGCCAAAATGAGTGCCTAATAATTTTGCCTAACCTTACCTTCCCAAAAAAGCAAAGCGCACGATGACGCCTGGTTTCAGAACCTGGCCGACAAGCAAGCCCAAAGGCACAATCGTGTATTGTCAGACCCGCAGCCTCAGTTCACGTGCCAGACATGCGGCCGCATGTGTCGCTCCAGAATTGGACTTTTTAGTCACGAGCGGCGATGGTCCACTCACACTCACGCTGCTTAAATCATCTGTCAAGATGTAGTAGGCCTGATGATGATGAACCTTCCCAAGGAAGTGAGGAGACCCGTGCCCTAGCAGTGGGAGGATATGGTTTATTAACAATATTATTGTAAAATGTTTATTTATTTTTTCTTTTGCCTTTCAGAGCAAGGTGTCGTTAGCCAAGAGAGTGAGTATTAAGTTCAAATAATAATATCTGGGACAAATCACACACGGTCATCTGGCCCCAAACTAGGATTCCCTGTATCTTGGGAACCTGAGACTGATATACATACACATATACTTTTTAAGTACATACATATACAGGGTGTAACAGAAAGGTGTGATAATAGGTACTTCAAGGTTGGCTTTTACCTATCAAACTGAACAACTTTTGTTCTACAACTTTGTTGAAATCGCAAAGAAATTTTCGGACTTTTCATATAAACTTGGTTCGCCAGCTAATCAATTTGTATGAAAAGCCAAAAAAAAATTACGATTTGAACAAACTTGTAATACAGAAGTTGTTCAGTTTGATGGGTAAAAGCCAACCTTGAAGTATTATCACACCTTTCTGTTACACCCTGTATAGATGATATTATACACCCATACACCCAGTCTGTGATGAGCAAACAATTCTGCTCATCACAGAAAAGTTTGCCCTGTGTAGGGATCGAACCCACGACTCTTGGATCAGAGGTCAGGATCGCTAACCACTTAGCCACCGAGTCAAAAATAATTGACAACCCTTCCATTTACTTATAGAATAGAAAAACATATTGTCATTATTATTCTTCTTTACAGGTCACCTAACCCAAGAAGCAAGCAACGGTAAGTAAGGAATGTAATAGTTATTTGTTCAACAAGTGAACAAAGTTATTTTTTGCTACGAGTCCTGACTTTAAATCACGAACTAGCGAAGTAGTCAAGAATTGAATCACGAGCGTAGCGAGTGATTCTAATATAGACCTCTGAGCATAGTGAGTGATTTAAAGGCACGAGACATAAAAATAATTTGCTCTCGTGTGAAACATACAACTTTTCACCTCGACCAGTGAGAAAAGTTAAAACGTAGTTGATTAAATTCTCTTTGGAGACAATATAGTTTTTATTATAATGTTTTTAATTTAGAAGTTGCGTTCGGAAATTGCGCTGCTTGACATTTTTACGAAAACCTGAGATGAAAACCGAACATGATATTTTTAAGTAATCGATATTAATGTTTACTAGTACATATTTATTTTAAATATCAATTTATGAACTTAAATTTCATTAAATAACATACAACATTTTGTGACTATGAGTAAAATCGCTAGGCCATGATGAGTTTCTGAACAAACCATCGCCCATATTTTTTCAGTGCCGCGCAAAAGGTGGTGTTCGGAATTCGAATTACTTTTTTCTCACGCTCACACCAAAAAGTGTTTTTCGATCGATCACATTATGTTACTTGAAAAAATTACTTCACATCACAAAAATGACTAATAACTGTATCTTTTTGCAGTACCTGGCGGTCTTCGTAAGTAAAACAACTTTTTTTTTAATAATTAAAAACCGAACAGCGTCTGAAGCGTGGTAATTATCTTCGTTTTACCATTTAAAAAAACTTCGGAATTTTTATTCATGGGGTAATTTGCCGTCAGAGATGGTAACCCAATATGTTTTCGGATATTTATGTGCTTTTTATAATATTTATTTCTCAAAGAAATACAAAAGATTAGATAAAGATAAATACTCTTGATTGCACACAAAATACAATCACATTAATAAAAATAAAAAAGATATGTGGTGGAGCTACCTGGGCGGTCTTATTGCTGAAAGCGATTTCCTCCAGACAAGAGTATTTATAACGAAATAAATGTTCACTTCAAATGAGTTGTGAGCATTATGCAGTTTCCCAAGAAACAATAGTAGGTTTGTATGTCTTTGTGTTTGGAAACAGTACGTAACCTAAAAGTTACCGTTACCGTAACCGTACATTTACCTAAAACAGCACATGTCTGTTTTTTCGGTTAATTAAAATTTGTGGTGGATTTTAGAAGAAAAGTCTAGTAATAAGTATACTAGTACTAGTAGTACTATTTACTAGTATTAGTAGTACCATCCATTTACTAGTACTAGTAGTAGTAGTAGTAAGTTGTAAAAAACATTTTTTGTTGAGTTAAAAAAAAACATGAAAAACTGTTTTTTTTTGGCGCGTGTTTTTAGGTGGTTATCTTTAAATAAGTATTACTTACTTAATCAATGTTTTGTTTATTAATTTTGAACATTTGGAAGTAACGATTTTGTTTTCTAAAGTAATCAAATAGGTAGTTAAAAATATTTGGCACTCACTAATGTTTGATTAAAAGCCATCACTTTGATGTTTTATTCCATTTCTGTTTTATTTTCCGTTCTCCGAAATAAAGTGAATAAAATGTTTTTTTCTCAGGATCTTGTGAAAAAAAAAATATATATCACTAAGTAAGGCGATTCTCACACAGGAGGAAGCAAGCTACCGCGGCGGCAGCTGCCGCGGCGGGAAAATGTACTAGAATGTATGAAAAAACTTTCACACAGGCTAGCGCGGTTTTCTTACATTCTAGTACTTCGTCCCGCTGCGGCGGAAGCCGCGGGCAGCCGAAAATCGCCTCAGTGTGCGAATCGCCTAAGGTTTTCATTTTTAAAAGGGAATTTTCCACATTGGAAATAAGAAAATGCCTAAAAAATCGTCAAAACTGATTGATATTACTGACTAATATCATAATGATGAATAGTTTTCGAAGATTACTTTTCATTGAATATTCTTTTTGTATTTGATCAAAAAAAATATTTTCATAATTTTTGATGCACAAAGCTTATGAGTATATTTTTTGTATTTCTTAAAAGAATTTTACAGAATAATATACATATATAATTATACAGAGTTAAAAATTGCTTTTTGATCATAAAAATGTATTAAAATCAATTTATTTTTGGTTCGGAAGAAGAAATTACATATTACAGAGAAATCTGAACGCACCATACTTGACCAAGTAAAAAAAACATCGTTTCTGTTAATTGTTAATTCAATGAATAAAAATCTATGTTCAGGTGGCTTTTTATATATTTTCAACAATATTAAATCTATTTTGCTACCGTTAATTTCTACGTTGCTTTTAAAAACACATTGCCAAAGCTTAGACACGCCATCTATTGAGAATCTTATGAACAGTGTGACATACGTTATCTGAAAACTCCCAATTAGATTAGATTAGAGAAACGATAATTTTGTCTTCAAAACGTTTGAAATAGCAACCTATGAAAGACGTCATAATTTCTTCTATTCGTTTTCATTTCACACTCTTCACAAAAATTTTATAAATAAAAAATTGCACATGTATGTAATGAAATTCCAAGCCAGTAAGTTTTATACTGTTTTAATAAAATAGCTATTTAGTGAAAAAAAAAAACATGATTGACTAGCTTTTGCCCGCGACTTCTCTGCGTGGACTTCAGACTTGAGTCATGAGAAAAATAAAATGTTAAGGCAGCGCTATTATGTGACAAGAAATCCTTATTTAGCCCTACCTTCGAGTTTTCCGGGTTAAAAAGTATAATAATAATAATAATAATATCTGGGACAAATCACACACGGTCATCTGGCCCCAAACTAGGATTCCCTGTATCTTGGGAACCAGAGACTGATATACATACACATATACTTTTAAATACATACATATATAGATATAATCCTATGTGTTAGCCGAGTACTTTATCTATCAAATCCAAATCCGTTCAGTTGTTTCGGCGTGAAAGTGGAATTGCATTTATAATATTAGATTAGATTAGATTAGATTCATTTATTTCATATTATCAATGTCAACTTACAAAATATACTTATTTAAAAAGATGTCAGAGGATAATATGATCGTCAAAATAAAATAAAGTAATAGTGTCAAACATGAAAAGAAATACAATGTCAATAAATGTCAAATATAAAATAAAAGAAAACAATGTCAATAAAAATATCGAATAATATGTCATTATACAAACATAAAAGACTAAATTAATAATTACATGTCAAATCACATTTGATTTACAAATTGTAAAATAATCATAATTTAAAACTTTTTGTTAATATATTCATCTACCGAGTAGAATTCATTTTCCAACAAAAGATTTCGTAGTTGGCGACCAAACGTTTCGTCACATTCCTCATCTTTGATGATTAGTGTGATTGTTGATGCAGTCAAACTCTGTATTATTCGGAGATGTCCATTTTTTGTGGCATAGCTGGCAAACGAGCAGACGGATCACCTGATGGTAAGCGATTACCGCCGCCCATAGACACCCGCAACACCAGAGGAGTCACAAGTGCGTTGCCGGCCTTTGAAATGGGAGTACAGGTCCCGTCAAACTTTAAGATCGCTGAAGGGTACTGAGTGCGGAAGTGTGCGTTCACTTAGAATCCTCATGCTCGAATTTCGAAGTAGTTCCTTGGTTTCAGAAATGAGGCTGCCAGCGAAACATTCCGCTAGCAGCCTCAGTGAAAATCTCGATTTTCTCTGAAACTACGATAGCACATTTTTTTCCTTTTGGCACTATTAGACAATAAATATTGGCATAATCAGAATATCAAAATTCGAGCATGAGGATTCCAAGTGAACGCAAACTTCCCCCACTCCTTCAGCGATCTTAAAGTTTGACGCGACCTGTACGCTCTTTTCTTGAAGGCTTGAATGTCCTATCGGTCCGGAGCTACCGCAGGCGACAATTCATTCCACAGTTTAGTTATGCGAGGCAGAATGTATTTTTTTTATTATTATACATTATGTTTATACATATAAGTCGATACAGTTACATATTTTTACCTTTTTTAACTTATTGATTTTAATTTTCTTTCAGTCGACGCTAACGTACTGGGTAAGCATTTAATAAAAAATAACAAGTTTAAATAGTTTATAAGTTCTTAAAGTGCAGCACAATATATATCGATGGTTTCCGCTACAAAGCTCGTAACTCCAAAATGCATAGTTTTGGCAAAAGCAAAAAGACTAAAAAAATTCAAAAAAAATTTTAAAGGTCTAAATAATAAAATAACCATTACAACCATTAAAAAAAAATTTAAGACAAAAAAAGTTGTTAAAAATATTTTATTTTTTTAGTTTTTTGGCTATTGCCAAAACTATGTATTTTGGAGTTACGACGTTTGTAGCGGAAACATCGATATTTTCGGTGACCCTACACTAGGCCATTTAATTGGTCATACACATCTAGTAATCAGATGTACAGGTTTCCTCACGACGTTTTCATTCACCATTGAAAATGAAGAGAACGAATGAACTAGTTCTCTGACAAAATGAACTACTTAGTCCAATTAAACGACTCGTTCCGGAACCACCCAAGTCTATTAAATATATCTGTATGAAAATATAGGTGAAATTCAAAAACCTTATTGGTACATTGGCCAGGATTTGAACCCGAGACCTCTGCTTAAGACGACGTACTGAAGATTTTGGTGGCAGGGATCTCGATTTTACTCAGCAATAACGAAACGTACGAAAGTTATATTTTGTAACCTGATTCTTCAGTTTTCTGACTTCATTTTGTCTGTTGCGTTACACGATTGATTAACTTTCATAACAGAGAAAAAAATATTAAAGATACCCCTTTTAAAAAAGAGATTTGCATTTTACGCTCAAATGGAATTGATTTAAGGCTCAAAGTTTTGTACGTACATTAATCTTCAAGCTTACTTGAAAATGCCTGTTCAGTTTTTCTAAATTAATTGTAGTTTTTAAGTTAAACGAAATAAACTGTTTTGTCGCATACGACCTTATGAAATGAGCTAGGGCGCGCGCGGTCTCAGTATGCAATCAGTGCCCTCTCCAGCCCGCTCAGTCCGCCACTGACCATTGTCAGCGACAGGTCTGTCCCAGTTGAACTATCGCACATCATCGAACGCAAATATAAGTGAGGGATATTTTATTATTAAAAATGGGGAAAACGTGCCATATTTTCGAAAAGGAAAAGGAAAGCCTGTTTAACAGAGCATTGTAGGAATATAACTAAGAAAAGGTGAGTAATTGCCACAATTTAAACAGTTTTAATAAATTACATGTTTCTACTAATAAGCAGTCCAGTGTTTTTATAAACATATTGCATTTCAGTAAGCAGTAAGTAACCCGATAAAATTATATTTCAGGAAAAAAACTTTAGAACAGAGTTCGGAGAATAAAGGCATGGAGTCGCCTCATAACTATACTTCACCGACATATGCACAGTTACAAAATGTGTTCCCCGTGTAAGATGACAATTGATTAGTTATCGTATAATAATTAATCATGGTTTCAAATTCATTAATAAATACACTTATTTTAGGACTGCAGATAAGAATAATAAAGACCTTCCATGTAACGTTGAATTACAATCCGTTATACTGTTTCACGAATACTGATGGCAAAATCCTGGCTGAAATACTTGTGTAACTTTATTTATTAACTACAATTAGTTGTAAATACGTAAAAAAATTTATGCTGTAAACATATCTACACTAATATTATAAAGAGGAAAGATTTGTATTTTTGTATGTTTGTAACGAATAAACTCAAAAACTACTGGACCGATTTGAAAAATTCTTTCACCATTAGAATGCTACATTACCCTGAGTAACATAGACTATGTTTATTACTAGAAAAAATTAGGGATCCCTACTAAAACTTCAATAATGTAACCCAAGGTGTAAAAAAAAATGCCATAAAATGTCTTTCATCGCATGCGCTGCGAAAACTATTGATGATAGAACAAAAAATGTTCTACAATATTAAAGAACATATCAAAATCTACAAAAAACTTCGCGATACCATACGTCCAACTATTGTAGTTATGTTACTATAACAGCTTTTTTGCATTTTAAAAGTTGATAGAAATGCCGACCAAAATCAGACCATATTATTTATACCTTTGTATTAATTCTTATCCAAATAAATTATTTTATCTTCAATACTGTCTCAATACCAGTAGATTGCTTTTTGAATTATTCAAATCGGACATTCCATTCAAAAGGTATTACGAGTTTAAAAATGTCAGTCCAAGAAAAATTAACGCCGCCGCGCTGTAGCCGGGTGCAGCGGGCAGCGCGGCGAGGGAGGGGAGTGCACATCTAGGAAATAGGCTCCCTACATGCTCCCTGAAGCGGTCGTGGCTCAGTGCGGGTTGCGTGGTCGCGTCGATCACGCAGGTTAACTGACTACAGACAGACACGGTCATAACCTGGATGGCTTTGACTGTTAGTGGCATTTATCTCGACCATTTCCGTGCTTCGCAAGGCACGTTAAGACGTTGGTGCCGGCTGCTATCATTAGATGGCAGTCGTTAAGCCATGCCGGAGGCCTTTCAGGCGGCTTCCGACACTGGGGTTGGCCACTAGCCCCACAACCTCCACCAATCCGGATTTGGCCCCCGTGTGTGGAGTATGGGCTAACCTTTCCGAGTTATGGGAAGAGACCCGTGCCCCTACAGTGGGGACGTTATGGGTTGTTGACGACATGCTCCCTACATGCTTTTGACTTGATTGATTAAATAAAATGTAAAAATAAAATAAAAACCTTTGAGAATAACAATTTTTTATGGTTAAAACTAAGCATAAAGATACGTTTACTCCGCGTTTATTCCAAAATGATCAAAAAATGTATGTCCACCCGAGCGAAGCCGGGGCGGGCCGCTAGTAAAGTATAAATAATTAAAATGTAAATTTGAATTATTTTTCTGGTAAAAATTACATACATACACACAAACATGCATAGCCTCTTAAAATCATAACCCTCCTTTTGACTTTCCCGTAGTCGGGTGAAGTATACATTAGTACAATACATTTATGAAAAGAAATGAAAATTAAAAGTAAAACAAATAATATTAAAGGCAACTCTACGACGTCTGTGTTCTAGCGCTCGGTCGATCGCGATTCCCGAGTCGCGTAAAACTGTCGAGGTGCGCGCGGGTTGCGGGGCGCAAACGCCCCATTTTAAAATAATTGTTTATGAGTGCGTCACCTTAAGAGGTTCTGAGTCACTGGCGTGGATCCAACGACGATTTTTACTGACATTAATTCCATCATTTTATTCGAATAAAAAAGCTGATGACATTTTCTTAGATAATTATTTTTCTACATTTCTTCTAACTAATAATTAATAATTTATTACCTTTTTCTAGGACCTAAAGGTAAGAAATAATAATACAATAATAATAATAGTCATCATTAGCCAAAAGACGTCACTTTACTGCTGATAAAGACCTCTCCTAAGGATTTCTACATCCACCGTTCCTCCACTGTCCAGCGGCTTCCCGGCTTCACCGACAGGTCCACCGATTGGGACGCCTGCAATATTAATTAACATCCAGGGATCACTCACACACGGTCATTAGGCCTTAACTAAATAGTAATAGTTGGCAAACGAGCAGACGGATCACCTGATGGTAAGCGATTACTGCCGCCCATAGATACCCGCAACACGAAGAGGAGTCACAAGCGCGTTGCCGACCTTTGAAACGGGATGGGGAATGGGGGAATTAGGGGGGACGGGGAGATTGGGCCTCCTAGTACTCTGTGCCTTCACTCACTCGGCGAAATACAACGCAAGCGTTGCTTCACGCCGGTTTTCTGTGAGGCCGTGGTATCACTCCGGTCGAGCCGGCCCATTCGTGCCGAAGCCACTCCGACGGAGTGTTTTACATTTAAATAAAATAATGTATAATATAATTTGAAACCTATAAGTTTTTTTCTTTAAGTTGTAGTAGCAAGCTCTTAAAAAAATGATATTTTAGTCTTTACACGACACTGAAATTAATTATTTTATTACTTTATTTCAGGTGACGGCAAAGCTCTTAGTAAGTAAAGAGAGGGATATCTTTTGACTAAAGATTTTTAACCGATTTTAAAAGAAAAAAAGAAAATCATAATGCCTGTCTAAAATCCAAAAAATCTAAATTAAGTATACGGAAAAGAGATTGTTTTGGTTCAACAATATTGGTTGTCTCCGTATGTATATAGTACTCTGTGATGTTGAAGTTGTCTTGACTTGACCAGATCACATTGTCTTATTCACAGTATAAGGACATTATACAGTATGGACACTCCCTGCCGCCCTTTGAAGTCTACCTCACCCCCCTGTGTGACCTGACTTCTAAGTGACCAGTTGTCAAGAGATTGGCAAACAAACCAAAGACAATTTTATTTTCATAACGAGAGAGGTAATGGCTTCTAAGGCTATACAGCCTTGTTTCGTGTATACAGTATTCACTTCATTAAAAATGTCTATTGTAAAAGTCTGTCGTTTATTTTCATGTCTGTCGTTAAAACTTCTACTGTTTTCCGAAATATCAATTTCAACAAACGTCAACATAAAACAAAGAAGTGTAAGTGTCTGCGACAAGGCGGTATGACCAAGAAGTCATATAATAATAATATTTTATGATAATAATAATAATATCCGGGACAAATCACGCACGGTCATCTGGCCCCAAACTAGGATTTCCTGTATCTTGAGAACCAGAGACTGATATAAATACACATATACTTTTAAATACATATATAATATATAGATATAATAAACACAGACTCAGAGCAAACAATTCTGCTCATCACAGAAAAGTTTGCCCTGTGTGGGGATCGAACCCACGACTCTCGGATCAGAGGTCAGGATCGCTTATCACTTAGCCACCGAGTCAGTCCCACTTTGCCACCGAGTCAGTCGGAACAAGACAATATGTTTCGGAACAAGACATTATACTCTGGTCAAGCCAAATATTGTCTTCCGTATGGCGGAGACAACCAATATTCTTGTCCCAAAACAATATGTAGGATCGGTTTTTTATGGCATAAATCAGTTTATGTTTATCAAGGCTTTGGCTTTATATTGCGTAATTTTACAACTTTTTCTTCTCTATTATTCTTCACTTCCTGTTGTTTTTAATACAATATAAAAATAGGTGTACGACACGTAGGTACAGGTCCCGTCAATCTTTAAGATCGCTGAAGGGTACTGAGTGGGGGAAGTGTGCGTTCACTTAGAATCCTCATGCTCGAATTTTGAAGTAGTTCCTTGGTCCAGAGATGAGGCTGCCAGCGAAACATTCCGCTAGCAGCCTCAGTGAAAAACGATTTTCTCTGAAACTACGATAGCACATTTTTTTCCTTTGGGCACTATTAGACAATAAATATTGGCATAATCAGAATATCAAAATTCGAGCATGAGGATTCCAAGTGAACGCACACTTCCTCCAGTCAGTACCCTTCAGCGATCTTAAAGATTGACGCGACCTGTACCTACTGAAAAAATTTTGGTCTACGACTTTTACTTCAGTTGCGAATAAAAATAATTTTTATTTCAAGCTGCGTGAAAATAACGTTAACGTTAAAATATTATGTTGAAAATAAAAGTATAAATGAAAAATCCTATAATTCAGTTTCATTTAAGTATTTTTATATTGTATAGAATTTTAATTTTAATTTTTTTTTCAGTAAACGCTGACGTATTAAGTAAGTATTATACTGATACATATTAACAATAATTTATTGTATTTTAATAATAAATATCCGTTCACTTATACACTAGCACTAGCATATACAATAATTTCACTTTAGACAAAAAAAAGACATATTTTTTTTTTTTTTTTTTTTTTTTTTTTTTTTACAATTTATTGTGTACACATAATAGATATAATACACAGGCTTAACATAAAATATACACAAAGGGTGCAGCTTATTTCTAGTAGAAATTTCTTCCAGCAGACCCGGGTTAAGGAGAAATTGTAGCTGAGATGGCAGTACAGCATGTACACAAATATTATTATATAGTTCATTGATATATATATCAATATATAACACATATAAATATATAACATACATACATAATAATATACATATATAAAATATATACTAAATAATATATGTTATGTATACATGGCTTATCAACCTCACGAAGACAAAGAGAGGTAGTGCTTCCTAAGTTTGTTTTTAAAGGAGAAGATGCTTTCGCTGTCACGGATTTCATGAGGAAGAGAATTCCACAACCTGACGGCATGAACGGAAAAGGAGTAAGAGTAGAAATCGGTGCAATGGGAGGGAAAGTTCAGTAGGGATTTAAGGTGGGATCGGGATTGTTGATCTGGCTGGCGCATCCAAGAAAAACGTTCGCGCAGATAACTAGGAATAGAGGGTTTGTGAAGGATATTGAAAAGAAGACATAGGATGTGGGAGTTACGGCGCAAGCGAATGGGAAGCCAATTGAGCTGGGCACGGAACTGGGAGATGTGGTCAAACTTACGTAAACCAAAGATAAAACGAATGCACAAGTTCTCTGCATCAATATTTTTTGTGTGCAATTAATAGTATACATTATACATATCCTCACGCTTTATTCCCAGTGGGGTAGGCAGAAACCACGGATCGCCATTCGCTCCTATTCTGACATACTTCTCTTGCTTCTTCCACATTCATTACTCCTTGCATACTCGTCGGTTCAGGGTACTCCTTACTTGGCCTTTTTTTAAATTCTGTTCTGTTTATTTCTTTCGTTATTCTCCTGTCAACAATCCGCTCATTATTTTATATGTACCTAAATAAAGTCTATAAAACATTATGAGTCTATAAAGTTTAAGAATACATTATAAACTGTTATGTAAAGGCTCCTCGACTCGTCATCGTCATCATCAGCCTGTATTAGTCCTCTGTTGGACATAGGCCTCCCCCAAGGCACGCCACTTATACCTATCTTGGGCCACGCGCATCCAGCTGTTACCAGCAACCCTGAGCAAGTCATCGCTCCACCTAGCCGGGGGGCGACCCACGCTACGTTTGCCCAAACGCGGTCTCCACTGTAGAACTATCTTTGTCCACCGGTTGTCAGATCTTCGAAAGATACATATGTCCGGCCCATTGCCACGTCAATGTGCTGATTCTCTTACTCGTGTACACTCTAAAACCATTAACAGCGACAAAAGTTATTATTTCGAGAAATGTGTAAATATTAAAAAAAAAAAACAAAATGAAAAAGAAATGGTACTTATTTTATTTTGGAGTAGTTGTATTCTACGAAATACGCAAATAAAAATTGGTTGTAAAAATCATTGGTTGTAAAGAAATGTAAATGTTGTCAATTAAGGTAATATGCACAAAAATAATAACTAAAAATTGTTTTATTTCAGCCACTGACAAGAAAACTGGTAAGTTAAGCCAACTTTTACAAAGGAAATCGAAAAATACCCAAAATCGCCTCACGTAATTAATGAAAGACCCCTTTTGTGGTTTACATTTTATATTTTTTGATTATTCGGACAACCCTTCTATTCCAATCTTCGATACATAATAAATTGTTTCAAAAACGTGTAAACAAATATCTTACAACTTTTTTTGTTTCAGGCGGAATCGGAAACATCTGTAAGTTTTCACTGGACTTCAGTTTCACATTTTAATCATCACATTGCCGGGGCAGAACGTCTCTTCCCATAGCTCGGGAACTTAAGCGCAAGAACTTGCTCAGTTTGGCGTCAGTCTGGTCGATCAGACTTGACTGACGCCAGAATGATGGATGATTTTCACGGTACAAGGTTAATCTAGACTGACGGCAGACAGTGGGTTACACGATCATTGTGCAATCATTCATGGACCAGACTGACGCCAGAATGAATGGATGATTTTCACGGTACACGATTAATCTAGCTAGACTGACGGCAGACAGTGGATTACAGGATCATTCTCCGATCATTCTGACCAGACTGATGGACCAGACTGACGCCAGACTGAGCGTGTAACCTGGCTCTTAGCTGGGTCTAAGTCCAGATTGGTGGAAGTCGTGGGGCTAGTGGCCAGCCCCAGTACCAGAAGTTTTCAAACGGCTTGTGATATAAGGCCTCTGACATGGCTTAACGACAGCCATCTGCTGACTGCAACCGGCACCGACGTCTATAGGGTCTTTCTAAAATATCAGATTTTTTTACTGTGGCTTCTACTTATAAAACTAAACAACTTTCCCAGAGGAACCTATACTCGATAAAAAAAAATGAATTCCCCATACAAAATCAATCAATTAGTATGAGGAGACCAAATTTTTTTGCGAATGGAGTATAGGTTCCTTGGAGAAAGTTGTTCACTGTCATGATTAAAATGAATGAATGAAATCGTAAACTAAAAACAAACATCCTATACAAAATTGGCTGGTTGGCCGATCGATCTATTTGTATAAAAAATCAAAAAAAATATTTTTTTAAAGTTTTGTATCCTCCGGTTCCTTTTCTTCTTTTTGTTTCTTCAGTTTCATTAGTGGAACCCAAAAAATTTTTTTTCTTTATAAATTATATTTGTTTGATAGTAAGTATTTTTTTTAACGTTTCATATTTTTTTTCTTCCAGTGAGTCTTAAAGTATTGGACCGTAAGTACCTAATTCGTTTTTCTAAGTGACTTATTATTTAATTCTAAATAAATAAAACAAAATCAAAGAAAACAAAGGAACTGGCTGTAAAACCTTTGTTATTGTTTTGATTCGAAGATTGACTAGTTACTCAGCTGTTAAGAGGGATTTATTCATTGCAAATTTAAAAAAAAACATTATACTGTACACCCTGACATACAATCAAAAATAAACGGAAATCGTTCCTTCCGCGAATTGACTATGGGTTTCTTCAGGAAAATTGTACAAGTTGCGAAAGTGGTAACAAGAATGTGTACAGTAAGACAGCATTGAATTTGATTTGATTTTTTGAGTTGTTCAATTTTAACAGAAAAAGACTCAGTTTAAATAATTTCGGCTCATTTTATTGATTCTTGTAATTGAATTCGCAAAAAAATATATTTGAAGTCACTATACAAATATGGCAAAACAGCTGTTCAATTTTTATGGAGAGTCTTAAAATTGTCTTGCTGTTTCAGCAAACTGAACTAGAAATCAGATATGGAGGATTCCTCACGATGATTTCGTCTACCGTTGAAGCAATCGGTGCTTAAATACTATGTATTGACTGTGTATTTTTTAAAACTAATTTGTACATCAAATCATTCACAACAACAACACAATATACTTTGTATTATTTATTATTATTATTATTTTGTAATATATTGTAAGTTCTTTGTGTTTTTTTTTCTACCCATTAGACCGTCGTAGACCGCCACGGGTTACAGCTAAAAATCAGTGCTTTGCTCTCACACAGGGGCAAAGTTAATTATACTGAACTATGAGCTATTTGCATTGCAACACACTCATCAGTTGTTTTGTCTTTGCTTTGTCTTTATTTTAGTTTAAGTACAAATTATTTTAGTTTTGTTTTCTTGTTTCTATATTTATCATTTTTTTTATATTTAACAATGTTTTTTTATTTTTGTTGTTTTTGTGTTTATTGTATTTTCATTATTATTTTATTTTAAACCTATTTTTTTGTATATGCTTATTGTAATTTGAGTGTGTTTTCTTGCAAATAAACGTTTACTTACTTACTTACTTACATTGGCCAGGAATTGAACCAGACGTCTGGTTGGGAGGGCCTGTAGCTCCACTAGACCGTGGGGCCACCGCCACTTATTATATTTAGCTTTCAACTTTATTACTAACTTATTTATTTGTCTATTTCAGCTTTGCTCAGAGCAAACGTTGGCTGGTAAGTGTTGCTGAAAATAATTTAACTCATCTAATTTAACATTCGATTTGTCCAGCAGCTTCACGTCGCGTCGCTAACGTTTCTTATAAGAATTACGGAAATCTCTGTAGGTAGTGTTCTTTGTACATGAAAAGTGTCTCGTCGTGGAATTAATGAGTCTAGAGTCTGGAAAACAAAATCGTAGCCTTCTTTCTATCTAGCTTTCTTTCCATGTAAGGCAAAAATGCTGCGGTGAGTATGTGGCATTACGCGATTTGATCGCATCCGTAACGAGCATATCCGGGACAGCGGACAAATTGCAGGAAAATCGTTTCCGATAGTTTGTCCGCTTAAGGCGCAGTCCGCTTAAGGCCTTGTACTAATCGTTGAAGGCCCTAGATTCCTTGGAAGACCTAGGAAGCGGTGACTTGACGTAGTGAGAGGGAACATAGGAACAAATAACCTCTCTGAGGAAAATGTTGAAGATCGGGTAAAGTGGAGTAGATTAAGTCGGACAGCGTCTCTGGCTCCAGCCAGGATAACGTTAGGTAGAAGAAGAAGTACATTATGAAATTCGATGATTTCGCGACTAAAGGAATACCTCGCTAATGGAGACGAAGAGCGGATTGGTAGAGCTATTGGCCAAACCCAGTGTTAGAAGTTTTTAAGCTGACCATAAGGCCTCTGACAGCTTAACGACTGCCAACTAGTGAAGCAGCCAGCACCAACGGCTTAGCGTGCTTCAAGAAACACGGAAGTGGTCGAGATAAATGCCAATAACAGTCATACATACCCATCCGAATGAGCGCGCTGTGTTCCGGCTGGTGGCGAGATAATTATGGGTATAAGAGGCATTTAAAAAAACATCTTAGTTCTATGTCGGTAACGCAATGAAAGCTCTTCTGACATATTCCGTTAAGCTTCTGTAAAGATGTCTTGAATAGGAGTCAAAGTGGCCATGGCTGAAATCGGTCGAATGGTTCATTCATTCATTTAGAATAGAATAGAATAGAATATCATTTATTTGCGTAAATGTGGTACAGTAGGATGGTAACATTAAAATAAATAGTTCTTACACATTTAGCCTTACGTAAATAAGACATGCAAACATAGACACGCAACATAGACACACATTTTATTTATTTTATATTATCTAAGAACTCCTTTATGGAATAATAACAGTTTTCCATCAATAGTTCTTTTAAAGATTTTAAGAATTGATTACAAGGAAGCTCTTTCACGTCACTAGGTATGTTATTATAAATGGTAATGCACATAGAGTAACAGTTTTTTTGATATCTGGCTGTCCTTGGTACATGCTCATGAGCTAGTCGTTTTTGCTGTCTTGTACATCTAGGGAACAACTGATCAGCAGTCCTAAAAAGTTCAGGATTCTCTCTGACAAATTTACACATTTCATATATATACAGACACGGTAATGGTAGGAGGTTTAATGTCTTAAATAAAGGCCTACAGGGTTCATCTGGGACTGCTCCGAGAATGGCTCGGATACATTTTTTTTGCGCAATAAATACTCTTCCACTTTCTGTACCATTTCCCCAGATTATGAGCCCGTATCTAAGGACAGATTCAACGTAAGCCTGATATGCTATTACAGCTATTTGTCTAGAAGCTGTCTTAGTCAATTTGTTTAAGGCAAAGGAGAAACTATTAACCTTATTACACACTCTATCAACCTGTAGTTTCCAGTCCAGTAAATGATCAATAATAATTCCTAGAAATGTCACACTTTTCGCCTGTCTAAAGGATTGTCCATTGTAATTAATATGTAATATGTCATTTATATTATTGAAATTAATAAAATTAGATTTATTTATATTTAACTGTAAATTATTTTTATTTAACCAAGTCATAACTAGGCCTAATTCATTATTTATGTCAGTTTCATGATTTCTTAATGTCTGTTTCTTATCAGTACTTATAATAATTGAAAGGTCATCAGCAAATAAAATGCTCCTATTTTTAGTTATTTCTAACAGGTCATTTATATACAATATAAATAAGAGAGGGCCCAAAATGCTCCCTTGTGGTACCCCAGAATTGTTCTGCGTGAAGTTCGATCTGTGTGTTTGCACTATATTCTTGGAGTCTATTTGAACTATTTCAACGCATTGTAATCTAATTTCTAGATAACTTTGTAGCCAGTTTAACGCAGGTCCTCTAACTCCACTATTTTCAAGTTTTGACAGTAACAGGTCGTGCGATACCAAATCAAATGCCTTTGACATGTCGCAAAATAATACAGTAGTAAACTTTTTAGCGTCAAAATGACGAAGAACATCTGTTATTAAGTTAAAAGCCGCAAGTGAAGTAGATTTGTGCTTTTGAAAGCCATACTGGTCTGTTTTAATGATGTTAAATTTTTCAAAAAATGTTATTAGCTTGTTGTGCATGACCTTCTCAAAAACCTTGGAAAAAATAGGAATAAGTGTGATTGGGCGATAGTTTCCCATGACAAATTCTTCACCCTTTTTATGCAGTGGCTTCACTACGGATAGTTTAAGTTTTTTTGGAAATGAACCAGTTTCTAAGGAAAGATTAACAAGGTAGGTCAATACAGGAAGAAGTTCTTCCTTACTCTCCTTGATAACCTTCGTACAAACTTCATCATATCCCTCTGAGTTTGTATTGTTAAGTGAACTTATTACTTTATGGATGGAGTATTCGTCTACTGGATCAATGAATATTGAGTTACTTAGTCTATTTTTAAGCTTAGTCACTTCTGTTTTATTATTTATTATTTTGCTAGTTTCGATAAAGTAGTCATTAAAATGATCAGCTATGCTAGATGGATCAGTTATGTATGCGTTATTATATTCTATCTTATCTATATATCTATTCGTTGTTATACTGCTTGATTCATTTTGAATTACCTTCCACGTTGATTTATTTATGTTTTTGCTGTTTAGGACAAAATTACTGCATTGATTTCTTTGAGAACGTGCGATACACTTTCTCAATAGTTTGGTGTAGTTTTTGTATAGATCTCTTGATTGAATAGTTTTATCCTTATAGTAATTTTGTCGTAAACACCTTTTGTTCCTGCAACTAACTTTAAGACCCTTTGTCATCCAGTGCGTTGTGGTTAAGGTTGACTTTTTTATCTTAGTTATAGGGAAGCATAGCTTATATAAAAGGCAAAATAGATCATAAAATTCATTAAAAGCTTCATTCAGGTCTGATTTGCTATACACTTCACTAAAAGATAAGCATTGTAAATATTTTTTAAATCTTAATATGTTCTCCTCTGAGTAACATCTTCGAAAGATAAACAAAGTTCTAGGTAACATGTTTTTAGTTTTCAAAGAAAATTTTAGGACCTGAGCTTTATCATGGTCTGATAAATAAAGTGGCACGGTCCATCCTTTTGCTTTTTTAATGTTACTTATGAAGTGATCTAAGCAAGCTTTTTGCCTCGTTGGTTCATTTATGTGTAGGACTAAGTTATAATTTTTTGCTATGTCCTTTAGCTGTAAAGTTATATTATCTTCAACTAAGGTATTTATATTTAAGTCACCTGTTATGATTATTCTTTTTTTCGGATATTTAGTTATTAGTCTATGTAGCAATAATTCTAGTCTATCGAAGAAAAAGTCCAAGTTATTTTTAATTTTAGATGGATTCCTATATATACAACAAATTAATATATTATTAATAACCAAGTTAATGGTACTGCATTCGAATCGTTTATCATCTTGTAAGTCATCGCATTTAATTTCTTTCCAAGCAAGTCCTTTCTTGACTAGAATACAAGTTCCTCCTCTTTTAATATTACGGGAGTAACTAGAAGCCAGTTCGTAGTTATTTAGACGAATATTTTTTTCATCCCCTTTTTTTACAAACGTCTCTGTGAGGCATATGACGTCTGGGTCCACTTCTGGTTTCAGGTCTAACAGCGTAATTTCTATTATTTCTTTTTTAGAAAGGACACCTTGAATATTTTGGTGGAAAACTGTAAAGGTTTTAGGAACGAAAAAAATTGGGATTATCATCTGGGGAATTCGAAATTGACTTTTTAACGACATGCCTTGAACTCATCTTCTCAAAATAATAAGGAATAGTACCCTTCCTATATCTTGGTTCCATTTCTACAGTATTGCGACTAGGGCATGCAAATATTCGAAAATTTTGGTATTCGAATATTCGAATATTTTTGCCTGAGATATTCGAATATTATTCGAAAAGTTGTAAAGTCAAATAAAATAGGGTTTTACGTGGTAGGACACTATTTTGCAATTAGATAAAATAGACTCATTAAAATTTCTTAAATCAATCATATTTATTTGCGACAACATGTTAAAAAAATTTAAAATCAAACAACTACCTACTTCATATAAAAGAAACAAGGTAATTAGTTTTATTAATTCATTTATTTATTTATTTTTTAACTTAATAAACCCCATCTCTTCCCGTTGGTGTCGTAAAAGGCGACTAAGGGATCCATAAACCGGAAGATGGGCAGCAGCGTCTTTTCCGTATACCATCTCGGCTCACGCCACACTGCGATTGCCAACCCGCATGCCAAGCGTGGCGATTACGGCTACTCCCCCCATGGATATAAACCCTAAAAAAACTGCCCCTAGTCCCCGGCAGCCCCGCTATTCCTGACTCCGGTAGCGGTCACGGTAACGGCGGGGCATGGGGTGAGAAGAATCTCCGGCAGAGGCCCAGGCTACCAAAAACGAAGACCTTTGGCCCTGGCAACATACAACACGCGCACACTGCGAACAGACGAGAAACTCGCTGAACTGGAGGAGGAATTGAGCAGGCTACGGTGGGACATTGTAGGATTATGTGAAGTCCGAAGAGAGGGAAAGGACACCATGATCCTTAAGTCCGGAAACCTGCTCTATTTCCGGGAGGGCGACTATCTGTCCCAGGGTGGTGTCGGGTTTATTGTCCACAAGTCCCTCGTTAACAATGTGGTCCAGATCGAGAGTGTTTTGACGAGGGTAGCGTACCTTATACTCAGAATCACCAAACGGTATTCGCTGAAGGTCATACAGGTATATGCACCGACCGCGGAACACCCCGACGACGAGGTGGAGGCTATGTATGAGGATATCTCCAGAGCCATACATAGCTCCAGGACCCATTACACAGTTGTCATAGGGGACTTCAACGCGAAACTAGGCAACGAAGTGACAGCGAGCTGAGAGTGGGGAAATGGATACGGAGAAAGGAATGCGCGGGGTCAGCTGCTGGCCGGCTTTATGGAGAAGGAGGGCCTCTTTATGATGAACTCTTTCTTTGAAAAGCCAAAACAGGCCAAGTGGACATGGCTGCATCCAATGGTGTAGTAAAAAATGAGATTGACTTCATCTTGTCGACAAAAAGGCAAATATTCAATGATGTCTCTGTGATCATCTCGCTGAAGACAGGAAGCGATCACCGAATGGTAAGAGGCACATTGAACCTAAAAACAAAGCTGGAAAGATGTCGACTGATGACTTCATCAGTCGACATCTTTCCAGCTTTGTTTTTAGGACTTCCACGCTCCGACCAGCGCCTATCCAACTCCAAAACCCCGAAAGCTTTCAGCTCGAGTTGCACAACCGCTTCGAATGCCTAGGAGAATGCGAATATGTGGACAATTACAACGACAAGTTCGTGGAAATTGTCCAAACGGCTGGGAATAAAACTTTCAAAACCAGACGTTCAAAAAGAACATTTCGTATCTCAAACCCCACCAGCAAGCTCATGGAGGAAAGACGAAGCCTGATTCTAAAATCCTCTGAAGATGCTTGTCAGTATCGGCGACTAAACAGACAGATCCCCAAGTCCTTGACCCGCGATATACGTCAATTTAATACAAATCGTATTAAAGAGGCTATCGAGCGTAATAAAGGGTCAAAAGTATTCCCAAGGGATCTGTCTGCTGGTCAAAGCCAACTGACAAAGCTGAAGACCGAGGATGGAAGAGTCGTGTCGTCCAAGCCCGAGCTGTTTGAAGCGGTTGAGAAGTCCTACGACACGGAACGGTACGGTACGGTACGGTCCTAGTCCTACACGACTACACGCTTACCTGTCAGTAATCAAGCTGAAGACCCGAGAGCCAGATTGACCCGACACTATACTGAAGATATCCCAGATGTCAGCCTGTGCGAGATAAGAATGGCTCTCAAACAACTTAAGAACAACAAGGCACCGGGTGATGATGGAATTACAGCTGAGCTTCTGAAAGCAGGTGGAGAACCGGTACTTATAGCTCTTCAGAAGCTATTCAATTCCATCATGCTCGAGGGACGAACGCCTACAGCATGGCACAGGAGTGTGGTGGTGCTCTTCTTTAAGAAGGGTGATAAGACTCTGCTGAACAATTACAGACCCATCTCACTCCTGAGCCATGTCTACAAGCTGTTTTCGAGAGTCATTACGAATCGTCTCGCACGCAGGTTTGACGACTTCCAGCCTCCCGAACAAGCCGGTTTCCGAAAAGGCCTCCCAACAAGTGGGTCTTAAAATGAACATGGATAAACCGAAAATCATGTTAAACGTCCGTGTTACACCCACTCCTCTGAAGGTTGGAGACTCTACACTTGAAGTTGTTGACGAGTATGTATACCTGGGACAAACAGTCCAGTTAGGTAGGTTCTACTTCGAGAAAGAGATCAATCGCCGAATCCAACTCGGCTGGGCAGCGTTCGGGAAGCTTCGCAATATCGTCACGTCCAAAATACCGCAGTGTCTCAAGACTAAAGTCTTTGACCAGTGTGTGTTGCCAGTGATGACATATGAATCCGAGACATGGTCGCTTACTATAGGCCTCATAAGAAGGCTTAAAGTCACCCAAAGGGTGATGGAGCGCGCTATGCTTGGTGTTTCTCTACGTGATCGAATCAGAAATGAGGAGATACGTAGGAGAACTAAAGTTACCGACATAACTCTCAGAATCGCTAGACTTAAGTGGCAGTGGGCAGGGCACATAGCTCGTAGAACAGATGGCCGTTGGGGCAGTAAAGTTCTCGAGTGGCGACCGCGCACCGGAAGACGCAGTGTGGGCAGGCCTCCGACTCGGTGGACCGACGACCTGGTGAAGGTTGCGGGAGAAGCTGGATGCGAGCCGCACAGGACCGGTCAGTGTGGAAATCCTTGGGGAAGGCCTTTGTCCAGCAGTGGACGTCTTTCGGCTGATAGATAGATAGATAGATAATAAACCTATCATAAATGAGATCATCAATTATCATTGATCATCTAAAATAAAGTAATGAAAACAAAATTAAACAATTTCTGTTAACTTGGCAGTAACCTAAATAGAAACAATCACTCTCTGAGATCACATGCATAAAAATAGTCCTTATTGGAAAATATAACAAATGAAAATACTTTAACAAATTTAATCCAGGTAAATTAATATATGGCAGTTTGCCATTCTTCTTTCCGAATAACGGCGAGCGCTCACGCAGGAATCGCACGATCCTTCTTTTGGGTGCGTTCACGCAAGATGCGTTTGATGAAATATAATAATAATATCTATAATATCTGAGACAAATCACACACGGTCATCTGGCACCAAACTAGGATTCCCTGTATCTTGGGAACCAGAGACTGATATACATACACATATACTTTTAAATACATACATATATAGATATAATACACCCAGACTCAGAGCAAACAATTCCGCTCATCACAGAAAAGTTTGCCCTGTGTGGGGATCGAACCCACGACTCTCGGATCAGAGGTCAGTATCGCTAACCACTTAGCCACCGAGTCAGTCGAATATGTTAAAAACATTTTTTTAGATTTTTTTAAAAATAATTGTAATACTGTCCTTTAATATTTAATGTGATGAAATAAATAAACTCGTTACCACTATGGATCAAATATTGTATAAAATTCGTTTACTAGTCAGTTCAAATGTCTTTAAGAATAATCGAATATTCGAATATTCGTAAACATTATTCGAATATTAAAATGAGGCGAATATTCGAATTATTCGAATATTCGAATATTCGATTGCAGGCCCTAATTGCGACTCTGTTTTTTTACACATGATTTAAGCGAATTTCGCACGATTTTTTTTACATCTAAGAAATTATTGTCATAAAAAACTTGATCAATAATCATGTTAATTTTTCTGCATAGCAATTTAAAATTTTTGCTTGGCATTCTTGCATTATAATAAAATAAATCTAAAAATGTACATTTTTTAACATTGTTAGCTAATAATTTTAACATTTGATTCAGTTGATACTCATTTAGATGCACACTACGCTGAGTTCGCAAGATTATAAAATTACTTGTTAAGTTTTTTATAGCTGCACTCAGTTCCATCATAATATTTGTGGGATTATCATCATTTTGACCAACCGATAAAATAACAAAATCATCTTTAGATATTGTATACAAGGATAATGTTTTTAAAATTTCCTCGGTGCTAGCACCTGGTTTTACAAATGAACTCAAAGATGTCCGTTCGTATTTTACAATAATACTCTTTTTTATTTTTTTTGCGAAAGTCTTTCTGTTTTACGAGTAGAAACCCCAGTTTATATAGCTTCAGATTATTTTTGTTAAAAATATATATATATTTTTTTTACAGAAAAGCTTAGCTGAGCGGTAAGCTACGAGAACACACCAGTAGGACCATTATGCGGACGTACCAGCCGTAGCTCTGTAAACACTCGATTTTAATATCAATATATATATTGAAGCGTAATAAATAATCACTATGTAAAATTTATGATGTTTTTTTATTTTCATTATTATTACAAGCTTTTATTTAACTTCACTAAACTTGTGTGCATGTATGGTACAAATCTTGCAAACTAATTTTGAACCACTTCCTCCGGATGGATTCACTTGAAATTTGGTAGACATGTTCAATTTCAATGACGATATATTTATTTAGTATCTATGACCTCATGCTGCAGCCAGGGTCATCTGCTTAAAGTGGAACTCCTGAGCGGCTTACATTACAGTAGACAGGGTTTGGGCTGGATTGCACAGTACATAAACACAAAAAATGAACCATGATCTGATCTGATGCTGCAGCCAGGGTCGTCTCTTCAAAATGGACCTCTTCAATGGCTTACGGCAGACATGCCGTGTTTGATCAAGATTATACATTACATAGACACAAAAATAATGAACCATGCGCTGACCTGATGCTGCAGCCAGGGTCGCCTCCTCAAAGTGGAACTCCTTAACGACTTATGGCAGACACGCCGGGTTTAGGCTAGATTGTACAGTACATAGATACAAAAATATTGATCCATGCGCTGACCTGATGCTGCAGCCAGGGTCGTTTCCTCAAAGTGGAACTCCTTAACGACTTACGGCAGATATGCAGGGTTTGGGCTAGATTGTACAGTACACAGACACAAAAATAATGAACCATGCGTTGGCCTGATGCTGTAGCCAGGGTCGTATCCTCAAAGTGGAACTCCTTAACGGCTTATGGCAGATAAGCCGGATTTTGGCTAAATTATACAGTACATAGACACAAAAATAATGATCCATGTGCTGACCTGATGCTGCAGCCAGGGTCATTTCCTCAAAGTGGAACTCCTTAACGACTTACGGCAGATACGCCGGGCTTGAGCTAGATAGTACAGTACATAGACACAAAAATTATGAACCATGCGTTGACCTGATGCTGCAGCCAGGGTCGTATCCTCAAAGTGGAACTTCTTAACGGCTTACGACAGATAAGTCGGGTTTTGGATAGATTGCACAATAAATAGACACAAAAATAATGATCCATGTGCTGACCTGATGCTGCAGCCAGGGTCATTTCCTCAAAGTGGAACTCTTTAACGGCTTACGACAGTTAAGTCGGGTTTTGGCTAGATTACACAATACATAGACACAAAAATAATGAACTATGAGCTGACCTGATGTTGCAGCCAGGGTCATTTCCTCAAAATAAAACTCCTCAACGGTACATACTTTATTGTAATATACTTGGACTTCAAGATCTTTTGTATTTAATTATGATGATTGATGATACATGATGGTAATGAATAATCAAATATTTTTGTAGATTTGAATTTTTAAAATTGTGACACTTATTATCCAAAATCCAAGTACGTATAATATATTCCGAAAATGATCGTTTAACATCAACTGATGTTACAGGAGTATATTTAAAAAATATATAATAATTTAACGATGGAACGTCAACACTGGCAATAGACATGTCCGCTTCCTTCCTTTCAAATAGATTGTTTGTTTGTTTGTATACTCTTTATTGTACGACAAAATAATACAACAAAATTTATGAAAAAAAAAATACATGGATGCACAAAGGCATAGATTAACTATATTTGGTAGAGTATTATTTTTCAGAACCTGATTTTATTTGTGTCCATGACGCCAGCGGAATGTTGTAGCTAAGAAGGATGTGAGTATAATAGGGAATTAGAGCATCATTAGAACTAATTGTGCGCCAGCAGCGGAATTTGTGCGTCTTACAATTTCGGAGATATTCATAAAAAACCGATGCCGCCAGGGTAACGTTCCCTCAGCGGCATAATTTTGAAAAAGACGGTCTAGCTCATAACAAAGTACATGACTGAGTAGCTTTCGTCGTGTTATAAATGTGCGCAAATAGCGGAATTTGTGCATCTTACGGTTTTCGAATTATTCAAGATTCCGCTGCAGTAACGTTTTTGAGTTTTCTGTATCTCGAAAACGGCTGATAGGAGAAATTTCAAAAAAAAACCACTAGTACACCTTAATTTGTGCGTAATTTGAGCAATGTTACTTTTTTGAAAATTATGATATTTTTTTAGTAATTAATTTGTTTAGAAAATCAGGAAATTCTAATTTACAAGGAAACGAGTGAAGTTGCAATCGAATAAAGAGCACTCAAATATTCCTCTAGTAGACCCTAATAATGTGTGCAATTGTGGATTGTATTATCTAGGCAAATAGTGAGATATACCATTTAATTACGATATTAAGGTAGCGAAATTTTAAAGATTGAATTCAGTGCTCCCATAAGACTATGTAACATGATATTTTACATAAAATTAGAGCGTCCTGCTAGCAAGCTTTCCTGTAAGTTTCATCTTTGAATAACGTTGATTTAAAAAGATTTACCCAAAAGAAGAAAGAACGAACATTTTCCCTATAACCCGACCAAATTAGAATGTATACGAGAAAGCGGCCGCACCATACAAAAGGATAACCTTCTTAAATGAAAGGTATATTGAAGGAAGCTTTGTAAGTACAGTTGCGTGCAAATGTTTTATTGACGATTGTTTTCTTAGTACCTACGTACTCGTATAGCGGCCGGGACAAAGCTATTATAAAAGATACTTGTAATAAGATTTTTAGATAGTAAGTATCTTATTAAGTCTTGCCGCCAAACATGAATGTTAACAGCATGGATGTGTTCCGGCATGAAGATAGCCAATTCCCCATTGCGTTGGGGATTCTTTGATAAGCCCGCTTCCATCTTCGGCGTCATCATTACTTACCATCAGGTGAGATGATGCCAAGGGCTTACCAATAGAGGATAAAAAAAATGCAACATTAAGTAGTGTTTAGTTTCTAGCATACTGATTAATAGTTCGAGAAGGTTAAAATAAAAATTAAAAAGAAGAATGAAACAATGAAGACTTCTGAGAGAAGAAAGAAGAGATCTGCTAAAATCTGACACACTACGTGGAACCCCGATATTATGGATAATTATGTATATGGTTTACCTACTTAAAAATTAATAAACGGGAAATTCCCGTACTACTTTATATTATTATAAAAATAATAAAATTAAAAATATTTTCTAGCAAGCAAGTCATAAAAAAAATTATAACTTTTCTATTGCTATTTAAAAAAGTATTTCCTTGAAAACTGCCAAATTCTGACACTTTTTTAAATCGTCAGATTATTCTGCTAGAGTTAAAATTTAGTAGCCAAATCTGCCCAAATGGCAGAAATCTGCCACAAATGGTCACACTGCGGGGCGGATGGGTTTCGAAAACACGGGAACTCGCGCGACGGGGGGAGCTTAATGCTCATTCCCTCTGCCCGTGCCCCGGGGGCTACATGTGCGAGGAGCGCAGCTCAGTTCAAAGCGATAAGATAAACACTTTGATCAGAATTTAACAAAGCATTGATTTGATTATATCTGCTTTGCGAGAAATATACCTCAACACGTAGAGGTAATAAAGTACTAATTACTACTATGCTATTCTATGGTATGGCATTTGTTCTACTTCTATGGTACTAGATAGCAAAAATATTGACGATTTAAAAGCATGTGTAAAGCATCCACTTAAACATTTTGAGTTTTATGCAGATACATCAAAAACTTTGTTGTTCAACTTGTCGATGTTACCCGATTTTAGTTAATTTAAATACGAAGCCAAATAATAAAACATTTATAAACATCATAACAAAAAATTTTCTGCTTAATTGTCCAATTAGTTATGGTTGTATGCTACCAATTTAGGAAGGTTACCTTTTTGTATGGCGCGGCCGCTTTCTCGTATACATTCTAATTTGGTCGGGTTATAGGGAAAATGTTCGTTCTTTCTTCTTTTGGGTAAATCTTTTTAAATCAACGTTATTCAAAGCTGAAACTTACAGGAAAGCTTGCTAGCAGGATGCTCTAATTTTATGTAAAATGTCATGTTACATAGTCTTATGGGAGCACTGAATTCAATCTTTAAAATTTCGCTACCTTAATATCGTAATTAAATGGTATATCTCACTAATTGCCTAGATAATACAATCCACAATTGCACACATTATTAGGGTCTACTAGAGGAATATTTGAGTGCTCTTTATTCGATTGAAACTTCACTCGTTTCCTTGTATATTAGAATTTCCTGATTTTCTAAACAAATTAATTACTAAAAAAATATCATAATTTTCAAAAAAGTAACATTGCTCAAATTACGCACAAATTAAGGTGTACTAGTGGTTTTTTTTTGAAATTTCTCCTATCAGCCGTTTTCGAGATACAGAAAACTCAAAAACGTTACTGCAGCGGAATCTTGAATAATTCGAAAACCGTAAGATGCACAAATTCCGCTATTTGCGCACATTTATAACACGACGAAAGCTACTCAGTCATGTACTTTGTTATGAGCTAGACCATCTTTTTCAAAATTATGCCGCTGAGGGAACGTTACCCTGGCGGCATCGGTTTTTTATGAATATCTCCGAAATTGTAAGACGCACAAATTCCGCTGCTGGCGCACAATTAGTCCTAATGATGCTCTAATTCCCTATTATACTCACATCCTTCTTAGCTACAACATTCCGCTGGCGTCATGGACACATTTTATTTTGTACTCTATCTGCAGGTGATCCACTTAACTGAGAAATATAGTGCTTTAGGTCTAGGACTGAATTGATTGCGTTTACAGATGGAAATTGGAAACTGAGAACCTCCTTTTTAGAAGTCGGTTAAAATACTAAAACTAAAATACTAAAATAAACAAATACTAAATATAACAAACACTTTACTGAAAACCGCATTAAAATCGGTTCAGCCAAACGCAAGATAATCGCGGACAAACATACATACATACATACAGGTCAAACTGAGAACCTCCTTTTTTTGAAGTCGGCAGTTTTGAAGTCGGATTTATAATGTCCATGAATATACGCTAGTTCTACTCGTATGGTAGGATTTATGAAACATTGTTTGGAAATTGCTATAGAAGCTGCATCATTAGAATTTAGTAGCTAGATCACACTCTTAACTTCCGCAAAATTTCTGTAATAATAGGATGCAGCCTCTATCCAAGTACCCCAACATGATCAGTATAAGTTATGGGGGTAAGGAAATGTTAGGTAGGAAATTGCGAAATAAATTTATGCGTTCAGGAGCTTTTGAAAATACTTTTTTTCTCGCTAGATAAAAGTATATAGATAATATATAAAGCATATGTTAATATCAATAGCTATAAAGAACCTTGTATCGCATAAAACAACTGTTTGGAATATTGGTGTCCTAATTGCTTTAAAAAAAAAAATAGAGTTGATATAAATAATAACTTTCAAGTGTCTAGACAAACTGCCGTGTTGCTTTTATTGTGATTGGGCAGACGAGTCCACGACTTAACTCTTCTAGCTAAAGATCGAGAGCATTTGTCGCCGTTTGATGATCACATAATTTTGTGGCCAGTTTTTGGTTCTAAGACGGATAATACTAATAACAACCGACTGGACTGGAAATTACTAACAATCACAAGCTCCAGAAATCTACATTCCGTATTTTGGGTTAATTGATGAGTTGATTTACTAGGTGAAAGACGTAACACAGCCAACTGCACCAAATTATTTAGAAATTAGTATCAGAGGTGAAACAAAAGCAGCATCTCTAACTGTGATTGCGGGATAGATCAAGACGATACTTGCTGAGGCTGGGATAATCGCTTCTCCTGGCAGCATACGGTCGGAAGTTGTTTCAAAGAGTTGGTAAAACAACCTACCAGTTGATGATATCTTATCACGGGCAGCTGGAGATCGGGTTTTACTTTTAGACGAATACGAAACGTTTAGTCTCCAAGTGAGTTTTTTTGTTGGATAATGAATTCTATTTGGTTAATGAATTTACTATTAAGAAGACTTAATCGACATTTAATTATTTTTGGGTTTACTACAAGTTGTCGTATAATATTAATATGTTTTTTAATTTGACGTTTTGATTTTTATTTTGTTATGTTAATGTATTTTAATTTGTGATTTAGATCTATATATTTTGTGACATTAATTATTATTTTTAAATATTCTTTATTCTTTCTTTATATTCTTTCTTTACTATCGTATTATTATCTGGCATTTTTGAATTATTTATTGTAAACTTGTAAGTAAGTAAGTATAAACGTATAAGTCTAATATAATGTAATCATCAATACTATAATAACATCTATTGTTTAAATATAAGTGTAATTTTAATTTAAATTGTCTGCTGTTTAGTTCTTTAACATGGTCAGGTCAATATTTTAAGCTAATTTTAAGTTTCTTAAAGAAAGGAACACAGCTTTCTGCTTGTTTGGCTCTAAACATGGCTCTTAAAAATTTCTTTTGCGTCCTAAATAAGGGTAAGATATGAACCGCTGCTGCATTTTGTCTTAGATTTAAGGCCACGTATGCATGATATGCACATAGTCCCGCTTTTTGTGATGTGGTCTTTGCTATAAATCTTAGAACATGTACATATCTGCTGAGTTCAGTATTGAGGTTTTCGATATGTGTCTTCCAATTCAAATGGTGATCTAGAGTAACTCTAAATCTAATGTTTGCATTCACTTGTTTAATGATTTGTCCATTATAATGTACTTATACATTCCTAGGGCATGATTGTGCTAGGTGAAATAACATGTATTTTGTTTTATTTAAGTGTGCTACTAAATAACTGGTTTTTATCCATTCTACTTTATTTACACTAGCTCCATATTGATCAGGGTTTCACATTTTATCACAACTGACGAATCATCGGCGAATAAAATCACCTTTTGGTTTACACTTTGCGGAAGGTCGTTTATGTAGAGAAAAAAAAGGAGCGGGCCTAAGATGCTGCCTTGGGGTGCACCATTTTTTTACCGTTCTTAATTTTGAATTTGCTACACTTTCAACATAATATTTATCTAGATACCCTATGTGAGTAATTTGTTGGCAATTTTAAAAGATATGATTTTATGAGATTGTGTGCTGGCTCTCTAATGCCATAGGCATATATTTTATTTAAAAGGATTTCGTGACAAACTAAATCGAAAGCTTTAGACATATTTTGAGTATATGTAAGAAAATCTTAAGAGTATAGGTACATGGCGTGAAATTAAAACCAAAACATCATAAATTTTATATAGTGATAATTTATTGCACTTCAATATAACTGTTATTAAAATCTAGTGTTTACAGAGCTACGTCTGGTATGTCTGCATAATGGTGTTCCTTCTGGTATTTTCTCGTAGCTCACGGTTCAGCTAAGCTTTTCTGTAAAAAAAAAAAAGAATATATATCTAACAAAAATAAGTCGAAAGTATATAAATTGGGGTTTCCAATCATGAAACGGAACGACTTTCGTAAACAAACCCATAGGCAATTCCCGTAAAATAAGAATATAATGAATGAATAAACCATCTGCCACTGTCTTTACAGAAGCTTATGGGAATATGTCAGAATAGATCATTACGTTATCGACACATAAGAACTGAGCTGTATTGCCTCTCATATCCATAATTTTTTTCGCCACCAGCCGGCACACAGCGTGCTCGTTTGGCATATGTTTGGTTGGGTATGTTTGACTGTTAGTTGCATTTATCTAGATCACTTCTTGAAGCACGAAAAGCCATTGGTGCCGGCTGCTGTCACTAGTTGGCAGTCGTTAGGCTGTCAGACGATTTATACGTAGATTGAAAACATCTAACACTGGGTTTGGCCAATAGCCAACCAATCCGCTCTTCGACTCCATTAGCGAGGTATTTCTTTAGTCCCGAAATCATCGAATTTTTTAATGTTCACCTTCTTTTACTTAGCGTTATCCCGGCAGAAGCCAGGGTTCGCTTTCCGACTTAATCTACCTTATTTTGCCCGATCTGTAAAGTCCTCCTCAGAGAGGTTGTTTGTACTTATGTTCCTCTCACTACGTCAAGCCACCGCTTATTAAACCTTTCACGGGACCTGGGGCCTTTAACGATTAATTCAAGACATTTTACCGAAGACTCTGGCGGTCTGTGGCTTAAGCAGACAAACTATCGGAAACGATTTTCCTGCAATTTGTCCGCTGTCCCGGATATGCTCGTTACGGATGCGATCAAATCACGTAATGCCACATACGTACCGCAGCATTTTCATCTTAGATTGAAAGATATAAAAAGACTCATTTATTCCATGACAAGATACATTTCATGTACATCACATACATCCCTACAAAGATTTGCGAAATTCTTATAAAAAACGTTAGCGACGTGAAGCTGCTGGCCATGTCGAATGTTATTGAGTTAAATTATTTTCAGCAACACTTACCAGCCAACACTTAAATTGATCAAAGCTGAAATAGACAAATAAATAAGTTAGTAATAAAGTTTAAATACAATAAGCGCGGGTGGGTCCACGGTCTAGTGGAGCTGCAGGCCCTCCCAACCAGAGGTCCGGTTCAATTCCTGCCCAATGTACGAATTAGGTTAAAAAAATTCACAATCAGTAAGTATAAAGTATTTAAGCACCGATTGCTTTAAAAGTGGACGAAATCATCGTCAGGAATCCTCCATATCTGATTTCTAGTTCAGTTTGCTGAAATAGCAAGACAATTTTTAGACTCTCCATGTATAGGTAAATTGAACAGCGGTTTGGCCTTTGTATAGTGACTTCAGATTGATTTGCGAATTTAATGACAAGATCTAATAAAATGAGCCGAAACTGTTTAAGCCGGGACTTGATTGACTTCTTCTGTTAAAACTGAATAACTCAAAAATCAAATCAAAATCAATGCTGTCTAACTAATTCAATCCTGTCTGATTGTACACTTTCTTTTAACCACTTTAGCAACTTGTACAATTTTCCTGAAGGAACCCAAAGTCATTTTTTTACCCTCAATTCGTAAGCCTTTGGCGTCATCTCACCTGATGGTAAGTGATGATGATGCCGAAGATGGAAGCGGGCTTACCAAGATTCGCGGAAGGAAGGATTTCTGTTTATTTTTGATTGTATGTCAGGGTGTACAGTATAATGTTTTTTACAGTCACTCTTCGAATCAAAACAATTACAAAACTTTTGAACAAATCTGTTACAGTCAGTTCATTTGTGTTCTTTGATTCTGTCTATTTAGAATTAAGTAATAAATAAGTCAGAAAAACGAGTAACTTACGGTCCAATACTTTGGCTTCCACTGGAAGAAAAAATAAAAATAATTACCAAACGTGAAAATAAATACTAAAATAATTAAATATATATTTTGGGTTCCACTAATGAAACTAAAGAATTAACTTACCCTAACTACCTTTATGTCAGTTGAATCGTTATGGCATAACTACGACCAATTCTATTCCTGAAACTGATCAACTTTCCCCAAGGAACCTATACTCAATTCGCAAAAAAAAATTCGCTGTCGTTAAGCCATGTTAGAGGTCTTATATCACACACAAGCCGCTTGAATTTTCTGGTATTGGCGCTGGCCACTTGTCCCGCAACCCCCACCAATCTGGACTTGGCCAAGGTGCTAAGGCTTACGTTCCCGAGCTATAGGAAGAGACGATATGCCCTAGCAGTGCAATAATTATATCTATATATGTATGTATTTAAAAGTATATGTGTATGTATATCAGTCTCTGGTTCCCAGAATCCTAGTTTGGGGCCAGATGACCGTGTGTGATTTGTCCCGGATATTATTATTATTATTATTTGGAAGTATACATTTGGGCTACTCTGACCACTTCGCGCTGGGCGAAGTGGCAGGAGCTGCTCCAGCAGAAGTACAGTCGGCTGGAGGTCAGTGCGACGAGGAGGGAAAGCGTCGGACTATCCGGGCATTGTCGAGGAGGACTGCCTTTTGCATAGCCGCTATTATCGGTCTACCTCGAAGTCCCAGCCGCCTAAGGTTACGATCCAGGTCAACGGGGATCAAACCATTAACGGACAGGACTACAGGAATGATTTTATTATTATTAATAATTAAAATGTAAGACTAAATGTAAGTCCAGTGAAAACTTACAGATGGTTCCGGCTGAAACAAAAGAGGTGTTTATTTATTCAAATATATGTTTTCAAAAAAAAATATTACGGAGCTTATATTGGAACAGAAAGGTTGTCCGAATAATAAAAAGTAAAATCAAAATTTTAAAGCACAAAAGCAATTTATGGGGGCTTCCATTAATTACGTGAGGTGATTTTGGGTATTGTTCGACCCCCCCCCCCAAATACCCTCTTGGTGAGACTTCGTGAGACTTCGTGAGATTTGTCTCGATCCCCTTCCCCGCCCCTAATCTCACCTGAGATTTTCCAAAATGCTTACTTTTAATGTAAATACGTTAGTCTGTACATGGTTGCGTCGCATTTAATTTAAAAATACTTTTATTCAAGACTTATTTACGACGTTAAATATTATTGTGTTGGATTTTAGTGGCCATATTTAAGTGGAATAATATGTTTTCCTTAATTTAAGTAAGTTTTACGCAATATTTTACAATGTTTCTTGCAGAAAAACAAATTATGTGATATTTGCCGAGACCCCCTCTCCCCCACATGAGATTAGTGAGATTCTGCTCGACCCCCTACCTACCCCCTAAACGCCTCACGTAATTATTGGACGCCCCCTATGTTATCATGTCGTTTTTTTATTCAAGCATTATTTTTTATGTTGTGCCAGAAAACTTCATTTATTCATTCAGTCATATTAACTTTTCTTTCTGTCAAAGCGAATCTTTTGACGAATAAATACGTTAATTAAATAAAATGTATAATTATTATTATACTCCCAAATAAGTATTCCAACGATAAGAAGAAGTTTCTAGTCATCTTAAAATGCTTTTTTTCTGCTCTTTGTGTAATTTTTTTAACACGTCGGATCTTAATTTTATTTAAAAAAATAATTTTATTAATTTTAACTAACTAAACTTAATTTTATTTGTGAAAATTGCAAATCTTGTTATACATAATAATACAGAATAAGTTCCATACATTTTTTTAAAACAGAGAGCTTCAAATTTGAAAACTCTTATTGAAAATTATTTAACTAGATAGATAGATAGATAACTCATTTATTTGTTACTACAAACACACATATTAAGTATTACATCAGTACACACAATAAAATAAAAATAAAACAATACTTAAAAATATGTGTGTGTTGCAGTAGTACAAAAGGGCCGTGACTCCGTAACTAACCGTTGTCAAGCAGTATTTTTAAGCTGTTAGTAGTAGGTTCAGTTTAGGTTAATCATTTTTATTAATTGACATGCTTTCTAACTAGTTACATAAAAAAAACGTACCCCAGAAGCACTAATCCCAAAAAAATCGACAAAAAAGCCAAAAAATTTAAGAATTTTTAAAAAATCTTTAAAGTTCAATATCTCCATAACGGTTAAGTTTCGGACACCATATCATAGAATCAAATCCATCAGAAATGACCTGAATAATAACGTCCTTTAATATTCAGTACGACTTTTCCTGTAACCCTGTATACTCATTTGTACCTATTTCAATGTAAGATAAATTTATCAAATATAAGTCACCATTTTAAGATTTTTTAATGAAAATCTTAAAAACGACCTTTTTGTCACTTGTAATAAATAACATTTAATTAGTTAAGAAGGAATGTAAGATTTTTTTTTGTGATTTATCGTAAAATATAGAATTTTAGATTTTTACAAAACATTATTGACGCTATACTAAATAACCCTTCGAAATAATACAAAAATTTATCGTAAGTAGCTATGCCATAACGATACCATAACTTACTTACTTTAAAGTCAATTGGATCGTTATGGCATAACTACGGCCAATTAATACATTACACGAAAAACATAGAGAAAACTTGAGAAAATTAATGGTCAGTATCAAAACATTCCACTTTAACAATATAAAAATGTAAAAGTTTGGTTAACTTACCTTTTTTCTTGCCTTTGGCTGAAAAAAAAAGGATTTTAAATTATTATTTAAATTTAATTTAAATTAAACATATGTACTCATACAGGATGTGACAAAATTGGTTGTAGGACCTGTTAACTGGGGATTCTACTCACCGTACTGAACAACTTTTGTTCTACTACGTTCTCAAATCACAAAAAAAATTGTTGGACTCTCCATACAAAAATGGCAAAACAGATTATCAATTTGTATGAAATGTCCAAACATTTTTTTTTGTGATTTAAGCAAAGTCGTAGAACAAATGTTGTTCAGTACGATGAGTAGAATCCCCAGTTAACGGGTCCTGCACACAATTTGTTTTAAAACTGAAATTATACCTATAGAGTAATAAAAATGTCTAGCAATATTTTAACAGTGGCTTCTACGCATCAAACTGAACAACTACTCAAAAAGCAAAAAAAATGTACTCTTCATACAAATCCGTCAGCTGGTTGATGAACTTTGTATGGGAAGTCCAAAATATTTTTTTTTGTTTTTGACCATGAGTTTCTTGGGAAAAGTTGTTCAGTTTGATGAGTAGAAGCCACTGTTAAAATATTTCCAGACATTTTTGTATGACCCTGTATACTAGTGTATAATTGGACGTATACAATTAATAATTATAATACAATTAATTATTCTTAATATCCGTATAATACTTACTTAACAGGTTAACATTTACTGAAAAGAAAAAGAAAAATTAAAAAACAATTAAATATAAAAATACTTAAATAAAACTGAATCATAGGATTTTTTATATATTTTTGTTTTCAACGTATTTTAACGCAACGTTATTCTCCTATCTCATTTTTCGTAAGTTTTTAAAAACAACCCTTATTTCAATTTCATAAAGTCCAAACTCAAATAATCAAGGTTATGAGATAGGAGAGTTAGTCGTGCGAGGGACGATATAATATACAAGGTATTTTAAATGGTGTAGGATCCATAAAAAAAATTGACTCTCCTTTAAATTGGCGAAACAACTAATCAATTTGTATAAAGAGTCCAAATGTTTTCTTTGCAACAGAAGTAACATCATTACTTGAAAATACTGTCATTACTTGAAAATACTGTCATTACTTGAAAATACTGTCATTGAAAGTACTGTAATTATAACCGATAGTGTCTGGTCCGCTTTATTCCGTGTTTAAAGGATTTTAGATATACAGTGGCGGACATATAATTAGAAGCACTTCCAACGGATGCTAATATTATACAAGATACTCCTCCTCCTTCCTTATTTACCTTGAAAGTAGTTTGGTTGTTTGTAAGAAATTTAATATTTAAACGGCACTTGTTTAGTCGGATTTTTGTTGTTTTTCTAATAAATTATAAGTCATTGAACATATTTTATGCTATTTATTGTTTCATTTCCAAATAAAAAAAAGTGTTACGGCAGAGTATCTTGTATAATATTAGCATCCGTTGGAAGTGTTTCTAATTATATGTCCACCACTGTATATTGATATTTTTCTTTTGAAATCGGTTATTATAAAAAGCTTTAGTCAAAAGATATCCCTTTCTACTTACTAGCTTTGTTGTTGTCACCTGAAATAAAGTTATAAAATAATTAACTTCAGTGTCGTGTAAAAAAATATATTTAAAGAAACTAAAAACTTATACGCTTGATATGAAATATTTTATTTAAATATAAATACTACTGACTCTGTTATTATTTCAATTTCAATTCTTTATTTGCCAAGTAACAATGTAAAATTATTTTTAGCTCGTCCAATACAAAAAAAATCAGTAAATAATAATAATTAGCATTAAAATTAACAATATTTTCCTTATTCGAGGCTGAGCATGTCCTTAGGCGCTTCAAAATACTCATCTAAACTATAAAATGCATTGCCTTCCAAGAAGTTCTTTACAGTTTTTCTAAAGGCGGGTAATTCCAGTTCAGTTACGTTATGGGGCAGTGCGTTGTACATTTTAATTCTAATTGCTACGCCTTGCTTGGATGTTTTAACAATTCTAGTCCTTGGTGCAATTAATTTATTTTTATTTCTAGTGTTATACTTATGTACATATTTAAATCTTAAAAAGTAGATTTTTCGGTATGAACTTCTATTAACGAACGGTAAATATACAAAGAAACCAGTGTCATTATCCTATTATCAACAAATATATTTCGCGCCGATGTTCGCCTATGCTTTCTGTTTATTATTCGCAGTGAACGTTTTTGTAGCCTTACTAATTTTTGAATTTCTGACCCATTACCCCAAACTATGATTGCGTAATTTAGCAGTGATTGCACGTATGAATAGTAAATATTTATTAATGTCTGTTTGTTAACAAGAGATTTTAGTTTAAGCAATGCGTAATTAGCACTAGAAATCTTGTTACATAATTTACTAATATGTACATTATGAGTTAGAGTATAGTCTATGTAGTATCCTAAAAATTTTGTTTCCTATGCATTTTTTACTGAAGTTGTCTTTTTTGTTTCATAAGTCATTAAAGTGGTTTTGTCTACATTTAAAACTATTCCATTCGCCTCAAACCATTTTTTTAAGATGGTTGTGATATTTTTTACATTAATTTCCATAGATGTTTTATCTTTTTCTTTGATACCTACGTATGTATTATCTGCGAATAAGGTAACTGAGGCCCAGGAAGGTAAGCAATTTGGCAAGTCATTTATGTAGATAAGGAATAATACCGGACCTAAAATAGAGCCTTGAGGTACACCAATGTCTGTCGTTACTTTAGTGGAATATGTATCATTAACTTGTAATATCTGATTTCTATTACTCAAATATGATTGCATAAAATTTAGTTCATGACCCGATATTCCATAATAATTTAGTTTATGTAGCAAGATATCGTGTCGCAAGCAATCAAAAGCTTTGGAAATATCACAAAAGAAGCTATTGTAATTTCGAGATTATTTTTTATCTTCTGCTTTTCCTTACCTATACAATTATTTTTTCCATGTCTTATTAGGGTATGTTCTTATATGTATAATACTAGTATGCTATGTTTTTTTTTATAGGACCTTTTTTATTACGTATATTTTACGTGGTTGCAAATTATGAACAAACATGAAAATTTGTATGATAAGTTATACACCATTTGTTGTTTTAGGATTTTCCTATATTGTAAAAAAAAAAAAAACGATGGGTTATTTTTGACTGACTCAGTAGTAAATCTCCTGAATACTCATTGAAGATCGAAGGTTCGATTCCCGCCTAGGGCGAACATTTATGTGATGAGCACATTACATAGTTAGCTCTGCGTCTTGGTGTATATTATACAATATACGGTATGTATTTTTAGACTGCCTTCCAAAGCTACAGATTTTTTATGTATGTAAGTATACGTGTGTATATCAGTCTCTGATTCCCATGATGCAGGGGACCCTAGTTTAGGGCCTGATGGCCGTGTGTGAGTGGTCACTGGATATTTATTAATACTGCAGGCTTCCCGCTCGGTAGACCTATGACCTGGTGAAGCCTGGAAGCTGCTGGACAATGAAGGATCGGTTTGTGTGGAAATCCTTGGAGAGGCCTTTGTCATTGTCAGCAGTGTAAGTGACGTCTCTTGGCTGGTGGTTATGATGATGACGATTTATTATTATTTCTTACCTTTTGGTCCTAGAAAAAGATAATAAATTATTAATTATTAGTTGGAAGAAATGTAAAAAAAATATTATCTAAGAGAATATCATCTATGGGGCCGTCCATTAATCACGTGATGTTTTTTTGCAATTTTTTAGACCCCCCCTCCCCCCTGGTGAAACAGCATAACAACAACAGTCCGACGTTTGGAAGTTACTCTAGAAATCGCGCGTTCAACGAGGAAAAAGAAATACACGTGATATATCTGTACACCCCCCCTCCCCTCTTGTGATATTTTGTGATTTTTTCTGAACCCCCTCCCCCCTTTTTGAGCCTCACGTGATTAATGGATGCCCCCTACTTTCTACGAATAAATATATAATATAATAGAATGAATTTAAGTAAAAACCATCGGTGGGTCCATGGCGGTGACTCGGAACCTCTTAACCAAAGGTCTCGGGTTCAAATCCTGGCCAATGTACCAATAAGGTTATTTACGTTACGCATATTTTCATACAGATATATTTAATGGTGAAGGAAAACATCGTGACAAAAACCTGCACATCTTTTTTTTATGGCATAATGTGGCAAACGAGCAGACGGATCACCTGATGGTAAGCGATTACCGCCGCCCATAGGCACCCGCAACACCAGAGGAGTCACAAGTACCTACGCTCTTTTCTTGAAGCTTTTGAATGTCGTATCGGTCCGGAAATACCGCAGGAGACAATTCGTTCCACAGTTTGGTTGTGCGAGGCAGAAAGTTTCTAGTGAAACGCACAATTACTATATGTATGATGGTCGCGTTGCACACGTCCGAGTCTCTTTAATATTTGAATTAAAAATGATAATTTCATTAAATATAATCATTATTTGTCCCCCCCGCACACGCGAGTGTCTCTCATTTAGGTCGGTTTTTAACAAAAATCATTTTGCCAAATTTTGAATTCGCCGTTGTTTTATTTAGAGTGCGATAATGTTTTTATTAATACAATAGATGCTTACCCAGTGCGTTAACGCCGACTGAAAGAAAATTAAAATTAATAAGTTAAAACAGGTAAAAATAAGTATTTATAACGACTTAAGCTGCTTTTCCACCGGCGAGGCGAAAATTGTATGAGAAAAAATAAGTTCTCTTCTCGCACATCTTCGGTGGAAATAGTCTTCCTCTAAGAGATTTCAATTCTCTTCACTCCACTCCTCGCCTCGCCTCGCCGGTGGAAAAGCAGCTTTATACAGGGTGTTAAAAAACGCGTTTGAGATTTTAAGGGTAACTGAGAAGCAAGTATAGAATATAGGAAAAATAAAAAAAACTTTTTATGTCAGTTTCCCATACTTAATCTGAATAGTGAATCAATTTTGTATGGGAAACTGAAAAAAAAGTTGAAGATCGGATTTTTTTAATATTTTTCTTGTATTCTGTACTTGGTTTTGAGTAACTTCTTAAAATATCAAACGCTCTTTTTTAACATTCTGTAATTATATACTTACATATATTTACGAAAAGAAAATACGTTGGATTCTGATTAGTAGTTTAGAACAGATGAACATACATACATACATAACCCTCCTTTTTGCTTCACCGTAGTCGGTAAAAATAGACAACACACGTAATGTTTTTTTCCGAATGAACAGAGTTACTCAAGTACCGTTTTTCCGAACAACATACCTGCGTTTTTTTATGGCAGAGGTGGCAAACGAGCAGACGGATCACCTGATGGTAAGCGATTACCGCCGCCCATAGACACCCGCAACACCAGAGGAGTCACAAGTGCGTTGCCGGCCTTATGTTACCTACCTACTGTTTTCCCGAACAAAAAGACATACAAACCTACTATTTTTTCTTGGGAAATCGGATAATGCTCAGAACTTATACGGAGTTTCGTCATAAATAATTTTGTATAACTTTGAGAAATAAAATATTGGGAATGATACATGCGAATGGCAGATATCCGAAACACATTTATCGTCTCAGAAGACAGATTACCTCATGGATAATAATTCCCCATTAAAATTTATTGAAAATGGTAAATCGAAAATAATTACGAATGCTTCAGCCTCTGCCCTTTGTTTTAAATGTAGTTATTATAAAAAAAAGGTAGTTTTACTTACGAAGACCGCCGGAACCTGAAAAAGATACAGTTATGAGTAATTCAAGTGACGTGAAGTTATTTTACAAAATATAAGTTCCCGAGTGCATTATAGTTCTTGAGTGGCGACCACATTCTGGAGACGCAGTGTAGGCAGCCTTCCACTCGGTGCACCGATGACCTGGGGAAGGTTGCAGGAAGCCGCTGGATGCGGGCAGCGCAGGACCGGTCGGTGTGGAAATCCTTGGGGGAGGCTTTTGTCCAGCAGTGGACGTCTTTCGGCTGATAATAATGATGATGCCGAAGGTGGAAACCACATGGAAACGGGCTTAATAAGATTTCCAACGCAATGGATAACTGGCTATCATATCTCCATGCCGGAACACATCAATGCTATTAATATTAATGTTTGGCAGCAAGACTTAGATAAGATGGTGGTAGCTAGCCACGCGGACTCCGAAATCTCCTACCACCAGCCAAACCGAGTTCTACAAAGTTGGATCGAAACCGCGTATATTGATGTGAAGCGAGCGGACTATGCACTAGACGCAGATGCGGTTAAAATATTATTTTCGCATTAAAATAATACGGTAAGTAAGGCATTTTAATCCTTGGGGGAGGCCTTTGTCCAGCAGTGGACGTCTTTCGGCTTATGATGAAGGCATTTGAGCTCCACGAACGCAAGAGGTATATCGCCTCGCTTCAATGTCTCACTTAAATACGTACTTTTATTTAATACAACTATTTGAAAGTTTTCAGTGTAAAGTGTTAAAGGAAAAAGAGTAATAATTCCTTAGAAGGCTTCCACATGTGAAACTGAATAATGACCACGCTGAATACTTAAAAACAACCGACTTCAATCGCAACAACTCCAATTTTGCTATGTTTTTGTTGATTTTCTCAAAAACCGCTGAATCGATTTCGATAAAATTTATATGGGACCATTTGTAAAGTATACCCTTTTAAACAAAAAAAGAATTTTCCAAATCGGTTCATGCGTCTTCGAGTAATCGGTGAACATACATAAAAAAAAAGATTCCGACGAATTGAGAACCTCATCCTTTTTGTTAAGTCGGTTAAAAAGTATGGTATAAATTGTAACTGTGGTTTCTGCTTATGAAACTGAACATTTGATTTGAATTTTCGATTTGTATGAAACTCTTCATACACGCGACGTTTCCTCCGAATGGAGAAAATTGTGGTATGTTTCCGACTGCTCCGAAACAAATGTAGTGCAGGACCCTACAGCTCGCATGCCTGGCTACAACGAGACGCGCAAGACCTGGACCACACTAAACCGTATAAGAACCGGTCAGGCTCGATGTAACTGCCAGCTGCATAAATGGGGCATAAAAAACTCCCCAAGTTGCGACTGTGGAGCTGCCGAGCAGACGACGTGGCACATCGTAGAGGAGTGTCCAAATTGGCGCTTTGGGGGTGGCTGGGTGGAGCTGAATAAACTTACCCAGGATGCTAAATTTTGGATACAGAAGCTGGCCATAAATTTGTAATTATTTTCTACAAAGCAGGAACTAAGAAAGGCTATACGATAACAATAATAATAGTATGGAAAAAACTATTTTTTTGCTCCGATTGATTTGGTTGTTGAAAGAGAAAGTTGTTCAGTGTCTTGACTCGAAGCCACAGTTAAAATTTGTTCTGCGATTTCATTTTCACCCTGTACCTTTTATGTGAAATCGAAAAAATCTTTAAATTTTACAAAATTCATAGTAATAAAAGACGCAACAGTATTGCATTGCTTTACCGCTTTGTACATACTGTACATATTATATATCTAAAGAACAATATCCTGATTTGCTTATTAATTCGATAACAGGAGAACTTGAACCTTTCTGGAATCCAGATCTTTCCTCTATATTTTTTTAAGTTTTATATGGGAAATATTTTCCATAATAAGCCTCAGTTATACCTAAACCTTTACCTTTCTTTCCTTTTCCATGTCCGTAACTTCCAGAAGATCCACCACTTCCATATGATCCGCCGCTACCAGAGGATCCATCGCATCCAGAGGATCCGCCACTACCAGAGGATCCACCGCTTCCAGAGGATCCGCCGCTCCCAGAGGATCCACCGCTTCCAGAGGATCCGCCGCTACCAGAGGATCCACCGCTTCCAGAGGATCCGCCACTACCAGAGGATCCACCGCTTCCAGAGGATCCGCCGCTACCAGAGGATCCACCACTACCAGAGGATCCATCGCTTCCATATGATCCACCGCTACCAGAGGATCCTTCGCTTCCAGAAGATCCGCTGCTTCCAGAGGATCCTTCGCTTCCAGAGGATCCTTCGCTTCCAGAAGATCCGCTGCTTCCAGAGGATCCTTCGCTTCCAGAAGATCCGCTGCTTCCAGAGGATCCTTCGCTTCCAGAGGAGCCACTGCTTCCACCTAAAATAAAATACAAAGGATATTTTCAGTAAGATGCTAAGATAAACAGATTCCTTCATAAAAGTACTTAACGATATGATCTTTATCACTAATTGGTTCGATAACAGAATAAGTCTTTGAAGCTTTCTGAATTCCAGAACTTTCCTCTCTAATTTTTTATGTTTCACATGTGAAATATTTACCATAATAAACCTCAGTTGTACCTGAATGTCCCCCTCCGTAGCCTCCACTTCCGTGGCTTCCACCTGTAGAAGATCCACCACTTCCGTGAGATCCACCACTTCCGTGAGATCCGCCACTTCCGTGAGATCCGCCACTTCCGTGAGAACCGCCACTTCCGTGAGAACCGCCACTTCCGTGAGAACCGCCGCTTCCAGAGGATCCGTCGCTTCCAGAGGATCCTTCGCTTCCAGAAGATCCGCTGCTTCCAGAAGATCCTTCGCTTCCAGAGGAGCCGCTGCTTCCACCTGAAATAAAATACAAAGGATATTTTCAGTAAGATGCTAATATAAACAGATTTCTTCATAAAAGTACTTAAAGATACGATCTTTTTCACTTATTGGTTCGATAACAAAATAAGTCCTTGCAGCTTTCTGAGTTCCAGAACTTTCCTCTCTAATTTTTTATGTTTCACATGTGAAATATTTACCATAATAAGGCTCAGTTGTACCTGAATGTCCCCCTCCGTAGCCTCCACTTCCGTGGCTTCCACCTGTAGAAGATCCACCACTTCCGTGAGATCCGCCACTTCCGTGAGATCCGCCACTTCCGTGAGATCCACCACTTCCGTGAGATCCGCCACTTCCGTGAGATCCGCCACTTCCGTGAGAACCGCCACTTCCGTGAGAACCGCCGCTTCCAGAGGATCCGTCGCTTCCAGAGGATCCTTCGCTTCCAGAAGATCCGCTGCTTCCAGAGGATCCTTCGCTTCCAGAGGAGCCGCTGCTTCCACCTGAAATAAAATACAAAGGATATATTCAGTAAGACGCTAAGATAAACAGATTCCTTCATAAAAGTACTTAAAGATATGATCTTTATCACTTATAGGTTTGATAACAGAATAAGTCCTTGAAGCTTTCTGAGTTCCAGAACTTTTCTCTCAAATTTTTTATGTTTCACATGTGAAATATTTACCATGATAAGCCTCAGTTGTACCTGAATGTCCCCCTCCGTAGCCTCCACTTCCGTGGCTTCCACCTGTAGAAGATCCACCACTTCCGTGAGATCCACCACTTCCGTGAGATCCGCCACTTCCGTGAGATCCGCCACTTCCGTGAGAACCGCCACTTCCGTGAGAACCGCCGCTTCCAGAGGATCCGTCGCTTCCAGAGGATCCTTCGCTTCCAGAAGATCCGCTGCTTCCAGAGGATCCTTCGCTTCCAGAGGAGCCGCTGCTTCCACCTGAAATAAAATACAAAGGATATTTTCAGTAAGACGCTAAGATAAACAGATTCCTTCATAAAAGTACTTAAAGATATGATCTTTATCACTTATTGGTTCGATAACAGAATAAGTCCTTGAAGCTTTCTGAGTTTCAGAACTTTCCTCTCTAATTTTTTATGTCTCACATGTGAAATATTTACTATAATAAACCTCAGTTGTACCTGAATGTCCCCCTCCGTAGCCTCCACTTCCGTGGCTTCCACCTGTAGAAGATCCGCCACTTCCGTGAGATCCGCCACTTCCGTGAGATCCGCCACTTCCGTGAGATCCGCCACTTCCATGAGAACCGCCACTTCCGTGAGAACCGCTGCTTCCAGAGGATCCGTCGCTTCCAGAGGATTCTTCGCTTCCAGAAGATCCGCTGCTTCCAGAGGATCCTTCGCTTCCAGAGGAGCCGCTGCTTCCACCTGAAATAAAATACATAGGATATGTTCAGTAAGACGCTAAGATAAACAGATTCCTTCATAAAAGTAGTTAAAGATATGATCTTTATCACTTATTGGTTCGATAACAGAAAAAGTCCTTGAAGCTTTCTGAGTTCCAGAACTTTCCTCTCTAATTTTTTATGTTTCACATGTGAAATATTTACCATAATAAGCCTCAGTTGTACCTGAATGTCCCCCTCCGTAGCCTCCACTTCCGTGGCTTCCACCTGTAGAAGATCCAGATCCGCCACTTCCGTGAGATCCGCCACTTCCGTGAGAACCGCCACTTCCGTGAGATCCACCACTTCCGTGAGATCCGCCACTTCCGTGAGATCCGCCACTTCCGTGAGATCCGTCACTTCCAGAAGATCCGTCGCTTCCAGAGGATCCGTTGCTTCCAGATGATCCGCCAGTTCCAGAAGCTCCATCATTACAGTCGTCGTCGTCCTTATCATAACCACCTAAAATAAAATAGCTCTTGAAACAAAATTTTATACCTACATAAAAGTACTTGTACGAATAAAATTCTTTGTCTACGACTCTATGTAGTTATGTTTTATATATTATGAATGCGGCCATAAAGATGGTATTTTAGCCCTGTCTAAATAAAAAAAATACATTAACTACGTATTTTTAACTTTTAGAAACTTAAAAAGCTTTAGATCCAGCATCTAAAGAGTCTGTCTTTATCACCATTGCATTTTGTTTCAAGAAAAAGCTGTAGGTTTTTAAAAATACCCAACTCTGTGAATCTGGTTACGACAGATATTAAAACTATCCAAAAAACAGGAAATGGCTCCCACTCTATTTTCAAATTTGCGATTTTTAAAATGTTTGTAGATATTTTATTTTATATTGCTAACTTACCGTTATTTGCGTTTTGGTTTATATCACCTGTAATAAAGAAAACTAATAATAATATGTTTTCTATAAATTTTTGGTCATAATTTCAAGTATCAAAAGGCATTATCGTCGTAACAATCGATCGCCTTAAACACTAGCCATAATGTTTATACCTACGCCAAGTATTCAGTGCACTAACATTTATTGTGCTAAACACTATAAATAATCTATGTTTATGAATCAGGTTACGCACAAAATCTATTCCTAAAAATTTTAAGTCTAACGTTTCAGGCCGGTTATAAATCTACAAGCACTGTTCCGGGAGGCTTTATAGTCACGCGGGTTTCTGCACGCATGCGTGCCGCCCGCAACCTGTCGTTTCAGTACATGTTTTAGGTTCTTTTTATTGTCATGCGTGTCACACGCATGCGGGTTGCTTTGGAAACGCCGCATGCATGCGGGCAGAATCCCGCGTGACTGTAAAAGCGCTCTATCCTCCTATCCAGTGCTAATAGGGGGGGGGGACTATAGATTTTTGTTGTTTGTTCTGTAGTTGTTTTTGTTAATCTTTTCACATTCGTTTGTAATAAGATAGTATGCAACTAAACTAACTATAACTTTGTTGTTTACCCGAATTATGCAATAGCATGTAAGAATTTTATTTAAAAAAATGAGTTGGAGGGAGTTTCTTTAGGACCCGACGTTTCTTCTCTCTCCGCAAACACTTCCCGAAACGTTGGGTATACGAGTTCCGAGTGGTAGGAACTTCGTATTAGGTAGAAAAAATATGACGTTCTTAAAGTGTACAGACATACCTACTTCGAATAAATATTATTTCATTTCATTTCATTTCATTTCATTTGGTAAGCAAAGTTTATTTTATCATGCAATCCAGCATTCATTCAAGAATGTAATCAAAAACCCATGTACATGCAGTTTTCATATCAGTAGAACAGCTTCGAGTGTGAAAGAACGAAGCGCGCCTCCTCTTCACAGTCTCCAAATTTTAACTACCCTTGTCAGAGCGTTCAAAATTTTCGAGCTTACTTCGCTCGCTCCTGAATAATACTAGGTCTGCTCACGAAATGCTGTCTTTCAGGCGTGCATATGACCTCATGAAGTTACACAGCTCACTATTTTTGGGAATAATTCCGCATTTAGGAGGTTAGGATTATCAAATTTGTTGCAAATAACTGTTAAGAACTAAAGGCTTAAATGTACCTAACGGAAGGATAGTAAATTATAGGGTCTTAAAATGTTATGAGTTCAAATTATTATGAAAAAAAAATGACATCATAAACAGAGGTTAATTAATGATTACCGTTTGTGAAGATGATCCGTTCAATTTTTATATGAAATTTGTTATGACTTTGCAACTGTATGGCGACCGACGTTATTTCTCTAAGGACATCATTTCGAAAAATATTGTCACTATTTTAAACAAAAGTGTGTATTATATATTATTTTATATTTTATAGGGTTATCAATTATTCTATCTTATTAAAACTTAATACTCACCCTTTTGGCCAATGAGGCCTTTCTCTGAAAGGCAAAGAAAAATTAATTAATCGTTTTAAACGTATAATATTGTTAATAAACCATATCAACCCCACTGCTGGGGCAAGGCTCTCTTCGCATAGCTCGGGAAAGTTAGGCCATACTCCACACACGGGGGCCAAGTCCGGATTGGTGGAGGTTGTGGGGCTAGTGGCCAACCCCAGTGTCAGAAGTTTCAAGCCGTCTGCTTAAACATGGCTTAACTACTGCCATCTAGTAATAGCCACCGGCGGCGTGAAAGCTTAATATGCCTTGCGAAGTAAAAAAGGTGTGATAAATGCCCCTATGTGAAACCCGTCTCGGTTACAACAATAAGGGAAAAGCGTCTGTTTTGCACATTTTTTATGTTCATCAGCCAAAAGACCTCCACTGCTGGACAAAGGCATCCCAAGGATTCAGACCACCATCGGTCCACAAAGTGGTAGGCCACTATGCCTTCGGGTGTGCCACTCGAGAACTTTACTGCCCCAACGGCCATCTGTTCTACGAGCTATGTGCCCCACCCACTGCCACTTCATTTCAGCGATTCTGTGAGCTATGTCAGTTACTTTATTTCTCTTACGTATCTCTTCATTTCTGATTCGATCAAGTAGGGAAACTCAAAGCATATAACGCACCTAACGCACGCACGCGCCCTTTGGGTGACCTTGAGCCTTCTTATGAGGACCATTTCCGAGATATTTTAGCCTTGTTTAAATTAAATTTTTAGGCAAAAAAAAAAATCATTTACGGTCCGATTCCTCATCGCCAATTATTTATTTTTTAAAAGCCGTATCTTTTAAGGATATCAAATTCTGAGGAGTTGCTCACGGGTTATACAAAACCTTTAATTAAAAAAATATTATTTTACATTAATAACTTACTCTTGTTTTTTGCATTTTGCGTTAAACCACCTGCAGACAGAGAAAAATTATAATTAAAATATGGTTTTCTATTTAGTCCCATACAATTTTTCGTCATAATATTTTTTTATTTTGTGTGCAATAAAGAGTATTTATCTTATCTTACGTATCATGAAAAAATCAAAATAAAAATGTTTTTTATTTAAGTACCGAAATGTTGTACACATACTTTTAAATCGTATTTTTTTTTCTACCTAGAACAAAGTTCCTACCACGTCACTTGAGGCTATACAGGGTGTTACAAAACTCCCCCTAATGAATTAAGGGTGTTAAAGTGTGTCATGCAAGGAGTCCACTATAATATATTTTTTAACAAAACGTTAAACAAAAATTTTACGAAAACTAATTATTTTTAATCACAAATAAGAATATCGATAATGTAAGAACCACAGCACTATTGTATTCACCTGTCAGTTCATGATAGTACAGATAGTCGCGCTATGATAGGCTGCGTTCATAATGCCGCTGCGCTATGATTGGCGCGTTTGCGCGCGGGGTCATGACCACGATCAGATGATCGCTAGAGTTGGAAAATTGAAAATATCATATCGATATTTTCGAAGAAATTCGATAGACGATTTCTCCGAAACATGATCTGATGTAGCAAAAAGAAAAAGTACCCAAATTTTAAAATAATTCACAGTCCACGCCGTTTCAACCTTTAGGAGTAGTTTTGTAACACCCTGTATAACTGCCATAACAACGGATTCGGTCACAATTGTAGTCATGATGTTAAAAATACATCTTTAGTGTTTACCCGAAATTTGTAATAATATGTAAGAATTATATTTAAAAAAAAAACGTGTTGGAGGGAGTTTCTTTCAGACCCGACGTTTTTTCTCTCTCCGCAAATACGTCCCGACACGTTGGGTATACGAGTTCCGAGCGGTAGGAACTTCGTATTAGGTAGATAAAAAAATGACCTGCGAAAAGTGTACAATGCTACCTACTTTGAATAAACATATTTTGACTTTTACTCAGTAGTATAGGTACTAACATTTATTATCGCTATCACTGTTTTTTTTTATGTGATAGGTGGCAAGCGAGCAGATCACCTGATGGTAAGCGATTACCGCCGCCTATAGATACCCGCAACACCAGAGGAGTCACAAGTGCGTTGCCGACCTTTGACATGGGATGGGGGAATGGGGGGGAGGTTGCGCCTCAAGTACCTTCACTCACTCGGCGAAACACAACGAAAGCGTTGCTTCACGCCGGTTTTCTGTACTTGGTGGTGGTACTTAATAATGTTAATTCATATTTGTAAGCTAAATCTGGTGAAATGTGAGGGTCTTTATAAAGTTAACATCTTATAAGCATGTTTTATTCGAATAAATTTTCATTTAATTTAATTTCATTGTGTTGACAATTTTAGTGTATGTTTCACGAAGTACACGCAATAAATAATCATAAAACGACAACATTTTTCTCTTTTTGTTATTCTATAAAATGCGTATTTGCGTTGGGGAATCTTGGTAAGCCCGCTTCCATCTTCGGCATCATCATCACTTACCATCAGGTGAGATGATGCCATCTCATCAATTAAGGAAAAAAAACTCGAGTTTTTTTCTCTGTTAGGTTTTTATAGGCTGTAAGCATATGTATGATGCCTATGTCAACTGGATGACAGCTAATCAAAAAAAATTGTAATCTCGACCTGTGAGAAAGCCTTCTCATCCTATACAGCCTAACAAACAAAACATATATCTCGAGAAATAACCTCACATTTAACTATTGAAAAAATTATGTCGAGAAATATTTAACTTTAAAAAAAGTTGGTGTTTTATTTTTGCATATTCTACATTTGTTATCAACCCATTACGTCCCCACTGCAGGGGCACGGGTGTCTTCACATTTAATAATACATTATTGCAAAAATTAAAAATTCGTCAGTTAAGTAGAACTTATTAAGTTCTGATATATGTGATATTTAATGCAATCTTAGGTACTCACCGACTTGACCAATAACGCTTCCACCGCTTTTACCTGAAGAAAAAGAAAAAAATAATTAAACGTTCTTCAAAAACAACCAATATCATTCCTACTGCAGGGGCATGGATCTGCAGTAGGTATAGTTACGTAAAAAGAGCGCTGGCGGGCGTTCCGAGGGTGCACTCTGACAGCAACTGTTTTGTACCCTCTCTTTCACACTTACGCGATTTATATAATGCCATTCTGTTTTCAGAGTGAACTGTTGAGCCATCGGAACGCCGCCGGTCAGCGCTCTTTTTACGAGACGCGAACTATATGTATAACCACCTCGGCGCCATAATCCATCGTCACTGATTGTTTTTTTTTTTTTTTTTTTTTTATGTGATAAGGAAGGCAAACGAGCAAGTGGGTCACCTGATGGTAAGTGATCACCACTGCCCATAGACACCTGCAACCCCGGAGGGGATTGCAGATGCGTTGCCAACCTAGAGGGCTAAGATGAAATGCCTCTTGTGCCTGTAATTTCCTCGGCTGGAAGTAGTGGGGCTAGTGGCCAACCCCAGTGTTAGTTTACAAGCCACCTCAAAGGTGACTGCCATCTAGTAATAGCAACAGGTACTTACAGCCAATAGCGGCTCGAAACTTCTAAAACTGCGGCTGGCCACTAGTCTCACAACCTCCACCAATCCGGACTTAGCTCCCGTGTATGGAGTATGGGTCTTAACTTTCCTAGTTATGGAAAGAGACCCATGCCCCTGTAGTGGGGACTATATGAGTTTTAACGAAGCTAATAATAAAAGCGTGTTAATAAAAAAAAACAGGGCAATTTTTTTTATACCGAGAAATTTTTAAAATGCTTTTTTTCACTCTAAAAACATTTTGAAGGGTTGTATTTGTACATAATTAATCAGGTTTTTTACTTACCATCGTTATCTATAAAGAAAAATAATAATATTAATATACATACATGTAATATATCAATAACCTGACCATATTAAAAAAAAACCGACTGCATTAAAATGTAGGATTCGGTTTAGTTGGTGGCAGGGCATTTCTGAGCCCGCATGGCTAGCTACCATAATATTATCTCAGTCTTGCCGCCGAACATCAATGTTAACAGCGTAGATGTGTTCCGGCATGAAGATAAGATAGCCAGTTCCCCATTGCTTGGAGAATCTTGGTAAGCCCGCTTCCAACTTCGGCATCATCATCACTTACCATCAGGTGAGATGATGCCAAGGGCTTTACCAATTGAGGGTAAAAAAGTAGGGTAAAAATCTAAATAAAAGTATATTTAGGTATATTTATTTCAGTAGATGCTTTACAAATTCTTTTCAGTCGTCTTTTTTTCTACCTAGTACAAATTTTCTACCACGCTGAACTTGTACATACATATACAGTCGACTCTCGTTAATTCAAACCTCTCTATAATTCAAAGTTATCACGAGTTCCCTACAAAATCTCTTTATATTTCGAACTAAATCAATACATTTTTATGCACTTGGTAATTCGAACGAAAAAATCATTGCTTTATAACAAAATGACGCGTTAATTCGAACTGATCGGCGTCCAACACTCGACAATTCAAAGTTGCAGAGAGAAAGAGGTGGAAAGATTGTAAGTAGATTTTACTACAAGTTCAAACTTGTATCAACGTACGCGAGCCTTTGTTTTTGTTATGATTAGGTTGACTATTTGACACACATTTCTCACGAATTGGCCTGTTTAGTTATCATTCAGTTCTGTTACTCTTTGATATATAACCATTTGATATTTCAAACTCTCGATAATTCGTAATATTTTAAGAGTCCCTCGAGTTTCGAATTAACGAGAGTCGACTGTACACTCAACGTTTGGGAAATGTTTATGAAGCGAAAAGAAACGTGGAACCCAAAAAAAAAACTTTTCTGTTTTCCATACAAATTCTTGATATTCAGATTTAGTATAGGAAACTGAAAAAATCTAAGATCGGTTTTTTTTAATATTTTTCCTGTATTCTACAGTTACAAAACTACCCCTAATGGTTGAAACGGCATGGACTGTGAATCATTTTAAATTTTGGGTACTTTTTCTTTTTGCTGCATCAGTTCACGTTTCGAAAAAATCGTCTATCGAATTTCCTCAAAAATATCGATATGATATTTAAAAATTTCCAGCTCTAGCGATCATCTGGTTGCGGTCATGACCCCGCGCGCAAACGCGCCAATCATAGCGCAGCGGCATACAACCGCAGCCTATCATGGCGCGGCTATCTGTACTCCTATCATGAACTGGCAGGTGAATACAATAGTGCTGTGGTTCTACATAGTCGATAATCTTATTTATGATTAAAAGTAATTAGTTTTCGCAATTTTGTTAAAAAAAATCCAGTGGACTGCTTACATGACACACTTTAAGGTGGTTCGTTTTCCATACAAAAAACAATGCATATTTACTCCTTAGCTGCATGGTTATTTGACACCAAACTGGTTTGTTTGGTAATATTTGTGATATTTATTTTCGGGAATTGAATAAAAATTAAAATTTACTTAGTAGAAAGCACTGATTTTCAAGCGAATTCTTTAACTTAATTTACATGTGTATGCGTAAATATTTCCCTGTAACGACACAAAACACGTTGTTGCCAGTTAGCTGTTTCTGCGACGTTGCCGCTTTATCAACATCCATTTTTGATACTACCATTATTTAATTATAATCGAAAGCTAAGCTATGGTTCATAATGCGCTTACGTTACAATCTGCGCTTTTATGGATAAGTAGTCCTTCCTTAATATACGAAAGTGAGTAAATCGTTGACTGAATTGTAAATGAGGGGTCTATTAATAGCGTTTGCCATCGAATGTAACGTTTTTATTCATTTTTAACTAAATTTCCAAAAATAACAAATGGAAAACATTATGAACGGGTTGCATAGGTTACGCTTTGAAGTGAAATAATTAATCACTATTGCATTATTGGTTATTTTGAACCGCACGTCACTTCGAGAAGTCATTTGTCATTGTCAAATCAAAGTCAAACACAAAAACTTGACTTTTTGGCGGGAACTCGCGGCAAGAGTTTGTCATTTTTGTTTTATTATCCGAAAAAATAGATATCGTGGTTTTTAATGCATAATATTGATAGTGTATTGTTCAATAAAGTGCCATTTAAGTGTCTAATATGTAGGATAATGAAATAAAAGTGTGTAGACTGTGTTTCGAGTGCTCTCAAGATGTCCATGAAATCTTCATCAAAAGTGCTATCATTTTGTTGAAGAATAGAGAAAAAGTTAAAAACGACAGAAATTGATAAATGAGAACTCAAATGAAATAGAAAAATATTTAGAGAAGAGCCAAACTACGTAAGAATAGGCTGTATGGCCAGAGAAGCCTTTGCCTTTTCCTTGCAAAAGCAGGAAAGAACCAATCAAAAAAAAAAAAAAAAAAAACACAAAAACTTGTAACCACAACGTTTTTACGATATTTTTCATTTTGGTGTTTGGGAAATTTGAAACCGTTTAATATGACTCGCACATCTGTTGCGAGTTATAAAAAACATGTATTGTCTATTCAGGCCCGAGAAAAAGTCGAAAAAGAGTTCGTGCTGCTATTGCTATGAGTCGCCATCATAGAGACTCTTCAACATCGTAAGTCCACATTTTATTATCATAATATTACGTATATAAAAAACAAGTACTAAAGTTAGGTACCTAATTTTCAGTCGTAGTCAGGTGTGGGTTAAAAAACCAAAAATTGACAAAGAAAAATTGCAAACCGAGATTGCTGAAAGTTCAAGGTTAGTCATTGTACGTTCCTCTATTTTATATCTGATGAAGCAGATATAATTATATTTTCTATACTATTTATTTACTTTCCTTATCCTTTTTTTAGCCATGACATAGTCAAAACTTATGCAAGACCCACACACCATAATGCTCGTGCCAATACACAAAAGTGCTCTGATGGTAAACACGCCAACACGCCACAATCCCAACCATCAACAGTGACCAGTTCTGAATCTCTGGATATAAATTGGCCCAAACCTGATCCAGATTTATTAAGCCATGAATTGATAGTTGAAAAAACCACTACTGATAATTTAGATGGCCTTTCAGGCAATAGGATTGTGGATTTAAAACATGTGCTTCACTGGGCTTTTTCTCTGGAAAAACACAGAGCAAAATGTGTAAGTAGCACTATTGAGTTTGTTCGTGAGCTGCGAACAGGTTTCAACAGCATATTCATTTTTAAATGTAGTATGTGTGATAAGGAATTCAGAAAAAGCAATGAAGCTGATGGTGATGATAATTCACATGACTAATTGACTATTTCAGGTATGCAAGTGATGGAAAACATTTAATTTCCAAAACAGCCTCCTCTTTTTGCACGTAATAACCAAAACATTCAAACAGCGGTCAAGGAACGCAAGAATTTTCCTATTACTGAAATGAATGGTGTTTTGGAAATGAACAAAAAGCACAGTTACTATTACCAGGTACTACACAATAGTAAAACTATGATATATCAAACATAAATAAGTCATACATGTTAGAAAGGGTATTGAAAACATTTTTATTTCAGGTGCAGGGGCAGCTGAGGGTAACAAAAATGAAAAAATGTTTTTTCATTTGTTTTGTGTCACCCTTCGGTGCCAATAACGGTTATCGAGGTTCAAAGAACTGAACCTTTTATCAGACAAATGGTTCCAAAACTGGTTACATTTTTTAAAAATGCAGTTTTGCCAGAAATACTACTCAGACGAGTATCGCAGGGCGGTAAATGCTTAGATTGCATTCTTGAATAAATAAAATGACAGAAATTGGTTTGTTCATGATTATTTATTATTGTTTATATATATCTAATAAATATGGGTCTAACCTTTGCACTTTTTCAGAAACACCTTGCTGTCTCGAACTGGTCGTTCAATCACCTAGATCCCACATGGAAAAACCAGGAAGCACTAGCCAGACTTGGAAGAGAATGTTCTCAGATGAGACAGATATACATACATAGACATATACGAGTAGAATTATACACCTAGACACAGAGCAAACAAATTGCAAATCTCAGAAATATTTGCACTGGGTGGAGATTGAACTTACAACCCTCGGATCAGTAGTCAGGAGCGCTAACAAATGAACCATCATGTCAGTCTTCTGATCGTTTCACATTTAACCATTCTCGTAAAAAAATGCACATAAGTTCCGAAACACTCATTGGTGCACTGGCCAGAATTTGAACCCACGACCTCTGGTTAGGAGGATGGAGTCACTGACGCTTTTTTTTTCCAAATCAATATCTGTATAATTAAAACTGTATTTTACCCATGATTTTACATACCCATTCTAATAAATACTTTATTCAAATACAAAAAAATATTTTATTCCCTGCATTCCTATACATATAAGTCCCTGAACTTGCCTCCACCGAGACTTGGTCTTCGGCTAAGTTCATACGTAATGAAGCTAATAAAAAAAAAAAGTTTCCACATCAGGAGATTTGAACCCTCAATCCTCCGATAAGAATACCATTAGTACAACCACTACGCTAAGCTTCGATTCATAGTAATGGATAAAATTTACGTACAGTACAACAGCAAAGAATCGTATGCATGTGTGAGTGTCAGCAGCAAAACAGTATGACAGAAAATTTAACGCAGTAATTAAACATTCTCCAAATGGTTTATAAATATATTGTCAGATAATACACTTCATTTATGGCTAAATATTTCGTGAAAACTATTTTTATGATAAATAAAGCAAAGATGATTCAATGAAAAAATAAAATGTTATAATTTGTGGAAGTGGCGCCATCTAGTTTCTTTGATAGGCCTAGCGGACTTTAACGTTTCACCTTAACACCCTTAATTCATTAGGGGTAGTTTTGTAACATATACAGGATATTTGATTCTGAGTAACCCCTTCAAATTTCAAACGCACTTTTTAACACCCTGTATAAAGTTTCATTACGTTGTTTTTATTTTGTTATCTACTTACCATCGCAATCGGAGAGAATAGGGTTGCACAGGGCAAAACCCACCTAAAAAAAAAAGAAAAAAATGCTCAATAAAATGTAATGAATGACACAATATTTAATCGCCTCGCGTCGGTCGCGAGTTCGATATCCGGCGGGGTACAGCTTTAAAGGACTTGGATTGATTGGTGGTGGGGCATTTTCTGAGCCCGTCTGGCTAGCTACCACCAATCATCATGTCATCTAAGTCTTGCCGCCTAACATCAATGTTAAAAGTATTAATGTGTTCCAGCATGGAGATGAGCTAGCCAGTTCTCCATTGCGTTGGGGAATCTTCGTAAGCTCGCTTCCATTTCAATTTCAATTTCCATCTTTCGGCATCATCACCATTTACCATCAGGTGAGAGACTGCCAAGGGCTTACCACCAATTGTGAATAAAAAAACCGACCCTAACCAAGAAATCTGTAGTCATTTCATGAAAAAAAAATTAAATAAAAAAAATCAACTTAGAAATCAGATTCGTCGTATAAAAAGTTCGAAATTCGGCATCTCAGAAAAGTTACAAAGGAGAAAATAAATACAATATGTTAAAATTGAGAAAGAGAAATGTGAAAATAATTCAAAATTCTTCACTTATGTCAATAATTAATTATTTTTTAAAACAAAATACCAAACAAAAGATTTAATTAAAATTAAATGTTAAAGATTGCAAGATAAATAACAATGAAACGCTAGACAAAACTGTAGAAAAAAAAAATAGTACTACCTACTCATTAAGTGAACTACAATATTTTTCCATAGGAAATCCTATCCTATACTAAGTTGAGCAAATATATTATTGACATTCCCTACAAAACAAATCGACTGATTACAATTAAAATTGAAATTAATTTGAAATTTAAATAATGATAATTCTAATGGAAAATATTTATTTTTTTCTCTGGTAAATGTTATTCCGTTTTTCATGAGTTTATGAAAAATGCACTATCGGTTTCCGCTGGTTTTTAAATAAACGTAGGTATGTTTTTCCACACAAATCGTTCATAGTTGACCGATTAATTACGATCAAAATAAATTTCGTTGAAGAATTGAAAACCCCGATTTTTTATAATAATGTAAAAAGTAACTAAATATTTTATAATTTTTATTTTTTATTAATAAAAACATAAAATAAGTAATTAATAAATTGATTAAGATTTTTAATAATGTACCAGATACTATAACAAATCTACCCTTAACTATTTAAAAAAAAAGTTATTTCATTGGCTGTTAGAGCGTAACTTTTACAGTGTCAAAGAACTTCTTGACGGAAACCTTAATAATCTATTATAAAGTATTTATCTTTTGACATATTTTGAAAATAATAATTTATTATTGAATAATTTGGCATGTAATTTAACAATATTTATAATGTAATACAATTATTAAATAATGTATTGATTTGAATGTAGAACTTATAAGTAAGCTTAGTAATTTGTTTTTGTCTGTGATGAATTGTTTTCTAATGTTTGCATGCTATTATAATAGTAACAGTTGTATCAGGTGATTCCTTATGCTTTGTTATCTTGCATTTTTGTATCTTACCCTGTACAGAGCAAATAAATGAATTATTATGAATTAATAAATTGATTGTTCTTTATTACAATATACTCGTAATCAAAACGTAAATCTGTATTTAAAAAAATGATGAAACTAAAATTAGTATTTTGACTTAATTAATTATTTTTGGAAAATAAAACATGGTCTCACCAAGCACAGGAGAATCAGTGCGGTCTTCATGTTGGATGCGAAGACGACAGTGCCAAAATGTGCGCATACGCAGTGCAGCCGCCGCTTTTATACCAAAAAGTACTGATAGTCGAACTATTTACACTGTAACGATTCGAAGAATTATATGTATACTCGCTTCTGCCCGCAATTTCGTCTACGTAATAAGTTCCCCATTGCGTTGGGGAATCTTGGTAAGCCCGCTTCTATCTTCGGCTTCATCATCACTTACCATCAGGTGAGATGATGCCAAGGGTTTACCAATTCCTTAGATACGGTACAGTTTTTTTGGAGCTGCTCAACGATATGGCCAGTAATTTCAATCTGAAATGAAATGAAATGAATTTGGCCACGACATATGTAATCCATAACTTGAGAAATGATTGGTTTGCAATACGAACTTTCATCCCCTATTTCACCCCTGTTCTAGTATTATTTTCATGACAAAAAGAAGCCTATGTCCTTTTACAATGTCCCATCTATATCTATACCAAATTTTATCAAAATTAGTTCAGCGGTTTAGGTGTGGAAACGTTACAGACAGACAGAGTTACGCTCGCGTTTATAATATTATATAATATATAAATATTTATTTGGATATAGTAAAATTAAATTATTTCGCGTGTTTGCACAACTGACATTACCTACCAGAAAAATAAAAGTTTCCGAGAGCAAATATGTCGGTTGTAAAGGTGGTAACAAAAATACTGTATTTAAAAAAGTTAAGTAAGTACTTACCTGAAATTCATTAATTAATAATATTTTGTCTTTTATTCTTTTTTAATTGCATTGTAGGTGTTTACTTTTTATGTTCGCATTTCGTGAACATTTTATTGTTTAACAAGATATTGTAGGATGGCTTCAAGGACTGCGGAAGTATTTCGTCACGGGGGGGGGGGGGGGGCGGCAAACTTCTTTGGTCACTCCGTGGAGAAGCTCTTTCACCTAAGAAACATCTGGATTTTAGGGGGTGGGGGGCATTTGGCCCACTCTGCCCCCCACTTCCGCGTATGACACTGAAACACACTTTCCGAAAGGAAATTTTATTCAAATTGTAAAAAAAATGACTCCCCATACAATGTTTGCTTGCCAGTTATAATAATATCCGGGACAAACCACACACGGTTGTAGGGACACCTACATATTTTTAATTATTCAACTACCTGTAAATATGTGATTTTGTGTTCTCGTAGTTTAATTCTTCACCAATTGTGAAACTCAAATATTATATATTAGTCAGGCAGACAAAACCAATAAATATTCAAAATCTTGGATACTGTACCACGGTACAATTCGAACGAAGAAATCTCTTTTATTTCACCTCTCCACCGATCGCATATGATCTATATTGGATCAACACACACATCCAATAACTGGTGACCCCCAAGCTGAATACAAACAGCGCACCTTCAGCCAACCGGCAGAGCAAGTCTGATCAAAGTCATGTCTGAAGAGACGAAGACCAATGTCGCCGCTCCATTTCCAGTAGCGTTCCAAACCGATGCAGTCTCCGTACACTCGCGTCTTCTACCGTTCTGGCGCGAACTACCCAGCATATGGTTCATACAATTTGAATCTGTGATTGACCCACTGAAGACATCGGATGACCAAAAATTCAGATACCTACTTCAACAGTTGCAGTCGCAAGATCTTCGACATATCACTGACATTCTCCGATCACCACCGAGTTCGAACAAATATGAAATGGTCAAACAACGCCTCATATCTGTCTATGAGCAATCCTCTGTCCAGAACTTTCAACGTCTAGTCAGTGGTCTTGAGCTTGGTGACCAGAAACCGTCCCAGCTCCTTCGACAGATGCGTGATCTGGGCGCTGACATGATCACTGAAGAAGGTCTCAAAGTGGAATGGTTGAAACAAATGCCTTCTAACGTTCGAGCCGTTTTAGCAGTAAACTCCGAATCGTCACTGGACACCCTTTCTACAATGGCTGACAAAATGCTCGAGTTTACGCCTACCACACATCTTGCACCCGTTACGATGTCTCAGCACTCATCTGAAGACAGTGCAATCAGTATCCTAACCAAGCAGATGGCAGAACTCACTTACAAGATCGAAGAATTAGACAGAAGACATCGCTCACGCTCTCACACCCGTTCACAGAGCTACCGCCGAGCAAGTTCACATTCTCGTTCACGATCAAATCATAACTATCATAACAGACACAATCAGAACCGCCAATTCAAATCACCTGACAACGGGATATGCTACTACCACAACAAATTCGGCAAAAACGCAAATCGTTGCAAAACGCCTTGTAACTGGAAGCCGTCGGAAAACTAGATACTACACCGGTTACGGCGGGTATCGGTGTTAGTATGGGAAACCGCCTTTGTGTCATTGACAGGCTAACCGAAGAAAAGTACCTGATAGACACTGGCGCTGAAATTTCAGTACTGGCTGCTCGAGGAAAAAGAACACTCGACAATTCAAATGGCTACAAACTTTACGCCGCTAATAGCACGCCTATTAACACATATGGAGAAAAGTCAACAGTACTCAACCTTGGATTACGACGCAGTTTTAGATGGTCAATCGTCATTGCTGAAGTCAAGATGTCCATCTTAGGAGCCGATTTTCTCAACCACGGGTGTGAGAACCAACCACAAATTGTTAGTCGACATTCACAACAAGAAGCTGATCGACCGTACAACAAGCCTCTCCGTAAACACACTCTCAGTCACAACTGACCAGCAGTCGCTTTACACTCTAGCTAAGGAACATCCTTACTATGATATACTGAAAGACTTCCCAAATGTACTTAGACCCTTGTCATTTAAGGAGCCATCCAAACACAACGTTGTTCACCACATTGAAACCACAGGTCAACCACTATTTTCGAGAGCAAGACCTCTAGCGCCTGACAAATATAAGGCTGCTAAAAAGAAGAGTTTAGCAAACTAGTGGAACTGGGAATCTGTCAACCTTCTAAGAGCCCATGGGCAAATCCACTCCATATCGTGAAGAAAAAAGACGGTAGCATGAGAATGTGTGGAGACTATCGACGCCTCAATTCGGTAACACTACCAGATCGTTACCCCATCCCTCGCATTCAAGACTTCACTTACAAACTTCATGGAATGAGGGTATTTTCAAAACTCGACTTGAAAAGTGCATACTACTGGATACCTGTAGAAAATCCAGAGAAAACAGCGATTATAACCCCATTCGGACTATTCGAATTCCGCTGCATGCCCTTTGGCCTAAGAAACGCTAGTCAAACTTTCCAGCGTTTCATGCACGAAGTTTTAAGAGATATCGAAGGATGTTTTTCTTATGTTGATGACATTCTTTTGTTCTCGAAAGATGAAGAATCCCACAAACAAGTACTCAAGCAGGTACTGGAACGCTTAAACAAGTACGGCTTAGCTGTAAACATCAGCAAATGCGAGTTTGCCCAAACTGAGATAGAATTCCTCGGTTACAAAGTGACCTCTGAAGGCATATCTCCAACTAAAGAGCGCATAGAAATCATCTCAAACTACAAAAAGCCAGAAAACATACAAGAACTTCGTCGCTTTTTAGGAATGCTCAACTTCTACAGAGATTGTTTGCCACATCAAGCACAGTTACAGAACGAACTGAACAAATATCTTCACAACACTAAAAAGAATGACAAAACAGTCATCTCATGGACTTCAGAAGCAGAAAAAGCATTTGAAAATTGCCGCCAAAGCATTTTACAAGCAACTACTCTGTCTCACCCGATGCTCAGTGCAACGCTCTGTATAATGACTGACGCTTCAGATCATAGCGTTGGTGGAGTTTTACACCAGAAAGTTAAAAACAAATTGATGCCACTGGCATTCTTTTCAAAAGCAATGAGCGAAACACAAAGACGTTACAGTACGTATGATCGCGAATTATTAGCGATATACTTATCTGTCAAACATTTCAGACGACTTATTGAGGGTAATGACAACGTCATTGTATATACTGATCATAAACCCTTAACTCATGCCTTAACCAAGGTACCAAGTGACAGCGACACCTTTCGTCGTGAGCGACAGCTCAGCTTCATCAGTCAGTTTTGCACAAAAATCGAGTATCTACAAGGCCAGAAAAACGCCGTAGCTGATTGGCTCTCCAGAATAGAAGAAATCAATTGCCCAACTACAATTGACTTCCAACAACTAGGAAATCGCCAAAATGAAGACACAGAATTGAAACAATTAAGAAGCAAACCAAATTTGAAGTTCGGTCAAATCACACTACCTGATATCTCTATACCAATAACATGCGAGATGTCTACCCGCAATCCTCGACCATATTTACCAAAAACATATCGTTACGCAGTATTCAAGGCTCAACACGATATTTGTCATGCGGGTACTCGAACAACAAGAAAACAAATCGCTTCAAAATACTTTTGGCCAGGTATGAACAAAGATGTGGGAACATGGACCAAGAATTGCATCGCATGTCAAAAAGCAAAAGTACATCGACATACAATACCACCTGCAGGAACCTTTCCAGACTCAACTCGATTCGAACATATTCACATCGATATAATTGGCCCATTACCAATTTCTAACGGTTATCAATACTGTGTCACAATAGTCGACCGTTTCACAAAATGACCCGAAGCAGTTCCTGTATGCGAAATCACTGCAGAAACAGTAGCAAGAGCTCTTTACGAAAGCTGGATAGTACGTTTCGGATGCCCAATACGTATAACTACCGATCAAGGCAGACAGTTTGAATCAAACTTGTTTAACTGCCTACTTAAAAAGTTTGGTATACAAAGAATACCAACAACTGCATATCACCCACAATCAAACGGAAAAGTAGAACGTTTTCACCGAACACTTAAAGCAGCTTTAATGACCAGAGACTCAAAACACAGCTGGTCCGAAGAATTACCCACAGTACTTTTTGGTCTCCGAACAACACTTCGCAAAGAAAACAACCTGAGTCCTTGTTTATTAACATATGGAACACAGTTACGCATACCTTCCGATTTTTTTGTACCTACAAAGTCGAAAATCGAAGATGCAGAATTCGTAAAAAATCTCGCAAACACAATGAGCTCTCTAATACCCACACAAAGGAAAGACTCAGAAAAGGAAATATTCATAAACAAAGATTTGAAAACATGCACACACGTATTCGTGCGAACAGATCTTGTCAGAAAACCCCTAACTCCTCCGTACGAAGGCCCGTTTGAAGTTCTTCAAAAATCAGAAAAATTCTTTCAAGTTCAACTACCAAACAGAACAGCATTCATATCTCTGGATAGATTGAAACCAGCCTACATACTTAACGAAGATGATATCGCAACTACTAATATCTCAAACAAAGATAATAATATCACAACAAAATCTGGCAGAGTTAGTAAACGAACAGTTCGATATCAAGGTGAGACTTGAGGGTACCAAACACAAAAAAATGAGGGTAGATAAAAAAAACAAAAAAAAACGACGTGACGTGCCTGGGAATCTGATATTTTTTGCAAACAAACTACCTACCTCATGCATTAATGCAATCACAAGCATCATGCCAAGCACCCAAGGCAACCATCAAGCATTCATGCAACCTCCACCTCATCATCCAACTAACTACATGCAAAAATAATACGACTGCTTATCCATGCACAAGTCGTATTTGGGAAAATTAAAACAACAAGGGATCAAATTTATTTACACAATGAAAACAACTGAAAATCAACTTTATTTGCGCAGTCGAACTGATCGTTTAGAAACTGAAGAACAGACGACGATAGTCGTTAGAAACCAGTGACAGACGAATCGTCGCATAGAAACTAGTAAGGCACGGCGATGGGAACTTCCAATCCATATCTTCAGTCTTCACTACACGAAGTACGCCTCGAGTCGAGATCAACCGGCCTCCTCGATGCCTCCGCTTCTGATGCGATGACCTCCTCGGCGAAACAGAACGCGATTCCTTTTTTTTTTTTTTTTTTTTTTTTTTTTTTTTTTTCGATAGGACATGTTTGTTGTTGGCCGTTGGGCCTTTACAACTTCACCGGACAGGGAAGGCGAGTACGTAGGGTACTCAGCCTAAGCAAAAAGATGCAACTGCCTAAGGGCGCCCAGGTGGGCACGGACCTCGGCTTAGGACGTTGCTTGGACGGGGAGGATCGGAGAGAATCGGCCCGGTATGTGCCGATAGCGCTGGTAGGCGCGAGAAGCGGGGGGACGCCGCCCTCGCCGGCGAGGGCAGTATGTCGGTGTGGTGTTACTCTGTGGTTGGGGCGGGGGGGTCATGGCTGCTACGGCTAGCGTGATAGGATCATCGGGATCCTCGAGTACGTGCCGGGGGCGTCGGATCACGCGTATGGGATTCGCGGGGAGGTCGTAAACTGCGGAGCTTACGAATAGGGGGTTGGGGTGATGGGGGGCGGAGTCGAAGTAGCGTTTTGACGCTTGCTTCAGGTATTGAGCTATGGTGGGAAGCTCTAGATCGCAATGGAGATTTTCATTGCGCACGAACCATGGGGCGCCCGTGGCTCGGCGCATGAAGCGGTTTTGGATGACCTGAAGTCGGTGGATGAGACTGGGCTTTGTATGGGCGAACGCTACGCCGGCGTAGGTGAGAATGGGACGGATGCAAGTTTTGTAAAGTGTCACCTTATTTCTAAGGGACATTTTACTTTTCTTGTTCGTGAGGGGGTAGAGACGGCCTAAAACAAAGGCTGCTTTGTTTCGGACTCGTTTGATGTGGTCTTTGAACGTCAGTCGGTCGTCTAGGGTGACGCCTAGATATTTGACAGAGCGTTCCCACGGGATGGGGCGATCGAACAGTTTAATGCTGCGATCGATGGGATTGGTCTCGGTACTGAGCCGTTTGAATGAAAAGAGCATGGCTGCACTTTTCTCGGGGTTCACTTCGATCCTCCAGTTCCTAAACCATTTGCCCAGGGCACTGGCAGAGGATTGGAGGTTTCGAAGGATGAGGCCCGCTGAGCGGCTGGATAGATAGAGGGCTGTGTCATCTGCGAAAAGCGCAAGGTTGACATTTGGGAATCGCGGCATGTCGCTCATGTAGAGCGAGAAGAGTGTGGGGGCTAGAACGGAACCCTGGGGGACTCCGGCTCTGATGGGTCGGGGGGACGAGTAGACTCCTTCTATGCGATAGCGAAAGCTCCGATTCGTGAGGAAGTCTCGTAGTATGAGTACGAGCCGGTCTGGCAGTCCCAGCTGATATAGTTTGTATATCAACCCGTTGTGCCAGACTTTATCGAAAGCTTTCGCCACATCAAAGAAGAGAGCTCCTGTGAACTGTCTGCGGGCGAAGCCGCTTATAATGTGCTCCGTTATGCGGTGCACCTGTTGGACGCACGAGTGTCTGGCTCTGAAGCCAAACTGCTCGTCTGGTAGAAGGCCTTTGGACTGGACAATGTCCTTTAGGCGGGCGAGGAGAATGCGTTCGTACAGTTTACCCAGGGCCTTGAGGAGGCTTATGGGTCTGTAGCTGGAGGGTTCAGAGCGGGGCTTATTGGATTTGTGGAAGCCTATGACGTCTGCACTTTTCCACGTGTCGGGAAATGTGCAGTTGTCGATGGCTGCATTGAAGATGCACGCTAGAAGAGCAATGAGATTCGGGGAGAAGTACTTGAGTACTTTGTTGGTGATGCCGTCAGAGCCGGGGGCCTTCCGGGGTTTGAGCTGTTTAATGGCCTTCTCTACTTCACACGGGGTGACTGGGGCAAGAGACTCGGTCGGGGGGAGGGCTACTCGCCGTTCGACTTCCTCATCCACCTTCTGTAGCTGGATGGGCTCGATTGGGAGTGTACTGGGGGAGCATTGGGCCTCTAGGCTGTCGGCCAGGCACTCGGCCTTTTCGGAGTCGTCAAAGGCATCCGGAAGGTTGGGGCGTTTGAGAGGGGGCATGGGGGACTCGACATCCTTCTTGAGGGCTCTCGCCAAGCTCCAATACGCGACGTGAGATGGCGAGATTCCCCTAAGAAGTTCATCCCAACGGGTCTGCTGCAGCTCCTGCATGGTCTGCTTTACGTCCCTCTGTAAAGCTCGCATGCGAGTGCGGTTTTCCTCGTTTGGGAAGCTGTCGTAGGCACGGATGGCTGCATTTCTTGCGGTCAGCAGCGACCTCGCGTCTTCCGGCAGTCTCCAGCGGTGCTGGGGCAGCACTGGAACCTGCCGGGAGCAGTCTTTTACGACTGATTGAGTGTGGCTGCTGAGGGCATCGATTGCGCATCGGACGTCATCTAAAGACTTAATGTCGTCGGGTATGTTGTCAAGGTCCGGTGAACTGGTAGCTTTGAGTTTGTCCTCAAGGCTGTCCCAGTCAACTATCGTCTTGGTGGGCGGGGCCGTGGGGGTTGGGGGACCTAATTGTAACAGGACCGGCCGGTGGTCGGAACACAGAGTTTGAAGCACTTCTATCGAGCACAACTGAAGGTTGATGTTCTTTAGAAGTGCTATGTCTAGAATGTCTGGGGTGTGATTGACATTGTACGGAAAGTGAGTGGGGGTCATTGGGGCAATGATGTCGAAGTTGAGTCGGTCAGCGAGTCTGTCAAGGGCTCTACCTCTGGTATTGGTGGATACGCAATTCCACCGTTCGTGTTTGCTATTTAGGTCGCCAGCCAGAATGACTGCGCCTCCTAGATTGAGAAGGGCCTCGATGTCGCTTCCGAGTAGTGGTTTGTCGCCACTACAAGGGAGATAGACTGAAGCTAGGGTAATGGGTTGGTGGCCGGTCATGGCTAGCCGACAGACAGAGGCCTCAATGCTCGTGAGAGGGGGGGTGTCGATGGGTATACAGTGCAAGGACCTTTTGTAATAGATGAGAGTGCCGCCCTTTGCGGAGTTCACTCTATCGTTACGCACTAAATCGTAGTTGGGGATTTTAGGCCCGCGAGTGCAAGGTTTAAGGTGTGTTTCTTGCACTAGTAAGACATCGATTTGGTGTTCGCGAAGGAAATCTATGATTTGCCAACGCTGGGGGAGGATACCGTCTGCATTATAGAATGCGACGGTAATAGATCGGGGCTTGAGTCTACCTTTGGAGGGGTTTAAATCCATTATGGAGAATTAACATTGAACTCCGAGATGGCTGCGATGAGTCGCGAATGCTTAAGCATTGCTATGCAACGCTGTTCAGTGTTATGCTGGGTTGCTCTGAGCTCCCTAGCCAGGTCGCGGACCTGCTCCATGTTAATGGCGCTGGCAAAGCGGATGACAAGGCTAAGATCGTCTTCCTCCACCGTGTCTGGGACAGGCGCTGGAGGGGAGACCTTAGGGGGAAGGGGCGCTTTGCTAATCTTAGCTGGTTTGGTGGGGGGCTTGGGGGTCGGCTTGAATGCCGTGGGCATGGAAACTGGAGTTTCCATGAGTGGAGGTGGTGAAGCCAAGACTGCTTGGCTTCTCCAGGCGGGTTGCAGCTCCTGGGAGGCTGCGATGTTAGGGGTGAAGGCGGGTGTTTTGGTCGGACGTAGAGGTGGGAAATCCTCAGTACGTGGGACAGCGCGGCGTGCGGGCCGGGGTTCCGAGGCAGAGGGCGCGGGGCCTTTTTTGCCAGGCCTACGACTAGCGCGTGGTGCCTTGGGGCATCCGCGGTAGTTCGCTGGATGTCCCAGGGCACCGCAGAGTACGCAACCAGGGGGTTCCGTACACTCGCTCTTGTCTTTGGGGCGGGGGCAGTCAGGGGTGCCGTGATTGCCTAGGCATTTAACGCACCTAGGCTTGGCGTAGCAATTTCTGGCCGAGTGGCCATAGAGTTGGCATCTATGGCACTGGCCAGGGGGACCTTTTTTGTGGGGCATCTCGATTCGTATGCCGGATAGCCGGCATACGGTAGTGAGCGTGTTGATGATACGCTTTCCGGCGGGGGACAAGTCTAGTGTGACCAGCACTAGGTCAAAGGGGGCTTTTGTCTTGCCGCTATGCATGCGGTGGACCTCGTGGGCGGGGTATCCTTGGGACTTAAGGTCCTCAAGGATGTCGTTGGAGTTAAGCTCCTTTGGGACACCTCTGATGACGACGCGCAGAATGCGCTCGTCCTCGAGGGCGTAGGTATGAAAGCCGATGCGTTCGGCTTTCAGGACGGTCGTGAGGCGACGATGGTCGTTGGGAGTGGGGACTTGGACCTTGATCCCTTGTTGGGTGGTCCGAGCAGAGGTGAACGCGATTTTGCGTTCGTTAAGAAGAAATGAAACATTGTTCCATTTCTCCTTGTCCTGAATGAAGAGGGGCGGGGGGCGTTCGATGCGGGGGGGTTGAGATGCGGGAGGGGCAGATTGGGAGGACTCCTGGTCAGAGTGCTCGGGTGGGGGGGTCGTCACTGAGGTCGCAGCGGTGGCGGCCTTTTTGGACGTTTTTGTGGGTACGGGGACTTTGCGCTTCCTCTTCTTTGAGTTTTTGGAGTCGACGGTCGTAAAGCCGTCGCCGTCCTCACTCTTCGAAGAGGAAGATATGCGGTCTTGGACTTGGTAGTCCATGGGGGTAGTCGCGGGGCCAGGGGTTGGTGGACGTGAAGCCACCGCCAGAGGTGAAGCCTCTTCGGTTGGCTCGGGCGAGAGGGGAGAGTCGCGGCGGTTTAGGGCGGGCAGCAGAGCGACCATGACCTCGGGTGGGATGCTCAGAAGGAGCTGATCGAGAAACCCGGGTTTCTCGTATATGAGGCGGAGGGCCTCTTGGTGGGCGGGGGACAGCTCTGGGTTGGAGGTCCCAGAGGTGTGTGCGGGTTGGTGGGTACCTAGGGTGTCCATCCTATGTGTGGTGTGTAGTGTGCCGTCAGTAAATCTTATTGTACTGACGGGTGAGTGCCTAGGTCCCTAGCAGCCTGAGACGCAGAGGGTAGTAGTGAACCGAAGCTCAAGCTACGCCCAAACAACGTTACAGGAATGGATGGTAGGGAAGGGCAAGGGTGGGAGGGAGATGACTGGCGTCGGCTAGGAGACCCCCCAAGGCCGGTGGTTCCAGTCCCATCCGCTGTTTACGTTTCCCAGAAGGGGAACCGCGAGCGCACGGGGCACGCTCTACCTAGCTTCGTTGGCACCGTTAAGTATCCACTAGGTAACCACTAAAGCGTGGATTTACAAAAGACAGGACGGATCCCGTTAGAAACAGGCCTGGCCGCGCAGTGAAAACTACACTCGGTTCGGCTGGGAGCGGTTCGATGACACGGTGCACGTAGGCAGCGGCGACGGCAGGGGCGACGACAGCGAGCAGGAGCGGAGCGCGGCGCGAGACGTCCGACCGGGGCGGCGAACGAGAGCGAACTGTGAACGCGATTCCGCACGCTGCGCCGTATATATGCAACGACCGGTCGGCCGATGACGCGCAATGCACACTGCACCGCGCGCCGCCCACCGCACCGCTTTCCGCTCCCACCCCGCTGCTACCACCGCGCCGCCGACACACTGCGTCGAGCATTTACAGCGCACTGCTAATATGCGGTCTGCAACTATTTACTAGCGCACCGCGCGCGTTAAACTCTTTTATACTGTTGTAATCATTTTTTATCTATGTTCATCTCTTAGTTGTAAAACTTTATGATATTTTCAGTTGTTCATTAGAGGGGGGAGTACTGTAGGGACACCTACATATTTTTAATTATTCAACTACCTGTAAATATGTGATTTTGTGTTCTCGTAGTTTAATTCTTCACCAATGGTGAAACTCAAATATTATATATTAGTCAGGCAGACAAAACCAATAAATATTCAAAATCTTGGATACTGTACCACGGTACAATTCGAACGAAGAAATCTCTTTTATTTCACCTCTCCACCGATCGCATATGATCTATATTGGATCAACACACACATCCAATACGGTCATCTGGCCCCAAACTAGGATTCCCTGTATCTTGGGAACCAGAGACTGATACACATACACATACACAGTTGATCAAATACTAGTTGTATTTTTTTTATTCCTTCGAGAAAGTTCTATAGGGCCTATGGAGAAGGGTTATCATATCAGTGCCTTGCCGATCCTTGAGAGAGATGAAATGCCTTCTTATGCCGGTGGATGCGCTGGCTATCTCGCACCCGCCGGCACAGCGCGCTGCTGGCAGCAGGTGTACAGCGAGCAGCGGTACCCACCCAGTCGGACCTTGCATTATAAGGTTTTATCACAACTAGCACTAAGAGTGTATTTATAGGCATGCGTGCCGCCCGCAACCTATCGTTTCAGTACATTTTTAGGTCTCGTTTATTGTCATGCATGACACATGCATCCGGGTCGCTTTGGAAACGCCGCAAGCATGTGGGCACGGCCCGCATACGTGCAGAAACCCGCGTGGCTATAAAGGCGCTCTAATTATCACCTACTTTGAAGCTAACACACACACACACACACAACGAGCAAACAACCAGTGTTATGCAGGGTCTTCTGCAGCTTGTTGTGTTCCGACAGGTGGCGCGAGGTACTACACTGGTGGACTAAAAAATCGACACAAGATTTGTTGCTCGACTTTTGAAAAAATAACTCAGTCTACAAAACTGCTAAACACTAAACAGTAAAAGCAAAAAACTAGAAAACCATCAAACTAAAATCATGAACAGTAAACACACAGTTTTTGAACTTTTGGTTTAGTTTTATTTTGCTAGATTGAGTTAATTCTCCAAAAGTCGTGCATGAAACTTTGAGTCGATTTTTTTGTCCATAAGTATATAAGCCAGCGTAATTACCAGCATGAAAGCCATTCCATCTTAACCCTCAAGTATCGGCAAAGCACTGATAATCTTTCTGGTGTTATAGATGCTTATAGGTGGTGGATGCCACTTTCCATCAGGTTCCACTTATAGGTGGTGGGCCTTCAGCCTTTTTTCATCTCACACAATAAATAAACAAATGAAATGAAAATATTTTATTCGAAGTAGGTAGCAGTGTACACTTTTCGAACTTCATTCTTTTATCTACCTAATACGAGGTTCCTACCACTCGGAACTCGTATACCCGCCGTTTCGGGAAGTGTTTGCGGAGTGAGAAGAAACGGCGGGCCCTTAAGAAATTCCAAAAACCAATGACAAGAGCAGGCCAGTTCACACGGACAGCACCCGATCACGAGTATAACGCGAGAGTCAGCAATCGCTCCCCTCAACAATATTTGAGGAAAGGGAACGACCCGGCTATCGGCTATAACTCAGGAAGGTTAGATCATACTCCACACACGAGGGCCAAGTCCGGATTGGTGGAGGTTGTGGGGCTAGTGGCCAACCCCAATGGCAGAAGTTTTCAAGCCGCCTTCGCCTATAAGGCCTCCGAAATAAACTGATTATTACAGAAATAGAGGAGAATATAATGCTTATATTTGAGGGAGGCCTTTGTCCAGCAGTGGACGTCTTTTATATAATAAATGTTTGCACAATGTTAAGAGATCGAAATCACGACCGAATCTACGAAATCAGCCAAATTAATATGATAAAAAAATCTTGGCAATAAATTCACCCTTATGAAAGTCTTACTAGTAAATATTTTATGATTATTCAACTGCACAAGCGTTTATTATTTTCGTTTTACATGTAACACAGAACGCCATTGTCTGGGACATGTATTATATGTATGTAAATCAGTTTCTTTGTTAATTTTGATAGGTAGCATTGATAATATAAGGGTGTAACAGAAGTGTGTGACAATACTTCAAGGTTGGTTTTTACCCATCAAACTGAACAACTTTTGTTCTACAACTTTGTTGAAATCGCAAAAAATTTTTTGGACTTTCCATACAAACTTGGTTCGCCAGCTGATCGATTTGTATGAAAAGTCCAAAAAAAAATTCCGATTTCAACAAAGTTGTAGAACAAAAGTTGTTCAGTTTGATGGGTAAAAGCCAACCTTGAAGTATTGTCACACATTTCTGTTACACCCTGTATCTGGGACAAATCACACACGGATGATCACAATCACATTGTTGATTGATGTGTTCCAATTCCCCATTGCGTGGATAGCCAGCTCCCCATTGCGTCGAGGAATCTTGTACGAGTAATAGGCAAAAGCTCGATCGAAGTAAATAATAAACGCAATAAGCAATAGCATCCACTTTTTTATAGAATTTTTCTTAACCGACTTCAAAAAGGAGGAGGAATCTTTTTTATGTATGTTTCCCAACGCCTGAACCGATTTAGAAAAGTCTTTTTTTTGTTTGAAAGGATACCTATACTTCCCAGGAGGTCCCATATAAATTTTATCGAAATTGATTAGAGAGATAGATAGAGAGATAGAGATACATTTATTTAGAGAGATAGAGATTCAGCGCTTTATGAACAATTTTTTTTACCCTTTATTGGTAAGCCCTTGGCATCATCTCACCTGATGGTATGTGATGATGATGCCGAAGATGGAAGCGGGCTTACCAAGATTCCCCAACGCAATGGGGAACGGCTATCTTATCTTCATGCCGGAACACAGAAATGCTGTTAATATTGATATTTGGCGACAAGACTTAGATAAGATGCTGGTAGCTAGCCAGGCGGGCTCAGAAAATGCCCTACCACCAACCAAACTGAGTCCTACAAAGTTGGACCCCGCTAGGAATCGAACACGCGACCTCCTGATGTAAACAAAAACAAAAAAAAATGCAAAATTGTAGTTGTTACGATTGAAGTCGGTGGTTTTTAACGTTTAATTTGACTGACTCGGTGGCTCAGTGGTTAGCGCTCCTGACTACTGATCCGAGAGTCGTGGGTTCGATTCCCACCCAGGGCAAACATTTCTGTGATGAGCAGATTTGTTTGCTCTGTGTCTTGGTGTTTATATCTTAGATATGTATGTATATAAATGTATATGTGTATGTATATCAGTCTCTGGTATATTTAGGGCGAAAACACAACAGAGCGGCGCGGCGCCGCGACGCTGAAATCGGCGGCGCGCGTTGCGCCGCACCGCCGAACGTAGCGTTGCGCGGCGCGCGTGCCGCACCGCAAGTAGTTTTTTTAATTCGTCATAAATCGTAAACCGCAATTTACCTACAACGAACTACAAGAACCTTTATATTATGTTACTTGCTGCTACGGAACCCTTCATGGGCGAGTCCTTTTTTTTCTATTTTTGTGTGAAAATCTTAATGCGGTTCACAGAATACATCTACTTACCAAGTTTCAACAGTATAGTTCTTATAGTTTCGGAAAAAAGTGGCCATGACATACGGACGGACAGACAGACAGACAAACATGACAAATCCATAAGGGTTCCGTTTTTGCCATTTGCCTACGGAACCCTAAAAACAAGCGTTCGACCTATAGAAACTGTGGACATCAAATGAGCCGCCGCGCCGCAGATACGAGCGGTGCGCGCCGACGATTTCAGCGTCGCGGCGCCGCGCCGCTCTGTTGTACTTTCGCCCTTATACATATTTAATTATTTTCAAAGATTGAGTTTGCAAACATTTTCTTTGAAACTAGTCATTACTCAATTGATATTACCTACCTTAATGCAGCCTTAAACTCCCTTACGAAATTAAAGGACAATATTGAATCCCAAAACGTTGGGTATACGAGTTCCAAGTGGTAGGAACTTTGTCGTTAACAATCCATATCGTCCCCACTGCAGGGGCACGGGTCTCTTCCCGTACACTGGGAAGGTTAGGCCATACTCCACACACGGGGGCTGAGTCCGGATTGGTGGAGGTTGTGGGGCTAGTGGTCAACCCCAGTGTCAGAAGTTTTCAAGCCGCCTATAAGGCCTCCGACATGGCTTAACGACTGCCATCAAGTGATAGCAGCCGGCACCAACGGCTTAACGTGCCTTGCGAAGCACGGAAACGGTCGAGATAAATGCCACCAACAGTCAAACCCATCCAGGTTGTGACCGTGTCTGAAGTCAGTTAACCTGAGTGATCGACGCGACTACGCAAGCCGCACTGAGCCACGACCGCATCGTATAAGTAGATATAAAAATGACCCGCGAAAATTGTACAATGCTATCTACTTCAAATAAACAAAATTTGATTTTTTAAAATTTAAATAATAAATTAAAGAAAGAGAATTTAGTTTTTTTGTAAATTATTACCTTTTCTGCGTAAAACATAGAACTAAAATCAAAATATGTTATTCGAAGTAATTAAGCATAAGTATTGTACACAATTTCATTCCAATAAAAAAATCAAAAGGTAAACAAACTTAGTAAGCAACTGATGTTGACATGTGTCAGTTCCATAGTAAGTTTGTTTACCTTTTGGGCCGCGCTCAGAACCTGCACTCTGACAGCAACCGTTCACTCTGACAACAGGATAGCATAATATAAATCGCGTAAGTGTGAAAGAGAGAGTCCGAAACGGTTGCGGTCAGAGTGCAGGTTCTGAACGCGGCCTTGCTCTTTTTTGATTGGAACTATAATAATAATTAGAGATGCGCCGAGTACAAGTTTTACCGAGTAACCGAGTACCGAGTATTACTCGGTCTGAAGTTTGCCAAACCGAGTACTCGGCCGAATTACTCGGTTCAGTATCTTCCTTGATAATTTGTATATGTTTCTGATAAAACATTTAACACAAGTGACTCGTAATATCAGAGATAAATATCAGCTAAAATATCGCTAACGCTCGGTCCTCAGTCGCTCGAAAGTAACAAAGAACAGGCTGTACAATACAATACAATACAATACAATACAATAACTTTATTGCTTTCACGTAGTATACATAAGGTGTTGCTGTTAGAAAATCAAATGATGTTCAGCTATGATAATTACCATTTAGCCAGTTCTTTCAACCGAAAGACCGCTCGGTGTGGTGGCTCACTTATACTTGTTCGTAGTAACTTAAAAGCCAAAGAACGTAAAGACGTAGTCGGGCTTTCGATTGAAAGAAATGCCGAACTATCCTGTGTTGAGTTGGAGAAACATATTGTACTATGTGTGTACAGACCTCCATGCGATGAGAACTTTTCCGTTTTTGAAAATGTTTTGGAGGATGTCTTGAGCATTTTGACTAAAAGTAATAAGTCAGTTATTGTATGCGGAGATTTTAATATAGATATTCTTGAAAAGAAAAATTTATCTACGAGATTTCTTAGTTTGTTTAAATCATTTAATTTAGATTTCATATTTCATGAGCCCACTAGAGTCACGGCAACATCAGCGTCATGTATTGATAACGTTTTCTTAAATTGTGAATATAGTGAACACAGTATTATTAATTGCTTAAAATCAGATCACAGCGGTCAGCTTGTGCATTTTCCCTTTGGAAAAACTAGAGTAAAAATTACAATTCAAACAAGACCCGTCACAGTCCAGAGAGTAAACAAATATAAAAATGTCTTAAGTCAAAAACTGCCGCTTACAGTTTTCGACACAGAGAAAGCTATAACAGCTTTTTTGGAATTATTAGTAAAGAATTTGACGAAATATTTAAGAGTAAAACTGTCAACGTTAATGAAAAATTTAAGTTTAGTGATTGGGCAACAGTTGGTATTTATAAAAGTAGAGAAAAATTGTTTTCTCTTTATGAACAAAAGATTATAAATTTTGACAGCGGGTTCATAGAATATGTTAAAAAATATTCGAAGATATTTAAAAAAGTTTGTTTATCAGCAAAATCTAACTTTCTATCAAGAAAAATTAAAAACTCTGAAAATAAAATTAAAGCTGTGTGGAACGTTATCAATAAAGAAACGGGAAAAACAAAACCGCGTAAGGAAGACTACATTCTTCAAACAGATCGCGGCTTAATATCAAAAATACCGGATGTAACAGAAGAATTTGAAACTTTTTTTACTGATATTCCCATCAAAACAACGGAAAGCCTTGACTCGTCGCCGGTACTCGCCCAACGTTTACTGACTGAAAATGTAGATCAGTGTAAAGAATGTTTTCAATTTAGAAAAATTTACCCTTATACAGTTGTAAAAACCTTTAAGTCACTTAAACTTAAAAACACTGAAGATTTATGGGGCATGTCTGTTAATTTGTTAAAGTCGGTTATTGATACTATAGCCCCTTCTTCTTCTCTTTTTAATATCGAGCTTCTCTTTTTAATATATGCATAGATAGTGGTGTATTCCCGGATCTTATGAAATTTAGTAAAGTTGTTCCCTTATTCAAATCCGGAGAAAAAACTAACCCTAGTAATTACAGACCTGTCTCGGTACTGCCAGTACTTAGTAAGATCTTTGAAAAAATAATTCTTACTCAAATGTTAAGCCACTTCAATATTAATAAAGTGCTTCATAATCTACAGTTTGGCTTCACTAAAGGGCGTTCGACAACCGACGCAGGAGTCGAACTGATAAGAAACATATATGATGCGTTCGAAAAATCGCAAAATGCTATAGGAGTCTTCTGCGATTTGTCCAAAGCATTTGATTGCGTCGAACATAAAACCTTACTTTTAAAGCTAGAACATTACGGGGTCAATAATAAGGCTATGAATTTGTTAGAGTCATACTTAGTTAATAGAACTCAAAAGGTGCATATAAATGGTACAAATTCGTCAGGCTCACGCGTTAAAATAGGTGTGCCTCAAGGGTCTATTTTGGGACCATTCCTGTTTTTGGTTTATATCAACGACCTACCTTTTATGGTTGAATCGCTGTCTAAAATTGTGTTGTTTGCGAATGATACATCTCTAGTTTTTAAAATTGACAGACAAACTGATATGATTGACGAAGTAAACGACACTCTTTGTAAAGTACACAATTGGTTCACCGTGAACAACCTAGTCCTTAATGCAAAAAAAACTAAATGCATAAATTTCACCTTACCGAATGTTAAAAATATAACTCAAAACGTGTCATTAGCTAGCAGTGTTTTAGAATTCGTACCAAAACAGTTTTCTTAGGTATAACCGTAGATTCAAAACTTCAATGGGGTCCTCACATAGAAACTTTAGCAGGCAGGCTTAGTTCAGCTGCCTATGCTGTTAAAAAAATTAGGCTCCTGACAGATATAGAAACGGCGAGACTAGTATATTTCAGCTATTTCCACAGTATTATGTCTTACGGTATACTTTTATGGGGGCATGCAGCTGATATAAATACTATTTTTGTACTACAAAAAAGGGCTGTTCGCGCGATTTACGGAATGCGATCTCGAGATTCACTTAGAGAAAAATTTAAAGAAATCAATATTCTAACGCTTCCCTGTCAATATATTTATGAAAATATAATGTATGTGCGAAAAAACTTAAATCACTTTACACTGAATTCTGACAGACATACTCGTAATCTCAGGAATAACAGTAAGCTTCAGCTTGTATCTACTAGGCTCAGTAAGGTTAGTAAGTCGTTTGTGGGACAATGCATACGAATGTATAATAAAATACCAGAAGATATTGTAAACCTAACAGAGAATAAATTCAAAAGTTATGTAAAAAAGATACTATGTAATAAAGCTTACTATAAGACATGTGAGTACTTAGATGATAGAAATGCTTGGACGGTAAGTGTTTCTCCAACCAACACAGCAACACTTTCATGACACATTGTGAGACAATAAAGATACAAACTCTATTGTGAAAGAACTGAAGGGATTCGGTAAGACATTTTCTTCTCCTTTTTCTTTGTCCATTGATCGGAGTGGTGCATGCTCGCTTAAATGTTCGTGCGGATGGTGGCGTATCGGGAGCCGGGTCGTTCCCTTCCCTCAAATATGGTTGAGGGGAGCGATGGCTGACTCTCGCGTTATACTCGTGATCGGGTGCTGTCCGTGTGAACTGGCCTGCTCTTGTCATTGGTTTTTTGGAATTTGTTAGTCATTAGCTACAAACAATTTTTACTTTTATCTCTTTTGAATCCTTTCTTTATTCTTATTTTTGTATATTTTATTTACAGACATGACATTGTATAATTCATTTATTGATCTAGCATTAAGATGTAATAGAATATGACTTTTTTCAAAAAATGTGTTGGAGGGAGTTTCTTTAGGGCCCGCCGTTTCTTCTCACTCCGCAAACACTTCCCGAAACGGTGGGTATACGAGTTCCGAGTGGTAGGAACCTCGTATTAGGTAGATAAAAGAATGACGTTCGGAAAGTGTACACTGCTACCTACTTCGAATAAAATATTTTCATTTTCATTTTCAAGAGAGTCTTGCATTCCTGCAGCTTAATTTGCCTTTAATTTCAAATATTAATAGCTTAATTATTGAAATCTTAATTGGGCCTCCGGTACCCTCACTCACTCGGCGAAACACAACGCAAGCGTTGCTTCACGCCGGTTTTCTGTGAGGCCGTAGTATCACTCCGGTCGAGCCGGCCCATTCGTGCCGAAGCATGGCTCTCCCACGGTATGATTTTTGTACTCGACTGCATTTGTTCATTTTACTCATTTTACTGTAGTGAAAACGGCTTGACATACAGGGTTATTTTTGGATTCCCCACCAAAAATTCAAAGTGGCTTCTACTCATGAAACTGAACAATTTCTCCAAATAACTAATGGTCAATTTGCTATAGTAAAAGAGGTTTCGGGCTCTGAGGGGATGGAAATAAACAATTTTATAGAGGTTATTTCGTTATCGAGGCTTAAGTTATCAAGGTTCTACTGTAGAATGTTATTTTTAAGATTAACAAATATCCTTGACTGATTTGTGCACGTATCTACCTACCTTCCTATAAAATTTAAAACACTTGTACATTAACTGAACCCGTTTTGTTTTGGAAGACACAGAATGTAAATAATAAACGCATAAAAACACCTTTACCAAGCGTGACTATTTCAATACCAGTCCGTGTATAAGTAAACATTTCAATATTGAAAAAAAATATTTTTCCTTGATGTGTGTATTAATGTATGTATGTACGTACACTTTTACAGGTATTAATTGTAATTAATTGCGTAGAGAAATTTACATACCTCGGCAGTGTCGTGTCAGAAACTGGAGGGACTGAGGAGGACATCGCCTCGAGGATAGCCAAAGACAGGGCGACCTTTGCGCAACTCCGACCCATGTGGCGTTCACGGAAGCTGACACGAAGAGTAAAACTTAAAATCTTTCGATCCAACGTGAAAACCGTTCTGCAATACGGGTGCGAGACGTGGAGGGTTACCAAAAACATCACGCAGTGGATTCAAGTTTTCGTCAACCGATGTCTCCGACAAATAAGTACTCGGGATCTTCTGGCCCGAAACAAAATTTCCAACGAGCAACTCTAGGAAATGTGTCCTGAAACACCGATGAGTGAGCAGATCGCTCTTCACAAGTGGACCGGGATCGGCCACACTCTCAGAAGGAACCCCACCCATATACCTAGACAGGCGCTTGAGTGAACCCCACAAGGGAAGAGAGAACAAACAATCCTGGCGGCGCTCAGTGGCAGCTGATATGAAGAAGATCGGGTTGTCATGGTCCGAAGTAAAGCGTGTAGCCCAAGACAGAACGCAATGGCGGAGCACTGTGGACGCCCTGTGCCCCACCTAGAAGCCTTAGACATTAAGTCAAGTAAGTCAATTGTTTTTAGAGTTCTATACTCAGAATTGTGTAAGAATAATTTGACAGTTTCTTCAAAAGAATCCCCACAACGGGGATACCTCCCTCAAGAAACTGCTCTCTCTCTATCCCCCAACTTTCCGAAATACTACTACGGGAATGTTTTCCTCAAAATAATGCTATACTCCCTGTCCCCAACCACTTGAGAGAATCGCCACTTCGGTAACATCTTTCTCGGGATAACCTCTGTCCACCCGTCCCCCAACACTTGAGAGAATCACCACCACGATACGCTCTGTCTTCTCACACATCAGCTTTTAAATGATTCACAACTGCAGACATATCTTATACAAGTGGACGCTCAATCCTCTAAATATACTCACCTATGGTTTTATTAATCTATACCTTTTCTTCTTCTTCTTTTTCTTCCCCTTTTTCTCCTCCGTCTAAGCAATTTCCATCAGCTACAACAGAAATAATTATACAGAAAGTAAAAATAAGACTAATTTATTTTGGCCTCATCTTTAATAACCACTCATAATTTGGGTAAAAAAAATTGTAATGTTATCAATTAACACAATGTTATAATGTCAGCGATTTGCGCTTTTACCATTTTGCTCTTTTAACGTTGTGCGCTTTTACCATTTTGCGCTTTTAACCATTTTCTGAGCACTTATCGTTTTGCGCTTTTACCATTATGCGCTACACGAAGGAAAACATCGTGAGGAAACCTGTACATCTGATTTCTAGATGTGTATGATGGTCGCGCTGTACACGTTCGTTGGTGTAAATGTAAATGCCCTACACGTGACCGAGGGTGCTGCTAAGTGCAACACTATGCAACCGCCGTCTATATCCTGTGGATAGGTTAAATGCGCGACACGATAAGAAGAATAATCAGTCATAATTATCACTTCAAACCCTGAATTGTACTTGGTTAATTTCCGTAGCGTTCTTAGTAACAGAAGTTCTTTATTTATTACTTAAATATACATATTTATTTTGTGAGTTTAATGACTGCAGGTGCTATGTAAATGAGTGTATATGTATATATTATATGATAAATATATTTGTTTTGTCTTCATAAATTACTGTGCATTATTATTTTTGAATTGTAAAGTTTAAAACTTTAGGTAAAGTAAAAACTCGCATACCCAACGTTTCGGGAAGTGTTTGCGGAAAGAGAAAAAACGTCAGGTCCAAAAGAAACTCCGCCAATTATGAGTCGATTTTGATGATTATTTTTTTATTTGGTAGGTACTACTTCAGTGGTGGTCCCATATAAATTTTATCTAAATTGATTCAGCGGTTTTTGTAAAAATCAACAAAAACAAAAAAAATGCCAAATTGTAGATTACGATTGAACTCGGTTTTTTAACGTGTTCAGCGTTCATTTAAGGCGCGATGTACACTCAATCTGAGCAGGTTGATGCATGATAATATAATATCGACCGTAACGCCACTCATTTTAAGTTCAGATCAGTGTGGGTACCATCGCGGCGGTTACGTCAAGGCCGAACGCAAAATTCTTGAGAGTTCGATGTTTTTATTACTTTTCTTGGCTTTCAAATAAGTTTAAAAAAATCCGTTCAAGGTAAATTGAAGGTATTAAAATGGCCGATTTTTGTGTGTTGGTTTCAAAATATAGAAATATTGTGTTTCCGAGAGAATTTGCAATTAATGCAAAAAACAGGGTTTACAGGATATTTTTTTTCATCAAAGTTTTTGTGATTTTTATGATTCTGTTTAAGGCAATTTGTTTTTATTGTTTCAAGTATGTTATATATTTTTTCCATGGTGATAGCTTTAACTATTATTTCAAGAATTTGAATTGAATATTGCGATTTGGCGATACTTAACGCCTTAAGTAAAGTTTGTAGCGTAGTCGAGAAAGCAGCGGTGTCAATTCTCTTAAGCAACCAATGCGATAAAGGCTGTAAGAAAGCATTTTTGACATCTGCTTTAACTCTAATCCCGTTAAAATGCTAGCATTACAGTGGTATAATTCTACGTCTTTATACAGCAATTATCATATTCTACTACCACTAAAATTCTCTTAAGCAACCAATGCGATAAAGGCTGTAAGAAAGCATTTTTGACATCTGCTTTAACTCTGATCTCGTTGCTACTTTTATGATGCTATTATACAGACCAAAGCGTAATGCGCAGCTCTAAGTTCTCGGTTGAACCATATTAACTGTTTATTGATTCCTTAAGTTCCGAGTTATACCAAACGTGATCTTTTGTAATGCTACTTGTGCTACTTGGGCTGTTATCTCTTTATCTTTGGACTCTTCATACTAATTTGGCCACTCCGCTAATGGATTTATACGAAGAGTCCAAATTTTTTTTTGCGATTTGACTATGAGTTCTTTGGGGAAAGTTGATCAAAATGAGGAGTAGAAGCACTGACTAAAATATCGGGCACTAACAAAGTAGCACCTTATATCCTTTTGTCCTTTTGATAAGAGTGGGCGTTAGGGCGAAACGCTTTGTTTTTTTTGTTAAATAAAAATGAAAATGTCATCTCATTTTTTTTTATGTGATAGGTGGCAAACGAGCAGACGGATCACCTGATGGTAAGCGATTACCGCCGCCCATAGACACCCGCAACAAAAGAGGAGTCACAAGTGCGTTGCCGACTTTTGAAATGGGATGGGGGATGGGGGAATTGGGGTGCCGAAGCATGACTCTCCCACGGTTTGTGCTCTTTTTCACTCATTTTTACAAGACTCCCTCAAAAAAGTTTGTTATGTTTTTGTCCTAGTTGGCTGTGACTGTACATTGTGGGAAATCAAACTGCCGACTTTCAATCGTACTTTTATCTACAATTGGTAAAACAAAAAAAAATACAATTTCCAAAATTTTCGGTACAACACATTTTATTTTAAAAAACATTTTTTTTTGCTTATATTTTAAATTTATTACTAAAATACAGTTTGACAGGTTAAGCGACCGACGGAGACCTAAAAAAGCGATTTTTGTTTCACAAATTATCATAGTTGTAACTACTATCAACCGCATATCCGGATGAAATTGAAATCGCAGAACAAATTCTAACTGCGGTTTCTGCTCATAGAATTGAACAACTTTCTCTTTTTTTTATGGCAGAGGTGGCAAATGAGCAGACGGATCACCTGATGGTAAGCGATTACCTCCGCCCATAGACACCCGCAACACCAGAGGAGTCACAAGTGCGTTGCCGGCCTGTCTCTAAGAAACCAGTTCAATCGGAGCAAAAAAAATTTGGACTCTTCATACAAATCCATGACCTTGGTAACCAACTTTTTATGGAAAGTCCATTTTTTAAGCTCCGATTTAATTAGTTTCTTTGAAAAAATTGTTCATTTAAAATTTCATCCTGTATTTTGTAAATTCGTATGCGTTGCCGACCTTTGAAATTGGATGGAGGGATGGGGGAATTGGAAGGGGGGCGGGGCGTTGGGCCTCCGGTACCCTCACTCACTCGGCGAAACACAACGCAAGTGTTGCTTCACGCCGGTTTACGCTTAAATTATAATTTTGAATAAATTAGAAATTAGAAACTATTTTTATAAGATAGTTGTAGTACCCATTAACTGATGCTTACACTGAACAACTATTGCTCGTTATACTGAACAACTTTTGTTCTACGACTTTGCTGAAACTATAGAATAAATAATAATATTACGCATAGAAGTTTCACTCTACAGAGATGTTAAATTAATAAGATACTCTCACCACACAGCAATAAAGTCCAATCTTGCTTGCCCGTACGCTAGGCAATTTTCATTATGTAATGTATATAGGATTTTTTTAAAGTGCATTTGGAATTTTAAGGGGTTACTCAGAATCAGGTATAGAATACAGGAAAATATTGAAAAAATCCGATCTACAATTATTTTTTTCAGTTTCTTATACTAAATCTGAACACTTAGTGAATCAAGAATTTGCATGGGAAATTAAAAAAAATTGTAGATGGGTTTTTCAAAATTTTTCCTGTATTCAATATTTGATTCTGAGTAACCCCTTAAAATTTCAAACTCACTATTTTTAAACTATATAAATGCTCACCACGCATACGTACAGGGAAGAATGTACCTATTCACAACGTACGAGAGTTGCTTTTACGCTTTTGTTTGCCCCTAGTGATCCACCTCAAGCTGCGCCCTCGAGGGCACGCGGTGATATACTTGCACGCGTATACACACTGTGAAAAATTCGTTGTACTCCCGCTAACTTATGGTTTCTACTCATGAAACTGAACAACTTTTCCCTAAGGAATTTATAGTCAATTCGCAAAAAAAAAGTTGGCCTCTTCATACAAATTCATCAGCTGATCGACCATTTTTGTATGAAGAGACCATGAATTCGAATTGACTATGGGTTCCTTGGGCAAAGTTGTTCAGTTTCATGCGCAGACACCACAATTAGCGAGAGAACAATAAATTAAATTTCATCTTGTATAGGTGTGTCAAAGTGAGACAGGTCTGGCTGAAACGCAACACCATTTTTACGAGATTCTTTGTAGAAATTCATAAAAAATTTAGCTTGAGCAAAGTCTAGTAGCAGTACAAAAGTTTTTACGGTAATTGCTATAGTTCATTCCAATCAAAAAAAGCAAAAGGCAAACAAACTTAGTATGCAGATGACATTGACATACTTATGTCAGTTCCATAGTAAGTTTGTTTACGTTTTGCTTTTTTTTGATTGGAATGAACTATAGAAGCCTCAGTTAACGGCCTATACCAATTTTTTTACATTCTGTTTACCTATACTTACCTATATTTACAAAAATGGTGCACAAATTACATATTATTGTATATGAATATGAACCATCCGACCGATTTCGGTCATGGCGACCACTTCGACTCCTAGTCGGCTTATTGGCACTAGTGCGCCCGAATATGGGTATATAAGGTGCTACTTTATTAGTGCCCGATATTTTATTCAGTGCTTCTACTCCTGATTCTGATCAACTTTCCCCAAGAAACCCATAGTCAAATCGAAAAAAAATTTTTGGACTCTTCATACAAATCGATCAGCCGAGCGGCCAAATTAGTATGAAGAGCCCAAAAAATTTTTTGCGATTTGACTATGGGTTCCTTGGGGAAAGTTGATCAGAATCAGGAGTAGGAACACTGACTAAAATATCGGGCACTAATAAAGTAGCACCTTATATTATTGTATATTATACACATTACATTATCTTATTTAAGTACTTCATACTCAATACCTTTACTGCATCCCATTTTGTTTTTAAAGATGGATATAAAATACAGACCATTACAACATGGACCCGATATTGACCACACAGGCTGTAAATCTACAGGTGCGTCAAATTTCAATATTTTTAATCAGGACTTCTACTCCTGAATCGGCAAATAATTTTTGTACTCTTCATACAAATCGATCAGCCGAGCGGCCAAACTAGTTACAAAGTCGAAAAATTTTTTTTTGCGTTTTGACTGGGGGGACGTGGGGAAAGTTGATCAGGATCAGGAGTATAAACCCTTATTAAAATTTGATGCACCTGTAGATTTACACCCTGTATAGGTATTAGTTATTGCAAAAAAAAAGGGATTTTTAAATGCGTCATAATTGGCCATAGTAATGCCATAACGATCCAACTGATTTAAAGTGAGCGAGGGATAATGTACTTTTTGAACCTTACTTTAATTAAATCAATTGGATTGTTATGGAATAACTATTATGCCAATTCAATTCCATTCTATTCAAAACATTTGTTGCTGAGACGTAGTGAATAATGCTGAATAACAAACTTTGCTAGGAATCTAGGCGTACCTACAATGTTGATTCAGAAACAAACTTATTAATTTGATTTTTTATACAAACTTGGCTTAAAACCTGATCAATTTGTATGAAAATTCCATGTGAGTCTTACATTTTTATTGCTAATTGTAAATGAGAAATAGCATTACTGATGTCAATATATACATTACATGTTCAATAAAATAAGTTATTTTGCAAAGTAATTTCATTTTTAGTTCAATGATCAGCTACTGTTTTATGTAAGGAATCAACAGTTAATAGGTTTACAGGTATATACTATAACTAGCTTCCGTCCGCAACTTCGTCTGCGTAAACTTCAGAATTGGATCCAGATAGAAAAATGAAAAGTTAAGGCAGCGCCACCTAGTGGCGAAGTATAATTTTCAGTTTTTAGTGATTCCTCCGGGAACCCTCGAGTTCTTCGAGATAAAACGTACCCTATGTGTTAGCAGAGTGCTTCATCTATCCACCAACCAAATTTCATCCAAATCCGTTCAGTAGTTTTGGCGTGAAAGTGGAACAAACAAATAAAGAAACAAACATCCATACTTTCGCATTTATAATATTAATGAGATACCAAGTCACCTTGTATTCATACCTTACTGTCATTTCATTAGTTAGATCTTCAGCAACTAGTTTTCAAATTTTAAAAATTACCCTGCATACAATTTTAACTATATTACATTTTAATAGAATAATTTCATTTAAATTTTTATTTTGTTCACCAGGGTACTGAATCATATTGCCTAGAACTATCTCGATTATTATAATACTGTCTGTTACTATTATAATTTTGATTATTATTTCGATTTCCTGTGTTATATAACTCTGACTGTCTGTTACTATTATAACTCCAATAATTATCTGTTCTGTGGTTGTTATTATTAGGACTATTAATAGATCTTTGACTGTTCTGTCTATTATTATACGTATAATTTAAATCTGTTTCGCGTCTGTTCGTTTCATGATTATTATATCTATCTGTCCCTTGCGGATTATTATAAGTATTACTACTGCTATCATAATAATTATCCCGATCATTTCTATGATTAATATTAACGTTACTATCAGGTTTATGAATATTTTCATTACTATATTTTGGTCGGTTTGTATTTGTTCTGTAATTTCTATTGCTTTCTTGATTATTACTGTCGAAGTATTCTTTATTTCTATTATTGTCATTGGACTCCCTATTTCCATTTCTATTATAAGTATTCTGATAATTACTATCATTATAATAATAATTGTTATCATTATCATTCTTATAATTATTATTATTTGTTTGTGTGCCTTGGTTTCTTGTGTTATAATTGTCAGTGGTACCACTTTGACTGGTATTCCCAGTACTTTTTAGGTCACTGAAGATTTGTGCTGCAATAAAAGCCTTATGTACTATGGAATAAAGTCCAGGGGTGCCTGGGGCGCCGCAAGACCTGCCAAGTGACGTCACAGCAACTACCCGCCAAACGCAGCCATCTTGGATTTGCGCCGGACCTCCAGAGTCACCCTGTAAATAAAATTTTGAAATATTAAAAGTTATTACAGGTACAGCATATAAGCCTTTTAAGGTGTGGAGTACCTATATTAGACTAATAAGGTATTAAAAGATAGGTAAATAAACACATGTCACATTTGTGTAAATCTAAATGCCCTACACTTGTCCACTGGTAAGGCACTGACCCCAACACACACTAGACAAACAGCTACCCTACCTGTATCAGAAATAAAATAGAAAGAAAAATATTTATTCTTAAAGTATTTATATAGCTAGATGAATCATCTTTTTATGTACCGGATTCTCGCTCAGTCAAACAAAGTTTTATGAAAATCTTCTTCTTATCCTGTGGCATGTTTAAACGTGCTATCACAAAGGGTAGACAGCAGTTGCCTGGTGTACTTAGCATCACCCGCAGTCAAGTGTAGGACATTTTTAGATTTACGCCTACGGACGTGAGCAACGCGACTATTAGTAATCAGATATGCAGGTTTCTTCACGATTTCTTCTTCACCGTTGAAGCAATCGATATGAGAATGCACGTTAGTTTTGAAAAACTCATTGGTGCCCTGGCCAAGATTCGAACCCGATACCTCTGGTTAGAAGGTCAAAGTCACTACCGTGGAGCCACCGACGCTTTATGAAAATGAAAAATTTTTATTAGAAGTAGGTAGCAGTGTAAGAATTATTAAGTTTTCGAACGTTTTTTCTACCTAATATGAGGTTTTCACCACTTGGGCATTCATATATCCGCTATTTCGGATGTTTGTGGGGAGAGAAGAATCGCTGAGCACAAACAAACTTCGTGCAACAATTTTTTTGAAAGGCTTATATGCTATCTATCTATCTATCAGCCGAAAGACGTCCACTGCTGGACAAAGGCCTCCCCCAAGGATTTCCACACCGACCGGTCCTGTGCGGCTCGCATCCAGCGGCTTCCTGCAACCTTTACCAGGTCGTCGGTCCACCGAGTCGGGGGCCTGCCCACACTGCGCCTTCCGGTGCGCGGTCGCCATTCGAGAACTTTACTGCCCCAACGGCCATCTGTTCTACGAGCTATGTGCCCTGCCCACTGCCTGCTTATATGCTATTACGTCTTAATTTTGGATTAAGGATATAATTTTTAGAATATGACATATTATTAATTAAAAAAGCGGCCAAGTGCGAGTCGGACTCGCCCATGAAGGGTTCCGTAGCAGCAAGTAACATAATATAAAAGTTTTTGTAGTTCGTTGTAACTTGAATGAAAGGTAAATTGCGGTTTACGATTTATGACGTAATAAAAAAAAACTACTTACTAGATATCGTTCAAACCAATTTTCGCTGGAAGTTTGCATGGTAATGTACATCATATATTTTTTTCAGTTTTATCATTCTCTTATTTTAGAAGTTACGGGGGGGGGGGGGGACACACATTTTACAACTTTGGAAGTGTCTCTCGCACAAACCATTCAGTTTAGAAGAAAATGATATTAGAAACCTCAATATCATTTTTGAAGACCTATCCATAGATACCCCACACGTATGGGTTTGATGAAAAAAAATTTTTTCAGTTTCAGTTCTATGTATGGGGAGCCCCCAATTTTTTTTTTTTTTCTATTTTTGTGTGAAAATCTTAATGCGGTTCACAAAATACATCTACTTTCCAAGTTTCAACAGTATAGTTCTTATAGTTTCGGAAAAAAAGTGGCTGTGACATACGGACAGACAGACAGACAGACAGACAGACAGACAGACAGACATGACGAATCCATAAGGGTTCCGTTTTTTGCCATTTGGCTACGGAACCCTAAAAATGGAAGAGATTGATAAAATCTACGGACAATTTACACGACCACACGCTTGCCTGTCAGTAATCCGGCTAAGGACTCGAGAGCCAGATTGAAACGGCACTATACCAAAGATTCCCGGACGTCAGCCTCTACGAGATTTGAATGGCTCTTAAATAACTTAAGAAGAACAAGGAAAACAACTTAAGAAGAACAGTGATGATGGAGATACGGCTGAGCTTATGAAAGCAGGTGAAAAACCGGTATTTCAAGATCTTCAGAAGCTGTCAATAATGGCATGGCATGGCACGAGAGTATGGTGGTGCTTTTCTACAAAAAGGTTGAAAAGAACCTGCTGAAGAACTATCCCATCTCACTTCTGAGCCATGTCTACAAGGTTTCGAGAGTCATCGTCTCGCTTGCAGGTTTGTGACTTCCAGCCTCACAATAAAGCCGTTTCCGAAAAGGCTTCACTACCATAGACCACATACACACGCTGCGGCAGATTATACAGAAGAACGAAGAGTACAAAAAACTATGAGAAAACCTTTGTGCTACAGTCTCTTCAACGGTGCTAATAAATGGACTTTTGATTTATCGAATTGTCAAAGTGTTTATACGAAAACGCCACCATGTCACTCCACTTTCAAGACCAGAGCTCAAAACCTATTCGGCTGCAGAGAGTAGTAGACACGAAGACGTGATATCTTCGAAATTGTTCATATGTTTTCAAGCTTCTTGACTGGAGATGGATGACTTGGCACAAATATCAACGGCGAGTATATCGCCCACCTCTGATTCGCTGATGATATCATGGTCGTAGCCGAGACCTTGGAAGATCTAGGCACAACGCTCGATGGACTTAGTAGGACCCTTCAAAAAGTGGATCTTAAAATGAATATAGACAATACGAAAATTATGCCCAATGTCCGTTTCACACCCAAGAAGGTTTCGGAAGGTTGGAGACTCTGCAATCGAAATGGTTGACGAATATGTATACCTGAGACAAACAGTTTAGCTAGATTAGTCCAACATCGAGAAAGAGATCAATCGTAGAATCCAACTCGGCTGGGTAGCGTTCGTGAAGCACCACAATATCTTTACGTCCAAAATACCGCAGTGTCTCAAGACTAAGGTCTCTGACCAGTATGTGTTACCACTGATGACATACGGAACTGAGTCATGGTCGCTTACTACGGGCCTCATAAGAAGGTTCAAAGGTCATCCAAAGGGAATATGCTTAGAGTTTACTTATATGCTCGAACCACAAAAGAGGAGATATGTAGGAGCACTAAAGTAACCGACATAGCTTGTGAGCTATTTTACTTGTATCTCTTTTCATTCCTTTCTTTTTTAATCATTACTTTTCATTCCTTTTAAATTATCATCATTAGCCATTAGAGGTCCACTGTTGAAGAAATGTATCTAGGTAAAGGATTTCCAAGCCGGACGGTCGTGCGCTGCCCGCATTTAGCGGCTTCCCGCGACCTTCACTGGGTCTTCGGTCAACCGAATGGGAGGTCTGCCTACGCTACTACGCCTTTCGGTGTGCGGTCATCACTCGATAACTTTAATACTCCAACGGCCATCTGTTCTACGAGCTATGTGCCCCACACCCACTGCTACTTCAGTTAAGCAATTCTAGAAGTTTAGCAAAAGGTAAAAGTAAGTTATCTAGAGGTCTTTCTTCAACAGTGGATGTCTTATGGCTGATGACGATGATTAAAAAGGAATAAAAAGTGATGATTAAAAAAGAAAGTAATGAAAAGAGGTAAAAGTAAAATGCTATAATTGCTAACAATTGGCCGTAGTTATGCCATAACATTCCAACTGACATAAAGTAAGTTAGGGATAATGTACTTTAAGTCATTGCCAATTTACGAAATAAATAAAATATCATCATCATCATCATCAGCCAAGAGACGTCCACTGCTGAACAAAGCCCCCCAAGCTTTCCGTGACCTTCACCAGCAAATCGATCCACCGAGTGGGAGACCTGTCTACGCTAGGTCTTCCAGTGAGCGGTGTCGCCATTCGAGAAGTTGCCTGCTCCAACGGCCATCCGATCTATAGTATCATTTTTAATTCGAGAAACTAGTTTGACATTTGGTGGGTGGCCAATTTCAGAAAAGAAAAAATAGCCATGGGGTGCTAGTCTACTTTTAATATCGATATTTATTTATTTAATTTTATTTATTTATTCAGTTATTACAAAAATCATGGTAATACAATATAAGGGTATTGTTAAACCTTCATAGGTTTGTCTCAGTACCAATTTCCAGCCTCATTCATTCCACCAAATACAATCTCATTGATGCAAGCTGCCACCAAATAAAGATGTCGATAGAGTATACAGCACTATTTTACATGGTATCATTTTTGCGTTTGACATGTCAACCTTATGTCAAACTAGTTTCTCGAATTAAAAATCAAACTGTAAATCAAAGAAATCAAGTCTCTTTCTTAGCTCCACCGGTCAATCTCCTTTATATTTCAATGAGTTTTCCTCAACGTTGACATTGGCAGAATTGTTGGGCCTGAAGCTACAACAAAAGGCCAAAAAAAAAAAAAAACTGTACCAACTATGTGCCCCGCCCACTGCTACTTTATTGGTTAAGGGGTTCTTGGTTACCTTATTTCTACACAAAAGATTGTATTCTACCCAAACATTGTCCTTCCTTCCTTATAATGTTTTGTCTTCTAGATACCTACATATTTTAATTAAAAGTGGTAATCTTAATAATTGTTCAAATAATTGTCGTAAACGTGACAATTACAATTAATTGTTAAAATGCCAATAACAATTATTATAATTGTAATTGTTTAATAATAATAATATCCGAGACAAATCACACACGGTCATCTGGCCCCAAACTAGGATTCCCTGTATCTTGGGAACCAGAGACTGATATACATACACATATACAGTTAAATACATACATATATAGATATAATACACCCAGACACAGAGCAAACACACCTGCTCATCACAGAAATATTTGCCCTGGGTGGGGATCGAAGCCACGACTCTCGGATCAGTGGACAGGAGCACTTACCACTGAGCCACCGAGTCAGTCAATCCAATTTACTAAGTTTCATCACTAATTCTAATATTACTATTTTAGTGGAGTTTTATACGTATTCCAATGTATGGGGAGGTCAAATTTTGGTATTAAAGGAAATCACTTGGCACACGTATACAGGGTGTAACAGAAGTGTGTGACAATACTTCAAGGTTGGCTTTTACCCATCAAACTGAACAACTATTGTTCTACAACTTTGTTGAAATCGCAAAAATTTTTTTGGACTTTTCATACAAATCGATCAGCTGGCGAACCAAGTTTGTATGAAAAGTCCAAAAAATTTTTTGCGGTTACAACAAAGTTGTAGAACAAAAGTTGTTCAGTTTGATGGGTAAAAGCCAACCTTGAAGTATTGTCACACACTTCTGTTACACCCTGTATAGTAGGTGAATAGAAGCTGATTTAGCCCGGTAGCCACCCCCCAGCCCCTGGCAGGTGGGGAGGGGAGATGTTCAAAGACTTACTTTGCCGCGCTTCGGGAAAAAATCATGTCAGCTCTTTTTAAACTATTATCTTAAATATGGTGTCGTTTTCGAATATACCGCTGTCTGTCGCTTTAATTTTTGGTATAAAAATTGTTCAATATATTACATTTATTGTGAAAAAATCTAAGAAAATTAAAAAATGATCCCAAAAAATCGTCCAAATTTTGCTTTAATATGCTAGTGTTTAAAAAATATGTACTAGAGGCATAAACAAAAAATATGAGTAGAAAGCCAAACTATGCTAGAATATAAAAACATAAACATTGATGGCATTTACTATTTAAAAATCTTCAGAAATCTTGAAAATCGCACTGCGCAAGGCATTCGTGGGCATTTTACTCTGCCGCGCTTCAGTTAAACAATTATCGCATCAAAAACATAAATGTGAAAATGGGAGCCAATTTCAATATTATGATATGGTGTGGTTGTCAACTTTACTGAGAAAAGAATTGAGATCTAAATGGATGCAAAGTTCTGTAGATAATCCTGAAAATGTATTTATAAGAACGTATAACATTCTTAAGTAAATTTAAAACACAATTTCTTGTTTTTTACTGCTACAACAATGTTTGCTATATAAAAATATGACTCTAAATTTAAATAGTAGAATTATTTACACAAAGCAAATAACTTATGATCTGTTTAACCTCAACTTTGACTTGGCTAGTTTTCACATACTAGTCATCTTAAATTTGGTTTATTAACGTATCATCTTTATGTTATACGCAAGTTCTTATTTTTATACTATAAGGTTCTATTCTTCTGAATATTTCATGTGCTGGTAAAAACTAGCCAAGTCAATGATGAGGTTAAACAGATCATAAGTTATTTGCTTTGTGTAAATAATTCTACTATTTAAATTTAGAGTCATATTTTTAAATAGCAAACATTGTTGTAGCAGTAAAAAACAAGAAATTGTGTTTTAAATTTACTTAAGAATGTTATACGTTCTTATAAATACATAAATTTCAGGATTATCTACAGAACTTGGCATCCATTTAGATCTCAATTCTTTTCTCAGTAAAGTTGACAATCACACCATGTCATAATATTGAACTTGGCTCCCATTTTCACATTTATGTTTTTGATGCGATATCATTACTTTTTGTGAGTACATTTATTAATATTATTTAAAAGTGATTTACTAATAATAAAAAAACCTGCGCTTACGCTGTCACACCCCGGACACTTCATACCAATTTCGCGTCATTGTTTACTACATATACATTCATGTTTGTACACATGTAAATGTGTAAAACTTTTAGTGCTTGATCTGATAAGTGTACTTAGTAGGACAATTTTCATGTTCTACCGGCAGCTGTAGGAGCCTATGTATTGTGAGTCAGTTTATATTTAAAGCGGCAATGCCAGTGGATGCAGCTACTGCAAGTAATTTGTTCATTCGCTTCGTAACCCAACTTTTAATGGTATTGATATAACTTTTTCCTGTGCCGCCTGTCCTACTAGCAAATTCTCCAAAACTGCAGTTTTGTCCAACAAAGTCTTACAAATTGTATACAATACGTTTCTGGTCTAACATTTAGACCTTTTAGTTCGAGCTCATTTTCTGATATGAAATCTTTGGCATTTCTGAAATCTTCCATTGCATTTACAGCTTCAACAGGTAAGAAGTCCAACGGGTTCTCTAGACCGTCATCTTCGTGATCATGTTCCTGTCGATTTCTTTCAATTTCTCCTACTTTTTCTGCAATCATTTCGAATGCTCTCTCTGTATTGTCTTATGTCACTGACATAAGTACATTATCCCTTACTTACTAAATCAACACAAGATATCTCTTCTACTTTGGGCATGGCAGCACCCACCGAATCTTATCATTATAGTTACAACTTACAACAGTACACCGTCCTACTGGCTACTATGTGTAACTGTGCTCTGTTTGAAAGATATAATTTTTCTTAAGTTATGTACCTACTACAGAAGATGTGTTTCACCCCGTAAAGAATCGACCAACCGGTAGGCCGGTATAGAGGGCGGCTTCAGTGAGAAAACTCTTGGTTCAAATCCAACATGGGCAACTTTATATTTATTATAGTTTCAGCTTATTGTTAGTAATAATGAAATGCTAACATATATTTTTATTCTGTTTATATTAAATGAATTAAGTTTATATGTAATAGTTTTTATTTAAATATTTAGTAGCTAGTGCTTTTATTACACAGGTTTTTTATACAATTCCAAGAATGTTTTATTTTTGTTTCGTCTTGCTATTTTCCTGTTTTCCATTTGCTAAATTCTATAATATTATCTTTATTTCACAATTGCCATAACAACCTCGATAGCTCACTTAATATAGGAGTCGCACATGAAACGCACAGGTGAGAGTTCGAACCCCGCGATAAGTTACTTTTTGAGCCTTTTTTATTTTTTTAACACATGGTTTTTTTTAATTTTTCCGTTATCAGTACATGAAATACTAGCCGCACACCAAATTTCAAGTACGTAGCCTTGCTAGAAGTACCTTAGCTTTTTGATGACGGTGAGTGTGTCTTTAAATCATAAAAATATTGTATTGAAAAAAATTGTTTTTCTTAGAAATTCAGTGTTTTCTGATTTTTTCCTTTGCATACATACAATTACCTAGCTTGATACAAAATTTGATCTTTCTAGGTCATCTGGAAGTGGGTAAGCTTTTTGATCTATATGTCAGTGAGTCAGTCATAAAAATGACGATTTTCGGACGTTAAAATCTATACCAACCGTTTGAGCTGTGTTTATAAAATTTTGAGTACTTGTTTATCTAGGAAGTCTTAAAACATAAACCAAATTTGGTGTGTTTATGTTAAATAGATTTTGATTTATGAAGGTGACAAAAGTGGCTCCAAATGGTTCGTGTAATATTACACACGGAGCTACTCGCCAGTTCTTTTTTGACGTGAACTTGGCTGGACACGCTCCGCGTGTCTAGATACTCGCCAGTTCTTTTTTGACGTGAACTTGGCTGGACACGCTCCGCGTGTCTAGATATTGGCTTTGTTTTGAGCAATTATCTTGAATTTGGTGTCGTTTTCGGATAAACCGTAGACGCAGCTTTCATTTTTGGAATGATATTTGTACCATGTCATACAAAAAATAAATCGTACCGTCTGTTGAACACTTTAAGTAAAAACTGGGTAAAAATATTAACTTTGTAGCATTTGTAATAAAAAATATGTTAGAAAAAAAATTTAAGCAGCGTGGCGGGTTTAGTAATAAAGCCTACTTTCCCTGTTCCCGTTACCTCATTAAATATTTTGCTCCGTATCCGAAAGTGGGGGCGATCCCTTTGTCCAGAATCCAGATGTGTTGCCTTATACGAAAACTAGGTGAGAATTGGAAGCTTCTATTCTGTTAGGCCGGAAGCCCCATGACTAATGTATTCCTTTGTTCTAGCTGAGTGCACATGCCTCAAAACGACATGTTCCACTCATCATTGGCCTAATGCGTCTATGACAGACGATTCAGGTAGTGTCGCGGGTAAAATATTTTTGGTGACTGTATAGCCCAATACGAGACCGACACAGTCGACCGCAGGACTAACAGGGAAAGTTACCAACAGATGTATTAGAAGCTGCTAGATGCAAATAGACAACATCTGTTGCAGACTCAGTAGATTAGATTAGATTAGATTAGATTCATTTATTTCATATTATCAATGTCAACTTACAAAATATACTTATTTAAAAAGATGTCAGAGGATAATATGATCGTCAAAATAAAATAAAGTAATAGTGTCAAACATGAAAAGAAATACAATGTCAATAAATGTCAAATTTAAAATAAAATAAAACAATGTCAATAAAAATATCGAATAATATGTCATTATACAAACATAAAAGACTAAATTAATAATTACATGTCAAATCACATTTGATTTACAAATTGTAAAATAATCATAATTTAAAACTTTTTGTTAATATATTCATCTACCGAGTAGAATTCATTTTCCAACAAAAGATTTCGTAGTTGGCGACCAAACGTTTCGTCACATTCCTCATCTTTGATGACTGCGGGTAGTCGCTCGTACAGTGACGGACCGATTACACGCGGATTCTTGGTGGCGAGAGTAGTTCGTCGCGTTACCGCCTGTAGTCGACCAGTGTTACGGAGTTTTCTACCTCCGGTAGTGCGTCGGTCAAATGTGGAAATGTTGCGACGAACGAACATCAGCAGCTCGTACAGGTATAATGAGTAGAGTGGCATGATACGCAATGATTTAAACTGCTCCCTGCAAGTGTCTCTTGAGCTTTTGTTTAGCAAAATTCTTATTGCTCTTTTTTGCAGGACAAACACTCGATCAGAGTCCGTCGAGTCACCCCATAGGATAATGCCATAGGACATTATTGAATGGAAGTGCGCAAAGTAAGCCTGCTTAAGGATACCGGGAGACACGAGAGGTCGCAGTTTCCTCAAGGCATACGCTGCGCCACTCAGCCTGTCACAAAGTACCTGCACGTGCTTTTTCCAGTTTAACTTAGAATCTAACGTGAAACGTAGATAGCGACATTCATCGGATAAAGGTACCGGACTGTGTATTTGTAAAGGTGTATGAATCGGTCTACCGCTAAATATAATAACATTCGATTTGGAATTGTTCATTATTAGGCCGTTTGACGAGAACCACTCCTGTAGCTGCGAAAGAACGCTGTTTATTTTCGTACTGAGTTGCTCATACGTCCGCGCATGCACCACTACGGTAGTATCGTCTGCAAAGAGTACGGGCAGTCCGTCTGTTACAGATGATGGCAGGTCATTTATAAATAGTAAAAACAAGGTATTTCCGAGGGCGGATCCTTGCGGAATACCAATTGTGACGTCACCAGCAGTGGACCTCAACTTTTTTCCTTCTAGGGTGACTTCCACTGTCTGTCGCCTGCGCTGTAGGAAAGACGAAAGAAGGTCATGGGTTTTGTCACCAATACCGTACTTTGCTAGTTTGTCCAATAATAGTTCATTTTGGATTACATCGAACGCTTTACTAAGGTCGCAAAATATACCAGCTGTCTTGCATTTTCCATCAATGTTCGTTATTATCGAGTCTATAACCTGGTGTGCGGCTGTAGTGGTCGACTTTTTTTGTCTATACGCGCATTGTGTTTTTGTCAGCAACTTGTTGCGCTCAAGATGTGACATTATTTCACGCGATATTATAGACTCGATAATTTTCGAAACGTTTGGAACTATTGTAATTGGTCGGTGGCTGTCGACATTTGACTTTTCACCTTTGCCTTTGTACACTGGACATACACGAGTACTTTTCAGTACATCCGGATAATGGCCAGTCAATAATATTTCATTTATCAGTAAAACAAGTATATCACATAAAAGTGGCCAAATTGTGCACAATATATTTACAGACACATCGTATATGTCCAGTGTACCAGGCGTACGCAGCATAGACCGAAACACGCGATTCACACTGTCGCGGGAGACTGGTGAAAATGTCAGGGAAGGTATGTCCCCACAGGAGTCTAGGTATTTCTTTAGAAAACTCATGGCTTTTGTACTGTCACTTTGTAAAACGAGGTTTTTAGTGACTGTCAAAAAATGATGGTTAAAACAGTCCGGTATTTTTGTGTTTGCTCTTAAAAGGTTAAGAAATGTAGCAGGTGAAACAACAGCTCTAACAGCGTATCATGGTTACGTTGCGTCTGTCCTAAGATATGGCATCAAACTCTGGGGGAACTCGACAGACGTAAACAGAGCATTCTTGACACAGAAACGTTGTATCAGGGCTATAAGTGGGGTAGGTCCTTTAGAATCATGCAGACATATATTTAAAATACACAATCTGCTTACGCTGACCGGTATGTACATCTACGAGCAAGCAAAGTTTGTTAGAAATAATCCCGATTTTTTCCCAAAAGCCGATCCAATATCCACGGTTACGTGTCAGAGATTTATATCGTGTTAAACCACCTACCTCTGTGCCATACCACGCTATATGAAAAAAATTGTTACATGATGTCTATTAAAGTTTATAATAAAATTCCAGGAGAATTGAGAGCATTGACACCAGCACCTACAGAATTGGTTAAAAGATAAGTGCTTTTATACAATTTATTAATGAATCTTGACGACTGTAATATGCGATGTGGTTGAATGAACTTAATAATATATATATATTTTTACTGATGCGGTTGATATAATATATATTTGTAATTCTTACTCTTTAACATTTAATAATATTTACTCTTTGACATTTAATAATATTTTTTTGACATATCATTTTATAGTTACATTGGAAATATTTATTTACATTAATAATGACATTTATTTTTTAAATCGCATGGTATTATAAAAGTGAGGTATTGGTTTTTAAAGCAGGAAATTACAAGCCTAATAATATTCCTCCGGTTATGATTAATGGCTGTGTCCTCAAGGTAGTGGACCGTTTCAGATACCTTGGGCACATTGTGACAGAGGACCTAGCTGATGATAGTGATATTGAATGGGAGCGCAGGGCGTTGGCGGCGAGGAGCAATATGCTGGCCCGCAGGTTTACTCGATGCACAAAGGATGTTAAGATAACGCTTTTTAAAGCTTACTGCCAATGCTTCTACACGAGTGGCCTGTGGGTTAAGTATACGCACGTTGTAGGCTTACAACGTCCTACGTGTTCAATATAATAATGCTTTCAGGATGCTGTTGAGGCTGTCCCGATTTTGCAGGGCGATGTTCGCGGAGGCTTATACCGACGATTTCTTTGCCATAATTAGGAAAAAAGCCACCTTTTTGCTGTTCAGACTGAGGGGCAGCAATAACAGCATCCTGAAAATGATAGCTGAACGGGTGGATTGCCCAATCCAAAAATATTGGGTGTAGCGATCCATAGGTATAATTAAATGAAACTGTATTTCTTCTATGTAATATTACTATTTTTTGTGTTTTACTAACATAGTCTTTAAGTTGTACCTATTGTCTTATTACTAACATTTCTCTGGATCACCTGATCTGAAATAAATATATTATTATTATTTTGAAATATGAATTTGGGCTACTCTGACCACTTCGCGCTCGGCGAAGTAGCAGGAGCTACTCCAGCAGAAGCACAGTCGGCTGGAGGTCAGTGCGACGAGGAGAGAAAGCGTCGGACAATCCGGGCATTGTCGAGGAGGACTGCCTTTTGCATAGCCGCTATTATCGGTCTGCCTCGAAGTCCCAACCGCCTAAGGTTACGATCCAGGTCAGTGGGGATCAAACTATATTATTATTATTATTTAAAAAAATGTAGTTTTTTTTTGGGAATGCAATATTTCTGTTTATGCTTTCTCTTTGAATATTTTTATGTAATATTTAATGTTTGCATGCAATCACTGTGGCAAATCATGTCTTTGCGCTGTATATTGTTATTTTTACATCTTTTTTACCATGATTTTTGCAAATAAACCATTTCATTTCATTAACAGCAGCAGCAAGTAGTGTGTTTTCGCCGGTTCCAGACCACTTCATACAAAAAAAACGGTGGGTGGGTCGCGCAAACGACCGCCGTTTCCAGACCAGTTCATACAAAAAAAACGGCGGGGGTGAGTCGCTCAAAATCGATCGCCGGTTCCACGCCACTCCATATAAAAAAAGCTTGGTAAGGGTCGCGCATAAAAAGTGGAATCTCGGTTTGCTGCCGCCGCCGCCGCCGCCGCCGCCGCCGCCGCCGCCGCCGCCGCTGCCGCTGCTAGAGAAAGCTTGGCCACCACGTGAGGATCTCGCAGAAAGGGTCACCGGTTCGAGGCCAGTTCATATTAAAATAAAATAAATAAAATAAAAGGCTTTACATATTTTGTAAGTGCACCGCTCCGCCCCAACTACTATACTTATTAGACGACACGAGGCCGCGCCCGCCCCGTAGGACAGTACGTACCTAGCGTATAATTATCGCCTAGATGAGGGAGATGTTAGCATCAGTGGTCTCCCGGTTTGCCGCTGCAAGAAAAAGCTTGGCCACCACGAGAGGATTTCGCAGAAAGGGTCACCTGTTCGAAGCCAGTTCATGTAAAAAAAAACTGGTCGCATGGGTATGAAAAAAGGCGGCACGCACACTGTACTAGGCTGGCCGGCTCCGCGCTAGCTGCCCCGCAACCCCGCTCCGCGCACGCTCTGTCCCGCTTTTTTATTTAAGTATTCGCACCTTTCTCAAATCAGAAACTTACGAGTTTAATACATATAAATTTCGTATTACAGTAGAGATTTCTTTAGAAACTTTTGTGTTTTTATCATGAATTTTGGCAACAGTTAATCTGCTAATGGTTAAATTATCTGTAATCAGTATACCGATCTAAAACTAAAATTACCTAGACAAGAATTACATTTTTGCGTTACCTTTTTTTAGATACTAAGATTTTTTAAATGTCGCAGTTGCGTCTACATTTATGCATGTTCAAACTTGTCGTTGGTATACCCTATAATATCAAACTCACAAAGTTGTTCTCTACTCAAGTACTGGATATTCTGTAGTGGATACCTACTATCCATCTTCACTATTCAGTTTTTCAAAATATTTTATCAAGTGAAGTTTCGTTAATTCATATATATGTATAAAATTTTGTTCAACCTGTGCTCAAAGTATGGATGAAGTGTCTGATATGTATTTTTTTTCATGCAATTTCAAAAGATTATGCATGTTCAAACTTGTCGTTGGTATACCCTATAATATCAAACTCACAAAGTTGTTCTCTACTCAAGTACTGGATATTCTGTAGTGGATACCTACTATCCATCTTCACTATTCAGTTTTTCAAAATATTTTATCAAGTGAAGTTTCGTTAATTCATATATATGTATAAAATTTTGTTCAACCTGTGCTCAAAGTATGGATGAAGTGTCTGATATGTATTTTTTTTCATGCAATTTCAAAAGATTAAATACTTTAACGTTTTAAAGTCTTAATTTTCTATTTCAGTACTCAATAAAGTCATCTTTAGGAAGATTAATTATTGTTGTACAACATCACAATGTATTTACTTCAACACCTACAATCCATTGGCTCTTTACAGTGATGACTGATGACGATAACGATCGTTCCATGTCACTGACTCGGTTGCTCAGTGGCTAGATCCGAGAGTCGTGGGTTCTATCCCCACCGAGGGCAAACATTTCTGTGATGAGTAGATGTGTTTTCTATGTGTCTGGGTGTATTATATCTATATATGTATGTATTTAAAACGTACATATACATATGTGTATGTATATCAGTCTCTGGTTCCCATAGTACAGGGAATCCTAGTATAGGGCCAGATGACCGTGTGTGATTTGTCCCGGATATTATTATTACTTCTGCAGACTGTAAAAAAAGAGATGCTCAACAAATGAAGACCACAGAAAAGAAACGAAACGTTGATTCGTTTTTTTATCGAAAATCAGAGTTGTTAAGACTGCAGTGTGTTAAACCACGCAAAAATGGAAAATCATACATTTATTTACCTGATCAAACAAACACACCTTTTCAAAACTGAACTCTATGATTTGCATAAATATAAGAAATATCAAGTCCTAAACACTGTAAACAAGCTGGGGTGCCCAAAAAATATCTCACGAACGATAATGATGATGAAATTAAACACTCACTGAAAACCCCCAGTATGAAACTTATTTTTATAATTATGATTCGATACAATAAATACAACCTACCTTACCTACTCTACCTTAAAACTGGTGCTTATGATTATATTTTTCTAACTACGGTATGTAATAAGTAGGTATTGAATAAAATATTGATAACTGTACTTACTTTAATTATCTTTTTGTATATCACATCATTTGCCACCTATCACATAAAAAAATATCGTTATATAAGATGCTCACCTGGCGCCTCACAAGTAAAAAACTTACCTGCCACTGGTATTAACAAACATACCCCTTAATTCGTTTTTCACAGGCATTTTTACAGTTTTAATTGGTTTTTCAGATGCATTTTTAGATTTGAAAGCAAGTTTTTTAAATTTTAATTAGTTTTTCATATGCATTTATAAAGTTTCAATGGGTTTCTCAAGTGCGTTTTTCGATTTTAAAGCAATTTTTTTAAATGTTAATCAGTTTTTCACATGCATTTTTAAATATTTAATGGGTTTTTCAAGTGCATTTTTCAATTTTAAAGCAAAATTTTTAAATGTTATTTAGTTTTTCACATGCATTTAAAAAACACATAAGTTTAGGTTTAGGAGTTTGTCCGATATTTTTTTTACAAGTTAGAATTTTTTTTCATTAATTTTTTTTATATTTCTGCCAATTATTATAGTTTTTGTTTTAAATTATCATATTTTTTGTTCCTTTTCATTTACCAATCAACATTCACTTGAAATGGACGCCATGTTTCACTTCATACATCCCTTTGCTGCTATAGTAGCTGGTCCGAGCAGCTGCGGTAAAACCTATTTTATAACAGAATTTTTAAAGAACTGTGACAAAATTTGCAACACTCAATTCAATGAAATTATTTGGTGTTATGATGAAATGCAACCACTTTATGACCAATTACAAGGAAAACACTTTCATCAAGGATTGCCTGAATTAACAAACTTTACCGACAACAAGCCACGACTTATTATAATAGATGATTTAATGAGAGAAACTGATGGTAGAATAGTTGATATATTTACTAAAGGTAGTCATCATAAAAATTTAAGTGTTTTCTACATAACTCAAAACATATTTCACCAAGGACGAGGACAGAGAGATATATCTTTGAATGCAAATTATTTGATTTGTTTTAAAAATCCTAGGGATAAAACACAAATGCAATACATGGCAAGGCAAGTACTGCCTGAAAATACAAAGTTTGTTCAAGAGGCATACAAGGATGCGACTGTTCGTCCTCATGGATATTTAATGATAGATTTAAAACAGGAAACACCTGATTGGTGCAGATTTAGAACAAATATATTTCCTACTGATGAGCATTGCTTAATTTACTTACCCAAAAAAGGATTTAAATACGATGGACAATCAACGCCGACCATTATTTATAAATGATGTCTAAGTCAGTGCGCACACATCGTGAATACCTTAAAGCATTGTGTAAATTAAAACCTTATTATAGGAATATTTTAGTAAAGACGGCTGACGACGATGCTATTAAATGTATATGTGAATGTATATTTAATGTTTTAAAAGGATCTGTACCAATTACTGACAAAGAAAAAAAACAATTACGAAAGCATAAACAAATTTTACGAGAGCTTATAAAAAAAGGAGATTTGAGAAAGAAACGGAAGATCATAGTACAAACGGGTGGCGCATTTCTGCCAATTGTATTGGGTTCCTTATTGAGTGGTGTTTTAAGTTCATTAATAAAGTAACAAAGTAAATCACAATGGAACATACGAAGAAAATGTTTCTTATAGAACCCGAAACTATCGAAAAGCTAAAAAGACCAATCACTTATAATGATCCAATGACGTCTTTAGATCAAGATATGGAAAAGATTCTAAAATCCAAGCTGAATGATGAGGATAAGTGGAAACTTTATCAACAAACATTACAACGATACCTTCATTTCATAAAACAAGGCAGACAACCTGTAGTGATTAATATAACAGATCTTAATTCCAATGATGACCAAAAAGATGATAGTCCACCAAAATTTACTGAGCATAATGAATCAGAAAAGGAAAGAAAAATAACAGCTTATGATAAAGAAGAAATATTAAATTTTATTCCAAAAACATACCGCAACAAAGGAGATGCTGTTATAAATAAATTGAAATCACACTCGGATAGAATTTCATGGAATGATCAAGGAGTAGTTAGTATTGATGGTGAAACATTGTTCGGTAGTAATATCACTGATTTAATTGGTGATATTTTAAGACCATTGAAAAGAAAGGAGCCAACAGGTTTCGATAAATTTCTACACTTTTTACATGACATTAATTTACCAATGGAATGTGTGGGTAACCCTCAACGAAGTCTATATCTACACAGATTGCACATAGAAAAGTATAAAAAGGACGTGAAATCTACACCAAAAGTAGATTACAGTATTCCTCGCAGATATACAGAACTATCACAGAGACTTAAAAAAGAAGTACATGACAGAGTAAAATATTCTTCGACACCGTTATCTTTACAGGAAACAAAAGATTTTGGAGCAAAGAAAAAAATTAAGTGGGAAAAATGGACCCCTTAAGTGAGCTACAAAATATTTATTATGATCCTTCTCATCCAGCTGGATATAGTAGTGCAGTGAAATTAATTGATACAGTTTCTAAAAAAATACCTAAGGATGAAGTAAAAACTTGGTTACAGTCTCAAGATGCATATACTCTTCATAGGAGTGCTACTAAGCGTTTTCCTAGGAATAAATACATAGTTTCAGACATCAATTATTTGTGGCAAGCTGACCTAAGTGACATGCGCAGTCTTAGCAAGTATAATGACGATTATAACTACATATTGTGTGTGATAGATATATTTAGTAAAATTGCATTTGTTAGATCTTTAAAGAATAAAAATGCTAAAACAATTATTACCGCATTTCAATCAATTTTGTCCGAGTATAAACACAGTCCGAGAAATCTGCAAACTGATAAGGGGACTGAATTTACATCTAAACAAGTTCAAGATTTTTTCAAAGCGAATAATATTAATTATTATGTTACAAATAACCCTGATATAAAAGCAAGTATTGTTGAACGTTTTCAAAGAACTCTCAAAGGAAAAATGTGGAGATATTTTACACATAGAAATACTTATCGTTACATTGATATTTTGCAAGATCTTGTAACCTCTTATAACAATTCAAAGCATTCTAGCATTAAAATGCGTCCTATAGAAGTGACTCCTGATAAAATATCTCAAGTATGGCAAAATTTGTATGAGCGAAATAAATTGAGTACATTACAGCATGCTCCAAAGCTCAGAGTGGGTGACCATGTTAGGATAAGTAAAGAGAAGTTCACTTTTGAAAAGGGATATGAAACTAATTGGAGTGATGAAATATTCATAATATCGTCAATAATTTATAGAAAACCGCTGGTTGTATACACATTGAAAGATCTCAATGGTGAATCTATTGACGGTTCGTTTTATGAGAAAGAATTACAAAAAGTTAATCCAAATTCTGATGCATTATACAAAATTGAGAAAGTACTAAAATCAAGGTACAAAAGAGGGAAAAAAGAAGTGTTTGTCAAATGGAGAGGTTATCCGAATAAATTCAATTCATGGATTCCGTACTCCAACTTAATGAGTATATAAAAATATTATATTACATATAAGTTCTCTTTTTTTTCTTTGTATTTCCATATTAGTTAAGTGAGTTATTTTTTAACTGATGTATAATATTGGTCATTGTCCATTTTTTTTAACAATAAAATACATGTAACCAAGTTGTCCGTTTTATTTATATACCCGTGCACATTTACTTAAAAGAACATCACAAGCACCAGAAACCTTAGTTTTGAATTGCATATTACTGGATTAAGACATCCATACCACTTTCTCACAATATAGTAATATTTTATTTATTAATTTAAAATGGTTGAAGATAATTTTTATTTAGTAATAGCTCAATAACATACTCTCCTCAGTAATAGCTCAATGACATACTTTTCAAATATTACGACTTCTAGTTTTATAACTAAGCTTCCTAAAATAGTTAAATTGGAAGGACAATGGTGTGTTAGTCTAGTTGAATTTAACTATCCATGTTCTATGTTAACTGTTCAAGAAACTGAAAACATTGTAACTTTATATAGAAAAAAGCCCGGAAAGGGGTTAGACTCGGCATATAAAGAAGAAGTTAAAATACCTGCTACAAATTATGATAAAATAGAAAATCTCATAACAGCACTAAACACTGTTCCTTTATTAAAAAACATTAAATTTAATTATAATGACGTCACCAAATTTGTTTCAGTTTCAGTGACTGATGACAGCATTTATGATTTAAAACTAACTTCCAAATTAAATTTACAATTAGGTTTTGAGCCCAACATAAATTTATTAACTAAACCATTGGGAAAATATCCGTGTAATCTATATCTAGGATTACCGTCACAAATATTTATATATTGTGACATTTGTGAACCTCAGATTGTTGGTGATGTAATGACACCATTATTGCGTAACGTTCCTTTAGATTCATCAAAATATTTATACGGTGCGAATAAAATGAATATATTTTCAAGACCGTACTATATTCCTCTCATGAGAAGAGAATTTGATACAATTGAAATACATTTAAGGTCTGAAACTGGTCAACCAGTACCTTTTGAATTCGGTACAACTTGTGTTAAATTACATTTTAAAAGAATTGCATAATTTTATGTATAAAAGATACGTTCTTTGTTTGTTTAACTTCATTTCATCTGAGACTATAGCGAGTGGATGCAGTGTTATTATTTATAATGAGATATATTAAAAGAGAAAATAAATATTTCACCTGTCCTTATGAACACTACTATTTACATCAAGCTGGATCAGGTATAGGAACTGTTTATAAAGGAGCTGTCCATCAAAGAGGACATGGTATTGGTAGTTTCTTGGGGGGTTTATTTAGAAATGTAATACCATTGTTGAAAAACGGTACAAAACTGTTAGGAAAAGAAGCTTTAAGTACAGGTGTTGGTATTATCAATGATATGTTTCAAGCTAAACCATTTGAAGAATCTTTGAAAGACAGATTACAAGAGGCAACACAAAATTTAAAACGAAAAGCTGATGAAAAGATTAAGACAATTAATATGAGCGGATCTGGATATAAAAGAAAAAAGAACAAAAGAAATCGTTCAGTATTATCATCGTCATCAAGACAGAAACAACGTGCAAAGAAAAACGTTACTAAAAATTCAACTACTTTTAACGATATTTTTGTATAATGGCATTTCTACATAATCAATCGTGTGAATGTGCTAAATCAGAATTAGACCTCTTTGCTTTACCATCAACACAGACAAGCATTGAACAAGGTCAGTGGGTGCATTACAAACCAATATCATCACTTACTGATGATGGACCCATAGAATTTCTTGTTCCGGGGAACGGTGATGAATATTTAGATTTGTCACACACTTTGATCAATGTTAAGGCGAGGGTTATGAACCATGATTCTACAGCTTTACCTGCATCTGCAACGGTTGCTCCTGTTAATAACTGGCTGCATTCACTTTTTAATCAACTGGATATATATTTAAATCAAAAACTTATTTCCCCGCCTAATAATACATATGCGTACAGAGCTTACATAGAAACTTTATTGAATTATGGACCAGCTGCAAAAAAATCACACTTGACTTGTGGACTATGGCATATGGATACATCAAAACAAATGAATGAAATGACTGATGCTAACAAGGGGTTTAAAAACAGAAAAGAAATAGTGAAAGAAAGCAATGAAGTAGAAATGATTGGCCACATACATGGTGATATTTTTAATCAAGAAAAGTTTTTACTAAATGGCGTAGAAATGAGGATTAAGTTGGCGCGTTCAAGAGATTCATTTAATTTATTAGCAGATCAAATAATTCCGAAAGTGAATATTATTGATGCTACATTGATGGTGAGAAGAGCTCGTTTGAATCCAAGTGTTTTAATAGCACACAGCAAGGCCTTGGCCACAACCACTGCGAAATATCCTATCACACGGGTTGAAGTAAAAGTATTAACGATACCATCTGGTGTTCAAGGAAAAACTTTAGATAACATATTTTTAGGACAAATACCGAAACGTTGTATTGTCGGGTTTGTGAACAATGCTGCATTTAATGGTAATTTGAAAGAAAATCCATTTGATTTCCATCATTTTAATATGAATTTCTTTAGTTTGTATATAGATGGTCAGCAAGTTCCTTCGAAACCTTTACAACCCGTTTTTAACGCTGACAAAAGCTTATATACTTTACCATTCCATACACTATTTTCTGGCACTGGTATACATTTTCTAAATGAAGGGAATGACATTTCTTTAAGTGACTATCCTAATGGTTACTGTTTATTGGCTTTCGATTTAACACCTGATCTGTCAGCAAGTAACTCTTCTCATTGGAACCTTATTAGACATGGAAGTTTACGTTTAGAAGTACGATTTGATGCCGCATTGGAAAAGACTGTGAACTGTATCGTTTATGCTGAATTTGACAATGTTGTTGAAATAGATAAGAATAGAAATGTTGCTGTAGACTATAGTAGTTGATTAGTTAGCTAATTTATATATGTAAAACGGAATAATTACTTCACTCTACTATTGATCGTTGTTGGGTAAAAACATGGATACTCATGAAATCCAACAAGCATTAAAAAATATAGTCGGTACACTCCATCGAGAAAAAAATGTTTATGCCTCTAACCGTTTACCTATGTTTGTAAGCAAACCGGCATATATTGTTGTCAATATGGACCCAGACACAAAACCTGGATCTCATTGGATAGCCATACATATTGATAAAAACAACACTGGTGAATATTTCGATAGTTTTGGAAGAAAGCCTATAGGTGACCATTTGTCTTTCATGAATAGAAACTGTAAAATATGGTCCTATAATCATAAGATACTGCAAAATGTATTAACCTCTGTTTGTGGAAAATATTGTTTACTGTATTTGTACTATAAGTTTAAGAAGTATTCAATGGACTATTTTGTAAGCATGTTTGATTATGATAATACTTTACTAAATGATTTTATGTTAAAGTACATGTATAATCATATTGTCAATATAATTTAATAAAATATTTAATAAAACATTCAGAACTGTTTTTTTTTATCACTAGAACTAATCCATCCATCCATTACAACAAATCATTAGAAAATAAGAAGTCGGACCAAGAATGCTATATCTCCGTTGCTGTAACAATAACACTGGTGATAAAAGCCTACCTATGTCCTCACAACACGCATAGCTTCCAAACCCTAATTCAGACGCATTACGCAGATTGGAAAGAAAGAATATAACACCTACAAAACATCCGAAGGATTTTTTAATATTAGCGCGAAGGCTAGCGCGTTGCCGACCAGCCTAGTACAGTGCGCGTGCCGCCTTTTTTCATACCCGTGCGCAAGCAGTTCTTTTTGTACATGAACTGGCTTCGAACCGGTGACCCTTTCTGAGAGATCGTCACGTGACCAAGCATTTTCTAGCAGCGGTGGCACGCTTTTTATGCGCGACCCTTACCAAGCTTTTTTTATATGGAGTGGCGTGGAACCGGCGATCGATTTTGAGCGACTCACCCCCGCCGTTTTTTTTGTATGAACTGGTCTGGAAACGGCGGTCGTTTGCGCGACCCACCCACCGTTTTTTTTGTATGAAGTGGTCTGGAACCGGCGAAAACACACTACTGCAGCAGCTTAAACCAGGCCTCATCATACTCCCTGCGACCATCTCCCACACACTTGCGCCATTCGTCCCTGTCTACGGCGAGCTTTTCGCAGCATCGGAAATGGATGGTAAAAGCCGCCATGAAGTGCTTAATGCAGTCTTTGAAACGCAACAGTGGTCTCCCAATATCTTTCTTCGCGTGCGCAACTGCACCTAGCATAACACGTCGCGGCAGTCGAGTGGGCTCCATTCGGTATGCCGCAGCCGCCGTAGGCGTCGCTGTTTCAGCAGGGCCTTGAAACTGAGAAGCTGTGCCATCTTCAGTACCCTCTCATTTGTTACTCGACGGTCCATGATATGCCTAGAATGCTTCGTAGGCAGCGCATGTGGAAACTGTTGAGCCTGCGTTCATGTTTTGCGTACGATATCTACGTTTCAGCGCCGTACAAGAGTATACTGAGTACACAAGCTTGATAAACACCTATCTTGGTCTTCACCGTTAGGTGTTTATTGTCCCATACCCTTTTACTTAGCTTCCCGAACGGAGTCGCCGCTTTGCCGATACGGATATCGATCTCCGCGTCAAGTGAGAGATTGTTCGACACGGTCGAACCAAGATAGCAAAATCTCTCAACAGTTTCCAAAGGTACGCCATTCAGAAAAATAGCTAGTGGATTCTCGCAACCCTGAACGAGCACTACGGTCTTTTTGGCGTTTATGGACATAGAAAACAGAGCACAGGGTGAGAAAATTTATTTATAATGCACTGAAGCTCGCTGGAAGTGCTCGCAGTAAAAGCCGCGTCATCAGCAAACAGAAGGCTGTCGACGAAAAGATCCTCGCGGTTTTTCTTAGCTTTGAGTAGGGAGATGTTAAAAAGCTTTCCGTTGGCCCTCGTGTGTAGATAGAAACCCTGCTGGTCTTCGCCGAACGCAACCTTCAAAAGTAGTGAAAAGAAAATACCAAACAGGGTAGGAGTCAGGACGCAGCCCTGACGAATACCTCTGCGCATGTCAAACGGATCAGATGTGTCGCCGTCGAAGACGACAGCGCCTTTTCTTTCGTGGGGGAAGGAAATAGCCTCAAATAAACAGTGGATACCGACGTGGACTACTGAAACTGTGGCTGCTCGATGCTATCTCTAACACACACACACACACACACACACACACACACAAACACACACACACACACAAACACACAAACACACACACACAAACACACACACACACACAAACACACACACAAACACACACACACACAAACATACACACACACATACATTTTGCTTGCACTTTCTAATGTTATTGTTATGTTTAGTCATTATCATTGTTTATCTAGCTTTTAATAAATACTTTATTGTGCTATTTTGCAATAAGTAATTAATGTTCTTTAAGTATATCTGCAGCCGCGAATCATTTGTTAATCGTATAATTGATCGCCACGAGACAGGCCTAGCCTAGTGTGGGATCTCTGTAAAATAATTTGCTGTTTTCATGTGTTTTGATAATAAACTATTTTTTTTTAATTCGGTGCAAATAAAAATTAGTAAATCCTCTGCGCTGCTTTTTTTTCTAACATATTTTTTTATTATAAATGCTACAAAGTTTTATTATTCTAGGCTTTGTAGACCCATTTTTTACTTACTTTTTTTTTATTTTTTTCACTGTTCATATATTTTTGTTAAGAAACAGTCTGTTGGAACAAAAATAGCAGATACGATTATTTTTTTATGACCATACAAATATCGTTCTAAAAATGAAGTTTGCGTTCTCGGTTTAACTAAAAACGACACGATTCATGATAATTGCTCAAAATAAAGCCAATGTAATTGTTTAACTGAAGCGTGGCAGAGTAAAACATCCACGAATGCCTTGCGCCGTGCGACTTTCAAGATGTTTTTCTGAAGATTTTTTTGTAGTAAATGCCATTAATGTTTATGTTTTTATATTCTAGATTAGTTTGGCTTTCTACAAATCATTTTTTTATGACTCTAGTGCATATTTTTTAAATACTAGCATAATAAAGCAAAATTTAGATGATTTTTTGGGGATTATTTTTTTATTTTCTTACGTATTTCACTATAAATGTAATATATTGAACAATTTTTATACAAAAAATGACAGCTATAGTCTCGGTGTATTCGAAAACGACGCCATATTTAAGATAATAGGTTAAATAGAGCTGATATGATTTTTTTCCGAAGTTCGGCAAAGTGACAATTTGAACGCCCCCCCTCCCTACCTGCCAGGCAGTGGCGTGCACGTCATAAAGACAAAAAGACACTGCCTACCCTACCTACTCACTCACCTTTTTATATTTAAAATCTTATTTGATTCTGATAGGTATCCTATTATTTATTTAATCGTCCAAATATTCTAAAATAATAAACCAGAATCAACTCCACCTAGCGAGTTTAGTGCCTACTGCTCGACGTGACTTAGCATTGCCTGTATTGCATTGGCATTGCGCTGCACTAGCGCCGCTTCGCGCCGCGGTAAAGACACATTGTCTCATATAATAAGCGCCTAATAAATGCCATTTCCTTTTGGTCGTATGTATTTATTTGTATGACTTATTTGATCTGATTCAATTGATTAATTGGTCTGTCTATAAAATCAGTTAATCTATAGAAATTTTAAGGTCGCAAATTACAAAAATGTATATTAAATCGACAAAGCAACGAAACTTAAACCAAAATGTAGTGATTTTGGTCAGTTATTTTTTTTTAAATTTTTGCCTGCCCAGTCTAAAAACTCTTTGCACGCCACTGCTGCCAGGGGGTGGGGTGGCTACTTTGCTAAATCAGCTTCTATTCACCTACTTTATATGCGTGCCAAGTGGTTTCCTTATCAAAATTTGACCTCGCGTACGTACCTATAAGCCTACACTATTAAGACAACCGGATTTTCGCAAAAACAGTGTGTAGGTACTTACGCGTGCTTACGCATTGAAATGTATTATGTATTGACATAAGCGAAATAATGCAACAGCTGCCGCTGTGTAGTAATTATTCTTGTAAGTATATAGGGTGACTTTAAATTAGTTCTTGATACGAAAGGCTATGAATGTGCTCATGATAACAAACAACTTTCCCTAAGGAACCCATAGTCAAATCGCAAATATAAATTGGACTCTCCAAACAAATCGATTAACACCAGCGAAATTAGTATCAGAGAGGTTTAGAATTAGTATGAAGAGTTCAATTTTTTTTTGCGATTTGACTACGGGTTCGTTAGGAAAAGTTGTTTGTTATCATGAGTACATGCATAGCCTTTCGTATCAGGAACTAATAGGGAAGAAAACTGACAAAGCTCGCCGATAGAGGCGCTGATATCGCTTGATTCATACTAACTGTCAAAACGTATAGAAAAAATTGTTTACGTAAACTGAACATAAGATTATTAAAAAAATGCCGCCTTTTGTGGCGATTGGTTGCAATAATAATGGAAATCATTAATTTCCTAAAGATTCTCAGATGAAGAAGACGTGGTAGACGTTTTTGGACTTTTCATACAAAACGATCAACTGGCGAGCCAAGTTTGTATTAAAAGTAAAAAATAATAATTTGCGATTTTAACAAAGTTGTAGAACAAAAGTTGTTCAGTTTGATGAGTCGAAGCTCATCTTGAAATATTACCGCATATATTTGTTACATTCTGTATATAATATTTGTAAATTCACTAACCTCTAGACTCCCAAGGTTAGGAACACTGTATGATACAAAAACATGGATATTGTAACCGCCTCCGTGATCTTGTTGCTAGTTTGCTTGTTTCAAAAAAGACTGTTGTTTAAAAAATTATAAATTCCAGCAAGATTTTCGTAGGTGGCTACACTGGTCACAATGGGGAAGAAAACTGACAAAGCTCGCCGATAGAGGCGCTAATATCGCTTGACTCATACTAACTGTCAAAACATATAGAAAAAATTGTTTACGTAAACTGAACATAAGATTATTTAAAAAATGCCGCGTTTTGTGGCGATTGGTTGCAATAATAATGGAAATCATTAATTTCCTAAAGATTCTCAGATGAAGAAGACGTGGGAAAAGTTACGTTTTCAATTATGTACTTTTCGACTTCGCCTTTAATTGAGGAACAGTCCAAGTTTCATACATTTTCTATTTAACAATTTAACAGAAAAAAAAAACTAATTTATAACACCTCGATAATGAAAAACGCGGAACAAATTGAAAGTTGTTATGAGTCAAGCGTCCGTAGCGCCATTTGCAAATAGCTTTGCGTTTTCTTCCCCATTTAAAGTAACCATATACAGCGTGTAACAAAAAGGTGTGGTAATACTTCAAGGTGGGCTTCTACTCATCGAACTATTGTTCTACAACTTTTTTGAAATCACAAATTTTTTTTGGACTTTTCATACAAAGCGATCAGCTGGCGACCCAAGTTTGTATTAAAAGTAAAAAAAAAATTGCGATTTCAACAAAGTTATAGAACAAAAGTTGTTCACTTTGATGAGTAGAAGCTCACCTTGAAGTATTACCGCACATTTTTGTTACAACCTGTATATAATATTTGTAAATTCACTAACCTCTAGACTCCCAAGGTTAGGAACACTGTATGATACAAATACATGGATATTTTAACCGCCTCCATGATCTTGTTGCCAGTCTGCTTGTTTCAAAAAAGACTGTTGTTTAAATGACCACACTGAATACGTTAAAAACAACCGACTTCAATCGCAACAACTTCAATTTTGATATGTTTTTGTTGATTTTCTCAAAAACCGCTGAATCGATTTCGATAAAATTTATATGGGACCGCCTGTGAAGCCCTTTTAAACAAAAAAAGAATTTTCCAAATCGGTTCAGGCGTCTTCGAGTAATCGGTGAACATACATAAAAAAAATATTCCGACGAATTGAGAACCTCCTCCTTTTTTTTGAAGTCGGTTAATTATAAATTCCAGCCAGATTTGCGTAGGTGGCTACACTGTTCACAATTACACAGTTACTCACTATATACTTATTTATACAAAATATTTTGCAACATTTTCATTTATTTATTTATACGTATCGTAAACTTATATATGTCGTGGCCGAATTGATCATTTCATGATGTGGCCGACCATTTCATGAAATGGTCGTATTTCATGAAATGGCCAGCTCAAACTGGCCATATCGTTTAACGTCAACGTTTAATGATATTTCCATCCACGTTTGGCCATATAAAGATTTAATAAAAATTAAAACTACGTTTAAATTAAAAGTTACTGGCATTCTTTAAATCTGAGTAATCTTGGTTAACAGATAAATTATATTTTTTTAATACATAGCTTATATGACTGATATCTACTAACCTATGCGTAATACTTTCCAAACTTCAAGGTTTTTACGTTGCGCTCGTTTTTTGATTGACTTTCGAAAAATTATTGTAGTTTAGTGTCGTAACGACATTTAACTTCTATTTATCTTTAATTGGCGCATTATTAATAGCCTTTTTATTATTATTAATTGTACGCCGCCATGATGCATCACAAAAACAAAAAGATATCAGCGCCTCTAACGGTGGATACTGTAACTATTTTACGATATGATCAATTTCAATTTCAATTTCAATTTCTTTATTTGCATATAAACTGGTATATAAAGGTCACAAAAATAGGCAAGTATCATCTGTTTAGCTAATATTAAGTTTAGCATGCAAACATGTTCTTAAAAACAATTTCAACACTTTAAGTACATTATTTACAAAGTAATTACTATTCCATGCCAATTCAAAATAACAATAATATAATACCTCATGTCATTGTATAATTAAATCATTTACATTTTAAATTTTTTTATCCAGTAACCAGTTATACAGTCTCTTTTTAAATAAATTCAAGCTAAGATCTTTAATGTCATTCGGAATACAATTGTAAATTTGAACACACAATTTTGAAATTGTAAATTTGATCACTAATGCTTGACCATATCATGAAATAGCCGTGCGTTTAGCTGTATATCGTGAAACGTTGATGTATTCATTGATATGGCCAGACCATATCATGATGTGATCAGCGGATATTTTCCATTTCATGAAATACGTCCATTTCATGAAATGGTCGGCCACATCATGAAGTGATCAATTCTATGATCTGGCCACGACATATAAAATATTATACACTACAGTGGTTTGTTGGCAACACTTTTCACGAGGTTGTAACAGAAAATCTTCTTTGTTAGTTGTTTCGTTTAGTTATGCATGCGTCACCTTATTTTTATTTTTTCTTTGTTGTTCAGTTTTAATTTTTATTTTGTTATTGTATTTTTGTGTGTATGTGTCTGCAGCTGTACAAATAAAGCTTTTTATCTCTCTATCAAAATTTTTATAGTATAAATGAGTTTAAAAACGTTAGTTAATATATTACTTAAATTATTTACACTTATTGTTCAATATTGAGTTTGTTGATTACAATTACTTTTTTTTTTGTTGATTTTTAATTTTGTATATAAGACACTACCTAAGTTTTTTTTTATTATATACTGTGACATTTATCTATGAAATATTTTGAAGGTAATATTTTTTTTCGTTTAATTTTTTTTGGAATTTTTAAAATTACAAATTGACATTAAGTAATTTAAAATGTTTATATATTTTTATGTACATATTTGCATGTCATTTATATATGGCTAAACATGAGATACCAAATTTTTGTATCTAAGACCTTTTTAAAAAGCATGTTTACAGAAAATAAATCATTTCCATTCATTCGGCGGTCGTGGCTCAGTGCGGCTTGCGTAGTCCCCTCGATCACGCAGGTTAACTGACTGCAGATTTTCATTTTCATTTTGCAAAAAAGGGTAATTCGCGCAATCTACCAGATGCGATCCCGCGAGTCGTTGAGGAATATGTTTAAAGAAATTAATATTCTTACTGTTGCTAGTCAATTCATATACGAAAATATCATGTATGTATGTAAAAATTTGCACTTGTTTCAAAACAGTGACAGACACAATTTTAATCTAAGAAATATTAATAACATAGATGTTGCCTATTCGAGATTGAGTAAAGTTAAGAAGTCATTTTTGGGGCAGTGTGTAAAATTTTATAACAAAATACCCGAAAATGTGACTAGTTTGCCAGAAAACAAATTCAAATTGCATGTGAAAAATTGTTTATGCTCTAGAGGGTTTTACAAAATACTTTATGTAAATGACAATGATATATGGACATGTATAGATCCTCCAACTCACAATTTTATTGTTGACATGAATTGTAAAAGAATTTAAGATTTTATTTAAAAAATGTATTGAAGCGAGTTTCTTTTGGGCTCGACGTTTCTTCTCACTTCGCAAACACTTCTCGAAACGTTGAGTGTACAAGTCCCGCGTGGTAGGGACTTTGTACTAGGTAGAACAAAAATATATTGACGATTTAAAAGCATGTGTAAAGCATCTACTTAAATAACATTTTGAGTTTGAGTTTGATTTTGAGTTGAGTTGCAGACACGGTCATAACGGTCAGATAAGCTGGATAGGTTTGACTGTAAGTGGTATTGGGCAAAGATAAAAATGAGACAACTGCTAAAATAGCAAACCAATGGGCACGTATAATCGTCACCTGAGTGCTTATTTGTCCAATCGACCATATTAACGAAAATCACTTTTAAATGCAGTTTTCATAAAATTTAAATTTCCCGTCGATTGGTGTATGATTCTTATAATTTAGACCTTAAGAACATAAAAAATATAATTACCTGTTGAAAACGCATTTTGTAAGAAATCATTTAATTTACGTGAAATAATCAGTAAAAACTTTGTTGTATAAAGTCTTGCTTAAGGACATTGAACAAATAAGCACTCCGGTGACGTAATGATGCGTAGGTGTCGGAAAAAAGACCTAAGTTTATTAATTTTCCACATGATGCAAAACTGAATAAGCGCTTATTTTTACCCGACTGCGTTCTGACGCAGAGTTATGTTTTTCGAGTGCATGTATGTATATCCCCCTTGTGGTAATTTTACTACCTAAACCGATCCCAAGACCCAGTCGTAGGGCAAGGGGGATGACTTGACTTGAACTCCATCAGAATTTCAGTTTCTAGACACATACACACTCACTCCCAAAACACACACACACCCACACAAACACACTCACCCACACAAACACACTCACCCACACAAACACACTCACCCACACAAACACACTCACCCACACAAACACACTCACCCACACACAAAAACCATATATGAATGTATTAATTCTAAATCTGGTTAGAATGCTAATTATTTGTATTTATAGTGTATTCTAAAATGAATCCTCTTCTTTGTTACCTAAAATCATAGCAATGTGTACTAAGCCAACAGAAATAGAGCATTTGTTTAATAAAATATTTGTTGTAATTGCCCCTCAGGCTTAACATTGTAAATTAATTATTCGGAGCAGTATGTCTTGAAACACAAGATATTAATATATCTTTTTCAAGACCATGCCCACAAAGATGTGCATTACCCTTCATGTATCACATTAACATAAGTAAAATATTTTAAGCTAAGATAAGCTGTAATTTAGGCTTAAGTAAGTTTAAATAAAGTTTTATTATTATTATTATTATTATTATTTCTTTGGCTTGACACAGGCGCGGATCCAGGATTTCGTTCAGGGGGGGGCAAATTTGTTGTGTACCCTTATTTATGAAGCGGACGGTAGAATCAACCATTAATATAAAAAATCGCGAGCGTAGCAAGCGCGAAATTTTTTGAATAGTTAAGAAATGCCTCTATGTATTTGCATTTTATAGAAGTTTTAGTACTTCGGTCAGGTTTCGGGGGGGGGGGGGATTGCACCCATTGCCCCCCCCCCCCTGGATCCGCGCCTGGCTTGACACGCTCTGTAGCCTAAACGGTTTGATGGATTTTAGCTTCAGAGGTGTCGTTCAATCTGTCTTGATCCCGAGAGCGACATACAATACATTTTAATGCAGTAGCGTTTTTTTTTTTTCAATTAGTAAGTTTATAGTTCATTCCAGTCAAAAAAGCAATAGGTAAACAAACTTGGTAGGCAGCTGACGTTGACATGTGTCAGTTCCATAGTAAGTTTCTTTACCTTTTTTTTATTGGAATGAAGTTATAGTTAAGTGTAAGTACCTATTATGTTTATGTTACTCATTTCTAAATTAATAAATTGAATGAATTAGTATACAATATGAATATTAAGTTTATTACTGTACTAATATAAACTAAAATATTTATACATATATCTTTATGTTTTTGCTAAAATGATAAATTGCTGCGAGACGCGATATTAAATAATTGCATATTTTTCAATAAGTTTATTATGACAATTAACTTAAATATTTATGGTCATGTTTTTGTTATGCATTTCTATCATATTTGTTCAGGTTTGAAAATATATTTACGCATTACTAAGACCTTAGCCTAAAGAAAAGGTTGAACGTATACAGGGTGTTAAAAAAGTGGGTTTGAGATTTTAAGGGTTACTCAGAATCAAAATAATAAATAATAATAAAATCCGGGACAATGCTACTAACAGTCAGACCCATCCAGATCATGACCGTGTCTGTAGTTAGTTGACCTGCTGAATAACGCGATCACGGAAGATCCCGCCGGGAATCGAACCCGCGACCTCCAGATATGAAGAAAGCGGACTAGCAAACATTTCTGTGATGAGTAGATATGTTTGCTCTGTGTCTGGGTGTATTTAAAAGCATATGTGTGTGTGTATATCAGTTTCTGGTTCCCATAGTACAGGGAATCCTAGTTTGAGGCCAGATGACCGTGTGTTATTTGTCCCGAGATATTATTATTATTTTGGAATATAAATTTTGGCTACTCTGACCACTTGGCGTTAGGCGAAGTGGCAGGCGCTACTCCAGCAGAAGCAAAATTGGCTGGAGGTCACTGCGACGAGGTGAGAAAGAGTCGGACTATGTATCCGGGCCTTGTCGAGGAGGACTGCCTTTTGCATAGCCGTTATTATTATTATTATTGTTATTTACTGCGTCTGCGACTGCGTAAAAACATTTGCGCGTGCGACGTCAGACGCAGCAACGCGTGCCAGTCATGACGCGCATATTGCGCGTTGTTTGACTCAAATGACTTTACGTTTGAATTTGAACAACTGGTAATGCCAGCCCAGCAACGCGAAAAAAGTGTAGCCTAAACTCGTGATTATATTGAAGGAGTCACGTGCTGAATAAAACGTTGGTACAAGGGCATTACCGCAGTAATTTTTTTTAACAACCCATTACGTCCTCACTGCAGGGGCACGGGTCTCTTTCCATTCATCGGAAGGTTAGACCATACTCCACACACGGGGCCAGGTCCAGATTGGTAGAGGTTGTGGGGCTAGTGGCCAACCCCAGTGTCAGAAGTTTTCAAGCCGCGTATAAGACCTCCGACATGGCTTAACGACTGCCATCTAACAATAGCAGCCGGCATCGGCAGTCCGTCACCAACGGCTTCGCGTGCCTTGCGAAGTACGAATACGGTCGAGAAAAATGCCACTAACAGTCAAATCCTTCCAGGTTATGACCGTGTCCGTAATCACAATCAGTTTGCCTGCGTGATCGACGCGACCACTCAAGCCTTACTGAGCCACGACCGCTTCTACCGCAGTAAGTTGTATTGTTTTTTTTTTCATGTGTTGGAGCGGGTTTTTTGTACCTATTCGACGTTTCTTCTCGCTCCGCTAACACTTCCCGAAACGTTCAATATGCGAGTTCTGAGTGGTAGGTAGAAAAAAGGTGGTCCGTCTTTGTACTAGTTAGAAAAAATACAGCATCTACTGACTTGACTGTCTCGGTGGCTCAGTGGTTAGCGCTCCTGACTATTGATCCGACAGTCTTGGGTTCGATCCCCACCCAGGCAAACATTTCTGTGATGAGCAGATTTGTTTGCTCTGTGTCTGGGTGTATTATATCCGCTACCGACTCGTGGTCCCACCGCATTGTCCCACTGGTGGGTCGACGAGTAATATCTACATATGTATGTATTTAAATGTATATGTGTATGTATATCAGTCTCTGGTTCCAATAGCACAGCGAATCCTAGTTTGGGCCCAGATGACCGTGTGTGATTTGTTCCAGATATTATTATAATTTTTGTAAGTTTACTAAATTCATACCTGACACGTGTCCTTCCCCCCCTTCCGCTCCCCCGCACACATCTGACTCTCACTGGATGGTCCATCAGGCAGCTTCCTGGATATGCCGAGCACGTTCCCGCATTCGTTGATGTCCCACACTGGTAGAGAGACGCTTCGAAGCTCTTGCGACTGGTCACCTATTTGTAAAAGAAAGAATCTTGATTAAAAAGTGATTATATTTGTTTTTTTTTAATTTTTCTTTAATCGGTCGTCACTTCAGGCAAAGAGTGGGCGACCCCCGCTCCGGGGCTTTCCTGATGCAAAGGTTGTCCATTGCTGTTCAGCGCGGAAACGCTGCAAGCATAATGGGCACCTTTCCATCGGGAACGTTTAAGGGTAGGCTATTCGATTAACGAAGCCTTTTGTTGTTTTTTTTTTTTTATGTGATAGGTGGCAATCGAGCAGACTGATCACCTGATGGTAAGCGATTACCGCCGCCCATAGACACCCACAACACCAGAGGAGTCACAAGTGCTTTGCCGACCTTTGAAATGGGATGGGCGGATGGGGGGAATTGGGGAGGGGAGGAAGTTGGGCCTCCGGTACCCTCACTCACTCGGCGAAACACAACGCAAGCGTTGCTTCACGCCGGTTTTCTGTGAGGCCGTGGTATCACTCCGGTCGAGCCGGCCCATTCGTGCCGAAGCATGGCTCTCCCACGGTCGAAAAATCGATTTTATTGACATGCAATAAATTAAATTTTTTTTTAGTTTATTAAAGTTGACTTATGTGAAAAATTGAAATTGAAATCGTGGACCAAATTTTAACTGTGACTTTTAGTGAAGACACTGTACAACAACTGAAAATATAGATCAAATTGTTGTTAGACGCCGTTAGGGTCGCGGATGATTGCGAAAGCGTTCCCATGTCCCCGACAATGGCGAAGCGGAGGGACGCCGATGGGTGTTAGTTGGTAAGTCCGCCCCGCCAGGTGGGAGTCCAACATAACCCTCTCCGCCTCCCCAGGCAAGAGGGTATGCATGAGCATTTCTCATCATTAAAAAAAAGGTAACCCGCCTATTTTATACCAGTATGAAAATGGTGTGCTCAAATTTTCCCGCTGTGGGCGTTATTTCAAAGCAAAGATAGGCTATACTATTAGCTATCTTCGAGCGCATCAAAGGTCAGCTGAACTTAACCCTAGCGAAAACTTGTTAACAACCCATATCGTCCCCACTGCAGGGGCACGGGTCTATTCTCATACTTCGGGAAGGTTAGGCCATACTCCACACACGGGGGCCAAGTCCGGATTGGTGGTGGTTGCGGGGCTAGCAGCCAACCCCAGTGTCAGAAGTTTTTAAGGCCTCCGACATGGCTTAACGACTGCTATCTAATAACAGCAGCCGGCACCAACGGCTTAACGTGCTTTGCGAAGCACGGAAACGGTCGAGATAAATGTCACTAACAGTCAAACCCATCCATGTTATAACCGTGTCTGTAGTCAGTTAACCTGCGTGATCGCCGCGACCACGCAAGCCGCACTGAGCCACGATCGCTTCACAGCTTCACGACATAATTATATGATGGTTTTTATATTAAAAATAAATGTAAATCCTACCAAACTCTGTCTGTCCCCAGCCTGTGGCTATGATGGGGCGGCCTACAGGGGGCGGAGTCCCGAGGCAGGCTGGCCGGATCACCTCCGAGAACCTGGAATTTGACAAAGGGTAGTTACTGTTACTGTTACTGCATTTATTATAAAATGTTAGGTCTACAGTTTTGTTCCAATCAAGAAAAAGCAAAAGGTAAACAAACTTACTATGGAACTGAACTGACACATGTCAACGTCAGTTGCCTACTAAGTTTGTTTACCTTTTGTTTTTTTTTGACTGGAATAATCTATAGTTTTGTTTAGGTATATAAGTAAAGGTAAACAATCTTGATATGTATTTTTATTGAAATGTGCATTTTAAATTTCGGATATTTCTTGCAACCGTAAGCACTAAGTTTCCTTTGCATTTCTATTAAACATGCGATAAATTCTACACATTTGAGAATTCTGACATCAAACTACACAATGGTGTCAATTCGGTTTTCACGATTAAACTTATTTAGGATTAAACTTAATTTAAGTGTTCTGTCTGTTTCTTTCTATATCGAAAAGAGAAGGACAGGACGCTTAAATTTAGTTTAGTCCTGTCAAATAAGTTTAATCGTAAACTCCGAATCGACGCCAATATCAAGATTGTTTAAATTTATTTCAATACTTAGTATAACTTGAAATTTTATTAGATGGGCCATTTTTAATTTATAAAAATTTCTTCATAAGTATGGAAAGGACTATACGAAATTATGACGTCACAGTTTTTAGGACAAATTTTCGTTTTTGACATTTGATAAAATACATAGCTACATAGACTCCGTCTGCGTGGACTTCCGAATTGGGTTCAGAGAGAAATAAAATGTTAAAGTGTCGCCATCTAGTAACGAAGTGGAAATTTTGAGCTTTTAAGCATTCCTCCGGGAACCGTTAAATTTTCCGGGATAAAAGTAGCCTACGTGTTAGCCGAGTGCTTGATCTATCTACCTACCAAATTTCATCCAAATCGGCGTGAAAGTAGAACAAACATCTATACTTTCGCCTTTATAATATTAGTGAGATAGCGAGATTAGTGAGGTAAGACGAGATGAGAAAATACTCACGTTACAGTAGAAGCTAATTTAACAAGAGCTATATCGTAGTACGATTTCGGCTGCCTGTACTTCGGATGTCTGATGACAGCCGAGACCTTCACCACTAGAGCACCAGGGTCATCCAGGTAAGAAGAGCCGAGCTGCACAGCACGGGGGGCACCCCTGGAATTGGAGACAAAAATAACCTCGTTTCCTGGAGAATATTACGCTTCAAAAGATACAGCCCTATAAATACATGACAGATAGATAAAGTGCATGTTTTTAATAGCAAATAATACTCTGTTATACATTTATTATTATCTGTTAAAATGCCCTACCACCAACCAAATCAAGTCGTAAAAATGCATTGGGAACTGGCTATCTTATCTCTATGCCGGAACAAACCAAAGCTTAACATTTATGTTTGAGGTAATAATTAGATAACTAGATGGTAGTAAGCCAGGCAACACCAGAAAATCCCCAGTGACCAAATCTTACATAGTTGAAACCCGATAATCGAAACTACGACCTTCTGATGTGATGCGAGTGGCCTACCTAGCCACTTCGTCACGGAGCCGGTTAAAGACCTGTAGGTACTGTGTGTTCCCACTCTTCGAAGGAAAAGCGAGATACATACCTCCGCCAGGCGAGGTGGCATGCCTGGGGACCGGCCGTGATCCAACCGTTGATTGTTGGAAGTCGTATATATGCATGCGTGCGAAGAACTTCGATATCGCGTTCAGGATTAGTTTGTGGCGCGTATGGTAGATGTCGCCACAGACTCTTTGGGTATGGAATGAAAACCTAAAATGTACAGTACTTACGTATGGACGGTATTATCTCTCTCCTGGTAAGCGCAGTGTGCAGCTGTCAGCACGTACTGGTTGCTGAGCAGGGAGCCTCCGCACTTCCAAGAGTAGCCAGCGCCCTGGAATAGGGAGACAAGGATTTTTTATTTTATTTGTGTTCTTCTTGTTCTTTTCTCTTTTGCATTCAATATATACAACAATAATACAACAATAAAGAGTGATTTTGCCAATGTCAAATGAAAAGAGATAAGCGAATATTTGGGAAAATCTTCAATATAAAAATGGCAAAACGCCAATTTCAAGTAAATCTCACGGCTCTAAGGATAATGGGCACTTAAAGACGCTCCACTTGGTGGTTTGCTGCTGGAACTCGGAAAACAGAGCTGTCTCCCGAGTTAATCCTCTTCTTATTATCTTATCTCAGAATTTGAATCATAGCTATTTCTCCATCACAAAAATAACGTTGAAACTGTTCTAAAACGGTAATAATTGTAAAATTAACTAAACAGACTTGCGCTCGGTACAGAGTCCCGGCAACCAACCTTTTTATTTGTCGTGAAGAAGAATAGAATAGAATAATGGTTTTACAGTTGTCTTTCGCAAAAAAACAGTATTCCTGATCCGCAGAATGCGGGACAGTCCCAACAGCATCTTGAAGACTGTAGCCGACAGATATACCTGTCCACTGTGGAAGTCCCTAGTGTGGAGAGTGATAGCTGATACCAACTTTTATATATGATAGTTTGTGTGTTACTAACCTTTACTATATGGATATAACACTATATGGATCTTAGACCATTGGAAGGACCTTACTATGCAAGGTCCGACTAGCTGGGTGCCACTGCTTGCTCTATACCTGGGGGTGGGGCAAAATAGCCAGCGTAAGAGGCATTCCATCTTACCTCTCAAGGATCGGCAAAGCACTAATAAATAAGGAACCCTTCTGGGGTTATAGATGTTCATAGGCGGCACATGCCATTTTCCATCGATTGGGCCGTCAGCCATTTGTCATCTTACACAATAAATAAAAAAAACGTGATGGGCTTTCTATGGGCCTTGAGCCTGCAATAAACGGATAAATAAATAAATAAAATAATTCACTTACCTCAATTTTGAGCCATCCCAGCAACGCCATATGTGGAAACTCATTGATCTCCACCACCTTCCCTCCGACCACTAGGGGTATGTTCGTTGGTGCACAGGTCTTGACTTCTACGTCCACGGGCTGGGGTGAAGGAACCAATGGTATGGCTTGGAGACGCGTGGTCCTCAACGATTTGTATTTATCGCACACTGTAAAGAGAACATTTATAATTATACGAGGTGATTTCTTTAATGGCGGATGTGAACATATCCATAAAATTAACAGTTTTCATTACTACTTCACTGCTTTCCTTCTTAAGAACTTTATATATAAAACCAAATTTGACTTCATTATTCTACTTACTTCTTTCAGCCATATCAATATATCTTCTCTTTTCAGCTTCACTCATATAATCTTCATTAACTCCAACTATTATCTCTGGACTTGCATCTTCATCTGGAAATGCTATCGCTCCTGCATCAGTTGGCCTTGAATTCACTTTGAAAGGAGGTCTTGTAATCACAGGTTTGTTAGTTATGGGTGGTCTATTATCCACTACAGCTGGTTTAACACCTGGTCGATTATAAAAAGGAATTTTAGTTGTATATTCTGGCTTGGGAGTTTCATAATTCTGATTGTTATAATCAAGGTAATTGTAAGGTCTTTTCGTTGTTTGTTGATAATAGGAATCACTAGAATCATAATAATTATAATTTGGCTTGGTTGTAGTCTGTCTTTTAGTTGTTGAGTGATTAGGTCTTCTAGTTGTCTCTGGTCGTTTAGTGTTTTCGTAATCTGGTCTGTCAGTTATATAATAGTCATTTCCAATATTATTATTTTGTATTGGTTTATCAAACCAAATTGATCTTTCGTCTGTATCATATTTTATTTCAGAACCATCACCAATACTACTGATTCTAGAGTTTTTAGGACTAGTTGTTCTAGAATTTACATTACTAGAATTTCTACCGCCATTTTTAGAAGTTTTTCTAACAGGTTTCACAGTGCTTGTGTAAAAGTTTATGTTGTATAATTGCGCTGTAGTTGTTTGTTTTCTCTTTTTTTCTTTTTGTATTTGTGAATTGTTGTCAAGTATATCTAGTCCGTCTATATAGCTGATGGCTATGGATCTTTTGGTGGTGCTTTTTGGTCTTCTAGTGGTGACTTCATTGGAGTAGTGCTTTGTGGCTGGTCGCCTTGTAGTGAAAGGTTGTATCAGAGGTTGGAATCCTTGGAAGAAATCTGTGGAAGAAAAACATAGGTATATAATAATAATAATATAATAATATCTGGGACAAATCACACACGGTCATCTGGCCCCAAACTAGGATTACCTGTATCTTGGGAACCAGAGACTGATATACATATACATATACTTTTTAAATACATACATATATAGATATAATACACCCAGACTCAGAGCAAACAATTCTGCTCATCACAGAAAAGTTTGCCCTGTGTGGGGATCAGACTCTCGGATCAGAGGTCAGGATCGCTAACCACTTAGCCACCGAGTCAGTCAATACTTTTGTCGACTTATGAGTGGATTCAATATAGGAAATCAAGATTATTGAAAATATTGTTTTCAAAAATAACATAATCAATTTAGTTAAGAAGTAATAAAAACCGGACTGCATAAAAATTTATCTTATGTTAGTCTAGGGGTCAATACGAATTGGACCTTGCCCTCCAAAACATTTTATATCAACCTGTTTTGGGTACAGGCGGTCAGAAAAAAACAACAATATTAAAATATTACCCTCCGTTTGGACAGTCGGTCAAATTAAATACAGACTGTAAACTGGTATCTTCATACAGATCGATCAGCTGACCAGGTCGATTTGTATGAAGATACCAACATTTTTTTTTGTGATTTGACCATGGGAAAATACGTTGCGCGCGAGTCAGACTTGCACTTGTTCAGTGCGAGTCTGACTCGCGCGCCGAGTGTTTCGTAGAAACAAACAATACCGTTTTACCATCTTATTTTCAACCGACTTCAAAAAAAGGAGGAGGTTCTCAATTCGTCGGAATCTTTTTTTTATTTTTATGTATGTTCACCGATTACTCGAAGACGCCTGAACCGATTTCAAAAATTCTTTTTTTGTTTGAAAGGGTATACTTCACAGGTGGTCCCATATTAATTTTATCGAAATCGATTCAGCGGTTTTTGAGAAAATCAACAAAAACATAGCAAAATTGGAGTTGCTACGATTGAAGTCGGTTGTTTTTAACGTATTCAGCGTGGTCAATTATAAGACCATACACTTCTTATTGGGTTTCATGTAATCTATAGGTAAAGAACAGCTCGTAGAACGGTATAAACAGCTCGTAGAACAGATAACCTCGTTGGGGCAAAAGTTCTCGAATGGGGACCGCGCACCGGAAAACGCAGTGCAGACAGGCTTCCTACTCCGTGGATCGATGATCTGGTGAAGGTTGCGGGAAGCCGCTGGATGCGATCAGCGCAGGAACGGTCGGTGTGGAAATCTTTGGGGGAGGCCTTTGTCCAGCAGTGGACGTCTTCCGGCTGATGATGACAGAAAATAGTTCTCGTACACACCAGGGGGTGAGGTCGCTTTCAGAGAGCGGCAGGGATTGTCCATACACACTGTACGTAATACCATTTAATTTAATATGCTTATAGACCAGTGGTTTTCTTCAACCTGTCGGTCGGGGGCTCGCGAAGCCTTTCTGAAGGGGTCGCGAGTAAAAGAAAAAGTCAGTATTTGTAGGTCCTACACTGCAATGAAAAAATACGATTTCAGTGAGAAGGCTGGACCTGTTTATTTTTTAAGAATTTGTCAAAACGTGCCCATACAACCATTTCGGTCGCAGTGTAGATAATGCTACTTGCTTCTATGACGACGCAAGTAGCATTGTCTACACTGCGACCGAAATGGTTGTATGGGTGGGTTCTATTTTGGAGACATTAATAACTAAATCATTTTCTAACTGAAGAAAATTATAAACGTAGTCTTTCAAATCACTAACATTTTGTATGTTTATGGCCCTAGGGCGGTCGCAAGTTTTTTTTACCTATAAAGGGGTCGTGTATTAAAAAAGGTTGAAAAACACTGTTATAGACTAAATAGTGAATAAATAAATAAATCACCTAATCTTTCCTACATCTTGTTGATTAAATTAAATCATTTGCAATAAGGAAGATCTTTGTGGAAACAAATTTAAGAACAGGTCTTGCAACATTTTTTTTTGAAAATAAATTAATTTTTTTATTTGCCTACGGTGTTTTATCATAAAATCTCATTAAAATAGATTAACTTGTTTTTTAAAAACTTCTCGTTTCTTAAACTTGACTGCTACTACAAACTTTTTATTTCTAAAAATAAATCAATAAAAAAGCCTTAAGCTGGACTTAAAACTGCGTTCTGCCACAAAACACATAGATACAGAAGGTCCGCTCAATATGCTCACAAAAATCCTAAGCATATACATGCTTATAGACGTATACGGTCGTTGTAGGCAAGATCACGTACTATGCGATCATGACGTTGCCTCAAATGACCGTATATTTCTATAAGCATGTATATGCTTACGATTTTAGTGGTTTGTATTGAGCGGACCTTCTGTGTCTATTCTGTGGTTCTGCCCTGGACTTAGTCCAGTGGACTAACTATAATCAGAATTTGACATTAGGTATCACGACATTCTCGATCAACGCGACCGGCTGCAAACCACAGTCCTAACATATGACCAGTGCAATGACCTCTACGAGGAGGCGCTGGACCGCGTCAGACACCTGGAGCAAGAGCTGTCCGCGGCGCAGGGCCGCGTCGAACAGCTGGAGGCGCAGAAACAAAAACTTTTTAACAAAAAAATTAAACTGCCGAAAAAACTGAAAAGCAAAAAATAATAACATTTTTTATTTAACCTTAATAACTTAGTTCCTAAACTAATGTAAGTATACCTAAGTAATTTTGAGTCGGCGCCAAACACGCAAATTAATTAATTATGTAAAGCGTAATCCGCGGCGGCGCGGCGGGACACGCCCCTTCACCGGAAAATGCCGAACGTTCACGAAGTTAATGTCAGCGAGACAGCAACTTGTTTGGCAACTTACATTAGTTTAAGAACTCAGTTATTAAGGTTAAATAAAAAAGGTTATTATGTTTTGCTTTTCAGTTTTTTCGGTGGTTTAATTTTTTTGTTAAAATGTTTTTATTTTATAATTTTTTGTGGCTATATTTTTTTCCCAAATTTATAGCGGACCAACTTTGGGGTATATCCTTTCCTATAAAAAAAAGAATAATCAAAATCGGACTATTCTGTAAAAAGTTATGCGTGGTTATACATTACAATCAGTGAGTGAACAATTAATTATTCCCTGTTTTCCTACCCTTAGGGTAAGAATTTTTTTCCAAATTTATATAAATAAAATATTTTTTGTATCACTCTTATGTAAGTTTTTTTATTTACATATTTACATAAGTTCACACAAAATAAAAAGACAAAAATAAAGTCTCATGGGATACGAATCCGAACCTAAAAGCAGCAAAACGTGCGTGGCCCGCACCAAAACCGCAAGGCCAATAAGTACTTCTAAGCGGAGGTGAAAAATAGGCATCATATGCGTTCGCCTTTTATGTATAATTCGCTCAAATCTCCCTAAAATGAATATTTTCGAAGATAATTCCCTCATAGATCGATTTCTGGTGATTTTTAACACCTTATCCTAGAGTTTCGTCGAAAGGTTTCAAGCCGTTTTAGAAATCGTCGGGACACTTAACTCGTTTAATAGTATAGGATTAGATTATAGAACTATAAAATGAAATAGGTATAATATGTTTAAAAATGTTTTGCAAACTGTACAGTGTGGCATATCAAATGAAAGGCCTAGGTAAGGATCTGATTTTTTAAATAATTTTAAAACAAATAGTTTAAAAAATATTTAAGACAATAGACGAAACTCGATCATTCCCCCCCCCCCTTATCTCCGAAACTACTAAGTCAAAAATTTTGAAAAAATATAGTTAATAGATCTTTATTTCATAGACTATAGGAAAACCTATGAGAAGTCTATGGTCTTAAAATAAAATGGTAAAATTCTCGATATTGTTTGTTTGTTCGGACCCCTCGGTGCGCGAGTCAGACTCGCACTTGTCCGGTATTTTTTATAAGAAAACCTGCACAGACTACTATATTTGTACGAAGTATCCCAAAATAGTATCAGAGTAATATTTACCTATAAGTTCATTCCAATAAAAAAAAGCAAGTAGGGTGAGTGGGGCTTTCCCCCACTCTTGAAAAACGGGGTAAGACAAAAAGTCTCCCCTATAGGTGATAGGGGAGACTTTTTGTCTTCATTCATGATGCTAATTTTAGTGCTGGCAACATTGTTCAGGCTGCAATTTCGTTACGTCTGGCCACTCAGTTGGCAGTTACCACTAGGAGTGCGTGGATGTATGTTACGAATTAATTTGTGTCAGGTGATTTTTCTCATACCAAGTGGTCGATTTTTAATCTTACCCCGTCTCATATAACTTGGATTATCTTAGATACAAAAAACAATTTCAAACTTACCCCGTCACCCGTTCATCTTCCCCGGATTCATTTTTATGATAAAAGTATTTTATATGATCTTTTATTACAAATTGGGACAGCATTAACATAATGTTATAGACAGAATACAAAATTAAATTGTTGCTTTCTTACCTCTTACAATTTGTTACAACAGAAGTCAATTAAATTCTGTTTTACAAAGCTTTGAACACAACACTGCTCATCTCACTAAAAAAACATTCGATCTTCCCCCCACTCACCCTAGGTTACTGACGTTGACATGTGTCAGTCAGTTCCACAGTGAGTTTTTTTTTGTATTGTTTTGTTATTATATTCCTAACATGTCTTTTTTTATGATGACAGATATAAAGAATTGTCTATGTCTTTTTCTTGATTGGAACGATACTACTTTTTTTTTATGCCATGCGATTGGTAACTCTTCACCTTTTTATTTTGAAACATGTAACTTTTATTTTATAATGTTTCTTGAAATGAATTAGGTATTAACCAATAGCCAGAATGGAGGGTATCGTTTTCTAAATTACTCTTATAATAGGAGAACTTACCGAAAAATTGTGATTGTCCCTCCGATATAAGTACCAGAAGAACTATCGCAGATAACATAAGATTCCTTGACATTTTCACATCATTTTTATCTGAAACAATACATAAAATATTTCATTAATATTATAATTAAAACAAAAAAAAATAATTAAAAAATTGGTTGCTGTGTGTGTATTAGTTATATTTATAACACCAGAGGAGTCACAAGTGCGTTGCCGATCTTTGAAATGGGATGGGGGGATAGGGGGAATTGGGAAGGGGGGAGGTTGGGCCTCCGGTACCCTCACTCACTCGGCGAAACACAACGCAAGCGTTGCTTCACGCCGGTTTTCTGTGAGGCCATGGTATCACTCCGGTCGAGCCGGCCCATTCGTGCCGAAGCATGGCTCTCCGACGCTTTTTTTGTGTCCCATACTAAATCTGAATAGGAATCCAAGAATTTGTATGGAAAAGTAAAAAAAGGTTGTAGGTGGTATTTTTTTATATTTTTCCTGTATTGTATACTTGATTCTGAGTAACCCCTTAAAATCTCAAACGTATATGTGTATGTATATCAGTCACTGGTTCCCATAGTACAGGGAATCCTAGTTTGGGGCCAGATGACAGTGTGATTTGTCCCGGATATTTATTTAAAAACGAAATAAAGACTCTTTAGTCTGTTCTTTGTCCCTTTCACACTTCAAAGTTTTACAATAGGCTATCCTGCTGTCAGGGTACAAACAAGTGTTGTAAAAAAACCTTTCCAATACATTATTGTGTTAGTGGTTAGCGATCCTGACCTCCGATCTGACTGACTCGGTGGCTAACTGGTTAGCGATCCTGACCTCTCATCCGAGAGTCGTGGGTTCGATCCTCACACTGGGCAAACTTTTCTGTGATGAGCAGAATTTTTTTGAGCTCTGAGTCTGGGTGTATAATATCTATGTATGTGAGGTTTAGTGGATACAGTTTATATAGAAAAGATAGGGAGGACAATTATGGTGGGGTGGCTATAATAATTCACAAACCTATTCAAATTCAGGTGTGTGACACAATTTCTAATAATAAGGGTATAGAACTTTTACATATAAAACTTTTGAACTGCAAATTTTTGAAGGATATTATTGCTGTTTACTGTCCCTCGTCTGCATCAGCAGCTAGAGTTAAAACGATTCAATCTGACTGGGATAAAATATTTTCAATTTGCACAAGAAATACTTTGATAGCTGGGGATTTTAATGCCCATCATACTAATTGGTCATATAAAAATGATAAAAGGGGTTTTCAATTATATGATTCTTCTACAGATAATGGTTTTGTTTCTTTGAATGACGGTAGTCCTACTAGAGTAAAATTAGTCAATGGTAATCTTCAACAAACATCTCCGGATGTTACTTTTGTATCTTCAGACATTGCTATATTCTTAAATTGGAAAGTAATTAATGAAAATTTGGGCAGTGATCATATGATTATTAAAATATCAATGGTCTCTGAGTCTATTTCTAATATTTTACCTAAATTAAACCTCAAAAATGCTGATTGGGAAGGATACAGAAATTCGTTAGAATTGAATCTCTCCGGTTATAATAGTAATAATGGTTCCGCAAATGTGCAAAATATGTATAATTTCTTAGAATCACAAATAATTTTAGCAGCTCAGAGTAATATCCCAGTTATCAAAATTTGTACTGATCCCACTAGAAAATTTGTTCCCAAACCATATTGGAACCCAGATTTATCAAAAGCTGTAGCTGAAAGAAGGCTAGCTTTGCGTAATTTTAGAAAAAATCCCATTCCTGACAATCTTACTACTTTAGAATATAAAACTGCTCAAGCTCAAAAAATTATATCAAAAGCAAAAAGAGATAGTTGGCAAAAGTTTTGTGACAGCATAGACGAAAATGTTTCCGCATCAGACATGTGGAAACGTATGCGTTGGATAAAAGGTTTGAAAAATACTCAGTTTAGAGCCTCAGAAGACCAAAAGATTAATTTATTAACATCCTTAGCTCCAGATACAGCTTTATGTTCTCCCCCAAAGTTAATATCACACAACTCTATTTTGGAAGCTGAATTTACATTACATGAATTAGACAGTTGTTTAAAGAAAAAAGATACAGCTCCTGGTCGAGATGGAATTACGTATACAATGGTATATAATTTGGGATCTATTGGTAGAAAGTTTCTCCTGAATTTGTATAATTTAATTTTACAAACAGGTCAAATTCCATTCCAATGGCGTGAAATAGAAATTGTACCTATTCCTAAATCAAGTGAAAACCCCTCAGGTAAACTTAGACCTATTTCATTAATTAACTGCCTCTGTAAAATATTTCATTCGATGTTATGTAAACGCCTTGAATGGTTTGTTGAAAAAAATAAAATATTGTCACCCTACACTAGTGGATTTAGAAGAGCTCAATCCTGTTTGGACAACTTAGTCAGGATAGTTGCTTACATTCAACTCGGTTTCAAATCAAATATGCAAACATTAGCATGTTTCGTAGATATTGAAAATGCTTACAATGAAGTTTTAATTGAAAAGGTTATATCTGTTCTTGACTCCCTTTATGTCGGGTCTAAAATATGTAATTATTTATGGCACTTCCTCAGCGAAAGGCACTTAAAGATTAAAGATGACAATACATTTTTTAGGTGGTCAAGTAAAGGTTTGGCACAAGGTGATCCGTTATCTCCCCTTTTGTTTAATATAGTTACGCATAAAATATGTTGCCAAATACAAAATGTCATAATATCTCAGTATGCGGACGATTTTGTTCTTTACATCAGTTCTAATAATTTACATAATAGTGTGATTGGAATGCAACAGTCTTTGGATGTGATGACTCGTCTTTTAGATGAAATTGGATTAACCATATCTTGTAATAAATCGAATTATTGTGTTTTTAGTAAAGGATTAAAACAACGTCGCGTTAAACTTAAAATTAATAACAAGTTACTCAAATCGAGTGTTTGTATTAAATATTTGGGTATATGGTTGGATAGATCATTACGCTGGGGAAAACATATAAACGAAATATGTGAAAAGACGTCAAAATTATTAAATTTTCTCAAAATTCTGTCGGGTCCGTCATGGGGAGTTCACCCAAAACATTTGAGGAGACTGTATATTTCCCTTATTAGAAGTAGAATTGATTATGGGAATTTTCTATACGATGATTGTGCTAAAACACATTCATATAAATTAGACAAAATTCAAAATCAAGCATTGAGGACTATTGGTGGTTTTATAAAGAGCACACCTATTCATGTTATGGAAAGTGAATGCTGCATTTCTCCTTTATTCTTGAGAAGACACTACCTGGCTTACAAGTATTGTTTAAAATCGTTGTCTTGGTCTAATAATATAACTGTTAAATTGTTACTTAATCTCGAAATTATTTATTTTAATAATATACAAAATAATAATAAAAATATGCCCCTATTAGTTAAAGTGTATAATGACTGTAAAAATTTAAAAATGTTTTCAACAAATCCTTTAGAAATGTTCAGGTTCAACACGTGTATAAATAGTATCAGCATAGGTGACATGATTAAGACGTCTCTTGAAACTATTGTACATTCAAAAAAAACGTATAATCCGCACTATCTAAGACTAAGCACATTAAAAGAAATTTATCAAAATTATTTGACGTTCTATAAGATATACACTGATGGGTCCAAAAATGATGATGGCGTTGGTGCTGCATTTTATGATCCAATCAGCGATATGAGTTATTGTTTTAAAATCACATCAGATATTTGTATTATGTCGGCGGAGTTATTTGCAATATCAGAAGCTATATCTTATATATTACGGTTGGGATTTGTAGGTAAATTTGTAATATTTACTGATAGTAAAAGTTCACTTCAACATATAGCTCGATGTGCCTCTGGTAAAAGAGGATTTTCGCTAGCTTACGCTGTTATTGAAAAAATGGTAGAATGTCAAACTAAAGGTATATCTTTGATGTTGCAATGGATTCCGTCACATGTAGGAGTTTCAGGAAATGAAAAAGTCGATTTATTGGCAAAATTGTCTATTAAGTGTGGCTCTGAACTATACATTCTTCCAAATTTTACAGAATATTTGAACAAATTTAAAATAAAATGTTATTTGTTGTGGAAGGAATATTTTGATGTTAGATCTAAAGAAAAGGGCATTTGGTATAAAACTGTACAGTGTGAGCCTCCTCGTATACCCTGGTTTGGAAATAATATTCTTAAAAAGTCTGATGTTATTTTGGCTCATAGATTACGATCAGGCCACTTTCCATCTGCAAAATTTGCGTTCTTAATGAAGAAAAAAGATTCGCCCAACTGTGATGTTTGTGGGACTGTAGAAGATGTCCATCATTTAATTTTAGAGTGTACTAAAAATGATTCATTGAGGGCAAATATCTTTACATGTCTAAATATTAATATCCGCAATATCGGGGCCATTCATAGTATTCTAGCCGAACCATTATCTGATTCGGCTAGAATGCTATACAAATTACTTAAATAATTATAAGTTAAATATATTTTTTGTGTTTTTTATAATATATGTCAGATGGGGCTGACATATACAATTGTATAAAAGCCCCGTTAAATAATAAAGATTATAAAAAAAAAAAAATATCTATGTATGTATTTAAAATGTATATGTGTATGTATATCAGTCTCTGGTTCCCAAGATACAGGGAATCCTAGTTTGGGGCCAGATGACCGTGTGATTTGTCCCGGATATTATTATTATTATCTTATGAGTCACCACAGACTCGCACTCCAACCGAAGCTACGAAACAGACCTTCCTTTAGAACCGACTTTCAACCGCCTCCGTAGTCTAATGCTTGCTTCACATTAGGAGATCGCGGGTTCGATTCCCGGCGGGGTCCAACTTTGTAGGACTCGGTTTGGTTGGTGCTAGGGCATTTAAGAGCCTGCCTGGCTAATTACCAACATCTTATCTAAGTCTTGCCGCTAAATATGAAGGTTAACAGCATTGATGTGTTCCGGCGTGGAGACAAGATAGCCAGTTCCCCATTGCGTTGGGGAATCTTGGTAAGCCCGCTTCCATCTTCGGCATCATCATCACTTACCATCAGGTAAGATGATGACCAAGAGCTTGCCAGTTTAGAATAAAAAAATAAAAAAAAAAAAACCGGCACGGCACCAACAGCTAAAAATATCTTACGTAGCCCCAGAAACGGTCGAGATCAATGCCACTAACAAACACAAATCAAACACGTTAACAGTGACTGTAGTGAATTAACCTGCGTTCTCGTGATCGAGGCGACCGCGCAGGGTTACCAAGTAATTTATTGAAATTATTTTGGTTAAGGGACCATCCATAAATTACGTCACAGGTTAAGGGAGAGGGAGGAAGTCAACGAAGTGTGACATTATGTGACAAGGGGTAGGGGGGGAGTTATAAACGTTGTGACGTCACATAATAAATAAATAAAAATATATAATTTTGGAATTTCTGTTTTCATTTATTCAATTCTGGGCGAAAAATTGCAAAATATGTAACGTCACACCAGGGCTCGGGTGGTCCCACAAATATGACCATCTGTGACAAAAAATCATGAAATTTGTGTGACGTAATTTATGGATGGCCCCTAATGCTATATTATAATTCCGCGCGCAAAAAAATCTGCTTAGGTATCTCAAAAGAAATTATAGGTAATCGACTTGTAATTGCCTAATTCCTAGCCTCTCCAATTTACTATCGCAAATATTTTAATAAGTAGATACTTCTTTCACGAATAATACCATACAAATTTTTACATGACAATAATTATGTACAGTTTTATACGTAGGTAACCAAAGTTCCGTTAAAAATAAGCTGTTCTAAATAACTGTTTCACAGTGAACGTTATAATACCGAAGCCGTTATCCATAATACTATAGATTTAATTTTAAATTCTGACTTGGCTCCAAACATAATTACAAAGTGATTTTTAATGGCAGATGTGAATGTATCTAGGCCCCAGATTAAAGATTTATTTATGCAGGCTGTTATAGGTAGGTTAAATCATGAAATAAAGTCTGAGGGTCAAATGAATGTGACAACTTTTGTTCTATCGTTTAAAAAAAAAACTTCAGTCTATGGATGAAGAGAGTGCATGAAATAGAAACTTTTTAGAATTTTTTAGAACTGAGGAGAATGCAAAAATTGAGGCTTAAAAATTTGGGCTCTGTGGTCGCAGTCTTTTTGACGAAAACTTGCAGCAATAGTTTGTCACTTTTGGTTTTTTTTATCCGAAAAAATAACTTACCTACGTATAAATACTCTTTTAAGCCTCTACGTGGTTTTCGGAGCATAAATATTTGAGGACTTTTTGGCGGGAACTCGCGGCAAGAGTTTGTCATTTTTGTTTTATTATCCGAAAAAATAGATATCGTGGTTTTTAATGCATAATATTGATAGTGTATTGTTCAATAAAGTGCCATTTAAGTGTCTAATATGTAGGATAATGAAATAAAAGTGTGTAGACTGTGTTTCGAGTGCTCTCAAGAAGTCCATGAAATCTTCATCAAAAGTGCTATCATTTTGTTGAAGAATAGAGAAAAAGTTAAAGACGACAGAAATTGATAAATGAGAACTCAAATGAAATAGAAAAATATTTAGAGAAGAGCAAACTACGTAAGAATAGGCTGTATGGCCAGAGAAGCCTTTGCCTTTTCCTTGCAAAAGCAGGAAAGAACCAAACAAAAAAAAATATATTTGAAGTGTTTTAAAATTCTCAGACGAAAAAGGTTTTTACTGAGTGTGTTATTCAACTTTTTAGTCACGAGCGGCGGGCGGTCTGCCCTGATGACAAAACGCGGTAACCTATAATTGACCACACTGAATACGTTAAAAACAACCGACTTCAATCGCAACAACTCAAATTTTGGTATGTTTTTGTTGATTTTCTCAAAAACCGCTGAATCGATTTCGATAAAACTTATATGGGACCACCTGTGAAGTATACCCTTTCAGGCGTCTTCGAGTAATCGGTGAACATACATTAAAAAAAATGGTTTTTGAGAACCTCCTCCTTTTTTTGAAGTCGGTTAAAAATTAGTGAAGTTGAGAAAAACGCGTTTAAAGTTCGCGATTTGTTAAAACATTCTATAGGATTTTGAGGTTAATGTTTTTTGTATTATGGTATTAAATGGAGTAAATTAATTTTTGGCCACATTACGTCATAGGTCAGGAGTAGTAGATCAAATTAAGCTATGTTACGACAAAACGCGGTAATCCGAGGTGCCGCGTTTTGTCATCCGAGGGCAGCCGTGCTCCACTCACACTCACGTTGCTTACAATCTGTCAAGATATACAATGACAATTCCAAAATCAATTTGATCGAACTCATGTGCAGGATAACAGACTTGCACCCCGCTTCCCCCAGCGCGCAGCGGAGCGACGCGACGATATAAAACTTCTTTGTTAATAAGGATTTCTTTGTTATTAAGGATAATAAAATAAAAGTGTGCAGACTGTGTTTCGAGTGCTCATAAGAAGTCCATTAAAGATTTTTGAGAATGTTAAAATTACTGACGTTCCAAGGACTATTGTGTGGATGTTTTTTTTTAAAATTAAAACCTCTTTGGGCGCACTTTGGTAAGCAATAAACAAAACTGAAATGTCACGCTCTCGGGGTGCTCTCGGGTCATTGACGCTGAATCGGGTATACTCAGCTCGAGTCGAAAACATCGTGAGGAAACCTGCACATCTGATCACTAGATTTGTATGATGGTCGTGTTGCGTACGTCTGTAGGTGTAAATCTTAAATGCCCTACACGTGACCGCGGGCGATGCTAAGTGCAACATTAGGCAACTGCCATCTATAGCTTGTAATAAGCATGCTTAAATGTGCCACATGATAAGAAAAAGAACAAAAATCAGCTGTGCAGGTTTCCTCACGATGTTTTCCTTCACCGTAAAAATGTGTTTTCCACCTTAAACACGTACCTACTTTTAAGCAAATGAAGATTTCAAATTGAAGTCGCGGGCAACAGCTAGTACAAGTTATGTTATGTCATTTCTTTTAAATGCATTCAAAGTGACTAATTCGTATTGACACATTTGTACGGAATGCCGACAATTCAATAACATTGTGGTTACAATATTAAAATAATAACTTATACACACTATAGTATGGGAAAAGGTTACTTCCCTGCAAGTGTATTAATCATAATAATATCGTTTTATTTATCCACAATGTGTAAAACCTTGGCATCATCTCACTTGATGGTAAGTGATGATGATGTCGAAAGTTTAGCAAAAGTTCGATTTTTTTTTGGAATTTGAGCAAAGTCGTAGAACAAAAGTTGTTCAATATGATGAGTAAAATCCCCAGTTAACAGGTCCTACACCTGGTGTACTAACTGGTCCAGTTTTGGTACATTCTGTATAAGGTATTACAAATTGCAAAAAAAAAATGTTACACTCTTCATACTACAATAATTTGGCGGCTCGGCTGATCGATTTGTATGACGAGTCCTTTTTTTACAATTTGACTATGGGTTCCTTGAGGAAAGTTGATCAGAATCAGGAGTAGAAGCACTGACTAAAATATCGGGCACTAATAAAATGAAACTATTTTATTCGAAGTAGGTAGCAGTGTACACTTTTCGAATGTCATTCTTTTATCTACCTCATACGAAGTTCCTACCACTCGGAACTCATATACCCACCGCCGCCGTTTCGGGATGTGTTTGCGGAGTGAGAAGAAACGGCGGGCCCTAAAGAAACTCCCTCCAACACATTAAAAAAAAAAAGTCTTATATTCTATTACATCTTAATGCTAGATTAATAAATGAATTATACAATGTCATGACTAGAAATAAAATATATAAAAAAATAAGAATAAAGAAAGAAAGGATTTAAAAAAAGATAAAAATAAAAGTTATTTGTAGCTAATGACTAATAATTTCAAAAAAACAATGACAAGAGCAGGCCAGTTCACACGGACAGCACCCGATCACGAGTATAACGCGAGAGTCAGCCATCGCTCCCCTCAACCATATTTGAGGGAAGGGAACGACCTGGGTCCCCTAGTAATAAAGTAGCACCTTATATTAACGTCAAATTATGCAGTTAGTCTGTTAATTACATTAGTAGCAGGTAATAATTAGCGTATATTATTGAAGAAAGAAACCTTTAAATTGTAACATACATTCGTTTTCCAAGGTAAATTGAAATCGCGGCCATTAACTGTGGTTTTGAACAACTTTCTCTAAGGGGTCGTCCATTAATCACGTGATGTTTTTTAGCAACTTTTTTTAAATGTCTAGACAGACATTAAGGTTGTAGGTTATTTTTGACTGCCTGAAGCAGTTTCGAACCTTGTTGGGATGAGTTAAAAATAACGTAACAACAACACTGCGACCGTTGGACCTTACTCTAGAAATCGCGCGATCAACGAAAAATAAATACACGTGATATCTCACTAACCCCTCTCTCCCCCTTGTGATATTTTTGAGCCTCACGTGATTAATGGACGACCCCTAAGGAACCATTTAAATCGGTGGAAAAAACGGAACTTTTTATACAAAGTTCCTACTAGTAACTACTCAGCTCATCGATTGGAAGAGTCCGATTTTTTAAAGATAAGATTATTTATATTGTTCCCATTGTAATTTTAATATTAATTATTATAATTTAATATTTGCAAGCTTAGTCTTAAGTAGATTTTGTAAGGAACTTGTAAAATATTTAAGATCTTATTGTAAAACGTAATGTGAGAGCGTACTCCCATTTCAAAGGCCGGCAACACACTTGTGACTCCTCTGGTGTTGCGAGTGTCTATGGGCGGCAGTAATCGCTTACTATCAGGTGATCCGTGTGCTCCTTTGCCCCCTGTCCCATAGAAAAAAAAAACCTAAATTTATGCAAATATAACTAAATTCAATTCAATTTAATTGGATCCCTAGAGATGGATGCGGGCAGCGCAAGACCGGTCGGTGTGGAAATCCTTGGGGGAGGCCTTTGTCCAGCAGTGGACGTCTTTCGGCTGATGATATGATGACAAGGATCCCTGGAGAAAGTTAGTCAGTTTCATGAGCAGAAACCACAGTTAAAATTTAATCCGTGATTTCAAAAGCCTAAATAGATAGATAGATGTTGTAGAGAAGGACAAAATAAAGATTTTTCAGATAATTTTCCCTGTAAACAACCCATTACGTCCCCACTGCAGGGGCACGGATCTCTTCCCATTATTCGGGAAGGTTAGGCCATACTCCACACACGGGAGCCAAGTCCGGATTGGTGGAGGTTTTGGTGCCAGTGGCCAACCCCGTGTCAGAAGTTTTAAGCCGCCTGTAAGGCCTCCGACATGCTTAACGACTGCCATCTAGCCATAGCAGCCGGCACCTACGGCTTAACGTGCCTTGCGAAGCACGGAAACGGTCGAGATAAATTCCACTAACAGTCAAACCCATCCAGGTTATGACCGTGTCTGTAGTCAGTTAACCTGCGTGATCGACGAGACCACGCAAGCCGCAATGAGCCACGACCGATTCAAGTATAGTAGGTATATAGTATTTTCCCTAAGTGGGCGAAAGGATCTGTTTTTGTATGGAAAACTGTATTTCAAAAGGTTTCCGCGAAGTTTTTAAATGAGAACTTGAGAACTCGCGGCCATTCCACTTAACTTTGATAAAAACCTTGCTTTGCGGTTTTTATTCGTACGTTTTGATTCTATAAATACACCTATCAAGCCTTGCTTTACCAAAAATAGCACAGACATACGCTAAACCTGATGGTCGTCGGAATATTTTGAAACAAATTTAAATGTTATCATAAAAAACTTGTTTGTTAAGCTAGATAAAAATATAACTATTGCGATAATCTTTTTATTGTAGGAACGGACTAAACAAGACATCGCAGTGCGTCACGATCGCGTACTCAGTTATTTTACTAATATACTGGAAATTTGTGTACAGTGAAAACCTCGGGAACGCAAAATTGTTTTATCTCTTATACTATACAGGGTTATTTTTGGACCCCCCACCAAAACTTCACAGTGGCTTCTACTCATGAAACTGAGCAACTTTTCCAAAGAACGAATGGTCAATTCGAAAAAAAATTTTTTTGGGACTTTCATACTAATTTAATCACGTGATCGGCCTACTTTGTGTGGGGATGCCCAAATTTTTTTGCGAATTGACCATTGGTTACTTGGGGAAAGTAGCTTCTAGAAGCCACTGTAAAGTTTTGGTGAGGGGTCCAAAAATAATGCTGTATTTGTAGCTTTTAACGAGTTTAAGACAACAGTTCGAAATTAATTGTAGAAGCAACTGAGCTTTGATTATTTATCAAAGCAACTGAGCATCATCAAATTTGCTAATGAATACACATTTAAGGGGACAAATTGTAGTAGTAACAAGATTTTTACGACGAGGTTTTTCCTTGCTCATGAAAAATTGCCTCACTATCAGGCGAAGATATCTGCTGTGAAAAATAACATCCTATACTATTAAACGAGTTATGTGTCCCGACGATTTCGAAAACGGCTTGAAACCTTTCGACGAAAATCCAGGATTAGGGGTTAAAAATCACCAGAAATCGATCTATGAGGGAATTATCATTTCATTTTAGGGAGATTTGAGCGATAATACATAAAATAAGAACGCATTAATGATGCTTATTTTTAATCGTCGCTTATAAGTATTTTAATAAACTAGCGGTTTTGGAGCAAGCCACTTACGTTTTGCTGCTTTTAGTTCAGGATTCGAATCCCACCCACGAGACTTTAAAGTTTTTTTTGTCTTTTTATTTTTTATTTTGTGTGAACTATATACTTATATGTACATAAATAAAAAGACTTAAGAGTGATTAAAAAAATATATTGTAGAGACATTTGAACGAATTTTCATCTTTCGCCGTATATGTATGTCGTGGCCAGATCATAGAATTGATCACTTTATGATGTGGCCGACCATTTCATGAAATGGAAAATATCCGCTGATCACATCATGATATGGTCTGGCCAGATCAATGAATACATCAACGTTTGACGACATACAGCTAAACGCACGGCTATTTCATGAAATGGTTAAGCATATCGTAAAATAGTTACAGTATCCACCGTTAGAGGCGCTGATATCTTTTTGTTTTTGTGATGGATCATGGCGGCGTACAATTAATAATAAAAAAAGGCTATTAATAATGCACCCAATTGAAGATAAAACAGAAGTTAAATGTTGTTACGATACTAAACTACAATAATTTTTCGAAAGTCAATCAAAAAACGAGCGCAACGTAAAAACCTTGAAGTTCGGAAAGTATTTGATAGGTTAGATATCAATCTTAAAAGCTAAGTGTTAAAAATGTATAATTTATCTGTTAACCAAGATTACTCAGATTTATATATCGGGAGCCGGGTCGTTCCCTTCCCTCAAATATGGTTGAGGGGAGCGATGGCTGACTCCCGCGTTATACTCGTGATCGGGTGCTGTCCGTGTGAACTGGCCTGCTCTTGTCACTGGTGTCTGGTCACAATAATTACCTGTTTGCACATTGTACTTGTATGTTTTTGTTGATCCTTTCACATTCGTTTGTAATAGTATGCAACTAAGCTAACCATATCTTTGTTGTTTACCTGAATTATGTAATAGCATATAAGAATTTTATTTTAAAAAATGTGTTGGAGGGAGTTTCTTTAGGGCCCGACGTTTCTTCTCTCTCCGCAAACACTTCCCGAAACGTTGGGTATACGAGTTCCGAGTGGTAGGAACTTCGTATTAGGTAGAAAAATATGACGTTCGAAAAGTGTACAGAGATACCTACTTCGAATAAATATTATTTCATTTCATTTCATTTCATAGAAACCCAGTAACTTTTCAACGTATTTTAATTTTTTATTAAACCATTCCCAGATAGCATTTTTTGGTCGCAAAATATTTAAAACAGTAACAAATTGACAAAGTTCCGTTATTGTTTCGAAACAATGCAACTATGTTTGTTTTGGTTTATATGTGTGGTATCAGTGTTTACACAGTTTGACCGGAACGTGTTTCAGTAACTCTTTGTAGTCATTGTGTCGACAAAATATGTATAAATTTGTGACGACTTTAGTTTGGTTTACATGTGTTGTAACAGTGTTAACACAGTTTGACCGGAAAGTGTTTCAGTAACTCTTTGTAGTCGATGAGTCAACACGGTATGTACGGATTTGTGTCGACTTTATTTTCTACACATTGCGTTGAGTTTTCAACACACGAAAGATCAAAGATTAACTGTGTTGTAACGGTGTGGCAATTTTGTTACTGGAATAACATCAATGTACACAATGTTTCGTTATGTTACGTCATAGTTCCGAAACAAAATTTTACCAAAATAAGCTTAAAAATATCAACCAGCTGCACCTGGTTCTCAATTATTTCTGAATTATATGCCAACTAAACATGAGTAAGCAGCCTAAAAAACGTAATTTCCGGACCACATCAACTTACTACAGGAAAATCAACGATTTATTAGTAAGACACAATGAAGCTCCAAGTAAGTAATTGCTTAATTTGTAATATAATATACGTTGATCATCTTTTTCTTCTTAAAACATAATAAATTAAAATTGTCTTGTAGTTGTTTTTTTATATTTGAGGATATTTATAGGAAATTAAATTTACGTATTGTTTCAGGTAATATATCAAATGCACGGTCTTCAGCATCTGACAATCAGAATAATAATACAAATAATTCAGGATTACACGATAATATTTTGATTCCTTCTAACGCCGTTGTTGATGCAGCTTCTGTAAATCCAATAAATAATCCTGAATCAAGTGGTGCCGAATTATCAAATATTTCTGCCGATGATGACGGTTCCGATTCCAACAGCATATTGCGAACCACTGAAAACATAAAAATACATAGTCTCCATTTTGTAAAAATAGTTCTCGACACAATGAACCATGGATATCATTTGAGACGAACCCTCTTCAGTAAGGACAATTGAGAATGGAATTGTCAACAGTTTGAGAACCGCTAGAAAGAATAAAGTGAGAGACACCATATTATAAATTCAGTAACTTTGTGTCTGCAAGTCGACGCAGTGTCGTAACTTTTTTACCAAAGACAACTAGAATAATTTTACTATAAAAACAAATGTTTTTGTAAGTTTATGGATTATTTTTGATTAAATATCATATAAGTAGCATGAAAAGTGCACAGTTTGATTAAACTATAAGGTCTGGAGTACAGAAAATAAACAAAACTTGTAGTGAAAACCATGTAAATATTTCAATAAACTGGTTAAATTGCAATCATATGACGGCCCATCGATGATTTTCAATATATTTTGTTAAGTAATACGACAAATTTCTTTTCCCACTAATATCACCATATCACAACACATTTAAAACTAATTAATTTTAAAAATAAACTTACGCTGTGAAAATAATAATGGCGAACCTTTCAATTGTACGAGTTTCCTTTGACATTTTACTTATTGTTTCTTTAGGTTGGAAAGAATGAAGAGAATTGACGAATGAACGAATGATTTCTGAAATAGTAGGAGCAATGTTACCACACAGCGTCGTAACTTTAAAACCAAATGTTACCGTGTCGAGAAGTGCCCCACTTTAGTAGCAGCGACCGAAACAAAGTCGTAGCAGCGACCAAAAATGTTACTGGTGTCGTCTTTTCCGTGTCGACTGGTTTCGTAACGGCTACAAAAAAATGCTATCTGGGTTGATATCATGGAATATAATGTAAGTAGGGTACATTAATGATATGGCCAAACGTGGATGGACATATCATTAAACGTTGACGTTTAAACGATATGGTCAGTTTTAGCTGGCCATTTCATGAAATACGACCATTTCATGAAATGGTCGGCCACATCATGAAATGATCAATTCTATGATCTGGCCACGACATGTATAAGTGAATCACATAGGTACCTGATGATTGTGCTGCCCTGCCCCATGTTTGGCAATAGGGAATTTTCCACGGCTTTCTCTAAACTCAACTAGATTGCGCTAAGAAATAAGAAAATCCCTAAAAAGTCGCCAAAACTGATTGATTTTACTGACTAATATCATAATAAACGATGAATACGTTTCTATAATATTACGTATCAATTAATATTTTTCTTTTTTTTATTCAAAAAAGGATAATTTGCAAGTATTTTTTTCAATAGAATCAAATTTTAAAAAAATATTATAGATTTTTTCAAAACAAATATTGCTTGTGCTTCCGTCCATAAGAAGGCCACTATCACTAAAACAACACCCTGCAAAATGTTTTATAGAAAATATATCTTATATTGTACCACTAAATAAGTTAGTTTATAAAAACTCCGATTGGACGATCGACGCTCGGTCTCCCAGCTAGTAAAAAAAGACGCGAGCGACCGAGGTCGAAATGGTTTATCAATTTTACGCTCTCTTTTGCACATCCCTCCATTAAAGTAATTTATGAGGTAGTATAATTAATCTTTCTTGTTTATACATACATTTAAGCAAGTGCGAGCAACTTCTTTTGCACATATGCGCATATGCATTGTGCATATGCATTCAGTAATATCGTTCACAAAACGGTAGAACCTACGGCCCTGTTTATACAAAAAGGCGCGAGCGGAGCGAGCACAATTTTAAGGTGGAGGTTCATTATTTATTAAATATTCGTGGTTTTTTTATTTTTTTGAAGGCTTCACGTCCACGATTTGAGGGGTCATAATCCCTTTGATCCCCCCCCCCTGGGACCGCGCCTGGTGATACTGCTTTTGTAGATATACCTATAGCTTATATATACAGTGCCTTTATTGCCCGTGGCACTACTGCTTGGTACTACCTGTAGTGCCAAAGGAAATCAAGAAATAAAGTCCCATTCGTTCAGTCATGTACCGGAGGCCCAACCTCCCCCCCCATTTCCCCCATCCCCCCAACCCATTTCAAAGGTCGGCAACGCACTTGTGACTCCTCTGGTGTTGCGGATGTCTATGGGAGGCGGTATTCGCTTACCATCAGGTGACCCGTCTGCTCGTTTGTTACCTATCACATAAAAAAAAATAGATATTCATTTATTACAGAAAATATGAGATAAAAATACCCACCTGTTCAGTTAACTGAACTGTACCACTGAACAAGTGGGAACAAAGGGCGAAATCATAACGATACTTCTGGGCTCAAAGGGCGTTAACGCTAAGTAGAACTTAGGCATATACATATATAAGTATCGATAGCATTTGTCACAGGTATTGAAACATAATAAACCATTCTAATGCCTCCCAGTCAAAAACTACATAAGTACATAAACGTATACGTTTATTTAAAATAATCTCATTATTTAGTAGTTACATATATTTTTAATTACGCGTGGGTTACGGTACATCCGCTAAGCGTAAACTGTGTGTGTGTATGTGTAATCAGTTTGCGCTTACGCATGGCTAGCCATACTATACAGAGTGATAAAAATGTCCGGCATTTAGCTGTGGCTTCGACTCATCAAAATTAACAAATTTCCTCAGGAAAGTTATGGTCGAATAGCCAAAAAATGTTTGGGCTTCCCTCCCATATAAAGTTTATCAGTCAGCTCACGGATTTGTATGGGAACTCCAATTTTTTTTAATTATAATTACTTAAAGGCCAAACATATCTGGAATGTTGCATGCAAACAGATCGGGTGACTATCTTTCGTTTTTTATCCACAACTGTTAAGCTTTTGACATCTGGTGCTAAGTGATGATGATGCCGAAGATGGAAGCGGACTTACCAAGATTCCCCAACGCAATGGGGAACTGGCTATCTGACTGGCTACTATTAATGTTAATAGCATTGATGTTTGGCGGCAGGACTTTGATAAGAAGGCGGTAGCTAGTCAGACGGGCTCAGAAAATTCCCTACCCCCAACCAAATCGATGTCTACAAAGTTGGAACCCGCCGTTATCGAATCCGCGACCTCCTAATGTGAATCGAGTGACCACGGAGGCGGTTTTGTTCTTATTATTCTTCTTCTCTTATCACAAGTAAAACTTAACAACTTTTCCTCTCTCTCTCTCTCTCTCTTATCGTGTGGTACAATTTAACCGTCCTATCCACTAGGTATAGGTGGCGGTTGTTAACTTTTCCTAGGAAAAATTGTTAAGTTTTACTTGTGATCGCAGTTCCATTGCATGGGACAAAGGGATGAAAAATATGACCTTTATCTTTTTTTTATGGGACAGGAGGCAAACGAGTAGACGGATCACCTGATGTGGACATGTGGTAAGCGATTACCGCCGACCATAGACACCCGCAACACCAGAGGAGTCACAAGTGCGTTGCCGGCCTTTGATATGGGAGTACGGTCTCAGCACTGATTTGTTAGTCTGAAGCGATCGTGGCGTGCGGCTTGCGTGGTCGCGTCTGCGTAGTAAATGACTACAGACGCGGTCATGACCAGTTGGACCCAAGGATGGGTTTGACTGTTAGTCATATTTATCTCTACGCCGTTGGTGCCGGCTCATTGCCGCCTGCTATCACTACATGGCAGTCGTTAAGCCATTTCGGCGATTTGAAAACTTCTGGCACTTGGGCTGGCCTACCAATCCAATCCGGACTTTGCCCTCGTGTATGGAGTACATTCAAACTCTTTATTTTTAAACGTTTTTTTATTCATTATTTTAAAACCGCCGCACCGCACACCGGAGCGGATTTCAGAGCAGTGTGTTTTTCGCCTAATACAGTATAACTGCGTACCTATTTTCGAAGATCACTTGTGACAAAGGATTACAAAGTACGGGGTAACCTTCTCGAGGTATGAAAAAGACCAGGACCATAATTGGCCACTAGACTCGTGGTCCCATAGGGACGAAATGCGTTGTTCACGAAGTACCTATACTTATTTTTAAAATGAATTTGCGCATTTTATAATGGTAACATACGACATCATGAAAACACTATACTTATCTAGTACAAAGTATATAATTTTTAATAGATTAAGGTACTTACAAGAAACAGGATATACCAGCTAACGATTGTTAACCATCAATTAAATAGCAATTAAGTCTGAATCCATTGTCTTTGAATGAGAAAAAAAACACAAACACACACTGTTACGCAGACTTCTTTGATTATTATAAAATCTTTTTGGATAACTTCTCGAAAAATGTTTATAGACCGTCTCGGATAAAATCTTTTTTAATTTGAACGTTTTGGACTCACGTTTTGGAGGAGATTATCACTTCATTAATTCTAAAATTATATTCAGTCCATTACATAAATTAAAAAAAAAACAATAAATCCAACCCTAATTTAAAATTTAGATTTTTAAGGTCACACACTTAGAATTTTACACTATTGCCAAAACAAGTTCTTTTTAAATTTATTACCTACACAAAAAATATTTCGGTACTTTAAGCTCCACATAAAAATATTATTTAATATGTTTGTATAATTAAATACATAAATCCACTATTTAGATAGGATATTTAAGCTTTACTTTTAATTATTATTACTTAAAATCTTTTTAAGAGTTTCATGTAATGACGCAACACTTTTCCGAAGATAATTTCACAGCAGGTTTCTTAGCTTTTTTTATTTTTTATTGTTTTTAACAAACGAACAACCATCCGATGTGGTTTTTGCGATCACACTAAGTAATTTACTATGAGTTGTTGATGATACTGACTGGACCCTGGCTCGGCGATACTAGCTAGGGTTGTCGGTTGTCAGAATCGGTTTTCTTTTTTGGATTTTTTCACTTCTTCACATCTGTGACTTAAGTATAGGTATTCCATTTCTTTAGGTATTAAATCATAAGAGTTTTATTTAAATAATAAACTATAAACTAACTATTTTTTGACAACACATTTTTTTTGGTATTAAATTAAATGTAAACAATCTTGATTGTGGGACAGTGGCTAGACCTAGTGACAAATTAGAATAGGTGAAGTTTCTCTATTTTTTTATTTAGTTATCGGTTGGCTTAGTAAACTACACTGGTGGACTAAAAAATCGACTCAAGATTTGTTGCTCGACTTTTGAAAAAATAACTCAGTCTACAAAACTGCTAAACACTAAAAGCAAAAAACTAGAAAACCATAAAACTAAAATCATAAACAGTAAACACACAGTTTTTGAACTTTTGGTTTAGTTTTATTTTGCTAGATTGAGTTAATTTTCCAAAAGTCGTGAATAAAACTGAAAAATTTTTTTTTCCGTGAGTATATTTCATTCTTTTTACTTTAGAAGTTTTTATTATAATTTAACTGTCCTAGTGATAGAAATCGGCACAGGCGACAGAGTCGAGACGAATGTCACTGTCAGTTAAACCGATCCCTAGATGAGAAGGCCCTGGATTAAGTTTAAGGTCTTTTTCCATATTTTTGGACGAAAACATAACTTGTCTGTAGTCAGTTAACCTGTGTACAGAAAAAAGTTGTTTTCGTCCAAAAAAAAACCGGAAAGTTTACCTCTAATCCGGAACCTTATCTAGGAGCTTTTTTGTACTTGTCGCAGACTCCTTGGTTTTATAGTTTCTTTTATACTTTTTTATGGTTTGTCTAATGCTTTCTTTTCTCTGTGTGCTTACCTGACTATTATTATTATTTAAAAAACTGCCTATTCACCCATCTTTGATGTTTGCTTTAATCTCTAAATATGATCTTAAATACAGTCCATTTATTTCTATCACCAATACTACTCATAATATTGAACAAATAACACCAAGGAACCCATACTGAATTTGTGGATATTTTATACAAACCCCTAAGTTGGTAACTGTACGAAAACTGGTTCTTTTTTTTGGAAAAATAATTGGGCATTTGTTACGACACGATGACGTCATGAAGAGAAATATATTAATATTTACCTTGAGGATTTCCCTTCCTTTAATTTTATTCAAGGCTAAATTTATAAATAAATAAAATACCTCATTAGTACATATAATTAAATATGTTTACCTTGAGTGACTCTGTCAGTAAATAAGTATGTTTCGTTCAAACTGTCTTCAATAGCATTATAATATATTTTACTATACAGGTGTATATAAAAACACATTAAAAAACCTACTTCAATCGTAACAACTTCAATTTTGCGATGTTTTTTTTGGTTTTGTTGATTTTTACAAAAAGTGCTGAGTCAATTTTGATGAAAAAATGATGGGACCACCTCTGAAGTATTACCTACTACACAAAAAATGAATAATCAAAATCGATTCATAATTGGCGGAGTAATCGCACAACAAACATACAAAAAGCAAGATTTCACTTGATGGTAAGAGAAATCGAAAGAATACGAAATTGTCTTGCAATAATAAAATGACCAAGCAGCTGAAAAAAAAGAACATATAACTACTTACCACTTGTGTTGAGAATTTGAGGTGCAATCAATTTATATGTTTTTTTTTGAGATTTCTGAAAAGTCGTAGTATAGTTCGGTATCTAGTAAACAGATATACACGTACATATTATAGGTATGATAATTTCAAAATATTTTGTTTCGATTAATGCTTTACCTTTAAATCTTAAATTATGTCTACATATAATAAAGTTATTACCATAAGTTCCTAATATAAGTTTGAATACTCTTTAAAAGCCATCAAAATCTATACCTACCAATAAAAAAAAAACGATTCGGAATGGAATAGAATATGTTTATTTATCGACAAAATACAAAATTACATATTGCTTTTTTCTTGTAAAACTGCTACTGTGCGCACTTCGCGCTGGGCGAAGTGGCAGGAGCTACTCCAGCAGAAGCACATGCGACGAGGAGAGAAAGCGACGGACTATCCAGGCATTGTCGAGGAGGAATGACTTATGCATAGCCGCTATTATTGGTCTGCCTCGGAGTCCCAGCCACTTAAGGTTACGTTTCAGGTCAGCAGGAATCGAATCATTTACGGACAGAGGACTATTTTTTGAGGAGAAGATTTATCATATCCTATCTTACTTTCGCGACAGCCCTGAGAACTGGTACTACGTTAATGGCGGTCGCATGCGCTTCCCGGGAGCACAAAATACGTAGATACAGAAGGTCCGCTCAATACGCTCACTCAAATCTTAAGCATGTACTTGCTTATAGACGTATACCGTCGTTGTAGGCAATGTCGCGATACTGTGCGATCGTGACCTTGCCTTGAACGACCGTATATTTCTATAAGCATGTATATGCTTACGTTTTTAGTGGTTTGTATTGAGCGGACCTTCTGTGTCTATTTTGTGCGGGGACAGACGGCGCGCGCGCAGTCCGGACATACGTCACATGGACGTAGGCACCAAGCGGTCAGCGAGCATGGTGGGTACAAGGCACAGGCTTTTTACATGAATTAATGTATTTTGGTTTGCATAATGTATGAGGAGTTTATTTGATTTGCCATCGACTCGAGAAGAAGAATAGAAGAATGAATGTATGAATAAAAACAACTTTATTGTTTTAAGAGGCGAATCCGACTGTTCCGAGTTCGTGGCAAGTATGTGTTCTCTGTTTGCGCCCTAGAAAGAACTATCAGCGCGCAGCCTGCCGTGCGCACGGAGGCGCGCTACTCGCCGCTGGTGGAGGCTCTCTGTCACGTTAATGCGCTCCTTCCATCTGCACCACGATCCGACATCTTTGCCGATCCGTGGTGCCAAATTAGAAAACTTGCTTTGTATTTAGTCCAAATGTATGATTTTTTTATGTTTTTATTTGATTATTTTTATTTTGTTGTATATCTGTGTTATAATTTTATTTTAATTTTTATTACAAGTTTATTACTATGTTTAATGTAAGTGTTTTGATATGTACAGTAGGTATTGAATTTTGCTATAAATCTGTATATGTTTTTATTTTCAATAAAAAAAATCATAAAGTGGAAAATATAAATAATATAGGCACATGAAAAATAAGTTATATTAGGTAGGCGGTCTTATCGCTAAAGACCGATTTCTTCCAAACAATCTTTTTTGTTTTGGTATCTATGCACATTTATTAATACACAATTAAGTAATTAACACATGAATTTATTTATTTTACAACTTTTTTTTTTTTTTTTTTTTGTATGTGTTATGTGTATTTGTATTGTAGTCAATAAAGAGTATTTGATTTGATTCTATTTATTTTTTTAACTTTTGGAAACTTAAGGTGGAACTTGATATTAGCGGGAATCGATACCAAAAACCAGAATCGATACGAAATTACGAATAAACTCTGTGCCAATAGATTCCTTAGCATTTTAATAATCATAATATTGCTTGCAATCCCTAAGTTAATGGGGAAACGGAGTTATGGGGCTGACAAAGCATGCATAAAAAAGCGGCCAAGTGCGAGTCGGACTCGCCCATGAAGGATAATATAAAAGTTTTTGTAGTTCGTTGTAACTTGAATGAAAAGTAAATTGCGGTTTACGATTTATGACGTATTAAAAAAAAACTACTAACTAGATATCGTTCAAAGCAATTTTCGGTGGAAGTTTGCATGGTAATGTACATCATATATTTTTTTAGTTTTATCATTTTATCTTATTTTAGAAGTTACGGGGGGGGGGGGGACACAAATTTTACAACTTCGGAAGTGTCTCTCGCGCAAACTATTCAGTTTAGAAAAAAATGATATTAGAAACCTCAATATCATTTTTGAAGACCTATCCATAGATACACGTATGGGTTTGATGAAAAAAAAATTTTTGAGTTTCAGTTCTAAGTATAGGGAGCCCCCAAAATTTATTGTTTTTTTTTCTAGTTTTGTGTGAAAATCTTAATGCGGTTCACAAAATACATCTACTTACCAAGTTTCAACAGTATAGTTCTTATAGTTTCGGAAAAAAGTTACAGACAGACAGACAGACAGATATGACGAATCCATAAGGGTTCCGTTTTTTGCCATTTGGCTACGGAACCCTAAAAAACTGCAAATTTTACAATTGCTTCAGCCTATGACATTGACCAACCCACAAACAAGATGTTTTACCATGTTTACTGCGCCAACGCACGCGTTATAAACATAACTATACTTAAAACTATACATACTAATAATACAACATCTTTATCCTTCAAGACAAACTTACAAATTGCATAGCGTGTTTTATAAATTACTTAACATGTAAAACGGCCATTTTATTGGAAATAAATACTTATAGTTAATCGTAATATCTGTATTGTTTGTATATATTTATATAAAGTTCTATAATAAAGACCCTTCCTATTATTCATTATTAGGTACCTACCCATGCTTTCTGTATGCGTTTGCTATCTTAAATCGTCCGTCCGTCCCTTGCACGACTAACTCTCCTATCTCATAAGGGGCCGTTCATTAATAACGTGATGTTTTTTAGCAACTTTTTAGACCCCCCTCCCCCTGGTGATACGTGGTGAGGTTTTAGATTACCCCCCACCCCCTACCCAAAATCACGTGTATTTTTTTGATACAAAATATTATATTTAAATGTAATTTAATTCTGGAAAATTAAGCACCGTGATAAAAATTTCCAGACAGACATTAAGGTTGCAGGTTGTTTCTGACTGCCTGAAGCCGTTTCGAACCTTGGGAAGAAGAAAAACAACATAACAACAACAGTCCGACGTTTGGAAATTACTCTGTAAATCGCGCGTTCAACGAAAAAATAAATACACGTGATATCTCAGTACACCCCCTCCCCTTGTGATATTTCGTGATTTTTTCTGAACCCCCTTTTTGAGCCTCACGGGATTAATGGACGGCCCCTAACCTTGATGATTTGAGTTTGGACTTTATCTAATTGAAATATGGTTGTTTTTAAGAACTTCAGAAAAAGAGATAGGAGAGTTAGTCGTGTGAGGGACGAAATGTTTGACACAGTATGTATCAGGGTTTGAAGTGATAATTATCCCTGATAATTATACAGTGATAATTATCTTCGTAATAATAAAAAATCACAAAACGATACAATGCGCTGTCATGTCGCTTTGCGTGTATTCAAATGCGATATGTTGCTTCCGCGCGTAATTATTATTAAACGCGTTAAATGTCACCAGTGGCGTAGCGTGGGTTTTCGCCGCCCGGGGCCAATCGAAAATTTGCCGCCCCTTTCTATTTTGATCATTAGTAAAGAAAAGTCAACATACTATAATGTATGCTACGATTACTGGCCAAGAGTGAATCGGTGGGACTACGAGTAAACAGTCAATTACACGTCGACCCACCAGTGGGACAATGCGGTGGGACCACGAGTCGGGAGCGGAATAAAACTGCAAAATTCTGTAATCAATATAAAATTATGTACTTTTCGTATTTTTTTAAAGCAAAATCTTTAATACAATCGATGTTATATCGCGTTCGATTGCTAATTGCTTATATAGCTAAATTCGAAATCCGTACCTAATACTAATTGAACCCCGCTGGACATCGAACTTGCAACCTCCTGATGTGTAGCGAGCGCATTATATTCTTCCGTGGGCGAGCGCACATGAACATAATAAAAAAAGCACGAGCGAAGCGAGCGCGAAATTTTTTAAGATATCTAAGAATGTTTATGTTAAACCAACAAAAACCCTTTTACTTGGAGCACTCAGCGCCGTTTCAGTTAGGGTAGGTAACCCAACTACCAGGGTGCTTGGCGCCCCCATGAGCTCGACGCCCTGTGTCTGTGCACGGGTGACACGACCCAAAGGCCGGTCCTATTTAAAATGTAATTGTGCACCGTTGCTGTACGGGTTTCATTCTTCATACGATAACATTTGTTTTCATGACGTTTTATCTGGGTCATGTAACTTTGAATATTTTTTATCATATATTTTGATCGCTCAATTTGCCGCCCTCGCCCCACGCCTGGACGTGCCTCGACCTTAGGTAATTTTTAATTACCTACCTTCAGTTTAGAGATGCTTCTCTCACAACTGGCATTGCTAATGGCAGCTGTTAAAAATATTCTTAACATTATGATAATATTTGGTAAACACTCTTCAAGTTTATAATATATTTTAGTAAGCCCAGTGAGCCAGACATAATTATGTATCTCTTTTTTAAAGTCTGGGTCTGTTGCAGCTACAAAAGTACGAAGAAGTACACGCTCAAGTTTGAACTCTTCACTATTAGTAATATCTTGAGGAGCGTGATCTAAGTCCAGTTTATCGACGGCTAATAACACCTAATAACACTAGGTAAAAAAAATTTTGGCACTCGCCGCCCCTATCCATGTGCCGCCCGGGGCCATGGCCCCCCCGGCCATGGCCCCGCTACGCCACTGAATGTCAGCTTAAAATAAAACCTTAAAAAATACGAACTCATGGAGTTCAACCACAGAATACTTAGTTTAATATGTATTTGTGTTAATTTTTATCACTATTTTAATGTCATTAAATTACAATATCATTTGTACCTAAGTCAAGAATTTAAGAGATCAATTTACGAATTCTCATGATAATTATCAAAGAAAATGATTATCTTAATAATTCCCTTCCCTCAAATATGGTTGAGGGGAGCGATGGCTGACTCTCGCGTTATACTCGTGATCGGGTGCTGTCTGTGTGGACTGGCCTGCTCTTGTCATTGGTTTTGCAATTATTATTTTTTTTTTTTTATGTGATAGGTGGCAAACGAGCAGGCGGATCACCTGGTGGTAAGCGATTACCGCCGCACATGGACACCCGCAACACCGGAGGAGTCAAAAGTGCGTTGCCGACCTTTGAAATGGGATGGGGGACGGGGGAATGGGGTGGGCGAGGGGGGGTTGGGCGTCCGGTACCCTCACTCACTCGGCGAAACACAACAAACGTTGCTTCACGCCGGTTTTCTGTGAGGTCGTGGTATCACTCCGGTCGAGCCGGCCCATTCGTGCCGAAGCATGGCTCTCCCACGTCTAATTGTCATTGTTAGTCATTAGCTACAAACTACTTTTATCTGTTTTGAATCCTTTCTTTTTTATTTATTTTTTATTTACAGACATGATATTATACATGGTGTAACAGAAAGGTGTGATAGTACTTCAAGGTTGGCTTTTACCCATCAAACTGAACAACTTTTGTTCTACAACTTTGTTGAAATCGCAAAGAAATTTTCGGACTTTTCACACAAACATGGTTCGCCAGCTGATTGATTAGTATGAAAAGTCAAAAAAAAATTGCGATTTGAACAAAGTTGTAGAACAAAAGTTGTTCAGTTTGATGGGTAAAAGCCAACCTTGAAGTATTATCACACCTTTCTGTTACACCCTGTATAAATCATGTTTTGACTTAATATTAATATATTGTAATAGAATAAGTATAAAGAGTTTTCAAAAAGTGTGTCGGAGGGAGTTTCTTTGGATCAGTCCTTTCTTCTCACTCCGCAAACACTTCCCGAAATGACGGGTATACGAGTTCCGAGTGGTAGGAACCTCGTATACAGCATGTCAAAAAAGTCTTGAAAGCGGATTTTATTGGAACTATATTTATTTCCGATAGCAACCTTAAAATTAGAGATCCTCATTGGTCGAATGTGCTCGAATGTTGCCATGTTGAAACGTACAGCGCCCTCATTTATTTTCAAGACTTTTTTGACAGACTGTACTTAGGTAGATAAAATAATGACGTTCGATAAGTGTACACTGCTACCTACTTCGAATATTTTCATTTTCGATTTCAAACCCCGGTATGTGTATATAGTGTAAAAGGCGAGTGACCGATTTTGAGATCTCTAATGACCTTTGGGGTCTGGAGTTACAATACCATTGGTTCCATCTAGGATCGGTTTCTGGCTTGGGCTAGTGCTTCGCTTGGAAAAGTACTTAGGTAAAGAGGAGTTTCCTCTTCCTCGAGGCAGAATCGGCACTCTTACTTTGACTTGCAGCTTAATTTGACTAAGTAATTGTAAGTTACTATTCTGTACCAACTTTTCCAAACACAGACAAAATTCTTTTTTTTTGACATTTCATATAAGTGAATCGGCTAATTCGGCCATGTTTGCACAGGAATACATTTTTTTTTAGAATTCTGTGCAAGTTCAGTATTGTAGAAGCCCCCGGTTAAGTTTTCGAAAGAAGTCTTTTTTAGGTTGTAAAAAAAGTTCAAATGTAAATTAAATTAAAACAACAATTTTAATAAAATTTAAAGCATTTTATTGTATATAAAATAAAATATTACAATTATATTTTGTGACTATACCTAACTTACTTTAACATTTTATGGTAAGTTTACACTTAAGGCTTTTTATACGACTTCATAAGCAGGAACATTTTTTTTACGGAATTCATTTTTTTTTTAAATTGAGATACTAACACATTTAATTAAATTATAGGTAACGTTTAATTCCAAAATCATCTAATGAGTATCCAAAAACCTACAGTCGCTTAAAGCTTTTGGTCGCTAGCGTTCCCTATTTAAATAAATTCCATTTCACACAAAAAAATACAAAACGACATTAGGTACAATATTTACGAATATTAATATTACTTTCCTTCTGAAATAGGAAAAAAAATATACATGCTGGCAACCCAAAAATTGTCGGAAAAAATGGTTTTGAGACTAGTTATTTGATATCAAGGGAATTGCAATTCCCTTGATAACAAATTATATGAATGAATGAAAACACTTAATAATCGACAACGCTGAAAGCGTCAAAAAACCGACTTCAGTCGCGTAACATACGGGTCAAACTGAGAAGCTCCTTTTTTTGAAGTCAGTTAAATACTAAAACCTTCTCCTAAATGTAACAAATACTTTTCTAAAAACCGCATTAAAATCGGTTCAACCAAACGCGAGATAATCGCGGACAAACATACATACATACAGGTCAAACTGAGAACCTCCTTTTTTTGAAGTCGGTTAAAAATAGAGATACTAAAGATATTTTGTGACTTCGCTAACAAACCACAGCGTCCCCATTGCACGGGTCTTTTCCAATAGCTCTGGAAGGATAGGGTATACTCAACACACGGGCTAAGTCCGAATTGGTGGAGGCTGTTGGACTTGTGATCAATCCCAGTATCAGAAATCACACGACTTAACGCCTCTAGTGACAGCAACCGGCGACAACAACGGTTTAAAGTGCCTCATTCGCGTAAATCAAGCGTAAATCATAAATCAAGCTATGACCGTATCTGAAGTCAGTTAACCTGCGTGATCGACACGACCACGCAAGCCGAGCTGAGCCACGACCGCTTCCGAGTTCTTCTTTATCTATTCCACAGAAATATACAGGGTGTAACAGAAAGGTGTGATAATACTTCAAGGTTGGCTTTTACCCATCAAACTGAACCACTTTTGTTACACAACTTTGTTCAAATCACAAAGAAATTTTCGGACTTTTCATACAAACTTGGTTCGCCGGGTGATCGATTTGTATGAAAGTCCAAAAAAAAATTTTGCGATTTGAACAAATTTGTAGAACAAAAGTTGTTGAGTTTGATGGGTAAAAGCCAACCTTGAAGTTATTATCACACCTTTCTGTTACACCCTGTATAATATTTCATATGACCTGTATAATATTTCATATGACTTAATGTAGAATTTCCACAGCAAACTAATTTAATCCAAAATTTTATAACAAAATACCTGAAAATGTGACTAGTTTGCCAGAAAACAAATTCAAATTGCATGTAAAAAATTGTTTATGCTCTAGAGGGTATTACAAAATACTAGATTATGTAAATGACAATGATATATGGACATGTATAGATCCTCCAGCTCACAATTTTATTGTTGACATGAATTGTAATAGAATTTAAGATTTTATTTAAAAAATGTGTTGAAGCGAGTTTCTTTTGGGCTCGACGTTTCTTCTCGCTTCGCAAACACTTCCCGCAACGTTGAGTGTACAAGTCCCGCGTGGTAGGGACTTTGTACTAGGTAGAAAAAAAATATTGACGATTTAAAAGCATGTGTAAAGCATCTACTTAAATAAAAAAACATTTTGAGTTTGAGTTTGAGTATCAATTCAATTCAATTCAATTCAATTTTTTTTATAATGGCAACTACTGCCTTGCAATAATTCTGCCAATGTCAGGTGATCAGAGCGGCACATGTATAGAGAGAACAACAAGTTAACGATGATTTAAACCGATCAGATACACATTGAGTACCTATAACAAAGACAAAACAAGGACATTTACAAATTGTTAGTATATAAGACGGTACTTAATTATAATTTTATTTTATTAATACATATATATTTACAAAGAATTTTTATAAAACAGGGAGACAGAGAACTTAACAAAGATTTTAGTATGGTAGGGCGGGGGAAGTCAGCAGGAGGAAGGAGGTCATATAGAGAAAAACGAAAGGAAGTACAATTAAAAAATATGTGATCGGGATTACCCTCATCGAGTCCGCATTCGCAGAGGGAGGAGTCCCTTACCCTTAATTTACGTAAGTGAACAGGATTACACGAGTGACCAAGACGAAGACGACATATAGTAGAACAAGTGGCTTTGTCTATATTTTTGAATAGGAAAAACCATGGTCTAGAGGGAACTGTTGGTTGAATATCACCGTAAAACTTGCCCTTGATACTTTTAGATAATGCCCATTCTTTGTTCCATTCTTGGACCATTTGGGATTTAGCAACAGCAGCTAGGTCATGATAGTATACTTCTTTAAAATGAGACAAAGTGCCAGAGATAACAGCTTGCTTGGCATACTGATCGACAATTTCGTTCCCAGTAATCCCACTGTGACTTGGTATCCAAACTAGGGCAATGTCTAGGTTTTTACACTTGCACCTGGAGAGGGCTTCACGGATATTAAAAATAATGGGAAACCTAAGTTTATTATGGAAAGGATTTGACATGATAGATTTTAAACAGCTAAGGGAATCAGAAAAAATAACAACTTTAGAAATGGAATGAGATTCAACAAATAGAACGGCTTCCAAGATTGCAAGGGATTCTCCTGTAAATACAGAAGTTACAAATGGGAGTTTATAATTTAAAACAACATTATGTTTTGGAATCCAGACGGCTGACCCCACACAGCCATCACTAGTTAATTTCGAAGCATCCGTATACATGTGTAACCAGTCATTGTATTGATTAAATACCATAGTTTTAAAAACTATATTGGCATCCGGAGATGATTTAATTATACCAGGATCTGTAATAATATTAAAAGTAGAAATTAGAGAATCATAAGAAATTGAATATAAAGGATATTTAGAGGGATTTAAAGGAATTTTAAGACTTGATAGTCTTCGGAAAGAAATAATAAAATGAGGTTTTACTTTATTCCTCCAATAGTGCATGTTATTGATTAAGTTGGATAATTTCTCCAACTTGACATGAAGAGGGTGAGAAGAGATTTGAAGTGCTCTATAAATAAATCGATCAGAAAGGAACTGTCGTCTCAGGTGGAGAGGGGGATCGACACATTCTATTTGAAGAGCATTAACAGGGGACGACCTCATTGCTCCTAAAATTATACGTAAACATTTCGATTGAATTCTGTCTAACTTAAGTAAAGCTGTTTTATTACAAGGTTCAAATAAAAAGGTACCATATTCTAAAACACTACGAATAATAGCATTGTAGAGGATTTTTTGTGAATATGGGTGGGCACCCCACCATACCCCAGATAGAGCACGTAAAATATTGATGCTTTTTTCAATTTTATTGCAAATATAGTCAATATGTGCAGAACCAGAAAGTCTAGAATCTAAAAATACTCCAAGAAATTTCACCTGAGAAGAGACCGGAATTATATCATTTCTGTATTTAATTTCAACATTAGGTATATGACGTTTCCTAGAAAAGACAACTACTTTACTTTTAGAGGGAGAAAGAGAAAGGCCATGAGAGGATAGCCAATCATCTAAATAAAAAAGTGCTTGATTTAATCGGTAAGTTATTTCATCAATAGAACTACCAGAGACATACAGGGCACAATCGTCGGCATATTGTAGAATTTGACAAAATGAAGACACAACTGTTTCCAAATCATAAGTATATAAGTTGTATAATAGAGGGCTTAATACAGAACCTTGGGGAAGGCCTTTCCAAACAGTTTTTGGGGAAGAAATAAATTGTCCAGCTCGAACTTGAATGTTTCTAGACATAAAGAGATTTGTTATGATGTGTATAAGCTTCGGAGGTACACTCAGATTAAGCAATTTCTGCCTGAGTATATGAAGCAAGACGTTATCATAGGCAGCAGAAATATCTAGGAAAACACCAACCAAATAAATATTTTTAGAAAATGCAACCCGGATATCGGAAACTAAAATACTGACACTATCCATAGTACTAAAGCCCTTTCTAAATCCAAATTGGCAGGGAGGGAGAATATTATCATTCTCAATTTTCCATTCTAAACGATTTTTTATGAGGTGTTCCAAAATTTTGGCCATAACCGAGGAAAGAGCTATAGGTCTGTAGGATGAGGCAAGGTTTGGATCTTTAGAGGGTTTGAGTAAAGGGATAATTATTTGTGTTTTCCATGATTCAGGAATAATTCCAGAGTCCAGAACTAAATTTATAATGTTAAGGAAAAGATCATGGGTACATGGGCCAGCTTTAACTATAAATGAATATGGGATACCGTCTAAACCTGGGGAAGAGTCTTTAACGGAATTAAGAACAGATAAAAGTTCATTTACGCAAAAGGGACGGTCCAGATAAGAATTAGAAATTGGAGATAGTAAAGATGGGATAGAATTATGATCCGGGACGAATGGAGGGGCTAAACTATCAATAAAATTCTCTAACCAAACTGAGGGGTCATTAGATGATGGGCTTGGATTATAATTAAATGCATTTCTAAACCTTCTAATATTTTTCCACACCACAGAGGGAGGTGTAAATGGTGAAAGTGATTCACAAAACTTAAACCAACTATTTCTTTTCTTTTTACAGAAAAGTCTACGAGCCTCTGCTGCAGTTTTTTTAAACAAAATGAAGTTTTGCTGAGACATAGAATGATTGTATTCTACTTCAGCTGCCTTTCTACGATTAACCATATTGGTACATTCTTCATCCCACCACGGAGGAGAAAGATAAGCTCGAGATTTAGAAGTGTTCTTCAGAGGAATAGATTCATCTGCAGATGCTAAAATCGCCTCTTGAAATTGCTGAGTAACCTCTAACAAATTATGTACAGATACAGAAGGGAAATTATTTATTTTAGATTGCATGATCAAAGAAAACTTATCCCAGTCAGCCTTATGAGTTCTATGTTTTAATAAGGGAGGAAGGGTTTTAGGGGAAGGACCTAAAGAGGATGATATAATAATAGGGTAGTGGTCGCTACCATGCGAGTCACTGAGAACCCTCCAGAAAAATTTTGATGCTAAAGTAGAGGAACAGAAAGAAAGATCTACAGCACTAACATTATTATTGGGCAGATTTCTATAAGTGGAAGATCCATCATTTAAAATGCAAAGGTCGAAATTATCCATTATCTCAATGAGGTCATTGGCGAAACTGTCTGATCGAGAGCCACCCCACAAAGCATGATGACAATTAAAGTCGCCTAGGATTAGAACAGGGCCAGAGAGTGATGAGAGAATTGAGGAGATGTCTTGAATCAAGGACGAGTGAGGATGGGGGATATAAAAAGATAAAATAGATAAACCTAGTGTTTTAATGCCAACTACATTTATTTCAGAAGAATGTGCAGGAAGTGATATGGAAGAATAGGAAAGAGAATTTTTAACTAATAACATAGAGCCGGCATATCCATCATCTCTGTCATCCCGGAAACATGAATAGCCTGGAACCCTGTAGTGGGAGCCTGGGCGTAACCATGTCTCCGAGATGGCAAGGACAGAGGGAGAAAATGAGTTAATGAGAAGAAGAATTTCATGTCTGTTTTTCCTAGCACTTCTTGTGTTCCATTGTAGGATGTAATCCATGGTTGGAACACAGGGATATTAGGGAGGATAGTTTAGATGCAACGTGGGCCGGTAACTCAAAGTCATTGAACTTTGAGAAGAAGTTTAATAAGAGAGAAATTAATAATTCTATTAGATTTTCATTTGCAGAGATATCTGCTTTGGGGGGGTTAAGAGCACAGCCATTTGTGGGATCAGGAGGGTCGTAAGACCCAATAACTGCATGGTGAGCGTTAATATCATAGCCCTTTGACAAAGGAGGTCTAGGGCGGGGGGAGCGAGAAACAGTCTTTTTGTAAGAAACAGTGTTGTTACTGGAACTTTGGGTAGGTTGGATGGAGGCTGGAGAGAACTGAGAGGAAGCAGGAGCCGAAAACATAACTTTCGCTACGTCTGCGTATGAGCGGCCAACTGAGGGGCAACGGCTTGAAGCTTCAGAGAAAGAGATGCTTTCCTGAGACATGAGGATCTTGATAGATTTTTGTCTACCCAGTTCGGGACAGGATTTACTATTGGCAAAATGATGCCCAGAGCACAAAACACAGTTAGCCTGATCCTCAGGGATATTACAATTAGAGCCAGAGTGATCCTCACCACAGCGGTAGCACCTAGGTTTTGATCTACACTGAGACTGCACGTGGCCATATCTGCAACAGTTGTTGCACTGTATGGTTGGGAGTTGGTACAGCTCAACAGGTAACGAGTTGTTAAATAGGAAAACTCTAGGTGGAAGGGACTGACCACTAAAAGTCAGCACCACACAGGATGTGTTTTTATGTTCTACCGTACCATTGACATATACCCGCTTACGAATACGCCGCGCTTTCAGGATGTGGCCATAGCGAAGTGGGATTTTTAGTGCTTCAACTAACTCCACCATAGAGAAGTCGACTGGAACATCTCGAATCAATCCCATGCGGGTGACTTGGAAAGTTGGAATGACTGCGGCATATTTATTGGATGCTAGGGCTGGGTGAATCAGGAATTGGTTAGCGGATTCAGCAGTTGAAAACTCCACACTAACCCTATTGCGACCTACTGATTTCACACCCCCTTCCAATTTGATTGGTCTGATGGTGTCTCCAGCAGATGGATCAGGGGATGTTCTGAACACATGGACAATAAAAGGGGCATTATCATCCGTCGGGCTGTACTTTTTTACCTCTGATAGACTTGCGTGGATAAAAACAGTGTCAATCGATTGTGAAGCCTGTTCCGGGTCTATAATGGTCTTTTTACTTCTAGAGGATTGGGGGTCCTCGTCAGGATGAAACGGTCTTTTCCTGTCAGTTTGGGGCTTTTGGCCCAGTTCATTTTGCGAGAATATATCGGGAGACGGACTTACGTCCATCTGCAATTGCGGATCCGATGTGTTTACATGACTGGGACCGGCAGGGTTGAGGTTATCCTTATCAGGGGGCCACTTCTCCTTTTCCTCCCGCTCCCCCATCATAAATATACATTAAAGGACTTACACAGACAAATACAAACCAGCACCACACAGAAATAGAGCACTCAAGTGAAGAATTTATACAAAATTTAACAAAAATTCCGCGATCACGTGCGACACCAAAAAACACTAACAGCAGAATCCGAGTTTGAGTATCAAAACCATTTTTCCTGACTATTTTGACAGGTATTAATTAAGTGTTGCCATACAAAAAATATACTAAATAAATTCCAGAATCATGTTTTGCTGAGCCAACTTCAACAATTACGATCTTAACACCTAAAAAAAAACAGTCATATAAGAAAATGGTAGACACGTAATTCATTTAAGCTTATAAAGTACATTAAACAGCGACATTTTTTGAAATCGTTTTGAGATCTTTTTAAAAATACTTACATTTCTTGGAAAAATATTCATTAAAAATAAACTACTAAATAATATTATAATATTAAGAATCTATAGAGAGTGTTAAAAAAGTGCGTTTGAAATTTAAAAGGGGTTACTCGAGAATCAAGAATAGAAAGAGTACACGAAAAATATTGAAAAAACCCGATCTACAATTATTCTTTTTAGTTTCCCATCTAAACTCTTAATTAACTATCCAGATTTAGTATGAGAAACAGAAAAATATAATTGTATGGTTCATTCCAATCAAAAAAAAGCAAAAGGTAAACAAACATAGTATGCAGTTGACATTGACATGTGTCAGTTCCATAGTAAGTTTATTTACGTTTTGCTTTTTTTTGATTGGAATGAAGTATAGATTGGATTTTTTCAATAATTTTGCTGTATTCTATACTTGATTCTGAATAACCCCTTTTTTCAAATGCACTTTTATAACATCCTGTATAATATAATGGTAAGAAGTTTATTTTTAATTATTATTTTTCTAAGAAAGTAAGTAACAAAGCGATCTGCTAATTATTTCAAAAAATTACGCTTAACACAAATAGCGTTTCAGCTGCTGCATTCATTTCATAAAAGATCTGAATAAAAAATACTTCATTTTGAGACTTTGTGTATGTATTATTATTAACAACCCATATCGTCCCCACTGCAGGGGCACGGGTCTCTTCCCGTACCTCGGGAAGGTTAGGCCATACTCCACACACGGGGGCCAAGTCCGGATTGGTGGAGGTTGCGGGGCTAGTGGCCAACCCCAGTGTCAGAAGTTTTCAAGCTAAATTCCTATTTTTTTCTCAGATTTCAGTATGGTTTCCTTAGAGAAACTCGTTCAGTATTAAAACTAGAAACCCTCGTTGAAATTTCGGGTGCAGTGTTTTTAAATTCAGTAAAAAAATATGTCAATAATACAACACTATAGGGTAGTTGACTGCATCGACAACGAATTTTGAAATACTAGCTTTTTTTATACCTCGGCCTTCACGTATGAAACTGGACAATTTTTCTCAAGGAACCTACACACAATACACAAAAAAATTAACTTCTCATACAAATTGATCAGGTAATTCGTAAACGTTGTATGGGTAGCCACGCACTTGTGACTCCTCCGGTGTCGCGGGTGTCTATGGGCGGCGGTAATCGCTTACCATCAGGTGATCCGTCTGCTCGTCTGCCACCTATCGCATAAAAAACATAAAAAATATATTTTTGCGAATTGAATATAGGTTGCTTGGGGAAAGTTGTTCAGTTTCATGAGTAGTAGCCACTGTTAATTTTTTTTCATACATTAGATTAGGGCTTAATTTAATACCCATAAGTCACTTGCTTTTTACAACATTTTTAACCTGCGCTTATCAACAAGAACAAAACTCCTTGTTTTTCGATTTAAAAGCTGCTTCCTCCCTCTGTAACTGAACCCTCAGCTCCTCAACATTCTTCATTAGCTTAGAGTCGCTTGCGCAGTCATCAACGATTTTTTGGAATAGTTCATCTGTAAATAATAATAAAAAAATTAGAGATGAATCGACTATTTGGGAACATTATACAGGGTGAAACAACTTTCTCTTAATAAAACCTGTATAAAAAATCATTCTATATATGAATCTGTATATGAAAAAGTTATCGTGTATATGAGAAACTTATATGATAAAAACTGTGGAATGAATTGTCGCCTGCGGTATTTCCGGTCCGATACGACCTACAAACCTTCAAAAAAAGAGCGTACTCTCATATCAAAGGCCGGCAACGCACTTGTGACTCCTCTGGTGTTGCGGGTGTCTATAGGGCGGCGGTAATCGCTTACCATCAGGTGATCCGTCTGCTCCACGTCCTGCGTCCGCGATCAAAAAAAAAGAGGAGACACTCACCAACATTCTCTCCAGTCTTGCTAGAAGTAAGGAAGTGACCTCTCAATCCCTGCGCATACGTCGATACAGTGTCCTCTGGTACCTCCCGCTTTACTGCGCCAGAGTCCAATAAGTCCTTCTTTGTCCCGCACAGATACACTTTGCAGTCCTAGAAAGAGACAGAAATATGGTTTGAAGTGATAGTAATCACTGACTCAACGTTACGATATGCTAACAACCTATACAGGGTGTAACAGAAAGGTGTGATAATACTTCAAGGTGGGCTTTTACCCATTAACTTTGTTGAAATCGCAAAGAAATTTTCGGACTTTTCATACAAACCTGGTTCGCCAGCTGATCGATTTGTATGAAAAGTCCAAAAAAAAAAAAATTGCGATTTGAACAAAGTTGTAGAACAAAAGTTGTTCAGTTTGATGGGTAAAAGCCAACCTTGAAGTATTATCACACCTTTCTGTTACATTCTGTATAGGGTCCTTATGAAATACCTGAAAAAAAAAATTAACCACGGCTTCTACTCATGAAACTGAACAACTCTCCCCAAGAACCCTATACCTACTCAATTCGCAAAAAAATTTTTGGACTTTCCATACTAATCAATCAACTGATCCGCCAATCCGCGAATTGACTATAGGTTCCTTGGGGAAAGTTGTCAGTTTCATGAGTAGAACCCACTGTTAATTTTTTTTTCAGGTATTTTAGAAGGACCCTATACATATAGTCCAAACTGAAGGAGCACGGGTTTGTCCATACCTCGGGAAGGTTAGGCTTAACAGCAGTGATTTTCAACCTATTTCAATACCCGTCCCCTTTACAAGTTAAAAAATTCTTGCGACCCCCCCTAGTGAGATTTGAAAAACTACGTTTATAATTATCTTCAATTAGAAAATGATTTAGTTATTAACGTCTCCAAAATAGAACCGCGTTTTGACAAATTAATTAAAAAATAAACAGGCCCAGCCTTTTTACTGCAATCAATTTTTTCACTGTAGTGTAGGATCTATAAACATTTACTTTTATTTTACCCGCGACCCCTTAGGGGTCCGCGACTCACAGGTTGAAAAACACTGCTATACAATATAGCCTAATCTTCCCCAGGCATGGGATGAGATGCGTGCCCCATTGCCTATACTCCACATACTGGGACCAAGTCCGGCAGTCCGAATTGGTGTTGGTTGTGGGGCTAGTGGCTAACCTCGTGTCAGAAGTTTCACGCCGCCTGTAAGGCCTCTGAAATGGCTTAGCGACTGCCATCTAGTGATTGCGACTGCGACTGACTTGGTGGCTAAGTGGTTAGCGATCCTGACCTCTGATCCGAGAGTCGGGGGTTCGATCCCCACACAGGGCAAACTTTTCTGTGATGAGCAGAATTGTTTGCTCTGAGTCTGGGTGTATTATATCTATATATGTATGTATTTAAAAAGTATATGTGTATGTATATCAGTCTCTGGTTCCCAAGATACAGGGAATCCTAGTTTAGGGCCAGATGAGTTATTTGTCCCAGATATTATTTATTATTATCTAGTGATAGCAGCCGGCACCAATGGCTTAACGTGCCTTGCACGTGCTTTGCGAAACAAGAAAACGGGCGAGATAGCCAAAATAGGTACCTACTTCGAATGATAATAAAATATTGTCATTTCAAAGTAAGAGGCCGGCAACGCACTTGTGACTCCTCTGGTGTTGCGGGTGTCTATGGGCGGCGGTAATCGCTTACCATCAGGTGATCCGTCTGCTCGTTTGCCACCTCTGCTATAAAAAAAAAAAAAACCTCTTCAACGGTGCGTAGTTCCGTTAGCCAATGCCTCAGCCGTTGCCATGACAACAGGGAGGATGGCTCGTAACAGATGACAGCTGCGTGTGCGCCGCGGTAGTACATGCGTGTCATTGCCTCGTACCTGTAATGAGGTTGCTTTTATAATAATTGACCACGCTGAATACGTTAAAAACAACCGACTTCAATCGCAACAACTCCAATTTTGCTATGTTTTTGTTGATTTTCTCAAAAACCGCTGAATCGATTTCGATAAAATATACAGGATGTAACAGAAAGGTGTGATAATATTTCAAGGTGGGCTTCTACCCATCAAACTGAACAACTTTTGTTCTACAACTTCGTTGAAATCACAAAGAAATTTTCGGACTTTTCATACAAACTTGGTTCGCCAGCTGATCGATTTGTATGAAAAGTTCAAAAAAAAATTGTGATTTGAACAGAGTTGTAGAACAAAAGTTGTTCAGTTCGATGAGTAGAAGCCCACCTTGAAATATTATCACACCTTTCTGTTACACCCTGTATATGGGACCATCTTTGAAAAAAAGAAGAAGTTTTTTTTAACAAAAAAAGAATTTTCGAAATCGGTTCAGGCGTCTTCGAGTAATCGGTGAACATACATAAAAAAATAAATTAAAAAAAAAAGATTCCGACGAATTGAGAACCTCCTCCTTTTTTTGAAGTCAGTTGAAAAAACCAGCTACCGCCCGCGATTCGTCTGCGTGGACTTCAGAATTGGCTCCAGAGATAAAATGTTAAGGCAGCGCCATCTAGTGACGACGAAGTGGAAATTTTGAGTTTTTAAACATTCCTCTGGGAACCCTCGAGTTTTCCGGGATAAAAAGTATCCTATCTGTTGGCCGAGTGCTTTATCTAATTACCTACCGAATTTCATCCAAATCCGTTCAGTAGTTTCGGCGTGAAAGTCGCACAAACATGATAAAGTAAATATTTCACTTTTTAGCAATTCCATTCCATTCCCTCCGGGAACCTTCAAGTTTTCCGGGGTAAAAGTATACTATGTGTTTAACCGAGTGCGTTATCTATCTACTTATCAAACATTCCAATCCGTTCAGTAGTTTCAGCGTGAAAGCGGAACAAACAAACAAACAAACAAACAAACATCCATTCTTTCGCATTTATAATATTAGTGAGATTAATCTTATTTTTATTTTTATCTTATTTTAAGACCATAGATTTCTATAGGTTTTCCTGTAATCAATTAGTTAAGAATTATGGTCAATTTTCATCTATTTTCTTGAATATATTTTTTTAAATTCTAAAAATATATTTCAGATCCTTACAACAAATGAAAGGGTCATTTTTTATGAAGCAAGGTAAAAAATATATTGTTTTACCGCTCGCTTCCCGCTGTGTCCCAAATACCGATGTTGAAGTCCCTTCCATTTGACTGCATTTGCTTGGCACAAAATGCGGCACCAATTGTCTGATAAAAAAAACGCTTTTTAATCAAGTAAGTAAGTATACCAGTGGCAGGAACTTATTATGCAAGGTCTGACTGGATGGGTACCACTGCTCACTCTATACCTGCCGCTGGCAGCGCGCTGTGCCGGCGAGTCAGTAGTAGGACCCTAAATCGACGCTTCAAAGGAAAAGTTGACTAAGCGACATATCGTCCCTCGCACGAATAACTCTCCTATCTCAGATTTTTGATGATTTGAGTTTGGACTTTTTCTAATTGAAATACGGTTGTTTTTAAGAACTGGAGAAAATTGAGATAGGAGTGTTAGTCGTGCAAGGAAGGATATGACGCTTAGTCGACTTTCCTTTCAATTTTTGGTTTTTTAACTACAGTAAGTAAATAACATTTGTTTGTTATAAATCAAGCTAGAACAGGTATATTCTTATTGCTTTTGGTACTGTTTGATGCATGCTAACCAACACAAATTTTTATATTGTAATCCGTAAAGAAAATAGTTAAGATTCCGCAACACAATGAGGAACTGGCTATCTCATCTTCATACCGAAGAAATCAAAGCTATTAAAAGCTATTATTAAGCTATCAACCCAAGTAGCACAAGTAGCATTATAAGAGACCACATTTGGTGTACACGGAAACTAAGAGCTGTATAAGACAGTGTTATAATGGTGTTTACAGCGCTGTAAACACCGATATAACTCTTATTTGGGCACAAATTATTCAGCCTATGGTTCTAATTTGGTTCACATTTCTACTTAAAAGCATTATAGTAGCACTATATTGGAATTATTATGGTTCACAAGGCTGTTTATCAGCTGCTTAACGGAATACGATTATCCTGTTATACAGACTAAGCGCTAGGATTGGGTGACTGCTAGTCTTAAATAACGCTTTAGGTTCTATAATATTCTTCGATCACTAGAAAACTTTATTTTATTTGCCAGAGCTGCTTTAAGTAGCATTATAGCGGTGCCGATAATTTCCCAGAGTGTGATTAATGGTGAAGTGAATGTTATAATTGAGAATCTTTGGTAACTTAGGTATAAATACACTTTTATTATGTTATTAGCATGTGAAAACACTTGGGATTGCAAGTTCACTGTGAATGTTTATATGGTTATAAAGCAAAAAAATTACGCGCCTCGAAAATATCTCGTTTTTAATTAGAAAAATTGTGAAAAAACTAATACGTTAAAATATTTTTGTCTGATTTACATAAAATTATGCAAAGTTTTATATTATATTATAATAAGTGTATGTTTAAGGTGTAATTAAAAGCAGAAATTATTAGTAAAACATAAATAACAACATAATCTTGTTATATGATATACTGTTTAGGTTATAACAAAATGGCGCATTCTTAAGAAACCTATGTGAACTCTTTTAATCCTGAATAAATTACCATGGCTATACAAGAGTACACTCTAGTTCCTCTATTATGCTTATTGCAGTAAATAAGAGTTCAAGTGAACCATTTCACAGCCAAATGCTGTATTTCTGAGTTAGACGAGGATCTTCAAATACGTTTGGTGTTCACGTGTGTTAATTAAACACCTTTATGCAACTTTGCGAAAGAGGCTAATAACAGAGTCGAGGTGAACCAATGTGGAACTTTTTGCGTGAAATCACTCTAAATGTACACCACTCTAAGACTATTGGCTGTACGGTAGTTCACAGTGACTCTTTTAAAATGCTAGCATTATAGTGGTATAATTCTACGTCTTTATACAGCAATTATCATATTCTACTACCACTAAAATTCTCTTATGCAACCAATGCGATAAAGGCTGTAAGAAAGCATTATTGACATCTGCTTTAACTCTGATCCCGTAACAGTAGTGTCCGTTGCTACTTTTATGATGCTATTATACAGACCAAAGCGTAATGCGCAGCTCTAAGTTCTCGGGTGAACCATATTAAGTGTTTATTAATTCCTTAAGTTCCGAGTTATACCAAACGTGATCTTTTGTAATGCTACCTGTGCTACTTGGGAATGCTATTAAAGTTGATGTTTCGCAGCAGGACTTAGATAAGATAAAACCCTACCAACAAAACGAGTCCTACAAGGTTGGGCCCTGCTGGGAATCGAACCCGCGACCTCCTGATTAGAAGCAAGCTGAGTAGCCACTAGACCACAGAGGCGGTAATATTAAGTGCCCCCAATGGAACAAGTTATCAGTGTAATAACGACCTTATGATGTTTGCAAAGTGATTAAATTCCTTTTCCTTTATATCTGGCACTAAAATAAAATTCCATTGTTTATTGTTTAAATACTTAAACAGCGTCTAATGTTACTTGATATTAAACTTTATTCTTGAGCACATACAGTTCAATATAAAAAAAATCTGAGATAACATGTTTATGACGCACTTTTTCAATAAACATGAGAAAAACATTGCAGAAAAATTGAAAAAACTTACATTTTGATACGGTGTGGCAGCATTAAACCTACAGTTAACAAATCTAAGCACAAGACTCGTCTTTCCAACATGTTCGCTCCCTAAAAGTACGATTTTAAAATCGCATCTGCTCATTTTGATATCAATATCAGATTATTTTTCAGTTCATAACAAAACTTTGAGAAGGCAGGAAGTTAGGGAATGAGAAGATTTTGGCGACGCGACGTCTCTTCACGTGTTGTTTTTCGTACGTAAATGAATTACAACAAAAACAAATTCACAAAAACTTCACGGTCAAACGAAAACACCACAAAATTACAATAACAAGCTTTTTTTTTACACAGCTGACATGACACTGACAGTGACAGCTTGGATTTCGTTTAAAAGCAAATCCATGTAAGGGTTGGTTGCCGGGACTTTGTACCGAGCATACGTCTGCTGCTCAGATGTCTGCTGAGTTAATTTTTCAATTATTTCCGTTTAAGAATAGTTTCAACGTTATTTTTGTGACGGGGAAATAGCTGTGATTCAGATTCAGAGATAAGCGGTCATAAGAAGAGGATTAATTCGGGAGACAGCTCCGTTTTACGAGTTCCAGCAGCAAACCACCACGTGGAGCGTCTTTAAGTGCCCATCACCCTTAGAGCCGTCACGTTCACTTGACATTGGCGTTTCGCCATTTTTTTTTTATTGAAAGATTCTCCCATTTTCACTTGACGTTGGCAAAATCACGCTCATTAAGAGATGTGGAATCATGGAATGCCAAATAGAAAAAAAATTGAATAGAAATCCATTTAAGGGCGTCACACCCGGGCGCTATAGGTACTGCTGTGCTATAAGATCCGCCACACTCGTGGACGGATGGCGAGTCGAGTGGGGTGACCTTGAAGTTAAAAGCCTCATGCTTGAATTCAGATATCCTTTATATACGAGTTATCTTGTAAGCGTAGACGATTTCGAAAACGGCTTGAAACCTTTCGACGAAAATCTAGGATTAGGGGTTAAAAATCACCAGAAATCGATCTCAGAGGGAATTATCTTCAAAACATTCATTTTAGGGAGATTTGAGAGAAAATACATAAAATATGAATGCATATGAAGTTTATTTTTAACCGTTGTTTATGAGTACTTTGGTAGACTAACGGTTTTGATGCGAGCCGCTTACGTTTTGCTGCTTTTAGGTCCGGATTCGAATCCCACCCACGAGACATTATAGTTTTTTGTCTTTTTATTTTGTTTGAACTTATGTAAATTCAGTGGGCGGCACGTGGATAGGGGCGGCGGGCGGCACATGGATAGGGGCGGCAAGCGCGGCATTTTTTCCTCGGGGCGGCAAGCCCAAAGATATTAATAGAGAAGATAACAAACTTGAGCGTGTACCTACGTCTTCGTACGTTTGTAGCTGCAACAGATCCAGACTTTAAAAAAGAGCTACATAATTATGTCTGGCTCACGGGGCTTACTAAAATATATTATAAACTTGAAGAGGGTTTACCAAATATTATCATAATGTTAAGAACATTTTTAACAGCTGCCATTAGCAATGCCAGTTTTGAAAGAAGCTTCTCTAATGAAGTTAATTAAAAAATACCTAAGGTCGAGGCACGTCCAGGGGGACGACTTAAGCGATCGAAATAAATGATTTAAAAAAAATTCAAAGTTATACAGGTGTCCCAGAATGGGTGAATCAAATTGCTATGGTAGATACCTTGTCTAACGTCCCAACGGAGAGTCTTTTTTTTTTATGACAGAGGTGGCAAACGAGCAGACGGATCACCTGATGGTAAGCGATTACCGCCGCCCATAGACACCCGTAACACCAGAGGAGTCACAAGTGCGTTGCCGGCCTTTGATGTGGGAGTACGCTCTTTTCTTGAAGGTTTGAATGTCGTATTGGTCCGGAAATACCGCAGGCGACAATTCATTCCACAGTTTGGTTGTGCGAGGCAGAAAGTTTCTAGTGAAACGCACAGTTTTGGACTGCCAACCATCTAAGTGATGGGAAGAAATTGTTGTCGCGTAGAACGATGGCGAAAGGAGGCGGTAGGGATCAATCCGAGCAATCCTCGGAGCACTCCCCATTGTACATGCGATAGAGAATGCAGAGCGAGGCTACATCTCTACGCAGTGCCAAGCAGTCAAGCCGATCTGAAATATCCTGGCAGCCGACGATTCGAGCCGCTCTCCGTTGATTGCGGTCCAGAGGGAGAAGCTGGTACTGAGGTGCCCCTGCCCAGAGATGAGAACAGTATTCCATATGAGGTCGAACCTGCGACTTATAAAGTTGCAGGCGATGTAGCCGCCGTGAAATACCGTCTCGATCTATTGAGCACACCAAGCTTCTTCGAGGCTAATTTAGCCTTACCCTCTAGATGACCACGGAACTGGACTTCACTCGATATGTCGACACCAAGGATTCCGATACTAGCTGAGGCATTTAGGGGAGTGTCCTTAAAACGAAGTGATACGACAAATGGAATTTTCTTGGCAGTGAACGCGCAAACCTGTGTCTTAGTAGGGTTAAACTGGACCAAATTAAGCCGACCCCATTCTGAGACCTTCTTTAAAGAGGCCTCAATTTCTGACACAAGTTTGTTTCGGCTTTCGGTGACGTTTTCCCGAGAAATATTGGCACGGCCGGTATAGAAGGCATCACCTGTGCTGTCATCTGCATAACAATGAGTGCTGCTGATTTGCAACATATCATTGATATGCAGAAGGAACAGTGTAGGCGAAAGCACACAGCCTTGAGGGACACCAGCGTTCACAGACATAGAATCTGAGCATGCACCGTCGACTACGACCTTTATGCTTCTGTCTGTAAGAAAACTAGTGACCCATTTGCATAATTCCTCGGGAAGCCCATAAGATGGAAGCTTCGCAGGAAGTGCTTTGTGCCAGACCCGATCGAAGGCCTTCGCTATGTCCAAACTAACTGCCAATGCTTCCCCCCTTGTCTCGATTGCCTGTGCCCAACGATGTGTCAGGTAGACAAGAAGATCACCAGCGGACCGGCCCTTACGGAAACCGTACTGTCGGTCACTGAGCAGCTGGCGGTCCTCTAGATACCGAAGGAGCTGGCTGTTGATAATGGACTCCATTATCTTTGAGAATAAGTAGGTTATGGCTATCGGCCTGTAGTTGGACGGATTTGAGCGGTAACCTTTTTTAGGGATCGGGTGGACCAAAGCTGTCTTCCATGAGTTTGGGACTATGCCAGCAGAGTAGGAGAGCCGAAAAAGGCGCGTTAAAACTGGAGCCAACTCTGGAGCACACACCTTCAACACGACAGGAGGGATTCCATCGGGCCCACTCGACTTATAAATGTCGAGGGAAAAAAGTGCTTTACGCACTGAGCGTTGGTGGAACCGGATATCCGGCATAGAGCTCTTGCACCGTGGTATGGTCGGCGGCTCGTTTCCCCCGTCATCCAATGTTGAGTTGGACGCAAAGAGTTTGCCTAGAAGATGGGCTTTCTCTTTTGCGTCGTGGGCCAACGAATCATTACCCGTGTGCAGTGGTGGAAACGATGGCGTGCAGAAGTTCCCCTGGACAGCTTTGGCCAGAGACCAGAACGCACGAGTTTCTGAAGGAAGACGCTCTAGTTCTCGCCAATTCTGCCTATGTGCTCCGACTTCGCCCTGGCAATGTCTCTTTTGAAGGACCTGGAGGCAAAGTTAAACTCCTTTTTTAAAGCGCTGGTCTTTTCATCCCGTAACTTTGCTGCATTTGCCCAGGCTTGGTAACATTCCTGCTTCCGACGAGAAGCCTTTTTGCAGGACCGACCAAACCAAGGCTGGGATTTGCCGCCAATGGGGACCACCGAGGACGGAATGAAAAGTTCCATACCCTGCAGCACCGCATCAGCGACAGAATCGGCAGCGAAGTTGGGATCATCCGGCGTGAAGCAAACCTGCCCCCAAGGGTAGGACGCGAAGAAGGATCGCATCCCATCCCAATCTGCTGACTTGTAGTGCCTCACACGACGGCGACAATCAACTAGCGTTCGCGGCGGGCACATGAGTGGCACCGTACTCCGAATAAGGCAGTGATCCGAAGAGCCGAGTGAGGCGCCAACGGAGGCGCAAGCGGCCAACGGTAGCCGTCCGGATTAGAAGTCAGCAGAAGGTCTAACAGTGAAGGTTCATGGTTCTCCACATCTGAGATTCGCGTGGGCGTAGTAACCAGCTGTGTCAAACCATATGCTAGGGCAAAGTCGTGAACAGATCTCCCCGCGTGATCGGTTTTGCCAGAACCGAGCCATTCGGCGTGGTGGGCGTTGAAATCGCCAAGTACCACGATTTCGGCGGATGGGATCTGCTGCTGCATAGTATCTGCGGCCATTTGGATCTGCTCGATGAGCCGGTCAGTTTCAGAATCACCGGTATGGGACATATATAGGCACAGGTAGACGCGGGGACGGTCATCGCTGTCCACGCGGAGCCATAAGGTGGAGAGGTCCCTACCTTCAAGGTTGCTGAGACGGCAAAAACTGATATCGTCTCTAACGTACACGCACACTCCAGCCCTAGGTACGAAGGAGTGTTCCAGTCCATACCCAGGGTAGGAGAGGTATGATGTGTCCGCTGGAGACGATATCTGTGTCTCGGTCAGGAAGAGCAAGGCCGGCTTTGCTGTCTCTAGGTGGTAGTGAACAGCATTAATGTTTGAGTGTAAGCCCCTGATGTTGCAGAAATCCACGGCCAGCGTGGCAGGGGGTGCCAAGGTGTTTTTGCCTTTCCCTTGTACAACTGGATGATGGAGCGCTGTTATGCCCCCCCCCCCCCCCCAGAGTACGACGAGGGGCGGCCTGGGCGTTCAGGCTCAGGCACATTGAATCCTGAGATTGGACGTCCAGAGAGGGATTCTCCAGCGCTAGCGCAGCTGGTACCCTCCTGGGGTAACATATTTGGTAACTGCGCTATCATTGGGGGGGGGGGGGGAGGGGTTGGGCCTCCGGTACCCTTACTCACTCGGAGAAACACAACGCAAGCGTTGCTTCACGACGGTTTTCTGTGAGGCCGTGGTATCACTCCGGTCGAGCCGGCCAATTTGTGCCGAAGCATGGCTCTCCCAAGGTAGTCTAAAGTTAATTTAAAAAAAAAACTACTTGGTTTTTCCGAAAATAGGGAAAAAGTCCGACATTTTTTAAATTTTCGCCTCTATGTGTCACGTTTAGTGTAAATTTGTACTTTTTTAAATATTATTAACAATATGTGATAGCTTTACCAAACTGTAAACATTTAACCTAGCTAAAACGTCATGAAAACAAATGTTATCATATGAAGAATGAAACCCGTACATACAGCAAGTCAGCAACAGCGCAAAGTTACTATTTTGCACAGGACCGGAATTTGGGTCGTGCCACCCGTGCACAGACACAGGGCATCGAGCTTATGGGGGCGCCAAGCACCCTGGTAGGTGGGGTACCGTAACTGAAATGGCGCTGAGCGCTCCAAGTAAAAGGGTTTTTGTTGGTTTAAAATAAATATTGTTATATGTATATCAACAAAATTTTCGCGCTCGCTGCGCTCGCGCTTATCTTACATAAATTGTGTATGTTCGTGAGCGAGCGGTCACGGTAGTATGACATGACATACACATCGATTATATAAAAGATTTAGCTTTAAAAAACATGAAGAGTAAATGTTTTATTGATTACAGAATTTGGCTGTTTTATTCATTTTTTTATTTACTAACGATGAAAATAATAAGGGGTGGCAAATTTTCGATGGACCCCGGGCGGCGAAAATCCACGCTACGCCACTGTGTAAATAAGTAAATAAAAATATTAAGAGTGATAAAAAAAATATTTTAGTGACACTTAAACGATTTTTTATCTATAGCGCCATCTTTCCCCGTATAAGTGAATTACATATTTGATGATTATGCCGCCCTGCCCCATGTTAGGGAATTTTCCACGGCCTTCTCTAAACTCAACTAGATGGCGCTGATAACATTTGCAATAAGAACATCTCTAAAAACTCGCCAAAACTGATTGATTTTACTGACTAACATTTTAATAAATGATGAATAACTTTCTAATATTACGTATCATTGAATCTTGTTCTGTTTTTTTATCCAAAAAAAAAGGATAATTTGCATGTATTTTTTTCAATAGAATCAAATTATAAAAAAAATATTATAGATATTTTCAGAACAAATATTGCTTGTCCTTTCGTCCCTTAGAAGGCCATTACCGACTAAAACAACACGCTGCCAAATGTTTTATAGAAAATATATCTTATACATATGTACTACTATTGATTCTCCCAGCTAGTATATTTTTATAATAGGTACTTACATATTATTATATCAATTATAAATAGTACAGGTGCCGTCAATCTTTAAGATCGCTGAAGGGTACTGAGTGGGGGAAGTGTGCGTTCACTTAGAATCCATGAGGATGAGCTCGAATTTCGAAGTAGTTCCTTGGTTCCAGAGATGAGGCTGCCAGCGAAACATTCCGCTAGCAGCCTCAGTGAAAAACTCGATTTTCTCTGAAACTACGATAGCACATTTTTTTCCTTTGGGCACTATTAGACAATAAATATTGGCATAATCAGAATATCAAAATTCGAGCATGAGGATTCCAAGTGAACGCACACTTCCCCCAGTCAGTACCCTTCAGCGATTTTAAAGATTGACGCGACCTGTAAATATCATTTGTATGCTGTCGACCTTCCTTTTGCAAAGGTTGAGCGAAGAAATATAATTATCATACGCTATCAGTATATCTCTATGTAGTGAGAAAACATAGTACAGGTGCATTTGCATAGGTAAATGTTTAAATAGTTTAAGTTGGTATACAGCTCATAATAAAGTAATAATAAGTTGTAAATACTTTATTTCAGAATATAAAACAACATAAATTGTGTATCTTTTTAGGGCTTCCCGTTTATAGGTGAAAAAAAAGTTCAACACATTTAAATCGTACATATTTTTTCTAACACATAATTTACCATAACTGTAAAAGTCAATTTTTTTTTTTTGGCTTGTCAAATTACTTATAAATAAAAGTCAAGTCGAGTTAAGCGCGTTAGCTCGAGGCGGCATAGTGCCTAGCAGGCAGGCAGCATTCCCACGTTGGATGGCTAGACTTATTCGCTGTGCCAGGCAGTCCTTTACGAGGCGTTTTGCTTCAGGGCCCCAGAGTCCCATCGTCTCGAACCCGAGCGGTACGAACATTTATCCTTCCTGGAGGTCCCGATACTTCCACACTTTCTTTGCCTCACTGATGTCACTGATGTCTCTTCTAGTTCCACCGAAGTCCAGCCATACTAAGTCTAGTAATTTGGTGAGATAAGACTAAAATAATTAGATTTAGTAAGGATGGACGTCGGTGGAACAGAAAGAGACAGAATGAAACTAAACAAGTAAAAGATTACATTCAGGCCGTTAATTTGGTGGTGGTAATGTCAAAGTGTGGGGTTGCATTACAGCTAATGGTGTCGGATCGATATGTAGAATCGAAGGAAATATGAACAAGGAAATATATTAAGCTATTTGTAAAAGGCATTTAATAAAAGCAGTTGAAAATATTTCATATTTAGTCACATTCAGGGGAAGAAGTAATTTTCCAACATGACATTGACCCTAAACATACGGCAAAATTAATTAAAATTTGGTTAACAAAGTAAAAGTTTCAAGTGTTGACGTGGCCAGCGCCGAGTCTCGATCTAAATCCAATTGAAAACTTTGGGATTATCTCTAAGATTTGACGGTGGTGAATCACATTCATTTACCAATCTGTAAATGAATGTGATTCACCACCGTCAAATCTTAATGTTTTATGGGAGCGCCTACAAGATCAGTGGAATAAAATCCCACGCAATGTGTGTGAACAACTTGTAAAAAGTATGAAAAGCAACTTAACGCTGATAAAAGGGCAAAAAGTTTTTGAACCAAATATTGAAATTGAATTTTATAACTTTGGAGAAGGTGGTGCAAAAATGGACCATTAAAAATTATTTTAAAATTAGTGTTACATTAAATTTTAGATTATATGTATATTCTATATGTATTTGTGCGTGAATGGATGTAATTTATGGTGCTATGTTTCTTTTTTAATTAAATTCTAAAAGTTAAAATTATGATGCTCTTATACGTAAAATGTTCGATTGTTGACTCAGTTTTGCATCATACTGTAAAAGGAAAACTATCACACTAAGGCGGAAAACACACTGCTAAGTATTAGAGGTGGCAATAATAAATTACTATGTTATAGCAACTCTGTTCTTAAGCTGTCATTACTGTCACTATCGAGCTGTACTTGCTGTGTAGAATGCGTTTTAACGAATAGTTCCTATGCCGTTATATTGTCCCCGTTATATGCCGTCCCCTGTCTATCAACGACATCACACGCAAAAACGCTTGTACAGATTTTGTTAGTGTGTGTCTGCGTTCTATGTAGTATGTGTCTGCGTTCTATGTAGTATGTGTCTGAGTTCTATGTAGTGTGTGTGGAAAACATTGCTGCCAACATAACGGCATAGGAACTATTTGATGAAACGCACAATAATCGTTGTATCACTGTGATTCTCAATAAATACTAAAAAGTTAACCACGCTGTTATTTTTACTGCCTGCCTGCTTGTCTAAAAAGCCATTACTACGCACATCGAAACGAAATGCGATGGTCCGAATTTTAACTTTGTATTGTAAAATGTTGATTTGTATACAAAAATCGCAGGGTACCACACATTGAAATCGCATCTTCGTCCGAAGGTGCGATTCGCACGACGAAATCGCGCTCACAGACGACGATGCGATGCGATTCGCATCGTCGTCTGTGAGCGCGCGATGTCACACTGCTACGCAGTACCGTCCGAATTTATGAGTAGAAAAGCGGCGCGCGGGGCGTGTTGCGGGGTGCGTGGCGAGGGGGGATTTACGAAATGTTACAAACGAAAACAAGAAGTATCCGAGTCAAAAAAATAATATATACATACACGTTCGAATATTGAATGAACCCATGACGAAAATCGTCGTACACCGCAGCTTCGGTCGAAATTCGGACGAAAATCGTCCGATGGTCCAAAATTCGTGCCTTCGTCGTACACACCGCAGTTTCGGACGAAAACCGTCTGTTGTTGCGGAACGCTGCCGCATGCGAATTTCGTCGCTTCGGACTCCCGTCCGATTTTCGGAAACAGTGTGTTTTCCGTCTAAGTAGGCAGTACTACGGAACCCTACACTGCGCGTGGCCCGACACGCACTTGACCGATTTTTTTATTCTATCATACAAAAAAGAGCAGTCCGAGCTATTTACCAACTATGGTCTCGATTAATTACGGGATTAAGGAAATAAATATTCTAACTGGTCAGTTTATGTCCGAAAAAGTTAAAACGTTCGTAAAAATGTTGACATGTTTTCTAAAAACAGTGATAGACGTAACAGTAATTTGAGAAATAAAATTAATCTTAACAGTGTGGTGTCGATTCGGTTTTCACGATTAAACTTATTTGAAAGGATTAAACTTCATTTAAGTGTTCTGTCTTTTTATTTTTACAACAGGACGTTGAAATTAAGTTGAGTCCTGTCAAATAAGTTTAATCGTAAACACCGAACCGACTATACTTCATGCCAATCAAAAAAAAAGCAAAACGTAAACAAACTTACTATGGAACTGACACATGTCAATGTCATCTGCATACTGTTTGTTTACCTTTTTTTTTTTGATTAGAATGAACTATTCTTGTTTGCTCGAGGCTAGTAATGTAAACAAAAAATCATTTGCGGGGCAGTGTGTACGCTTTAATAACAAATTCCTAATGATGCGTGTGAACTAGCAGAAACCAAAACCAAACCTACCTTAATAACAAAACTGAACGTTCGAATTACAGTATAAGGGCGGAAACATATTGTTAACACGCCGCCCGACGTGACGACACTCCACGCGACAACACGCTTATCAAATCCATGCAAATTCCATGACTAGAAATATACTACCAACCCGATGCCACGCCACGTGTCATCGGGTGTTGCTAGTACTGATGTACCGTTCCCGGGAATATTCCCTTAGACAGAGATAACGCTCTATATTACATATAGCGCTGTCCTTTGGGAATATTCCCAGAGATGGCGCTATATGTTATACTAGCGGCCCGCCCCGGCTTCGCACGGGTGGAAAGGACACGTTTCATTTTGTGCTTGGACATGTACGGAGTACGAAAAATATAGAAAAATATAGGCTTTCTAGGGAAAATAATGAAAAAAATATTAAAAGCAGGGTTGCGTGGTTCAAGCGTAATGTTTTGTCAGCAATTTTTACAATATAAATGGTAACACTGAAGCTTGCAATTGTAGGTCACGTTCAGAAATTACGGCTTCGTCCACATATTCCTCAGATGCTTTCTCTGACTCTGACTGACTTAACACCCTTCTGTTCTGACTTCCGACGTTGGTGTACGATTTTTAAAATCTGCGGATATGCCTTGCCACTTTTACAAGCATAAGAGCTGGTTTTCAAGTTACTTGTCGGACAACTAAATTATTAATTTCAATGGTATGTAAAAATCTAGTTTCTGAACGTAAAATGCTCAAAGTTGCGCTGGCTTCGCCATGTTGGGTGATTTATGTGTTGCGATTGTTAAATCTGAGAATCTAAATGGACCTCGCAACGAAGGTAAATCGAAGGAAATGTACAATTAGAAAATACTATGTTTTTAATGACTAATTTATGATGTTTAGTATACAGACCAGGTCCAAGCTCCATAGTCCTGTGAACAGTGAAACGTCTCCTTTATTTTTAATCATTTTGGGATAAACGTAAAGTAAACGTATCTTAATGCAGGATATACTTAAGTAGCTTTTTTCAAATTATTATTTGTACTTTCTTATGAAATTTTATATTTTTGTCCATAAACCTATTTTTATTTTCAAAGGTTTTTTTTTATTAAATTTTGTAGGTTTTTACTTTTTTATTTTACAATTTTTACCTTAGAGCTTCACTGCACGCATGCCTTGCATTGCATTGCGTAGGGGCTTGTATGCTTGTATCAACATGTTCCCGCTCAAGTCGGCACGGGTTGCAGTTAGGGATGGGTAAGGGAGTAAAAACTCAGTCAGAGTAAATACTGAGTTTGAGTAAATACTGAGTATTTACTATATTAACTGAGTATTTACTCTCTAGAGACAGTAAAAACTTTTTATCGGTTATTTTTGCATGACATGGTAATCATGGTATACATACTGGGTGTTAGGTAAAATACTGCAGATATTTAAATCTCACGTAGGGGCTGCAGAACCTATCACAAATAAAAAAGAGCGAAGTCTATATTCCCCTTAGTTTACGAGAAATAAGGGTGTAAAGTTGCCCTATTTTTTCTCAAATTTCCGCTTTGCACCCACTTTTTCAGGTCGAGTTAGACATGCTGAACGCTCACAATTAACCCCAGATTTTTTAAATAAAAATTTCCCCACAAAACTTCGATTACAATTTTTTTTTAAACTGCTCCCGTGTATCGCCGCCCTTATTTGTTCCATCTCTTTCACGCACGTAAAATCAGTATCGCTGTCTTACTCAATGACGTCATGCAATAGGTACGCACGCAAACACACAAACACACGGGGCGACGACGTGCGGACGCCGCGGGCGGCGGGCGCGGGGATAACCGCCTGCATGGCAGAGCGATAAACAATCGGGGATCCATAGGGCAACAGTAATCACAAAAACGATATCCACCCAGGCGAAGCCGTGGGCGATAGCTAGTTAGAAAATATCAGGAAAATAAAAAAATATGACCTAGCCCCCAATATTTTTATGAAGTCGGCGCCTCTGGACACGGGAGGCCGCGGTTTCGAATCCTACCGGGGTTCAACTTCGAAAAGACTCGGTTTGGTTGGTGGTAGGGCGTTTAACAAGTAGCCTAAGTAATAAGATCTCTTTCAAAAATAGCTAGCAACTACCAAAGTCTTGCCGCCAAACATAAATGTCGGGAATCGAACCCGCAACCTTTCCTTATGAAGCGAGCGCCACACTGCTGAGCCACGCAGGCGATCAGGTGAGATCATTAGCAGTTTAAAAAAATATTGGTAGACAAGCCAGATACTAGTAGGGAAATCCAAATTAAACAATTAAGTTGTTATTTTGATAAATAGTTTAATTGTAGAGATGGGTAGATAAACAAATTCTAAGTAGATATTAGAGATTGTTCGAAATGCCCACCGTTTACACGTACACAGAGTCTAGCACGTTTTCGCACAGGTCTATGCAAGGAGCCAATGACCTGAGGGTCCATTTGAATAATATCAAAGGCCATGTCGATTTTGACTCGCATTTCCATTTCACTCTCACTTTCGAACTTAAAAACTAAGTCTTTCACGTGGTTCCACACATAAAAATCCAATGAAGTAAGGTCGGGTGACCGTGGCGGCCAAGCCTCTGATCCTCCTCGTCCTAGCCAGCGGTCTCCAAAACTGCTCAACTGCTGCTCAAACTTCCTGCAACGCACGAGGACCATTGATGAAGTCACGGCCTTCTCTCCGAAGCGCTTGAACGATCCCGTCTATGGTGTTCACACTGGATATCTGGAGATTTGGGTTACAGTTTTCTGACGCACTTTTCTCCTCCTCCTTAGTCGGTCCCTCTCCCTCAGTGCTGAGGATCGTGACCCCCTTCAATTACTATTTTCCTGGATAGTGTAACGCCAAGCCTCGCGGTTCATAGCTAGATTCGATGCCTCGTGAATCGATATCTTCAGCGTCTTCGTGACGAGATCGGCCAATCGACTTGCTCTGCGGCTCCACGGTCTGTTCTCTTCCTCTTTTCCATAAAGAATGGATCTTTCCAAACTTGTAGGCTCTCTCCGCACAACGTGACCGAAATAGCAGTGTTCTTCGGATTACTGTAGACAAGAGTATCTCACTGTTTTTGATCTTCGACTCCTCCAGTATGGACTTACTTGTACGGTGACTTTTACTACTTTGGAAATAAACACTGAGTAAATCGATTGCTCCGAGGCAGAGTACAATGCGCGATAAAATTCTCATAGGTGCGCGAACCGCGAACGCACTTAGCAAAGTAATTTTCGCTACTGACCACTGCGTCACAGTTTTCCATTGTGGCTGCGCTTTGCGTCGACCCGTGCCACGGTAGACTGAAATCGGGTCGTAGAAGACTTAGGGAACAAAAGAAAACGATATTTTTGAAATAAAAACTAATATCACAAATGAATTCTAAAATTCAATATAAGAAAAAATTATACTTAAAAATTTTTCGATATACCCAGTATTTTCAGTGTTATGATTTTTTAAAGATTTTTTTGTATGAAAAAATTCATAAATTCGATAATAACTCTGAATTCTCCAGTTTTCTCCAAAAACGAAATTTAGATATAAATTGTATGAATTATTTGCCTATTTATGCACCTAATGTAGTACCTCGATATTCAGCGATATTCACGAAAAAAAAACTCTTTTCCACAAACAAAACGATATATCTTTTTTTTTAAACTAATATCACAAATGAATTCTACAATTCAATATAAGAAAAAAATATACTTAACAATTTTTCGTTATACCCAGTATTTTCAGTGTTATGATTTTTTAAAGTTTTTTTTTGTATGAAAAAATTCATAAATTCGATAATAACTCTTAATTTTCCAGTTTTCTCCAAAAACGAGTTTCAGGTGTAAATTGTATGAATTATTTGCCTTTTTATGCACCTAGTGTAGTACCTCGATATTCAGCGATATTCACGAAAAAAACTCTTTTTTCCACACCACCTCGGAGGTAGAGAACCAGGCGCGTTTTTTTTTACAAGTGGTATCCTCATTAGGCCTATTTCACTCCAACGACGTTTTCATTTAATACGACGAGTGCAAAACAAACACACACACACACAATATAATTTTTATTTTATTTTATTAATATAATTATTACATTAAATTTTTAAATATTGTGTACATCTAATTAGGTAGAATTTAATGAAACTACTTATGTTATTATAATTCCATCCTCGTATACTTAAATTCTATGCACAATAAATTATCTTATCTTATCTTATCTTATCTTATCTTATCTTATCACACACACACATTCACAACAGTGAATAAATATTTATAATTATTAACAAGCATCCCCAGATTGAGATTCGGTTTCATTCTGCATATTTACGCTTACAAACTCAATATTCTCCTGTTGTATGTCACCATCGAATGATTCCGTAATAATCAGTAATTGCTTGGCCTCCTCTGAGAGTGCTTTGTGGTTTCGCAGAAGTTTGTGACGTATCATTGATATGTATGGGTCGGAACTGATTAATAAATTATTTAATATATCCTCGTTGGTAGCCTTCCTACAGAATTTTCTTGAATGGTGTTCACGATATCTTCGGAAGTCTTTGTTTCTAGCTTCAGCTGCTTCTTCAGATAATTTTCCTATCGGAATCACACCCAGATTATCGATTATAGCTGCTCCATGAGCAAGAACTTTATGAACGCTCGCGGGCATGTAATACCAGCCATATAAATCTACGTACAATTTCATGGTGGCATCAGTAAACTCCTTGAATTTAATCGTGTCTATATATTGACCTGAAGATACCACCTCTAGAATCGTTGAAAATCGTTTTATCAAGTCTTCATTCACACCAGTAATTGAAGCTGCAACTTCTGCGTTTGCGAAAAACCTTCTAGCAGTATTTCCGTCGTTGGTCGTACCGTGACCCTGTTTAACGACATCAATCAAAAGTCCTGTTTGATTTTTGAAAGCTTCCTGAATATTTTTTTTTCTGTTTTCCATAACAGACTTGCTTTCACCTCTGATAGTCCATGTCTTTAACTCTAATCTATACGCTATGTGGAGAATACACTCCATGAACCGTATCCACATCTGCAATGATGACAGACCATATCTATATAAGTCACTGTCAATTTCTTTTTTCATTATTAATGACAAGTTATTCATTTCTGTTGGAGTGGCTTTGCATATGTCACATCTTTGGGATGAGGTTTCACACAAAGTTGATGTAACTTTACCGTCTATCATGGTCAGCAGTAACGAATGCGAAACATTTACGTCTCCTATTTCGGTGGGCCTCAAATTTTGTATCTCAGACTCAATCGCATTCTTCTCTTGTAATATGGTAGACTTATTTTCTTTCACAAATTTGAAGAACAGTGGACGACACCAATATGTTGAATTTAGTGAATCATTTTCCCAGATAACATGGTCACCAGATACTAATTTAATAGGAACTAAGCTACCCATAAAAACACTAGAATCGTCATAATCACTCTCTGTATCATCTTGCAGTTTTTGTTTGTAGTTAGCTTGGTTCGATGCTCCATCAAAACCCCATTTACTGATAAGTGTTAAATCTTTAAACGACTCATCAATTGTGATTGGCTTGATTATTCTTTTTGTCGTAATATCCAAAAGAGCCTGCAACTCTATTTTGGCTGTTGTGTCTGTTACTGTCACGGCACTTTTTGGTGGGTAGCACTCCAACTTTGCATTTTGCACTCTGTAGCAGGAGGGAAATACGTTGATATTTATCACTTGTTCAACACTTTTACGGAGAGTGTTATATTGCCACTTTGTTAATTTAAGTGAGAGAAATAAACTTAAAGCTTCATGTGGTGTAAACTCTGTTTTCTTTTCTTTGGCAAAAAGGCAGTCTTTGACTTTTTTTACATCTTCTGGATTTTTTAGTAAATGCTCTAATATTTCAGCAATGTCTTGATTTCCATCTGCTTTTTATTTCATTATATGTGCAAATGACACTTCGTCTGAACCCACACCTGTAATATAATGTTCTGTACGCCTTTTCTTTTGCTTAGCTCCTAGTTCACAAACGGTTTTCTGGGACTTACATCAGTTGATGTGCCAACAGACGATTTCTCTGGAGAGACAAATTGGATACACGAACTAAACGTTGATTCGTCGTCTATTTCCATCGAAACTTTAATAAAATCGGGCCAAATTATACATGATTCTAACCATTCAGAGTACTTACCTCTGAAAACTTCTTCTTTATTATGCGCACTCTGCCATTTTTTACTCAGATTGAAACAATATTTTGCACAAAACGCTTTAAGTTGTTTATCATTTTCACTATTTAGGTCTGAAGGTAGCTTAGATTTTATAGCGTTGTATAAGAAACTGTTATTTTTAATACTGCCACTTTCTTTTAACTTCACAAACATGTCAACATTTGTCACTAAATCTTGAAACATTTTATTGAAATATTAAAAATCGCGAAATAAGAAAAAGTTAAATAATAATATAATAATAATATCCGGGACAAATCACACACGGTCACAAATGAAATAGGTAAATAGTGCGTCCGTTGTGGTATGTAACAGCGTACTGAAGATATACATACATAACATACCCGTCATATTTTTCTACCTGAATGTGAATACCTTTATTTAACTGCGCTCTGATTGGTCGACGTCACTAATGACTCATAAGGAGCCTACGCAACCAAACCGGTTTTGATGTTTGTTACGTATGCTACTCAATTGGTCTTTGTTAATGACGTCAGGAAGTCGGAAGTGGTGTGGAATGTTTTTATTACATGATATTTAGAATGTACATACAATAATAACGCGGTAAATAATAATTTCCTGAATGAAAAAAATAAATTTATTTTTTAAATAATCGAAGAGGTATAACTCAGAAAGTACTGGGTAAATGAAAAATGTCACTTAACAAAAAAGTATTCTCTTGATTTATAGAATGTAAAAATAAACATACGAATCCTTAAGTCCACACTTTGAGATTTCAGCCCACCGTTGCCCGGGTGCGCGCTGCTATTGGTTGGTTATCGCGCGCTACCGCGCATGCGTCCCACGCTACGAGCACCGCTCAGTCCACGTGGACTAGGTACGTATGTTTGTATCTGCGAATAGTACGTAGGTCGTAGGTATAGTTTTTATAATTTTGGAAAACAGTACGAGTAATATGTCAACTGATAGTAATCTAATGAACTGAACTTTATTATTACCGTCAAACAAGTCTTATCTTACTTCATTCAGGCGTACGACTAAACTTATGTGGTCCAGCCTTTTTAATGAAATCAAATTTTTCTATTGCAATTTAGTTTTTAGGACTTTCATTTAGGACCTTTCAACCACCTCCGTAGCCTAGTGGTCGCGGGTTCGATTCCAGGCGGGGTCCAACTTTGTAGAACTCTGTTTGGTTGGTGGTAGGGCAATGTTAACAGCATTGATGTTTTCCGGCATGAAAATAAGGTAGCCAGTTCCCCATTGTGTCGGGAAGTCTTGGTAAGCTCGCCTCCACCTTCATCACTTACGAATTACCATCAGGTAAGATGATGCCAAGGGCTTACCAACTGAGGGCTAAACCAAACCTACAACCACTAACGTATTCTTTTACCCGTGTGACGCTCAACCAGTAGGTATCTATTCAAAGTGGCAACGTCGTCGTCACCCCGCGAACCGCGTCGCGCCGCGCCGCCCAGCGAGAATTTAATACCTACACTGTTGGTCTTGCTTCGCTGTGGAGTAGAGCTGTCGTGTTTTCTGTAATTTTATTGACTCTTGTTTAAAGACGCTGCTATTGCGCATTGAATTTGTTTATTGACTTTTTTTTGGATTTTGTAGTTTCGTTTCGTTACGTTGACATGGTGTTAGCTTATGGGATGACTCATGGAATCGGAGAGGAAGCCCTACGTTTGTACCGGGAGCACACAAACATATAAATTTGTCAAACAAACGCCATCCAGCGGGCGAGTGATACGGAATGTTGTTCAGCGACTAAGGGACTATGGAACGTTCGCGAGGCCAAACCGTGACGCTGGTCGAGCATCGTCGGTTTGAACTTGCGGGATGCTATCCTGGAACATTTCGAAGAAGAGCCCGAGGATAGCACAAGATCGGCAGGAACGATATTTGGAATCAGCAACTGGAGTGTACACAAGATTTTAAAAGATGATTTGCAACATCCTTTCAAGGTAAAGACTGTTCAGCACCTGATAGAGCCAGACTTTGGAAATCGCATGTCATACTGTCAGTGGTTGCTACGGAAAACCGAGGAGGAAACAGATTTAGTTCAAAATGTATTATGGTCAGATAAGAGCACATTCACGCGATGTGGAATGTTTAATCGCGGCAACACGCATGTATGAGCGCATGTGGGTCCGTTCTTTCTACACAAACAGGTTAACTGCTGAGGCATACAGCAGCTTCTTAGAAGAAAATGAGGTACCAATACTAGATGACCACCCACTGTCTGAAAGACGACGTGTTGAAGGACCGTGGGGAACGTACTTCGACGCGAATTCGACGAGAACTGGATCGGTCGACACGATCCCGTCGCTTGGCCAGCGCGCTCCTCAGACTTGACACTGATGGATTTCTTTTTGTGGGGCTACATCAAGGACAAAGTGTCAGTTAAAGAGTGCGAAAAAGCGGATGAAATGCGTGCGCGACTAAACAGTGCATTCGAGAATTTGCGAGCGCGTTTGTGTGTGTGCGCGCGCTCGTTTCTGTGTGTGCGTGAGCCTGTCACTCGCTCTGCGCACGCGTGCATGTGTGCGTGATCTGTACGGGCTATGGCTATGACGTTATTTAAGGGCCGCCACTCACGGAAACAAAACCTTCGATTTTCTCAGTTATTAAAGCGAATATAAATTTGTAAATAGCATAAATGTACTGCATCTAGGGTCCCCTTCTAGCCCTTAAAAGATCTGCACTATTTTACCTAACACCCTGTATAATAAAATCAAGACCAATGCAATGTGAGGAAAATATATATTAAAAAAAACATGCGAATTTTTTTTTTGGGTCTTCGTGTTGGAGTTTATTTTAACCTTTCACTTGCCTTCCATATTTGAATATCGCTTCAAAGCATCTTGTGCGCACTCATGGTTGAATATGTTTAAATTCTTCAACCACTAACTGGGCAATTTTTTTTCTTCTTGAGACCCGTCTAGCTGTGCGGCATCAATCTCAGAGGTAATCTGTCAGGCAATGGAATATTCAAAGTCAAAGTCAAAGTCAAAATATTTTTTATTTAAGTAGATGCTGTACGCATACTTTTAAATCGTCTTTTTTTTCTACCTAGTACAAAGTTCCTACCACGCGGAACTTGTACACTCAACGTTTCGGGAAGTGTTAGCGGAGCGAGAAGAAACGTCGAGCCCAAAAGAAACTCGCCCCAACACATTTTTTGAAATAAATACTTAATATCTATTACAATTGATGTCATTACTAAAGCTATGAGCTGGAAGATCTATACATGTCCATACATCATTGTCATTAACATAGTCTTGGGTTTTATAATATCCTCTTGAACACAGGCATTTCTTTACATAGGTCTTAAACTTATTTTCGGATAAACTAATTACATTTTCAGGTATTTTATTGTAGAATTTTATACACTGCCCCATGAACGACTTCTTTACCTTACTCAGTCTCGAATAAGCAACTTCGATCCCAACAGCAATTACATCCCGTTCTCTGACATTCCTCTTGAGAATCAAGCTCGCCCGTGGTTCAATGCCGAATACTCAGCTGCCGAGGCAGTAAAACATTCGGCGTACCAAGCTTGGGCTGATGCTCGCAGTCGCAAAGCTCCGGGTACGCAAGATAAGAAAAGAACCTTTAATAGAGCCGCAAAGTTCTACAAAAAGACGCTACGCAGGGCACGCCTCGACCACATACGCCGCATCGGATCACAACTTCCCTCCTATCCCTCTGGGAGTAAGGCTTTTTGGTCTCTGGCTAAATCGGTCGAGGCGAATTTCTGTCGTGCCGTCTCTACCTCCACTGCTGAAACCTGATGGAGCACTGGCTCACATAGCAACTGATAAGGCAAACTTGTTGCTGAAAATATTCGCGTTTGGATTCTACGAATAGTACACCACCCCACTTACCTCCTTGCGGTACTACAATGACTCCAATCTGTATCCGCCAAAAGGTTCCTAATACACTTCACAATCTAGACGTGAACAAAGCCAGTGTACCTGATGGTATACCAGCCATAGTTCTCAAGAACTGCGCTCCTGAGTTGTCTCCTGTTCTGACACGTCTGTACCGTCTCTCTCTTAAGACAGGTGTAGTCCCAAAGTCCTGGAAGCTTGCCAACGAGCAACCTGTGCCCAAAAAAGGTAGCCGTGTGGATTCTGCCAACTACCGCCCCATAGCAATCACTTCCACAATCCAAGATTATGGAACGTGTACTGAACAACCTCATTCTTGCATATCTCGAAGACAATGACCTTCTTAGCAATCGACAATACGGGTTTCGCCGAGGAGATCTTCCTGTGTATGCTACGCATGTTTGGGGCGAGGCCATTGAGAAACATGGTGAAGCACTCGTTGTGTCTCTCGACATCTCAAAGGCTTTTGATAGGGTCTGGCACGCCAGCCTTATTGGCAAGCTTCCATCTTACGGGCTCCCTGTGAGCTTGTGCAACTGAGTATCCAATTTCCTGAGGGAACGGTCGATTCGGGTAGTCGTTGATGGCTGCTTGTCTGACCTATTGGCTATCGATGCCGGGGTACCTCAGGGTTCGGTTCTTTGTGCAACTCTATTCCTGCTACATATAAGGCCGTGGCCTGGACGCAAGCGACGGCGACAGTGACAGCGACACCGACAGCGACAGCGACAGCAACAACGACAGCGACAGCGATGACTGTTCACGACGCAAGCGACAAGGTCACTGGGTTTGCGGCGACGTAGTGACGTGACTCTGTCGATGTCTGTCTGTCGCGATGTCGATATTTCCATATTTTCATAATTATTCTTACTAATAACACCTAACACTGACTCAGCGGTTTCCGCTTCTGACTATTGATCCGAGAGTCGTAGGTTCGATCCCCACCCAGGGCAAATATTTCTGTTTTTTAATATTATACTACTAATTTGCTAAAGAGGACGTAGATTTATACAACAAACAAAACAAAAAGGCGATGAGCGGGGTTCAGGGGGAGGTGCGAGGTGCAGGTGGGGGAGGAGCGGGGTGTGGGGGAGGGTGAGTTGCGGGGTGCGAGAGGAGGAGCAGGGTGCGGGGGTGAGGCGCGGGTTGCGGGGTTATGGCGCGGTTTGCGGGGGGAGACGCGGGGTACGGATGGTGGGAGAAAGGGGTACTGGGGGAGGCGCGGGGTGTAGGGAAGGATGGGTGGGTGCGGGTGGAAGGCGCGGGGAGCGGGGGGATCGGGGTGCGAGGGGAGGAGCGGGGTGCGGGGGGGAGGAGCAGGGTGCGGGGTTGAGGCGCGGATTGCAGAGGACAGGAGCGGGGTGCGGGGGACGGTGAAGTGGGGTGCGGGGGGTGCGGGGGGTGCGGGGTGCGGGGGGAGACGCGGCGTGCGGGGGGGGGGGGGGGGCGGGGGGAGGCGCGAGGTGCGGGGGGAGGAGTGTGATGCGGAGGTGAGGCGCGGTTTGCGGGGAGAGAGCCTTTAGGGCCCACCGTTTCTTCTCACTCCGCAAACACTTCCCGAAACGGTGGGTATACGAGTTCCGAGTGGTAGGAACCTCGTATTACGCGGATATCACACTGAGGCGGAATTCGGAGGGGAGCGCGGAGCGACGAAATTCGCATGCGGCAGCGATCCGCTCCACCGGACGGTTTCCGTCGGAATTTCGTCGGAAGCTGCAGTGCACGACGAAGGCGCGGATTCCGCGCCACCGCCGGGCGGTTTCCGTCCGAATTTCGTCCGAAGTTGCGGTGCACGATGATTTTCGTCATACGTTTATCTAATATTCGAACGTGTATGTATGTAACAAGGGTTGTTTTTGTTTGTAACAAGCTCAGAACAAGAATAGGTATAGAAACTGAATTCCATACAATACTCCTTCCAAAAAGCAGGGTAGTACTTTATCCTATATATACGTATACTTCTTTGTCAACAGAGGTCAACCTTGAATGGTAAGACGCGATGGTTTCATATAACTATGTTTTCCATCCAGTCTAACTTGACCTATGTGTATGCAAAACCACAGCGTAAAGATTCAATCACGGAAAAACAGCAAGCAAACTCAGTAATTCAAAGCAACAAAATGTATGTTATAGAATAACGAAACGGGTTTGATTAATAAATATATTAATTTCTTAATATTTCTTTGCAAATTATCAGTATTATAAACGCAAATTGCCCGTTTTTTATGTTAAACAACTTTCGCGTAGCAGGAGTACTTTACTTACTGTTATCTTTGTGTTCTGTGGCATTCCACGTCACAGCGTTTACAGATTAGAACAGAGTTGATAGTGAAGTCGCTTCTACTTCATTTTTTAACGAAAATATTTTTTACTACGGCAAACATTCTAAGAAAAACATCGAATTGAACTATATCTTCACTAGCTGGAGGGCCCGGCTTCGCTCGGGGAGTTGATGTGAGATCGTCTGGTAGTTGGAACACTGGTTTTTTTATTGAATCCTTAGTCTAACAATTCACATATCTGGTTCATTAACAATCTTTTTCATTTTCAGGGTTTATAATTATTTTAGAATTCCCTACCTCATTCCCCGCACCCTGAGCCTCACCCCCTCCCGCTCCCCGAGCATTTATTTAATAACACAAGTTACAAGTCAGTGTATATAACATAATATAAATATAACATCATATATCTACTTAGGATTATTATTTCATTATTACATTATTTCGTTACAAATAATAACACTATTGAGTAAATCACATATTATAGCATTTATTATACGATAGTAGGTACCACACACTCTGTCAGTCTCTGGTTCTCATAGTACAAAAAAAAGTAGCGACGACTCTATTTGTTGTCCTACCGACCTTGTTCTGAAGCAGTAGTTCTGTTTCGTTTTTGCGCGGATTGCGCGCGAATCGCGCCTCCGGACGGAGAAGCGGCGTCAGTGTGTGGTATCCAGCGAATCGCACCGCGTCGCCATCCAGGAGCGCGGATCCGTCGTGCGAATCGCGCCTCCGGGCGGAGAAGCGGTGCCAGTGTGTGGTACCCCGCGGTTTTTGTATACAAATCAACATTTTACAGTACAAAGTTTAAATCCGCTCCACCGCAATTCGCCGCGGTGAGCGGAGCAGTGTGTTTTCCGCCTTAGGTAGATAAAAGAATGACGCTCGAAAAGTGTACACTGCTACTACTTCGAATAAAATATTTTCATTTCATTTCAACAACCTCATTAGGTTCAATGTCTCTAAAATACAGGCGTGTCTTTTTTCTGCCAAAAGGAGTCCTTTCACCTTGACTCCTACTCTCCGAGATGAATCGATTCCGATAACTGACCACCTTGAGCGCCTAGACGTGACTATAACATCTAACATGAATTTCGGACAATACATAGAGTCCAAGGCTAAAGTAGCTGCAATGGACCTACGTATCCTATATAAGGTGAGACGGTACTTCACACCTGGACAGCTTCTTACATTATATCAGGCACAAGTCCTGATATAATGTAAGAAGCCCGCTACCAGCTTGAAGCCTTGGATGCTATCGACCGAGGCGTCAGGAGACTAATAGGTGATGACGAGTTTATTTTAAATAAGCTTCAAAGCCTTGAGCATCGCCGCAAAGCCGCCTCTTTATCGTTTTTTATCGAATTCATTTCGGAGAGTGTGCTCAAGAACTTTATGACCTCATTCCCCTAGCTCCATTCCACCTTTGGTTCACTAGGCGCAGGGAGGCGTTTCATCCCTTCGTAGTTGATATACCACCTATTCGCACGAAGCGATATGCTTGTGCATTTATTATGCGGGAGTGGACTTTCATTCCATAAAAAAACCATCCACATAGTGCCAATACTCACCGAGTAAAATGGCTATGATGGACGGACGGACAGGGTGAAATTATACGGGTCCCTTTTTTGCCATTTTGGCTACGGAACCCTAAAAACAAAACAAGTTACACGCATTAGTGGTACATAAAAGTTTCCCGTGTGCGCGGAGCCTAAAGTGTTTTTTTTTAGTTGGTAACACTACGAATAACAACTCTATTTATTGATAAATCAAACAATCAAACTCTATTTATTTATAGATCATTCAGTTTATATTCAGATTTCGATGAAATAACACTGAATTTTTCATCCATATGTCTTATTTCGACAGCCTGTATTCTTTTACTTAAATAGGTTCACATCCTATTTAAGTAAAAGAACACAGGCTGTCGAAATAAGACATATGGATGAAAAATTCAGTGTTATTTCATCGAAATCTGAATATAAACTGAATGAATGTGGTGTGCCTCAAGGGAGTATACTTGGCCCATTGTTGTTTTTACTATACATAAACGACCTTCCTGAGATAACACACCACAAAGTTATATTATTTGCAGATGATGTTTCTGTCACAGTACCCTACAAAAATAATTTGCATGACTATGAGATAGAAATAAATAATACAATTAAAAATGTAATAGACTGGATGAATCAAAATAACTTAACAGCAAATTTAAATAAGACAAGTTATATACAATTTGGCACAAACAGACACAACAAATTTAAACTTAATATACATAACAATGGAACAAATATACAAGAGCTCACTAAGACAAAATTTCTCGGTATTATATTGGATGACAATTTTAGTTGGGAAAAACATACAGAGACTCTTAGAGACAAACTTAGTCGCTATGTGTATGTATTAAGCAGACTTAGAAATGTATCAACAGTAGAGACTACACTTTCAGCATACCACGGATACGTTGCGTCTATTATCAAGTACGGCTTGTTGATATGGGGAAATTCTGTTCACTCTAAAAATGTCTTTATTGCACAAAAAAAATGCATACGAGCTATGTGTGGTAAAACATCCCGGGAGCCATATAGACCTTTGTTCAAATCTTTAGGATTATTGCCCCTGCCATCCATGTACGTAGTCGGTCCCATAATGAATTGGCCTGATATAGTTCTACGCGACATTTCGATACATGTTATGTTGCATTGAATAGTACGGTTCTCAGACACTTTATAAACGAACACGCATGGACTTGACGAGCGTAGTTCAGTTTAGCAGTTTGTTTGAACAACAAGTGTCGCGTATTTTTTCAAAATGTCGAAAACCGAGTATCGAAGCGTCATAAAGTTTCTATTTAAAGAAGGCTTATCCCCCGCCCAAATTAAAGAACGATTAGATGGTGTGTATAAGGAGTGTTCTCCCTCTTATAGCACAGTAAAAAATTGGGTGAAAGAGTTTCGCCTCGGGCGAGAAACCGTCGAAGATATCGGCCATGACGGTCGACCGGTAGAAGTGCTCACTCCCGATACTATTGCTCAAATCGAAGAAGAGGTTTTGAGTGACCGCCGTTTGAAGATTAGAGAAATTGCAGCTAGACTTGGGCTCTCTAAAAGTACCGTCCATCGTGCAATTGATAAACATCTTCATATGAAAAAAGTCAGTGCAAGATGGGTCCCGAAACTTCTGTCAGCTGTGCAGAGACGGGAGCGAGTTCGCTGTGCTGCCGAGTTTTTAGATCTTTGTGGAGAAAACCCAAAGAACGTGATCGAGAGACTAGTGACTGGTGATGAAACTATGGTGTTATATTATGATCCAGAAAGCAAGCGCGAGTCAATGGAATGGCGTTATAAGGGTGAAAAGCCGCATAGAAAGGCAAAGGTGCAACAATCTAGCAAAAAAATTACGTGCACAATCTTTTGGGATTTTCAAGGTATTTTGATGGTTGATTTTAAAGAGCGCAATACAGTCGTAAACGGCGAATATTATGCTTCATTAATATATAAACTGCGAGATATTATAAAGGAGAAGCGCAGAGGCAAACTGAGTAAAGGCGTCCTGTTGCTTCACGACAACGCCCCCGTGCAAACCGCCGGTGTTTCGAAGGATGCAGTGCGTCAATGCGGGTTCACGGAGCTGGACCATCCACCTTATAGTCCAGACATGGCTCCGTCCGACTATTACTTATTCCCCGTAGTACGTAGGTTCACATCCTATTTAAGTAAAAGAACACAGGCTGTCGAAATAAGACATATGGATGAAAAATTCAGTGTTATTTCATCGAAATCTGAATATAAACTGAATGAATGTGGTGTGCCTCAAGGGAGTATACTTGGCCCATTGTTGTTTTTACTATACATAAACGACCTTCCTGAGATAACACACCACAAAGTTATATTATTTGCAGATGATGTTTCTGTCACAGTACCCTACAAAAATAATTTGCATGACTATGAGATAGAAATAAATAATACAATTAAAAATGTAATAGACTGGATGAATCAAAATAACTTAACAGCAAATTTAAATAAGACAAGTTATATACAATTTGGCACAAACAGACACAACAAATTTAAACTTAATATACATAACAATGGAACAAATATACAAGAGCTCACTAAGACAAAATTTCTCGGTATTATATTGGATGACAATTTTAGTTGGGAAAAACATACAGAGACTCTTAGAGACAAACTTAGTCGCTATGTGTATGTATTAAGCAGACTTAGAAATGTATCAACAGTAGAGACTACACTTTCAGCATACCACGGATACGTTGCGTCTATTATCAAGTACGGCTTGTTGATATGGGGAAATTCTGTTCACTCTAAAAATGTCTTTATTGCACAAAAAAAATGCATACGAGCTATGTGTGGTAAAACATCCCGGGAGCCATATAGACCTTTGTTCAAATCTTTAGGATTATTGCCCCTGCCATCCATGTACGTAGTCGGTCCCATAATGAATTGGCCTGATATAGTTCTACGCGACATTTCGATACATGTTATGTTGCATTGAATAGTACGGTTCTCAGACACTTTATAAACGAACACGCATGGACTTGACGAGCGTAGTTCAGTTTAGCAGTTTGTTTGAACAACAAGTGTCGCGTATTTTTTTAAAATGTCGAAAACCGAGTATCGAAGCGTCATAAAGTTTCTATTTAAAGAAGGCTTATCCCCCGCCCAAATTAAAGAACGATTAGATGGTGTGTATAAGGAGTGTTCTCCCTCTTATAGCACAGTAAAAAATTGGGTGAAAGAGTTTCGCCTCGGGCGAGAAACCGCCGAAGATATCGGCCATGACGGTCGACCGGTAGAAGTGCTCACTCCCGATACTATTGCTCAAATCGAAGAAGAGGTTTTGAGTGACCGCCGTTTGAAGATTAGAGAAATTGCAGCTAGACTTGGGCTCTCTAAAAGTACCGTCCATCGTGCAATTGATAAACATCTTCATATGAAAAAAGTCAGTGCAAGATGGGTCCCGAAACTTCTGTCAGCTGTGCAGAGACGGGAGCGAGTTCGCTGTGCTGCCGAGTTTTTAGATCTTTGTGGAGAAAACCCAAAGAACGTGATCGAGAGACTAGTGACTGGTGATGAAACTATGGTGTTATATTATGATCCAGAAAGCAAGCGCGAGTCAATGGAATGGCGTTATAAGGGTGAAAAGCCGCATAGAAAGGCAAAGGTGCAACAATCTAGCAAAAAAATTACGTGCACAATCTTTTGGGATTTTCAAGGTATTTTGATGGTTGATTTTAAAGAGCGCAATACAGTCGTAAACGGCGAATATTATGCTTCATTAATATATAAACTGCGAGATATTATAAAGGAGAAGCGCAGAGGCAAACTGAGTAAAGGCGTCCTGTTGCTTCACGACAACGCCCCCGTGCAAACCGCCGGTGTTTCGAAGGATGCAGTGCGTCAATGCGGGTTCACGGAGCTGGACCATCCACCTTATAGTCCAGACATGGCTCCGTCCAACTATTACTTATTCCCAAATTTAAAGCGGGACTTAAGGGGAAGAAAATTTTCAAGTGATGAAGAGTTGCAGGCGGCCGTCTTCAGTCATTTTGAAGACAAAGATTGCGATTATTTTTATAAAGGATTAGAAATGTTATTTCACCGATGTCAGAAGTGTTTCAAGTATTGATGGAGACTATATTGAAAAATAAAAATGATTGCATTTAATTTTCTTTTTTATTTCATAGTTAGGCCAATTCATTATGGGACCGACTACGTATATTCTTGAAGTGGCTACTTTTGTTAAGAATAATCTTCATCTTTTTAAAAAGACTAGAGATATACATAATAGAAATGTACGAAACCCAAATAAATTAGTATTAAATAGTATTCCTAAACTGACATATTATAATAAACAATGTATAGTAATGTGTGTTAGAATTTATAATGCTTTACCCGATGACATAAAATCACTACCTTATGTATTATTTCAACGCAAACTTGTGACATTTCTTAAAGATAAAATATTTTATTCAGTTAATGAATTTTTTAACAAACATTATTGATAGTTTAATTTAATTGTGACATATGTGAATTGTAATGCTATGTATATTTTAATGTGATTTAATTAGTATTTTAATTTAATTTATTAATATTTGCATGCCAGATTTGGTAAAACGTGAGGGACCTACAGCAATATTTAACATCTATGTATAACCATGTTTTATGCGAATAAATTTTCATTTTCATTTTCATTTTAAAGATTTTAATGGGAATCCCCTAAATAAAATGTTAATAATGTTATATCGTCAGACTACTTAGAACTTAGAAAAACGTAAAAAGTGTCATACAGATAAATATTAGATAAAATATAATAGCTTATTAAGTTTTTGTTAGTAAAACATAAATACTCAGTAAAAAGTAAAAAAAGAGTACTTATAATAGTTTTTACTGAGTATTTACTCTGGCATGAGTAAATACTGCAGTACTTACCCATCCCTAGTTGCAGTGCTCCAAATAAGGTAAAAATTTATTTCCGAGTATTTTAGGGTCAAATACACAAAATTAGAGCCTATGCGTTAAAAAATAATAACTTAGAAAAATAAGGGACACACTAATGTGTATGTATATCAGTCTCTGGTTCCCAAGATACAGGGCATCCTAGTTTGGGGCCAGATGACCGTGTGTGATTTGTCCCATATAAAAAATATGTCACTGACATAAAGTACATTATCCCTTACTTATTTAAAAGTCAGTTCGATCATTATGACATAACTACGGCCAATTAAGAATGTTTTTTTTGTATGTAAGGTAGCTACCTCATCTTATCCTGGTATGGCCCGGACACACATCTTTATTTCGGATCGTGAAAAATCCATAATATTATTAGTATCATTTCTCATAACCTAAGTTAGTATACCATACAAAAATATTTTTGGTTTTGGGCAAGATGAACAGCCACCCAGTGCTTAATGATGGGACTGTCCATCTTGTCCTTAATAACAGATTAAAAGGTACAAAGTTTCATTAAAATCGTTACAGCTCTTTTTGAGAAAAAATAACAAAATACTTATTTTTGTACGGAAGGTATCAAAACCAGATTTTTCCCAGAGTAACCAAGTATCTGATGTACTAGGGTGTATAAAACTATGGTATTGTACAAAGTTTCATCAAAATCGATAGAGACATTTTTGAACAAAAAAAATATGTGTTTTGTTATGGTAACCTCAAAATGGAAACCCTCAAAATGGCGTTATTAAAAAAAAAACGACTGGACTTATTTATAAAATATTGCCCTAACCTAAATTTAATTTAAATCCGTCCAGTGGTCTTGGCGCTAGAGCAACGGACGGACACATGCACATTTTTATTTTTAGGGTTCCGTACCTCAAAAGGATAAAAGAAACCCTTATAGGATCACTTATAGTTGTCCGTCTGTCTGTCTGTCTGTCAAGACCCTTTTCTTCAGGAACGCGTAGACATATTAAGTTGAAATTTACACCAAATACTCAACCCTGCAATCCCTTGATGCTGTGAAAAAGTCAAACTTCTATACCAATGCAATTAAGAGATACGGCCGTTAATGCCGCATATTTGGACACTCGCATGGGAATCAAAACTTATCGGGTACTTCCCGCGCATAAACGGCCGTATCTTTTGATTGCGTTGGCATAGAAGTTTGATTTTTTTCACAGCTTCAAGGGATTGCAGGGCTGAGAATTTGATACAGAGTTCAAGACATGTGTGATTATGAATTTATACGGAACCCTCGGTGCGCGAGTCCGACTCGTACTTGGCTGTTTTTTTTGTTTTTTTGGGCTCTACTATTGCAAGACTTTAATCAAAATCAAAATTTTAAGTTAGATTTTTTTTGCAATGACAAGAATACTTCTTTAGTTTTGTTTACTCCTTCGTCACTCGAAAGTAAAAAAAACATTAGTAGAAATGATGCCAGATGTACAAATATGCAAATATTGATTTCTTATTTGTGTATTATAATTATCTCTTACTATAAATTATTTAAATACATACAATGTATAAATAATAATATGTTTTGGGTAGGTATATAAGGGGCCGCCATTACTTGCGTATTCAATCAACCAGAATTAACACATTTTGCAAAGTTACCTCCGTATTCAACATGAAGACTGCACTTATTCTTCTCTGCTTGGTAAGCAGTTTTAAAACTAATAATAATAATAGGTAAAATATTGTATATTAACTATGATATTTTCTCCACCGTTACGGAAAATTAGTAGTCTGCGATAGTTCCACGGGAGATCTAAATTTCCTTTCACACTTCTGCAATTGTAGTAGTGTCACTGGAAATACAATTTTACCTATGACACTACCGGTAGTATCAAGGGAGAGAAAAAAATCCTTTAGCACATATCATCCCTCGCAGGACTAACACTCCTATCTCATTTTTCTCAAGTTCTTAAAAACAAACGTATTTCAATTAGAATGACCACGCTGAATACGTTAAAAACAACCGACTACAACTTCAATTTTGATATGTTTTTGTTTATTTTCTCAAAAACCGCTGAATCGATTTCGATAAAATTTATATGGGACCACCTGTGAAGTATACCCTTTTAAACAAAATAAGAATTTTCTAAATCGGTTCAGGCGTCTTCGAGTAATCGGTGAACATACATAAAAAAAATAAAAAAAAAAAGATTCCGACGAATTGAGAACCTCCTCCTTTTTTTTGAAGTCGATTAAAAACTCCAAACTCAAATCATCGAAAATCTGGAAAGGAGAGTTAGTCGTGCGAGGGACGATATGGTTGTGCCGAGCAGTTGTGCCACTGGCACAGGTAATAAACGATTTTTATTTCGTTTGTTTTTGGAAACTAAGCAGCAGTGCTTGCACTGTTGTGTTCCGGTGTGAAGAGTAAGACAGCCGAGGAAATTACAGGCACAAGAGGCATTTCATCTTAGCCCTCTAGGTTGGCAACGCATCTGCAATCTCCTCCGGGGTTGCAGGTGTCTATGGGCAGTGGTGATCACTTACCATCAGGTGACCCACTTGCTCGTTTGCCTTCCTTATCACATAAAAAAAAAAAAAAAAAAAAACTTTTTGAGTAAAAAAAAGAATAAATAGAATGTGATGGTGATTTGTATTTGAGATTTAAAATTATTTTAATTAGGCACCTATCTAGCTACACAGGCTAGGGGTTGAAAGTTTATGGAGGGAACCAATCAATTCTCAAGTTAGGGATATAATATCATCAAAATATCTACAGTCTAAATGCTGTAAATGTAAATGTAAAAATAGCTGCAGCGAGCGTGTTAAAAAGTGCGTTTGAAATTTTAAGAGGTTACTCATACTCAAGTACAGAATACAGGAAAAAAAATAACACCCTTTATATAGGGGGAAATCTAAATCGTGGGTTAAATTTAAACTTTGGTTTCTGCCCATGAAACTGCACAACTTTTTCTAAAAAAAAAAACAATTTAATTGGAGCAAAAAAATTCGACTCTCCATGTCAAATCGATGCGCTGAGTGCTGAGTATCGAATTTTGTATGGAATGGCTTGTTTTTTGCTCTGATTAAATTGGTTCCTTAGAAAAAGTTCAGGACTAAAAGCCACAGTTAAAACTTGGCCCGCGATTTTAATTTAATCCTGTATTTATATACCTATATACCTACCAGCATACACATTATTATACAATGTGATTCTTTATAACTGACCACGCTGAATACGTTAAAAACAACCGACTTCAATCGCAACAACTCCAATTTTGCTATGTTTTGTTGATTTTCTCAAAAACCGCTGAATCGATTTCGATATAATTTATATGGGACCACCTGTGAAGTATACCCTTTCAAATAAAAAAAGAATTTTCGAAATCGGTTCAGGCGTCTTCGAGTAATCGGTGAACATACATAAATAAAAAAAAAATAAAAAAAAAAGATTCTGACGAATTGAGAACCTTCTCCTTTTTTTGAAGTCGGTTGATAAAGTGCACAATATGAAAGGGGGTGAAATAAGACCCCATTTTTTTGCCCAGAAAAAAAAATGACATTAGCTTTTAAATAATAAAAACACCAAGTTTCTAACCTATACACAACGTTTGCTATAAGCGATTAAACAATTGTTTTCCAGATACGCTATTATTTACACTATTGCTCTAAACGCTACTTTTCGGTTTTCTTAGTCTTAGTTTTGTATAAATTTTTATTTCAGGGGCATGGGGCATTTACAGCCAGTCCTCACTTTTGTTGTTTTAAAATTCTAGGCTGTTTAATTCAAAAGTTTCAACGTTTTGTTTACTTGGACACAGCAGATGCTATTTAAAAATATAAAAATCAAGCTCTCAGAAAAAAGCGTTTTTTATGCGAGTTTTAAGGACCCTTTTCGTGCTGAGGGGTGACATAATTATTTGTTCAACAAGTGAGCAAAGTTATTAAGCAGCGAAGTAGTCTAGAATTGAATCACGAGTGTAGTGAGTTATTCTAATATGAACTACTGAGCACAGTGTGTGATTTAAAGGTACGAGACATAAAAATAACTTGTTCTCGTGTAAAATATAATTGATTAAATTATCTTTGGAGACAATATAGTTTTTATTATAATGTTTTTAATTTAGAGGTTGCGTTCGGAAACTGCACTGCTTGATATTTTTATGAAAACCTAAGATGAAAACCAAACATTATATTTTTAAGTAAGCGATATTAATTATTATTAGTACATATTTATTTAAAATACTACGTCTTTAAAAATTCAATAGCACAATAATAATTTTATGCCTATGATTTAAATCGCTAGGCCAAATTAGTTTCTGGACGAACCATCACCCATATTTTAACAGCGCCGCGCAAAAGGTGGTGTTCGAAATTAGAATCACTTGCAAAACGCGGTTTTTACTGCGAGTTTTTAGGGACCCTTTTCGTGCTGGAAAGGTGAAAATGTTTATAGTTTCAGAAGCTAAAATTTAAAGTATAACCACATTTTTTTGTTGTAATAACTTATCAGAAAATTTTAAATTGCATTTTTCATTATTACTTACGACCTTGGCCTAGTTTTTTTATGTGTACTTGATAGTTATTTTAGACGCATAAAGATACATTTGAAGATCAGACCTAAAGTCAAAGTATAGTTTACTGTCAAAATTGGAAGCATAAAGTCGGATGTCAACTTACGTCCGAAAAATCTGATATGAATTCATTTTATTTCAGGCATAAGGTCGGTTGTGTCACATTTAATAAAAAAAAAAGTTTTTTTAATTATTCGTGACAATAATAATGTATCAGCATATTACAAATAAAAGCAACTATTACCAGCTAACTAACAAAAATTAAACCAAAAATTTAAGTCTTCATATTAAAGAGATATTGCCAAATAAGTATATTTTGTCAATTTAATTTTGCTCTCCTGAAAAGTTGGATTTTTGGACATCCGACCTTATGCATCTGATGTACAGATATTTGGTTGTTATTTTAGGTGCATTTTGATGATCAATCAATATAGAACGAGTTATGTGTTTATTTAAGTTTCACTACATTGTAATCTTCAGTGCGTGCTCAGTAGTACATATTAGAATAACTCACTACACTCGTGATTCAATTTTAGACTACTTCGCTGCTTAATAACTTTGCTCACTTGTTGAACAAATAATTATGTCACCCCTCAGCACGAAAAGGGTCCTTAAAACTCGCATAGAAAACGCTTTTTTCTGAGAGCTTGAGAAAAAGTTATTTGAATTTAGAACACCACCTTATGCGCGCGAGGTTGGGCCTCCAGTACCCTCACTCACTTGGCGAATCACAACGCAAGCGTTGCTTCACGCCGGTTTTCTGTAAGGCCGTGGTATCACTCCGATCGAGCCGGCCGGCCCATTCGTGCCGAAGTATGTCTCTCCCACGGCGAATTATTCTACTTTTCTCGCTGGTCCAGGTGAAAAGTTGTATGTTTCACAGTCGCTACGCTCGTGATTCAATTCTAGACTACTTCGCTAGTTCGTGATTTAACTCTTAAATACATTATTTTTTCTATCTATCTATCTATCTATCAGCCGAAAGACGTCCACTGCTGGACAAAGGCCTCCCCCAAGGATTTCCACACCGACCGGTCCTGTGCGGCTCGCATCCAGCGGCTTCCTGCAACCTTTACCAGGTCGTCGGTCCACCGAGTCGGGGGCCTGCCCACACTGCGCCTTCCGGTGCGCGGTCGCCATTCGAGAACTTTACTGCCCCAACGGCCATCTGTTCTACGAGCTATGTGCCCTGCCCACTGCCACTTAAGTCTAGCGATTCTGAGAGCTATGTCGGTAACTTTAGTTCTCCTACGTATCTCCTCATTTCTGATTCGATCACGTAGGGAAACACCAAGCATAGCACGCTCCATCGCCCTTTGGGTGACTTTGAGCCTTCTTATAAGGCCCATAGTAAGCGACCATGTCTCGGATCCATATGTCATCACTGGCAACACACACTGGTCAAAGACTTTAGTCTTGAGGGACTGCGGTATTTTGGACGTAAAGATATTGCGAAGCTTCCCGAACGCTGCCCAGCCGAGTTGGATTCGACGATTGATCTCTTTCTCGAAGTTGGACCTACCTAACTGGACTGTTTGTCCCAGGTATACATATTCGTCAACAACTTCGAGTGTAGAGTCTCCAACCTTCAGAGGAGTGGGTGCAACACGGACGTTTGACATGATTTTCGTCTTATCCATGTTCATTTTAAGACCCACTTGTTGGGAGACTCTACTAAGTCCTTCGAGCATTGCGCCTAGGTCTTCCAAGGTCTCAGCCATGATCACGATATCGTCAGCAAATCGAAGGTGAGTGATGTACTCGCCATTGATGTTAATGCCGAGTCCTCTCCAGTCCAGAAGCTTGAAAACGTCTTCCAGTGCAGCGGTGAACAGTTTCGGAGATATAACGTCTCCCTGTCTCACCCCACGCTGCAGCCGGATAGGTTTCGAATTCTGATCCTGGAGGTGGACCGACATGGTGGCGTTTTCATACAAGCACTTCAACACTTCGATGTATCGATAATCAATTTGGCACCGTTGGAGAGACTGCAACACAGCCCAGGTCTCGATCGAATCAAAGGCTTTCTCATAGTCCACAAACGCCAAGCATAGTGGCCGATTATACTCTTCGGTCTTCTGTATAATCTGCCGCAGCGTATGTATGTGGTCTATGGTACTGAAGCCTTTTCGGAAACCGGCTTGTTCGGGAGGCTGGAAGTCGTCAAACCTGCGTCAAAACAGCTTGTAGACATGGCTCAGGAGTGAGATGGGTCTGCAATTCTTCAGCAGAGACTTATCACCCTTCTTGAAGAAGAGCACCACCACACTCCTGTGCCATGCTGTAGGCGTTCGTCCCTCGAGCATGACGGAATTAAATAGCCTCTGAAGAGCTATAAGTACCGGTTCTCCACCTGCTTTCAGAAGCTCAGCCGTAATTCCATCATCACCCGGTGCCTTGTTGTTCTTAAGCTGTTTGAGAGCCATTCTAATCTCGCACAGGCTGACGTCTGGGATATCTTCGGTATAGTGTCGGGACAATCTGGCTCTCGGGTCTTCAGCCAGATTGCTGACAGGTAAGCGTGTAGTCATGTATAATTGTCCGTAGAATTTCTCAACCTCTTCCAACAGCTCGGGCTTGGACGACACGACTCTGCCATCCTCGGTCTTCAGCTTTGTCAGTTGGCTTTGACCAGCAGACAGATCCCTTGCGAATACTTTTGACCCTTTATTGCGCTCGATAGCCTCTTTTATACGGTTGGTATTAAATTGGCGTATATCACGGGTCAAGGACTTGGAGATCTGTCTGTTTAGTCGCCGATACTGACAAGCATCTTCAGAGGATTTCAGAATCAGGCTTCGTCTTTCCTCCATGAGCTTGCTGGTGAGGTCCGAGATACGAGATGTTCTTTTTAAACGGCCGGTTTTGAAGGCCTTATTCCCAGCCGTTTGGACAATTTCCATGAACCTGTCGTTATAATTGTCCACATTTTCGCATTCTCCTAGGCATTCGAAGCGGTTGTGCAACTCGAGTTGAAAGCTTTCGGGGTTTTGGAGTTGGATAGGCGCTGGTCGGAGCGTGGACTTCATCAGTCGACATCTTTCTAGCTTTGTTTTTAGATTCAATGTGCCTCTTACCATTCGGTGATCGCTTCCTGTCTTCAGCGAGTTGATCACAGAGACATCATTGAATATTTGCCTTTTTGTCGACAAGATGAAGTCAATCTCATTTTTTACTACGCCACTGGGATGCAGCCATGTCCACTTGCGCTGTTTTGGCTTTTTGAAGAAGGAGTTCATCATGAAGAGGCCCTCCTTCTCCATAAAGCCAGCCAGCAGCTGACCCCGCGCATTCCTCTCTCCGTATCCAAATTTCCCCACTCTCAGCTCGTTGTCCCTTCGTTTGCCTAGTTTCGCGTTGAAGTCCCCCATCACAACGGTGAAATGGGTCCTGGAGCTATGTATGGCTCTGGAGATATCCTCATACATAGCCTCCACCTCTTCGTCGGGGTGTTCCGCGGTCGGCGCATATACCTGTATGACCTTCAGCGAATACCGTTTGGTGATTCTGAGTATAAGGTACGCTACCCTCGTCGAAACACTCTCGACCTGGACCACGTTGTTGACTAGGGACTTGTGGACAATAAACCCGACACCACCCTGGGACAGTTGGTCGCCCTCCCGGAAATAGAGCAGGTTTCCGGACTTAAGGATCATGGTGTCCTCACCCTCTCTTCGGACTTCACATAATCCCACAATATCCCATCGTAACCTGCTCAATTCCTCCTCCAGTTCAGCGAGTCTTTCGTCCGTTCGCAGTGTGCGCGTGTTATAGGTTGCCAGGGCCAAAGGTTTTTGTTTTTGGTAGCCTGGCCTCTGCCGGAGATTCTTCGCACCCCATGCCCCGCCGTTACCGTGACCGCTACCGGAGTCAGGAATAGCGGGGCTGCCGGGGACTAGGGGCCGTTGTTTCGGGTTCCTAATCATATTTGGGGGGTAGTTGCCATAATCGCCACGCTTGGCATGCGGGTTGGCGATCGCAGTGTGGCGTGAGCCAAGATGGTACGCGGGAAAGACGCTGCTGCCCATCCTCCGGTTTATGGATCCCTTAGTCGCCTTTTACGACACCCACGGGAAGAGATGGGGTGGTGCTATTCTAAGGCCACACCACAGGCATGTCACACCACAGGCATTATTTTTTTTGTCTTGCCAAATTAAATATTACGACACAACACCAAGAAATTGCTACTAATTCTAATTTAATTCCACTGTAGTTGTGCAGCCTATAAAATGTTCGATCGGTAACCACTAATCATTAATCGGTTATACAAATAATTTAATAAAACTGGAATTAAACTAATTCAAACTAAATGTAGTATTTATCCTACAATATGCATTTAATTGTTTAAACGTCAGCACTTTTAGCAAAAACTTACTTTGCTCACATATATGTTGTATATTTTTTGATTGCAATAAAGAGTAAAAAAAAAACAAAGCTCAGTTTTATGACATTTATTTCATTTTTATCAATTACAAGTAATAATACAAAATATTATATTAAAAAATGATTGGCTCCGTATCAATTTTACAAAGGTAGTTTTGTCTATCTCGTTTATTCATGCATCGCAAAGCGCAACGGCTGCCTCGCACTTGCCGTTCGTCACTCGCCGCCTGCGTACTCTCGCCACTACACCGCGGCCGCACCACAGTCTCTGGGTCGTATGTCCGCGAGTCAAGCCGATGCCACGCGAAATATCCGAACTATCTCAAGTTCCGACCAAGTAGTTTTTCATAAATCAAAAGCATAAAGGTGCATTCGAATTGACGACCAAAAATTTTACTACAGAATTATATTTTTTAGAGCAATAAAGATGTAAATGAATAAACGACATACGAAACTAACTAGAAATCCCAATAATTTTTGAAGCAAAAGGACGTATGTACTGATAGTCGGCAAAAATCTTATGCCTCACTACATTTTGAAAAAGTCGCCAGATGAGACCTTATGCACTTGTGTATCTTCGGAACTGAATAAGATAGAAATACCGGAGTTAGTGCATACGATAGAGAGAAAAACCCTTGATTACAAACGTCAAAAAAGTCGTATGTCGAGATCCGACCTTATGCCTCTAGGGATAAGACCTTATGCCTTATATATTGATTGATCATCAAATGTACCTAGAATTAGTAAATTATCGCCACTGTGTATATTAGGAACTACTAAAGGGAGACTAAACATACGATTTTATTAAAAAAATACTTTGTGTAAAAGCATACCATTATACCATATAAAAAGACCTACAGAATTATTATACTTATATCTAGACACGCGGAGCGTGTCCAGCCAAGTTCACGTCAAAAAAGAACTGGCGAGTAGCTCCGTGTGTAATATTACACGAACCATTTGGAGCCACTTTTATCACCTTCATAAATCAAAATCTATTTAACATAAACACACCAAATTTGGTTTATGTATTAAGACTTCCTAGATAAACCATGTACTCAAAATTTTATAAACACAGCTCAAACAGTTGGTATAGATTTTAACGTCCGAAAATCGTCATTATTATGACTGACTCACTGACATATAGATCAAAAAGCTTACCCACTTCCAGATGACCTAGAAAGTTCAAATTTTGCATCAAGCTAGGTAATTGTGTGTATGCAAAGAAAAAAATCAGAAAACACTGAATTTCTAAGAAAAAATTTTTTTCAATATTGTTATGATTTAAAGACACACTCACCGTCATCAAAAAGCTAAGGTACTTCTAGCAAGGCTACGTACTTGAAATTTGGTGTGCGGCTAGTATTTCATGTACTAATAACGGAAAAATTAAAAAAAAACCATGTGTTAAAAAAATAAAAAAGGCTCAAAAATTAACTTATCGCGGGGCTCGAACTCTCACCTGTGCGTTTTTTATGTGCGACTCCTATATTAAGTGAGCTATCGAGGTTGTTATGGCAATGGTGAAATAAAGATAATATTATACAATTTAGCAAATGGAAAATAGGAAAATAGCAAGACGAAACAAAAATAAAACATTCTTGGAATAGGGAGTTTTCAGATGACGTATGTCACACCGTTCAAAAGTGTCTCAATAGATGGCGTTTCAATACTCAATACTCAATACTCAATACTTTATTAGCATACCATAATGTACAATATAGATGTTAAAGTAAGTTAAAGTAAGTAAGTTAAGTTTTTTATATAAGTAGTACTTAACATATATTTATAATGTTTCATCTAAATATTCTTTAATAGTGTAGTAACACTTATTGTACAATAGTTGTTTTAAATCTTTCAGGAAAAGGGTTTCTTTGGTTTGTAACTTTATTTTTTCCGGCAGGTTATTGTATATATTTGTAGCCATGGCTAGTGGACTAGAAGAGTGAAGTTTTAGTTGAGATTTGGGCAGCATTAGTTTCTTTTTATGTCGCAATCGTAATGGATATTTCATAGGCAAATCTTCTCTTTTCGTAAAAAAATCAGGATATTTACGAACAAATTTACACATTTCCAGAATATAAATACACGGTAAAGTAAGGATTTTATATTTTTGAAAGTAGGGCTTGCAACTGTCAGTTTCTAATATATTTACTATTATTCGAATGAGTTTTTTTTGAATTGTAAAAAGAGTAGGTGCGTCTGTGCTATTTCCCCATAGAATTACCCCATAACTGAGCCATGCGTAAGCGTAGGCGTAGTATGTGGTGAGTGCTGTTTCTGTGTCAGTAGTTTTTTTGACTTCTCTAAGCGCGTATGAAAATTTAGAAATTTTAGTTCTTAATTTTTTTAAGTGTGCTTTCCAATTAACATGCGTATCAACAACGAGACCTAGTAGTGAAAACTCATTTACAACTTCTATTTTAATGTTATTTACTGTATAATTTATATGTATCGGACTTTTCTGATGAGGGTGGTAAGCCATTAATTTAGTTTTAGAATAATTTATTTCAAGATTATGATCGTACATCCAGTTTATTGTGTTTTGAAGCATTAGGTTAATTTTTTCGTCAATAACTGTACTATTTTCGCATGAAGTAAGAAGGGAGATGTCATCTGCGAACAGAATACAGGTCTCATCTATTATTTTTGGCAGGTCATTAATATAAATGAGGAATAAAAGGCACCCTATTACACTTCCCTGAGGGATGGAGGCATTTGTGATTTTAATGTCAGAACGGATATTTTTAATTGTATTATTTTTATGATTAAAGTTTTCAATTTCTACGATTTGTTTTCTATTTTTTAAGTAGGATGTGAACCATGTGTGAGCTATTCCCCTTATTCCTATTCCATATAGTTTATTTAGTAGTATTGGATATTTTACTTTGTCATATGCTTTAGACATGTCTAATAGTATGCCAATGGTATATTTTTTGTTATTTAATATGTTAAGGACTTCCTGAATGTATTTATACACCGCAAGGGTTGTAGATCGCTTTTTTCGGAATCCATTTTCTAAGCTTTGGCAATATATTTTTTAAAACAGCGTAGAATTTACGGTAGCAAAATATATTTAATATTGTTAAAAATATATAAAAAGCCACCTGGACATAGATTCTTATTGATTGAATTAACAGAAACGATGAATTTCCAACTTGGTCAAGTGTGGATAACCTGGTTCTGGTTTCTCTGTTATATGTAATTTCTTCCGAACCAAAAATAAATTGATTTTAATACATTCTTATGATTAAAATGCAATTTATAACTCGGTATCATGTTAGAATTCTTTGAAGAAATACAAAAACAATACTGATAAGCTTTGTGCATCAAAAATTATGAAAAGTATTTTTTGCATCAAAATGCAAAAAAATATTCAATGAAAAGTAATCTTCGAAAGCTATTCATCATTATTATAATATTAGTCGGTAATATCAGTCAGTTTTGACGATTTTTAAGAGATTTTCTTATTTCCAATGTTGATCAGCGCCATCTAGTTGAGCTTGGAGAAACCCGTCGAAAATTCCCTATTGTATAAAAAACCTGTGTAATAAAATCACTAGCTACTAAATATTTAAATAAAAACTATTACATATAAACTTAATTCATTTAATATAAACAGAATAAAAATATATGTTAGCATTTCATTATTACTAACAATACGCTGAAAATGTAATAAATATAAAGTTGCCCATGTTGGATTTGAACCAAGAGTTTTCTCACTGAAGCCGCCCTCTATACCGGCCTACCGGTTGATCGATTGCTTACGGGGTGAAACACATCTTCTGTAGTAGGTACATAACTTAAGAAAAATTATATCTTTCAAACAGAGCACAGTTACACATAGTAGCCAGTAGGTGTACTGTTGTAAGTTGTAACTAATAATGATAAGATTCGGTGGGTGCTGCCATGCCCAAAGTAGAAGAGAGAGATATACTTATGTCAGTGACATTAGACAATACAGAGAGAGCATTCGAAATGATTGCAGAAAAAGTAGGAGAAATTGAAAGAAATCGACAGGAACATGATCACGAAGATGACGGTCTAGAGAACCCGTTGGACTTCTTACCTGTTGAAGCTGTAAATGCAATGGAAGATTTCAGAAATGCCAAAGATTTCATATCAGAAAATGAGCTCGAACAAATTATGATAAAAGGTCTAAATGTTAGACCAGAAACGTATTTTCGATACAATTTGTAAGACTTTGTTAGACAAAACTGCAGTTTTGGAGAATTTACTAGTAGGACAGGCGGCACAGGAAAAAGTTATATTAATACCATTAAAAGTTGGGTTACGAAGCGAATGAACAAATTACTTGCAGTAGCTGCATCCACTGGCATTGCCGCTTTAAATATAAACTGACTCACAATACATAGGCTCCTACAGCTGCCGGTAGAACATGGAAATTGTCCTACTAAGTACACTTATCAGATCAAGCACTAAAAGTTTTACACATTTACATGTGTACAAACATGAATGTCTATGTAGTAAACAATGGCGCGAAATTGGTATGAAGTGTCCGGGGTGTGACAGCGTAAGCGCAGGTTTGTTTATTAGAAGCTTTCTCATTTTCCCGTGGCTTAGTTATGAACTAAGAGGTTGGGTTCCGTGGCCAAATAAAATATTTGCGGCTCGATTTATAATTCCCCTATTTTTTTCGCGAATCGACTACAGATTTCTTGGGGAAAGTAATTTACTTTCTTGAATAATTAGTAGTTTCAGGTTCAATTGTGTCAATACCTTATAAAATATATTTTTTTTATTATTATTTTTAGGTGGGTGTTGCCCTGTGCGCCACAAGTGACGGTAAGTAATCGATTATATTTAAATGACAATAAAAAACGGTTTTGAGTGGTAGGAATTTTGTACTAGGTAGGTAAAAAATATATACTAATATGTACTACAAGCATCTACTTACGTAAATAAAAAAAAAAAATTGAAAGGCAATTACAAATAGCGGGAGGGTGTTGAGGAGCGCGGGGTCGGGGGGATTGCTTCGCGCGGGGATTCATGAAATGACCCTTGTTAAAAACAATCCTTGTTACATACATAATACACGTTCGAATATTAAAAAAACGCATGACGAGAATCGTCGTGCACCGTAGCTTCGGACGAAATTTGGACGGAAACCATCCAGTGGCGCGGTATCGGCGCCTACGTCGTGCCCCGCAGCTTCGGACGAAATTCAGACGTAAACCGTCCGGTGGAGCGGAACGCTGCCGCATGCGAATTCCATCGCTCCGCGCTCAAGTCCGATTTCCGTCTTAGTGTGATATCCGCGTTAGGCTGTTGCATGAAATTTTTTCTTGCTACGTTCGTCACATGTAACTCATGTTGCATGGAGTTAGGTATAAATGACCCGAGTTATCGAGTTACATGATTTTGACATTTTCATTTTCTAAGCAAAACAACAGTATTTTCTGTTTTTTTATGTAACTCGAGGTAACATAATTGTGCGTAACAAGTCTATTATAGTCGTTAAAATCGTAACCTAGCTAAAGAACGTTATCTCGAGAATAGGTTTATGAGTTTAGAATTATGTTTCTTGTTTAAAAAATACAAACTTAATAAAACCAATGGTTTTTGTCTAATTCTTTATAAAAAAGCTCATCAAATTGGGAATAAAAATTTTAAAAAATATTTTCAGTTTTAATGACAAATAAAATTTACTTTACATTTTACTTTGGCTTTACATTTTATTTTAAATACTATTTTCTTTTTATGTAAGAAATAGTTCCTACCACTCGGAGCTTATTATAGAATACAAGGCGATTTGGTTATGATTATTAATTTATTATAATATAATTTTTTTCAGGTGTCCTTGGTGAAGTCCTCGGTAAGTAAAAACCCTTTTGTAAAAAAGGATTATTAAAATAAAAATCACAATAAAAACTATTAATATAACTAAAACCCGACTACGGAAAAATCACTCCTTGAAAACTGAAAAGTATGAAACTAGAAAATATTATACAGTAATATTCAGAGAATAGCCGTGGTTTTATATCACCTTATCCTACGGGTAGTTTAAACAACAATATATTTTATAGTTTAACAGTATAATGCTAGTAACCGATGCTTAGGGCACGGTTTTCGGCACGGCACAATTTTCATATACACTGCGGGAACTCTGGAAATATACAAATGAAAAATGTGCACTCACTGCGTATCATAGCCACGCCGCAGCATTGCTCGGTAATGGGATTGTACTGTGGGGCAACTCAACTGATATGCAATCTGTTTCGGTGTTAAAATCTCAAGGCCCTCCAAGGTAGTATTGTAAATATGAGAACGCGCCAAAGGCTTGACTGACAGACAAATGTTATTATTCTACGAAAGAATATTTTAACGATAAATTATAAGAGTTAACATTCTGTTTTCTTAATTTTAATTCAAATATCCTTATTATTATTAGTTATTGACATTATCTTAATTTTATAGCTATTTCAAACTTATACTATTAAACGAGTTGTTTGTACTAACGATTTCGAAAACGGCTTGAAACTTTCTACGAAAATCTAGGATTAGGGGTTAAAAATCATCAGAAAACGGTCGACAATGCACTTGTGACTCCTGTGGTGTCCGGGCGTGTCTTTGGGCGGCGTAATCGCTTACCATCAGGTGATCCGTCTGCTCGTTTGCCATCTATCACATAAAAAAAACGTTATGTGAGCAATTATCTACGCATGCATTCATTTTAGGGATATTTGAGCGAAATATACATAAATATACATTAACGATCACTTATATGTTCTTAGCAGCCTAGCGGATTTGTTGCGAGCCATTTACGTTTTGCTGTTCTTAGGTCCGGATTTGTATCCCACGAAACTTTATTGTTTTTTTGTCTTTTTTTTATTTTGTGTGAACTTAAGTAAATATGTTAAAAAAAAGACTTAAGCATGATAAAAAGTACCACGTATGTGGGATACGAACTGATTTCGTAAAAAGTGATCTCCCACCCGACGTCAGGTTGAGTCCCTCTCTCGCCACTTTCAAGTCCTCACTCAAAAAGTTGTGGAGTCCCAACCCTGGCTCCTGAGCTCATTATTATAATTATATTATTTATGTATATATATTACTGTATGTATTATATTTGATATTTATTTATATATTATAATATGTATATTTAAGATGTGTTATTTATAAGATTTATAAGTCGTGTTTGTAGCCTTTGCTCCACCTAAATATTTCAATGTAATTCCTCTTTAAAATTCTAAGGTTGACTGGAAGAGATCCCGTAAGGGATAAGTCCGCCCTTGTATGTCTTGTCCTTGTTTTATGTATTGTACTTTGTTCTTTCACAATAAAGAGTTTACAAACAAACAAACAAACAAACAAAGTGTACGTTTAATTCAGCAATACATTCGTTGAACCATTGTAAGTTATTGTACCACTGTGCTAATGGTGACCTAATTATATAATGTCGTTGTTTTAGGGTCTAATGGTGGCGGCTATAACAAGGGAGGCGCCGGTAAGTTGACTCATACATTTTCGGATATTTTTTAAGAGACCATATACGAAATTCTAAAATAATGATCGATAGGTATAATGTAAACTGACAGACACGGTGGTTCTAAAGGGTGATCCTAGGTTGTGCGGAAAACTACTTATTTTATACTATACATACCTATATAGCTGGATTACCATTGACTAACTGACTCACTGACACTTAAACCGTGTAGTGTATAGAATAGAGTCACACTACTGCTGATTTTTTCGATAGGACATGTTTGTTGTTGGCTGTTGGGCCTTTACAACTTCACCGGACAGGGAAGGCATAGACATAGACATAGACATAGACAACATTTATTTTCGACACCACATTAAAAATAAAAGATACAAGTTTTTTCGAAAAATAAAACAATAAGATACCAAAAAATAAAACAAAAATTACAAAAAGAAAAACTAAGCTTAAACATAAATAATCGTTGGAGTGCTGTGGTGCCAGAAAAATGGACCCCGACTCAGCATGTGCTGTGACTAGTGCCACAGCGCTGATTTTCAGCGGTGCCCAATCGTATGCGCGTGCGAAGCGGCCAGCAATGACGGAACAGAGGCACATTAAAAGAAAGCAAATAAATAGAAGCAAAATTTAAAAGAAATATAAATGGTAAGTAGGTTTGTTGTTTGTGTACCGTGTGTGTGTGTGTGTGTGTGTGTGTGTGTGTGTGTGTGTGTGTGTGTGTGTGTGTGTGTGTGTGTGTGTGTGTGTGTGTGTGTGTGTGTGTGTGTGTGTGTGTTGTTTTAGTAATTGATGTTATAGGTTGGTTGTATTCGACATCCGACAGGCAGTTGTTTTTGGTGTTCAAGTAGATAACTCTTGTATTTTAATTTAAAATTATGAGATGTTGTCATATCTCGCAGTGGCGGGGGTATGTTGTTCCAACATCTGGTTGCTGTATACTTGAAACTGCCCCGAAAAGCAGTTGTACGATGTTGGTACGGCACTAGTACATTTCCCGCAGCACGGACAGCACGAGAACTTTCTTCGCATCTCCATTTTAACTTTTCATAGAGATACTCCGGTTGGCCGAACTTAGTTATTCCAAAAAGAAGGGTAGCTAAGTGGAGCTCTCTTCGAAGAGTCATTTTTAAAATATTGGCATTGTTTAGATATGGCGTAACGTGCGTTCGAGCCGGAATATTAAAACAATATCTCGCGCAAGCATTCTGTACTCTCTGCACCACTCTTTCAGTCCGAGCCAATAACCGAGGCCCATACACCGTGTCACAATATCCCAATCTGGATAAAACTAGTGCATCACACATTTGAATCCGTAAATCAACACTCAAAAAGTCGCGCACACGGTATAATAATTTTAACCTATAAAAGCAGTTTCGCGCTATTTCCAAGACATGACTCTCAAAGCGTAGCTGCCAGTCCATTTGAATTCCCAGATTACGGATTTCTGTGACGCGTTCAACCTGACCTTCCAAGATAGATGGGTTATGCATATTGACACAATTTACTTGATGTTTAGTGCCTAAAATCATGTATTTTGATTTGGTTGGGTTTAATGCCAAGGTGCGAGTACGTAGGGTACTCAGCCTAAGAAAAAAGATGCAACTGCCTAAGGGCGCCCAGGTGGGCATGGACCTCGGCTTAGGACGTTGCTTGGACGGGGAGGATCGGAGAGAATCGGCCCGGAATGTGCCGATAGCGCCGGTAGGCGCGAGAAGCGGGGGATGCCGCCCTCGCCGGCGAGGGCAGTATGTCGGTGTGGTGTTACTCTGTGGTTGGGGCGGGGGGGTTATGGCTGCTACGGCAAGCGTGATAGGATCATCGGGATCCTCGAGTACGTGCCGGGGGCGTCGGATCACGCGAATGGGATTCGCGGGGAAGTCGTAAACTGTGGAGCTCACGAATAGGGGGTTGGGGTGATGGGGAGCGGAATCGAAATAGCGTTTAGACGCTTGCTTCAGGTATTGAGCTATGGTGGGAAGCTCTAGATCGCAATGGAGATTTTCATTGCGCACGAACCATGGGGAGCCCGTGGCTCGGCGTTTGAAGCGATTTTGGATGACCTGAAGTCGGTGGATGAGACGGGGCTTTGTATGGGCGAACGTTACGCCGGCGTAGGTGAAAATGGGACGGATACAAGTTTTGTAAAATGTCACCTTATTTCTAAGAGACATTTTACTTTTCTTGTTCGTGACGGGGTAGAGACGGCCTAAAACAAAGTGTGCTTTGTTTCGGACTCGTTTAATGTGGTCTTTGAACGTCAGTCGATCATCTAGGGTGCCGCCTAGATATTTGACTGAGCGTTCCCATGGGATGGGGCGATCGAACAGCTTAATTCTGCCGTCGATGGGATTGGTGTCGGTACTGTAGTGATGGAGTCTCTACAGCCGCTCATTGTGATCTTTTCGGCATTGGTACATTTCTGTTAAAAATAATAAGTATTTAAATCGGTCGCTGTCGGACTTTGATCGTTTAGAACCGGAGATTCTCTAAGGGTTCGCCATGATAACCACTTCTGTATAAATATTTTTATAAGTTTAATTCTAAATAAACCAAAATAATCTAAATTATATAAGTTTTTCCATTTGAGCATCATAGTACTAAGCCTTCTCTTCTTCTCGAGGTGCCATATCCTAGCGGATTTCGGCGATCAGCATGCGGAACTCCTCTCTCTCTTTAGCCATCCTGCAAAGAGTGGCTGCGTTTTTTATTCCAGTCCATTCCTTTATATTGTCACACCAGGTGATACGTGGTCTTCCACTTCCTCTTCTGCCTTCAATTTTGCCTGCTATAATATTTCTTATTATGTCGTATTTACTGTTTCTGTATAAGTGTCCCAAGTACCCCATTTTCAGTATAAATTTCTTAAAAATCTAAAAACCGTAATATCTCAGTAACCATACATTTTTGACCCCTAGTTAACTGAATTTTATTTGTTGCAAATGACCTCTAGTATAACCCCATTGAAGGATCACGTCGAATTACCAATCACCCTGTATAAAAGAGTCACTATGCTGGTAAAGACATCTTACCCTCTTAAAGCCGTTAAAATCGCAACCTAGCTAAAGAACGTTAACTCGAGAATAGGTTTATGAGTTAAGAATTATGTTAATCACTTAAAAAATATTAATTTCTTAAGAAAAACTGTAATTTTTGTCTTGTTCTCCACAAAATACTCATTAAATTGGGATTAAAAAATTTAAAATATTATTTCAGTTATAATAACAAATGAGATTATTATTTGTTCAATGGCAAAAATTAATAAGGCTTTACAAATTATTTAAAATACTATTTTTTTATAAAAATAAAATTCCAACCACTCGATACGTATAATGACTACAATGCAATTTAGGTATGATTAATATATATAAATATATTTTTTAGGTGTCGTTGGTGGGTTACTCGGTAAGTAAAAACCCTTTTCTAAAAAAAGGAATTTTAAAATAAAAATTGCAAGAAAAAATATTTATTATCTTGTATTCTAAGTCCAAATTCCATAGTCCAAGTACAAGAGTGCGAGTAGGTAAATATTTTGATATGCAATCAGACTATTTTTTCGGGAACTGTATTTCTTAATAACAATCGTCAAGTGATCGTCAAATTTGATGAACGTATAAATTTCACAGCGGCCTTCCACCCCTTAGTGCGTGATCCGGCAAACTAAGTGAGTTCGCTGGATGTTTACATGTACATTCGTTGAACCACTGTAGGTTTTCTTTTACCACTGTGCTAATGGTTACTTAATTATTATATTATGTCGTTTTTTAGGGTCTAACGGCGGCGGCAACAACAACGGAGGCGCCGGTAAGTTGACTCATATATTTTTGTTTTTTCTTAAGAGATCATATATGAAATTCTGAAATAATAATCGATAGGTATAGTGTAAATTGACGGACGCGGTGGTTCAGTGATCAGCGGTCCTGACTACTGATCCGAGGATGTGCGGAAATCGAATTATATTATACTATGTATAGCTGGATAACCGAATTATAAAGCTGTGTTGTGTATATAAACGAGTCACCATGCTGGTAAAGACATCCTACCCTCTTAAAGCCGTTAAAATCACAACCTAGCTAAAGAACGTTAACTCGAGAATACGTTTATGAGTTAAGAATTATGTTAATCATTTAAAAAATATTATTTTTGTCTAGTTATTCATAAAATACTCATTCAATTGGGATTTAAAAAAATTAAAATATTATTATCAGTTATAATGACAAATGAAATTGTTATTTGTTCAATGTCAAAAATTAATAAGGCTTTGCACATTATTTTAAATACTATTTTTTTATAAAAACAAAATTCCTACCACTCGAAACGTATAACGACTACAAGGCAATTTAGGTATGAATAATTTAAATATATTTTTAGGTGTTGTTGGTGGGTTAACCGGTAAGTAAAAACACTTTCCCAAAAAAATGAATTTTAAAATAAAAATTGCAAGAAAAAATATTTAAAAATATATTTATTATCTTGTATTCTAAGTCCAAATACAAGAGTGCGAGTAGGTAAATATTTTGATATGCAATCAGAATATTTTTTCGGGAATTGTATTTCTTAATAACAGTCATCGTCGAGTGATCCATTCAAGCCGTTAAAATCCCAACCTAGCTAAAGAACGTTAACTCGGGAATTGGTTTATGAGTTAAGAATTATGTTAATCATTTAAGAAATATTAGTTTCTTAAGAAAAACAATAATTTTTGTCAAGTTCTCATAAAATACTCATTAAATTGGGATTAAAAAATTGAAAATATTATTTTCAGTTATAATGACAAATGAGATTATTATTTGTTCAATGTCAAAATTTAAAAAGGATTAACACATTATTTTAAATACTTTTTTTTATAAAAACAAAATTCCTACCACTTGAAACGTATAATGAATACAAGGCAATTTAGGTATGATTAACATATATAATATATATTTTAGGTGCCGTTGGTGGGTTAACCGGTAAGTAAAAACCCTTTTCTAAAAAAAAGAATTTTAAAATAAAAATTGCAAGAAAAATTACTTAAAAAAATATTTATTATCTTATATTCTAAGTCCAAATTCCATAGTCGAAGTACAAGAGTGCGAGTAGGTAATTATTTTGATATGCAATCAGAATATTTTTTTGGGAACTATATTTCTTACTAACAGTTATTGTCGAGTGATCGTCAAATTCGCTGAACGTATAAATTTCACAGCGGCCTTCCATCCCTTAGAGCGCGATCCGGCAAACTAAGTGAGTTCGCTGGATGTGCACAAGTACATTCGTTGAACCACTGTAGGTTTTTTACCATTGTGCTAATGGTTACTTAATTATTATATTATGTCGTTTTTTTAGGGTCTCACGGTAGCGGCAATAACAAAGGAGGCGCCGGTAAGTTGACTCATACATTTTCGGATATTTTTAAGAGATCAGAGACCAATCGATAGGTATAGTGTAAATTGACGGACACGATGGTTCAGTGATCAGGTGATCCTGACTACTGATCCGAGGATGTGCGCAAAACTAATTACCTATATTATACTATGTATAGCTGGATAAACGCAGTATAAGGATATTATACTGTATGGGCACTCCTTGCGGGTCTCTGAAGTCTACCTCACCCCCTCCCCGTGTGACTTCTAAGTGACGGGTTGTCTTCAGGTTGTCAAAGGATTGGCAAACCAAAGACAATTTTATTTTCATAAGGAGAGAAGCAATGGCTTCTTCGGATATACAACCTTGTCTCATGTGTACAGTGTTCACTTCATTATAAATGTCTATTGTAAAAATCTGTCGTTTAAGTTCATATCTGTCGTTAAATATTCCATTTTCCATTTCCATTTTCGGAAATATTAATTTAGTAATGTTAACATAACAAAAATAAGTGTTACCTTCAGCAAGGCGGTATGACCAAGAAGCCTTTGCTTGACTCACACACAAATAATCACGTGTACAGACATGAAGAAGTGTCAAATTTATAAGTAGTAAACAATAACGCGATGTTTGTATTAAGTGTCCGGGTGGGCTGGATTCCCATTGACTGACTGACTTATTGACATGGATGTTTGCCTTGATGCCGGGGACGACGGGTGAAACTTTGAATGCAAGATCATTAATCGGTAGTCTGGAGCAAGATTCTTGACCGTTATTTTATTTATATGTTATTTCTCGAGATAATTAGAAAAAAAAATCCCAACTGGTATTTTAAAAGCTGTGTAGTGTTATAATAGAGTCACCATGCTGGTAAAGACATCTTACCCTCTTAAAGCCGTTAAAATCGCAACCTAGCTAAAGAACGTTAACTCGAGACTAGGTTTATGAGTTAAGAACTATGTTAATCATTTAAAAAATATTATTTTTTTAAGAAAAACTATAAGTTTTGTCTAGTTTTCCATAAAATAATCATTAAATTGAATTTAAAAAATTTAATATAATATTTTCGGTTACAATGACAAATAAGATTGTTAGTTGTTCAAAGTCAAAAATTAATAAGGATTTACACATTATTCTAAATACAATTTTTTTATAGTCAAAGTCAAAGTCAAAATATTTTTTATTTAAGTAGATGCTGTACGCATACTTTTAAATCGTCTTTTTTTTCTACCTAGTACAAAGTTCCTACCACGCGGAACTTGTACACTCAACGTTTCGGGAAGTGTTAGCGGAGCGAGAAGAAACGTCGAGCCCAAAAGAAACTCGCCCCAACACATTTTTTGAAATAAATACTTAATATCTATTACAATTGATGTCATTACTAAAGCTATGAGCTGGAAGATCTATACATGTCCATACATCATTGTCATTAACATAGTCTTGGGTTTTATAATATCCTCTTGAACACAGGCATTTCTTTACATAGGTCTTAAACTTATTTTCGGATAAACTAATTACATTTTCAGGTATTTTATTGTAGAATTTTATACACTGCCCCATGAACGACTTCTTTACCTTACTCAGTCTCGAATAAGCAACTTCGATATTATTTCTATTTCTAAGATTAAAATTATGCCTGTCACTGTTTTTTAGAAATAAATCTAAATTCTTACGAACATACATGATGTTTTCATATATGAATTGACTGGCAACAGTTAAAATATTTATTTCTTTAAACTTGTTCCTCAATGACTCTCGAGATCGCATCTGATAGATAGCGCGAACGGCTCTTTTTTGCAGTATGAAAATAGTTTCTATGTCAGCTGCATGTCCCCAAATTAAGATGCCGTAAGACATTATACTATGAAAATAGCTAAAATACACTAGTCTTGCAGTATCTACATCTGTTAGTTGCCTTATTTTCTTGACGGCGTAGGCAGCTGAACTAAGCCAAATTCCTACCACTACCAAATTCCTACCACTCGAAACGTATAATAAATACAAGGCAATTTAGGTATGATTAATATATATATATATTTTTAGGTGTCGTTGGTGGGTTGACCGGTAAGTAAAAACCCTTTTCTAAAAAAAGGAATTTTAAAATAAAAATTGCAAGAAAAAATATTTATTATCTTGTATTCTAAGTCCAAATACAAGAGTGCGAGTAGGTAAATATTTTGATATGCAATCAGAATATTTTTTCGGGAACTATATTTCTTACTAACAGTTATTGTCGAGTGATCGTCAAATTCGCTGAACGTATAAATTTCACAGCGGCCTTCCACCCCTTAGAGCGCGATCCGGCAAACTAAGTGAGTTCGCTGGATGTGCACAAGTACATTCGTTGAACCACTGTAGGTTTTTTACCATTGTGCTAATGGTTACTTAATTATTATATTATGTCGTTTTTTTAGGGTCTCACGGTAGCGGCAATAACAAAGGAGGCGCCGGTAAGTTGACTCATACATTTTCGGATATTTTTAAGAGACCAGAGACCAATCGATAGGTATAGTGTAAATTGACGGACACGATGGTTCAGTGATCAGGTGATCCTGACTAATGATCCGAGGATGTGCGGAAATCGAATTATATTATACTATGTATAGCTGAATAAACGCAGTATAAGGTTATTATAGTGTATGGATACTCCTTGCGGGTCTCCCCGTGTGACTTCTAAGTGACGGGTTGTCTTCAGGTTGTCAAAAGACTGGCAAACTAAAGACAATTATATTTTCATAAGGAGAGAAACAATGGCTTCTTTGGCTATACAACCTTGTCTCGTGTGTACAGTATTTACTTCATTATAAATGTCTATTGTAAAAATCTGTTGTTTAAGTTCATATCTGTCGTTAAATATTCCATTTTCCATTTCCATTTTCGGAAAGATCAATTTAGTAACGTTAACATAACAAAAAGAAGTGTTACCTTCAGCAAGGCGTATGACCAAGAAGCCTTTGCTTAAGCAGCCCCAGAGACTCACAAGCACATAATCACGTGTACAGACATGAAGAAGTGTCAAATTTCTATGTAGTAAACAATAACGCGATGTTTGTATTAAGTGTCCGGGTGGGCTGGATTCCCATTGACTGACTGACTTATTGACATGGATGTTTGCCCTGATGCCGGGGACGGCGGATGAAACATTTAATGCAAGATCGTTAATCGGTACTTTGGTGCAAGATTCTTGACCGTTATTTTATTTATATGTTATTTCTCGAGATAATTAGAACAATTTTTCTCAATTGTTTTTTTAAAGCTGTGTAGTGTATATAAAAGAGTCACCATGCTGGTAAGGACATCTTTCCCTCTTAAAGCCGTAACCGCAACCTAGCTAAAGAATGTTAAATCGAGAATAGGTTTATGAGTTAAGGATTATGTTAATCATTACAAAAATATTAGTTTCTTAAGAAGATCTATAATTTTTGTCTAGTTCTCCATAAAATACTCTAGGATTAAAAAAATAAAATATTATTTTCAGTTATAATGACAAATGAGATTGTTATTTGTTCAATGTCAAAAATTTATAAGAATTTACAGATCTTTTTAATACAATTTTTTTATAAAAACAAAATTCCTACCACTCAAAACGTATAATGAATACAAGGCAATTTAGGTATGATTAATATATAAATATTTATATTTTTAGGTGTTGTTAGTGGGTTAACCGGTAAGTAAACCCTTTTCCAAAAAAAGGAATTTTAAAATAAATATTGCAAGAAAAAATATTTAAAATAATATTTATTATCTTGACTGTATTCTAAGTCCAAATTCCATAGTCCAAATACAAGAGTGCGAGTTGGTAAATATTTTGATATGCAATCAAAATATTTTTTTGGGAACTGTATTTCTTAATAACAGTTATCGTCGAGTGATCCCTTCAAGCCGTTAAATTCGCAACCTAGCTAAAGATTGTTAACTCGGGAATAGGTTATGATTTAAGAATAATGTTAATCATTAAAAAATATTAGTTTTTTAAGGAAAACTATAATTTTTGTCTAGTTCTCCATAAAATACTCATTAAATTAGGATTAAAAAAGTGAAAATATTATTTTCAGTTATAATGACAAATGAGATTGTTATTTGTTTAATGTCAAAAATTAATAAGGCTTTACACATTATTTTAAATACTTTTTTTTATAAAAACAAAATTCCTACCACTTGAAACGTATAATGAATACAAATCAATTTAAGTATGATTAAAAAATACATATTTTTTAGGTGCCGTTGGTGGGTTAACCGGTAAGTAAAAACCCTTTTCTAAAAAAAAGGAATTTTATAATAAAAATTGCAAGAAAAAATATTTATTATCTTGTATTCTAAGTCCAAATTCCATAGTCCAAGTACAAGAGTGCGAGTATGTAAATATTTTGATATGCAATCAGAATATTTTTTCGGGAACTATATTTCTTACTAACATTTATTGTCGAGTGATCGTCAAATTCGCTGAACGTATAAATTTCACAGCGGCCACCCCTTAGAGCGCGATCCGGCAAACTAAGTGAGTTCGCTGGATGTGCACAAGTACATTCGTTGAACCACTGTAGGTTTTTTACCACTGTGCTAATGGTTACTTAATTATTATATTATGTCGTTTTTTAGGGTCTCACGGCGGCGGCAATAACAACGGAGGCGCCGGTAAGCTGTCTTTGTCTCATATACTTTTGACTTTTTTTTAAGAGATCATATATGAAATTCTAAATTAACAATTTATAGGTACCGTAAAATGGGGCGACTTTCAAACCACGGGGCGTCTTTGATGATAGGTTTTTTAATTTGAATATTCATTACTATCTCGAAAGTTACTAAACGCAGCCTTTTGTTTTTTGTTGTGTTGGCAATACTGACAGATCGGCCATTTTTCGCCGGAGTCTCAGCGTGCCTGTTATTTCTGCTCCCGAGAAAAAAATTCTTAAAGTTTACGGTGCAAACACCCTATAATTTGTACCTTAGATAACTTCTCTGATGCCAGGGTAAGTATCGTAGTTATGGTTTTATGTTCTTGCTTACGTAATACTACGGTTTCTGCAGAATACACACAAATTTGTGTTTTCTTCCACAATCATCCATTTTGTTTTTTGAGGTTACATTTTTTCTATGGGGCTACTTTGATAAGTGATGCGGGGCAACATTGATAGCTATCAAATTCACCCTAGAGGCGACTTGAATTTAAATTGCTTAAAATGTACCAGTTATCAAAGTGACCCGTTTGTTATTATCGAGTAAGAATTTTGATTTTAATTTTATTTTTCGTAGGTTAGACCTGCGAGATGGTGCGGAATTATCCAAAAAAAAAGGGTGGCCGCCCGTACAGAAATTACACTGAAGAGACTCTCGAAGAGGCATTAACAAAAATTACTAATGGAGACATGAGTATAAATGCAGCGTCTGCAAATTATAATATTCCATTTGGTACCTTGTACAACAAATATAAGGGCATGCATGGTTCTACTCCTGGAGGGCAACCTGTATTCACACATATGGAAGAATGTGCGATTTTAAAGTCTGCGTCTACTTGTGCTGATTGGGGTTTCCCTCTAACCACGCTTGACCTGCGAATGTTTGCCAAATCTTATCTGGATAAGCAAGGAAGAACTGTCACGAAATTCTCCAACAATTTACCTGGAATCGACTGGGCCCTCAGCGTTTTAAAACGCCACAAAAATGGATATGGTCAAAGACTTGCGACAAAGATAAAAAGAGCAAGGGCTTCAGTAGGACGGGAGTCGATTAACGAATATTTTGACAATCTTCAAAGGGAGGTAGTTGATGTACCACCGTCAAATATCTTTAATTATGATGAGTCTAATTTATCGGACGACCCAGGCAAGAAAAAGAGCATTTACAGACGCGGTGTAAAATACCCGGAAAAGGTTATGAACCATTCCAAGAGTTGCACCACTGTTATGATATGTGGTTCCGCTGATGGGACTTTACTGCCTCCTTATGTCATATACAAGAGTGTACACTTATATGACACATGGAAAGAAAGAGGCATAATTGGTTATCCGTGTTGCACTGACCCATGTTGTAGTCGTGGTAGCAGGTATAACCGAACTACAAGTGGGTGGATAGACACGCCTACTTTCAGAGATTGGTTCATGACCTGCTTCTTACCTCATGCTGATAGACTCGAAGGACGAAAAGTGCTGATTGGCGATAATCTGTCGTCACATTTAGATGCAGATGTATTAGAAAAATGCGAATCCCACAACATAAGTTTCATATGCCTCGTGCCTAATTCCACACACCTGTGTCAACCCCTGGATGTTGGTTTCTTTCGGCCAATGAAATCAGCTTGGAGAAAGGTACTTGAAGAATGGAAAAAAAGCAATCTCAGGGCTTGTACAGTACCCAAGGACACATTTCCTCGACTGCTGAAACAATGCATTATAGAGATGGACAAAGTGCAACCATCAAGACCTGATGACGAAGGGGCTATCAATTCTGCTGTTAAGAGAAACTTGATAAGTAGCTTCAGAGCTACCGGTATCTACCCATTTGACAGGGAAAACGTATTGAGAAAAATACCAGATGATTCCCCAGGCGCTGAAACACGGGTAGAAACAGCTGTCAGAGATTCTTTGACGGAATTTTTGAAAGAGCAGCGATTCGGAAAAGACACTGCAGAACCGACAAGAAAGAAGAAACGTTTACAAGTTCAGCCCGGAAAGAGTATTTCGACATTGATGGATGAAGAATTATCTTCGACAGAAAACCCTCAAAATAGACTTTTAACTGACGATACCGTAACCGAAACTTCGACTGTCGAACCCGAAGCTGGGCCTTCAGGAAGCAATTCCGGAATCGTACCATTGACCGATAATCCCCAGGACGAACCATTGATAACTAATGACGAGGTTAGACTAGACGACGATGACATAACAGATTGTGAGTCTGTTGCAGATGAGCGAATAATGGAAGAAGATGACCAACTGCGTCCTGAAATTGGAAGTTTTATTTTGGCAAAGTTTCAGTCGTCAAAAGGGAAAAAACTATTCAAGTATGTCTGCATGATTGAGGATATTTCTGAGGACAAAATTGTAGTTTTGGGGTTCAAGTCACGAAAGAAATCTAAAACTGTTTTTCGAGCAGTTGAAAAGGATGTCTCAATAATAGAAGAAAAAGACATTATTACTTATCTACCGCGACCTATAATACAAGAAAATGATTATATTTTCCCACAAGATGTGGACATCAAAGAGATTTAAATTTGAGCTTTGATAATAATTTAATTAGTATTGGTAATTTTGTGAGGCTGTGATTATTAACTTTAATATCTAGTATACGATCTCAATGTCTGAATTAAAAGACTTATATAAACTTTATAGTTTCTACAAAGATTTACTATTAGATAAAACTTTAGGGTGCCTATTTGCATTGATTTTGAAAGATTTTTTTTGTTGTACATTCAAACATTATGACTGTTCTTGCGCTGATTGAGGAAGTTTTTTGAGGGAGTATTTTAATATCTCCAACAAAGCTGATTGAATATCATTTGTTTGTGATAAACAAAACAAATGTTTCCTATCACAGTTCATGTTAAGTGTATCTTAACCTACATTGAAGATTATATCTTTGTAAAACAAATGCTTAATAAACGTTTTTGAACATGTTGTTTATGTTGATTATACTCAGTATTTTTATTTTGTTGAATAACCAAAAATAATGTAAGATGTAATAATGTGTCGGTTTTAAAACTATCGAATACCGGGACTTATCAATTTAGCCCCTGTAATCAAAGACACCCCACAGAACTTTGAAGCCCTATAATTAAAAAAGTATTGAGTGGAGTAATTTTTTTTTTACTGTTTTCAGCTCCTGTAAGGGGGTACTATGATAATCAGTTAAAAAACCGGGGCCTATCAAAGTGACCCCATTTCAAGTATAAAGTTGATAAGACACAAAAAAAATTTTTTCTCCGAAATTATTAAACCTATTTTTTTTCATTATTTAATTTAAATCTAGATATTGAGTCGTCATTTCAGTATTTTTTATATATTTTTTGAGTGAAATCTGTAAGAGTTATAAGCGTTTGAATCTCAAAATTAATCAATCTAGCCCCATTTTACGGTATAGTGTAAATTGACGGACACGGTGGTTCAGTCATCAGGCGGTCCTGACTACTGATCCGAGGATGTGCGGAAAACTAATTATATTATACTATGTATAGCTGGATAAACGCAGTATAAGGATATTATACTGTATGGACATTCCTTGCGGGTGTCTGAAGTCTACCTCACCCCCCCTCCGTGTGACCTCTAAGTGACGGGTTGTCTTCAGGTTGTCAAAAGATTAGCAACCCAAAGACAAATTTATTTTCATAAGGAGAGAAGCAATGGCTTCTTGGGCTATATAACCTTGTTTCGTATGTACAGTATTTACTTTCTTATAAGTGTTTATTGTAAAAATCTGTGGTTTAAGTTATATCTGTCGTTAAATATTCCATTTTCCATTTCCATTTTCGGAAATAATAATAATAATATTTGCGACAAATCACACAATGTCATCTGGCCCCAAACTAGGATTCCCTGTATCTTGGGAACCAGCGACTGATATACATACACAAATACTTTTTTAAATACATACATATATAGATATAATACACCCAGACTCAGAGCAAACAATTCTGCTCATCACAGAAAACTTTGCCCTGTGTGGGGATCGAACCCACGACTCTCGGATCAGAGGTCAGGATCGCTAACCGCTTAGCCACCGAGTCAGTCCGTCAGTCAAATATCAATTTATTAACGTTAACATAACAAAAAGAAGTGTTACCTTCAGCAAGGTGGTATGACCAAGAAGCCTTTGCTTAACGTGATGTGCACAAGTACATTCGTTGAACCACTGTAGATTTTTTACCACTGTGACAATGTTTACTTAATTATTATATTATGTCGTATTTTTAGGGTCTCACGGCGGCGGTAATAACAACGGAGGCGTTGGTAAGTTGACTCATACATTTTCGGATATTTTTAAGAGACGAGAGACCAATCGATAGGTATAGTGTAAATTGACGGACACGATGGTTTCAATGTTCAGGCGATCCTGACTACTGATCCGAGGATGTGCGGAAAACTAATTATATTATACTATGTATAGCTGAATAAACGCAGTATAAGGTTATTATACTATATGGACACTCCTTGCGGGTCTCTGAAGTCTACCTCAACCCCTCCCCGTGTGACTTCTAAGTGATGGTTGTCAAAAGATTGGCAAACTAAAGACATTTTTATTTTCATAAGGAGAGAAGCAATGGCTTCTTTGGCTATACAACCTTGTCTCGTGTGTACAGTATTCACTTCATTATAAATGTCTATTGTAAAAATCTGTTGTTTAAGTTCATATCTGTCGTTAAATATTCCATTTTCCATTTCCATTTTCGGAAAGATCAATTTACTAACGTTAACATAACAAAAAGAAGTGTTACCTTCAGCAAGGCGTAAGTCCAAAAAGCCTTTGCTTAAGCAGCCCCAGAGACACACAAACACATAATCACGTGTACAAACATGAAGAAGTGTCAAATTTCTATGCAGTTAACAATAACGCGATGTTTGTATTAAGTGTCCGGGTGGGCTGGATTCCCATTGACTGACTGAACTATTGACATGGATGTTTGCCCTGATGCCGGGGACGGAGGATGAAACTTTTAATGCAAGATCGTTAATCGGTAGTTTGGCGCAAGATTCTTGACCGTTATTTTATTTATATGTTATTTCTCGAGATAATTAGAACAATTTTTCTCAATTGTTATTTTTAAAGCTTTGTAGTGTATATAAAAGAGTCACCATGCTGGTAAAGACATCTTTCCCTCTTAAAGTCGTTAAAATCACAACCTAGCTAAAGAATGTTAAATCGAGAATAGGCTTATGAGTTAAGGATTATGTTAATAATTACAAAAATATTAGTTTCTTAAGAAGAACTATAATTTTTGTCTAGTTCTCCATAAAATATTAATAAATTGGGATTAAAAAATTAAATGCCTTCCATGATACCATTAGAATGCTTAACGATCTATGCTTCCCAAAGAATAAAATTAGTAACAACAATAGCGGTCCCAAATGGATAACTAAAGGTCTTAAAATATCTTGTTAAGTTAAAAGATATTTGCGTTTTACGTACAACAATAACAAAAATGCAGAAAATAAAAACAGATATTTAAATTACACCAAAATTTTGCGTAAATGCATCAGTCAAGCGCAGAAAAATACATACAACAACTATATAAGTAACAGTAAGAATAAGAGTAAAGCATCATGGGATATAATAAAAGATGACAATACAAGGACGTACAATATGATTAGTAAAATTAAAATTGACAATAACATCATCACAAACCCGACATGTATAGCTTCAGAATTTAATGACTACTACATTGGAATGACTAATTTAAATGTCGACAACAAAACAGAATATGACTTATTATTAAATCAGGTAACAGGTGTTAGTAATTCTATTTATCTCTCACCAGTAAATGAAAATGAAATAATTAAAACAATTGATTCACTCAATAACTCTAAATCGTTTGGTTACGATGAAATTTCAACAAAAGTTTTAAAAGAATCCAAGCACGAACTAGCACCTATTCTGAAATTTCTTATCAATCTATCATTTCAAACCGGGTAATACCCCAAAGCATTAAAGTTATCCATTGTAAAGCCTATATTTAAAAAAGGAGTAAAAATGGATATTGACAATTATAGGCCAATAACCCTTATACCAGTCATATCTAAAATTTTTGAAAAAACTATGCAGAAAAGATTGTTTGAATTTTGTGAAAAATACAGTATTATATGTGATGAGCAAAATGGGTTTAGAAAAGGAAAATCTACAACCTTAGCTGGTTACAGCCTCACTCACCATATTCTGCAGAGTCTAGATGCCAAAAGATATGTCACTGCCTTGTTCTTTGACATGACTAAGGCTTTCGACTACGTTTCTCACGACATCCTAGTTAGGAAACTTGAAAAATATGGTATTAGGGGACCAGCTTTGTCATGGATCCAGTCTTACTTGGAAGACAGAAAACAATGCGTGGGAATAAACATTCTTGACGATTCTAATATTGATACGTTATACTCATCGAGCTACAAGATAAATAAATCTGGAGTCCCACAGCGTAGCGTACTTGGCCCACTACTCTTTCTCTTGTATGTAAATGACCTTCCCAAAGTAACAAATAATAAATATGTGATGTTTGCTGATGATATTTCAGTTATTGTGACTTGCAGTAAACAGAACTTAACTCATTACGAATTTGACATAAATAACACAATAAAGGCAATTATTGGTTGGATGAAGCAAAATAACCTTAACGTTAATATAAATAAAACGAAATGTATACAGTTCAACAACAATGGTCGAAATAAACTTGTACTAAACGTCCAGTATGAAGGCGCTTACATAGAGGAAGCTGAGAAAGTAAAGTTTCTGGGTATTGTTCTGGACTATAAGCTTTCCCATACTGACCATATTGATCAGATTTGCAACAAACTTAATAGTTTTGCTTATGTGTTAAGTAGGCTAAAAAATACTGCCTCCCAAAAAACGGCCCTAACTGCCTACCATGGGTACGTGGCTTCCATACTCCAATATGCCTTACCCGTTTGGGGAAATGGGTCCTATAATGAAAGAGTTTTTGTAGCCCAAAAAAAATGTGTGCGATCTATTTGTGGCATGGCGCCCTGGATGTCTTGTAAACCAGCGTTTAAAAAACTAGGTATTCTAACATTTTTCAGTATGTACATTTTAGAAATTTTTAAATTTGTCATTCGCCACCCTGACATGTTCACAACCGCCCGGGATATATATCCACGGAATACTAGAAACCCTAATAGACTGGTATCAAATAAATGCCCTAAAACCGCACTGTTCCAAAGAAATTGCTACTGGATGTGTATTCAAATATATAACCAGTTGCCAGACCATATTAAAAACTTGCCTGTAAAGTTTCAACCTAGAAAGTTATATCGGTGGTTATTGGACTTAAATTGCTATAACATTAAGGAATTATTACATTAATTTGTTTGTTTGCTTGTTTCTTTGTATGTTTTAATTTAATCCTCTAGTTCCTAATATATTATATTTTTTGACAAATGTAGAATTTTGCATGCCGTTGCCTTGGCGAAACATAATGTACCTATTTATTGTAAACCATGTCAACCCTGTTCAATGTTTCTGCAAATAAATACTTACTTACTTACTAAAATATTATTTTCAGTTATAATGACAAATGAGATTGTTATTTGTTCAATGTCAAAAATTAATAAGGCTTTACAGATTTTTTTAAATACTATTTTTTTATAAAAACAAAATTCTTACCACTCAAAACGTATAATGAATACTAGGATCCAAATACAAGAGTGCGAGTAGGTAAATATTTTGATATGCAATCAAAATATTTTTTCGGGAACTGTTTTTCTTAATAACAGTTATCGTCGAGTGATCCCTTCAAGCCGTTAAATTTGCAATCTAGCTAAAGAACATTAACTCGGGAATAGGTTATGTGTTTAGAATAATGTTAATCATTTTAAAAAAAATAGTTTCTTAAGAAAAACTATAATTTTTGTCTAGTTCTCCATAAAATACTCATTAAATTGGGATTAAAAATTTGAAAATATTATTTTCACTTATAATGACAAATCAGATTGTTATTTGTTTAATGTCGAAGATTAATAAGGCTTTACACATTATTTTATATATATTTCTTTATAAAAAAAAATTCTCACGAGGACGAGTGAAACTTTTAATGCAAGATCGTTAATCGGTAGTTTGGCGCAAGATTCTTGACCGTCATTTTATTTATAGGTATGTTATTTCATTCATTCATTCATTTTCATTCATTTATTTATTCCATAAAACAATATAAATTGTGTTGGAAATTACACCTTATAATAAAATAAACAATAAAAATCGAACGTTAAGATTAAACATAAATAAGAATACTTGATAAATCTAATAAAATTTCACAAAAATTCATCAAAAGATAAAAACTAATTATATAAATTTCCAAAATATTTGATGAACCTGATAATTAATATGTCACAAAAACTCATTAAAAGATAAAAACAAAAATTATGTCAATTTCACACGGACTTAAAATAAAATAATATATATTTTTTTAATAATAATAATTAGTTCTTATATGCTGTAAACTCATCAACAGAATAGAAACAATTTTCCAATAAGAATCGCTTCAAATGGTTTTTAAATATATTTTTTTCCGTCAAAGCCTTTAAATTAAAGGGTAGAGCATTAAACAATTTAACTGCCTGATGATGCGTACAATGCTGGGCTACTACCAACTTCGGCTCCCTTGTGTGTTTTATGTTTTTCGTTCTAGTCAACAAACGCTCAGCTCTATCTTCAGATGTCTCAAACTTTTCATAATTACTGACTACATCCGTAAGGAGAACAAGTATGTAGAGACAGGGCACAGGGAGTATATTCAGCAATTTAAAATGTTCTCTACAGGATTCCCATTGTGGAATGCGAACCATAGTTCTAATGGCCCTTTTTTGTATGATAAAAGCTTTATCGATATTATATTTATAACCATTGCCCCAAAATTTTATGCTATATCTTAAATGGGATTCAACTAAGGCGTGGTACACAATTTTAAGCTGTTCAATATTCAGCTCGTCACGTAAGCTTCGTATAGCATAGCAAGCTGAACTAATTTTGCCTTCTATCCTGTTTACTTCTTCTTTCCAATTAAGATTTGCATCAATCTTTATCCCTAAAAAATTTGTAATGCTTAAAGTAGCGACAGTGTTATCATCGAAATTTATATTTAGTGTGTCTGTGTTTCTAGCAGTAGTCTTAAAAAGCAGAATATTTGTTTTACTTATGTTCAGAATTAAATTATTGGCAGAGAACCACTGATTAAATGCTGTTAATACTTGCAACGTTTTGTTTTCTCGAGATAATTAGATCATTTTTCTCAATTTGTATTTTTAAAGCTGTGTAATGTATACAGGGTTACAGGAAAAGTCGTACTGAATATTAAAGGATGTTATTATTCAGGTCATTTCTGATGGATTTGATTACATGGTATGGTATCCGAAACTTCACCGTTATTTAGATATTGAGCTTTAAATATTTAAAAAAAAATCCTTAATTTTTTGGCTTTTTTATCGATTTTTTTTGGATTAGTGCTTCTAGGGTTCATTTTTTTATGTAACTAGTTAGAAGACATGTCAATTAATAAAAATGATTAACGAAAACTGAACCTACTACTAACAGCTTAAAAAGACTGCTTGACAACGATTAGAATTAAATAATTTTCAAAAAGTGTTTTTAAATTTGAAGCTTTCTGTTTAAAAAAAAAATATGGAACTTACTCTGCAAATAGTTTAAAAACTTCTACATCTCTTTAGATATTCAAAAAGGTATAACACTTACTATTAAATAGGCAAAATATTGTCCAAATAACAGTTAAGTTAGCAGAGGGTACATATTTTTAACAACTCTTTAGTCCTTTTCAGCTCCAAACGAAGACCAGTTTTCTTCTCAAAACTTTGTTTAAGGCCTTAATTCTTGTTAATCGATTCTTTAATTTAGAGATTCTCATCGATTAATAAGACTAAAGGCCTTAGGGTCCATTTCCATTGACGCGGAGTTGGGCGGAGCGGGGCGGAGAAGATCAGAGAATAGTAGCAAGTGTTTTCACTGAAGCGGGGCAAAGCAGAGTAGAGCAGAGTGGATCGAAGTAGGGCAGAGTAAAGCGAAGTAGGGCAGATTGGAGCGAAGTAGAGCGGAGCTGAGCGGGACGGAGCGGGACGGGGCGAAGCGAAGCTGAGTGGTGTGGAGCTGCATGTGACCATTTTCTAGGTCTGTTCTGCTCCGCTCCACTCTATTCCGCCCTAATTCGCTCCACTCTATTCCGCCCTACTTCGTTCCACTCTGCTCTACTCTGCTCCGCCCCGCTCCAGTAGAAACAATTGCTACTATTCTCTGATCTTCTCCGCCCCGCTCAGCCCAGCTCCGCGTCAGTGGAAATGCACCCTACGGCCTTAAGTCTTATTAATTGAAGAGAATCTTTACATTAAAGAACCGATTAACAAGAATTAAGGACTTAAACAACGATTTGAGAAGAAAACTGCTCTTCGTTTGGAGCTGAAAAGGACTAAAGAGTTGTTAAAAATATGTACCCTCTGCTAACTTAACTGTTATTTTGTCAATATTTTGCCTATTTAATAGTAAGTGTTATACCTTTTTGAATAGCTAAAGAGATGTAGAATTAAACTATTTGCAGAATAAGTTTCATATATATTTTTTAAAACAGAGAGCTTCAAATTTAAAAACACTTTTTGAAAATTATTTAATTCTAACCGTTGTCAAGTAGTCTTTTTAAGCTGTTAGTAGTAGGTTCAGCTTGGGTTAATCATTTTTTTTTATTGAAATGCCTTCTAATTAGTTACATCAAAAAAATGGACCCTAGAAGCACTAATCCCAAAAAAATCGTCAAAAAAGCAAAAAAATTAAGGATTAAAAAAAAATCTTTCAGAATCAGAATCAGAATATATTTATTTGCCATTGAGCTGGGTACATAATACTGGTCATAAAACATTTTAGAAGAATCGCCAAACTCAGCTATGATATTATAGCATGCAAAACATTTCAAATTACAATTAAAAATTAAAGTAAAACATTAAAAAATTCATATTGAAGATATCTATGTTGTGCATTTGTAGTCCAGAAATTCCTTAACTGAGTAGAATGTATTTCGCAGAAGCCATCTGTTAAGTTCTACTTTAAATCTATTAAATGGCAGTTCCTTAATAAATTGTGGAATCTGATTATAAATAATCTTGCACATCCAGAAACAGTTTTTTTGATACCTTGTGCTCTTGGGAACTTCTTCATGGACTAATCTTTCCGGGTACCTTCTACTCCTAGTGACTGAGTCTTTCGCTTCAACGTAATAATTGGCCTGGTGCAGTTTAACAAAGGCTGCTTCGAGGATGTATAAGCATGGTAGAGGGAGAATACATAAATCTCTAAAAAGTGGTTTGCATGACACGTCAGGGGCAACACCACATATCGCACGTATGCACTTTTTTTGTGCCACAAAAACTTTTCCTACGTCTGTGCTATTCCCCCATACTATAAGACCATACCTAAGTACAGACTCTATGTACGCATAGTAGGCAACCATAGCCGTATTTCTTGAAGCCACTTTTGTTAATTTATATAAAGGAAAGATAAATCTGTTTAATTTGGTACATATTATGTCAATTTGGTCTTTCCAGTTCAGTTTTTGGTCCATGGTAATGCCTAAAAATTTTACATTGTTAACACTCTCGATAGCTTCATTGTCATAAAATATTTTAATAATGTCATTATACGTATTGAAATTAATGAATTTAGATTTATTAATGTTAATTGTCAGTTTATTATTACGTAACCATAAAATTATAGAATTCAAGGCATTATTTATGTCATCTATATGTTGATTCAATGTCATATTTTTATTTGAAGCCACAACTACCGAAATATCATCTGCGAACAGAATGCTCTTATGATTCGTTACTTGTGGTAGATCATTAATATAAATAAAAAACAAAAGGGGGCCTAGTATGCTCCCCTGAGGGACGCCAACACTGTTTTTTCTAAACTCTGAGCGAAATGTGAGAGTTTCACTCTTTTTGTTCAACTTCTGTATTTCAACACATTGTGATCTATTAAACAAGTAGGACCTGAGCCAATCTAAAGCAGGGCCTCTTATAGCATTATATTCTAGTTTTGATAGAAGTAGATCATGCGACACGAAGTCGAAGGCTTTGGACATATCAAAGTATAATACTGTAGTGTACGATTTATTATTTAGACTCTGCAAAATTTCTTTGACTAAAGTTCAATATCTCCGTAACGGTAAAGTTTCGGACACCATACCATAGAATCAAATCCATCAGAAATGACCTGAATAATAACGTCCTTAAGTATTCAGTACGACTTTTCCTGTAACCCTGTATAAAAGAGTGTGGTAACAGGATCGAAGGTGGTCGGAGTTAGTCAAGTGATACACATAGTTACAAAGTTATAATGAATGTTAATTAAGTCTAATACATATTACTAAAAGTACTTATTGCTAATTCATCTATATACTAAAGTAGGGCGTGCGTCATCATACTACACCATCCCCCTTATTTTGAAAAAAAAAATGTTAATCTTACAATTTTTTTTTTTTAGACATATAATATTTTTGATTTCTCTTACAATATTAAACAATTTTAAAATATAGTTATTTCTTATATAAACTTTTTAATAATCATTACACATATTGATACATTAACAAAATAAAAAAAGAAAATATTATGTACGGTAAATTTAATACAACTTTTTAATAATAAGTTTCAAGTATAAAGTTTATTCAGGTGTGTAAGTAAGTATTACAAGTTTTAATTTACTCTGACAGGTATCAACTTTGTATCACGCAGTTCTACATCAGTTGCGTTATTTATCATTTAACAAATACAACATCAACAGGTGCATATGAAATTCTTACATTCTCTTGCTATCATACTCAATACCCATAAAAAAATACATTTACACCTAACTTACAAACCATAAGCACTCAAAATGGCGCAAAAAAGTATTTAATGCGATACCATTCCTAATCCTAAATTGATGCTGGTAGACATATTACCCTATTAAAGCCGTTAAAATCGCAACCTAGCTAAAGAACGTTAATTCGAGAATAGGTTTATTAGTTAAGAATTTTGTTAATCATTAAAAAAATATTAGTTTCATAAGAAACAAAATATAACTTTTGTCTAATTCTCCATAAAATATTCATTAAATTAGGATTAAAAAAATTAAAATATAATTTTCAGTTATAATGACAAATGAGATTGTTATTTGTTCAATGACAAAAATTAATAAGGCTTTACACATTATTTTAAATACAATTTTTTTATAAAAACGAAATTCCTACCACTCGAAACGTATAATGAATACAAAGAAATTTAGGTATGATTAATATATGTATATTTTTTAGGTGTCGTTGGTGGGTTAATCGGTAAGAAAAAACCCTTTTCTAAAATAAGGAATTTTAAAATAAAAACTGCAAGAAAAAATATTTAATAAAATATTTACTATCTTGTATTCTAAGTTCAAATTCCATAGTCCAAATACAAGAGTGGGAGTAGGTAAATATTTTGATATGCAATCAGAATATTTTTTCGGGGACTGTATTTCTTAATAACAAGTTTCGTTTAGTGATAGTCAAATTCGCTGAACGTATAAATTTCACAGCGGCCTTCCACCCCTTAGTGCGCGATCCGGCAAACTTTGTGAGTTCGCTGGATGTGCACAAGTACATTCGTTGAACCACTGTAGTTTTTTTTTACCACTGTGCTATTGGTTACTTAATTATTATATTTTGTAATTTTTTTAGGGTCTAACGGCGGCGGCAATAACAACGGTGGCACCGGTAAGTTGACTCATATATTTTTGTTTCTTTTAAGAGATCATATATGAAATTCTGAAATAATAATCGATAGGTATAGTGTAAATTGACAGACGCGGTGGTTCAGTGATCAGCGGTCCTGACTACTGATCCGAGGATGTGCGGAAAACTAATTATATTAAACTATATATGTATAGCTGGATAACCGCAGTATAAAGCTGTGTAGTGTATATAAAAGAGTCACCATGCTGGTAAAAACATCTTACCCTCTTAAAGACGTTAAAATCGCAACCAAGCTAAAGAACGTTAACTCGAGAAAAGGTTTCTGAGTTAAGAATTAAATAAATGTTAATCATTTAAAAAATATTAGTTTCTTAAGAAAAACCTATAATTTTTGTCCAGTTCTCCATAAAATACTCATTAAATTAGGATTAAAAAATTTAAAATATTATTTAGAGCTATAATGAAAAACGAGATTGTTATTTGTTCAATGTCAAAAATTATAAAGGATTTACACATTATTTTAAATACTATTTTTTTATAAAAACAAAATTCCTACCACTTGAAACGTATAATGAATACAAGGCAATTTAGGTATGATTAATATATATAAATATATTTTTTAGGTGTTGTTGGTGGGTTAACCGGTAAGTAAAAACCTTTTTCCAAATAAAGGAATTTTAAAATGAAAATTGCAAGAAAAAATATTTAATAAAATATTTATTATCTTGTATTCTAAATCCAAATTCCACAGTCCAAATACAAGAGTGCGAGTAGGTAAATATTTTGATATGCAATCAGAATATTTTTTCGGGAACTGTATTTCTTAATAACAGTTATCGTCGAGTGATCCCTTCGAGCCGTTAAATTCGCAACCTAGCTAAAGAATGTTAACTCAGGAATAAGTTATGAGTTAAAAAATAATGTTAATCATTTAAAAAATATTAGTTTCTTAAGAAAAACTATAATTTTTGTCTAGTTCTCCATTAAATACTCATTAAATTTGGATTAAAAAAATTGAAAATATTATTTTCAATTATAATGACAAATGATATTGTTAGTTGTTCAATGTCAAAAATTAATAAGGCTCTACACATTATTTTAAATACTTTTTTTTTATAAAAACCACTTGAAACGTAAAGAACGTAGGAATAAAAATCAATTTAGGTATGATTAATAAAAACATATTTTTTAGGTGTCGTTGGTGGGTTAACCGGTAAGTACAAACACTTTTCTAAAAAAAGGAATTTTAAAATAAAAATTGCAAGAAAAAATACTTATTATCTTGTATTCTAAGTCCAAATTCCATAGTCCAAGTACAAGAGTGCGAGTAGGTAAATATTTTGATATGCAATCAGAATATTTTTTCGGGAACTGTATTTCTTAATAACAGTTAGCGTCGAGTGATCGTCAAATTCTCTGAACGTATAAATTTCACAGCGGCCTTCCACCCTTTAGTGCGTGATCTGGGGAACTAAGTGAGTTCGCTGAATATTTACAAGTACATTCGTTGGTAGGTATTTTTTACCACTGTGCTAAAGATTATTTAATTATTATATTATGACGTTTTTTTAGGGTCTAACGGCGGCGGCGGCAATAACAACGGAGGCACCGGTAAGTTGTCTTTGTCTCATATACTTTTGACTTTTTTTTAAGAGATCATATATGAAATTCTAAATTAACAATTGATAGGTATAGTGTAAATTGACGGACACGGTGGTTCAGTCGTCAGGCGGTCCTGACTACTGATCCGAGGATGTGCGGAAAACTAATTATATTATACTATGTATAGCTGGATAAACGCAGTATGTAACGGACCAAACTACGTTACATATTCACAAATGCAATTATTAATAAAACTTTTACCTTTTGCTTGAAATTTTGGAGATTTTGTGATTAAAGGCTTTACATTTAGACTTCTTGTTAATAAATTTCCGAATAAAAATCTTTTATGGGTATTATTCGTTTATGGAAGTCAATTTAAGGGCTTCTTTATTTAAAATTAACTGATTTAAAACGATATCATCGAAACTTCAAAATTATTTAAGGCGAAGATGTATAAGATTGTTTACTAATTGAAATTGAATTCAATTCGGTTCAATAATGAAACTAGATGGTCTGATATCTTTAAAATATTGTTATATTTGGGTGTTTAAAGACTGAAATATTTAACAGCGTTTGATAGCGCAACATTTTATCAACATTTTAATATGTAATTCGATAGAATTTGTAAATTAAGAAAACCATGGGGAAAAGTTGGGTAAAAATAGTTCAAAAAATAAGGGTTTTGTTTTTATCAAAATGAAGCACTCCAAGAGTAGTTTACGAAAGTGTGATGAAGTCTTATTTTTTGAGTTTTGTTTTGAACATACAAATGAAGGTTTCTAGGAAAATTTCAAAATTTGAATGGGTTGCGGTCGGGGAAGTTAGTTGTTCTATGACGCCAGCCAAGACGGATGTCCCTTCCAGAAGTAATTTAATCAGTTGACCATCATCTTCGGGGGCTCCGCGCAATTTAGCTAGGGAGATCTATTTCGGGTTATAAATTGGCATGCTAGTGGTCTCTTCTTGTATGTTGATTTTTAATCAGAATGGGGTTGCGGGGTAAATTTTAAAGTGTTTTGCATAGGAATAGTTTATCTTAGTTATATAGTTATCTTAGTATAGTTTATCTATCTCACAGGGGTCTGTGATGGGCAATAACCTATTTTTAATCTTAATGAACGATTTAACCACCGCATCTGATGATGCAGAGTTTGTCATGTTTGCTGATGATGGTTGCATCATAGTCGCAGCTGACAGCTACGATCTCCTGAGACTGAAATTGACTAAAGTTATGACCCAGGTTTCCCAGTGGTTCTCAGCTAACGGTATGATTCTTAATATCGAAAAAACTAACATCATGCATTTTGGTCTAAAAGGTAGGATGTTTAATGACCTTGTAATTGAATGTAACGGGAAGGTCGTCCCGCAAGTAAACGAAGTAAAATATTTGGGAGTAACAATCGATTCTAGCATCACGTGGAGTCCACACATAGACAATCTGTGCGACCGCCTATCATCAGCATGCTTTGCATTGAGTCGCTTACGACCAAGCCTTAATCGTAGCAACTTAATGAAAGCTTACTACGGCTACTTCCATTCTCTATTAGTATACGGCATTGATCTCTGGGGTAATGCCGCAGAACGCGATAGGGCTTTTAAACTTCAAAAAAGGGCGGTCCGTATCATGTGTGGTGTGCCGTGGGACCACCATGCGAGAGAACTCTTCAAGGACAGCAACATCCTGACCTTACCGAGTCTGTACATACTACAAGTAGCTAAACTAGTGCGGCAAAACCTTGACCAGTTCTCGACGCATGCTGATACTCACGACCATAACACTAGGAGGCAGCAGGAACTCAGAACACCGCAAACAAGACTAGTTAAATCAAACAACTGTCTCCATGTAGTTGGGCCAAGAGTGTATAATAAAATTGGACAGGAGATATGTAATTCTCCCAGTTATATGTCTTTTGTAAACAAATTAAAAAGAAGTTTAATCTCACAAGCTTTCTATTCAATAAATGAATATTACGCAAAACCTGTTCATTGACCCAGGTTATTAAATGAATGCTCACTAATTACGTTAAAATTAAGTTAAGATGTATTCTGTATTCTGATGACATGTAAAATTTTATAATAATTTTATCAATAAATTCTGTATTCTGTATTCTGTATTCAAGTCAGTCAGTCAATGGGAATCCAGCCCACCCGGACACAATACAAACATCGCGTTATTGTTTACTACATAGAAATTTGACACTTCTTCATGTCTGTACACGTGATTATGTGTGTGTGAGTCTCTAGGGCTGCTTAAGCAAAGGCTTCTTAGTCACACCGCCTTGCTGAAGGTAACACTTCTTTTTGTTACGTTAACGTTAATAAATTGATATTTCCGAAAATGGAAATGGAAAATAGAATATTTAACGACAGATATGAACTTTAACGACAGATTTTTACAATAGACACTAATAATGCAGTGAACACTGTGACAAGGTTGTATAGCCGAAGAAGCCATTGCTTCTCTCCTTATGAAAATAAAATTGTCTTTGGTTTGCCAATCTTTTGACAACCTGAAAACAACCCGTCACTTAGAAGTCACACGGGGAGGGGGTGAGGTAGACTTCAGACACCCGCAAGGAGTGTCCATACAGTATAATATCCTTATACTTGTAACACCCAACCCTACCTAAACCTAAATAGAAGTACCTAAATGAATCAGTACGTATTACTTTAAGTATTCTTTAAATATATGGCCAATAATCGCTAGTAGACAGAACCCTAAGCTGTGATCGTCAATAAAGCAACCCTAATTCTTTTAGAGTGATTTTAGACTATAGAAGCTACTGAAAGAATATTCCTAAACTATCTAATCCTAGAAGCCAAATGAGGATTCAAATAAACTAAATCACTGCAGTATTGGGCCCCTCCCCAAAGGGAGAGGGAAAGTTGCCCCCTTAGCTTTCTATAATGTTTGACTAATTAAAAGTCTCGCATTATTTTCGTTGTATTAATTCAGCCAAAACGTGCAAAGGTTATTTAAGTAGAGACATGTGCTCTGGACAAATGATTAAGTTGGTTATTAGGGAAAGTCAAGTGGGAAAGGCACATATATTGTTTTGAAGTCCGAGGTTTCAACCTCGTAACTTTCAGTTGCACTTACTGAAGTAAGTGGACTGCAAAGTTAGGACTATTTGAGTATGATATCTTCTTCAAAAGGGTTACTTGAAGGAGTAAATTTCGTATCAGAGAGAAGGAATTTACTTCTTTTGGAAGGTATTAATTGGTCTGGGTTCTGGGGTGTCCTCCTTTTGGCCTTTTACTAATATTTCCTTGTTATGGAAGCTTGGGTGCTTTTATATATTATTGCTTTTATTTATCCCCATTTTATTGTTTTGACTTCAAAATGGAAACATCTTTGCTTATTTGGATACAAACCCTCTATACGCAGTATGTGTGGCAACTATATTTTATTCTAGAGATCGTCAGCTGCGACTATGATGCAACCATCATCAGCAAACATGACAAACTCTGCATCATCAGATGCGGTGGTTAAATCGTTCATTAAGATTAAAAATAGGTTATTGCCCATCACAGACCCCTGTGAGACAGCATAGTCACCTAGTTCCAGGAGCTCGGATCTGACTCCTTTTACAAATGTGAGCTGCATTCGGTTACTTAAGAAGGAGGTTATTAGTTGGAGAGTACTTCCGGTCACGCCATAGTGTTCTAGCTTGGCTAGTAGTAGGGAATGACTTACCATCTCGAAGGCACGCGACAGGTCACAGAATATAGCTTGTAGACATGGATGTTTGCCCTGATGCCGGGGACGATGGATGAAACTTTTAATGCAAGATTGTTAATCGGTATTTTGACGCAAGATTCTTGACCGTTATTATATTTATATGTTATTTCTCAAGATAATTAGAAAAAAAAATCCCAACTGGTATTTTAAAAGCTGTGTAGTGTTATAATAGAGTCACCATGCTGGTAAAGACATCTTACCCTATTAAAGCCGTTAAAATCGAAACCTAGCTAAAGAACGTTAACTCGAGAATAGGTTTATCAGTTAAGAACTATGTTAATCATTTAAAAAATATTTTTTTTTAAGAAAAACTATAAGTTTTGTCTAGTTTTCCATAAAAGAATCATTTAATTGAATTTAAAAAATTTTATATAATATTTTCGGTTACAATGACAAATAAGATTGTTAGTTGTTCAAAGTCAAAAATTAATAAGGATTTACACATTATTCTAAATACATTTTTTTTATAAAAACCAAATTCCTACCACTCGAAACGTATAATAAATACAAGGCAATTTAGGTATGATTAATATAATATTAATTTTTTTAGGTGTCGTTGGTGGGTTGACCGGTAAGTAAAAACCCTTTTCTAAAAAAAGGAATTTTAAAATAAAAATTGCAAGAAAAAATATTTATTATCTTGTATTCTAAGTCCAAATTCCATAGTTCAAATACAAGAGTGCGAGTAGGTAAATATTTTGATATGCAATCAGAATATTTTTTCGGGAACTATATTTCTTACTAACAGTTATTGTCGAGTGATCGTCAAATTCGCTGAACGTATAAATTTCACAGCGGCCTTCCACCCCTTAGAGCGCGATCCGGCAAACTAAGTGAGTTCGCTGGATGTGCACAAGTACATTCGTTGAACCACTGTAGGTTTTTTACCATTGTGCTAATGGTTACTTAATTATTATATTATGTCGTTTTTTTAGGGTCTCATGGTAGCGGCAATAACAAAGGAGGCGCCGGTAAGTTGACTCATACATTTTCGGATATTTTTAAGAGACCAGAGACCAATCGATAGGTATAGTGTAAATTGACGGACACGATGGTTCAGTGATCAGGTGATCCTGACTACTGATCCGAGGATGTGCGCAAAACTAATTATATTATAGTATGTATAGCTGGATAAACGCAGTATAAGGATATTATACTGTATGGACACTCCTTGCGGGTCTCTGAAGTCTACCTCACCCCCTCCCCGTGTGACTTCTAAGTGACGGGTTGTCTTCAGGTTGTCAAAGGATTGGCAAACCAAAGACAATTTCATTTTCATAAGGAGAGAAGCAATGGCTTCTTCGGCTATACAACCTTGTCTCGTATGTACAGTGTTCACTTCATCATAAATGTCTATTGTAAAAATCTGTCGTTTAAGATCATATCTGTCGTTAAATATTCCATTTTCCATTTCCATTTTCGGAAATATTAATTTAGTAATGTTAACATAACAATAATAAGTGTTACCTTCAGCAAGGCGGTATGACCAAGAAGCCTTTGCTTGACTCACACACAAATTATCACGTGTACAGATATGAAGAAGTGTCAAATTTATAAGTAGTAAACAATAACGCGATGTTTGTATTAAGTGTCCGGGTGGGCTGGATTCCCATTGACTGACTGACTTATTTACATGGATGTTTGCCTTGATGCCGGGGGCGACGGGTGAAACTTTGAATGCAAGATCATTAATCGGTAGTCTGGCGCAAGATTCTTGACCGTTATTTTATTTATATGTTATTTCTCGAGATAATAAGAAAAAAAATCCCAACTGGTATTTTAAAAGCTGTGTAGTGTTATAATAGAGTCACCATGCTGGTAAAGACATCTTACCCTCTTAAAGCCGTTAAAATCGCAACCTAGCTAAAGAACGTTAACTCGAGACTAGGTTTATGAGTTAAGAACTATGTTAATCATTTAAAAAATATTATTTTTTTAAGAAAAACTATAAGTTTTGTCTAGTTTTCCATAAAATAATCATTAAATTGAATTTAAAAAATTTTATATAATATTTTCGGTTACAATGACAAATAAGATTGTTAGTTGTTCAAAGTCAAAAATTAATAAGGATTTACACATTATTCTAAATACATTTTTTTTATAAAAACCAAATTCCTACCACTCGAAACGTATAATAAATACAAGGCAATTTAGGTATGATTAATATATATATATATTTTTAGGTGTCGTTGGTGGGTTGACCGGTAAGTAAAAACCCTTTTCTAAAAAAAGGAATTTTAAAATAAAAATTGCGAGAAAAAATATTTATTATCTTGTATTCTAAGTCCAAATTCCATAGCCCAAATACAAGAGTGCGAGTAGGTAAATATTTTGATATGCAATCAGAATATTTTTTCGGGAACTATATTTCTTACTAACAGTTATTGTCGAGTGATCGTCAAATTCGCTGAACGTATAAATTTCACAGCGGCATTCCACCCCTTAGAGCGCGATCCGGCAAACTAAGTGAGTTCGCTGGATGTGCACAAGTACATTCGTTGAACCACTGTAGGTTTTTTACCATTGTGCTAATGGTTACTTAATTATTATATTATGTCGTTTTTTTAGGGTCTCACGGTAGCGGCAATAACAAAGGAGGCGCCGGTAAGTTGACTCATACATTTTCGGATATTTTTAAGAGACCAGAGACCAATCGATAGGTATTGTGTAAATTGACGGACACGATGGTTCAGTGATCAGGTGATCCTGACTACTGATCCGAGGATGTGCGGAAAACGAATTATATTATACTATGTATAGCTGAATAAACGCAGTATAAGGTTATTATAGTGTATGGATACTCATTGCGGGTCTCCCCGTGTGACTTCTAAGTGACGGGTTGTCTTCAGGTTGTCAAAAGACTGGCAAACTAAAGACAATTATATTTTCATAAGGAGAGAAACAATGGCTTCTTTGGCTATACAACCTTGTCTCGTGTGTACAGTATTCACTTCATTATAAATGTCTATTGTAAAAATCTGTTGTTAAAGTTCATATCTGTCGTTAAATATTCCATTTTCCATTTCCATTTTCGGAAAGATCAATTTAGTAACGTTAACATAACAAAAAGAAGTGTTACCTTCAGCAAGGCGTATGACCAAGAAGCCTTTGCTTAAGCAGCCCCAGAGACACACAAACACATAATCACGTGTACAGACATGAAGAAGTGTCAAATTTCTATGTAGTAAACAATAACGCGATGTTTGTATTAAGTGTCCGGGTGGGCTGGATTCCCATTGACTGACTGACTTATTGACATGGATGTTTGCCCTGATGCCGGGGACGGCGGATGAAACATTTAATGCAAGATCGTTAATCGGTACTTTGGTGCAAGATTCTTGACCGTTATTTTATTTATATGTTATTTGTCGAGATAATTAGAACAATTTTTCTCAATTGTTTTTTTTAAAGCTGTGTAGTGTATATAAAAGAGTCACCATGCTGGTGAGGACATCTTTCCCTTTTAAAGCCGTAACCGCAACCTAGCTAAAGAATGTTAAATCGAGAATAGGTTTATGAGTTAAGGATTATGTTAATCATTACAAAAATATTAGTTTCTTAAGAAGAACTATAATTTTTGTCTAGTTCTCCATAAAATACTCTAGGATTAAAAAATTTAAATATTATTTTCAGTTATAATGACAAATGAGATTGTTATCTGTTCAATGTCAAAAATTAATAAGAATTTACAGATTTTTTTAATACAATTTTTTTATAAAAACAAAATTCCTACCACTCAAAACGTATAATGAATACAAGGCAATTTAGGTATGATTAATATATAAATATTTATATTTTTTAGGTGTTGTTAGTGGGTTAACCGGTAAGTAAACCCTTTTCCAAAAAAAGGAATTTTAAAATAAATATTGCAAGAAAAAATATTTAAAATAATATTTATTATCTTGACAGTATTCTTAGTCCAAATTCCATAGTCCAAATACAAGAGTGCGAGTTAGTAAATATTTTGATATGCAATCAAAATATTTTTTCGGGAACTGTATTTCTTAATAACAGTTATCGTCGAGTGATCCCTTCAAGCCGTTAAATTCGCAACCTAGCCAAAGAACATTAACTCTGGAATAGGTTATGTGTTAAGAATAATGTTAATCATTTAAAAAATATTAGTTTCTTCAGAAAAACTATAATTTTTGTCTAGTTCTCCATAAAATACTCATTAAATTGGGATTAAAAAATTGAAAATATTATTTTCAGTTATAATGACAAATTAGATTGTTATTTGTTCTAATTTGTGTAATTGTGTATTAATAATATTATTATAAATAGTTTATATACTAGCAGCTATAACAGCTGATGCGTGTAGTTCACTGCACTTATGTAGTTTCTATCAAATGTTTGTCCAATTTATTTTTAATATTTACGGATGGAGCACTTATGACTGTCTGTGGTAGTTTGTTCCACTGATTTACTACGCGGAGTGGCAAGAAGTGGCGGCGTGGGTTGCTTGTACTTATCGGACGCCATAGTTTCAGCGAATACCCTCTCAGTTTCACATTTTTGCATTTGTTTAATGTCAAAAATTAATAAGGCTTTACACATTATTTTAAATATATTTTTTTATAAAATAAAAATCCTACCACTTGAAACGTATAATGAATAGAAGGTAATTAAGGTATGATTAATATATACATATTTTTTAGGTGCCGTTGGTGGGTTAATCGGTAAGTAAAAACCCTTTTCTAAAAAAAGGATTTTTATAATAAAAATTGCAAGAAAAAATATATAAAAAATATATATATTATCTTGTATTCTAAGTCCAAATTCCATAGTCCAAATACAAGAGTGCGAGTAAGTAAATATTTTGATATGCAATCAGAATATGTTTTCGGGAACTGTATTTCTTAGTAACAGTTATCGTCGATTGACCGTCAAATTCACTGAACGTATAAATTTCACAGCGGCCTTCCAACCCTTAGTGCGCGATCCGGTAAACTAAGTGAGATCGCTGGATGTGCACAAGTACATTCGTTGAAGCACTGTAGGTTTTTTTACCACTTTGCTTATTGTTACTTAATTATTATATTATGTCGTTTTTTTAGGGTCTCACGGCGGCGGCAATAACAACGGAGGCGCCGGTAAGTTGACTCACACATTTTCGGATATTTTTAAGAGACCAGAGACCAATCGATAGGTATAGTGTAAATTGACGGACACGATGGTTTCAATGTTTAGGCGATCCTGACTACTGATCCGAGGATGTGCGGAAAACTAATTATATTATACTATGTATAGCTGAATAAACGCAGTATAAGGTTATTATACTGTATGGACACTCCTTGCGGGTCTCTGAAGTCTACCTCACCCCCTCCCCGTGTGACTTCTAAGTGATGGTTGTCAAAAGATTGGCAAACTAAAGACAATTTTATTTTCATAAGGAGAGAAGCAATGGCTTCTTTGGCTATACAAACTTGTCTCGTGTGTACAGTATTCACTTCATTATAAATGTCTATTGTAAAAATCTGTTGTTAAAGTTCATATCTGTCGTTAAATATTCCATTTTCCATTTCCATTTTCGGAAAGATCAATTTAGTAACGTTAACATAACAAAAAGAAGTGTTACCTTCAGCAAGGCGTAAGTCCAAAAAGCCTTTGCTTAAGCAGCCCCAGAGACACACAAACACATAATCACGTGTACAAACATGAAGAAGTGTCAAATTTTTATGTAGTAAACAATAACGCGATGTCAAAGTCAAAGTCAAGTCAAAGTCAAAATATTTTTTATTTAAGTAGATGCTGTACGCATACTTTTAAATCGTCTTTTTTTCTACCTAGTACAAAGTTCCTACCACGCGGAACTTGTACACTCAACGTTTCGGGAAGTGTTAGCGGAGCAAGAAGAAACGTCGAGCCCAAAAGAAACTCGCCCCAACACATTTTTTGAAATAAATACTTTATATCTATTACAATTGATGTCATTACTAAAGCTATGAGCTGGAAGATCTATACATGTCCATACATCAATATCATTAACATAGTCATGGGTTTTATAATATCCTCTTGAACACAGGCATTTCTTTACATAAGTCTTAAACTTATTTTCGGATAAACTAATTACATTTTCAGGTATTTTATTGTAGAATTTTATACACTGTCCCATGAACGACTTCTTTACCTTACTCAGTCTCGAATAAGCAACTTCGATATTATTTCTATTTCTAAGATTAAAATTATGCCTGTCACTGTTTTTTGGAAATAAATCTAAATTCTTACGAACATACATGATGTTTTCATATATGAATTGACTGGCAACAGTTAAAATATTTATTTCTTTAAACTTGTTCCTCAATGACTCTCGAGATCGCATCTGATAGATAGCGTGAATGGCTCTTTTTTGCAGTATAAAAATAGTTTCTATGTCAGCCGCATGTCCCCAAATTAAGATGCCGTAAGACATTATACTATGAAAATAGCTAAAATACACTAGTCTTGCAGTATCTACATCTGTTAGTTGCCTTAATTTCTTGACGGCGTAGGCAGCTGAACTAAGCTTTCCTGCTAAGGTTTCTATATGTGGTCCCCATTGTAAAGAAGCATCTAAAGTAATACCAAGAAAAACAGTGCTATTTACGAACTCTAAAATATTACTATCTAATATTACATTATCGTGAGTTTGCTTGACATTTGGTAATCTGAATTTTATTACTTTTGTCTTTGTGACATTTAATAGCAAGTTATTAACAGTAAACCATTTATGTATCTCTGAAAGTGTGTTGTTTACTTCCTCAATTTTGCTGTCTTTCCTGTCTACCTTAAAAATAAGAGATGTGTCATCTGCAAACAACACAATATTTGAGAGACGTTGCACCATAAATGGTAAGTCATTTATATAAACAAGGAAGAGAAAGGGGCCTAAAATAGATCCCTGGGGAACGCCTATTTTTACTGTAGAGCCGAGAGAATTTGTGCCATTTACTTGGACTGTTTGTAACCTATTGTTAAGGTAAGAATTGAGAAGACTGAGAGCCCTATCTTCCACACCGTAATGCTTTAGTTTAAGAAGTAAAGTTTGATGTTCCACACAATCAAATGTTTTAGATAAATCACAAAACACTCCTATTGCATCTTGTGATTTCTCAAAAGCATCATAGATGTTTCGTATAAGTGCTACTCCTGCATCGGTAGTTGATCGACCTTTCGTGAAGCCAAATTGTTGGTTATGCAGAAGTTTGTTTAAAGTGAAGTGTTGTAAGCATTTGGTTGAGCATAATTTTTTCGAAGACTTTACTAAGGACGGGTAATACAGAAACAGGTCTGTAATTTCCCGCATCAGTTTTGGAACCTGATTTATAAAGAGGTATAATTTTACTACACTTCATGAGATCTGGAAAGTCACCACTTTCTATACTAATATTGAAAATGATGTTTGTATTAAGTGTCCGGGTGGGCTGGATTCCCATTGACTGACTGACTTATTGACATGGATGTTTGCCTTGATGCCGGGGACGACGGGTGAAACTTTGAATGCAAGATCATTAATCGGTAGTCTGGCGCAAGATTCTTGACCGTTATTTTATTTAGGTATATGTTATTTCTTGAGATAATTAGAAAAAAAAATCTCAACTGGTATTGTAAAAGCTGTGTAGTGTTATAATAGAGTTACCATGCTGGTAAAGACATCTTACAATATTAAAGCCGTTAAAATCGCAACCTAGCTAAAGAACGTTAACTCGAGAATAGGTTTATGAGTTAAGAACTATGTTAATCATTTTAAATTTTTGTCAAGTTTTCCATAAAATAATCATTAAATTGTAATTAAAAATTTATTATATATTTTTTTTAAGAATTCTAAAAATTTTATTTATAAAAAGTATAAAAAGTTACATGTCAAAAAACAAAATCCACCAAAAGGCTTCGTTATTCAAATAGCCCACCCCTAGACGTTCCCGATGGAAAGGTGCCCATTATGCTTGCAGCATTTCCACGCTGAATAGCAATGGACAACCTTTGCATCAGGAAAGCCCCGGAGCGGGGGTCACCCCCTCTTTGCCTGATGCGACGGCCGATTTCACGGACGAAATCTATCGCCTCCGATCCCCAGCATCCCGTGGTCTCCACAGCAAATGGTACGAAAAAATATGTCTCCTCCAAGGGCGCATACTTCTCGTGTTTTTGTTTCGCTGCACCTTCGGCAGCAGAGCAGGCGGTTCTTATCGTGCGCTTCAGGTGGCTCGGGGCGAAGGTACTGACGCACGTGGCATTTATTATATTATTTTCGGTTATAATGACAAATAATATTGTTAGTTGTTCAAAGTCAAAAATTAATAAGGCTTTACACATTATTTTAAAATAAAAAAAAAATAAAAAACAAAACTCCTTCCACTCGAAACGTATAATAGAATACAAGGAAATTTAGGTATGATTAATATATATATATTTTTAAGGTGTCGTTGGTGGGTTGACCGGTAAGTAAAAACCCTTTTCTAAAAAAGGAATTTTAAAATAAAAATTGCAAGAAAACATATTTAAAAAAATATTTATTATCTTGTATTGTAAGTCCAAATTCCATAGTCCAAATACAAGAGTGCGAGTAGGTAAATATTTTGATATGCAATCAGAATATTTTTTCGGGAACTGTATTTCTTACTAACAGTTATTGTCGAGAGATCGTCAAATTCGATCAGCGGCCTTCCACCCCTTAGTGCGCGATCCGGCAAACTAAGTGAGTTCGCTGGATGTGCACAAGTACATTCGTTGAACCACTGTAGGTTTTTTACCACTGTGCTAATGGTTACTTAATTATTATATTATGTCGTTTTTTTAGGGTCTCACGGCGGCGGCAATAACAACGGAGGCGCCGGTAAGTTGACTCATACATTTTCGGATATTTTTAAGAGACCAGAGACCAATCGATAGGTATAGTGTAAATTGACGGACACGATGGTTCAGTTATCAGGCGATCCTGACTACTGATCCGAGGATGTGCGGAAAACTAATTATATTATTCTATGTATAGCTGAATAAACGCAGTATACTGGACTGACTGACCCCTGTATGTTCAGTGAACTGACCTGTTCAACTAAACTAGTGGGAACAAAGGAAATTTGGAATAAAAAATTTAAAATAATATTTTCAGTTATAGTGGCAAATGAGATTGTTTTATTTTATTCAATGACAAAATTTAAGAAAGCTTTACATTTTATTTTAAATACATTTTTTTTATGTAAAACTAAATTCCTACCACTCGGAACGTATTTTTAAATACATGTTGATTAGGCTATGATAATTATATACCTATATATTTTTTACGTGTCCTTGGTGGGGTCCTCGGTAAGTAAAAATCCTTTTGTAAAAAAAGGATTATGAAAAGAAAAATCGCAATATTTTTTTGACCTACCAACCCACCCAAGCGTTGGTAGGCATCTCGCACATGAAATTTCTTGCACACCTGCGAGTTTGGACAATAAAGAAATGGTATGGGTCTTATCGTACACCTATGTGTGCGACTTGTATACTCTTCAGTATTAATTGGTAGTGGTCGACTGACCGCACATATTAAATCAAGTTTTTAAGGCCAACAATGAGTGCATAGATTTCGTAGTTAGAAGGTAAGTAGAAAATAAGATAGATAAGAATTAAATATGTATGTACATATACACGGTGTAACAAAATTGGTGTAGGATCCGTTAACTGGGGATTCTACTCATCGTACTGAACAACTTTTGTTCTACGACTTTGCTCAATTAACAAAAAAAATTATGGACTCTCCATACAAAAATGGCAAAACAGATGATCCATTTGTATGAAATGTTCTATTTTTTTTTGTGATTTTAGCAAAGTCGTAGAACAACAGTTTTTCAGTATGATGAGTAGAATCCTCAGTTAACAGGTCCGACACCAATTTTGTTACATCCTGTATAGCTGGATTACCACTGGATGACTCGTTGACATGGTTGTTTGCCCTGTTGACGGAGACGGTGAATGAAACTTTTGATGCAAGATCGTTAATCGGTCATTTCGTGCAACATACTTTAGCGCTTTTTTATTATAATTTATTTCTCGAGATATTAGAACTATTTTGCTTAGTATTTTAAAAGTTGTGTAGTGTATAGAATAGAGTCACCAAGTAAGTAAAGACATACCCTCTTCTAACCATTAAAATCGTAACCTAACTAAAGAACGTTATCTCAAAAATAGGTTTTAAAGTTTAGAATTATGTTAATTGTTTAAAATACTTTCTTAAGAAATACATTTTTTTTGTGTAACTCTCCATACATTTTGTTACTCATCAAATTGCGAATAAAAATATTAAAATACTATTTTCAGTTATAATGATAAATGAAATTGTTATTTTTTTCAATGTCAATATTTAAATAGGCTTTTCACTATATTTTAAATACTATTTTCTTTCTATGTAACACTCTGAACTTATTATAGAATACAAGACAATAGAATATAGACGAAAGGTTGCGGGAAGCCGCTGGATGTTGGCAGCACAAGACCGTTCGGTGTGAAAATCCTTGGGGGAGGCATTTGTCTCGCAGTGGACGTCCTTCGGCTGATGATAATGATGATGATCCACTGTAGGTTATTGAACCACTGTAGGTTATTGTACCACTGTGCTTATGGTTACTTTATTATTACGAGTATATGTCTTTTTTTAGGGTCTTCCGACGGCGATAATGACAACGGAGATGCCGGTAAGTTGACTCATAAATTTTCTAATTTTTCATCCAAATCCGTTCAGTAGTTTCGGCGTAAAAGTGGAACAAACAAACAAACGAACAAACAAACATACATAGTTTCGCATTTATTATATTAGTGATGATGGCGATGAGATGAGATATAGCTGGATTACCACTGACAGACTGACTCCCGTATGTTCAGTGAACTGACCTGTTCAACTAAACTAGTGGGAACAAAGGAAATTTGGAATAAAAAAATTAAAATAATATTTTCAGTTAAAATGACAAATGAGATTGTTTTATTTTATTCAATGACAAAATTTAAGGAAGCCTTACATTTTATTTTTAATACAGTTTTTTTATGTTAAACTAAATTCCTACCACTCGGAACGTATTTTTGAATACAAGGTGATTGGGCTATGATTATTATATACCTACATATTTTTAGGTGTCCTTGCGACTTCGTCCGCGTGGACTTCAGAATTGTGTCCGGAAAGAGAGAAAATGTTAAGATAGCGCCATCTAGTGACGAAGTGGAAATTTAAAATTTTTAAGCATTCCCACGGGAACCCTTAAGTTTTTCGGGATAAAAAGTATCCTCTGTATTAGCCGAGTGCTTTGTCTATCTACCTACTAAATTTCATCCAAATCCGCTCAGTAGTTTCGGCGTGAAAGCGGAACAAACAAACAAACTGACAAACAAACAAACATCCATACTTTCGCATTTATAATATTAGTGAGATGAGATGAGATGATGATGATGAGATGAGATATAGCTGGACTACCACTGACAGTCTGACTACCGTATGTTCAGTGAACTCACCTGTTCAACTAAACTAGTGGGAACAAAGGAAATTTGGAATAAAAAAAATAAAATTATATTTTCAGTTATAAAGAGAAATGAGATTGTTTTATTTTATTTAATGACAAAATTTAAGAAAGCTTTACATTTTATTTTAAATATTTTTTTTTATGTAAAACTAAATTCCTACCACTCGGAACGTATTTTTGAATACAAGGTGATTGGGCTTTGATTATTATATACCTATATATTTTTAGGTGTCCTTGGTGGGGTCCTCGGTAAGTAAAAATCCTTTTGTAAAAAAAGGATTATGAAAATAAAAATCGCAATATTTTTTTGTCCTACCAACCCACCCAAGTGTTGGTAGGCATCTCGCACATGAAATTTCTTGCACACCTGCGAGTTTGGACAATAAAGAAATGGTATGGGTCTTATCGCACACCTATGTGTGCGACTTGTCCTCTTCAGTATTTGGTAATGGTCGACTGACCGCACATATTAAATCAAGTTTTAAGGCCAAAAATGAGTGCATAGATTTCGTAGTTAGAAGGTAAGTATAAAATTAGAGAGACAAGAATTAAATATGTATGTATGTACATATACAGAGTGTAACAAAATTGGTGTAGGACCCGTTAACTGGAGATTCTACTCATCGTACTGAACAACTTTTGTTCTACGACTTTGCTCAATTCGCAAAAAAATTTTTGGACTCTCCATACAAAAATGGCAAAACAGATGATCCATTTGAATGAAATGTCCAATATTTTTTTGTGATTTGAACAAAGTCGTAGATCAACAGTTTTTCAGTATGATGAGTAGAATCCCCAGTTAACAGGTCCTACACCAATGTTGTTACACCCTGTATAGCTGGATTACCACTGGCTGACTCGTTGACATGGTTGTTTGCCCTGATGCTGGGGACGGTGATTGAAACTTTTGATGCAAGATCGTTAATCGGTCGTTTCGTGCAACATACATTACCGCTTTTTATTATTAGTTATTTCTCGAGATAATTAGAACAATTTTCCTTAGTATTTTAAAAGTTGTGTAGTGTACAGAATAGAGTCACCAAGTAAGTAAAGACATACCCTCTTCTAACCGTTGAAATCGTAACCTAACTAAAGAACGTTATATCAAAAACAGGTTTTCAAGTTTATAATTATGTTAATTGTTTAAAAATAATACTTTCTTAAGAAATACATTTTTTTTAACTAATTCTCCATACATTTTATTACTCATCAAATTGGGAATAAAAAAATTAAAATACTATTTTCAGTTATAATGACAAATGAAATTGATATTTTTTTCAATGTCAATATTTAAGTAGGCTTTTCACTTTATTTTAAATACTTACTTTTCTTTCTATGTAACACTCGGAACTTATTATAGAATACAAGACGATAGAATATAGACGCAAAGTTGCGGGAAGCCACTGGATGTTGGCAGCGCAAGACCGGTCGGTGTGAAAATCCTTGGGGAGGCATTTTTCTAGCAGTGGACGTCCTTCGGCTGATGATAATGATGATGATCCCGCCGTTGCTCTGCACAAGTGCATTCGTTGAACCACTGTAGGTGTACCTACAATACAATTGGTACAATAGTACCACTGTGCTAATGGTTACTTTATTAGTATGTCTTTTTTTAGGGTCTTCCGATGGCGATAATTACAACGGAGATGCCGGTAAGTTGACTCATAAATTTTATAATTTTCCATACCCAGTTTCATCCAAATCCGTTTTTGTTGGTCCGTTGGGAACAAAGAAAATTTGGAATAAAAAAATTAAAATAATATTTTCAGTTAAAATGACAAATGAGATTGTTTTATTTTATTCAATGACAAAATTTAAGGAAGCGTTACATTTTATTTTCAAAACATTTTTTTATGTAAAAGTAAATTCCTACCACTCGGAACGTATTTTTGAATACAAGGTGATTGGGCTATGATTATTATATACCTATATATTTTTAGGTGTCCTTAGTGGGGTCCTCGGTAAGTAAAAATCCTTTTGTAAGAAAAGGATTATGAAAATAAAAATCGCAATTTTTTTTTTGCCTACCAACCCAAATCAAAACCCGAAATACGGAAAAATTGTCGCTGAATAATATGAAACAAGAAAATATTATATAGTGATATTCAAAGAATAGCCGTGGTCGTATGCCACTTTACCCTAAGGGTAGTTTATACCATACAACAATATACTTTGTAGTTTTACAGTATAATGCTAGTTACCGATCCTTAGGGCACGGTGGCATACGACCACGGCTGTCTTTTGAACTGAACTTCTATATTATATTTTCTTGTTTCATATTTTTCAGGGAGAGATTTTTCCTTAGTCGGGTTTTAGTTTTTAACTTTTATTATTATTGTTTTATTTTAATTTAGGGTCTAATAGTGGCGGCAATAACAAGGGAGGGGCCGGTAAGTTGAATCATATATTTTCCTTTTTTTTAAGACACTGTATACGAAATTCTACAAACAAATCCTATAATAATAATAAGCATCACCCGAGGTCGTCAGTGATGAGGCTGTATATTCCGCGGAAGAATAGCGGTCGTGGCCTTCTTAGTGTAAAACAAATGCACAACCGGGAAATATGCAGCCTTCAATGCTATTTTCAGGCGATAGTCGATAGTGATTTGCATAGAGTGGTCATAGCATGTGATAAAGGACTAACCCCTCTTTCCATGGCCCAAGAGAACTGGCAAGCGCCGGCTGTGCTTAGCACTGTTGAGCGGGCTCTCTACAGTTCCTTCGTAGATCAGAAGGCTTCCGTGCATTGGCTGCGCTTCGGAGACTTCTTTGCAGAGCCGAGGGTTTTGTCTGTGCAATATAAGATCAGGTTATAAAGACGAACAACTACAGGAGGTTCATAATGAAAGACGGTACCTTGGACGTATGTCGGTTGTGCCGTCAGCCAGACCCTGCGCCATATAACCTCCGGTTGTTCGATTCTTTGTAACACTGAGTATCTGCACAGACATAACCAAGTAGCCAGGATCCTTCATCAAGAGATCGCTCTAAAGTATGGCTTCATAGCTCGGCGGTTGCCATATTACAAGTACACACCGGAGTCAGTTCTCGAAAACGACCGCGCCAAGCTCTACTGGGACCGAGACATCATCACGGATTGGTCTATTGATCATAATAGACCTGATATCGTGTTGATGGATCGGGCGCAGTCAAGGGTGTTTTTGGTGGTATCACTATTCCACACGACGAAAACCTCGTGCAAGCTGATGCCGACAAGAGGTTGCGGTACCTTAGCCTGGCGCACGAGGTTACGGATGTGTGGCAAGTGCAATCCACTGAAATCATTCTTGTAGTCCTATCCGTTAATGGTTTGATCCCTGCTGACCTGGATCGTAACTTTAGGCGATTGGGACTTCGAGGCAGACCGATAATAGCGGCTATGCAAAAGGCAGTTCTCCTCGACAATGCCCGGATTGTCCGACGCTTTCTCTCCTCGTCTCACTGACCTCCAGCTGACTGTGCTTCTGCTGGAGCAGCTCCTGCCACTTCGCCTAGCGTGAACTGGTCAGAGTAGCCCAAATGTATACTTCCAAATAATAATAACAATAATATCTGGGACAAATTACACACGGTCATTTGGCCCCAAACTAGGATTTCCTGTATCTTGGGAACCAGAGACTAATATACATACACAATTACTTTTAAATACAAACATATATAGATACATATAATACACCCAGACTCAGAGCAAACAATTCTGCTCATCACAGAAAAGTTTGCCCTGTGTGGGGATCGAACCCACGACTCTCGGATCAGAGGTCAGGATCGCTAACCACTTAGCCACCGAGTCAGTCAATAATAATAACCGATAGGTATAGTGTAAACTGATGGACACTGTGGTTCAGTGATCAGCGGTCCTGACTAGGTCCTGATACTAGGTTGAGGGGAAAACTAGTTATTTTATATTATTTTATACTGTACATATACGGGGGTTAACTGTGGATTCTACTCATCGTACTGAACAACTTTTGTTCTACCACGTTGCTCAATTCGCAAAAAAAATTTTGGACTCTCCATACAAAAATGGCAAAACAGATGATCCATTTGTATGAAATGTCCCATTTTTTTTGTGATTTGAGCAAAGTCGTAGAACAAAAGTTTTTCAGTATGATGAGTAGAATCTCCAGTTAACAGGTCCTACACCAATTTTGTTACATCCTGTATAGCTGGATTACCATGGACTGGCTGACTCATTGACATGATTATTTGCCCTGTTGCCGGGGACGGTGAATGATACTTTTGATGCATGTCCGTAAATCGGTCGTTTCGAGCAAGATACTTTACCGCTTTTTTATTATAAGTTATCTTTCGAGATAATTAGAACTATTTTGCTTAGTATTTTTAAAGTTGTGTAGTGTATAGAATAGAGTCACCAAGTAAGTAAAGACAATACCCTCTTCTAGCCGTTAAAATCGTAACCTAGCTAAAGAACGTTATCTCAAAAATAGGTAGGTAAACTATAAGTTTAGAATTGTATTAATTGTTTTAAAATAATACTTTCTTAAAAAATACAATTATTTTAGTCTAACAGTCCATGCATTTTATTACTCATCAAATTGGGAATAAAAAAATTAAAATAATATTTTCACTTATAATGACAAATTAAATTGTTATTTATTCAATGTCAAAATTTAAGTAGGCTTTTCACTTTACTTTAAATACTATTTTCTTTCTATGTAACACTCGGAACTTATTATAGAATACCAGAACATAGAATATAGACGCAAAGTTGCGGGAAGCCGCTGGATGTTGGCAGCGCAAGACCGGTTGGTGTGAAAATCCTTGGGGAGGCATTTTACTAGCAGTGGACGTCCTTCGGCTGATGATGATGATGACCCCCGCCGTTGCTCTGCACAAAAAGTGCATTCGTTGAACCACTGTAGGTTATTGTACCACTGTGCTAATGATTACTTAATTAATATATTTCTTTTTTTAGGGTCTTCCGACGGCGGTAATGACAGCGGAGACTCCGGTAAGTTGACTCATAAATTTTCAAATTTTTTTAAGAGACCGTATACGAAATTCTAAAATAATAATGATAGATATAGTGTAAATTGACGGTCACGGTGGTTCAATGGTCAACGGTCTTGACTACTGATCCGAAGATGTGCGGAAAACTAGTTATATTATACTATACTAGCTTCCGCCCGCGACTTGGTCTGCGTGGAGAGAGAAAGAGAATACATCTAATGGCAAAGTGGAAATTTTGAGTTTTTAAGTATTCCTACCCTTAAGTTTATCGAGATTAAAAGTATCCAGTGTTATAGCTGAGTGCTTTATCTCTCTACATATCAAATTATTTCCAATTCCGTTCAGTAGTTTCGGTGTAAAAGTGGAACAAGCAAACATCCATTCTTTCACATTTTTAATATTAGTGAGATGAGATGAGATATAGCTGGATTACCACTGACTGACTGACTCACTGACATGGTTGTTTGCCCTGATGCCGGGGATGGCGGATGAAACTTTGATGCAAGATCGTTAATCGGTCGTTATGTGCAAGATACTAGACCGCTTTTTCTCTAGATAATTAGAACTATTTTCCTTAGTATTTTAAAAGCTGTCTAATGTATAGAATAGATTAACCAAGTTGGTAAAGATATCTTACCCACTTATAGCCGAAATATCCTAACCTAGCTAAAGAACGTTATCTTGAGAATAGGTTTATGAGTTAAGAATTACGTTACTTGTTTAAAAAGTACAAATTTCTTAAGAAAAACAATTATTTTTGTCTAATTCTCCATAAAATACTCGTCTAACTTTGAATATAAATTTTACAATAATATTTTCTGTTCATAATTAATGAGTTTGATATTATTGTTTCCCTACGTGATCGAATCAGAAATGAGGAGATACGTAGGAGAACTATAGTTACCGACATAGCTTTTAGAATCGCTAGACTTAAGTGGCAGTGTGCAGGGCACATAGCTCGTAGAACAGATGGCCGTTAGGGCAGTAAAGTTCTCGAATGGCGACCGCGCACCGGAAGGCGCAATGTAAGCAGGACTCCGACTCGGTGGACCGACGACCTGGTAAAGGTTGCAGGAAGCCGCTGGATGCGAGCCGCACAGGACCGGTCGATGTGGAAATCCTTGGGGGAGGCCTTTGTCCAGCAGTGGAAGTCTTTCGGCTGATAAATAGATAGATTGTTATTTGTTCAACGTTTAAATGTAAGTAGGCTTTACATTATATTTTAAATACTATTTTCTTTCTATGTAACACTCGGAATTTATTATAGAATACAAAGCTTCGAGAAAGTTTTTAAGGATTTAAAAATTCGATTGAAAATAAAGCATTATGAAAATAAAAATCGCAATAAACTATATTTTAAAACAAATATCCAAAATTCCGTGGTTCTCTCTTCCCGTGGGTGTCGTAAAAGGCGACTAAGGGATCCATAAACCGGAGGATGGGCAGCAGCGTCTTTCCCGCGTACCATCTTGGCTCACGCCACACTGCGATCGCCAACCCGCATGCCAAGCGTGGCGATTATGGCAACTACCCCCCAAATATGATTAGGAACCCGAAACAACGGCCCCTAGTCCCCGGCAGCCCCGCTATACCTGACTCCGGTAGCGGTCACGGTAACGGCGGGGCATGGGGTGCGAAGAATCTCCGGCAGAGGCCAGGCTACCAAAAACAAAAACCTTTGGCCCTGGCAACCTATAACACGCGCACACTGCGAACGGACGAAAGACTCGCTGAACTGGAGGAGGAATTGAGCAGGTTACGATGGGATATTGTGGGATTATGTGAAGTCCGAAGAGAGGGTGAGGACACCATGATCCTTAAGTCCGGAAACCTGCTCTATTTCCGGGAGGGCGACCAACTGTCCCAGGGTGGTGTCGGGTTTATTGTCCACAAGTCCCTAGTCAACAACCTGGTCCAGGTCGAGAGTGTTTCGACGAGGGTAGCGACCTTATACTCAGAATCACCAAACGGTATTCGCTGAAGGTCATACAGGTATATGCGCCGACCGCGGAACACCCCGACGAAGAGGTGGAGGCTATGTATGAGGATATCTTCAGAGCCATACATAGCTCCAGGACCCATTTCACCGTTGTGATGGGGGACTTCAACGCGAAACTAGGCAAACGAAGGGACAACGAGCTGAGAGTGGGGAAATATGGATACGGAGAGAGGAATGCGCGGGGTCAGCTGCTGGCTGGCTTTATGGAGAAGGAGGGCCTCTTCATGATGAACTCCTTCTTCAAAAAGCCAAAACAGCGCAAGTGGACATGGCTGCATCCCAGTGGCGTAGTAAAAAATGAGATTGACTTCATCTTATAGACAAAAAGGCAAATATTCAATGATGTCTCTGTGATCAACTCGCTGAAGACAGGAAGCGATCACCGAATGGTAAGAGGCACATTGAATCTAAAAACAAAGCTAGAAAGATGTCGACTGATGAAGTCCACGCTCCGACCAGCGCCTATCCAACTCCAAAACCCCGAAAGCTTTCAACTCGAGTTGCACAACCGCTTCGAATGCCTAGGAGAATGCGAAAATGTGGACAATTATAACGACAGGTTCATGGAAATTGTCCAAACGGCTGGGAATAAGGCCTTCAAAACCGGCCGTTTAAAAAGAACATCTCGTATCTCGGACCTCACCAGCAAGCTCATGGAGGAAAGACGAAGCCTGATTCTGAAATCCTCTGAAGATGCTTGTCAGTATCGGCGACTAAACAGACAGATCTCCAAGTCCTTGACCCGTGATATACGCCAATTTAATACCAACCGTATTAAAGAGGCTATCGAGCGCAATAAAGGGTCAAAAGTATTCGCAAGGGATCTGTCTGCTGGTCAAAGCCAACTGACAAAGCTGAAGACCGAGGATGGCAGAGTCGTGTCGTCCAAGCCCGAGCTGTTGGAAGAGGTTGAGAAATTCTACGGACAATTATACATGACTACACGCTTACCTGTCAGCAATCTGGCTGAAGACCCGAGAGCCAGATTGTCCCGACACTATACCGAAGATATCCCAGACGTCAGCCTGTGCGAGATTAGAATGGCTCTCAAACAGCTTAAGAACAACAAGGCACCGGGTGATGATGGAATTACGGCTGAGCTTCTGAAAGCAGGTGGAGAACCGGTACTTATAGCTCTTCAGAAGCTATTTAATTCCGTCATGCTTGAGGGACGAACGCCTACAGCATGGCACAGGAGTGTGGTGGTGCTCTTCTTCAAGAAGGGTGATAAGTCTCTGCTGAAGAATTACAGACCCATCTCACTCCTGAGCCATGTCTACAAGCTGTTTTCGAGAGTCATTACGAATCGTCTCGCACGCAGGTTTGACGACTTCCAGCCTCCCGAACAAGCCGGTTTCCGAAAAGGCTTCAGTACCATAGACCACATACATACGCTGCGGCAGATTATACAGAAGACCGAAGAGTATAATCGGCCACTATGCTTGGCGTTTGTGGACTATGAGAAAGCCTTTGATTCGATCGAGACCTGGGCTGTGTTGCAGTCTCTCCAACGGTGCCAAATTGATTATCGATACATCGAAGTGTTGAAGTGCTTGTATGAAAACGCCACCATGTCGGTCCACCTCCAGGATCAGAATTCGAAACCTATCCGGCTGCAGCGTGGGGTGAGACAGGGAGACGTTATATCTCCGAAACTGTTCACCGCTGCACTGGAAGACGTTTTCAAGCTTCTGGACTGGAGAGGACTCGGCATTAACATCAATGGCGAGTACATCACTCACCTTCGATTTGCTGACGATATCGTGATCATGGCTGAGACCTTGGAAGACCTAGGCGCAATGCTCGAAGGACTTAGTAGAGTCTCCCAACAAGTGGGTCTTAAAATGAACATGGATAAGACGAAAATCATGTCAAACATCCGTGTTACACCCACTCCTCTGAAGGTTGGAGACTCTACACTCGAAGTTGTTGACGAATATGTATACCTGGGACAAACAGTCCAGTTAGGTAGGTCCAACTTCGAGAAAGAGATCAATCGTCGAATCCAACTCGGCTGGGCAGCGTTCGGGAAGCTTCGCAATATCTTTACGTCCAAAATACCGCAGTCCCTCAAGACTAAAGTCTTTGACCAGTGTGTGTTGCCAGTGATGACATATGGATCCGAGACATGGTCGCTTACTATGGGCCTTATAAGAAGGCTCAAAGTCACCCAAAGGGCGATGGAGCGTGCTATGCTTGGTGTTTCCCTACGTGATCGAATCAGAAATGAGGAGATACGTAGGAGAACTAAAGTTACCGACATAGCTCTCAGAATCGCTGGACTTAAGTGGCAGTGGGCAGGGCACATAGCTCGTAGAACAGATGGCCGTTGGGGCAGTAAAGTTCTCGAATGGCGACCGCGCACCGGAAGGCGCAGTGTAGGCAGGCCCCCGACTCGGTGGACCGACGACCTGGTAAAGGTTGCAGGAAGCCACTGGATGCGAGCCGCACAGGACCGGTCGATGTGGAAATCCTTGGGGGAGGCCTTTGTCCAGCAGTGGACGTCTTTCGGCTGATAGATAGATGAAAATGAAAATGAAAATGAAAATATTTTATTCGAAGTAGGTAGCAGTGTACACTTTTCGAACGTCGTTCTTTTATCTACCTAATACGAGGTTCCTACCACTCGGAACTCGTATACCCACCGTTTCGGGAAGTGTTTGCGGAGTGAGAAGAAACGGCGGGCCCTAAAGAAACTCCCTCCAACACATTTTTTTTTTTTAAGTCTTATATTCTATTACATCTTAATGCTAGATCAATAAATGAATTATACAATGTCATGTCTGTAAATAAAATATACAAAAATAAGAATAAAGAAAGGATTCAAAAGAGATAAAAGTAAAAATTGTTTGTAGCTAATGACTAACAAATTCCAAAAAACCAATGACAAGAGCAGGCCAGTTCACACGGACAGCACCCGATCACGAGTATAACGCGAGAGTCAGCCATCGCTCCCCTCAACCATATTTGAGGGAAGGGAACGACCCGGCTCCCGATACGCCACCATCCGCACGAACATTTAAGCGAGCATGCACCACTCCGATCAATGGACAAAGAAAAAGGAGAAGAAAATGTCTTACCGAATCCCTTCAGTTCTTTCACAATAGAGTTTGTATCTTTATTGTCTCACAATATGTCATGAAAGTGTTGCTGTGTTGGTTGGAGAAACACTTACCGTCCAAGCATTTCTATCATCTAAGTACTCACATGTCTTATAGTAAGCTTTATTACATAGTATCTTTTTTACATAACTTTTGAATTTATTCTCTGTTAGGTTTACAATATCTTCTGGTATTTTATTATACATTCGTATGCATTGTCCCACAAACGACTTACTAACCTTACTGAGCCTAGTAGATACAAGCTGAAGCTTACTGTTATTCCTGAGATTACGAGTATGTCTGTCAGAATTCAGTGTAAAGTGATTTAAGTTTTTTCGCACATACATTATATTTTCATAAATATATTGACAGGGAAGCGTTAGAATATTGATTTCTTTAAATTTTTCTCTAAGTGAATCTCGAGATCGCATTCCGTAAATCGCGCGAACAGCCCTTTTTTGTAGTACAAAAATAGTATTTATATCAGCTGCATGCCCCCATAAAAGTATACCGTAAGACATAATACTGTGGAAATAGCTGAAATATACTAGTCTCGCCGTTTCTATATCTGTCAGGAGCCTAATTTTTTTAACAGCATAGGCAGCTGAACTAAGCCTGCCTGCTAAAGTTTCTATGTGAGGACCCCATTGAAGTTTTGAATCTACGGTTATACCTAAGAAAACTGTTTTTGGTACGAATTCTAAAACACTGCTAGCTAATGACACGTTTTGAGTTATATTTTTAACATTCGGTAAGGTGAAATTTATGCATTTAGTTTTTTTTGCATTAAGGACTAGGTTGTTCACGGTGAACCAATTGTGTACTTTACAAAGAGTGTCGTTTACTTCGTCAATCATATCAGTTTGTCTGTCAATTTTAAAAACTAAAGATGTATCATCCGCAAACAACACAATTTTAGACAGCGATTCAACCATAAAAGGTAGGTCGTTGATATAAACCAAAAACAGGAATGGTCCCAAAATAGACCCTTGAGGCACACCCATTTTAACGCGTGAGCCTGACGAATTTGTACCATTTATATGCACCTTTTGAGTTCTATTAACTAAGTATGACTCTAACAAATTCAAAGCCTTATTATTGACCCCGTAATGTTCTAGCTTTAAAAGTAAGGTTTTATGTTCGACGCAATCAAATGCTTTGGACAAATCGCAGAAGACTCCTATAGCATTTTGCGATTTTTCGAACGCATCATATATGTTTCTTATCAGTTCGACTCCTGCGTCGGTTGTCGAACGCCCTTTAGTGAAGCCAAACTGTAGATTATGAAGCACTTTATTAATATTGAAGTGGCTTAACATTTGAGTAAGAATTATTTTTTCAAAGATCTTACTAAGTACTGGCAGTACCGAGACAGGTCTGTAATTACTAGGGTTAGTTTTTTCTCCGGATTTGAATAAGGGAACAACTTTACTAAATTTCATAAGATCCGGGAATACACCACTATCTATGCATATATTAAAAAGAGAAGCAAGATAAGGGGCTATAGTATCAATAACCGACTTTAACAAATTAACAGACATGCCCCATAAATCTTCAGTGTTTTTAAGTTTAAGTGACTTAAAGGTTTTTACAACTGTATAAGGGTAAATTTTTCTAAATTGAAAACATTCTTTACACTGATCTACATTTTCAGTCAGTAAACGTTGGGCGAGTACCGGCGACGAGTCAAGGCTTTCCGTTGTTTTGATGGGAATATCAGTAAAAAAAGTTTCAAATTCTTCTGTTACATCCGGTATTTTTGATATTAAGCCGCGATCTGTTTGAAGAATGTAGTCTTCCTTACGCGGTTTTGTTTTTCCCGTTTCTTTATTGATAACGTTCCACACAGCTTTAATTTTATTTTCAGAGTTTTTAATTTTTCTTGATAGAAAGTTAGATTTTGCTGATAAACAAACTTTTTTAAATATCTTCGAATATTTTTTAACATATTCTATGAACCCGCTGTCAAAATTTATAATCTTTTGTTCATAAAGAGAAAACAATTTTTCTCTACTTTTATAAATACCAACTGTTGCCCAATCACTAAACTTAAATTTTTCATTAACGTTGACAGTTTTACTCTTAAATATTTCGTCAAATTCTTTACTAATAATTCCAAAAAAGCTGTTATAGAATTTATTAGCTTTCTCTGTGTCGAAAACTGTAAGCGGCAGTTTTTGACTTAAGACATTTTTATATTTGTTTACTCTCTGGACTGTGACGGGTCTTGTTTGAATTGTAATTTTTACTCTAGTTTTTCCAAAGGGAAAATGCACAAGCTGACCGCTGTGATCTGATTTTAAGCAATTAATAATACTGTGTTCACTATATTCACAATTTAAGAAAACGTTATCAATACATGACGCTGATGTTGACGTGACTCTAGTGGGCTCATGAAATATGAAATCTAAATTAAATGATTTAAACAAACTAAGAAATCTCGTAGATAAATTTTTCTTTTCAAGAATATCTATATTAAAATCTCCGCATACAATAACTGACTTATTACTTTTAGTCAAAATGCTCAAGACATCCTCCAAAACATTTTCAAAAACGGAAAAGTTCTCATCGCATGGAGGTCTGTACACACATAGTACAATATGTTTCTCCAACTCAACACAGGATAGTTCGGCATTTCTTTCAATCGAAAGCCCAACTACGTCTTTACGTTCTTTGGCTTTTAAGTTACTACGAACAAGTATAAGTGAGCCACCACACCGAGCGGTCTTTCGGTTGAAAGAACTGGCTAAATGGTAATTATCATAGCTGAACATCATTTGATTTTCTTTGAGCCAGTGTTCAGTGATACAAAATATGTCAACGAAATATTTATCCAAAAACATCTCTATTTCTAGTTCTTTGCCGGAAAAGCCTTGAATATTTTGATGTACTAATGACAAAGTTAGTTCTGACTTTCCCGTTGTCTTACACCTTAATTTAAATCGAGAGATCGAGAACAATCGCCAGCCGCGGCCCCGCGGGTCGTACTCGCTGGTACGCTTAGCGGCCGCGCTGTCCCCGCGGCGCCGCAGTCGGCGGTCGACTCCTCCGTCGTTAAACAAGTTATTACTGACTGAATACAGTCGGTACGGTGAATAATACTATAAGCTAATAACTTAGCTAGTTGCCGCTTTTGTCTATTAGATAGAAACATTCTATCGTATGTCAGTTTAAAGTTACGAACAAAACTGTTCGACTCAAAATACAAGATAGATCCAAAAGTCCAAAATACAAGAGTATGTACGAGTAGCTACATATTTTGATGAGCATTATTAATTTTTGAAAGTATGTTTGTTAAAGTGGTAAAATTATTTTACAGATATTTTATTTTTTATACCGCCTTACAAATTTTTGTTGTTGCTTTTTATATTAATTTTAAAGTGCGTTTCTTTAAATACATCCACCCTTTTTTTAAGGGAATTGTTTTTATAGACTTCTTTTTTATGGATTTATTTGGTAAAGTTTATCTTTTTCACGAGTAGAAGCCCCAGTTTAAATAGTTTTAGCTGATTTTTGTTAGATCTTCTACATAATAAATAAAAATATTCTTTTTTTTACAGGCGAGTCGGCCTAAGTGGGGAGCTACAAGAACATACCAAAAGCAACACCTTTTTGTGGACATATTGTAGTAAATAATCTAATATAATCGTAGCCCTATAAAGTTTGTTTCGATCTATTGAAGTGAAATAAATATTCACTGTGTAACATTTATGCTATTTTTATTTCTAATTTTAAGCATCCCTTTTTTCCCTCTCAAATAAAGCTCTTGAATCTTGCGACCGTTTGTGCGAATTCCAAAAATATTTCTGGCTTTTCGTGTACCTGGCATTATGCGTATCTGACATTTTGCATGCAAATCGCTCGCTCTCTCTCTCTGTTGCTATCAAAAAGCTACCTAATATTAAAGTCAGTCGCCCCATTTCTTACAAATTTACCTGGGTCAAAACTATACAAATATGCACAAAATTTTTGGTTTTATCTTTCCAACGCAAAAGTTACATTCTTTTTTTTCTCAAAAATGAAATTATATGTCTGTAATATCATTAAAAACAGCCGTGAAATACTATAAATTTTACGCATGTCATAATCTTCATCATTGGCCTAACGCGTCTATGACAGACGATTCAGTCAGTGTCGCGGATACAATATTTTTGGTGACTGTACAGCCCAATACGAGACCGGCACAGACGACCGCAGGACCAACAGGGAAAGTTGCCTACAGATGGATTAAGCGGCTAGATGTCTACGGTTCCTCCGCTCGGGTAGCAGCTTAAACCAGGCCTCATCACACGCCCTGCGACCATCTCCCACACGCTTGCGCCATTCGTCCCTGTCTAGGGCGAGCTACGCATATATGCATGTAGTATGTTATAGGGCCTCCTTACGTAAATTACAGTTACCAACTACAATCTCACCTTGTCTGATAAGCTTGTTTAGCCTTGGATGTTTTGTTTATTTTTTAATTTTTTTATTCGATGGGTGGCAAACGAGCAGTCAGCAGACGGATCACCTGATGATAAGCGATTACCGCCGCCCATACACACGCAACATCAGAGTAGTCACAAGTGCGTTGCCAACATTTGGGGGGGGGATGGGGGAAAGGTTGGACCTCCGGTACCCTAACTCACTCGGCGAAACACAACGCAAGCGTTGCTTCACGCTGGTTTTCTATGAGGCCGTAATATCACTCCGGTCGAGCCGACCCATTCTTGCCGAAGTATGGCTCTCCCACGGTGAAAAATGTTGTTTTGTTTTCACCGCCATCTTACTTTTTGTTGATTTGTCCTCGGATGCAAGTTGCACAGGAATTAGCCAGGTTTTTAAAAGATTAACAAATTTGTGCGTCGAAACGATGTTTTATTGAGGCAGGAAAAAATGGTTGGCAGATATAGCTAGTTATGCATATATATATATATAGGTACATATAATTATACGCAGTACGCAGACGGTGCGAACATGCCCCCCGGCGTTGAAAGTTCCAAGCTTTCAACCAGAAGACTCCGGCAGTGGGCAGATCTTGCTAAAAACCTTCCGGATAATGCCAGTGGAGGTTTTGATATCGGCCACACGAACAATACTGTCGGGTCCAGGATAAACAGCAACGACGCGGCCCAGTTTCCACTTCAGCGGTGGAAGGTTCTTTCACGAGTACGAGAGAATTTAACTTCAATGCGTCTTTGCAAGAACGCCATTTTGTTCTTTGCTGAAGCTCCGCAACGTATTCTCTGCTCTAACGAGTCCAAAAATGTTGACGAAGTTTTTCGATCCGTTGGTAGCAGGTTAAGGAGCTTACAGAATGATCCTGTTAATCCTTCTGAGGTAGTGATTGAAATGATCGACCGATGAGGAAATGGCCGAGCGTCAGTGGCAGCAAGTCTTCAGGGCTTGACGACAGTGGACTGTAGCATTATAGGGTGTTTTTTCTCATATGAATAATTCGAATTGCCCAGACGGCCTCCAACGCGCATAATGCCGTCCTTATCCAAGAACGCGTTATATTTCAGTAATGGACTCTTTTTCGGCAAATCCTGATTGTTTATTAAATATTTATATTCAGGAAAGGATTCGTTTTGACACTTCGATATTATTAGATTTTTAGCTTGACGCAACTCTTCTTCAGTCAAGAATTCATTTATTGGACGACGTTTTTTATATGAATAGACAAAACGCAATACGTAGGCTACGGCACGTATTAATCTAGTGTAACTAGAGAATCGACCTAAATCGAACATGACATCTTTCTGAACGATTTCGTTTTCAACGACCGCGACGTTCAAAGTTACCTTAGGACGAGTTTCCGGCAACAACGTCTCAACAACTTTCGGGAGGGAAGGCCATAGCGATTCATAATTTTTTAGGTGACGCGGACTAGACCACAATAGTTCAAGTGATGACTTTGAACTGACTTCCACACCACGAGATAGAAGATCCGCCGGGTTTTGATCCGTAGGTACATGTCTCCATTCCACAGATTCCACGATTTCAATTTCAACCTGTAGAGTGTACCCTAGTCTTTACAAAGAGAATTCCAGCTCAAGCTTGAAGCTCTAACTGTGCTTCGTGCCTATAATAATATATATATATATATAATAATAATACGCCCACTTCGAATAACAATGAAACTATTTTTACGTGAATGTACTCTTAAAGCCCTATTCGTTAGTATGCAATTCATTAATGGACGCACCATGGCCCAAATCGGGACACGGTTCTTTTGCACTGAAGTCCCGCCCAAACCTATAGGTTCAAAGTTGCATTTATTGCGCGGCAAACCTAAACGTTGCGCACACGCATTTGTCATGTAACTGCTCCACTATCTATAACTGCACGCACGGCGTGGTAGGTACCCTAGCTGTCTGCGACGACGTGCACTAATGCAATACCTAATAAGACGGTCGAGTTTGACGAACAAGTCAGTGTAACATTTTGATCCTGATTTGTAGATGTACTTGGAGTCTTATTATTTTCATCAGTATAACCATCACGTGCCTTGTGATGATGTAATTGTTTACACAGCGCACACCTAACCTTGGACGTGCAATCCGAAACGGAATGAGTGTCGCGACAGACAGACAGTTGACGTATAATTTGAGTTCGTTTATCTTAATAATAATAATATTAATAAAATTTCATAAAAAGGTATACAGACTCTAGTTCTTATAATAATAATACATTAGGCATACATTTTGTGAGTCAGACAGATTCATCTCCCACACCCATACTAAGGAATTGCAAAGGAGTCAGATAAAATGTTATATTGACTGACTCGGTGGCTAAGTGGTTAGCGATCCTGACCTCTGATCCGAGAGTCGTGAGTTCGATCCCCACACAGGGCAAAATTTTCTGTGATGAGCAGAATTGTTTGCTCTGAGTCTGGATGTATTATATCTATATATGTATGTATTTAAAAGTATATGTGTATGTATATCAGTCTCTGGTTCCCAAGATACAGGGAATCCTAGTTTGGGGCCAGATGACCGTGTGTGATTTGTCCCAGATATTATTATTATATTATTATCTGCTAAACAAAGTTCAAAGTGCTTTGAAAGTGAATGAACTTTGCTATAAAAAAAAACATTAAAAAATGTATGTGTTGTTTTCATTATTATTTATACGATTCCTGTGATAAAATCATTAATTTTTAGGTTTTGTCCGACTTTTATTGATTTTTCGCCTGTGTGCGTCGCTCGAAATTAAAAAATAACATGACTAAAAATGATGCCAGATGTACAAATATGCAAATATTGTTTTCTTATGTGTATTATTATTATTATTTCTTAATTAAAATTATTTAAATACATACTTACAATATATAAATAATATGTTTTGGGCAGGTATATAAGAGGCCGCAGCACTTGTGGTGTATTCAATTAACACATATTTGCAAAAAGTTACCCCCGCAATCAACATGAAGATAGCACTTATTCTTCTCTGTTTGGTAAGCAGTTTTTAAAATAATAATAATAGGTAAAATATATTAACTATGATATTTTCTCCACCGTTACGGAAAATTAATAGTCCGCGATAGTTCCACGGGAGATCGAAATTTCCTTTCGCACTACTGGAATTGTAGTAGTGTCACTGGAAATACAATTTTACCCATTACACTACCGGTAGTACCACGGGAGAGAAAAAAATCCTTTGGCACAACTGGTTGTGCACAAGCAGTTGTGTCACGGGTAATAAACGATTTTTATTTGGTAAAATTTTCTAACCTACACACAGCGTTTGCTATGAGCGATTAAACAATTGTTTACCAGTTGTCCAATTGTTGCTCTAAACGCTAGTGTTGGGATTTCTTAGTTTTGTATAAATTTTCAGGGGCACGGCCATCTACAGTTAGTCCTCACTTTTTTTGTTTTAAAATTCTAGGTTGCTTAATTTAAAAGTTTCAACGTTTTGTTTACTTGAGGAAAGCAGATGTTTATTAAAAAAAGAAACGTCCACGAAATTTTTTAATTTTTTTATTTTTCTGGGCGATAAAGTTGGGTTTATTTCACCCCCTTTCGTATGCGCACTTTGTAAAGACTCACACTGTACCTATATTTTTTTCGCGAATCGAGTACAGATGTCTCGGGGAAAGTAATTTACTTTCTTGAATAATTAGTAGTTTCAGGTTCAATTGTGTCAACACTTTATAAATTATAATTTTTTTATTATTATTTTTAGGTGGGTGTTGCCATGTGCATCCCTAGTGATGGTAAGTAATCGTTTATATTAAAATGACAATAAAGAACGTTTTCGAGTGGTAGGAATTTTGTACTTGATAAAAAATCTATTAAAAATAATGTGTTTTAGTACACATGATGCAAGCATCTACGTAAATAAAAAAATATTTTTTGAAGGGCACTTACAAATAGCGTTAATTTATAAATGTGTGTGTGGGGTTGGTTGCCGGAACTTGTACCGAGCACACGTCTGCTGAGTTAATTTTTTAATTATTTCCGTTTTAGAGTAGTCTCAACGTTATTTTTGTGATGGTGAAATAGCTGTGATTCCAATTCAGTGATAAGCGGTCATAAGAAGAGAATTAACTCGGGAGACAGCTCTGTTTTCCGAGTTCCAGCAGCGAACCACCACGTGGAGCGTCTTTAAGTGCCCATCACCCTTAGAGCCGCATCTTTCACTTGACATTGGCGTTTCGCCATTTTTTTTCATTGAAGATTCTCCCATTTTTCACTTGACATTGGCAAAATCACTCCTTAAATAAGATCTGGAATGCCAAATAGAAAAACAGAATAGAATAGAATAGAAATGTGTGTCTTATTACTAAAGTTCTCAACCAATTCCTCTGCAGTTACAGAAAATGGTTCCTGATATTAATCGCCGGTCGCAGCCCGCTATTGGCTGTGACCGCGCACAAATAACTTAACTCATGTTAGCGGAGATAGGCTATTACGCATCTGTTACGTGATTTTTTTTTGACCACGCTTATCACATGTAACTTATGTTACATGAGTTAGGTATAAAATGACCTGTGGTGGGCATAAGATAGAATAATGAATATAATGTAATGTGATTTCTGAACCAGTAATACACAATATTTTACCGAAGACGGACGTTTTCGTTACTCCTTGTTTTCCCATCACTGCATAGCGACCCTGCCGTGACATCGGATAGGATAGCATTTTTGCGTCAGCGTTTTTGCGTTAAAGTGTGTGAACTGTGTAGACACTATGCATCCATTGCATCTAAGTTCGATGAAGTGTAACCACGTGCGGGATAAGTTTCATATTTTTGAAAATGGGCAAAACTAATTCGAAACAAGAGCAGAAAGAAGTAATCATTGCTCAAAATGCCGTGGGCGACAACAGTGCGACAAGTAAAGATCAGGTGGAGCACATAGTTTTAAACAACGTGTTGCTAAGCGTCGTGATAGCGTTGGCCGGAGCAGTAATTTTATACATAGTATATAAGAAACTCAAAAATTCCCAACGCAATTGGATACAAAAAGAAGTACGGCAGGAATATTTCAAGAGGCTGCAAATTCGCCTGTCTGGGCGTGCCGGTGTTGGTGGTGCCGAGCGTGAGCGGGAGCGTGGCGCTTCCGCCCCGAATCAGGAAATGATAGTGTGAAGTGAAAATCAAGGGCAATGAGTTATAAGTGAATAAAAAGTGTCGTGTAATTAAGCTATAGTTTAAAGGGTTAAGTAACTGGGTACGTAACTATCTATATAATGTTTTAAGTATACATTTTTTTTTTGCTGAGGTGTGTAGCCACCTTACTAGTAATTTAATAATTGTGTTTCAGTGACTCTAAAAATGCAGTCCTACTATTTCTTTATGTAGAGCTTTGTAGAAATTAAAATAAAATGGTAGTTTATGTTATCAAACATATGTTAAGTGGGTTTTCCATTTAGTTATGTAATGGAAAATGATTTAAATGCTATACTTGATAAGTTCGAAAATTTAAGAATTAGTTTAAGGAAATTGGGTCCGAAAAGAAGGTTGACCACAGGTTTAAGTAAAATAGAAGAAGCTAAGGAATTATATAACATTTATAAAGATATAATTAAATCGTATGACTTTTCTCAATTAAAAGAGGAATATACTACTTATATTGTAGAAGCATTAATAGAAAAAATACATAAGAGTTATAATAAAATATTAGAATATAGTATGAGTGAAGACAAAGGCAATACAGTTCAAATGGCGGATAAAGAGAAGTTCGATTTGAAAGAAGTAGGGAGTTTGATTCCTATCTTAGATGGGAAAGAAGAAACTATTGAGAGAATGATAGAAGGCATCGAGATGTTGGATAGCATGTACAAAGATCAAAATAACAAGAAATTGCTGATTACTTTTGGTCTGAAAACGCGACTTGACAAAAAATCTAAAATAAAATTGAAGGACACATACAACTCGGTTGATTCCTTGATCGCTGATATTAAGAAGTATTTACTAACAAAAAAGTCAGCAAATTCTTTGTTAATACAACTAAATAACATGTCTCAAGGTGAACTATCAATTGATGAGTTTGGTACCAAAATAGAAGAGTTGTTCGTTGGTCTCACAATTGCGCAAGCTAACAATAATCAAAAAGCATGCGAAATTTTGAAACCAATAAACGAAAGTTTAGCAATCAAAAAGTTTGCAGATGGGTTACGGAACAGACGCCTGAGTACCATCGTAGCTGCAAGAAACTACAACGAGCTAAAAGAAGCCATTCAAGCTGCCAAAGATGAGGAGTTGTCACAGCCCTCAACGTCTGGAGTTGTGATGAACATCAGGGGTAAGTTTAGTTATAGAGGCAACAGGTACCCACAAAAGACGCAATGGAATTACAGAGGTAATGGATGGCGAAACTCAAGGGGTCATTTTAATAACAACATGACAGGTAACAATTTTAACAGGTCTCGTGGTAATCACCAGCCCAGCTATTACACGCGTTCACGGGCATTCGGTGGACGTAGTCGAGGTCGTTACGGAGGATACCGTGGTTCACGTGGTGGTGGAAGACATAATGTATACACATACACTACTTCAGATAACGATCAGGTAAATCAAGATCAGGAAGCTCGTAATGATAGTCAGGAACCTGATTTGTCTCAGTTTTTTCGAGCATAACATATTTACTTGCGATGGGTTAGAATATGTAAAATTTTACATACAGGGACAGGAATGTACATTTTTGTTAGACACTGGAGCTAGTTTGTCAGTCATACATAAAAATAAAATTCCATTTAATATACAATTGAACAAAAGTAACACTGTAATAAATGGCATAGGAGGTCGAATAACATCTGACTACGTTGCAATAACATACCTAGAAAGTCACGGCTTAACGCTTTGTCATAAGTTCCATGTATTAAATGACATGCCATGTCATGCTGATGGCATAGTAGGGCTTGATTTCTTGAGAAATTATAATGCTAATATCAACTTACATGAGAAACAGCTTACATTGGTATGCAATGAACAACAAATTGTAATACCTATTCACACGAGTAATGAAAGTAAAATATATTTATCTTTACCAGCTAGAAGTGAATCAATTCATCATTTAAAGTTAGATTCAAATTTGAACTCAGAAAATGATTATGTGGTTTTGCCTAAAGAGTTGTCACAAAATATATTTTTGGCGGGTTGTTTAGTTAGACCAAAAAATGGTTGTATACCTGTGTGAATCCTTAACGTTAACGATAAAGACGAAAAATTATCAATTTTCAAACCGGAAGTAGATCATGTTAGTAATTATGACATTTGCAATTTTGGAAAATTAGAAAATAGCGTAGAGAGGGTCAAAAAATTATTAAATATATTAAAATTAGATCACTTGTCATCAGATGAACGGAAACAGATTGAATGCATATGTGCAAAATACACAGATATATTTTATCTCGATGGAGATAAGTTAGGAACAACAACACTTAACGAACAGTCTATTCATTTGAAACCAGATACAAAACCAATATACGTAAAACCATATAGACTACCAGAATTTTCAAAACCAGAAATTAACAGACAAGTCGAAAAAATGTTAAAAGATGATATAATAGAGCCAACAAACAGCGATTGGAATAGTCCAATACTGTTAGTACCAAAAAAGTCAGAAAATAATGAAAATAAATGGAGATTGGTAATAGATTATAGAAAAATTAATAATTTAATTCAAGATGACAAATTCCCATTGCCTAATGTTACGGAAATCTTAGATTCGTTATCAGGTGCTATATATTTCAGCCATTTAGATTTACAACAATCTTATTATCAAACAAAATTAGATTCAGAAAGTAGGAAGGTCACGGCCTTCACAACAAACACAGGTCAATATCAAATGAAACGTCTGCCGATGGGTCTTAAAATTTCCCCTAGTGCATTTTCACGTGTTATGGCAATAGCTATGTCTGGACTCACATATGAAAAAGCTTTTCTATATTTAGACGATATTGTTGTTTTTGGGCGAAATTTACAAATGCACAACAAAAATTTAATTGACATTTTTGAACGTTTAAGAAAAGTTAACTTGAAATTGAACCCAACCAAATGTGAATTCTTAAAAAAAAGAACTTTTATATCTTGGTCTTGTAGTGTCAGCTGAGGGTGTCCGCCCTGACCCTGAAAAAATTAAAGTGTTGCAAAAATATCCCGAACCTAAAAATGCTGACGAAGTTCGACGCTTCGTAGTTTATGTTATCAAACATATGTTAAGTGGGTTTTCCATTTAGTTATGTAATGGAAAATGATTTAAATGCTATACTTGATAAGTTCGAAAATTTAAGAATTAGTTTAAGGAAATTGGGTCCGAAAAGAAGGTTGACCACAGGTTTAAGTAAAATAGAAGAAGCTAAGGAATTATATAACATTTATAAAGATATAATTAAATCGTATGACTTTTCTCAATTAAAAGAGGAATATACTACTTATATTGTAGAAGCATTAATAGAAAAAATACATAAGAGTTATAATAAAATATTAGAATATAGTATGAGTGAAGACAAAGGCAATACAGTTCAAATGGCGGATAAAGAGAAGTTCGATTTGAAAGAAGTAGGGAGTTTGATTCCTATCTTAGATGGGAAAGAAGAAACTATTGAGAGAATGATAGAAGGCATCGAGATGTTGGATAGCATGTACAAAGATCAAAATAACAAGAAATTGCTGATTACTTTTGGTCTGAAAACGCGACTTGACAAAAAATCTAAAATAAAATTGAAGGACACATACAACTCGGTTGATTCCTTGATCGCTGATATTAAGAAGTATTTACTAACAAAAAAGTCAGCAAATTCTTTGTTAATACAACTAAATAACATGTCTCAAGGTGAACTATCAATTGATGAGTTTGGTACCAAAATAGAAGAGTTGTTCGTTGGTCTCACAATTGCGCAAGCTAACAATAATCAAAAAGCATGCGAAATTTTGAAACCAATAAACGAAAGTTTAGCAATCAAAAAGTTTGCAGATGGGTTACGGAACAGACGCCTGAGTACCATCGTAGCTGCAAGAAACTACAACGAGCTAAAAGAAGCCATTCAAGCTGCCAAAGATGAGGAGTTGTCACAGCCCTCAACGTCTGGAGTTGTGATGAACATCAGGGGTAAGTTTAGTTATAGAGGCAACAGGTACCCACAAAAGACGCAATGGAATTACAGAGGTAATGGATGGCGAAACTCAAGGGGTCATTTTAATAACAACATGACAGGTAACAATTTTAACAGGTCTCGTGGTAATCACCAGCCCAGCTATTACACGCGTTCACGGGCATTCGGTGGACGTAGTCGAGGTCGTTACGGAGGATACCGTGGTTCACGTGGTGGTGGAAGACATAATGTATACACATACACTACTTCAGATAACGATCAGGTAAATCAAGATCAGGAAGCTCGTAATGATAGTCAGGAACCTGATTTGTCTCAGTTTTTTCGAGCATAACATATTTACTTGCGATGGGTTAGAATATGTAAAATTTTACATACAGGGACAGGAATGTACATTTTTGTTAGACACTGGAGCTAGTTTGTCAGTCATACATAAAAATAAAATTCCATTTAATATACAATTGAACAAAAGTAACACTGTAATAAATGGCATAGGAGGTCGAATAACATCTGACTACGTTGCAATAACATACCTAGAAAGTCACGGCTTAACGCTTTGTCATAAGTTCCATGTATTAAATGACATGCCATGTCATGCTGATGGCATAGTAGGGCTTGATTTCTTGAGAAATTATAATGCTAATATCAACTTACATGAGAAACAGCTTACATTGGTATGCAATGAACAACAAATTGTAATACCTATTCACACGAGTAATGAAAGTAAAATATATTTATCTTTACCAGCTAGAAGTGAATCAATTCATCATTTAAAGTTAGATTCAAATTTGAACTCAGAAAATGATTATGTGGTTTTGCCTAAAGAGTTGTCACAAAATATATTTTTGGCGGGTTGTTTAGTTAGACCAAAAAATGGTTGTATACCTGTGTGAATCCTTAACGTTAACGATAAAGACGAAAAATTATCAATTTTCAAACCGGAAGTAGATCATGTTAGTAATTATGACATTTGCAATTTTGGAAAATTAGAAAATAGCGTAGAGAGGGTCAAAAAATTATTAAATATATTAAAATTAGATCACTTGTCATCAGATGAACGGAAACAGATTGAATGCATATGTGCAAAATACACAGATATATTTTATCTCGATGGAGATAAGTTAGGAACAACAACACTTAACGAACAGTCTATTCATTTGAAACCAGATACAAAACCAATATACGTAAAACCATATAGACTACCAGAATTTTCAAAACCAGAAATTAACAGACAAGTCGAAAAAATGTTAAAAGATGATATAATAGAGCCAACAAACAGCGATTGGAATAGTCCAATACTGTTAGTACCAAAAAAGTCAGAAAATAATGAAAATAAATGGAGATTGGTAATAGATTATAGAAAAATTAATAATTTAATTCAAGATGACAAATTCCCATTGCCTAATGTTACGGAAATCTTAGATTCGTTATCAGGTGCTATATATTTCAGCCATTTAGATTTACAACAATCTTATTATCAAACAAAATTAGATTCAGAAAGTAGGAAGGTCACGGCCTTCACAACAAACACAGGTCAATATCAAATGAAACGTCTGCCGATGGGTCTTAAAATTTCCCCTAGTGCATTTTCACGTGTTATGGCAATAGCTATGTCTGGACTCACATATGAAAAAGCTTTTCTATATTTAGACGATATTGTTGTTTTTGGGCGAAATTTACAAATGCACAACAAAAATTTAATTGACATTTTTGAACGTTTAAGAAAAGTTAACTTGAAATTGAACCCAACCAAATGTGAATTCTTAAAAAAAAGAACTTTTATATCTTGGTCTTGTAGTGTCAGCTGAGGGTGTCCGCCCTGACCCTGAAAAAATTAAAGTGTTGCAAAAATATCCCGAACCTAAAAATGCTGACGAAGTTCGACGCTTCGTTGCATTCTGCAATTATTACAGAAAGTTTATAAAATCATTTTCGGAAATAACATTACCTTTAAATAAACTCTGTAGAAAAGATGAACCTTTTATTTGGTCAGAAAAATGTAAAACAGCTTTCGAATATCTTAAACAATGTTTAGTATCTCCCCCAATTTTACAGTATCCGGATTTTTCAGCTGAAAACGAATTTGTATTACAAACTGACGCATCTGGAATAGCTGTCGGCTCTGTGTTATGTAATAAAGATATGAGGCCAATAGCTTACGCGAGCCGTCCTTTAAATAAATCAGAACTAAATTATCCAGTTATTGAAAAAGAATTATTGGCTATAGTTTGGAGTGTAAAATATTTCAGACCATATTTGTACGGAAAAACATTTACCATTATGACTGATCATAAACCACTAATATATTTATTCGGAATGAAAGATCTATCAAAACGATTAATAAAATTCAGATTAGAACTAGACGAGTACGATTACAAAGTTGTTTATATCAAGGGAAAAGATAATTGCATAGCAGATGCTCTAAGTAGGGTGACCATCACTTCGGAAGATTTGAAACAATTAAATGAAAACATTTTAGTAATGACTAGGGCTCAGAAAAAGAAATTAGAGGAAGATAATAATAAGAATAGTATGAGTAGAAACGCTGGTATTCCTAATATTTTCAGGAATCCAAGGCCTGATCAACCTAGGATTGCAGAAATATTACGCATGCCACGTGATTCCATCGAAATGAAATTTATTGAAGGAAAGGAATTGAAAGAGTTTAGGAAAAATAAAGAGATACTAATAGAAAAGGAATGTTTTGCATTCTTGGAGAAGAAGAATATTTTGTACATTAGCCTTGACTATATGTCGCATTTTACGCGAGCCGAATTTGCGAATAAGTTGAGTAGCTTCTGTAGAGAAATAAATGTAGAAAAAATATGTTTAATTAAAACGGAAAATAATGAATCATTTATAAAAGCGCTATTAGAAGAGATAAAAAGTAGACAAAAGTGGTCCAGACCACAGATAAATATTATTAAGAATGTTAAAAGAATAATAGACAATGATGAGAAAAAGGTAATATTGAACGATTATCATTTACTACCGACAAGTGGACACGCAGGGGTCCGTAGGATGGTTAATAATATAAAAAATAAATATTATTGGCCAGGCTTAGAAAATAGTGTTAGAGAATATGTCAGGAAATGTAGTAAATGTCAAACAATGAAATATTCACGAAATACGAAAGAACCAATGGTAATAACTACAACCGCCAGTTCATCGTTTGAAAAAATTTATCTTGACATAGTTGGTCCTATAGAAACCGATACAGAAGGGTTCTCCTACATACTAACATTGCAGTGCGAGCTTACTAAGTTCATAGAAGCTTATCCGTTACGTCACAAAGACACGGTAAGTGTGGCTCGTACATTTGTAAATAACTTTATCTTAAGGTATGGCGTACCAAGGGTCATCGCTACAGATCCAGGCAGCGAATTTTTATCAACAATAATGGAGGAGGTATGTACATTATTAAATATTACCAAACTGCATTCAACTGCCTATCACCATCAGTCAGTAGGTAGTTTAGAGAACATGCATAAACATCTCGCAGCTTTCTTAAGGATACAGTGTGACGGACATCCGGAAACATGGAGTCACTGGCTTCCATTCTGGTGTTTCGCATATAATACAACAGTAAATTCGTCAACAAATTATTCACCGTTTGAACTTGTTTTTGGCAAACAATGTACCTTACCCAGTAATTTAAAAGCCACTGTATAATCCAGATAACTACATGCTAGAATTAAGGTACAGATTACAGTTAGCGCATAAGGAAGCAAAACAAAATTTGTTAAATAGCAAATTGAACAGGAAAGTTTATTACCTGTTACGACTAATGCTGAGAGGGGACCCTTTTTTAGTGTCACTATGCAGCACCTACATTTATTTTTAGCTTAAGAACGAATGTCTTACTTTAAGGTGTTGTGTTTTTACATTAAATAAAGAGTTTCTATTTCTATTTCTATTTCTATTACGACAAAAATGTTAATTCAGTTAGTTATAAAAAGAATGATTTGGTACTAGTTAAAAATGAAACTGGAAAGAAATTAGACGAACTGTATAAAAGACCTTTTACTGTAATTGAAGAAATGGGACCAAATGTAAAATTAAATATAAATGGAAAAATTGACATTGTAAACAAAAATAGAACGAAACCATTTGTAACATGATAGCTATAAAATTAGAACTTAAGTTGCATTTTATTAGAAATAAAGTATGCTTAAAATGTTTAGAGCTCACCTAAAAGTAAGTTTAGACTAAGATGTACATCTTAGGCATCTTAGACATCTTAGGCATCTTAAGTATCTTAGACATCATAGACATCTTAGGTACCTAGAACTAAAATAATAAAAAAAAAAGAATTATAGTCCATTTTTTTTTCAAATTAGCCCCCGTGGTGTAGTGGGCATAAGATAGAATAATGAATATAATGTAATGTGATTTCTGAACCAGTAATACACAATATTTTACCGAAGACGGAAGTTTTCGTTACTCCTTGTTTTCCCATCACTGCAGACCCAAAAATTTTTCGAGTTACATGAGTTTGACATTTTCATTTTCTAAGCAAAAAAGTATTTTCTTATGATTTCGATTTACCCACGCATATAGAAAGGGTTTCCAAAATACGATTTTCAGTGGTAAAGCGTAACTCATGTAACTCGAGATAACATAATTGTGCGTAACAGGGCGCTCTTATAGCCGTTAAAATCGTAACCTAGGGTAAAAAAAAAACCTAGCTAAAGAACGTTATCTCGAGAATACATTAAGGGGTCGTCCATTAATCACGTGATGTTTTTAGCAACTTTTTAGACCCCCCCTCCCCCCTTGTGATACGTGGTGAGGTTTAAGACTACGCTCCCACCCCCTACCCAAAATAACGTGAATTTTTTTGGTACAAAATATTATCTTTAAATACAGGCATAATGTAATTTAATTCTGGAAAAGTAAGCACCATGATAAAAATGTCCAGACAAGAGACAGACATTAAGGTTGCAGATTGTTTCTGACTGTCTGAAGCAGTTTCGAACATTGGGATGAGTAAAAAAAACGTAACAAAACCAGTCCGACGTTTGGAACTTACTCTAGAAATCGCGCGTTCAATGAAAACATAAATACAGGTGATATCTCAGTAAACCCCCCATCCCCCCTTGTGATATTTCGTGATTTTTTCCGAACCCCCTTCCCCTCTTTTGAGCATCACGTGATTAATGGACGACCCCTTATGAGTTTAGAATTATGTTTCTGGTTTAAAAAATACAAACTTAAGAAAAACAATTATTTTTGTCAAATTCTTTATAAAATACTCATCAAATTGGAAATAAAAATTTTAAAATAATATTTTCGTTTTTAATAACGAATGAGACAGTTATTGGTTCTTTGTCAAAATTTAAGTAGGCTTTACACTTTATTTTAAATACTATCTTCTTTCTATGTAAGAAAAAGATCCTACCACTCGAAACTTAATATACAATACAAGGCGATTTGACTATGATTATTATATTTTTTTTTTTAGGTGTCCTTGGTGGGGTCCTCGGTAAGTAAAAACCCTTTTGTACAAAAAAGATTATGAAAATAAAAAATGCAAAAAAAAGGCTCAAGGGGTTCTATGCTAGTCACGAGAACTTAGCCAGTCATTTCCAACAAGAACTCAAGCAGTGTCAGGTTCCGAACTTCTTGACTACTGGAATCACTCATTTAGCTCCTAAGTCGAGCAATACCGCTGACTCTAGCCAGTACCGCCTAATTACGTGTCTTTTTACAACATATAAGACATTAACATCCATTCTGAAGGCCAAGATAGACGCCTTCATAGAGGCGAATAACATCATGGCGGTAACTCAGAATGTGTGCAGGGGCGGGACTCGCGGTATGAAGGAGCTGCTCCTGATTAACGCGGTCGTGAGCAAATTGGTGAATCGCAATCGACACAATTTTCTCCGCTGCCTGGATTGATTACAAGAAGGCTTTTGACTCGGTTCACAGTTAATGAGAGTTCTCGAGCTGTACAAGATTGATAGTACAGTTAGAGACTTCCTCGGTACCTATATGGGGCAATGGAGTACGATCCTTAGTCTCCATGGTCAGCGATTGTCGAATGCGGAAGACCGGATTTGGATAAAGAGGGGTATATTCTAGGGTGACTGTCTGAGTCCACTTAGGTTTTGCCTGTCTCTGAATCCACTCAGCTTTCTGCTCGAGAAATCAGGGAAGTTTTAATAGCTATTTGTCGGGTGTAAACAAGATACGTGCATTCAATGCTTGGGTCATCCTCGTTCTCTCAGATGGACACCGACTGAATTGGACGCCCTAGATCGGAAGGTCTAGATACTATGGTAATCCACAGGATGCATCATCCGAGGTCGTCATTGATGAGGCTATATATTCCGCGGAAGAATTGTGGTCGTGGCCTTCTAAGTGCAAAACAAATGCACAACCGTGAAATATGCAGCCTCTAATGCTATATCCTGGCGAAAGTCGACAGTGATTTACATAGAGTTGTCATAGCATGTGATAAAGGACTAATTTATCAATGGCCCAAGAGAACTGGCAAGCGCCGGCTGTACTCAACACTGTTGAGCGGGAAGCCATATGGAAGGAGAAAGAGCTGCACGGAAGGTTCTTTAAGGCTCTCTACAGATCCTTCTTAGATCAGGCTTCAGTGCACTGGCTGCGCTTCGGAAACCTCTTTGCAGAGACCGCGGGTTTTGCCTGTGCAATACAGGATCAGGTTATAAAAACGAACAACTACAGGAGGTTCATAATGAAAAATGGTACGTTGGACTTATGTCGGTTGTGCCGTGAGCCAGGTGAAACCCTGCGCCATATAACCTTTGATTGTTCGATAATTTGTAACACTGAGTAATTGCACAGACATAACCAAGCAGCCAGGATCCTGCATCAAGAGATCGTTCTAAAGTGTGGCTTCATAGCTCGGCAGTTGCCATTTTACAAGTACATGCCGGAGTCGGTTCTCGAAAAGACCGCGCCATGCTCTACTGGGACCGAGACATCATCACGGACAGGCCTATTGATCATAATAGACCTGATATCGTGTTGATGGATTGAACGCAGTCAAGGGTGTTTTTGGTGGATTTCACTATTCCACAAGACGAAAACCTCGTGAAAGCTGTTCTCGACAAGAGGTTGCGGTACCTTAACCTGGCGGACGAGGTTACACATGTGTGGCAAGTGCATTCCACGGAAATCATCCCCATAGTCCTGTCCGTTAATGGTTTGATCCCCGCTGACCTGGATCGTAACCTTAGGCGGCTGGGACTTCGAGGTAGACCGATAATAGCGGCTATGCAAAAGGCAGTCCTCCTCGACAATACCCGGATTGTCCGATGCTTTCTCTCCTCGTTGCACTGACATCCAGCCGACTGTGCTTCTGCTGGAGTAGCTCCTACCACTTCACCTAGCGCGAAGTGGTCAGAGTAGCCTAAATTTATGTTTGAAAATAAGAATAATAACAAACATAAGCAAACAAACATACATAATTTCGTTTTTATAATTTTAGTGAGATGAGATATAGCTCAATTAACACTGACTGACTGACTCATTGACATGTTTGTTTGCCCTGATGTCGGGGACGGCGGATGAAACTTTTGATGCAAGATCGTTAATTGGTCGTTTGGTGCAAGATTTTTATAATATACATATATTGGTTTCTCGAGATAATTAGAACTATTTTCCTTAGTATTTTAAAAGCTGTGTATTGTATAGAATAGAGTCACTAAGTTGGAACAGACATAACCTCTTATAGCCATTAAAATCGTAACCTAGCTAAAGAACGTTATCTCGAGAATAGGTTTATGAGTTTAGAATTATGTTACTTGTTTAAAAAATATTAATTTCTTAAGAGAAACTATCACTTTTATCTAATTCTCGATAAAAAACTGTTCTACTAAACTAGTGGCAACATAGAAAATTGTTAATAAAAAAATTTAAATAATATTTTCAGTTTGAATGATAAATGACATTGTTATTTGTTATAAAATACAAGGCGATTTGGCTAACATTTATTATATAATATTTTTTAGGTGTCCTTGGTGCGGTCTTCGGTAAGTAAAAACGCTTTTTTTTTAAAAAGGATTATTAAAATGAAAATCGCAATGAAAAAAATATTAATAAAAACTAAAACCCGACTACGGAAAAATCTCTTTCTGAAAAGTATAAAACAAGAAAATATTATACAGTGAGATTCAGAGAATAGCTGTGGTCGTATCCTAAGGGTAGTTTATACAACAATATATTTTATAGTTTAACAGTATAATCCTTGTAACCGATCCTTAGGGAAGGGTGGCATATGGCCACGGCTGTCCTCTGAACATCACTGCCTATATACTATTTTCTTGAGTCATACTTTTCAGGGAGAGATTTTTCCGATTTAGTCAGGTTTTAGTTTTTAAACTTTTTTTTTATTATTATCTTGGAGTTTGGCTCATAATGTCTGACACAATTGAAAATTGAAATATAAAAAGGAAAAAATGTTTTTTGATCATACTTTATAATCAGGCCTAACCGTAGTAGATGCTTTTTTATGGGGTGTTATCTCCACGTTTGCCCAGCTGCACTCGTGTTGCACAATTGGTGTACTTCCAGGCAGATTTTTAGGCTTTTATTTCGTTGTACTTAGATCCACGCATTTACAATGATAGGAAAGCTTGCATTCCGTACAACACATGATGTTATCTCTCAGATTTCTGTTGCAACATTCCATCGTCATGAAAAAAACAAAAACTAATTGTGCGCATTTATAGGTCTGCAACAGAACTTGCCTTATCCGTTAGTTTAGCGACTTGCGAATGCTGTCCAGGTACCAGGCAACCATAGGTGTATTAGCCGAGTTGTTTTGAGCTTCCGCAGTGTCTCTTCTATATGTGGGTCATTGTGGGTGTGTATTAACGCATTAATCACTTCGTTTGTAGTGCGTTATGTGTAGTCAGGACCATTTAGTAACTTCACTAAACTACTACTTCGAGTTATGCACTCCTATTATTTCACTTGAATTTAACGATGAAATATTTTAGAAAATCACGTCCACACTGTTCCGAAGCCAAAGGGTATGGGGGGTCTGGGTCCATCACAACAGGGAAGCGTATTAGGATGTCTATTATTTTTATCATACATTAATGACCTCCCTTATGTAATACCACACAAAATAGTTTTATTTGCGGATGATGCGACTATGCTATTCTTTTGCGACCATAATGATATAAGTAGATTGAACAATTTCATTAATAATATAATCCCTAAATACAATTTTGTACAAAATTATTTATGACTGAATAGATGAATAAGTATCACCAGAAAACGATCTGTGAGGAAATTATCTTCGCATACATTCATTTTAGGAAGATTTGAGCGAAATATACATAAAATATGAACACATAATTATCATCCCTCGCACGATTAACTCTCATATCTCAGATTTTTGATGATTTGAGTTCGGACTTTATCTAAATGAAATATGATTGTTTTTAAGAACTTGAGAAAACTGAGATAGGGTTTTCGTCATGCCAACGTTATGATGCTTTTTTAATATTTTCCGGATTCGTATCCCACGAGACTTAATTGTTTTTTTGTCCTTTTATTTGTTATTTTGTGTGAACTTATGTAAATAAAAATACTTAAGAGTGATAAAACATACCACGTACGCGGGATAAGAAGTGATTTTGTAAATAGTGTACGTTTTATTCAGCAATACATTCGTTGAGCCACTGTAAGTTATTGTACCTCTGTGCTAAGGGTTACTTAATTATTATATATCGTTTTTTAGGGTCTATCGGTGGCGGTAAGTTGAGTCATATAGTTACAATTTGTTTTTAAGAGACCGTATAAGAAATTGTAAAATAATAATCGATAGGTGTAGTGTAAACTGATGGACACGGTGGTTCAATTATCAGCGGTCCTGCCTTCTGATCCTAGGCTCTGCGGAAAACTAGTTATTTTATATTATTTTCCTCTGGTGTTGAGGGTGTTTATGGGCGGCGGTAATCGCTTACCATTAGGTGTTCCGTCTGCTCGTTTGCCACCGTTGCCATAAAAAATATACATATATAGCTGGATTACCATTGACTGACTGACTCATTGACCACCTTTTTATTATAAGTTATTTCTCGTGATGATTAGAACTATTTTCCTTAGTATTTTAAAAATCAGTGTATTTTATAGAATAGAGTCACCAAGCTGGTAAAGACATCTTACCCTCTTATAGCCGATAAAATCGTAACCTAGCTAAAGAACTTTATCTCTACAATAGGTTTATTAGTTTTGAATAATGTTACTTGTTTAAAATACAAAGGATGGGTGTCAGTAACCTATCAAAATATCCCCCAAAACATCCTTTCTTAAGAAAAATAACAGTTTTTGTGTAATTCTCCATAAAATACTCATCAAACTGGGGATAAAGATTTTAAAATAATATTTTCAGTTATAATAACAAATGAGATCGTTATTTGTTCAATGTCAAAATTTAAGTGGGCTTTACACTTTATTTTAAATATTATTTTCTTTCTATGTGAGGAAATGTTCTACCACTCTGAACTTATTATATAATACAAGGAGATTTGACTATGATTGTTATAATAGATATTTTTTTACGTGGCTATGGCCAGAGTTAGTAAAAACCCTGTATAATTACAAAACAAAATTTCAAGAATGTTTTAAAGGATTTGAAAATTATTTAAAAAAACAATTATGGAATTATTTAAAAAATATATATCAAAATGTATCCTAAGTCCAAAAGTTTAAAGTCCCAATACAAGAGTATATACGAGTAGGTACATATTTTGATGTGCAATCAGAAAATTTTTTTGGGGAACTGGCTTTTTTATACGCCAATATTCTTTACAGTTTGGTTGTGCAAGGCAGAAAGTTTCTAGTGAAATGCACAGTTATGGACTACCAATCATCTAAGTGATGGGGATAAAAATGTTGTCGTGTAGAACGATGGCGAATAGAGGCGCCAGAGATAAATCCGAACAATTCCTCGGAGAACTCCCCATAGTAAATTTTACAGAGGCGTTCCATCCCTTAGTGCGCGATCCGGCAAACTAAGTGAGTTCGCTGGATACGGCCCGCACTGCCCACTTCTTCGCAGACACCCCACCGCCGTTGCTCTGCACAAGTACTTTCCTTGAACCACTGTATGCTATTGTACCACTGCTATGCTAATGGTAGCTTGATTATAATGTGTCGTTTTTTAGGGTCTAGCGGTAACGGCAGTAACAACGAAGGCGACGTGGTGCCCGACGGTAAGTTGACTCATATATTTTCTATTTCTTTTTTACAGACCGTATACGAAATCCTAAAATAATAATCGATAGGTATAGTGTAAATTGACGGATACGGTCGGTGGTTTAGTGATCAGCGGCCCAGACTTCTGATCCGAGTATGTGCGGAAAACTAGTTATATATACTATACTAGCTTCGGCCTGCGACTTTATCTGCATGGACTCCAGAATTGAGTCCAGAGAAAAAAAAAATACATCTAGTGGCAAAGTGGAAACTTTGAGTTTTTAAGCATTCCTCCCGTTTAAGTTATTCGGGATAAAAAGTATCCTATGTGTTTTATCTACGTATACATCCGAGTGCTTTATCTATCTAGATATCAAATTTCATCCAAATCTGTTCAGTAATGTCGGTGTAAAAGTGGAACAAACAAACAAACAAACAAATATCCATACTTTCGTATTTATAATATTAAGTGAGATATAGCTGGATTACCACTGACTGACTGACTCACTGACATGGTCGTTTACCTTGATGCCGGGGACGGCGGATGAAATTTTTGATGCATGATCGTCAATCTGTCGTTTGGTGCAAGATACTTGACCGCTTTTTTATTATTAGTTATTTCTCAAGATAATTAAAACTATTTTCCTTAGTATTTTAAAAGCTGTGTAGTGTATAGAATAGAGTCACCAAGTTGGTATAGCCGTTAAAATCCTAACCTTGCTAAACGTTATATCGAGAATGGGTTTATGAGTTTAGGATTATGTTACTTGAGGAGCCGGCGAACAAATGCGGACTTGTCCGATAAACGATTTTTTACAGGAGGGGTAAAAAAGGACAAGGACAAGTATGTTTCTGAATGAAAAAGCAAACAGGAGGGGTAAAAATCATAAGGACAAGTCCGTTTCTGAATGAAAAAGTCCGTTCTAAGCAAATTTAGAAGTGTTTTTTTTATGTGAAAGAGCCGGAATTGATTGAAAATCTTTTGCAAGTGCACAGATGTCTACTTTTAGAGATATAAAAAAAAGAAAAAAATTGTGCTGGCGTAGACAAGTCCGCGTTTGTTCGCCGGCTTCAGGCTTGTTTAAAAAAATACTAATTTCTTAAGAAAAACAATTATTTTTGTCTAAATGTCTAATAAATGTATTTTATTTCTTTCTGATTCTCCATAAAATACTCATCAAATGAGATTGTTATTTTTTTCAATGTCAACATTTAAGTAGGCCTTAGGGCGAAAACACAACAGAGCGGTGTGGCGTCGCGACGCTGAATTCGGCGGTGCCCGCAACGCCGCGTTGCGCGGCGCGCAACTCTCGTATCCGCGTTGCGGCGCGCGGCGGCTAATTTGATGTCCACACGTCGCGTAGGTCTGATGCTTGTTTTTTTAACAAATCTAGACGTGCGACTGAGATGGATGTTCAGTTCAGTAGATGTCGATTATTTTATATCATTAATCCTATACTATTAAACGAGTTAAGTGTCCCGACGATTTCGAAAACGGCTTGAAACCTTTTGACGAAAATCTAGGATTAGGGGTTAAAAATCATCAGAAATCGATCTATGGGGGAATTATCTTCTAAAAATTTCATTTAAGGGAGATATGAGCGAAATTACATAAAAGCAGAACGCATATGATGCTTATTTTTAACACTATATTCAAGTGCGGTCTGGCGTAACGGTTCGGTGCTACCTTTCTTTTATGTAGGTCTGGGTTCGAATCCCACGAGACTCCATTGATTTTTTGTCTTTTTTTTGGGTAATTTTTATTTTTTTATTATTATGTAAATAAAAAGACTTAAGAGCGATAAAAAAATACCATGCACGCGGGATACGAAGTGTGTCGAAAATAGTGTAAGTTTTATTTAGCAATTTTACTTATCGCGTACATAGGATTTATTTATTCTACCATTCTACATTTTAAGGTTTTAATAATATGTACAGGTTGTATCGCGTAGTTGCCATAGCTGGTACAACGTACTTACATTTTGTCAAACGAGACAATCGTAATTTTGAATGAAAATCCACGGCTTAACAAAATGATTAAAGAAGTTGACATTGTATTAACTGTTATTTACTAAAGGTGGCGCTGTATGTATTTATGATATTTCACTGTTTTTTGAATGAAATTACAGAAAATACCTATATAAGTTTTAACTTTTAGATTGGACAGATAAAATCAAAAAGTTTATTGTGTGAATTTGTATAGTTTTGATTTGAACCAAGTAAAGTTTGAAATGCAGTGACTGAGCTTCTATACTTCATTCCAATCAAAAAAAAACAAAAGGTAAACAAAGATAGTATGCAGATGACATTGACATGTGTCAGTTTCATAGTAAGTTTGTTTACGTTTTGCTTTTTTTTGATTGGAATGAACCATAGGTACCTTATTTAAAGACTCTGACTCGGATCTATTGAAGTTTGCAGTAATGTATATACATGAACGCAAATTACAATAAAATTATACGTGTCATATAAAAGATTTCAACGCGAGCTGCATTAACAAGTTTTCATATAAAAGACATCAACGAGTGTTACAATGTTTATGTTTCGAATTTACTGTGAATTACATTTGTTTTTTTTTATATCTTTGTCGAAAATGATTTTAACAATAATAATTCTATCGATCTATGGTTAGTTGTTTTAGATCTACAATAAATCTGTGAGAGTCTAAACCTAAACTTATTCTAGAAATAAGATGAATTTATTTTGATAGTACCTACGTAATTTTTGTACATACATACATACTAATGTAATGCTAATATATTTCACTAATGGCGCCATCTTTTGTCGAGTAGGTGAATTACCAGTGAGTTACATTACTTGGAGCCCTTTGTTGCTAACATTGACTTCTATTGACTAAAGCACGTTCCGCGCTACTCGACAACAGATGGCGTGCAGTTCTTGAAAGAATGAGCTCAGGAATAACAACATGCACTGATATTTTCGAGTATTTTTCTGCCATTTTTCATGTCTCCAGTTTTTTAAGTGAATTAGTTGCCCATTAAGTGAATTAGTTTATAAACGCTCCGATGAACGTGCGAAGCTCGGTCAACCAGCTTTTCCAATTTATGGGATAAACTAGAGAAGATTTTTAACATAGGACTCTAAAAACCGAGAAATGGAGGGAGATTTTTAGAATTTCGGTTTAAAGATCTTTATTAACTCTCAAGAACATTACAGTTCATTTATAGAAAAATTACAGTCGGCAAAATTACATTAAAAAAAAAGTTAACTTAATCTAATGGTACGGTCTGAAGGACATACGTCATTAGTCTTTTTTAATATATTAAGGGTTTGTTTCCTGATTTCGAATAAAAAGATGGTCATACGCGCGTCTTGCGACACCGCTCGCCACAGATATCAGCGTCGCGCCGTACAACGCTTTTACTTGCGTTGTGAATTTTGTTTTGCGGCGCCGTAACGCTGATATCTGCGGCGGAGCAAAACGCGGAATTTGGCGTCGCGGCGCTGCACCACTCTGTTGTGTTTTCGCCCTTACACTTGATTTTAAATACTATTTTCTTTCTATGTAAGAAAATGTTCCTACTACTCGGAACTTATTATTATGGTGAGCAAAAAAATTTATTTGGTCGGCAAAAATGACTAGTTGGTCGGCAACTTATGGCCAGCAAACATTTCAGATTCAATCAGCAGTAAAAGTCGTACTGAACTACTCAATTTTTTTTGGTTAGCTATTTAAATTATTGGCTGCATTAAGTGAGCCACTATTAATCCAGCTTTGGTAAGCACTCAGATGGTTAGCAGAGATTTAATTTTGTTTTAAGTTTACTTAAAACAAAATTTAAAAGTTTAAAGTTTACTTGTTAAGCACAAAATGGGTGCAACTATTTATTTCATTACCCGACTACGCTAGAAGGAGGGTTATGTTTTTTACCCGACTGCGCCAGTTACGTTTTTCGAGTGTATGTATGTATATTGCTTTAACACGTCTGTATGTAATCGTGTTACGCGACTGCCTTTCGCTCCGCCCACTTTAACGAAAACTGCCGATTTTTCAATACAAATGCAACTCAATTATTTATATAGCTAACCATTTTTTATATGCGTACCTATTTGATAAACTGCGTATAGACATGTTTTCTCTGCAGACCAAGTAATAATTTTGCAGCGCAAGTGTTTATTGAGCAGATACAATAGATTACAAGCTGACTGCATACTGGTTAAGTTTTTCTGCAGACCAAGGGTTGCAGCCAGATTTTTATTTATTGCATACAAAATATTTGTTTGCTGTCCAAATAGCAGAATTGTGTTGCCAACCAAATTAAATAACGGTAAACCATTTAATTACTTCTCATTATATATATTATATTTTTTTATATTATTTGATCATCATTATTTTTTTTTAGCTTCCTGTGGCCCGCGTAAGTAAAAACCCTGTATAATTACAAAACTTTAAGAAAGTTTTTAAGGATTTAAAAAATCGATTGAAATTAAACCATTATGAAGTATTGAGTATTGAAAAATTGCAATAAATATATATAGACTTCAAGACATGTGTGATTATGAATTTATACGTAAACCTCGCTGCACGAGTCCGACTTGCACTTGGCCGGATTTTTAAGAGCAGCTGCATCCTTTGCTTCCAGACTAGGAATCCAGAAGTCAACTATGACTTAGTACTAACTAGAGCGAGCGAAGCGAGCTCGGAATTTCAGAGTACCCTGAAGCCTTATGACTCGCCTCTTCATTATAGTCGTCGTTATTTTAACTTGAGAATCACATAATATGAGTAGAGCTCCTGTTGACTGTTTCTTTGCTACAGGTGATAAAAAATGTCTGGCAATATTTTAACAGTGGCTTTTACTCATCAAACTGAACAACTTTTCCCAAGAAACTCATGGTGAGAGGGAAAAAATAATTTTGAACTTCCCATACAAAGTTCATCAACCAGCTGACGGTTTTGTATGAAGAGTCCAATTTTTTTTACTTTTTGTGTATGAGTTTCATGGGGAACTGGATAACAGTAGAGTAGTAGAAGCCATTGGTTAAATATTGCCAGACATTTTTTGTATCACCCTGTATACTTTTCATAGATTATAGTGCGAACTTACATTTTATTGCGAAATTTGTATTTTGTTACAAAGAGCATTAATTTTGAAAGTATTTTTATTACATTGGTAAAATGATTTTACAGATATTTTATTTTTTATACCACCTTACAATTTTTTGTTGTTGTTATTTATAATAATTTTAAAGTACGTTTAATCCTCCGCCAACCGGAGCTGATGCATATCTTTGGAAGGAGAAAAGGACGGGGCCTCGAACCCCTCTTTAAAAAAACTTACACAATTTTGTATAAATTTCTTAATAATTATTATATTTTTTCCAATAAAATACTTATTTTTATTGAAAAACGTTCCTTTTAAAAATATACTATTTTCGGGTGTTAAAATAAATATCCTTTTTTGGAGCGGTGTTAGATTCAATTAATATTTTTGAAACCCCTTATATGAAGAATAAATCCCAAAACATTTCTTCTTAAAACCAATTTATATCCAAGATATCGTTTTTTTTGAGAAACCTTCGAAATGACTGTTTTTGCAGCGACTACGAACTTTTATTTCACCAGGAGGTAAACTATTCAAGTCAAAAACTATGGGAACAGAAAAAGGATACCTAGAACATATTCCCAGATTTTTTTTGGAATTTTTCCCGGCCTTTAAGTGGGTTAAATCAGTGTTTTACAAAATTTTTTAATACACGACCCCTTTACAAGTAAAACAATTCTTGCGACCCCCCTAGGCCATAATCATTTAAAATGTTAGTGATTTGAAAGACTACGTTTATAATTTTCGTCAATTAGAAAGTGATTTACTTATTAACGTCTCCAAAATATAACCACGTTTTGACAAATTGTTAAAAAATAAACAGGCCGAGCCTTCTCACTGAAATCGTATTATGTCATTACAGTGTAGGACTTCTAAATACTTACTTTTTCTTTTACCCGCGACCTCCCGGGGGGTCGCGACCCACAGGTTGAAAAACACTGGGTTAAATAATTATTGCCTGGGACGATATCGTCCGACGGTTGGCGGTGTGCAAAATAAACACATGGTTGGCGGAGGGTTAAATACATACATCCACCTTTTTTTTACGGGAATTGTCTATGGATTTATTTGGTAAAGTTTATCTTTTTCACGGGTAGAAGCCCCAGTTTAAATACTTTTAGCTCATTTTTGTTAGACTTTATACATAATAAATATTTTATTATTTTTTTACAGAGGGGCCGTCCTAAGCTACGAGAACATAGCACCATTTTGCGGGCATACTGTAGTAAATAATCTCTAAATATAATCATAGCCCTATAAAGTTTTTTTTGATCTACTGAAGTGAAATAAATATTCACTGTGTAACATTTATGCTATTTTTATTTTTAATTTTAAGCATCCCTTCTTTTCCCTCAAATAAAGGGGTTATTTCTGTTTGTCCCCACGAGCCAGTCCCCGAATTGGGACAAACAGAACTTTTAGTTTTTAAGAGAATTTTTATGTGGGGACAAACAGGAATTTCAAAGTTTCGTTTGTCCCCGAAAATTATTTTTATCAAGATTTCAGCTCTTTGAACATTTCTTATTCTAAATAATATTAAAACTGCTATATGATACATAACTGTAATTACTGATGATTCTAATAAATGTTTATGATAATTATTTGATGGTAGTTTTAGTATTATTTAGAATGAGAAATGAAATATCTTCAAAGAGCTGAATTCTTGATAAAAATATTTTTTTGAGAACAAACGAAACTTTAAAATTCCTGTTCTCCTGTCTCCGAATTTTTTATGTGGGGACACCACATATTTGTTTTTTTTTTTTTAAATTTTTATGTGGGGACACCACATAAAAAATTCGGAGACACACAAAACTAAAACTTCTGTTTGTTCCCATTCGGGGACGAGCTTGTGACAAACAGGAATAACTAAGTATTGCCACCAAACATCAATGTTCAAAACATTTATGTGTTCCGGCATGGAGATATGATAGCCAATTAGTTTCCCATTGCGTTGGGGAATCTTGGTAAGCCCGCATCTAACTTCGAAAAATAGATCACGATGGTTGATCTCTTTTTCGACCAATCCACCTCGGCTGGGCAGCGTTCGGGAAGCTGCGCAATATCTTCACGTCCAAAATACCGCAGTGTCTCAAGACTAAGAGTTTTCACCAGTTTGTGTTGCCAGTGATGACATAATATGGAACCGAGACATAGTCGCTTACTATGGGCCTTATAAGAAGGCTCAAGGTCACCCAAAGGGCGGTGGAACGTGCTATGCTTGGAGTTTCCCTACGTGATCGAATCAGACAGAAATTAGGAGATACGTAGAAGAACTAAAGTAATCGACATAGCTCAAAGAATCGCTAAAGTCAAGTGGCAGTGGGCGAGGTACATATTATAGGGTTTTTATCGCTCTTGTAAATATTTACCTTTGTTAGTTTTATTCATGTATTTCTTTTATTCCCTTATATGGAGTGTCGGACTGAATTTCAACAACAACTATTTCGAAAGACTCTGGTTGGATAAAACGCTAGTTCGACAGAACTTAGTTCGACAAGTCTTTACTTCGACAGACTCTTAAGCAAGGTATATGGGCCTGAACATATAAGAACGCTGGAAGCAGTCTATCTCGAAAGAACTTTTTGTTTTCAATCGTTTGGCTCGAGTCTAACAGTCCAGATCGGTCACTGAAATTTTTTATGGCGTTCAGAAAAACTTAAAAAAGTCGTATTTGGGCCTAAACATAGAAGACTCAAAATGAAATTTGGATATGAAAGTAAGTACATTGGACAACTCCATAACATTTTTTTTTCGCTGAAATCGGTCACCGTCCCAAATCAGACAGGGGTCAGAAATCGTAAAAAATCTGGTTTGGAACTAAACATATAAGATGTCTGCAACCAATGTAAATCGATAAAACACACTTCACCTTATACAAAAAGTTCAGTCTTACAACGTGAATCGGTCACAGTTCCAAAATCTGATTACTTTTATAGCTTAGGTTTTTTCGCTGACGATGGGCGATAACTCGATAACCATTAAGGTTAGAGGTATAGTTACTTCGGCAAAAATTAAGTGCATAAAATTTCCTACAAAAAAGGTTATATTCATTTTTATTGTGTTAATGAGCAAATTGCAAAACTGTCTCTCATAAACATCGTTTTCGTCGATTTCTCCATAACCTTTAAGATTACAGGTATAGTTACTACGGTAAAAATAAAGTACATAAAATTTGCAACATAAGAGGTCATATTCATTCATTTTCACTGTATAATTAATAGAAAAAGAGTAAATTGAAAAAATAATTTCTATATTTGAAATTTTCATCTATTTGTTGATAAATTAAAGATTAGAGGTATTGCGGCTTTCAAGAAATAAAGTTTATAAAATTTTTAATAAAAAAGGTTCTATTCATTTTTATTGTGGGATTAATTGATAAAGAGTAAATTATAAAATTGTTTCTCATAAATAAAGCTTTTGCCCATTTCTCCATAACCTTTGAGATTAGAGGCATAACTACTACGGTAAAAACAAAGTGCATAAAATTTTCAACAAAAAAGGTAATATTCATTTTCACTGTATAATTAATAGATAAAAAGTAAATTGAAAACAGTTTTATTTTACAAATTTTCATCTATTTGTTGATAAATTAAAAATTTGAGGTATTGTGACATAAGAAAAAATTTAATACATAAAATATGTAACAGAACTGTTGCATTTTTTCTGTAGGATTAATAGATAAAAGTTAATTGAAAAACTAAGTTGTAATCAAACTGTTTTTATAGAATAATCTTAAGGTACAACAAAAAAGTGAGTAACATTGTTATTTTCATAAATACCAGCATTTATTTATACTTTTATACTCAATATTAATATTTTATCAATACCCTGTGAAGTATAGAAATATTAAAGCAACTTAAATTTCTAAATGTAGACAATTAAATTTTGTTTTCTAGTTTTATGTAGACAGCGCTAAAAGTTCCTGCCTGACATATCGCACCTTAAGAACCGTAACGTCATTATACGAAATTTGGCTAAATCACAAATTTGAACTATATAAAAGGCGATAAAAGCTCAATTTTGTGATTTTACCAAATTTCGTATAATGACGTTATGGTTCTCAAGGTGCGATATTTAGAGTTGTATAGCGATGATTTAAGCTATATTTCTGGATAGTGTAAGTCGGATAATAGTCACTGATGCAATCAACGAGATCAGTAAGTTTTTTAATTATTTACTGTACAAGTAAAACTCTAATAGGTCAGCCGTATCATAAATCGAATATCATGCAGTCGAGTTGTTTTATCAAAATAAGGTGAAAGTCAAAAGAATTTAAGAACAGTTAATATTGCTATGTGTACGGGGAGGCTTTACCTTCTTATTCAGGCATAAAGAAATAGATGTACAAATTTCGTTCCGGGTGTGATTTTTTAAACATGAAGAGCACTGGAGATCGTCTGGGCGATTCGAACATATCGGAAAACAATGCTCCTGTGGAACAAATTGTTCTAAGTGATCGTTATATGAGGGTCGAATTAATTTATGCAATCTTTGAACTTTCTAAATCAAGCACCCATATTTTTTTTAATAAACATTTACAAGTTAAAAAATAAACCATGCGATCAGTTCCTAAATTTGTTCCCGTAATTCTACGACAGCAAAATATTTTTGGCACCATGTTTCGAATACTACTGATGTTTTAAAGTCAAACATAAAAAAAAATGAAACAGTGATCCTCTACCATGATCTCTTTAAAAAATCGAATCAAATAATTAAAAGATCAAATGAAGGAGCTCCAAAAAAACCAAGGATAACCGAATCAAAAAAAAAACACGGTTTTTTGAAATTGCAAAAGACATACTGTTGAAGAATTTATCAGAACTTAACACTACTATGGAAGATACATATTTGTGTCGATTCGGTTTTCATGATTAAACTTATCTGACAAGATTAAACCTTGTTTAAGTGTTCTGTCTTTTTCCTTCTATATCGAAAAGACAAGAAAAGGACGCTTAAATTTAGTTTAATCCTGTCAAATAATATGTAGCTTCAGCCCGCGACTTCGTCTGCGTAAACTTCAGAATTGGGTTCAGGGAGATAAAATGTTAAGGCAGCGCCATCTATAACAGTTTTTAGCCACTTCTCCGTGAGCCTTCGAGGATTCTGGGATAAAAAGTATCCTACGTGTTAGCCGAGTGCTTAATCTATCTATCTACCAAATTTCATCCAAATCCATTCATTATTTTCAGCGTGAAAGTGGAACAAACAAACAAACATCCATACTTTCACATTCATAATATTAAACACTTACTTATAATGAAAAAACATATTTACATCACCATTTCATATTATTATTAGGCTCCAGGAATGTGAATAACTTACTTTTTTGTACCTTGAATTTTTAAGTATAGAAAATTATGTACTTACATATGTGTAAGTCTTGAAGTTAAAATTGTTAGTGTTTTCGAGAGTCATTACAAATCGTCTCGCTGGCAGGTTTGATGACTTCCTGCCTCCCGAACAAGCCGGTTTCCTAAAAGGCTTCAGTGCCATAGATCACATACATACGCTCCGGCAGATAATACAGAAGACCGAAGAGTATAATCGGCCACTGTGCTTGGCGTTTGTAGACTATGAGAAAGCCTGATTCGGTTGAGACCTGGGCTGTGCTACAGTCTCTCCAAAGGTGCCAAATTGACTATCGATATATCGAAGTGCTGAAGTGTTTGTATGACAACGCCACCATGTCGGTCCACCTCCAGGATCAGAATTCGAAACCTATCCAGTTGCAGCGTGGGGTGAGATAGGGAGACGTCATATCTCCGAAACTGTTCACCGCTGCCCTGGAAGACGTTTTCAAGCTTCTGGACTGGAGAGGACTCGGCATTAACATCAACGGCGAGTACATCTCTCACCTTCGATTCGCTGATGATATCGTGGTCATGGCTGAGACCCTGGAAGACCTAAGCACAATGCTCGATGGACTCAGTAGAGCCTCCCAACAAGTGGGTCTTAGAATGAACATGGACAAGACGAAAATCATGCCAAATGTGCGTGTCACACCCACTCCTCTGAAAGTTGGAGACTCTACACTTGAAGTTGTTGACAAATACGTATACCTGGGACAAACAATCCAGCTAGGTAGGTCCAACTTCGAGAAAGAGATCAATCATAGAATCCAACTTGGCTGGGCAGCGTTCGGGAAGTTCCGCAATATCTTCGCGTCCAAAATACCGCAGTGTCTCAAGACTTTGGTCTTTGACCAGCGTGTGTTGCCAGTGATGACATATGGAACCGAAACATGGTCGCTTACTATGGGCCTCATAAGAAGGCTCAAGGTCACCCAAAAGGCGATGGAACGTGCCGGAGTGGAGTTTCCCTACGTGATCGAATCAGAAATGAGGAGATACGTAGGAGAACCAAAGTCACCGACATAGCTCACAGAATCGCTAAACTGAAATGGCAGTGGGCGGGGCACATAGATCGTAGAACAGATGGCCGTTGGGGCAGTAAAGTTCTCGAGTGGCGACAGCGCACCGGAAAACGCAGTGTAGGCAGGCCTCCCACTCGGTGGACCGATGACCTGGTAAAGGTTGCGGGAAGCCGCTGGATGCGGGCAGCGCAGGACTGGTCGATGTGGAAATCCTTGGGGGCCTTTGTCCAGCAGTGGAGGTCCTTCAGCTAATGATGATGATTGTTTATAATAAAATTTTATTGAAAAATATTACCATATAACCATAACCAACATGGTTTATAGTAAAATTTTATTAAAATGTTGATTTTGTTTATTTTTGATTTTATCTTATAAATTTTGTTCATAGTATTGTATAATTTTTAAGTGCTATTTTAGAAAAGTAAGTTATTCACATTCCTTGGGGCCTAATGATAAATGATTTTTCATAATAACTTACATAGTGTCGATTTTAATATAATAATTTGAAAAAGAGCTGTAACTTAAAATAAATTTCTAAACAAAACAAAGAAAAATCTGTTGAAGTAGAAAAGTATGACTAATAGTTAAACTACAGAAGCCAACTGAATTAGTTTACTTTTAAATGTAATATGACGGGTTTTATTAAATAATCTCATCTAAATGACCGTCATCTCGATTTCGACATTCTTCTAAACGAGCACAACCATTTTCGAAGACTCTTTGAAAATTGAAATGAAATTTGAAAAATGAATTGAAAAGGAGACCGTGATATTGCATGGACATCTCTTCTGTAATGTTTGCTTTGACCTTTTTGTGTTGAAAATTTTATGCACTTTATTTTTACCATATTCATGCTATGCCTCTAATCTTAAAAGTTATGGAGAAATAGGCAAAAACTTTATTTATGAGAAACAATTTAACAATTTACTCTTTATCTATTAATCCCATAATAAAAATGAATAGAACTTTTTTTGTTGAAAATATTATAAACTTTGTTTCTTTTAAAGCCGCGATACCTTGTTACATATACCTACATAAAGTACTAAGCCTACTTTGCATTTCCATCTGTTTATTCCAAACTGCATTCGGCAACAGTATCGAGGTCACCAGGCACGAGGCGCTGACTTTGCGGAACGTGAAGTGATTGGTGGAAGTGCGTGTGGACTTCATTCTTCTTTCATACCTCGAACCGAATACTAGGATAGTTAGTACATAAGTATTTCTGTAATTGATCATAATTAAAGTAGTTTAAGAAAGTCTTTTGATTTTTTTCGATCTTCTCTGCGCAGCGTACGTAATTGGCGCAGTCGGTAGGATACTCGCGGGACGGTGCGAGTATTAGGAATTCTAAAAATCGGAGTTCGCGTTCACGTACCGCCCGGGGGCTATCAAGCCTCATCACCGAGTATCCAGAATCTACGGACCGCTGCGGACCAGGGGTGAAAAACAAGAAATCGATTCAGAGAGAAGCCAGAGATGAAATCTATGTAAGTACACTTGAACTGTTCTCGTGTTGCTTTCCTTTATACAACTATATAGAGATTTATGAAACAGAATACGACGATCATAATAATATTAGTATTGGAGACAAATATTATTAAGTAATATTATTAGCACTTTTATGAAACAGGCCCCAGGAATGTGAATAACTTACTTTTTTGTACCTTGAATTTTTAAGTATAGAAAATTATGTACTTACACATGTGTAAGTCTTGAAGTTAAAATTGTTAGTGTTTGCATGGTTTATCGCTGTTTTCGAGAGTCATTACAAATCGTCTCGCTGGCAGGTTTGATGACTTCCTGCCTCCCGAACAAGCCGGTTTCCGAAAAGGCTTCAGTGCCATAGATCACATACATACGCTCCGGCAGATAATACAGAAGACCGAAGAGTATAATCGGCCACTGTGCTTGGCGTTTGTAGACTATGAGAAAGCCTGATTCGGTTGAGACCTGGGCTGTGCTACAGTCTCTCCAAAGGTGCCAAATTGACTATCGATATATCGAAGTGCTGAAGTGTTTGTATGACAACGTCACCATGTCGGTCCACCTCCAGGATCAGAATTCGAAACCTATCCAGTTGCAGCGTGGGGTGAGATAGGGAGACGTCATATCTCCGAAACTGTTCACCGCTGCCCTGGAAGACGTTTTCAAGCTTCTGGACTGGAGAGGACTCGGCATTAACATCAACGGCGAGTACACCTCTCACCTTCGATTCGCTGATTATATCGTGGTCATGGCTCAGACCCTGGAAGACCTAAGCACAATGCTCGATGGACTCAGTAGAGCCTCCCAATAAGTGGGTCTTAGAATGAACATGGACAAGACGAGTATCATGCCAAACGTGTGTGTCACACCCACTCCTCTGAAGGTTGGAGACTCTACACTTGAAGTTGTTGACAAATATGTATATCTGGGACAAACAGTCCAGCTCGGTAGGTCCAACTTCGAGAAAGAGATCAATCATCGAATCCAACTTGGCTGGGCAGCGTTCGGGAAGTTCCGCAATATCTTCGCGTCCAAAATACCGCAGTGTCTCAAGACTTTGGTCTTTGACCAGCGTGTGTTGCCAGTGATGACATATGGAACCGAAACATGGTCGCTTACTATGGGCCTCATAAGAAGGCTCAAGGTCACCCAAAAGGCGATGGAACGTGCCGGAGTGGAGTTTCCCTACGTGATCGAATCAGAAATGAGGAGATACGTAGGAGAACCAAAGTCACCGACATAGCTCACAGAATCGCTAAACTGAAGTGGCAGTGGGCGAGGCGCATAGATCGTAGAACAGATGGCCGTTGGGGCAGTAAAGTTCTCGAGTGGCGACAGCGCACCGGAAAACGCAGTGTAGGCAGGCCTCCCACTCGGTGGACCGATGACCTGGTAAAGGTTGCGGGAAGCCGCTGGCTGCAGGCAGCGCAGGACTGGTCGATGTGGAAATCCTTGGGGGCCTTTGTCCAGCAGTGGAGGTCCTTCAGCTAATGATGATGATTGTTTATAATAAAATTTTATTGAAAAATATTACTATATAACCATAACCAACATGGTTTATAGTAAAATTTTATTAAAATGTTGATTTTGTTTGTTTTTGATTTTATCTTATAAATTTTGTTCATAGTATTGTCATAATTTTTAAGTGCTATTTTAGAAAAGTAAGTTATTCACATTCCTTGGGCCTAATGATAAATGATTTTTCATAATAACTTACATAGTGTCGATTTTAATATAATAATTTGAAAAAGAGCTGTAACTTAAAATAAATTTCTAAACAAAACAAAGAAAAATCTGTTGAAGTAGAAAAGTATGACTAATAGTTAAACTACAGAAGCCAACTGAATTAGTTTACTTTTAAATGTAATATGACGGGTTTTATTAAATAATCTCATCTAAATGACCGTCATCTCGATTTCGACATTCTTCTAAACTGTAAGGACGGGGTTAATAGAAAGATGTTTTCACGAGTACAGATTTATTACGACTGACTGCAATTACATTAGCATGAATAATATATGGCTTAAAACTAGGATGACTAACTACTCTACAGTACACCATCCATCCCAAAAAAAAATAAAAAAAATACAAATACATTTGTTTTTTTTTTTATCATTACCTACGACTGAGTACCTACATTTCTTTTTAGAGGAATACATGTATAATAAAATGAGTTAAAACGAGTACGTTATACCAGGTTATACAATTCAACATCCTAACATCTAAATAGCTTTGTCCTGTTTTTATGAACAGTTTCCAATTTATTATTTTTAATTATCTGAACATTTGGAGAGATATCTTGTACTACCTTATAAGGACCATTATAAACATTCTGTAATTTATTTCCAACTTATTTTTTTAACAAAATTAGGTCATCTGGTTTGTAAATAGCTGGATTAATTTTTTGGTCATATTTACTTTTTCTTATCTGTTTTGACAATAGTAGGTTATTTCTGGCTTCTTCTTGTGATTTTTGCAATCGATACTTTAATAATAAGGGATAGTTTTCACAATTGTACAGGGGTTCTCCAGTTTTTAATAAATTACTCGGCAAGTTACAGGTTTTACCAAAGACAAGCTCAAACGGCGTGAACTTAGTTGATGTGTGTACGCTAGTGTTGTAAGCGAAACACCAGAAAGGTACCCAGGTACTCCAAGTTCTGGCTTCGTTATTAGTTTGAATGCGAAGATAGGAATTCAAATGTTTATGAGTATTTTCCAGAGAACCTATTGACTCATGGTGGTAAGCGGTTGAAGTTAATTGGTTGATATTAAGTAGTTTGCAAACCTCACTCATTGTTAATGATATAAATTCAGACCCTTTATCAGATGCAATATCCCTTGGAATACCAAACCTTAACACAAAATGCTCAACAAAAGCCCTTGCTACACTTACAGTATCCTTATTTTCTAATGGGTACGCTTCCACGAACTTGATAAGTTCGCATTGGATAGTTAATATATATGACTTATTAAAATAATCCTTATCTAATGGTCCTACAATATCTAAAAATATTTTGTCATAAGCACCTTGGGCAGTTGACGTAATTACCATGGGTTCTTTCGTGTGCACCGAATGTTTTTGTTTTTGGCACTTTTCACATTTATTTACAAATATAGTGACGTCACGTTCCATGCCAGGCCAAAAATAATATTTTTTGATATTATTAATCATGCGTCTAATGCCAGCATGTCCACTCGTTGGCAAGAGATGGAAGTCATTTATGATAACGCGTTTATCATCTTTATTTACTATTCTTTTGATTCCCTTCAAAAGACATATTCTGGGTCCGGACCAGTTTTTATTGTTATTTATTATTTTGGTTAACCATTTAATATATTCATTTACACTAGTGTTTTTAATTATGTATATTTCTTTTATCCCTAATTTGGCACAAAGTTGCTCCAGTTCCCTCATATAGGCGTCTCGCGTCATATATGATCGAAAATCTGTGCAAGTATATATAATCATGTCCTCGGATTTATACACAAACAAACTACTCTGTTCAGACATGTCTCGTAATTCTTGTATTCTTTTTTTCGACACACAAACTAATTCAACTGAATCCACTGGTTTTCTAAGCATTTCCACAACATTCGGGTGATCAGTCCGACTGTTAGTGGGAATGTTAGCAATAGGGGGATTCGCACTTCGCTCTTCTTCCAACCTTTTTCTTTGTCCTCGCGTCATTACATTTATAACTTTCTCATTCATCTCTTTCAAATCCTGTGAAGATATAATCACTCTTGATAATGCGTCTGCAGCCACATTATCACCACCTTTAATATACTCAATGACAAAGTCATATTCTTCCAACGCAATCCTTAACTTAATTAATCTACTAGATGGATTATTCATATTATACAAATATACTAGTGGGCGATGATCCGTAAATATTCTAAACTTTTTCCCGTACAAATAAGGACGAAAATATTTTACTGACCAGACAACCGCAAGCATCTCTTTTTCTACTGTCGGGTAATTTAACTCCGCTTTGTTTAAACCTCGGCTTGCATATGCCACTGGTCGATCATCCTTATTGCACTGAAGCTGAATTTCCTGCCCCGTTTTGGGCAATGACTACGTCCTCCTTTTCTACTTTTGATTGACACATGTTGATTTTGCTTTTTATGACGAAATTTTGATGAATTCTAAACACTGAACACAATTTAAAACAGTTCAAAGTTCATTATCACTTCATTAAGCAAGTACGCGATGCCTTAAAAGGCGCGTGCTCGTCACCGGACACCTTCATAGCGTCCGAACTGGCAGCGGTCGCCATGTAAGGACGGGGTTAATAGAAAGATGTTTTCACGAGTACAGATTTATTACGACTGACTGCAATTACATTAGCATGAATAATATATGGCTTAAAACTAGGATGACTAACTACTCTACAGTACAAAACGAGCACAAACATTTTCGAAGACTCTTTGAAAATTGAAATGAAATTTGAAAAATGAATTGAAAAGGAGACCGTGATATTGCATGGACATCTCTTCTGTAATGTTTGCTTTGACCTTTTTGTGTTGAAAATTTTATGCACTTTATTTTTACCATATTCATGCTATGCCTCTAATCTTAAAAGTTATGGAGAAATAGGCAAAAACTTTATTTATGAGAAACAATTTAACAATTTACTCTTTATCTATTAATCCCATAATAAAAATGAATAGAACTTTTTTTGTTGAAAATATTATAAACTTTGTTTCTTTTAAAGCCGCGATACCTTGTTACATATACCTACATAAAGTACTAAGCCTACTTTGCATTTCCATCTGTTTATTCCAAACTGCATTCGGCAACAGTATCGAGGTCACCAGGCACGAGGCGCTGACTTTGCGGAACGTGAAGTGATTGGTGGAAGTGCGTGTGGACATAGTTTTGGACATTCTTCGTTCATACCTCGAACCGAATACTAGGATAGTTAGTACATAAGTATTTCTGTAATTGATCATAATTAAAGTAGTTTAAGAAAGTCTTTTGGTTTTTTTTCGATCTTCTCTGCGCAGCGTACGTAATTGGCGCAGTCGGTAGGATACTCGCGGGACGGTGCGAGTATTAGGAATTCTAAAAATCGGAGTTCGCGTTCACGTACCGCCCGGGGGCTATCAAGCCTCATCACCGAGTATCCAGAATCTACGGACCGCTGCGGACCAGGGCACAGTGTTTTTTTTGCCCAAAAAAAGTGACATCTTCTTTTTTTTCGTTCATTCAATTTGGCTTTTCATAACAAAAGCAAGAGTAAAACTCCCAGGAGTCCATTTTGTGTAGTTTATTTTTAAAAAAATCACAAAGTTTTGGTGACCTTGCTGTTAAAAATACGGAAATTAATTCATAGAAAAATAACTATTCACAATTTAGTATTATTTGTTTATCAGGTATATAAAGATAGTCTAGGCGCATATTATCCCCTTTTTATTAAATCAAACATGTTGGGAATTTCCTCAAAAAAAAAATGTTTTCTAAATTTTAAATTTTATTTTTTTATATTGTTTCTAGGTCGAAGTAGAGGTTCTGCCTAGGACAGATATATTCACCATATTTATATGTATCTCCCACAAAATTACCACATTCTACATACTTCGGCGGAAGTTTGGTAAAATATATTTTTAAATACTAAGGTCAACATTTTGGATTTAGGGTTGACACAATAAGGTCATTTCCCTTTACCTTTTTTTTATATAAAATCAACTGTATTTAAAAAGTTTTCATTTGAAACATACTTGGATGCAGTAAACTAAGGAACTGAACAACTTTTGCGCATCAACATTGCCGAAATTGCAAAAAAAAATGGTCTTACAGACTTGCCAATTAACTGATTAAATAGGTATGAAAAGCCCAAATATTTTTGTTATTTCGGCAAAGTACTAAAATAAAAGTAGTGCAATTTCATGAGTAGAAATCCGCCTTATTTATTTTGTTATATCTAAATAGTGAATCAAGAATTTGTATGGGAAACTGAAAAAAAAAATATGGATCGGATTATTTCAGTATATTTGCTGTATTCTATCGCTATCTTTTCTTACTTTGTGATTCTATACTTTATTCTAACTAACCTCTCAAAAATTCAAAAGCACTTCTTAGCACAGTGTTCAAAATTTCAAATGTGAAATTAATTTCTGACAAGCTTCTAATTACGATAAAGTCTTCAACAAACCTACTTGCTGATTAATAGGAAGTACAAAATATGTTATCCGACAAAATATGATGATGAACTTATACGTACGTTAACAGTCAGTCTGTTCAGTTATGCTTGATGACTTTTTATTTGCTGAAATAAAACGGAAAATTGCAGATGGTTCTTGTGAAACTGAACAACTTGTCCCAACAAAACAAACAAGGGCAGAAATAAAACAGTTTTACTTCTCACACCAACTGTCAACAACTTAAAGAAAGTAAACGATTGACAAATATTTGTCAGTGATAAAAAAGTCATTTTGTATAATAGAAACAGATTTAACAGACACAAATAAAGGTGAAGCAAGCATTTGATTAATCTTTCAAAAAATAATCATCATCAGCCGAAAGACATCCACCGAGTCAAAAAATAATACTCACGATATAAATAGAAAGGTCAAATTAGTGACAACCCCAAGAGATATTTTTGAAAATCATTTTTTCTAAACTTCCGCCGAAGTAGAGTGTAATAATTTTGTGGGTGATACATATTAGTATTAGGTATATATATGTCCTAGGCAGAACCTCTACTTCGGCCTAGAAAAATAAAAATAAATAAATTTAAAAAATCAGAAAATATTTTTTTTTAGGAAATTACCAACATTTTTCATAAACTAAAAAGAGGATAGTATGCGTCTAAAATATCTTTATATATCCGTAAAATAATTAATACTTAGTTGTGAACAGTTTTTTTCCTATGAATTAATTTCCGTATTTTTACCATGAAGGTCACCAAAACTTTGTGATTTTTTAAAAAATAAACTAAACAAATTTGATTCCTGGGAGTTTTACTCTTGCGTTTGTTATAAAAAGCTTAACTGAATAAACAAATAAAAAAAGATGTCACTTTTTTGGGGCAAAAAAAAAACACTGTGCAGGGGTGAGAAACAAGAAATCGATTCAGAGAGAAGCCAGAGATGAAATCTATGTAAGTACACTTGAACTGTTCTCGTGTTGCTTTCCTTTAGTTGTAACCCTAGTTTTATCACCCTACCAAGATTTTCCACCCGGAGAAGTCTAAGATCCAAGAGTCTGTATCTCGACAGGCTCGACGAAACACATTAGATTTAAATAGAGATATAGAATTAATGCTAGAATCAGATTATACCCCAAGTATCCCGGTAGAGCGAGAAATGGCCGTCAACCCGGATACTATTTTTAAGGCAATGCGCCTGGTTCCTGAGTTCGATGGTAACCCTAATGTTCTCACCAGATTTATAACTATTTGTGACCGGTTAGTTATGCAGTATATGAGTAATAAGGAAGGTAGTGAACTGTCTAATTTGTGTCTAAAAATGGGGAAGAGAAGAATATAAATATTTGTAACTATGAGCTGGCAGCACATTATTCTAGAAATAAAAAGAGGGGTGGAACCTGTAATTTGATAAAAAAGGGTATGCATTACAAGAAAATAACATCTTTTGACGATATTGCAACCATGCTACATTTCGAATGTTGTTCTATTAGTGTTCCTCACAACAATGTTGTAATAGTTTGCTTATACTGTACCTCTACAAAAATTAAACGTTCCTTAGATTGTTTCTTCAATAAATTAGAATTACTTCTGCACAGATATTCGCATAAATTTGCAAAGAATCGAATTATAATAGTAGGTGATATAAATATCAATACAATGGAAACCGACAACATAACTTCTACCCTTGGAGACATATTAAAACTTTACAATCTAAAGACACACATGAATGAACCAACAAGAGGTAAGGCCTGTCTGGATCACATAATAAGCAATGTAAGAGGGGCAACCGGTTCCGTCGTATCACTTTGGCTGTGAGACCATGACACAGCACAAATCTAAATATTTCCAGTTAAATCCAAAAATATATTGTCCAAAACAATATTTACATTAAAAAGAACATATACACAAGAGAACATAAACAAATTTAAAACATATCTAAGAAGCCTATCATTTTGTAATGTTTACTCTGAGTCAGACCTAAACACAGCTTTCAATTTATTTTACGAGTGGTTCTGTCTTTTGTACAAATTATGTTTTCCTAAAACTAAATTTAAAATTAACACAAAGTCTAACCAAAGATGGACTTCAAAAAGTCTTAGGAAAAGCTGTAATACTAAAAGAATCCTACGGCATAAATATTACAAAAATAAGACAAGCCACAATAAAAACACATATAACAGATATTCCATGTATCTCAAACGATGCATTTTATTAGCAAAAAAACACGTTAATAATAAATTTGTGTTAAACAGTAATAACATGTGCAAAGCTACATGGACAATCATACGCGAAGAGACAGGTGACACTAAGAACAATAATTACATCAATCAAATTGAAAGTGACGGACAAATTTTAACTGACCCGTTAACTATAGCTTCTAAATTTAATAATTATTTCATTGACATTGCTAACCAAATAAATCATCATGACATAAAACTTACTAATTTAAACAGTAACTTAATTAATTCTTTTTTCTTGAATCCAATTGATGAAGACAGTGTTATGCAAATTATCTATGGTTTGAGAAATACAAATTCAGAAGGCTACGATGAAATCAGCACTAAGGTTGTCAAGGCTTGCAATGAGCAAATCAGTCCAATTCCTTCATATTTAATTAATTTATCGTTTGAGACTGGTACTTTCCCCGAAAAGCTTAAACTGTCAGTTGTGAAACCTTTACACAAGAAACATGATAAGGGTAATTTAAACAACTATATAGCCCTATTACACTTATATCAGTACTATCAAAGATATTTGAGAAAGCGATGCATGACAGACTTACATCTTTTTTCAACGCATATAATATAATCAATGCTGATCAATATGGCTTCCAGAAAAAGAAGTCCACGACACTTGCTGCCTTTAACTTAGTAAATGATATTTTGCACAAGTTGAACTCTAAATTATACACAACCGTTCTATTTTTCGACATGTCGAAAGCGTTTGACTTTGTCTCGCATAAACTGCTACTATCTAAATTAGAACAAAATGGTATCAGGGGAGTTGCTAAAAATTGGCTGCAGACTTACCTGCAAAACCGGTAACAATGTGTAGAGATTACCCAGCTCGACAATAATAATACGCTCCAAACTCACAGATCTGAGTACATACAGACCGAATTTGCACAAGGCAGTGTACTCGGGCCCCTTTTATTTTTAGTATATATAAATGACATATCTAATATTAGTGTCCACAGAAATATTTTGCTTGCTGATGACATCACTCTCATAATTACAACTATAAAACCATGACATTAAACAATCATAAATCTGACATAACCAATGCAATATATTCAACAAATCAATGGCTAATCCATAATAATTTAAAAATTAATTTCACTAAAACAAATTTTATTCATTTCAATAATCCCGATTCCATACACTTGACGTTAATTTCAATGGCGAAATTCTCAGAGGCGCCAATAGTGTTAGATTCTTAGGAATAATACTAGACCAAAAATTTAATTGGAAGGAACAAGTTGCTAAAGTCTGTAACAAAATTAATCAGTTCACCTTCGCTTTATATAAACTCACTAAAGTGGCCACCCACAAAACAACATTAGCAACATATTTCGCATACGTCGAGTCGGTTCTTAGGTACGGAATAATTATATGGGGTAATAGCACAGATTCAAACAAAGCATTTATAGCCCAATAAAAGTGCATAAGAGCTATAGTATTTATGGTAGTGCTCCGGACGAATCTTGTAGACCACTATTTAAAACTTTAAATGTATTGCCTTTCCCGTGCTTGTATGTTTTCGAAGTAGCTAAATTTGTAAAGGAACACATGCACCTCTTTATGCAGGCGAAAGATAAGTTCCCCAGAAACACAAGAGCACCAAATAGGTTAGTTCTAGATGTTACACCCAGAACAACTTGTTTTCAAAAAAACTGCTATGCAATGTGTATTGCTATTTACAACAAAATCCCACAAGACATAAAAGTGTTACCAATTAACAAATTTAAACCTACATTGTTTAACTGGCTACTTAACAAATTATTTTATACTGTACAAGAGTTTTTAAGCCACGATAGAATATGATTATAATTATTTTGACATTTCATCATTGTTATTGATAATTATGCATGATTATTTTACTTTATAAATACTTTGTAATTTTAATGTTTGCATGCTAGATTATGGCTGTCTAAGGCGACCCGTCTCACATTTTAAATAACACATAATGTAACCCTTGGACATGGCAAATAAATATTCATTTCATTTCATTTCATTTCAATTCTTTTCAGTAGTTTTGGTGTAAAAGTGGAACAAGCAAACATCCATTCTTTCGTATTTTTAATATTAGTGAGATACTCGTAAGATGAGATATAGCTGGATTACCACTGACTGACTGACTCACTGACATGGTTGTTTGCCCTGATGCCGGGGATGGCGGATGAAACTTTGATGCAAGATCGTTAATCGGTCGATTTGTGCAAGATACTTGACCGCTTTTTTATTATAAGTTATTTCTCGAGATAATTGGAACTATTTTTATTGGTATTTTAAAAGTTGTTTATTGTATAGAATAGAGTCACCAATTTGTTAAAGACATCTTACCCTCTTATAGCCGTTAAAATCGTAACCGAGCTAAAGAACGTTATCTCAAGAAGAGGTTTATGAGTTTAGAATTACGTTGCTTGTTTAAAAAGTTATTAAGAAAAACAATTATTTTTGTCTAATTCTCCATAAAATACTCGTCTAACTTGGAATATAAATTTTACAATAATATTTTCTGTTCATAATTAATTAGTTTGTAATTTTTTGTTTCCCTACGTGATCGAATCAGAAATGAGGAGATACGTAGGAGAACTAAAGTTACCGACATAGATTTTAGGATCGCTAGACTTAAGTGGCAGTGTGCAGGGCACATAGCTCGTAGAACAGATGGCCGTTGGGGCAGACTCCAACTCGGTGGACCGACAACCTGGTAAAGGTTGCAGGAAGCCGCTGGATGCGAGCCGCACAGGACCGGTCGATGTGGAAATCCTTGGGGGAGGCCTTTGTCCAGCAGTGGACGTCTTTCGGCTGATAGATAGATAGATTGTTATTTGTTCAACGTTTAAATGTAAGTAGGCTTTACATTTTATTTTAAATACTATTTTCTTTCTATGTAACACTCGGAACTTATTATAGAATACAAATCTTCGAGAAAGTTTTAAGGATGTAAAAATTCGATTGAAAATAAAGCATTATGAAAATAAAAATCGCAATAAACAATATTTTAAAACAAATATCCAAAAGTCCAAATACAAGAGTATGTACGAGTATGTTACCGTGTATAACCCGTCATATCTTTATGTGACCGACAGTGAATTTCGCAAGTGTTAGTGGAATCTGCTGAAAGTGCATTAAGCGTTTCACATGGAACTTTCCGACATTAAGACACCGCCTTTGTTCGCACGATCGCAGTAGCGACAGGACGTATTAGTTAATTAATTAATTTAAGCCATTTATGTAACCATTTTACTAATTAAAAGTGTAAAGGACAAAATCTCCTTTTTTTTTTAAAACTCCTACCCGACGGTCGAAAACGTAATTGGCGCAGTCGGTAGGATAGTCGGTCAGAGCGCGACATCTAAAATACAGTCCGCCTGATAGTCGAATCGACGACGCATCGACTATCCTCTACGAATCTACGTGGGAAAACCGTTGGACGGAGAAGGACCCATCTGCACGAAGAACTACCTTCCTGGATCTACTCGCGATGCAGACTACCTTGATTCTGTGAGTCATAGAATAGTTACACAAATTTTTGGTTGCTATTCCTTTCCTTGCTACAATCCCGTAGTAAATTTTAGTTTTTAGTGTGGGAACGCAAATTAATCAAAATTTTCTTCCCAAAGAAATTTAGTGTTAGGCCCAATCCGCGGCATAGTATTGTAGACAGTTCTAGATCGCTAGAAACGTTAGAAGAAGAAGAAGAAATGTCGGTTAGTGTAGATAATAGGTTAGAAAATATTTGGAAAGCCCTCAGACTCGTTCCTGAGTTTGACGGGAATCCAAATGTGTTAGTTAGATTTTTAGAAATATGTGATGAACTGATACTTACCTACAGTAGTGATGAACCCGGAAGTAGAGTAGTTAATTCCGGATTACTGAATGGGATCTTGAATAAAATTACTGGTCCAGCAGCACGGACCTTGTCCACAAATGGCTTACCTAACAACTGGGAGGGAATTCGCAAAACTCTGGTTAATAGTTTTTCAGACCATAGAGACGAAACTGCTTTGTATACCGATCTATCTTTGCTAACCCAAGGTTCCGATAGTCCACAAGTATTTTATGAGCGCGTACAAAATTTACTGAGTACGATAATGACATATGTTCAGTTACACGAAGCAGTTCCAACTACAGTGGAAGCCAAACGAGAGCTCTATAAAAAACTAGCTCTTCAAACTTTCATACGCGGCCTAAACGAACCAATAGGTGCACGCATACGTTGCATGCGTCCCAGTACTCTAGAGTTAGCACTAGAATTTGCCCAAGAAGAATTAAACGTAATGTACTTGCAAAATAGACATTTACCAGCATTTCGTAACAGACCAGCTCAGAACAATTTGACCGGAAGTAGACCAATTTATAGCTTGCCCCATAAACAGGCAAGTTTGCCACAACCATTTGGAAATTTGAACTATAACAGACTAAATTTTGCAGGACCCTCATACCATGCAAATAGTTTTCCTAACCCTATAACTTCACCCCAACCAATCATCCCCAAGCCTCAGTTGCAATGGCCCTCGAGAACCCAACAAATGATGAGAGCCTTACCTCGTTCAGACATGTCGACTGGTTTCAGAATTCCATCTAGACCTAACTTTCAACAAGGCCAACAAAATTATCCTAGGCCTATGAGTGGCATAAGCTATCCCGTTGCACGTCAACTGCCCCTGACCGGACAATCTGGCCCTAAACAGATTAACTTAAATGAAACCTATGACTATGAACCCTACTATGACTATTACGACCCCATTCCCGAACAGTACTACTATGATTATTACTCAGACACTTACCTTGACCAGCCAGAACTGATGGAGAATGACGACTTACCTGTTGAAGAGATATCTAACCCTGAAACTGAAAACACGACACCTGTAAATTCTACTAAGACTAAAACTGAACAACAAAATTTTCTCAAGGCCCCAACTATCAAACCCCACAAATAGAATTAAACTTACAAAACAAAAGACAACTCCCATACATACAAATTCAGAATCCACCCCTGAAACTTTTGATTGACACAGGAGCTAATAAATCGTTTATCAGCCCCGAAGCCGTGAAAAATTTTTTTCCTCACTTACCTTTGTACTATGACCCGTTCGTAGTTACCAATATTCATGCGACGACTGAAAACAACTTCTCGATAATGATCCCCTGTTTCCCAGAATTCAAGATGCAAAAACCTATAAAAATGTATGTATATAGGTTCCATAATTATTTTGATGGGCTTATTGGATGGGATCTATTAGAACAATTTCAATCCAAAATTGACCTTAAGACCCATACACTTAAAACAGAATTCGCAGTCAACCCTATTCAAATGTATGATTCACATAGTGTGAACTTACTTGAAACTATGATAACAGTACAGTCAAGTCAACTAATTAGGGTGCCAACTAACATCCAAACAGGCAATATCTTGATAGACCCTCAAATAATTTGTGGATGCCAAATAACCGAATGCCTATCTCATGCACAAGACGGACACGCCTATATTGAGGTATCCAATACGACAGACAATGACATGATTTTTAGCCTTTCTAACCCAATATGCGCACATATATTTAACGAACAGACTGTACCGCTACCCGATGATTATAGAAACGATGCGCGGTTCCAAGAAATATTGTCGCGTTTGCGGACTGACCACCTGAATTCCGAAGAAAAAGCGAACTTACTTGCATTATGCAAGGAGTATTCCGATATATTTTACCTAGAAGGCGAACCCTTGACCTTCACAAACAAAATTAAACACAAAATTTATACGACTGATGAAGTTCCGGTTCACAGTAAAACCTATAGATATCCGTATGTGCATAGGCAAGAAGTTAAAGAACAAATTCAAAAAATGCTCGATCAAGGAATAATTAGACCTTCGACCTCCGCCTGGAGCGCTCCGATCTGGATCGTTCCTAAAAAAGCAGATGCATCTGGAAAAGTAAAGTGGCGATTAGTCGTTGACTTTCGTAAGCTTAACGAAAAAACCATCAATGATAAATATCCAATCCCTAATATCAATGATATCCTTGATAAGCTAGGACGCTGTCAGTACTTCACGACCTTGGATTTAGCCTCTGGATTTTATCAGGTAGAAATGGATCCAGCTGACATCCACAAGACCGGATTTAGCGTAGCTGACGGAAATGGTCATTTTGAGTTTCTCAGAATGCCAATGGGCCTGAAAAACAGTCCCTCGACGTCCCAACGCGTCATGGACAATGTCCTTCGCGGGTTGCAACATGTCATATGTATTGTGTACCAAGACGATATCCTTGTATTTTCTACATCCTTGCAGGAACATATAGTTAACTTACGCACAATATTTGAACGCCTCAGAGAGTCAAATTTCAAACTACAAATGGATAAGTCCGAGTTTATGAAATGCGATACACCTTATTTAGGTCACGTGATTACACCTGATGGAGTTAAGCCCAACCCCGACAAAGTCACTGCAATTTTGAATTATCCTATTCCAAAAACACCGAAACAAATTAAAGGATTTTTGGGTTTACTTGGCTATTACCGGAAATTTATTCCAAGTTACGCACATACAACAAAACCTTTAACCAAATGCCTAAAAAAAGACGCTAAAATTAGATTAACTCCGGAATACGTACAATGTTTCAAACATTGTAAAACCCTCCTATTGAATGACCCTATCTTGCAATATCCTGATTTTTCCAAGGATTTTATCCTTACCACAAACGCATCCAATGTCGCAATAGGCGCCATTCTGTCACAAGGACAAATTGGTTCGGATAGACCAATCGCTTATGCGTCGCGAACGCTTAACGATAGTGAACTTAATTACTCTACTATTCAAAAGGAACTCCTAGCAATAGTATGGGCTGTCAAATATTTTCGGCCATACCTATTTGGCAGATGTTTCAAAATTTACACAGATCATAAACCACTTCAATGGCTTATGAACGTAAAGGAATCAAATTCTTTCCTAACTAAGTGCAGACTAAAGCTAGCAGAATATAATTACACAATAATTTACAAAAAGGGAAAAGCCAACACAAATGTAGATGCGCTATCGCGTATTGAATTAAACAATGAAGAAGCGTCAATGATAGTTAATACATATTTCGGACTTCGAATCGACAGTCACAGCCCCTGATGACAGGCCTTTAATCAGTATATCCTCAACAGATACTGCCCCCAGTCTAAGACCCTTAAGTAGTCCAATCCCTGATGTTCCCCTAGAAAATAATAATCAATTGGATGACCAAGTCAGTGCTACAGAAACAGCACACACATCAGCCGAAAGCCCTATCCTCGACATCCCTATCTCCGAACACCCACTTAACAAATTTAAGCGTCAGCTTGTTCTAAGAATTTCCAGTAACTCAGTAAAGAGTAAACCAAAAACAACCACCCCATTTGAAACCTTTAGAAGAACAGTTGTCGAAATTTCGGAAAATCAATTAGAACAGGATTTAATTTCGGTAGTAAAAAAGTTCATCGACCCCAAGTTGCGTGCCGCTATTTTGGTTCAGCTTATAGATAAAATGTACTCCATTGTACCTGTACTTCAGCGTACATTCAAAAATTCAGCAATGAACTTACTTCTAACTAAAAATGAAATACAAAATATATCTGATTATCTTGTTCAACAAGATATAATATCTAAGTACCACACAGGGAAAACTAACCACAGAGGTATTAACGAAACATACCTATCGTTATCACAAAGATATTTTTGGCCAAAACTGAAAGAATGCATAACTGACTTTACAAATCAGTGTGATGTATGCAATCGAGCAAAGTACGATCGCGTACCTGTTAGACCCCAGTTTCAAATAGTACCCCCACCATCACGACCATTTGAGCTAGCACACGCTGACGTCATCACTATCGAGCAGGAAAAATATTTGTCCATCATAGATGCGTTCTCAAAATACGCTCAAGTGTATCGAATGCCTGACTGTACCGCCCCTAATATCCTAAGGTCATTCCTGACATTTTCTACCCATCACGGTTTCCCGTTAATACTCACTACAGACAAAGGAACAGAATTTACAAATCAAGTTGTAGCCGAATTCTTCAAGTTACACAAAATTCAACATCATACTGTAGCTGCAAACACCCCACATGAGAATGGAATGATAGAAAGATTCCACAGAACTCTCCTAGAACACCTTCGGTTGTTAAAGTTGCAACACAAAAACCAATCAGCGCTAAACTTAGTCCCTTACGCACTTATTGCATATAATAGCTCAGTGCACAGCCTAACGAAATGTAGACCCTATGATCTAATATCTGGACATTTTGACCCACGGGAGCCAACAGACTTAAATTTATCGGAACGACTAATGCAACAGTACTTACAAGATCACCGTAGTAAAATGGAGACAGTATATAACATCATACATGACTCATCGCACTCCCAACGAACAGCAATAATGACGCGACGTAACCTTGACCGAGAACCTGAAACGGATTATGACCAAGACCAGCAGGTGTTTATTAAAAACCCAGCAGCTCAAAGACAAAAGCTCGCTCCGCGCTATACACGAGACACAGTTATCGCGAACTTACCGATTCATATTTACACTTCCAGGAAATCAGGCCCCGTCGCAAAAGCTAGACTAAAACGCTCCAAGCAAATTAAAAAACCTACGTTGTTGCAGGACTCTAATACTGACAACGACCCTGGACCGAGCACAAGCAGAGCATCAAGCAGTAAAGAACATCCGACTTGACGACTTGTCTGATGGACCTGGCTTGTTACCCTTTAATTTAGGCAAAACTAGAATCGCATCCCATGACCATGTTTTTCTACAAGAAATTAATTTAACTAAAATTCAAAACCAGATTGACTCACTAAAAACCCAACTTACTAGTTCTCTTAACAAGCTAAGTAATCAGTTTTATTCTGTGTTTAAATACCAAATTTCTTATCTTTTCAGTTGAATTGACTCATTTAGAAACGTTTAAACCCAAAAGAATGAAACGTGGTCTTATCGATCCCTTGGGCACGTTAATAAAAAGTTTAACCGGAAATCTCGATCACGAAGAAGCGATAAGGTTTGAAAATGCGATCAAAGTTTTGCAGAAAAATGACGAAAGCCTATCAAATAATTTAAATAGGCATATCAGCCTTAGTAAAAACTTAATACTACAACAGGCTAATGTTATGAGTAATTTGAGCAGTAATCAGCGAAAGCTCGAGCAAGTTGTGTCTTATCTATTAAGCAAAAATAGTAACGAAAGTTCGACTCAGTACATTCTTTTATCGCAAATGTTCAATGTACTTCGAGAGAATATAGAGGACCTTACTTTAGAATTAATTAGATTAGAAAACGTTTTAGCTTTTAGTCACAGTGGTAATATGCACCACTCCGTATTATCCATTGCGGAAATACGCAGTATGTTAAGAAAATTAAATACTTTATATAATTCTAACCAAATATTAAATTTGGATACTAGATATTATTATAGTTTGATAAAATTAGGTTCTTACTTCGTTGAAGATAAATTAGTGCTTGTCCTTAAGTTCCCCATTTTATTATCAGTATCCTATGACTTTTATAGACTTTGTCCCGTCCCTAATAAAAAATCTGAAATTATCCTACCTCCATTCCCGTACATAGCAACCAATGTAGAAGAATTTGTGTACATGGAGGCTGAATGCCCGAAGATTGATACTTGGTATGTCTGTGAGCAGAAAGTAATACATCAGAGACGCTCTCATCGAGATTGCATCTATCATCTGCTATATCAATTAGAATCGGATAATCTTTGTCACCCTACATCAGTCACACTTTTCAAAGAAGCCGTTTTGGAGCTCGACAGTCAGCATTTCATCATCTCCTTCCCATAACCTACCAAGGTAGAAATATCATGTGAACAAGAAGAACGTCGCTTACTGCAAGGCAGCTATTTCGCAACCGTACCACGAAACTGCCATATCAGAACACCTGAGTTCACAGTGATTAATGTCGATGACAAAATACTTGGACACGCCATCGAATTAATATCAACTCAGTCAGTAACTCCTGAGAATGCCGAGAATCGCTTACCACGTTACAACTTTACTGCAATTGATTTGAGCAAGTTACATGATATTCAAAATCAAATACTAATGGAAGTTCCTGAGAAGATCGAATCCGTGGATTTGTCAAGCATCTATCATACAACGTTACCTTTATACAGCATCGCAATATTAAGTGCAGGTGTACTTATCATCCTGTACTACCTGCGTCACCGGCAGCATAATGCAGCTATACTATCGACGTCGCAGACCAACATAGAAATGACAGGAGTTGATACTACCACTTCGGAGGTTCCTGAAATATCTGTTCCAGATCGTAGAGCCGCAATATTTGCTCTTAATCTTCGCAAATAGTTGCTCTTCTAAGGGGGGAGGTGTTACCGTGTATAACCCGTCATATCTTTATGTGACCGACAATGAATTTCGCAAGTGTTAGTGGAATCTGCTGAAAGTGCATTAAGCGTTTCACATGGAACTTTCCGACATTAAGACACCGCCTTTGTTCGCACGATCGCCGTAGCGACAGGACGTATTAGTTAATTAATTAATTTAAGCCATTTATGTAACCATTTTACTAATTAAAAGTGTAAAGGACAAAATCTCCTTTTTTTTAAAAACTCCTACCCGACGGTCGAAAACGTAATTAGTAGCTACATATTTTGATGAGCTTTATTTATTTTCGAAAGTATGTTTGTTAAAGTGGTAAAATTATTTTACAGATATTTTATTTTTTATACCGCCTTACAAATTTTTGTTGTTGTTTTTTATATTAATTTTAAAGTGCGTTTATTTAAATACATCCACCCTTTTTTAAGGGAATTGTTTTTATAGATTTATTTTTTTAGGATTTATTTGGTAAACTTTATCTTTTTCACGAGTAGAAGCCCCAGTTTAAATAGTTTTAGCTGATTTTTGTTAGATATTATGCATAATAAATAAAAATATTCTTTTTTTTTTACAGGCAAGTCAGCCTAAGCGGGGAGCTACGAGAATATACCAAAAGCAACACCATTTTGCGGACATACAGTAGTAAATAATCTCTAAATATAATCCTAGATCTGTAAAATTTGTTTCGACCTATTGAAGTAAATTAAATATTCACTGTGTAACATTTATGCTATTTTTATTTCTAATTTTAAGCATCCCTTTTTTCCCTCTCAAATAAAGCTCTTGAATCTTGCGTCCGTTCGTGCGAGTTCCAAAAATTTTTCTGGCTTTTTGTGTACGTGGCATTATGCGTATCTGACATTTTGCATGCAAATCGCTCGCTCTCTCTCTCTGTTGCTATTAAAAAGCTACCTAATAATTAAGTCAGTCGCCCCATTTCTTACAAATTTACCTGGGTCAAAACTATACAAATATGCACAACATTTTTGATTTTATCTCTCCAACGCAAAAGTTACATTCTTTTTTTTCTCAAAAATGAAATTATATGTCTGTAATATCATTCAAAACAGCCGTGAAATACCATAAATATTACGCATGTTATAATCTTCATCATTGGCCTAACGCGTCTATGACAGACGATTCAGTCAGTGTCGCGGATACAATATTTTTGGTGACTGTACAGGCCAATACGAGACCGGCACCACAAAATACTATACAGAACGTCCGCTCAATACGCTCACTAAAATCCTAAGCATATACATGCTTATAGACGTATACGGTCGTTGTAGGCAAGATCACGTACTGTGCGATCGTGACCTTACCTTGAACGACCGTATTTTTCTATAAGCATATTATATGCTAACGATTTTAGTGGTTTGTATTGAGCGGACCTTCTGTGTCTATTTGTGCCGGCACAGTCGACCGCAGGACCAACAGGGAAAGTTGCCTACAGATGGATTAGAAGCGGCTAGATGTCTTCGGTTCCTCCGCTCGGATAGCTGCTTAAACCAGGCCTCATCACACGCCCTGCGACCATCTCCCACACGCTTGCGCCATTCGTCCCTGTGTAGGGCGAGCTACACATACGCATGTAGTATATTTTAGCGCCTCCTTAGCTCGCCTAGCCACTACAATCTCACCCTTCGATGGGTGGCAAACGAGCCGACAGATTACCTGATGGTAAGCGATTACCGCCGCCCATAGACACCCACAACATCAGAAGAGTCACAAGTGCGTTGTCAACTTTTTGGGGGGGGAGGGGGATGGGGAAAAGGTTGGACCTTGGGTACCCTCACTCACTCGGCGAAACACAACGCAAGCGTTGCTTCACGCTGGTTTTCTGTGAGGCTGTAATATCACTCCGGTCGAGCCGGCCCATTCTTGCCGAAGTATGGCTCTCCCACGGTGAAAAATGTTGTTTTGTTTTCACCGCCATCTTACTTTTTGTTGATTTGTCCTCGGATGCAAGTTGTACAGGAATAAGCCAGGATTTTGAAAGATTAACAAATTTGTGCGTAGAAACGATGTTTTATTGAGGCAGGAAAAAATGGCTGGCAGATATTATAGCTAGTTATGCATATACAATATAGGTACATACAGTACGCAGACGGCGCGAACATGCCCCCCGGCGTTGAAAGCTCGAAGCTTTCAACCCGAAGAGTCCGGCGGCAGTGGGCAGATGTCCTCCCGGCGTTGAAAGCTCCAAGCTTTCAACCCAAAGACTCCGGCAGTGGGCAGATCCGGATAATGCCAGTGGAGGTTTTGATATCGGCCACACGAACAATACTGTCGGGTCCAGGATAAACAGCAACGACGCGGCCCAGTTTCCACTTCAGCGGTGGAAGGTTCTTTTACGAGTATAAGAGAATTTAACTTCAATGCGTCTTTGCAAGAACGTCATTTTGTTCTATGCTGGAGCTCCGCAACGTATTCCCTGCTCCAACGAGTCCAAAAATGTTGACGAAGTTGTTCGATCCGTTGGTAGCGGGTTAAGGAGCTTACAGAATGATCCTGGTAATCCTTCTCAGGTAGTGATTGAAATGATCCACCGATGAGAAAATGGCAGGGCGTCAGTGGCAGCAAGTCTTCAGGGCTTGACGATAGTGGACTGTAGCAATATAGGGTGTTTTTTCTCATATGAATATTTCGAATTGTCCAGACGGCCTCCAACGCGCATAATACTGTCCTTATACAAGAACACGTTATATTTCAGTAATGAACTCTATTTCGGCAAATCCTGATTGTTCATTAAATATTTATATTCAGGAAAGGATTCGTTTTGACACTTCGATATTATTAGATTTTTAGCTTAACGGAACTCTTCTTCAGTCAAGAATTCATTTATTGGACGACGTTTTTGACATGAAAAGACAAAATGCAATACGTAGGCTACGGCACGTATTAATCTAGTGTAACTAGAGAATCGACCTAAATCGAACATGACATCTTTCTGAACGATTTCGTTTTCAACGACTACGACGTTCAAAGTTACCTCAGGACGAGTTTCCGGCAACAAAGTCTCAACAACTTTCGGGAGGGAAGGCCATAGCGATTCATAATTTTTTAGGTGACGCGGACCAGACCACAATAGTTCAAGTGATGACTTTGAACTGACTTCCACACCACGAGATAGAAGATCCGCCGGGTTTTGATCCGTAGGTACATGTCTCCATTCCACAGATTCCACGATTTCAATTTCAACCTGTAGAGTGTACCCTAGTCTTTACAAAGAGAATTCCAGCTCAAGCTTGAAGCTCTAAGTGTGCTTCGTGCCTATAATAATATATAAATATAATAATAATACGCCCACTTCGAATAACAATGAAACTATTTTTACGTGAATGTACTCTTAAAGCTCTATTCGTTAGTATGCAATTCATTAATGGACGCACCATGGCCCAAATCGGGACACGGTTCTTTTGCACTGATGTCCCGCCCAAACCTATAGGTTCAAAGTTGCATTTATTGCGCGGCAAACCTAGACGTTGCGCACACGCATTTGTCATGTAACTGGACATAGCTCCACTATCTATATTTGCACGCACGGCGTGGTAGGTACCCTAGCTGTCTGCAACGACGTGCACTAATGCAATACCTAATAAGACGGTCGAGTTTGACGAACAAGTCAGTGTAACATTTTGATCCTGATTTGTAGATGTACTTGGAGTCTTATTATTATCAGTATAACCATCACGTGCAGTGTGATGATGTAATTGTATACGCAGCGCACACCTAACCTTGGACGTGCAATCCGAAACGGAATGAGTGTCGCGACAGACAGACAGTTGACATTATAACTTGAGTTCGTTTATCTTGATAATAATAATAAATTTATTTTATAAAAAGTTTAACAGACTCTAGTTCTTATAATAATAATACAGTTATCTGATTAGGCATACATTTTGTGAGTCAGACAGATTCATCTCCCACACCCATACTAAGCAATTTACTTACTTGTGTTATGGGAGTAGTAGACTCTTCCCATTTAAAATGCCTCTTTTAACAAAATACAGTACGGACAGTGGCGTGCAGTCCATAGAGGCAGAAAAGCACTGCCTACCCTGATAAATCTGCCAGTTTACAAACAAAAAAATTAAAACTTACGTATTATGTTACACGATACTTTAATGTTCATTTACCGTTACGCCCTCCGTTTCCATTTAATTATAACAATATCTACTCAACTCGTAAACAGCGCCACCTACCGTTTCCGAGAAAAAACGCAGTACTAAAGTTGGTTAACAGAATCGTCTCATCGCATTATTTGACAGTGCTGCCGACTGGTGTCATAAGCAGACAACATTCTGCCTGTCTTTCGCCATTTTTTCACAAACACAAGTACAGTATTTTATATGGTTACAGTGTAGCCGCTATTTATGTATGTGAATAATTTTGTACTGAAATTGCGCGTGTGTGCGTGATTTGTAGGCACTGCTTGTTTGATTACACGGCCATTTTAAGAAGTCTAATACGAAAGTAGTGCTAACAAGAATTTAGTTGGTATTAACAATTTGCCGTATATTTTTTAATAGCTGCAAGATGGTTGCAAGACAATGATGCTCTTTGAGTTTACAAATAAGAACCATTTCATTTTATTCTTGTTTTTTGTGAGTCCATTCTTGGAAATTATTTAAAATAATGCCATATCCTTTGTTTACTGGTTGCAAGTGTAACGAAGATTGAAAGAAAATTATTATAAATTAGCTTATTGCGCATTTGTTGATAATTGAAAATAGCTATTTCTTGTTGCTAAATGTTTGAGTAATTCAGGATAATGGATAACTTTAGCTACGAGAACTGTGCTGGAAATGTGTGTTTAGAGCTAAACTAAAAGACGGCGTGTTTTCGAAGTGAGAAATCTCAAATAATAGCTAATGGAAGGTGGGTGCTAGAGTTTCGTTTATTTCAAATAAATTAATATTAATTAATAACTGGCTCCGCGAATTGTGTACACGGATATACTGTATTGTTTTTCGTGCATTTTATTGTCTAACAGTAAAACAGTTTGGAATGACACTGGCTTTAAATGCCTCGTTAAAATATTTAGCACAATCTCTGTGAAAAGCACCCAGAGTCTTGTTTAAAGTTTCACATATTTAAAAAGTCGTAGGTAACGAGACCAGTTGAAAAGGCCAGTTAAAGTTAACTGATACACTAATGGTAAGTTTTCCATTTTTATATAAAATTTTATTTATGCCTACCCTATGTGTAAACTCTGTGCACGCCACTGAGTACGGAACTATATTGGTTCATACTATATTGGTTACAAAGCATACTATAGTATGCTAACCAATATATTGGTTCGGCTCCCAGAGCAGTTACTTTAAGTGCTTACTGCTATCATTTGCTTTATGAAAGTTTTGATTTTTGCGATGAATTTCCTTCCAGGAAGTAATTAACTAGTTTTTAATAATTATTTTTTAAAGCAATGCTTGACTTGAAAAAAATATTCAAATATTTTATTATTTTTTGCATAGTGTTTAACTTTACGAAGAGGTCAAATACAACTTCCTGATAGATCCGGTTTTGACATTAGCAATTTTAGAAACTCCAGACTTTGGTTTTTAACATACAACCATTACTTTATGCGACCGTACGCGATACTTTGACAAAATTGTAATTTTTATCGATGACATGTATGTAAAGCCAAACGTGGTCGCTTAGTCACTAAAATCAATTTTCTTCTGGAATTTAATTTAAAATATCGTTTAATATTGTTGTGTGGTCAACCGACGAGGAAGTAAGCTTTAGCAGAATTACTCTAATCGGCTTTTATAGGGAAGAAACTTCCCGAAAGGAGGAGTCAGATAAAATGATCAGAGAATCTGATCCGAGAGTAGAGGGTTCGATCCCCACACAGGGCAAACTTTTCTGTGATGAGCAGAATTGTTTGCTCTGAGTCTGGGTGTATTATATCTATATATGCATGTATTTAAAAGTATATGTGTATGTATATCAGTCTCTGGTTCCCAAGATACAGGTAATCCTAGTTTGGGGCCAGATGACCGTGTGTGATTTGTCCCAGATATTATTATTATATTATTATCTGCTAAACAAAGTTCAAAGTGCTTTGAAAGTGAATGAATTTTGCTATAAAAAAAACATTAAAAAATGTGTGTTATTGTAGCCATAAAATAATGAATTGTAATTTGTAGTACCCAAATAAAAGCACAAAAGCTCAGGTAGGCAATTTAAAAAGAAATACACACAAAGAAAATCTCCTTATTCATATTTAACTGGAAGACTATAGGGTATGGCCACTTACTCTTAGCTATTCTAAGAAAATACGAAGCAAGTACATTAAAACCAATGAATTAGTTTCTTTAAAGGCAAAAATATAATATGCAAGCATCCAAATAAACATTTGTGAAGGTTATCAAGTTATCATGAACTAGTTTTAAATTATATTATAAGTATACAGATATACATGATTGCTGTGATGAAATAGAACCTACATGTATAAAAAGCGGCCAAGTGCGAGTCGGACTCGCCCATGAAGGGTTCCGTAGCAGCAAGTAACATAATATAAAAGTTTTTGTAGTTCGTTGTAACTTGAATGAAAGGTAAATTGCGGTTTACGATTTATGACGTATTAAAAAAAACTACTTACTAGATATCGTTCAAACCAATTTTCGGTGGAAGTTTGCATGGTAATGTACATTATATATTTTTTTTAGTTTTATCATTCTCTTATTTTAGAAGTTACGGGGGGGGGGGACACACATTTTACAACTTTGGAAGTGTCTCTCGCGCAAACTATTCAGTTTAGAAGAAAATTATATTAGAAACCTCAATATCATTTTTGAAGACCTATCCATAGATACCCCACACGTATGGGTTTGATGAAAAAAATTTTTTTGAGTTTCAATTCTAAGTATGGGGAGCCCCCAAAATTTATTATTTTTTTTCTATTTTTGTGTGAAAATCTTAATGCGGTTCACAAAATACATCTACTTACCAAGTTTCAACAGTATAGTTCTTATAGTTTCGGATAAAAAGTGGCTGTGACATACGGACAGACAGACAGACAGACAGACAGACAGACAGACAGACATGACGAATCCATAAGGGTTAAAAATGGCTCCGTGACAGACACGACTTTACGTCAAACCGACCATGTCGTGGTCGCGCGACTGTCTAGTAGTTATTATTTATACGATTCCTGTGATAAAATCATTAATTTTTAGGTTTTGTCCGACTTTTATTGATTTTTCGCCTGTGTGCGTCGCTCGAAATTAAAAAATAACATGACTAAAAATGATGCCAGATGTACAAATATGCAAATATTGTTTTCTTATGTGTATTATTATTATCTCTTAATTAAAATTATTTAAATACATACTTACAATATATAAATAATATGTTTTGGGCAGGTATATAAGAGGCCGCAGCACTTGTGGTGTATTCAATTAAGACGTTTTTGCAAAAAGTTACCTCCGCAATCAACATGAAGACGGCACTTATTCTTTTCTGTTTGGTAAGCAGTTTTTAAAATAATAATAATAGGTAAAAATATATATTAACTATGATATTTTCTCCACCGTTACGGAAAATTAATAGTCCGCGATAGTTCCACGGGAGATCTAAATTTCCTTTCGCACTACTGGAATTGTAGTAGTGTCACTGGAAATACAATTTTACCAACGACACTACCGGTAGTACCACGGGAGAGAAAAAAATCCTCTGGCACAACTGGTTGTGCACAAGCAGTTGTGTCACGGGTAATAAACGATTTTTATTTGGTAAAATTTTTTGGAAACTTTTTGAGTAAAAAAAGGCTGTTTACATTACACCACAGTTAGATAGGACTATCTATATGTGTGCATTTATACCTTAAAAATAACTAATTCAAATTAACAAAATACACTCACCGGCACAATTAACCGCCCACCTCTTTTTCGTAGTACCTATAACTCTTGTTTACTTATCATTTGCCGTTTAAACATGCATCTCATTTAATAAATGGTCCATGATACAGTAAATTAGTGCAATATGATCTCTCTTTTCAATTTCTTAAACGTCACTTAACTAAAGGATGTTAACACGCTCACTGCGGCATTATTATTATATTAATCCATGTGGAACTTTCATACGGTGCGTGGACGAATATAGTGTTCTTTATTAATGTAAGAAAGAAATAAATATATTATTATTTTTGTCGTTTGAAACTGAACTGTAAAATATAATAAAATATCCATGAGTCAATATGACCACGCCCGCGCTGACCGTATTTGATTTCTCTCTGGTGCGGAGTGAGGTCAGCATGACCACATGCCCTCACTACCCCACTAAACGATGCACGGACGCAATTTTGTAGCTCTAGTGCTGTGCAGTCTACAGTGAAAGTATAGTACGTATTTAATTTAATTTTATTTCAAAACCAAGGACTAACCACGTTTTGGAAAAAGAAATAAAAAGAAGAAGATCTACTGGTTATTACTAAAAGTTACGATTAACCCTTTCGCGTGCTGAGGGATTAAAAAAAGTTAAAGAAATTCCTATTTTCTTTAGATTATGTAATAAACACTTTTGTTTACCATGTTTTAACAAAGCATATAATAATATGTACAACTGATCATCACTAGTTTTTTTTACCTTTTTATTGCGACCTGAGGTCAAAGTTGGTACATAAATTGCTTTCTTGTTTTTGGAGTAAAGAAATATGCGATCTAAAAACGCAGCTAGGTTTATATGATCCATATATTTAAGTTTCACATTATGTATTCGAAAACATGGTACTGCTTGCCATCAATGGGTTAAAGTCATTTAAAATACCTTTTGGCTAATTTGTTCTCCTAACGCACTAAAAAAAAGTTTCCTTTGGGTTTATATGACCACATAACGTACTTGCTATGAGAACCTCAAAAAAAGAAGCCGCAGCGAGCGTGTTAAAAAAGTGCGTTTGAAATTTTAAGAGGTTTAAAAATATATATTACTATTTTAAGAGGTAAAATTGAAATCGTGGGTTAAATTTAAACTTTGGTTTCTGCTCATGAAACTGCATGACTTTCTCCAAAAAACCAATTTAATTGGAGAACCTCAAAAAAAGAAGCCGCAGCGAGCGTGTTAAAAAAGTGCGTTTGAAATTTTAAGAGGTTTAAAAATATATATTACTATTTTAAGAGGTAAAATTGAAATCGTCGTGGGTTAAATTTAAACTTTGGTTTCTGCTCATGAAACTGCATGACTTTCTCCAAAAAACCAATTTAAACCAAATAAATTCGACTCTACATGTAAATCGATGCACTGAGTGCTGAAGTATCTAATTTTGTATAGAAAGGCGATTTTTTTTGCTCTAAATGATTGGTTCCTCACAGAAAGTATATCAGTGTCATGACTAAAAGCCACAGTTAAAATTTGGTCCGCGATTTTAATTTTATCCTGTATTTATGTACCTATATACCTACCAGCATACATATTATTATACAGTGTGAGTCTTCATAAAGTGCACAGTATGAAAGGGGGTGAAAACCCAATTTTATCTCTCAGAAAAAAAAATGACATTAGTTTAGCTTTAAAGTTATAAAAACCCCAAGTTTCTAACCTACATACAACGTTTGCTATAAGCGATTAAACAATTGTTTACCAGTTGTCCAATTGTTGCTCTAAACGCTAGTTTTGGGTTTTCTTAGTTTTGTATAAATTTTCAGGGGCACGGCCATCTACAGTTAGTCCTCACATTTTTTTTGTTTTAAAATTCTAGGTTGCTTAATTTAAAAGTTTCAACGTTTTGTTTACTTGGGCAAAGCAGATGTTAATTGAAAAAATAAAAGTCCACGAAAATTTTTATTTTTCTGGGCGATAAAATTGGGTTTATTTAACCCCCTTTCATATGCGCACTTTATAAAGACTTACACTGTACCTATATTTTCTTCGCGAATCGAGTATAGATTTCCTGGGGAAAGTAATTTACTTTCCCTCGATCCACTTGGCTCCCCTGACTGGATCCACCGGTGGATTGAAAAGCACTCTTGAGTTCATTGCGATCCCTTATTTTGAAATATCGTAAAAGTGGATCTTGTAACACTTGCTAGTATATTTCAATCCCCAAGACATGTTTCCATGGGATCATCAAATTACTCAATAAAATATATACATAATTAATTTTACACTTTTTTCTTAAATAATTAGTAGTTTCAGGTTCAATTGTGTCAACACCTTATAAAATATATATTTTTTATTATTATTTTTAGGTGGGTGTTGTCATGTGCATCCCTAGTGATGGTAAGTAATCGATTATATTTAAATGACAATAAAGAACGTTTTCGAGTGGTAGGAATTTTGTACTAGGTAAAAAATATATTTAAAATAATGTGTACTAAATGCAAGCATCTACGTAAATAAAAAAATATTTTTGAAGGGTACTTACAAATAGCGTCAATATATAATACGTAGTCGGTCCCATAATGAATTGGCCTTACTATAAAATAAAAAAGAAAATTAAATGCAATCATTTTTATTTTTCAATATAGTCTCCATCAATACTGACACACTTCTGACATCGGTGAAATAACATTTCTAATCCTTTATAAAAATAATCGCAATCTTTGTCTTCAAAATGACTGAAGACGGCCGCCTGCAACTCTTCATCGCTTGAAAATTTTCTTCCCCTTAAGTCCCGCTTTAAATTTGGGAATAAGTAATAGTCGGACGGAGCCATGTCTGGACTATAAGGTGGATGGTCCAGCTCCGTGAACCCGCATTGACGCACTGCATCCTTCGAAACACCGGCGGTGTGCACGGGGGCGTTGTCGTGAAGCAACAGGACGCCTTTACTCAGTTTGCCTCTGCGCTTCTCCTTTATAATATCTCGCAGTTTATATATTAATGAAGCATAATATTCGCCGTTTACGACTACGTTAAATCCCAAAAGATTGTGCACATGATTTTTTGGTAGATTGTTGCACCTTTGCCTTTCTAGGCGGCTTTTCACCCTTATAACGCCATTTCATTGACTCGCGCTTGCTTTCTGGATCATAATATAACACCATAGTTTCATTACCAGTCACTAGTCTCTCGATCACGTTCTTTGGGTTTTCTCCACAAAGATCTAAAAACTCGGCAGCACAGCGAACTCGCTCCCGTCTCTGCACAGCTGACAGAAGTTTCGGGACCCATCTTGCACTGACTTTTTTCATATGAAGATGTTCATCGATTGCACGATGGACGGTACTTTTAGAGAGCCCAAGTCTAGCTGCAATTTCTCTAATCTTCAAACGGCGGTCACTCAAAACCTCTTCTTCGATTTGAGCAATAGTATCGGGAGTGAGCACTTCTACCGGTCGACCGTCATGGCCGATATCTTCGACGGTTTCTCGCCCGAGGCGAAACTCTTTCACCCATTTTTTTACTGTGCTATAAGAGGGAGAACACTCCTTATACACACCATCTAATCGTTCTTTAATTTGGGCGGGGGATAAGCCTTCTTTAAATAGAAACTTTATGACGCTTCGATACTCGGTTTTCGACATTTTGAAAAAATACGCGACATTTGTTGTTCAAACAAACTGCTAAACTGAACTACGCTCGTCAAGTCCATGCGTGTTCGTTTATAAAGTGTCTGAGAACCGTACTATTCAATGCAACATAACATGTATCGAAATGTCGCGTAGAACTATATCAGGCCAATTCATTATGGGACCGACTACGTAAATGTGTGTGTCTTATTACTAAGGTTCTCAACCAATTCCTCTGCAGTTACAGAAAATGGTTCCTGATATTAATCGCCGGTCGCAGCTCGCTATTGGCTGTGACCGCGCACAAATCACTTAACTCATGTTAGCGGAGATAGGCTGTTACGTACATTTTTTTTTTGGCTACGCTCATCAAATGTAACTTATGTTACATGAGTTACGTATAAATGACCCTAAAATTTTTCGAGTTACATGAGTTTGACATTTTCATTTTCTAAGCAAAACAGTATTTTCTTATGATTTCGATTTACCCACCCATATAGAAAGGGTTTCTAAAATACGATTTTCAGTGGTTAAGCGTAACTCATGTAACTCGAGATAACATAATTGTGCGTAACAGGGCGCTCTTATAGCCGTTAAAATCGTAACCTAGGGTAAAAAAAAACCTAGCTAAAGAACGTTATCTCGAGAATACATTAAGGGGTCGTCCATTAATCACGTGATGTTTTTAGCAACTTTTTAGACCCCCCCTCCCCCCTGGTGATACGTGGTGAGGTTTAAGACTACGCTCCCACCCCCTATCCAAAATAACGTGTATTTTTTTGGTACAAAATATTATCTTTAAATACAGGCATAATGTAATTTAATTCTGGAAAAGTAAGCACCATGATAAAAATGTCCAGACAAGAGACAGACATTAAGGTTGCAGATTGTTTCTGACTGTCTGAAGCAGTTTTGAACATTGGGATGAGTAAAAAAAACGTAACAAAACCAGTCCGACGTTTGGAACTTACTCTAGAAATCGCACGTTCAATGAAAACATAAATACAGGTGATATCTCAGTAAAACCCCCATCCCCCTTTGTGATATTTCGTGATTTTTTCCGAACCCCCTTCCCCTCTTTTGAGCATCACGTGATTAATGGACGACCCCTTATGAGTTTAGAATTATGTTTCTGGTTTAAAAAATACAAACTTAAGAAAAACAATTATTTTTGTCTAATTCTTTATAAAATACTCATCAAATTGGAAATAAAAAAATTAAAATAATATTTTCGGTTTTAATAACAAATGAGACAATTATTTGTTCTATGTCAAAATTTAAGTAGGCTTTACACTTTATTTTAAATACTATCTTCTTTCTATGTAAGGAAAGGATCCTACCACTCGGAACTTAATATAGAATACAAGGCGATTTGACTATGATTATTATAATATATTTTTTTAGGTGTCCTTGGTGGGGTCCTCGGTAAGTAAAAACCCTTTTTCAACCGACTTCAAAAAAATGAGGAGGTTCTCAATTCGTCGGAATCTTTTTTATTTATTTTATTTTTTATATATGTTCACCGATTACTCGAAGACGCCTGAACCGATTTCGAAAATTCTTTTTTTGTTTGAAAGGGTATACTTCACAGGTGGTCCCATATAAATTTTATCGAAATAAATTCAGCGGTTTTTGAGAAAATCAACAAAACATAGCAAAATTGGAGTTGTTGCGATTGAAGTCGGTTGTTTTTAACGTATTCAGCGTGGTCATGTACAAAAAAGATTATGAAAATAAAAATCGCATTAAAAAAAGGCTCAAGGAGTTCTATGCTAGTCACAAGAAATTAGCCGGCCAATTCCAGCAAGCACTCGAGCATTGTCAGGTTCCGAACTTCTTGACTACTGGGATCACTCATTTAGCTCCTAAGTCGAGCAATACCGCTGACTCTAGCCAGTACCGCCTCATTACGTGTCTTTTTACAACATATAAGACACTAACATCCATTCTGAAGGCCAAGATAGACGCCTTCATAGAGGCGAATAACATCATGGCGGTAACTCAGAATGGGTGTAAGGGCGGGAGTCGCGGTACGAAGGAGCTGCTCCTGATTGACGCGGTCGCGTGGGCAAATTGGTGAATCGCAATCGACGCAATTTTCTCCGCTGCCTGGATTAATTACAATAAGGCTTTTGACTCGGTTCCCCATTCATGGTTAATGAGAGTTCTCGAGCTGTACAAGATTGATAGTACAGTTAGAGACTTCCTCGGTACCTATATGGGGCAATAGAGTACGATCTTTAGTCTTCATAGTCAGCGACTGTCGAATACGGAAGACCGGATTTGGATAAAGAGGGGTATATTCCAGGGTGACTGTCTGAGTCCACTTTGGTTTTGCCTATCTTTGAAGCCACTCAGCTTTCTGCTCGAGAAATCAGGGAAGTTTTTGATAGCTATTTGTCGGGTGCAAACAAGATATGTGCATTCAATGCTTGAGTCATCCTCGTTCTTCTGTAAACCTTCGGCATACTCTGATGGACACCGACTGAATTGGATGCCCTAGATCGGAAGGTCCGTACTACTATGATAATCCAAAGGATGCATCATCCTAGGCCATCAGTGATGAGGCTGTATATTCCGCGGAAAAATTGTGGTCGTGGCCTTCTAAGTGCGAAACAAATGCACAACCGTGAAATATGCAGCTTCTAATGCTATATCCTGGCGAAAGTCGACAGTGATTTACATAGAGTTGTCATAGCATGTGATAAAGGACTAACCCCTTTATCTATGGCCCAAGAGAACCGGCAAGCGCCGGCTGTACTCAACACTGTTGAGCGGGATGCCATATGGAAGGAGAAAGAGCTGCAGGGAAGGTTCTTTTAGGCTCTCTACAGATCCTTCTTCGATCAGAAGGCTTCAGTGCACTAGCTGCGCTTCGGAGACCTCTTTGTAGAGACCGAGGGTTTTGTCTGTGTAATATACGATCAGGTTATAAAGATGAACAACTACAGGAGATTCATAATGAAAGATGCTACATTGGACGTATGTCAATTGTGCCGTGAGTCAGGTGAAACCCTGCGCCATATAACTTTTGGTTGTTCGATAATTTGTAACACTGAGTATTTGCACAGACATAACCAAGCAGCCAGGATCCTGCATCAAGAGATCGCTCTAAATTATGGCTACATAGCTCGGCGGTTGCCATATTACAAGTACATGCCGGAGTCGGTTCTCGAAAACGATTGCGCCATGCTATACTGGGACCGAGACATCATCACGGACAGGCCTATTGATCATAATAGACCTGATATCGTGTTGCTGGATTGCACGCAGTCAAGGGTGTTTTTGGTGGATATTATGATAGATTCCACACAACGAAAACCTCGTGCAAGCTGTTGCCCACGAGAGGTTATGGTACCGATCCCCACTAACCTGGATCGTAACCTTAGATGGCTGGGACTTCGAGGTAGACCAATAATAGCGGCTATGCAAAAGGCAGTCCTCCTCAACAATGCCCGGATTGTCCGATGCTTTCTCTTCTCGTCGCACTGACATCCAGCTGACTGTGCTTCTGCTGGAGTAGCTCCTGCCACTTCACCTAGCGCGAAGTGGTCAGAGTAGCTTAAATTTATGTTTGAAAATAAGAATAATAACAAACAAACCAATAAGCAAACAAACATACATAATTTCGTATTTATAATTTTAGTGAGATGAGATATAGCTGGATTACCACTGACTGACTCATTGACATGTTTGTTTGCCCTGATGTCGGGGATGCCGGATGAAACTTTTGAAGCAAGATCGTTAATCAATCGTTTGGTGCAAGATTTTTATAATACACATATATTGATTTCTCGAGATAATTAGCACTATTTTCCTAAGTATTTTAAAAGCTGTGTAGTGTATAGAATATAGTCACCAAGTTGAAACAGACATACCCTCTTATATCCATTAAAATCGTAACCTAGTTAAAGAACGTTATCTCGAGAATAGATTTGTGAGTTAAGAATTATGTTACTTGTTTAAAAAATACTAATTTCTTAAGAGAAATTATCATTTTTAACTAATTCTCGATAAAAAACTGTTCTTCTAAACTATTAGCAACGATGACAATTGGGAATAAAAAAATTAAAATAATATTTTCAGTTAGAATGACAAATGAGATTGTTATTTGTTATAGAATACAATGTGATTTGGCTATGATTTATTATATATATTTTTTAGATGTTCTTGGTGGGGTCCTCGGTAAGTAAAAACCCTTTTTTTTTAAAGAAAGGATTATTAAAATACAATAAAAATCGCAATGAAAAAAATATTATTAAAAACTTAAACCCGACTACGGAAACATCTCTTTCTGAAAAGTATGAAACAAGAAAATATTATGCAGTGAGATTCAGAGAATAGCTGTGGTGGTATGCCACCTTATCCTAAGGGTAGTTTATACAACAATTTATTTTGTTGTTTAACAGTATAATGCTAGTAACCGATTCTTAGGGAAGGGTGGCATACGGCCACGGCTATCCTCTGAACATCACTGCCTGTGCCTATATAATATTTTCTAGAGTCATACTTTTCAGGGAGAGATTTTTCCATAGTCAGGTTTTAGTTTTTAAACTTTTTTTTATTATTATTTTGGAGTTGTTTGGCAATTATCTGACACAATTGAAAATTAAAACATTTTTTTTTATCATTTTTCATCATCAGCCCTAACCGCAGTAGATTTTTTTTTATGGGGTGTCATCTCCACGTTTGCCCAGCTGCACTGGTGTTGCACAATTGATGTACTTCCAGGCAGATTTTTAGGCTTTTATTTTGTTGTACTGAGATCCACGCATTTAGTAACTGTAGAGCCGAGGCATGTCACTGATACGTTGAAATTTAGTATTTTCAATGTATCAACGACATGCCTCGGCTCCAAACTACTCGCCGTAGAAATGGTCTAGGGTTGCCGACAAAGTTGTACCAAATCAGGTCATAATATATGACTAAAAAGGTGTTCAACAACTTGCCAAACTCTGTCAAGGCCCTCCAAGGTAGTAAATTTGAGCACGCTCTAAAGACTTTAGTGATAGACAAAAGCTATTTTTCTATGAGAGTATATTTTAACGACATGACATATTTTTAGAGATGATATTTTGTTTATTTAATTTTTATTGATACATTTTTATTATTATTTGTTATTGATATTATCTTATATTAACTATTACAATCTTATACTATTAAACGTGTCCCAATGATTTCAGATTCAAGAGTCGTAAACGGCTTGAAACCTTTCGACGAAAATCGAGGATTAGGGGTTAAATATCACCAGAAAACGATCTATGAGGGAATTATCTTCGCATACATTCATTTTAGGAAGATTTGAGCGAAATATACATAAAATATGAACTATGAACACATATCGTCCCTCGCACGCTTAACTCTTCTATCTCAGATTTTTGATGATTTGAGTTTGGACTTTTATCTAACTGAAATACGGTTGTTTTTAAGAACTTGAGAAAAATGAGATAGGAGTTTTCGTCGTGCCAGCGTTATGATGCTTTTTTAAATATTTTCCGGATTCGTATCCCACAAAAGTTTATGGTTTTATTGTCTTTTTATTTTTTATTTTGTGTGAACTTAAGTAAATATGTAAATAAAAAGACTTAAGAGTGATAAAAATACCACGTACGCGGGATAAGAAGTGTTTTCCCAAATAGTGTACGTTTTATTCAGTAATACATTCGTTAAACCACTGTAAGTTATTGTACCACTGTGCTAAGGGTTACTTAATTATTATATGTCGTTTTTTAGGTTCTATCGGCGGCGGTAAGTTGAGTCATATAGTTTCAATTTGTTTTTTAAGAGACCGTATAAGAAATTCTAAAATAATAATCGATAGGTGTAGTGTAAACTGATGGACACGGTGGTTCAGTGATCAGCGGTCCTGCCTTCTGATCCTAGGCTGTGCGAAAAACTAGTTATTTTATATTATTTTCCTCTGGTGTTGCGGGTGTCTATGGGCGGCGGTAATCGCTTACCATCAGGTGTTCCGTCTGCTCGTTTGCCACCGTTGCCATAAAAAATATACATATATAGCTAGATTACCTTTGACTGACTGACTTATTGACCACTTTTTTATTATAAGTTATTTCTCGAGATAATTAGAACTATTTTCTTTAGTATTTTAAAAATCAGTGTATTTTATAGAATAGAGTCACTGGTTCAAATTCATAATATTTTTATAGATGGACTATGTAACCTACCTTTTTTTTCCTATATCTATCTATACATATATTTCCTGCACCGACCCCTCCCCCTCCCTCATACCTCAGATGCATAAAGATGGACGATGTGTGAAACGTCGCTTGCGCTCGCGCCGCCGGTTTTTAATCGATAAAACTACGAAATCTTGTGAATATCCATTGAGTGTTGTCAAAAATCAATAGCTGGCCAGCTGGGACGTCAGTGACAGTGTTTGTAACGTTAAATTATACTTAATTGCTGTGAAAATTACGAAGAAATGCGCCGGCACCACGCGGTGTGAATGGACAATTGCTCAGGTGCGTTTCCTTATTTTCTCCTTTAAAATCTTAGAACCACTTTTCCTTCATACAGTCCACTCTAAATGCTTTCCAATACCATTTTGGTCCTTCGAGCCGGATTACCATAGTTGTTCAGTTATCGGGTTGTACTTTACGAAAAAATAATATATTCTAATTTGTTAATATTATTGTGGGTAGTTCGGGCGCACGGTCCGTAACCGGCCAGTATACGTATAGGTACTTGACGGCCTTTGCTGTGCCGTGTTCGATTTGTTGCGTTATATGAAATATTCCATTCAATATATTACGGATTTGTTTTGTGTATAAGTACAATATATGTATTAGGATAACGTAACCTCGATTTACTTATCAACTAATCTTACTTATCCACCTTGTGCTTATAATTATATTGTAAATACATATAATTATAAAGTAAAATATAAACTTATAATAAAATTAAAATCGACTAATCGATGCTATTTTGCCGTAGTCATTCTTATGTTTAACTAAATAGTAGACAAATCGTTCATTCTTTTACGCATCTCACTCACTTCATATAAACAATAAGTTTGTAAACATTAATTTAAGTGCTTACTTAGGTAACTGTATTTTAGAAAAATATAAATAAAAGATTGTTTAGTTTTAGATTTTATTTGTTAACTCGAAACTAATTAAGTACCTACAACATGTCTGTCGAAAAATATATAGACTCTGTTAAATTAGAAGTAACTTATGCAAAACGAAACGCGTTGTTTGCGAGAATGCAATACATATACGAGTTGTCTAAACAAGCAACTACAGATAGAACTAGTGAATCATTTTTGAATGTCGCAGGTTCTATGACCGACTTACGCACTGAGTTTCGTACTGTATTAGATGAATATAATATTTTGAAAATAAAAACAGACCCTAAAGCAACGCCTAGTTACGATTCATTATCGTCATTTGATGACATGTACTGTTCATGTAAGCGTGTATTAGAGCGCTTGACTGCTAAATCAAATACAAAGTCAGCGACTTCTATGCAGGATGGGGAGTATGTACACAGCCGACCTAGACTTCCTCCTATAGAAATTATGTCTTTTGATGGGGACGTAAAGAACTGGCCATTATTTTATGCCAATTTTAAAACATTAGTGCATGATAACCTGTCGCTTTCGGAAGACGAAAAGATGTATTTCGAAAAGATGTATTATAGGAAAGTTGTCACAGCGAGCGTTGAGCGTTATATCGGGTATCACGCCCAATGGCGGTAATTACTCCTTGATTCTTAAAACTTTGATAGATAAGTTTGAAGACAAACGTCTATTAGCATCCACATACATAGAACAAATACTTCATTTTAAAATGAGTGGCGGCCCTTCGGCACATAATTTTGAGTCGTTTATCGATAAAGTAGTAACTGCCGTGAATGCTTTAAAAAACCTAAATATGTTATATGCAATAGCAAGAAATCTGACTGATTTCTTGCTATTGCATATAACTTTGAAAAAACTTGATACTGAGTCAGTTAAAGGTTTCGAAATGCAAACAAATGCTTCTAAGATTCCTACGTTTCTGCAATTAGAAGACTTCATTAGAACACAGATTCGTGTATATCAGAATGTCAGTATGTTGCCGCGAAATTCAAATATTAGCGTAAATGCGAATAATAAATCTACGCGCGCTAGCGCTAGTCATAAACCGCCTAACCCTCAATCGTATGTTACAAACTCGACGAGCACTGGCGATTTAAAATGTTTGTGTGAAAATATAAGGCATGAGTATTTCTTCAAGTGTCCCACTTTTCAAAGGATGACACCTTCAGAGAGATTTTCATGTATAAAGTCGAATAATGCTTGTTTAAATTGTCTGAGCCTCAAACATAAAACAGGGAATTGCCGATCTAGTCAGAAATGCATGACATGTAAACAGAAACACCATTCTCTTCTTCATTTTGAAAATAAAGGTGGCAATGTTATGTCCGAGTCCCCTATTGTCCAGCATAGCGTCGCTCAGCCACTCTCTTCGTCTGTTTCTCAGTTGTATGAAAGCTCGATAGCTTGTAATGACAGGGAGCAGCCTCCTCCGTCGTCTCATGGAGCTAGTACGTCTCTGTGTACGACATGTAATACGTCGTCGACTCCGCACAGGGTATTGGCGTCTTCCTTGGAGAACCCCAGTAAAGTTTCTGATCGTAGCACCACCGTCGCACTTGCTACAGTTGAAGTAGTGGTTAACAATAAAATTGTGCGATGTCTTCTGGATTCGGCTTCTCAGAGTAATTTTATAACACGCGACTGTTGTCTGCGTCTAGGCTTGACAGATTATAAAAACACGAACATTGTTGTTTCGGGTGTCGGTGGTAAGGAGAAGGATACTTTAGGTATGGTAGACTTGACATTTTATTCAAAATATAATAGCAATGTCGGATACGACATGAGTGCTCTCATCGTCGACCGTATCACTGGCGTTCTGCCGTCAGTCGCCATAAATGAGGCTTCATTACCTCACCTAAAAATGTTACCGCTCGCAGATAGTACGTTCGCTACTCCTGGCCCTATAGATGCTCTTATAGGTGCCTCCTTATATCCTCATCTAATGCTACCTGGAATGGTAGCTAGTACGTCGCAATTGAATGATGTTCCTCCGGTTTTAGAAACCGTGTTAGGATTCGTCGTCATTGGGTCTTTACCCACAAAGACGATGTCAACTAAGCACAGTTATGTTTCTACATCCTGTTGCTCTGTTGTCACAAACGACTCCATTGATAATCAAGTGAAACGATTTTGGGAGTTAGAAGAGGTGTCTATTTCCCCAGTCTATGATCCCAATGATCTGGAGTGTGAGGAGCACTTTCGAGCTACTACCACTAGAGATTCTACCGGAAGATATACAGTAGCGTTGCCTTTCCGTGAAGATATCTTCTTACTAGGCGATTCGCGTAAAATCGCTGAAAAACGTTTCCTATCTTTGGAGCGTAAACTAGAAGCCTTTTCCCCGTTAAGGGAAGCTTACGATAATGTAATTCGCGATTACATCGATAAGGATTTTATTTCACCGGTCATGCTTAACGGTATTGACCGTACTGATAATACTCCCTCGTATGTAATACCTCATCATGGGGTTTACAGACCAGACAAGTCCACGAAACTACGGCCTGTTCTTGATGCCAGTTGTGCTACTACTTCGGGATATTCTTTGAATGATGTCCTCCATTCAGGTCCTAATTTGCAAGGCGACTTGTTTAACATATTACTGAACTTTCGATTGTTCCCTGTGGCATTTTGTGCAGATGTAAAACAAATGTTTCTGCAGATAGGAATATGTTCTGAAGATCGTCGTTTCCAACGCATCTTATATCGCTTTAATTGTCAAGAACCCATACAGGTCTATGAATTCAATAGGGTTTGCTTTGGAATGAAATCTAGTCCCTATCATGCGCTGCGCGTGGTAAAGCAGCTTGCTTCAGATGAAGGTGACAAGTATCCAGCAGCTGCTGCAATCGTCTCGAAATCTCTATATATGGATGACGTAGCATGTAGCGTTCCCGATGAAAAGACTGCTATAACTGCTGTTGGAGAGCTTATTCAACTGTTTCATGAAGGACAGTTTGATTTGATAAAGTGGACTTGTAATTCAGAAGAAGTACTCAAGACCATTCCGCCTTCATACAGGAGTACATCGGAAGTTGTATTTGACAAAGAAGTACAACATAAGATATTAGGCTTAAGTTGGTCTATGTCTGAAGATTGTTTTGTACTTCAAACTGGTACTCCGAACGAGAAATGCACAAAACGTTTAATACTATCCACAGTAGCTCGTCTCTGGGATGTACTGGGTTTTGTTGCGCCTACAATACTTTATGCCAAGCTTTTAATCAAAGAGCTTTGGCTCCTTAAGTGCGATTGGGATGACTGCCCTCCACGTAATATCTTGGTGCTGTGGCATAACTTCTGTTCGGAACTGAGTTGTCTCAATGGGCTTAAGATACCACGTCATGTAGGGGTATACACCGGTGTGGTTGTTAACGTCATGGGTTTCGCAGACGCAAGTGAGCGTGCTTACGGAGCAGTAATTTACTTACATATCACTCGTGGTGACGAGGTTACCACTGAGCTTGTATGTGCTAAGTCTAAGTTATCGCCAACAAAGACGCTCACGGTAGCAAGACTTGAGCTTTGCGCCGTGGAGCTGTTGTCGCGACTGCTCCGTCGAGTATGCGATACTTATAACCCGCGTTACGACATATCAGGTGTCTATGGCTTCACTGATTCAAAGGTGGTTTTGTGTTGGCTGAATTCTTCGCCACACCGTTGGCAGACTTTTGTCGCAAATCGTGTTGTAAAGGTCATCGATAACTTTCCTGCAAACATTTTCTTTCATGTAGCTGGAATTGAAAATTCTGCGGATTGTCTTTCTCGTGGCTTGACACCGAAAAAACTATTGAATCACTCGTTATGGTTCAGAGGTCCTCCCTGGGCTTCTTTGAACTCTTCGCACTGGCCCCTAAATAGAATAGACGAAGGTCAAATTGAATCACCGCTACCTGAGGAAAAGTCAAGGGGTTTCCCGGTATCAATACCTGTAATAGACGAGAATGTCATTTATGAGCTCTGCTTAAGAATGTCTTCATGGCCTAAGCTGCTTAACACTATAGTTTACATACATAGGTTTGTTGGCAAGCTACCCCGGAGAGAACAATTGATTCCTACTCCAAGCGATCTGGAGTACGCTGAGAATATTGTAATACGTGTTATTCAAGAGAGATATTTTGGCGAGGATATTCAAAGCATTAAACGGGGGAAACCTTGTTCTCGAGCTCTGTTAAAACTAAAACCGTTCCTGGAAAACGGCTTGATCCGCGTAGGTGGCCGTTTGTCTAATGCTGCAGTGGATTACGATCACAAGTACCCTGTAGTATTGCCTCGTCACGATCATATAGTGGACATAATAGTTGACTACTACCACAACAAATACTTGCATGCAGGTCCTGAACTACTTTTATCTTTACTAAGACAGAAGTTCTGGATCTTAGCAGCTCGGCGGGTAATTCGTCATAGGATCTTTAAATGTAACGTCTGTTTTAGATGTAATCCGCGTCCAACTTATCCTTCTATGGCTGATTTGCCGAGTCAACGTGTGAATGAGGTAGAAAAGGCCTTTACACACACAGGATGTGACTATGCTGGTCCGCTTCAGTATACGCCGTGCCGTGGCAGAGGAATCAAATCCCGCAAGGCCTGGCTCTGTATTTTTACTTGCCTTACGACACGTGCGATACATATCGAGCTGGCTACGGACCTCACAACCATATGTTTTCTCGCTGCTTTAAAGAGATTTCTGTCGCGACGTGGATCTGTGAAATGTCTTTATTCTGACAGAGGCACTAATTTTATTGGGGCTCGCTCTTATTTAAAGGACTTGTATAAGTTTTTAGAAACTTATCATGAGTCGCTCGCGTCCGAACTCTCGAATGAAAGGATAGAGTGGAAGTTAATACCGCCTGCATCCCCACACTTCGGTGGTTGTTGGGAAAGTATGGTGAAAGTGGTCAAGACTCACTTGTTTAAGGTGATAGGCCAGCAAGTACTGTCATATGAAGAGATGTTAACCGTATTAACGCAAATCGAAGCGTTAGTTAATTCACGTCCGCTCACCGCGTTGAGCAGTGACCCGTCAGAGCCTTCCGCACTAACGCCTGCACATTTTCTATGCTCAGCGCCTCTGTCGGCAATACCTGTTTCTGATACAGTGTCTTGTAATCTTCAGGAGCGACATTCTCTTTTGGATTCGCTCGTGAAGTCGTTTTGGAAGCGATGGCGTTATGAGTACTTGCACCAGCTGCAATCTCGAGCAAAATGGAATGTTCCTTCCGTCCCCATTGTCAAGGATACGGTTGTTATAGTTATTGTTGATAACTCTCCATTATTTTCGTGGCCTTTAGGTATCGTTGAAGAGGCTCATACTTCAAGTGATGGAGTAACGCGTGTTGCAACCATTAAAACATCGAAGGGGCGATTTGTACGCCCTGTGGTAAAGCTGTGTCCTTTACCCAGCCAATAGATTAAGCATTTTCTTATAAGAATGTACTAGCTTTAAAGTTTAGTTTAAGAAAGAGTTAATAGGAGTTAGTTTCTTTTATTTAAACTTAAAATAAGTTTAGTAATTTCTCATACTTTGTTAGTATTATTTTTTCTTAAAGGCAACCCTTTAAGCCCGGGGGAAATGGTTCAAATTCATAATATTTTTATAGATGGACTATGTAACCTACCTTTTTTTTCCTATATCTATCTATACATATATTTCCTGCACCGACCCCTCCCCCTCCCTCATACCTCAGATGCATAAAGATGGACGATGTGTGAAACGTCGCTTGCGCTCGCGCCGCCGGTTTTTAATCGATAAAACTACGAAATCTTGTGAATATCCATTGAGTGTTGTCAAAAATCAATAGCTGGCCAGCTGGGACGTCAGTGACAGTGTTTGTAACGTTAAATTATACTTAATTGCTGTGAAAATTACGAAGAAATGCGCCGGCACCACGCGGTGTGAATGGACAATTGCTCAGGTGCGTTTCCTTATTTTCTCCTTTAAAATCTTAGAACCACTTTTCCTTCATACAGTCCACTCTAAATGCTTTCCAATACCAGTCACCAAGCTGGTAAAGACATCTTACCCTCTTATAGCCAATAAAATCGTAACCAAGCTAAATAACTTTATCTCTTATAGCCGATAAAATCGTAACCTAGCTAAAGAACTTTATCTCTATAATAGGTTCATTAGTTTTGGATTATGTTACTTGTTTAAAATACAAAGGATGGGTGCCAGTAACCTAACAAATATCCCCAAAAATCACGCAAAAATGAATAGTATCACAGAATCCTATTATTACGTTTTTTCAATACTGTGTACACGATAATAATTTTCGTATTCCATGGTTATTCTCGTTTGAAAAACTAATTCTGTGCGAAAAACTAGTTATTTTATATTATTTTCCTCTGGTGTTGCGGTTGTCTATAGGCGGCGGTAATCGCTTACCATCAGGTGTTCCGTCTGCTCGTTTGCCACCGTTGCCATAAAAAATATACATATATAGCTGGATTACCATTGACTGACTGACTCATTGACCACTTTTTTATTATAAGTTATTTCTCGAGATAATTAGAACTATTTTCTTTAGTATTTTAAAAATCAGTGTATTTTATAGAATAGAGTCACCAAGCTGGTAAAGACATCTTACCCTCTTATAGCCAATAAAATTGTAACCAAGCTAAATAACTTTATCTCTACAATAGGTTTATTAGTTTTGAATTATGTTACTTGTTTAAAATACAAAGGATGGGTGTCAGTAACCTAACAAATATCGCAAAAATCACGCAAAAATGAACAATATCACAGAATCCTATTAATACCTTCTTCAATTCAAGACCATGTACTCCATGTGTCCACGATGATAATTGTCGTCTTTCATGACTATTCTCGTTTATTTATAAACTGAAATTGGGTATAACAGAGATTTTATAAAAAAAAATCTTTTTAACAATTCTTTTTTTTTTTATATCAGCGCAATCTCCCAACAGCTTTTCTTTTACATATATGATGTAGCATATTGTGAGAAATAAAATAAATAAATATAAAAGCATTGTTTCAGTGCGCTCATATGTTACGCATATACATAAGGGATAACTGTAAAACGTCTATGAGTAAAATATGATCCCAATGGACCAACACTTTTATATTTGTGTATATTATTGTTTACAATATACTTGAATATAAATGTAAAAGAAAAAGTGTTGGGAAATTGACATGATATAAAAAATACATTTGTTAAAGTGTGATAAATCACGATCGGCATTTATCACTTATGTATATGTGTAACATATGAGCGCACTGGACCAACAATTTGATATTTATTTATTTTATTTCTTACAATAATTATGTTACATCATATATGTAAAAAAAAATGGTGTTGGGAGATTGCCCTGGTATAAAAAATAATTGTTGCAACTACAGTTTTTTTTATAAAATCTCTGTAACACCCAATTTCAATTTATAAAAAAAAAACGAGAATAACCATGAAATACGAAAATTATACATGATCTAGTATTGAAAAAAACGTATTAATAGGATTCTGTGATATTATTCATTTTTGCGTGGTTTTTGGGGGATATTTGTTAGGTTACTGACACCCATCCTTTCTTAAGAAAAATAATCTTTTTTGTGTAATTCTACATAAAATACTCATCAAACTGGGAATAAAGATTTTAAAATAATATTTTCAGTTATAATGACAAATGAGATCGTTATTTGTTCAATGTCAAAATTTAAGTAGGCTTTACACTTTATTTTAAATACTATTTTCTTTTTATGTAACAAAATTTTCTACCACTCTGAACTTATTAAATAATACAAGGCGATTGACTGACTTGGTGGCTAAGTAGTTAGCGATCCTGACCTCTGATCCGAGAGTCGTGGGTTAGATCCCCACACAGGGCAAACTTTTCTGTGATGAGCAGAATTGTTTGCTCTGAGTCTGGGTGTATTATATCTATATATGTATGTATTTAAAAGTATATGTGTATGTAATATATCAGCCTCTGGTTCCCAAGATACAGGGAATCCTAGTTTGGGGCCAGATGACCGTGTGTGATTTGTCCCAGATATTATTATTATTATTATTATATTATATCAGTCTCTGGTTCCCAAGATACAGGTAATCCTAGTTTGGGGCCAGATGACCGTGTGTGATTTGTCCCAGATATTATTATTATTATGCAGAAATATAAATTTGGGCTACTATGACCACTTCGCGCTAGGCGAAGTGGCAGGAGCTACTCCAGCAGAAGCACAGTCGGCTGGAGGTCAGTGCGACGAGGAGAGAAAGCGTCGGACAATCCGGGCATTGTCGAGGAGGACTGCCTTTTGCATAGCCGCTATTATCGGTCTGCCTCGAAGTCCCAGCCGTCTAAGGTTACGATCCAGGTCAGCAGGGATCAAACCATTAACGGACAGGACTACAGGAATGATTTCAGTGGATTGCACTTGCCACACATCCGTAACCTCGTGTGCCAGGTTAAGGTACCGCAACCTCTTGTCGGCATCAGCTTGCACGAGATTTTCGTCGTGTGGAATAGTGATATCCACCAAAAACACCCTAATTATTATTATTATTTGGCTATGATTATTATAATATATATATTTTTTCACGTGGCTATGGCCAGAGTAAGTAAAAACCCTGTATAATCACAAAACAAAACTTCGAGAATGTTTTAAAGGATTTGAAAATTCTTAAAAAAAAAGAATAATGAAAATATAATTGCAATAAAAATTATTTAAAAAATATATATCAAAATGTATCCTAAGTCCAAAAGTTTAAAGTCCAAATACAAGAGTATATACGAGTAGGTACATATTTTGATGTGCAATCAGAATATGTTTGTGAGGGACTGGCTTTTTTATACGTCATTTCATTAGGTACTTATCAAAACGTAAACAAACATGTCATGTCTTTTTATTCAAACGTGCATATTAAAATTCTGATATTTATTGTAAACGTAGATACAAAGTTTATTTTTATTTCTTATATACACGCAGTACATTTTACTCGTTTGTGAATTCTAACATTAAGATATCAATAAAAAGATATATTAAGATTTTTCACATTTATTTAAATACCTAAACAAATGAGTGTCGGACTGAACTTCGACAACAACTACTTCGAAAGACTCTAGTTCGATAAGACGCTAGTTCGATAAGACGCTAGTTCGACAGACCTTAGTTCGACAGACCACTACTTCGACAGGACTCTACTCCGACAGGACGTTACTTCGACAGACGTTACTTCAACAAAATTGATATGTCGATATTTTGACTAACCGTTTCACTTCGATAACAATTATCGTAGAGTGAGCGTCAAATTTTGGCATAGGTGGCAAACGGCAGACGGTACACCTGATAGTGTAAGCGATTCCTGACACCCATAGATACCTGCATCACCAGAGGAGTCACAAGTGCGTTGCTGACCTTTAAAATGGGAGTACGCTCTTTCCTTGAAGGTTGAATGTCGTATCGTTCCGGAAATACCGCAGGCGAAAATTCATTCCACACTCCACAGTATGGCTGTGCAAGACAGTAAGTTTCTAGTGAAATGCACAGTTGTGGACTACCAATCATCTAGAGAGTGTAGAACGATGGCGAAAAGAGGCGCCAGAGATAAATCCGAACAAATCCTCGGAGAATTCCCTATAGTAAATTTTACAGAGGAGTTCCATCCCTTAGTGCGGGATCCGGCAAACTAAGTGAGTTCGCTGGATACGGCCCGCACTGCCCACTTCTTCGCAGACACCCCGCCGCCGTTGCTCTGCACAAGTACATACGTTGAACCACTGTATGTTATTGTACCACTGCTGTGCTAATGGTTGCTTGATTATAATGTGTCGTTTTTTAGGGTCTAGCGGTAACGACAATAACAACGGAGGCGACGCGGTGCCCGACGGTAAGTTGACTCATATATTTTATTTATTTTTTTACAGACCGTATACGAAATTCTAAAATAATTATCGATAGGTATAGTGTAAATTGACGGACACGGTGGTTCAGTGATCAGCGGTACTGACTACTGATCCGACTTTGTGCGGAAAACTAGTTGTATATACTATACTAGCTTCGGCCTGCGACTTCGTCTGCGTGGACTTCAAAATTGAGTCCAGAGAGAAAGAAAATACATCTAGTGTCAAAGTGGAAATTTTGAGTTTTTAAGTATTCCTCCCGTTTAAGTTATTCGGGATAAAAAGTATCCTATGTGTTTTATCTACTTACACATCCAAGTGCTTTATCTATCTAGATATCAAATTTCATCCAAATCCGTTCAGTAATGTCGGCGTAAAAGTGGAACAAACAAACAAACATCCATACTTTCGCATTTATAATATAAAGTGAGATATAGCTGGATTACCACTGACTAACTGACTCACTGACATGGTAGTTTGCCCTGATGCCGGGGACGGCGGATGAAATTTTTGATGCATGATCGTCAATCTGTCGTCTGGTACAAATTACTTGACCGCTTTTTAGGGTTCCGTAGCCATATGGCAAGAAACGGAACCCTTATGGATTCGTCATGTCTGTCTGTCTGTCTATCTGTCTGTCCGTCCGTATGTCACAGCCACTTTTTTACGAAACTATAAGAACTATACTGCTGAAACTTGGTAAGTAGATGTATTTTGTGAACCGCATTTAGATTTTCACACAATAATTGAAAAAAAAACAATAAATTTTGGGGGTTCCCATACTTATAACTGAAACTCAAAAAAAAATATTTTCATCAAACCCATACGTGTGGGGTATCTATGGATAGGTCTTCAAAAATGATATTGAGGTTTCTATTTTTTTTTTCTAAACTGAAAAGTTTGCGCGAGAGACACTTCCAAAGTGGTAAAATGTGTGTCGCCCCCCCTGTAACTTCGAAAATAAGAGAATGATAAAACTAAAAAAAATATATGATGTACATTACCATACAAACTTCCACCGAAAATTGGTTTGAACGAGATCTAGTAAGTAGTTTTTTTTTTATACGTAATTTAAACTATTTTCCTTAGTATTTTAAAAGCTGTGTAGTGTATAGAATAGTCACCAAGTTGGTAAAGACGTCTTACCCTCTTATAGCCGTTAAAATCCTAACCTAGCTAAAGAATGTTATATCGAGAATAGGCTTATGAGTTTAGAATTATGTTAGGTACTTGTTTGAAAAAAAAAATACTAATTTCTTAAGAAAAAAAATATATTTTTGTCTAAATGTCTAATAAATGTATTTTATTTCTTTCTAATTCTCCATTAAATACTAATCAAATGAGATTGTTATTTTTTCAATGTCAAAATTTAAGTAGGCTTTAGGGCGAAAATACAACAGAGCGGTGTGGCGCCGCGACGCTGAATTCGGCAGTGCCCGCAACGCCGCGTTGCGCGGCGCGTGACCCTCGTATCTGCGTTGCGCGGCGCGCAACTCTCGTATCCGCGTTGCGACGCGCGGCGGCTAATTTGATGTCCACACGTCGTGTAGGTCGGACGCTTGTTTTTTGAACAAATCTAGTCGTGCGACTGAGATGGTCAGTTCAGTAGATGTCGATTATTTTATATCATTAATAGAGCAACTTCCCAATTTCTGGGATATACTAGAGAAGATTTTTAACATAGGACTCTAAAAACCGAGAAATGGAGGGAGATTTTTGAAATTTCGGTTTAAAGATCTTTATTAACTCTCAATAACATTACAGTTCATTTATACAGGGTTTTGTTTTGGTCGACAACGGCCTTCTGAGGGATGAAAGTATAAAAAATACTTATTCTGATATACCTATAATATTTTTTTTTATAAATTGATTCTACTGAAAAAATTACCTACAAATTTTCCTAAAATTATCAAAACGCATATTCGCGCAGTCAGTCAATGACGGCCGGCTCATTCACGAATTTTCCTACAAAAAGGTCAATGACACTTACATGAACCTGTCGGGAGAAGTATTCCAAGATAGCTTCTTCCTTGAACTCTTGTCTACTTTGGGCTCTATCTCGAGCATGGGATGTTTTTCGGTAGAACACGATTTGGGGAGTTTGTAAATAATGATTTTATTGCGTAACACATTACGGCGGTGCGACGTCACTCCAAATAACTCCAAATCTCACACACTCGACTTGATTTACACCACACGAAAAACATTTCGATAGTCGTGAACTGAGCGATGTATTAACAACTACATCGCTCAGTTCACGACTATTGAATAAAGACTTGTTCCTGATCATAGCCGTAGCGTAAGTTCACGCGCAGAGGCGCTTGCTCTCGCTGAGAAAAAGGAACGCGGGTTCGGCGCGGAGGCATGCAGCAGACTGCCCGCACCGCCCGCGGTGCTGCCACAGTCGGGGTCCCTCGCGCACCCCCACACACCTCGCCTCGTTGCTAGGCAACCATTCATTGCTAAAATACGTTACGCACGGAAACAAGGATACCATAATTAATTATTTTCTAAGATTTACTTATGAAAATTTAAGGTGCCATTTTTATATTTTTTTTGGAATCAGTATCATGTATACTATCACCCCTGAAAAGCTCGTTGTCGACCAAAACAACACCCTGTAGAAAAATTACAGTGGGCTAAATTACATTAAAAAAAGGTAAACTTAATCTAATGGTCTGAAGGACATACGTCATTCATTTTTTTAAATATATTAAGGGTTTGTTTCCTGATTTCGAATAAAAAGATGGTCACACGCGCGTCTCGTCAGATATCAGCGTCGCGCCGTACAACGCCTTTACTTGCGTTGTGAATTTTGTTTTGCGGCGCCGCAACGCTGACATCTGCGGCGGAGCAAAACGCGGAATTTGGCGTCGCGGCGCTGCACCACTCTGTTGTGTTTTCGCCCTTACACTTTTTTTAAATACTATTTTCTTTCTATGTAAAAAATTGTTCCTACCACTCGGAACTTATTATATACAGGGTGTAACATTCAAGGTGTGCAATATTTGTTGAGAAGATGTATGAGCATTTATTTATTACGAATAATTTATCAAATTCATGATTACAATTAAATTGAATTAATTAACCTATTTTTTCTGTACCAGTTTAACTATTCTGTGGCATTAGAATACTGAATGTGTCTGCTCTGTGACGCCACGGGCCACTGCGCAGTCGCGCGACCTTGTCGGAGCCGCGCCATTGGGGGATTATTTTTAAGATGCCTACTTTTTTAGTGATTCGTAATCAGTTTGAGAAGCTTAATCACCTCCGTAAATATTGCACACCTTGAATGTTATACCCTATATGTATATTATATATATTTTTTATATTATTTAATTATCATAATATTTTTTTTTAGGTCCCTATGGCCCGAGTAAGTAAAAATCCTGTATAATTACAAAATAAAACTTCGAGAAAGTTTTTAAGGATTTAAAAATTCTATTCAAATTAAAGCATTATGAAGTATTGAGTATTGAAAAATTGCAATAAATATATTTAGACTTCAGGACATGTGTGATTATGAATTTATACGGAACCCTCGGTGCGCGAGTCCGACTTGCACTTGGCCGGTTTTTTTAAGAGCAGCTGCGTCCTTTGCTTCCAGACTAGGAATCCAGAAGTCATAGTACTAGAGCGAGCGAAGCGAGCTCGGAATTTCAGAGCACCCCGAAGCCTCATGACTCGCCTCTTCATTATAGTCGTCGTTATTTTAACTTGAGAATCACATAATATGAGTAGAGCTCCTGTTGACTATTTTTTTGTTACAGGTGATAAAAAAATGTCTGGCAATATTTCATCAGTGGCTTTTACTCACCAAACTGAACGAAATTTTCCCAAAAAACTCATGATCAAAGAGAAAAAATAATTTTGGACTTCCCATACAAAGTTCATCAACCTCATTTTTGTGTATGAGATTCATGGGGAACTGAATAACAGTAGAGTAGTAGAAGCCATTGGTTAAATATTGCCAGACATTTTTTTTATCACCTGTATACTTTTGATAGATTATAGTGCGAACTTATATTTTATTGCGAAATTTGTATTTTGTTGCAAAGAGCAAGCATGTTTATTAAAGTGGTAAAATGATTTTACAGATATTTTATTTTTTATACCGTCTTACAAATTTTTGTTATTGTTATTTATATTAATTATAAAGTGCGTTTAACCCTCTGCCAACCGTATAGGACGATATCGTCTGCGCCATGTTTGGAGCTGATGCATATCTTTGAAAGGAGAAAAGGACGAGGGCTCGAACCCCTTTGTAAAAAAAAATATACTCGAACATACCTTACACAACTTTGTAATAATTTCTTAATAATAATTATATTATTTCCAATAAAATACTTATTTTTATTGAAAAACGTTCCTTTTAAAAATATACCATTTTCGAGTGTTAAAATAAATATACGTAGAGCGTCTCATTGATGATGCCTGTAATATAGACTGGTCAATCATAGATACGGCTCCTTCTGTGGGCGAGCAGGTTAAAATATTTAGCTCGCTTCTTATACAGCTGTATGATGTGCATGAACCTGTAAGACCAGTAAAGATCAAACATCTTCCTGCTCCCTGGCTGCCAGAAGACATCAAACGAGTAATGGCCAAGAAAAATAGAGCCAAGGCGAAATTTTAGGCAGATGCTTCGGACTTAAACCGAGATAAATATCACAGTATTAGAAACCGATGTAACAGACTTGTGAGAGATGCTCAACGCCGTCATATTCATAAATCGGTAGAAAACGGTGACCTCGCAAAAGTCTGGCGTTTCTTAAAAACCATTGGCATCGGTAAGTCACGCAATGATAATATCTCGAAAGATATTGATCTAGATCGTCTAAATCTTAATTTTGCCTCTTCTTCTAATTTAGATTCTTCCATAAAAACCAATCTACAGCTTCTTTCATCTTTGCCTACACCTGATCATCCTTCCTTTTCTTTCAGTCAAATTACCGAGGAGGATGTTAAGAAGACCATTCTTTCTATTTCTTCAAATGCCATTGGAAGTGACAGCATTAGCCGTAGTATGATCGTCCCTCTGATTGACATCCTGTCCCCTGTCATTGCCAAAATCCTCAATCACTCGGTGTCCTCTGGCATCTTTCCTGCAGCGTGGAAAGAAGCGCAAATTATCCCACTTCCTAAAAAGAGTACACCAGGATCCTTTTCTGACTATCGCCCTATTTCCATATTACCCTTCCTTTCGAAAGTCCTCGAGAAGCTTGTTCACGCACAGCTCCACTCCTTCCTTAATCAAAATTCCCTCCATAATCCTTTTCAGTCAGGTTTCTGAACTGGTCATAGTACGGCTACTGCTCTTGTAAAGATAACTGACGACATTTGCTACGGCATCGATAAACAGCAGCTCACTGTTCTCACATTGCTTGATTTTAGCAATGCGTTTAACACTGTCGACTATGATATATTGTTAGGACTACTGCGAGTGCGAACACTTAACATCTCTCCTGAGGTAATTGACTGGTTTTACAGCTATTTAGTTGGTCGTCGCCAGCGTATACTAATTGAAGATACAGTTTCTACATGGTGTAACATCTCTGCTGGTGTTCCGCAAGGCGGTGTCCTTTCTTCTCTTCTCTTTGCTATCTTCATTACCTCGATAACCACTTCTCTCTCCTCTAACTATCACCTTTATGCAGACGATCTCTAGATCTACTCCCAAGCCTCATTGCGTGATCTTCCAACTACAATTAGGACCGTTATTGATGATCTCGAGCGTATTCTTGTTTGGAGTCGATCCTATGGACTCAATGTTAATCCTGCTAAAACTCAATGCATTATCATTGGCAGTGCTTGGTTCACGTGTAATATTAATTATGGGCTCCTGCCGCCAATCATTTTCGATGGGGTTAGCATTCCTTTTAGCGCAACCGTAAAGAATCTTAGAATTATATTTGATAGCTGTTTTTCTTGGAAACCACACGTCGCTGAAGTAAGTCGAAAGATTTTTGCCGCGTACGGCTCGCTTAGGCACCTAAAAAATTTTCTTCTAACGCGAACGAAAATTTCCCTTGCACAGTCCCTGCTTCTGCCAATTTTAGATTATGCTGATGTATGCTACCCCGACCTTACTGTTGAGCTTACAAACAAACTTGATCGCTTGCAAAACCTCTGCATTCGATTCATTTTCGGCCTCCGTAAATATGACCATGTCTCCAGTTTTCGGGACCAACTTAAGTGGCTACCTATTCCCCGTCGACGAGATTCGCACATATTGTCCCTTCTCTATAATATATTCTTTAACCCTACTACTCCTTCTTACCTAAAAAGTAGATTTGTATTTCGTTCCTCTACCCTTAACCGCACCCTGCAGACATCCAATACTTTAATTCTTGAGACCCCCACTCACTCTTCCTCTATAATTTCAAACTCCTTTACAGTTAAAGCTATCCGGTTGTGGAATTCTTTATCTGAGTCCATCATGCGTGCTCCTACTTTGCGATCCTTCAAAAGACTCGTTAAAGCTTACTATCTGATTTAATTTTGTCCTTTTCTCTTGATTCACTTAGTTTACTGGTATCTCATTTTCCATTCTTTACCGTAGATTATATCGTATTTATTTATTTATATATATATATATATTATATATATATATATATATATATATATATATAATATATATATATATATATATATATATATATATATATATATATATATATATATATATATATATATATATATATATATATATATATATATATTTATTTATTTATTCAGTTCGCTCAGTGCGCGCGTCACGTGTGGTCACATTCGAAGTGCGCGTGGGAGGAATACCTACATATCGCTATTCGTTCAAATCGTCGTGTGTCGAAGCAAAACATCGTTACAATGGTCAAATGCTTAAAGTGTTCTAAATTAGTGAACAAGAAAACACCTGGACTGCAATGCAGTAAGTGTTGTAGATGGTCGCATGCAGCCTGCGTCGCAATAACCAACGAACAATTGAACATGTATGCAAATGAGGCGGTAGAATGGAAATGCCGCGAGTGCGTAGGCCACGTCAAACACAAGCGCAAATCCGTTATACTGCCAGATCCTGAAAAAGATTATACCTCAGATGTGGATAATACACCAACTCCCACGCAAACGGCAACGTGTGATTCAAAAATGACCGAAAAAATTCTGTCTGACATTAGACGTCAAATCAGAGAGACGGTGTCGATTCGGTTTTTACGATTAAACTTATCTGACAAGATTAAACTAAATTTAAATGTTCTGTCTTTTTCCTTCTATATCGAAAAGACAAGGAAAGGACGCTTCAATTTAGTTTAGTTCTGTCAAATAAGTTTAATCGTAAACATCGAATCGACACTATTACAAGAGGAAATAAAAACCAGTCTTTAGTTTTACTCCGAGAAAATCGACGATTTTCAAGAAATTATAGATAAGTACGAGGAAAAAGTGAAAATAGTAGAAAATCAAAATAAAGATCTACAAAACAAATACACAAATATGAAGAACAAGTGCGAATTGTTGGACCAAAAAATAAATAACCTTGAACAAATAAACATGGAAAATAAACTAGAAATATTCGGTATTCAGAAAATTGACAACGAAAACTTACAAGAAATTGTGAACAAAATATGTGTAAAAATTGACCAAAAAGCGACGGACATAATCAAAATATATAGAAAAGAAAGCAAGTCATCCAGTAGCCAGAAAAGAATATCCTCAACCGTGGTGGTCAGTCTTCGCGATGGATGCAGAGATCAGTGACTGGAAAACGCCAAATCGGTGACAATCACGGGCCATGACCTGGGACACGGCTCCGACCTTAAAGATCTTTCTAAGGGAGGCGCTTACCCCAGCCACTGCTCACCTTCTATGGCGGGCCAAGACCGAACTGAAGGAAACCAACCTGGTACGCTACGTGTGGTGCAAACGAGGAAACGTGCTGATAAGGAAATCGGAAGAAGAAAAGGTACACGTCGTAAGGTCGGAGGGCGACATTGACAAGTGGGTGTCAGCCCTGAATAAAAAGTGAAAGTGTGTTGTGTTATTGTGTTAGTGTTATCCTTGTCTTATTGTTTTTTGTTTTGCTCGTGATTATCTTGGGTAAAATAACTAACTGTGTAACTCATAAACTTCAATCCTGGATGGAAACACGGAGACTATAGAGGACGGTAATTATAAAACCTGGAATAGCTTCATAAAATCTATACGCACAGGAAATAAAATATTCACACTTTTCCATGTTAATATAAGATCCATAATACTCAACTTTTCCCAGTTGGAGCAACTACTTGCTAAGAGCCCATGTAAAATTGATGTCATTCTATTGACTGAGGTAAATACGATATTTCGGAAAGCTGTAAACAATTATTTCAACTTGAAGACTACAATATGTACACTAACCTACGTAAGCATCGAAGAGGTGGTGGCCTCCTAATCTATGCCCATAAAAATATATCATTTAATGTAATTCCAACCAAAACTAATCACTGTGAATCAATATTGGGTGAACTACGCTTAAGTGATACATCCTCAATAATATTATGTGCTATATATAGACCCCCAGAGTCATCCAAACCACGCTTCATAAACGAATTGGATAAACTCATTAATAATTACACTGCTAATAATAATAATAACATAATTGTAGCCGGAGACATAAATATAGACCTGAAAAGGAACACTAATATTAGAACCCTATACCTAAATTCGCTTCACGAATTGGGTATGTCATGTAGAATAAACCATTACACCCGAATAGAAAAAAAGGAGATTTCCTGACAAAATAGATCACATATTCTTACGCAATACAAGTGGCTATGAGGCACATTCTGCCGTTATCAATGTGTCAATAGCTGACCATTACATACCATTACAACCGGCCTAGTCCTGACAGAGCCGCGCGCGGGCTCCGATCCCGATTGCAATCCGCAGCCGCGCCTTATCATGAGGTTAGATAACAAGCGTGTGTTGGATGAACTGGAAAATGTGGAGTGGGATGTGGCGCTTACTCTGGATAACCCAAAAGATATATTAAAATTTGTTATATTAAAATTTAAAAGTATATATAACCAATGTAAAAAAACCATCAAATGTAAACAAAGTAAAAGAAATATATGTAAATGGAGTAATAATAAAATTAATAAAATGTGTAGACAAAGAAACAAACTGCACCATATCTGGAGCAAAGACAAAACAAATATAGAAAAAATAATCCTGTACAATAATTATAGAAATAAAACTAACAGATATATTAACTTTGTAAAAAATAAATACATAATGTCTGAAATAAATGAAAACTTTAAGAACAGTAAAAAAGTATGGAGTATAGTAAATCAGTTGTGTGGAATATTATCAATATCAGTAGACAACCTCATGTTAAAATCTTTTAAATTTAAGGAAAAGGATTTAACTAATAACTTTGCCAGTGAATTTCAAAAAAATATAAATAATATATCAATAAAATGTAATAAATATTTACTTGATCACACACAGTTCTCGAGATGTTCAGAGGTAGCTATGAGGCTAAAAAAAAAAAACCAAGAAACTGTATATAAAATTATTCAAACCTTAAACAACAAAAAAAGTCCTGGCTACGACGGAATCCGTCCTACAGACCTAAAAGCCATCAACAAAAAAATTACGCCTGTGATCACTCATCTGCTTAACACCAGCATTGCTAGATCTGAATATCCCGATGAACTGACCGACCGTCCTTGTTCGACCCATCTACAAAAAAGGAAGTCATTTAGATTATAATAATTATAGACCAATAACAATCTTACCTGTCATTAATAAAGTAGCTGAGAGATACATAAGTAACGAAATAAATAATTACTTACGAACAAACCAAGTAATTAACAAGAAACAGTATGGTTTTCAAAAAAATCGCAGTACTTCTCAGCTGCTCTGCCAATTTACTAATGAGGTCAATGAGTACATGAATAAAAAAAACATGTACTCGTTGTCTTCATTCATTTCAGCAAAGCTTTCGATATGTTAAATTATAAAACTCTATTTTTGAAATTAGAGCAGGCTGGTATACAGGGACCCCTACTAGACTGGTTTATTGATTATCATAAAAACAGAACCACCTATGTAAAAATATCTAATTCATATAGTACTAGTGCAATAACTAAAAAGGGCACGGCTCAAGGTTCTATTATCAGTCCTACTGAGTACTTGATCTACGTTAACGATATGTGCAATGTTATCACTGAGGGCTCCGTATACCAGTTCGCTGATGATACATGTATACTAGTAGCAGACAAAAACATTGAAAGAGCAGAACGTTTGTTACAGTCCAACTTTGACAAGCTATGTAAATGGTCACACGATGTAGGCCTAGTGATAAATGCTCAGAAAACTAAATTGATGCACATCCATTCCACACATAATAAATCGAACTATAATTTAAATATAGTTGCACATGACCATACTTGTTTTTTACATAAAAAAATTGAAAACAATAGCACTTGCATGGCAATAGAACAAGTCAAAGAACATATGTATGTGGGTGTTATAATTGACAACAGATTTAACTGGAAAGCACATATTTATCATGTATGTGACAAGTTCAGAGCTATATTAAGTCAATTATCTATTCTTAAAAATAAGATGCCATATAAAGTACTAAGACTGTTATACTTATCACTGGCAGATACTATTATTGACTACGGTTTATGCTGTTATGGAAGGACATTTAAAACATACCTACAAAATATTTATAACTTGCAAATAAGACTACTAAAAACCATTGTACCTAAAAATATAAAAATTAAATTTCGCGAATCATACTCCAACCTTTTCAAACATTGCGGTATCTTGCAGGTGCAAAGTAAAACAAAATTAGCAGTATTAAAAGCTGAACACGTTAACAAGGAAAATTTAGAAATAAAAATAAGGAACCCAAAATTAAGAAAATTGTGTAATCAGAATGAATTCATTTTTACAAATAAAAACATCAACAATATTTATGGAATGAGATACCTTCTACCCAACTTACCAAATAGTTTACCTGAGGATATTATAAATGTATACTTAACAAAACATAACTTTAAAAACTGTGTAAAAAATATTTTCTAGAACAAGATATCATGAATGTAAAATACCTGTTATAAAATTGTTCAAACTAATACACATATAATATTTAAACAGCAATGTTAACAGAACTCCATACCTGCACATAAACCTTTTATGGATTACGCAGGTGTGTTAAGACAATTATTGTATGTAATATTTTTTATGTTTTGGCCAATAAATATATATATATATATATATGTATATTTATACTACGTATTTATGAAAAATTATATAGATATGTATTTTTATTTTATTTTCATGTTATTTTTGCTACCCCCCTATCTTATTCTATCGATGTTTTCCTACCCAAAGGTTGTCGGAAGAAATTGCTACCTAGCAATAAGGCCGCCTAATGTATCTCTTTTCCATTTGTAACCACACTTTTGTATAAGTATGTATTTATTACAATAAAGTATATTGAATTGAATTGAATTGAAATATACTTTTTTTGAGCGGTGTTAGACGCAATAAATATTTTTTCAAAGCCCCTTATATGAAGAATAAATCCCAAAACATTTTTTCTTGAAACCAATTTATATTCAAGATATCGATTTTTTTGTGAAACCTTCAAAATTACGGTTTTTGCAGCGACTACGAAATTTTATTTCACCAGGGGTTAAACTATTCAAGTCAAAAACTATGGGAACAGAAAAAGGATACCTAGAACATATTCCCAGATTTTTTGGATTTTTTTCCTACCTTTAAGTTGGTTAAATAATTATCGCCTGGGACGATATCGTCCGACGGTTGGCGGTGTGCAAAAAAAAATACACGGTTGACGGAGGGTTAAATACATCCACCTTTTTTTTCGGGAATTGTCTATGGATTTATTTGATAAATTTTATCTTTTCAACCGACTTCAAAAAAAGGAGGAGGTTCTCAATTCGTCGGAATCTTTTTTTTTTTTTTTTATATATATATGTTCACCGATTACTCGAAGACGCCTGAACCGATTTCGAAAATTCTTTTTTTGTTTGAAAGGGTATACTTCACAGGTGGTCCCATATAAATTTTATCGAAATCGATTCAGCGGTTTTTGAGAAAATCAACAAAACATAGCAAAATTGGAGTTGTTGCGATTGAAGTCGGTTGTTTTTAACGTATTCATTCACGGGTAGAAGCCCCAGTTTAAATACTTTTAGCTGATTTTTGTTAGACCTTATACATAATAAATAATGATTTTTTTACAGACGGGCCGTCCAGAGCTACGAGAACATAACTTTTTTGCAGGCATACTGTAGTAAATAATCTCTAAATATGATCGTAGCTCTGTAAAGTTTGTTTCGACCTATTGAAGTGAAATAAATATTCACTGTGTAACATGTATGCTATTTTATTTTTTTATTTTAAGCATCCCTTTTTCCTTCAAATAAAGGGGTTATTCCTGTTTGTCCCCACGAGCCTGTCCCCAAATTGGGACAAACAGGAATTTTAAAGTTTCGTTTGTCCCCGAAAATTATTTTTATCAAGATTTCAGCTCTTTGAACATTTCTTATTCTAAATAATATTAAAACTGCCATATGATAAATAATTAAGAGCTGTGATTACTGATGATTCTAATACCTAAATGTTCATGATAATTATTTTATGATAGTTTTAATATTATTTATAATGAGAAATGAAATATGTTCAAAAAGTTGAAATCTTGATAAAAATATTTTTTGGGAAAAAACGAAACTTCTAAATTCCTGTTTGTCCCACATAAAAATTCGGGGACAAACAAAACTAAAAGTTCTCTTTGTTTGTTGGCTCGTTGGGACAAACAGGAATAACTAAGTATTGCCACCAAACATCAATGTTTATAGCATTTATGTGTTCCGGCATGGAGATATGATTGCCAGTTAGTTCCCCATTGCGTTGGGGAATCTTGGTAACCCCGCATCTAACTTCGAAAAATAGATCACGATGGTTGATCTCTTTTTCGACCAATCCACCTCGGCTGGGCAGCGTTCGGGAAGCTGCGCAATATCTTCACGTCCAAAATACCGCAGTGTCTCAAGACTAAGAGTTTTCACTAGTTTGTGTTGCCAGTGATGACATAATATGGAACCGAGACATAGTCGCTTACTATGGGCCTTATAAGAAGGCTCAAGGTCACCCAAAGGGCGGTGGAACGTGCTATGCTTGGAGTTTCCCTACGTGATCGAATCAGACAGAAATGAGGAGATACGTAGAAGGACTAAAGTAATCGACATAGCTCAAAGAATCGTTAGCGATAGGCGTTTTAAAACGTAAATAGTTTCTGTAACTATGTATTGGTGCAATAACCGAAATACGGTATTCGGTATTACGAAAACTATGTATTTCCCGAAACTATTTATTGGGAACAACTGAGAAGCATGTTTCAAATCTCAAGTTATTGCAAGTCATGCATTATTTGACAGGAGTGTCCCTTTCTCACTTACGAGGTTTTCAAAAGAACGTCCTGCTATCAAGGAATAATTTCTCATGCGGTAGTGTTTCAGAACACGCACGAGCAACGAAAAAATATCTACACTGTTCCATATGTAGGTCACAACTAGATATTATATGCGCTAACGTATCTTGGGAACGGTTTAAGATAATGTCTCCTGGTAGAAAAGCCAATTGGAAATGTACAAAATGCATTACAGACAAACAAAAGCTTTGTACAATGGACAATAAAACACAAGAAAGTATAAAAACAAAATTAATTTTATCTGAAAGTGAAAATGAAATTGAACCTGCAGCTTATCAGATAAATGTACAAACGAGTAATTCCTTTGAATCACTATCTGCGGAGAGGGCAACAGAGCCTACAGACCACGACCAGCCATTAGAATCTGTCGCTCATAGGAAAAAAAAACCCTAAAGTGATAGATATAAACAACATATCCGATTTCGACTTGCATCCAAAGAAAAGCATACCGGTAGATATCTCACATGTCAGTTTGCCAATACCAGAAAGCGAAAAAAATAATCCACACATCATGGAATTAAACGAGGAAATCAGGAGACTACAGGGAGAGTTGGAAAGTGCTGATCTTGAAATTCAAAACATAAATATGGAAAACCAAAAACTAAAAAAACAACTGGCTGAATGCGAAAACAAAATAAATCTGTTCAAACAAGTTGGAATTGATGACATCAGCATAAGAAATCGTAGTATCCATACATCATCACCATTAAAATTCTTTTCTCCACAGTTTGTAAATTCTAGGAAAAAGAAGAAACAAACCGAAAAACACGATCTATCTAATAATTTGTTCAGCCATCTTAATGAATCGGAATTGTTTTCTCAAAGTACACAACAACAAAACTTTGAAACACCAACCACAACACAATCATCAAAATCTGAAAAACAATCAACATCTCAGAGTCAGCCGACAAATGAAGCTCCTGCAACTGTACTTGCGCCTCCGACTTCGCCAACACCGATAGTGTCGAAAACTGGAACTAAACAGCCAACACTAGACAGCGCTACAAGTACGCGTCCCTGTGAAATATTACCCATGGAGACAGAAAAAGAATCCATGCAAAAGTTAAAGTCTCAACACGTACAACATAGAGTATTGTTGCTTGCAGATGAAACTGGCAGACAGATGCGGAAACTGTTAGAGAAATTTCTTGGAAAAGAGTACGCGGTCACGTCTGTCATAAATCCAAATGCACCTTTTGATCAAGTTCTGAAGTCTTGGAGTTCCCTATGTAAAGACTTTACTAAATCTGATTATATTGTAATACTAGCTGGCTCACACGACAAAAACCCACTTCGTTTTCAATCTTTTCTCTATTACTATTTAAATCTTTTCACAGAAACGAACGTTCTGATTGGTGAAATCTACAAAAATAAAAATCTAAACGAATTTGCATTAAATAACACATTAAAGTATGTTGCTTCAAATTTTACAAATGCGAGCACAATTGAACCCTATCTACGAGAGAATAATATATTTCAAATTGACAAAGTAAATACATGTAAATCTATTGTGAGAATGATTGTTCGCATGGAATATAGATATAAGTTAGCAAATTGTGACATAAACAAGAAAATCAATGTAAAATGTATATCCTATGCCGACCAGTCCACCCAAACAGAGGAAGTAGTTATTAGTAACGTTAATGAAGAAAATAAGGTTAACTCGGTGATATGCGGAGACAGTGCTAATGACGACGATTTTTTTCGTGACTAATCACATATATGTGTTACATCAAAATATAAGTGGTCTAGTTAATAAGGCGGATATTTTCGTGGTAGGTCTAGACAAGCTAGAAAGAAGTGGTAAACTCATTGATGTTCTCTGTTTTACAGAACATAACATGATTAAAAGCGATTTAAATCTTATAAATATTCCAAACTTCATGGTTGCGTCTTGTTACGCTAGGAATAATAGGCGAGGCGGATCATGTATTTTAGTTAGAAATGAACACCAGTTTAAAGAAATAAAAACAATTACACAATATTTTGTACCGAACGTGATTGAGGGATGTGCCATAGAATTAACTGAACACAACATTGTGATTTTGTGTATATACAGAGTGCCAAAAAATAAGAACACGGTACAATATTATGACATATTTTTTAATAATCTTAATGACATTGTGAATTTATTTATTTATAATAATAAGAAAAAAATTATCATTTGCCGAGATTTTAATATTGACATTTTAAAAAAGACGAGATATACGACAGATTTTGAAAGTTTAGTTCTAGAAAGTAATTTGAAGTTTGCCATACATCAACCTACACGTCCCTGTAGTGGAACTTGTTTAGATAATATTATACACAATATTCGAGGTGGCAAGGGTGAAATTTTCGAGCTCGCTGTATCTGACCATACAGCCCAAATTTTTAAATGCCCAGTAAAAACAATATGTAAACTCAAATTCTGGTATTCCACGAAACGTGATTACTCTAAGGAAAATATTGAAAAGTTTCAAAAGTATTTGGGATCCCTGCTCTTCACTGACTCTTACAATTCTAGTGATCCAAACGATGCTTTCAACAGTTTCTATGAAATTTTTGTTCTGTTGTATGATTTGTGTTTTCCTACGATAAAAATAAAAAACACTACAAGGAAAAAACCTAAATGGTTGTCAAGGGGCATAAAGAATTGTAGCAAGCGGTGTAGAGATTTGATTTGGAAATATAGGCGAAACAGAAGTACTACCAACAAAATGGAGTTTAAAACATACTCGAAAAGATTGAAAAACATTATTGCTCAAACACAAAGAGCCCGAAACAATTACTTTATTTCAACTGCATCCAACAAATCAAAAGCTACATGGCAAATTATAAATCAGGCCAAAGGTAACATCCCTAAAGAATACATCAGGCAAATAAAAGTTAATGATAAACTTGTCAATAATCCTAGTGATATAGCCACATGTTTTAACAATTTTTTTATAGATGATGTCGGATTGACAACACAGAATATAAAAAACCGAACCATGAATGTTCCACTTACCTATACCAATCCAAACTCTTTATTTATGGAACCTACTAGCCCCGATGAGATATGTAGAGTAATCAACAATTTGAAAAACACAAAAAGCACAGGCTACGATAATATCTGTACACAAGTAATAAAACAGGTTGTATTAATAGTTGCTCCTGTACTAAGTCATATCACCAACGCCTGTATCGAACATGGAGTATTCCCTGATAAACTTAAAGTTGCAATCATAAAACCTCTCTTTAAAAAGGATGATAAGGAAAACATGAAATGCTATAGGCCAATAGCACTAATTCCTGTCATCTCCAAGATAATAGAAAAAGTTATATACACTAGATTATATGAATATTTCGAATCAAATAACATTTTTGCCAACGAACAAAATGGGTTTAGGAAAAATAAAAAAATTGATGTGGCTATTTTTAACTTTCTAGAAAAAATCTACAACAGAATTGACAGATCTCTACCATCTTTCGCACTCTATCTGGATATGTCTAGGGCGTTTGACTGTGTGGATCACAAAATTTTACTTAAGAAGCTTGAAACATATGGGATTAGAGGTAACATAAATGACCTTGTCAAATCTTACTTAAGTAATAGAACCCATATCACTAAAATTGAACGCATTTGTCCTAAGACTAAAGCTGAGAGATCTTACCTATCTCATCCACGACAAGTAGAATTTGGTGTGCCACAGGGCAGTATTTTGGGCCCACTATTGTTTCTCGTCTACATAAATGACTTACCAAAATGCACAAATCAGCCAATGGTGTTGTATGCAGATGACAGCACAGTTATTTGTGAAAACGAAAATAATATACAAACAAGCCTCATTGCAATAGTTGACTGGCTAAAGAGTAACAACCTTTGCGTAAATATAAGCAAAACGAACGTTATGGCATTCCGACAAAGAAACTACAACATATTAAGTACTAATATCCAGTATGAGGGCAAAAAAATTGACGAAATCTTGGTAACCAAATTTTTGGGCCTGCAAATAGATAACAACCTAAAATGGAATACACAAATCGACCAGGTATGCAAAAAAGTTACACAGTTTTCCTACGCGCTTTATATGTTGGGAAAAACGGCAAATCGTGAAGCGGTTCTTGCGGCGTATCACGGGTATGTAGTTCCAACTTTAAGATACGGTATAATATTTTGGGGTAATGCCACAGGAAAAGAGTTGATACTTAAATCTCAGAAAAAGTGCATAAGAGCGATCTGTAAACTACGGCGAACAGACAGCTGCGTACCTTACTTTAAACAGCTTAATCTCCTGACAGTGCCATCTCTGTATATATATGAAGTCGCAATTTTTGTTAAATCCCATCCGGAGTACTATAATTTTTTCACACGAGCACGAACTCTTGATAGACTCAGACCTGTACCATGTAAAACTACACTTTTTCAAAACGGAATATTGTCAATGGCACCAAGACTATACAATAAAATACCTAAATTCATACGTGATTCTACCAACACAAGAGATTTCGCTAACCAACTTAAATTGTTTTTGACTTCTAAAGCGTATTACTCCATAAATGAATTTTTAAATGACAAATCCATTAAATAACATTTAATTATTTGACATATACATCGATTTTTATTTTATTCTATTGGCTTAAATTGACATTATTTATTTGAATTCGGTTTATTGATGTGTTTTATGAATTTTATAGATTGTTTAATATATTTTTTATTTTTATTTTACTTAATTTAGTTTACTTTCCTTGACATGTACTTACGTTATATCTTTACTATCGTAGTTTGTCTCATAATTTTTATTTTTTTTACTTATTTAGCATGAATTAATTTTATGTAAAACTGGTAATATTTTTGTACGTCATATGACAGGTTATAAAGGACATAATTATTTTAAGACCATGCAATTTATTGTTATTTACTTATAACCACAAATAAATGATTTTGATTTGATTTGAAAAAAAAAAAAACACAGGAGTACGTTCCAAGTTTACGTTCTGACAGCAACGATTCGGTCTGACAACAGGACGGACTATAGCAAATCTCGCAAGTGTGAATGGGACAGCAATATCACACAATACCATGTTTACCACTATAACGCGATAACACCGATAACCACAGATAACTGGTAACGTAGAAATACCAATACCCTCCAATACCAGTATCGTTTTCTCGGTCGCCGATACATAGTTATTAAAATAAATAGTTTCGTTATTGGGTACTGATAACCAGTTACGTTTCGGTATTGGAAAATCGCGTACCGACCCACCTCTACAGTGGGCGAGGTACACATGTAGATCACAGAACCAACAGCCGTTGGGGCATTGAAGTTCTCAAGTGGCTACCGCGCAACGGAATACGTAGCATAGGTAGGTCTCCTACTTAGTGTAACGATGACCTGCACGGGTAGCATGAGGAGTAGACAAAGCTGTTTGTCACGCCAAACGCGAGAAAACAGCTCAGCTGTCTCTTTCATTAGCTAAGCGTTAGAACGGAACAAATGCTTTTAAAACTCGCGTCGCGCGCGAGATACGTTGCCATGCTACCGGTGCTGGTGAAGGTTACGGGAAGCCACTGGATCCGGGCAGCGCAGGACCGGTCGGTGTGGAAATCTTTGGGGGAGGCCTTTGCCCAGCAGTGGACGTCTTTTGGCTGATGATGATGACTATTTTCGAAGCTGTAATACTACGAATATGAATGTATGGATGAAATGTAATACTAAGTCTCGGTAAGAAAGGTTTTGATTTGAAACAGCAAGCTTTAAGTGAACCTAATGGAACACACCCCGGACACTTCATACAAATATAGCGTTTTTGTTTACTACAAAGAGACACTTCTTCATGTCTGTACACGTGTTAATGTTGTGAGTATCGAGGGCTGCTTACGCTAAGGCTTCTTAGTCATACCACCTTGTCATAGGTTACACTTCTTTTTGTGATGTTGACGTTTTTAGTAAAATTGATATTTCCGAAAACAGTAGAACTTTTAACGACAGATAAGAACATAAACGACAGACTTTTTCAATAAACATTTTAAATGATAAATACTGTGTATACTGTGTGTCTCGTGTATACGAGACAGGACTGTATAGCCTTAGAAGCCATTACCTACCGCTTTCCTTATGAAAATAAAATTGACTTTGGTTTGCTAATCTCTTGACAACTGGTCACAAGTCACGCAGGGGGGTGAGAGAGCGGCAGCGAGTGTCCGTACTGCATAATGTCCTTATACCATCCTTATACTGTGAGTAAACCTAATGGAGAAAACATTATAAGTAATATTATATTATGTATCTGTAGCACCGACAACATAACAAATGTTATTAATGTTAATACCTAAATATCACTTGTATGCTGACGACCTTCATTTTGCAGAGGTTAAGCTAAGAGATGTAAACACTAAGTACCTGGATATAGTAGGAAAACATATAGGTGATGCATAGATAGATGTTGATATACTTTAAGTAGATACAAATGTTGAAACAGTTTAAGTGTACCGACTCATAACAAAGTAATATTAAATGGTAACGAATTAGATTTTGTTTCTACGATAAAGAAGAAGAACAACAATAGATCTCGCGGGGAGACTTAGCTCGGCTGCTTACGCCGTCGAGAAAATAAGGCAATTGATGGATGTAATAACAACCAGATTAGTACATTTCAGTTACTTTTCAAAGTATAATCAGGCCTGTCCACTTCGACGAAGCTATGTAATCAGCTTTGTTTCATCTAAGTAATACCTTTACCTACCGTTCATGCTTTAATGAAAATGTGCAAGGATTGGCTGAAAAACTGAACTTTGGTAGTAGTTAGGAAAAAAATGACGATTAAAAAGAATGTGTACAGCATTAACATCATCAGCCGAAAGATTTCCACTACTGAACAGTATCAGTATACCTACTTAAATAAAAAAAATGATTTGAAAATTAAAATAAAAAACAATAAGTAATTAAATAAAAACAATTTTGAGGTAGCTCAGTCTTATATTAAAATTCACATTGCTGTCACCTTTACAAAACACTTGCTCGCTGGCTGACAAAAAAAAACATAAAATAAAAAGCGGTCAAGTGCGTGTCGGGCTACGGGCAGTGAAGGGTTCCGTAGTAGTTTTCGTTACCGTCGTAACAACCGTTTAGCTGGCAGGGGGACATTAACAAAAATTTGTACTTTAAAGCTTAATATTTCGAAAACAGATCCCTGGACCGAAAAATGGTTGTCATAAACCTACAATATTTTTGAAAGACCTATCCAACGACACCCAACACCATGGGATAGTCGAGAAAAAGAAATTCATCCCCACTTCACGCGTATTTGTTTTTTTAAGATTTCATTTTACCACTTTGTCAGCGTGATTAATATGTATATCCGTGCCAAATTACAGCTCTTTAGTATTTATAGTCTCTGAGATAAGCTGCGGACAGTCAGACAGACAGACCGAGACGGACATGTCGAAATTATAAAGGCATAAACATATTATCGAAACGCCACCCGACGTGACGACACCCGACCCGACAAGACGCATATCAGATTCATACAAAATCTATGGCTAGAAACATACTACCAACACCCGACGGCGTATGTTTCTAGTCATAGAACTTGTATGGATTTATGCGTGTTATCGGGTCGGGTGTTGTTTCGTTACTATGTTTCCGCCTTAAGGCTTCCTTGTTGACTACGGAACCTTAAAAAACAATAAGTACAAATGATGCCAGATGTACAAATATGCAATTATTATTTTCTAATGCGTGTCGTAATTATTATCTTTTACTGTATATTATATAAAATACTTATAATGTAAATAATACACGTTTCTGGGTATAAAAGCGGCCGCAACAGTTGTGCGTTCACACTTTTTGCCTAATTGTCTCCGTATCCAACATGAAGACTGCACTGATTCTTCTCTGCTTGGTAAGCAATTTTTTTTAAATAATAATTATGCTATTTTCTCCATCGTTACTGGGAAAATTTTATAATTTTTATTTGGTATTTTTTTTTATATAACCTTTTACTCATTGTAATAAAAAAATTGAATGTGATAATCGTTTGTATTTGAGATTTAAAATTATAGGCTAGCCGCATTTGTAATATATAAAATAAAAATTATGAATACGTTAAAAACAACCGACTTCAAGCGCAACTTTGTTGATTTTCTCAAAAACTGCTGAATCGATTGCGATAAAATTTATATGGGACCACCTGTGAAGTATACCCTTTTAAACAAAAAAATAATTTCCGAAATCGGTTCAGGCGTCTTCGAGTAATCGGTGAATATACATAAAAAAAAAGATTCCGACGAATTGAGAACCTCCTCTTTTTTTGGAGTCGGTTAAAAATAAATTTAAAAAGGCTGTTTATATTACACCATAGTTACATAGGAATTGTGTTGTATTGTATTCATTAACAAATTACATTGTGTTTGGAATAATTATTAAAAGTTACAAAATATGACAATAATGTCAAAAAATAAATATAAATGTAAAAAAGTATAAGTAAATATTGTATTACATATCAAAAAAACAAATTAAACATATCTGTTTCAAACATAAAACATTTTTTTTCTAATGTCAGTCTAGTTAAAAAAAAAGTAATAATACATTAATAATAATAAATAAAAATTCCTGTTTCAAACGATACATATCTTTTGCTTATGTCAATCTCATTAAAATAATAAAATTATGATACCTCTAATTTAATTTTAAATACTCGTTTAACTTGAGCTTGGACCGAAATTGACTGGTATAATACAGGAAGTAAAAAAAGGTTGAAATTTTAAGGGGTTACTCAGACTTAAGTACAGTAACAAGAAAAATATTAAAAAATCCGATCATTTTTTTTTTCAGTTTCCCATACCAATTCTTGATTCACTATTCAGATTTAGTATGGGCAACTAAAAAAAAGTTAAAGAGCGGATTTTTCCAATATTTTTCCTGTATTCAATACTTGAGTCTGAGCAAACCCTTAAAATTTCAAACGCATTTTTTGACATCCTGTATACTAAACTTTTCAACTCCATCAGTAACTTATTAAACAACCTTATCTATTATTTTTATCTATATCTGTGCGTTATACCTTAAAAATAATTTATTAAAATTAACAAACTAATATTTAATATATTTTCACCGTTATTGTACAAAAATAGGCGTTTTCAATTCTTCGTCAACATTACATTTTTTTTTATTTTTCACACAGATTTGACAAACTAATCAAGTTGACCAACCTGTTTGAAAAAAAAATATATAAATACAGGATGTTAAAAAAGTGTGTTTCAAAATTTTAAGAGGTTACTCAGACTCAAGCACAGATTACAGGTTTTGTTTAACCGACTTCAAAAATAGAAGGAGGTTCTCATTTCGTCGGAATCTTTTTTTTAATGTATGTTCACCGATTACTCGAAGACGCCTGAACCGATTTGGAAAATTCTTTTTTGTTTAAAAGGGTATTATATTATACTTCACAGGTGGTCCCATATAAATTTTATCGGAATCGATTCAGCGGTTTTTGAGAAAATCAACAAAAACATAGCAAAATTGGAGTTGTTGCGATTGAAGTCGGTTGTTTTTAACGTATTCAGCGTGGTCAATTATTAACATTCTGTATATGTATAGGGTGAAATTGAAATCGTGGGTTAAATTTAAACTGTGGTTTCTGCTCATGAAACTGCACAACTTTTTCTATAATACCAATTCAACTGGAGTAAAAATAAATTCGAGTCTCCAATTCCATACAAATCGATGCGCTGAGTAACCAACTTTGTATGAAAAGTCGTTTTTTTTCGCTCCTCTTGAACTGGTTTCTTAGAGAAAGTTGTTCAGTGTCGTGACTAGAAGCCACAGTTAGAATTTGGTCTGCGATTTCGATTTCACCCTGTATTTATGTACCTATACAGCCTGTAAATCTAGTATTGCGTCAAATAATCAGTGCTTCTACTTCTGATTCTGATCAACTTCCCCCAAAGAACCCATAGTAAAATCGCAAAAAATTTTTTTGACTCTTCATACAAGTCGATCAGCCGAGCCGCCAAATTAGTATGAAGAGTCAAAATCAGGAGTAGAATCACTGACTAAAATATCGGGCACTAATAAAGTAGCATTTTTTCGCGAATCGAGTACGAGATAAGACCGATAAGACCGCCCAGATTGTCGATTTGTTTCTTGTTATTGTGTTATTATATGTTTGTATGTTTCTTGTATGACAATAAAGAGTATTTGATTTGATTTGATTTGATACCTGATTTTAGGGAAATTAATTTACTTTCTTGAATAGTTGGTTGTGTCAGATTCAACTGTGTCCCTATAAAATATTTTTATTATTATTATTTTTAGGTGGGTGTTGCCCTGTGCATCCCTACTCATGGTAAGTAATCAATTGCCACCTATAACATAAAAAAATATATATTTAAATACTTAACAATAAAAGAAACGTAACGAGTACAAGTATAACAAACATCCGAGTGGTAGGATTTTTGTATTAGATAAAAAAAGAAGAGTTAAAGGACGTGTACTTACAGGTGTCTACGTAAATAAATTAAAAAAAACTTTTTCTTTTATATAATTTTTTGAAGGGCATTTAGAAATATTGTCACAACTTTTTTTGAAAAGTAATTTGGATTCGCTTAAACTTATTTGTTTTTTGTTCAACGTCAAAATTGAAGTAGGCTTTACACTTTATCATTATAAATACTATTTTTTTTTCTATGTAAGAGAAAAAATCCTACCACTCGGTACTTATCACAGAATACAAGGCGATTTGGCTGTGATTATCATATTAATTTTTTATTTAATTTTTTTAGGTGGCTATGGTGGGGGCCAGGGTAAGTAAAAATCCTGTATAATTACAAAACAAAGCTTCGAGAACGTTTTTAAGGATTTGAAAATCCTTTTGAAAAAAAAAGCATTATGAAAATAAAAATATTAAAAAATGTAAAAGTATCATTATTCTAAAGAAAATGTTAACTTTTTAAGGTGGCCATGGAGGGGGCCATGGTAAGTAAAAATCCTGTATAATTACAAAACAAAGCTTCGAGAATGTTTTTAAAGATTTCAAAATTCTTTTGAAAAAAAAAGCATTATGAAAATAAAAATATTAAAAAATGTAAAAGTATCATTATTCTAAAGAAAATTTGAACTTTTTAAGGTGGCCATGGAGGGGGCCATGGTAAGTAAAAATCCTGTGTAATTACAAAACAAAGCTTCGAGAATGGTTTTAAAGATTTCAAAATTCTTTTGAAAAAAAAGCATCATGAAAATAAAAATCTCAATAAAAATATTAGAAAAAATATGTACTTATATCATTATTCTAGAGAAAATTTTGTTTTTATTTTTTTTAGGTGGTGGGGGCCACGGTAAGTAAAAACCCTGTATAATTACAAAACAAAGCTTCGAGAATGTTTTTAAGGATTTAAAAATTCTTATATAAAAAAGAATTTCAGTTAACAACACATTACGTCCCCACTGCAGGGGCACGGGTCTCTTCCCATACATCGGCAAGGTTAGACCATACCCCACACACGGGGGCCAAGTCCGGATTGGTGGAGGTTGTGGGGCTAGTGGCCAACCCCAGTGTCGGAAGTTTTAATAAAGCCTCCGACATGGCTTAACGATTGCCGTCTAGTGATAGCAGCCGGCACCAACGGCTTAACGTGCCTTGCGAAGCACGGAAACGGTCGAGATAAATGCCACTAACTGTCAAAGCCATCCAGGCTATGACCATGTCTGAAGTCAGTTAACCTGCGTGATCGACGCGACCATGCATGTCGCACTGAGCCACGACCGCTTCTCGCTTCCCAAAAAAAAACATTACGAAAATTAAAATCGCAATAAAAAATATATATATATTTTTTATTGCGATTTTAATTTTCGTAATGTTTTTAATATTTAACTGCATTCTTTACAATAATATACATTACATACAATTTACAATAATATATATATATATATATATTATATATATTATTGTAAAGAAGAATATTATTGTAAAGAATGCAGTTAAATATTATTATCCTCGTTGATATTTTAATGTACTAGTTCTATTCTATGTATATTAAGTCCTATTGTTGTAATATTTGGGGTTGTTTAAGACGTACTGAGCGTTTTAGCTTTATTAATACTGATTTTAGGGTCGTATTCTCTGAAGATCTCATCCCTGTTAGGTAAAAGTTTCTGGTTAAGCTGCAATATCCCCACCTACGACTCTCGGATCACTGAGCCATTGAGTCTGTCCTATTTTTTTGATGTAGTAGATTTTGTTTTAGCTTTGAATTCCCAGTTCTTTATTTAATACTTTTTAACCGTCTCCACGGTCTAGCGTAGCTTGTTAGCTTGCTTCACATCGGGTGGTCGCGGGTTCGATTCCCGGCAGGTCCAACTTTGTAGGACTCGGTTTGGTTGGTGGTAGGGCATTTTCTGAGCCCGCCTGGCTAGCTCCAATCTCATTTCAGTCTTGCCGCCAAACTTTTACCGCTACTTTTACCGCTTACTTTTGCCGCTAAACTTACCCCGTACCCATTCGTTGAACCACTATTGGTTATTCTACCACTGTGCTAATGGTTACTTAACACATTGAGTGCCTCGCCGCCCCCCGACAAATTGTGCCCCCGGTGTCAACGACGGCTACAGCCGACAAAAATATAAGAAAATCCCAAATCCTGGCGCCCGTGGCACGGAAACCGGTTGTTGGCCCCAGCCATCTGTGGCTCTCAAATGGTTAATTATTATATGTCATTTTTAGGGTCTACCGGCGGGGACGGTGGCGGTGGTAAGTTAACTCATGCATTTTCTATTGCTTTTAAGAGAACGTATAAGAAATTAGCGACGATATTAGACGAAATACACAATATATTATTAGAATAAATAGCCGTGGGTGATGCTAAGTTTAACATCAGGCAACTGCCGCCGTCTATATTGGATAGTACGGTTAAATTGTGCCACACGAAAAAAAGATATAAATAAGTACTTCAAAAAATGTTCATTACTCAGTTGTTTTTCGCATCTGCCTTACATATTACTGATCGTATTAAAATAAATAAACACCAAGTTACTCCTCAAAATTTTTCGAATCTCATGGCACTCCCCTTTTACAACATAAAATATCCAACTGCTGCTGACCCTTAACTAGGTTAAGATGTCTTTACACAGCGTTTACATTACATTCTAAAACAATACTTAAAAAAGTAAACCGATGTAATGTAAATAATACAATTAATAGATGTATAATTCTATATCCGACCATCGTACAATAAACTACTCGTCAGCCCCAGTACATCTTTAAGTCAGTTATCCACGACAACCATTGCAGGACTCGGTTTGGTTGGTGGTAGGGCATTTTCTGAGCCCGCCTGGCTAGCTCCAATCTCATTTCAGTTTTGCCGCCAAACTTTCCCGCAGGTACCCCGTACCCATTCGTTGAACCACTGATGGTTATTCTACCACTGTGCTAATGGTTACTTAACCCATTGAACGCTTTGCCGCTCCCCGACAAATTGTGCCCCCAGCGCCAACAACGGCTACAGCCGACAAAAATGTATGAAAATCCCAAATTCTGGCGCCCGTGGCACGGTAACCGGTGGTTGGTCCCAGCTATTTGTGGCTTTCAAATGGTTAATTATTACATGTCATTTTTAGGGTCTACCGGCGGAGACGGTGGCGGCGGTAAGTAAACTCATGCATTTTCTATTGCTTTTAAGAGACCGTGTAAGAAATTAGTGACGATATTAGACAAAATACACAATATATTAGAATAAATAGCTGTGGGTGATGCTAAGTGTAACATCAGGCAACCGCCGCCGTCTATTGTGGATAGAACGGTTAAATTGTGCCACACGAAAAAAAAGATATAAATAAGTACTTCAAAAAATGTTCATTACTTATTTGTTTTTCGCATCTGTCTCACATCTTACTGATTGTATAAAAATAAATAAGCTCCAAATTACTCCTCAAAATTTTTAGAATCTCATGGCACTCCCCTTTTCAACATAAAATAGCCGACTGCTGCTGACTCTTAACTAGGTTAAGATGTCTTTACACAGCGTTTACATTACATTCTTAAACAATACTTAGAAAAGTAAACCGATGTAATGTTAATAATACAATTAATAGATGTATAATTCTATATCCGACCATCTTACAATAATCTACTCGTCAGCCCCAGTACTTCTTTTAGTCAGTTATCCACGACAACCATTGCAGGTTCGATTCCGAGCGGGTCCCTTATAGGACTCGGTTTGGTTGGTGGTAGGGCATTTTATGAGCCCGCCTGGCTAGCTCCAAACTCATTTCAGTCTTGCCGCCAAACTTTCCCGCAGGTACCCCATACCCATTCGTTGGACCACTGATGGTTATTCTACCACTGTGCTAATGGTTACTCAACCCATTGAACGCTTCGCCGCTCCCCGACAAATTGTGCCCCCAGGGCCAACAACGGCTGCAGCCGACAAAAATTTATGAAAATCCCATGTTCTGGCGCCCGTGGCACGGAAACCGGGGGCTGGTCTCAGCCATTTGTGACTTTCAAATGGTTAATTATTACATGTCATTTTTTAGGGTCTACCGGCGGAGACGGTGGTGGTGGTAAGTAAGCTCATGCAAATTTCTATTGCTTTTAAGAGACCGTGTAAGAAATTAGTGACGATATTAGACAAAATACACAATACATTAGAATGAATAGCTGTGGGTGATGCTAAGTGTAACATCAGACAACCGCCGCCGTCTATTGTGGATAGTACGGTTAAATTGTCCCACACGAAAAAAAGATATAAATAAGTACTTCAAAAAATATTCATTACTTATTTGTTTTTCGCATCTGTCTCACATCTTACTGATTGTATAAAAATAAACAAGCTCCAAATTACTCCTCAAAATTTTTCGAATGTCATGGCACTCCCCTTTTACAACATAAAATAGCCGACAGCTGCTGACTCTTAACTAGGTTAAGATGTCTTTACACAGCGTTTACATTACATTCTAAAACAATACTTAGTAACGTCAACCGATGTAATGTTAATAATACAATTAATAGATGTATCATTCTATATCCGACCATCGTACAATAAACTACTTCTCAGCCCCAGTACCTCTTTTAGTCAGTTATCCACGACAACTATTGCAGGTTAGATTTCCAGCGGGCCCTTTGTAGGACTCGGTTTGGTTGGTGGTAAGGCATTTTCTAAGCCCGCCTGGCTAGCTCCAATCTCATTTCAGTCTTGCCGCCAAACTTTCCCGCAGGTACCCCGTACCCATTCTTTGAACCACTGTTGGTTATTCTACCACTGTGCTTATGGTTACTTAACCAATTGAGCGCTTCGCCGCTCCCCTACAAATTGTGCCCCCATCGCCAACGACGGCTACAGCCGACAAAAATATATGAATATCCCAAATTCTGCCGCCCGTAGCACGGAAACCGGTTTTTGGTTCCAGCCATCTGTGGCTTTCAAATGGTTAATTATTATATGTCATTTTTTAGGGTCTACCGGCGGAGACGGTGGCGGTGGTAAGTTAACTCATGCATTTTCTATTGCTTTTAAGAGACCTGTAGCGACAGTGTAGTAGCGCTTAGACCAGCAGTTTTGCCATGCGGCCCGCTGCCTAGTCAGTCACTCCGCTAACCTCGGTCGCGACGGGCAGGTCCAATACTTATGTGAGGTCACAATATAACATTAACTGATATTCGGAAGTTTCCTTCATACAACCCTCGATATCATACCCAGTAGGCACAGAGACACAACCACGGAAGAACCCCCACAGTGGTGACAAACCGACGTGAATTGAACATTAGTGAACTATTTTCGTGATTCCAAAACATTCATTTTCATAGTGCATTGGATAACGCGCAGCGCACGGAGTGACTCCATTTGTGGCTTTCAAATGGTTAATTATTACATGTCATTTTCTAGGGTCTACCGGCGGCGGAGACGGTGGCGGTGGTAAGTAAACTCATGCATTTTCTTTTGCTTTTAAGAGACCGTGAAAGAAATTAGTTACGATATTAGACGAAATACAAAATATATTAGAATAAATAGCTGTGGGTGATGCTAAGTGTAACATAAGGCAACTGCCGCCATCTATTGTAGATAGTACGGTTAAATTGTGCCACACGAAAAAAAAGATATAAATAAGTACTTCAAAAAATGTTCATTACTCATTTGTTTTTCGCATCTGTCTCACATCTTACTGATCGTATAAAAATAAATAAGCACCAAGTTACTCCTCAAAATTTTTCGAATCTCGTGGCACTCCCCTATAAAAACATAAAATAGCCGACTGCTGCTGACTCTTAACTAAGTTAAGATGTCTTTACACAGCGTTTACATTACATTCTAAAACAATACTTAGTAACGTAAACCGATGTAATGTTAATAATACAATTAATAAATGTATCATTCTATATCCGACCATCGTACAATAAATTACTTCACAGCCCCAGTACATCTTTTAGTCAGTTATCCACGACAACCATTGCAGGTTCGATTTCCAGCGGGCCCTTTGTAGGACTCGGTTTGGTTGGTGGTAGGGCATTTTCTGAGCCCGCCTGGTTAACTCCAATCTTATTTTAGTCTTGCCGCCCAACTTTCCCGCAGGTACCCACCCCGTACCCATTCGTTGAACCACTGTTGGTTATTCTACCACTGTGCTAATGGTTACTTAACCCATTGAGCGCTTCGCCTCTCCCCGACAAATTGTGCCTCCCAGCGCCAACGACGGCTACAGCCGACAAAAATATATGAAAATCCCAAATCCTGGCGCCCGTGGCACGGCAACCGGTTGTTGGCCCCAGCCATCTGTGGTGCGTAAATGGTTAATTATTATATGTACTTTTTTAGGGTCTACCGGAGGAGGTGGTGGCGGTGGTAAGTTAACTCATGCATTTTCTATTGCTTTTAAGAGACCGTATAAGAAATTAGTGACGATATTAGACGAAATACGCAATATATTAGAAAAATAGCCGTAGGTGATGCTAAGTGTCACATTAGGCAACTGCCGCCGTCTATATTGGATAGTACGGTTAAATTGTGCCACACGAAAAAATATATATAAATAAGTACTTCAAAAAATGTTCATTACTTATTTGTTTTTCGCATCTATCTCACATCTTACTGATCGTATAAAAATAAATAAGTACCAAGTTACTCCTCAAAATTTTTCGAATCTCGTGGCACTCCCCTTTTACAACATAAAATAGTCGACTGCTGCTGACTCTTAACTAGGTAAAGATGTCTTTACACAGCGTTTACATTACATTCTAAAACAATACTTAGTAAAACGTTCAATAATTAAGCCGCTATTGAAAAAAGGTGATAAGTCTGAACCTCACAATTATAGGCCTATTACGATTGTTCCAATAATATCAAAGATTTTCGAAAAGGCAGTGTGTAAAAGGTTAAATAGTTTTCTACAGAAGCATTGTATATTGCAAAAAGAACAATTCGGATTCAAAAAGGGGATGTCAACAACAATGGCCTGTTTTAACTTAATAAAAGGTAACAGAGAGTCTGAATAATAGATAGATAATTCCTGTAGTCTTAATATTTCTAGACATGAGTAAAGCGTTTGACTTCTTTGACCATGAAATCCTTCTTCGCAAATTAGAATCGTATGGTATAAGAGGAATAGCCAGATATTGGCTACAAAGTTACTTGAGTCATAGAAGACAATACACGTAAATAACGGTCGCTACCCAAATTGGTCGAAACACTATCAAAAATTTAAATTAAATTAAACTCCAAATAAATATAATTGCTTCTGGAGTGCCGCAGGGAAGCATCTTGGCACCCCTACTATTTTTGCTATACATTAATGATCTCCCACGTGCTGTGACTCAGGATTGCATACAATGTGCTGATGACACAACAATAGTTTTTAAATGTGATAATATAGACAATTTTGGAGATTCAATCAATAATTTAATCAATAAAATATAATAAATTGAGTATTAATATAGATAAAACTAAAATAATGCAATTCTTATCCTACAATTCTAATCCATTACAGTTAAACATAAATTATAAAGATAAAAAACTAGATAAAGTAGATAATTTTAAATTTCTAGGGTTTATTATTGATACTCACCTAAACTGGAAAAAACATATTGATAAAATTTGCCTACGATTAGATTTACGTTTAAAAAAGATTGCGACAAACTGTGTCTATGGAAGCTGCTCTAACAGCTTACCATGGATATGTTTCGTCGGTTCTTAACTATGGTTTAATGTTGTGGGGTAACTCGGTTGATATTAATAGAGCATTTGTATTACAAAAAAAATGTATTAGGGTTATATGCAGTGCCTGGTTTTTAGATAGCTGCAAGCCTCTTTTTAAGAAATTAAACTTGCTTCCTTTGCCGTGTCTTTACATAAGAGACATCTGTATTTTTGTAAAAACACATCCCAATTATTTTACAATACGCACAGAAGTGTTTCCGAGGCAGGCTACAGTACAAAAACTTATTGTATCTACCTCCTTGTCATACCTATATCTATGATAAAAACGTGTATAATATGTGTGTAATTTTGTATAATGCTTTACCTGACAATTCAAAACTATTGAATAAAAAGAATTTCAAAAATGTTTTAACTGAATGGTTAAATGAAAACTGTTTCTATTCCGTAAAAGTATTTTTAGATGCCTGTAAAAAAAGCATAAATAACAAATAACATTTGCATGCCTTTGATAAGGTGGAATTCATCAACTACCAATATTTATAAGAACTGAAATGTAATATGTTTTCTTCGCAAATAAAGTTATCTTATCTTGTCTTATCTTATCTTATTTCAACATAAACAGATATAATGTTAATAATATAATTAACAGATGTATCATTCTATATCCGACGATCGTACAATAAACTACTACTCAGCAGTACATCTTTTAGTCAGTTATCCACGACAACCGTTGCAGGTTCGATTCGCAGCGGGCCCTTTGTAGGACTTGGTTTGGTTGGTGGTAGGAGATTACTGGGCCTGTTCTAATGGTTATTATATGTTATTTTTTTAGGATCTACCGGCGGAGGCGGCGGTGGTGGTAAGTAATAATAATATCTGGGACAAATCACACACGGTCATCTGGCTCCAAACTAGGATTCTCTGTATTATAGAAACCAGAGACTGATATAAATATACGAGATATGTTTCAAATACATACATATATAGATATAATACACAGTCAGTCACGTTGACTCATGTATTTTCCATTTTTTTTAAGAGACCGTATACGAAATTAGTGACGACATTACACGTGGGATAGTGTAAATTGACGGACACGATGGTTCAGTGATCAGTGCTCTTTACTACTGATCCGAGGATCGTGGCTTCGATTTCTACATCGGGCAAACATTTCTATGATGAGCAGACGCGTTTGCTATTCTTTGGGTAAACTGTCAAATCATAACAGTTTAATCAGAAAATCAGAGTCATAATAGTTATAATTATGACTCTGATATTTAAATACTCTTATTGTTATGTGAGAAAAAGTTCCTACCACTCGGAAGTTATTATAGAATAGGTATATGGCGATTTGGCTGTGATTATATATGTATTTTTGTTATTTTTTAGGTGGCTATCGCCCGGGTAAGTAAAAACCCTATATACATATATAATTACAAAACAAAGCTTCGAGAATATCTTTAAGGATTTAAACATTCTTTTGAAAAAAAAGCATTATGAAAATAAAAATCGCAATAAAAAAATTTCGCTCTAATACTTATATTATGTTCTCGCTTTTAATTTCCCATTCTTTGTTAACGCCTCCACGGTTCAGTGGCTTGTTTGCTTGCTTCACATCAGGAGGTCACGGGTTTGATTCCCGGCGGGTCCTTTGTAGGACTCGGTATATTTGGTGGTAGGGGATTTCTGAGCCTGCCTAACTAGCAACCACCATCTTATGTAAGTCTTGCCGCCAGACTTCCCCCGCAGGTACCCCGCCGTTGCTCTGCACAAGTATATTCGTTGAACTACCGTTGGTTATTGTACCACTGTGCTAATGGTTATTATATGCTATTTTTTAGGGTCTTCCGGTGGAGGCGGCGGAGGCGGCAAAGGCGGTAAGTTGACTGCATTTTCTATTTTTTTGTCAAGAGATCGTATACGGAAATAGTGACGATATTACTGTGCCTCCTGTGAGAAAACGCTTAAGTCGATTCTGCTTACTTTACTGGAGAGCCGATGAAAGATTGAGAAAGTCATTAAGATTTTTCAATGTTTTTTAGCAAAATATCTAGTGGTTTTAGACTTTTAGGATAATAAAGTAAAGCTCTTTTAATTTGAATTATTAGTTTTTTGATATCTTTTTTAGGTTACGAGTTACAATACTTAGCTGTTTCGCACAAAAAAAATCGTAAATAAATAAAATAAAGCAAAAGTCAATTTAAGATATTTTGAACTTTCTGTTTCTGCAGTTTTTTCGTAAAAAAACATAAAAGTCACTTTAAAATGTTGGTATAATTCAGCTTCTTATACTGAAACCCAAAACGGCTTCAACAAATTCACTTATACCATTACAATATAACTCAAATTAGAAACAAATTTTATAATAAACATTTAAAAAATAGTTACGTTATTTTGCACGAAGCTTTTTATATATTTAAAAGGAAACTAAATACGTATGTCCTTAGTTTTACTTAATTTTGTTAATTTAGTTTAAATCTACCCAATTTTTAAATCTCGACCATTAAATTAAGTTTACCTTTGTTTAAATGTAATTTACCCCAATGTAATTTTTCTATAAATGAACTTTAATGTTCTTGAGAGATAATAAAGATCTTTAAACTGAAATTCCACAAATCTCCCACCATTTCTCGGTTTTAAGAGTCCTATTTTTAAAATCTTCTCTAGTTTATCCCATAAATTGGGACGTTGCTCTATTAATGATATAAAATAATCAACATGTACTGATTTGACTACCTCAGTCGCACGACTAGGTTTGTTCAAAAAACCAACGTCCGACCTACAGAACGCGTGGACATCAAATTAGCCGCCGCAATGCGGAAACGAGCGTCACGCGCCGCGCAACGCAGCTTTGCGCGCGCCACTGAATTCAGCGTCGCGGTGCCGCACCGCTCTGTTGTGTTTTCGCCCTTAAGCCAACGCGGTGCCATACGTCTTGTAACACACGAATGCAGTATGGTTCGCGTAGTCATGCTATGCGATGCGATCGTTGCGCCGCCTGCATGAACGTGTTTCAGGATAGATAACTATAAAATGTCCTAATCAATATTCAAGCGAGCCTCAATTAGGCTATTTTATAGTGATAAGTATGTGTCTGATCGTACGATAATGCAAACGGTGTGGTAGTCACATCGGTTGATTGCGCATTCTCATTTTCGTCTTCTAAACTGGTTCTTCTCTTTCATGATTTTTTTTTTTGTTTCAGGTCTTCGTAAGTAAAAAAAAGGAGTAAAACTTAATCAACATCCGTTTTTTATTTGATTTCCCAAGACAAAAAAGGACACGTACGAGTATGTATGTTTGTTTTTTTGGTTAAACCTGTAGCCTGAACAGCTTTAATGGATTTAATAGGACCAGTGTAGTAACTAAAACAAAAAGTTGCCATCAAAATTATTTGGTTGCACTGTTTGTATCTGGCTGATTTTTATACCATTAGAAGCAAATATTTAAAAAAAGATCCTGCTATTTTTCAATTGATTTTTGTACATTTTTCAACAAATTATTAATTTTTGTTTTATTTTCAGTCACTGGTGCCATATTGTGTAAGTATCTTTTAATGTCTTCTTAATTTGTTTCAATTACTTACTTTTTCACATTGGTTTTCTTTTTAAACTTTAAGAAAATCTATGATCAAAATTTCAAAAAATAGTACTACAAACTGCTAATCACCAGTCTTATAAATAGTTAAACCCTTATACTTAAAAAAAACATGTAAAATAGACTTTTTTTACCCTCAAATGTGTTCAGGCATGGAGATAGGATGGTCAGTTCCCCATTGGGGAATCTTAAATTCGTAAGCCCGCTTCCATCTTTTGCATTGTCATTTTACTTAGAGCCAGGTCAAATAATGCCAAGGGCTTACCAGTAGTACATACAATAAAACTCGTTCTTAGAGTGAGAATTCATTTTTAGGGTTCCGTAGCCAAATGGCAAAAAATGAACCCATATGGATTCGTCATGTCTGTCTGTCTGTCTGTCTGTCCGTCCGTATGTCACAGCCACTATTTTCCGAAACTATAAGGACTATACTGTTGAAACTTGGTAAGTAGATGTATTCTGTGAACCGCATTAAGATTTTCGCACAAAAATAGAAAAAAAAAATTTTGGGGGTTCCCCATACTTAGAACTGAAACTCAAACATTATTTTTCCATCAAACCCATACGTGTGGGGTATCTATGGATAGGTCTTCAAAAATGACATTGTGGTTTCTAATATCATTTTCTTCTAAACTGAATAGCATGGTAAAATGTGTGTCCCCCCCCTGTAACTTCTAAAATAAGAGAATGATAAAACTAAAAAAATATATATGATGTACATTACCATGCAAACTTCTACCGAAAATTGGTTTTGAAAGAGATCTAGTAAGTAGTTTTTTTTTAATACGTCATAAATCGTAAACCGCAATTTTTATATATGGAGGGGTAGAGCGCTCGCACCAATGATAAAATCTGTGGCTAGGGTATCACTGTTTGTACGGAACCTTCAGTGCGCAAGTCCAGATAGCACTTGGCCGGTTTTTATTCCTCCTCATAGCAATCCTACTTCAATATTTTTTATACAACTATATTTCTGACATGTACAAAACTAATTATTCACTTTTTCCTTTGCCAGCACCTGAACGTAAGTAATCACTATCACTACACAGTATAAAACAAGTCGCTTCCCGCTGTCTGTCTGTCCCTATGTATGCTTAGATCTTTAAAACTACGCAACGGATTTTGATGCACTTATTTTAATAGGAGTGATACAAGAGGAAGGTTTATATGTATATAATACATTGTACCCGTGCGAAGCCGGGGTGAGTCGCTAGTAGCAATAATAAAAAAAAAACGGGGACAAATCACACACGGTCGTTCTGCTCCAAACTAAACTTCCATGTATCATAATACCTTATATAAAGAATCAGAAGTTTGACCATATCCTCGTGACATGAACATACCTACATATTATCTTACGAGAAAAATTATAATAATACATAATTTTGTCACAAGCAATCACAAGCATATGGCACAAACAATTTATTACAATTTAACGAATTCGTTTCAGTGAAATTATTTAAACTAATCAAATGAAGTAGTTATTACAATTTTTCAACGTATAAAATATATCGCTAAATTAAATACTAAATAGGTTATTTATTTAAATAGTCCCAAATTTTTTTTTTTTTTTCAATAAAATCTCTTTTGCATACAAAAAACCATGCTAGTATGTATTATTGCATTCCATTGTTTTGTATTTTTATTGTAATCTCCATGAACTATATGTATATATTTTTATATTTCCTAAATAGATATAAAAATATTGCTTTTACCTTTAAAAAAAACTGCTGCGGCTTTTAAAAATTGAAATTAAACTGTAGCTTGAAAATAGTGGACTCTCTATTCTACAGCATTTAATACACCTTTCTGAGACGTATTTGTAAAAAGAGTTTCAATTCTTCGAAATAATATTGCATAATTTTTTAAAGTCATTTTATAAGACGCTGAAGTTAATCGTACTAATTTATAACTTTATTTCAGGAGAAAAGCAAGGACTCAGTGAGTAGTTATTTTAGGTTACTAAATAGTTATTTTAGGTTGCGGCAAGACCGCTTGGCGTCGGTTTGATGTGTTCCGGCATAAAGATAAGATAGCCAGTTCCAGTTGGGGAATCTTGGTAAGCCCGCATCCGTCTTCGGCATCATCATCACTTACCATCAGGTGAGATATCAATTGGCCGGCAACGCACTTGTGACTTTTCTGGTGTTTCGGGAGTCAATTTTCTCAAATTCTTAAAAACAACCGTATTTCAATTAGAAAACGTCCAAACTCAAATCATCAAGGTTGTGAGATAGGAGAGTTAGTCGTGCGAGGGACGATATGATAATTTTCATCCCGTTAAACTTACAAAAAAAAACCAAAATTTCCACTTTGTCTTAGATGGCGCCACCTTAACTTTTTCTATCTCTCTGGACGTAATTCTGAAGTCCACGCAGTTGAAGTCGCGGGCGGAAGCTAGTGGGGGATAAAAGTTTGTCTGGAGCATTTTCCTTTCATCGATATAGGTACTTTTTGTATAAATACTCTTTCATAAAAATGATTAAACACGAATTTTTGCATTTTGGAAATTTGGAAAGGAATTTTTTCACTTCTGTGTGAAGGGCATGCATTGTTATATTTAATTTACTTATATGTTTTTATTATTTTTCAGTCGATCTTGGCATATTAGGTAAGTTTTACTCATTTTTATATTAACAGCTTATTTATAAATAGATTTTTAATAATAATTTATATTCGAATACTTTATTCACACGGAAACTGTCACAGTTTCATATATCATTTATTGAAATTATTTGCATCCACATGGGTACGAGTATGCGAGTATTTTATTTATTTGGGAAACATACAGGATCAAAATCTATCGATTCCAATACTTTGAACAGGTTAGCTTTTAAATTAATAGTTTGCACTTTTATCAGTTTCCCAGCGTGATCAAATCAGAAATGAGGACATACGTAAGAGAAGGAACTGGCAGTAAGCGGGGCACAAAGCTTGTAGAATAGCTGACTGTTGGGGCATTACGTGGATTACTGAGGCGGAAATTGGACGGGAGCGCGGAGCGACAAAATTCGCATGCGGCAGCGATCCGCTCCACCGGACGGTTTTCGTCCGAATTTCGCCCGAAACTGCGGTGCACGACGAAGGCGCGGATTCCGCCCTACCGGACGGATTCAGTCCAAATTTCGTCGTACCGCGGTACTGTGGTGCAGTGGTATACCCTGCGAATCGCGCCTCTGGACGGAGAAGCGGCGCCAGTGTGTGGTACCCTGCGAATCGCATCGCGTCTCCGCCCGGGAGCGCGGATCCGTCGTGTGAATCGCGCCTCCGGACGGAGAAACAGTGTCAGTGTGTGGTACCCCGCGGTTTTTGTATACAAATAAACATTTTACTCGTACAGTACAAAGTTTAAATCCGCTCCACCGCAATTCGTCGCGGTGAGCTCGTGAAATCCAGGTTTATATGCACAAAATTAATAATTTATTCCGATTTTTTCTAGCTACGGGTAGCAAAGGTAAGTTAATTTAAAGTCTTAACATTTGTTGATATTATTAGGGTGGAGGGTTCTGATAGTTGAAGTTTAATAATAGTTTAACTTCTATCTTTATCTAATGGTGCTAATTTAAAATTTATCCAGCAGTGGACCGGCTGATGATGAAATATTTATTTTATTGAAACAGTAGAAAAACTTTGAACTATCATTACATGTGCATATTAAAATTTCATAATGATTATGGAAACAACTATACTAACTTTTTCCAGCAGTAGACGTCTTTCTGCTGATGGCGATACTATATATATCGTCATATCGACGGCGAAACAGCAATACCTCCTATCTGAAAAAAAAAACTTTACATTTTAAACTTTAATATATTATAGTTTAAAATCTAAAGTTTGGTTTTTGTCAGATAGGAGGTATTGCTGTGTCGCCGTCGATAGAGCGTCTGTACTAATCTCAAAATGCCTGTCTAGCTATTACAGTCTAATCTCATAATGTTTGTGTAGCCAAAATGGCTGGAAGCAAATAAGTCTCTTTTTGTTGCTATTTCAAACATTATGAAAACAAATCGTAGTTTTTTACATTTTATTTTATCAAAAAGTAACTCGGATAACTAGCAGTCTACTACTACATTTTTAAAATTTTGGCTTCTTCATACAAATCGATCAGCCAAGCGAGCGGCTAAAATACTATGAATAGTCCAAATTTTTTTTTGCGATTTGACTATGGCTTCCTTGGGGAAAGTTGATTAGAATCAGTAGTAGAAGCTCTGATTGAAATTTGACGCACAGTTAGATTTACACCCTTATAAACATACCACTCCTCGAATCTCAAAACAGACAATAAAATGAAATGATATGGATTCCACTCTTAAAATATTGGCGATTGGCCGCTCAGTTTGTATAAAAAAACAACATTTTTTGCGAATTCAGTATATGCTTAATAGGAAAAATTTTTCAGTTTCATTAGTAGATCACCCTGTTACAGATTCTTATACCTGTATTATGTATATATTTATATAAAACAATCTCAAGTTCTCCCGCTGAAACTCATGCAATCCAGGTAATATGAACACTGCCGTGAAAATTAAGAACACAGTAAGTAACAGATTTGGCGGGAACGGAAGTAAATCGTATTGTTTTTCGAATAAGGTTCAAAATCTGTTACTTACTGTGTTCTTTTGCACGGCGTACAGAACTCATAATAATTAACTTATTTTTACAGGCAAACATCGGGGGGGCTACGGTGGTAAGTTAACTCACTGGCATATCTTTAATAGTTTTCTGGTCTATTAAGGCTTTAAAGCGACTCAATCTGAGCAGATCAAAGTATGATAAAATAAATAAATATATATCCGAGACATATCACACACGGTCATTTGGCCCCAAACTAGGATTCCCTGTTTTATGGAAACCAGAGACTGATATAATTACATACACATATACGTTTAAATACATACATATAGATATAAAACACCCAGACACAGAGCAAACAAATCTGCTCATCAGAGAAATGTTCGTCCTGGGTGGGGATCGAGCTCACGACTCTCGAATTAGTAGTCAGGAGCGCTAACCACTAAGCCACCAAGTCAGTCAATATAACGGATTAACTTTAAAATTGATAATTACCTGTATTGTATAGTTAAAGCCGATCGATCTCTAGATGGATCAATGGTATCTCCAGAGATCCCAAGTGCATCCCACTGTTCATCATAACGGTTTAAAAAACCATAGATTTTTTTAAATGTCGGATTCTACAAATGACATATATTAGGTTTTATTAACTGAAACCGCTAAAATGTAGAGACGTGTTTAAGAAGACTGGTGATAGAGACTTGATAAAATGTAGATACTTGTTTTGATAGAGCGATGAAAGAGTAATTAATGGAACGGAACAGACGTAATATGGTAGAGTGGTGATAGAGACATGGATAAAATGGAGAACCGTGTTTTGGTAAAGCGATGATAGAGTCCTGGTTGAAATGGACAGACTTTGTTTGGAAGAGTGAAGATACATCTCCTTTATATCATCAATGGCTTAGTTTCCATTTAGCATATTATGTTTCGGACTGGATCTGATTCAAGTTAAATTGCTTTTATTCTATCACTTTAGTATAATTTGTTATAGTTTTGAATTCCCCGTTCTTTATTTAAGTAACACTTTTTAAACGCCTTCACGGTCTAGTCGCTTGTTTGCTTGCTTCACATCAGGAGGTCGTGGGGTCGATTTCCGGCGGGTCCAAATTTGTAGGACTCTGTTTACTTGGTGGTATTTTGGTACTTTGGGGCATTTTCTGAGCCCACCTGACTAGCTACCACCGTCTCATCTAAGTCTTGCCGCCAAACTTCCCCTCAGGTACCTACCCCGCCGTTGCTCTGCACAAGTATATACGTTGAACCACTAATGATTATTGTACAGTGGTACAATAACGCTAATGGTTATTATATGTTATTTTTTTAGGTTCTTCCGGCGGAGGCGGCGGAGGCGGCGGAGGCAGTGGAGGCGGCAAAGGCGGCGGAGGCGGCAAAGGCGGTAAGTTGACTCATGCATTTTCTATTTTTTTTCAAGAGATCGTATACGAAAATAGTGACGATATTACCGTGCCTCCTGTGATAAACGCTTAAGTCGATTTTGCTAACTTTACAGGAGAGCCGATTAAGGATTGAGAAAGTCATTAAGATTTTTCAATGTTTCTAGCAAAATATCCAGTGGTGTTAGACATTTTTGGGTAATAAAGTAAAGCTCTTTTAATTGAAATTATTAGTATTTTGATATGTTTTTTAGTTTACGAAATATTAGACTTAGCTCTTTCGCACAAAAAACATAACATAAATAAATTAAAAAAAAGCTTAAAGTCAATTTAAGATATTTTGAACTTTCTATTTCTGCTTTTTTTTTCGTAAAAAAAAAAACAAAAGTCACTTGAAAATGTTGGTATAATTCAGCTTCTTGTACTGAAACCCAAAACTGCTTCAACAAACTTTCATTTCATTTATTTATTCAGTAACAATATACATTGTGTGTGAAACTTACAATATACACAAAAACTAAAACTCAAAATCAAAATAAAACCAGATAATGTCAACTTAAAATATAAGTATCATCATAACATTAGCTCATAAAAATTTGAGAAAAATAATAATAATATAAAAATCTAGAAAACGCCAACTTAAAATGTCATCGCAGAAGAAAACAGAATAAATCATCATATCAATATCAATCAAAACAAAATAAAAAATATATACATATAATGATAAAAATTAATTCGTGGTCAATATATTTAATTATAAATTATTTAAAATAGTCATCCAAGCTGTAATATTTTTTTTCAAACTCACTTATACCATTACAATAGAACTCAAATTAGAAACAAATTTTATAATAAACATTTAAAAAATAGTTATTTCGCACGAAGCTTTTTAATGACCTAGAATTGGTGATTAGTATCATTATTCACATAAAAAATCGAAATCATAGCGTATTAATAACGCCGCTGACATGAATACCGTAAAACACCCTCTTATTCTTTCCAGCCAAAATCATCTTTTACGTGACCAAAAAAAAATCTTTACGTGATATTTGCCTATGGAAATAATTAATGTTAAACGAGGTCAATAAAGTCCTAGGTGTTAGGGTGAAAAGACAATAGAGCGGTGCGGCGCCGCGACGCCAAATTCCGCGTTCTGCTCTACCGCAGATATAAGCGTTGCGGCGCCGCGAAAACAAAATTCACAACGCAAGTAAAAGCGTTGTGCATCGCGATGTTGATATCTGCGGCGAGCAGTGTCGCGAGATGCGCCTATGACCATCTTTTTATTCGAAATTAGGAAGCAAAACCCTTAATATATTTAAAAGAAAACTAAAGACGTCTGTCCCTAGTTTAAATTAATGTTGTTAATTTAGTTATAAATCTACCAATTTTTTTAATCTCGAATTTTAAGTTTACCTTTGTTTAAATGTAAGTTAGTCCAATGTATTTTTTCTATAAATGAACTGTAATGTTCTTGAGAGATAATAAAGATCTTTAAACTGAAATTCCATAAATCTCCCACCATTTCTCGGTTTTAAGAGTCCTATTTTTAAAATCTTCTCTAGTTTATCCCATAAATTGGGATGTTGCTCTATTAATAATATAAAATAATCGACATGTACTGAATTGACTACCTCAGTCGCACGACTAGGTTTGTTCAAAAAACCAACGTCTGACCTACAGAACGCGTGGACATCAAATTAGCCGCCGCAATGCGGAAACGAGCGTCATGCGCCGCGCAACGCGGCGTTGCGCGCGCTACCGAATTCAGCGTCGCGGCGCCGCACCGCTCTGTTGTGTTTTCGCCCTTATGCCAAAGCGATGTCATACGTTTCGTAACACACGAGTGCAGTATGGTTCGCGCAGTCATGCTATGCGATGCGATCGTTGGACCGCCTTCATGAACGTGTTTCAGGATAGATAACTTTAAAATGTCCTAATCAATATTCAAGCGAGCCTCAATTAGGCTATTTTATAGTGATAAGTATGTGTCTGATCGTACGATAATGCAAGCGGTGTGGTAGTCACATCGGTTGATTGCGCATTCTCATTTTCGTCTCTAAACTGGTACTTCTTTTTCATGAATATTTTTTTTGTTTCAGGTCTTCGTAAGTAAAAAAAAAGAGTAAAACTTAATCAACATCCGTTTTTTATTCGATTTCCCCAGACAAAAAAGGATACGTACGAGTATGTATGTTTGTTTTTTCGGTTAAACCTGTAGCCTAAACAGCTTTAATGGATTTAATAGGACCAGTGTAGTAACTAAAGCAAAAAGTTGCCATCAAAATTATTTGGTTGCACTGTTTGTATCTGGCTGATTTTTATACCATTAGAAGCAAATATTTAGAAAAAAAACCTGCTATTTTTCAGTTGATTTTTTAAATTTTTAACAAATGATTAATTTTTATTTTATTTTCAGTCACTGGTGCCATATTGTGTAAGTATATTTTAATGTCTTCTTATTTGTTTAAATTACTTACTTTATCACATTGGTTTTGTTTTTAAACTTTAAGAAAAAACTATGATCAAAATTTAAAAAAATAGTACTACAAATACCTGGTTAACTACCATCTTGTTAATATAGCATTAATATGTTCCGGCATGGAGATAGGATGGCCAGTTCCCCATTGGGGAATCTTAAATTCGTAAGCCCGCTTCCATCTTTTGCATTGTCATTTTACTTAGAGCTAGGTCAAATAATACCAAGGGCTTACCAGTAGTAGATTTAAAAATCTCGTTCTTAGAGTGAGTCAATTTTCTTCCTCCTCATAGCAATCCTACTTTAATTATTTTTGTATACAACTATAATTCTAATATGTACAAAACTAATTATTCACTTTTTCCTTTGCCAGCACCTATACGTAAGTAAACACTATCATTACACAGTATAAAACAAAGTCGCTTCCCGCTGTCTGTCTGTTCCTCAAGATCCAAGCATACATGCTTGGATCTTTAAAACTAGCAACGAATTTTGATGCGGTTTATTTTAATAGATAAAGTGATTCAAGAGGAAGGTTTATATGTACATAATACACTGCACCCGTGCGAAGCCGGGGCGGGTCGCTAGTAGCAATAATAAAAAAACGGGGACAAATCGCTGCTCCTGCCTGCTCCAAACTAAACTTCCATGTATCCATAATACCTGACGTTACAAAGAATCAGAAGTTTGACCATATGGTCTATCATTGGTCAAACTATGTTTCTATGGTCAATCAATGGTCAAACTATGTTTAACTCGCGAGGATATCCTCGCGATATAAACATACATAATTATCTTACGAGTGAAATTATGATATAATTACACATATTTTTGTCGCAAGCATACATTTCTTTCAATTTAATTCTTACAATTTATATCTTTACAATTTAACGAATTCGTTTCTGTGAAATTATTTAAACTAATAAATATTTAAAGAGTCACAAAATTTTCAAATTTTTTTCTTCAATAAAATCTCTTTTACATACAAAAAATCATGCTAGTATGTATTATTGCATTCCATTGTATTGTATTTTATTGTAATTTCCTAGAACTATATGTATATATTTTTATATTTCCTAAATATATACAAAACTATTGATTTTACCTTTAAAAAAACTACTGCGGCTTTTAAGAATTGAAATTTAACTGTAGCTTAGATATGGTTGGATGCTCTATTCTACAGCATTCAATACATCTTTCTGAGACGTACTTTGTAAAAACAGTTTAATTTATTTTAAATTATATTTTATATTTTTTTAAATGCTTTTCATCAGACGCTGAAGTTAATCATACTAATTTATAACTTTTTTTCAGGAAAAGATCAAGGAACCAGTGAGTAGTTATTTTAGTTTACTAAATAGTTATTTTAGGTTGCGGCAAGACCGGTTGGCGTGGACATCAGTGTTACCAGCTTTGATGTGTTCCGTCATGAAGATGAGATAGCCAGTTCCCCATTGCGTTGGGGAATCTTGATAAGCCCGCATCCATCTTCGGCATCATCATCACTTACCATCAGGTGAGATATCAATTGGCCGGCAACGCACTCGTGAATTCTCTGGAGTTGTGGGTGTCTATGGGCGGCAGTATCACATTTTTCTCAAGTTCTTAAAAACAACCGTATTTCAATTAGAAGTAGTTCAAACTCAAATCATCAAGGTTATGAGATAGAAGATTTAGTCGTGCGGGGGACGATATGATACTTTTCATCCCGGTAAACTTAAGGGTTCCCGGAAGAATGTTTAAAAAAAAAACAAAATTTCCACTTTGTCACTAGATGGTGCCACCTTAACGTTTTCTATCTCTCTGGACCTAATTCTGAAGTCCACGCAGACAAAGTCGCGGGCGGAAGCTAGTCGGGGATAAAAGTTTGTCTGGAGCCTTTTCCTTTCATCGATATAGGTACTTTTTGTGTAAATACTCTTTCATAAAAATGATTAAATACGAATTTTTGCATTTTGAAAATTTGGAAAGGTAATTTTTCACTTCAGTGATAAGGGGATGCATTGTTATATTTAATTTACTTATATTTTTTTATTATTTTTCAGTCGATCTTGGCATATTAGGTAAGTTTTACTCATTTTTACAATAACAGTTTATTTATAAATAGTATTTTAATAATAATTTTTATTCGAATACTTTATTCACACGGAAACTGTCACAGTTTCATATATCATTTATTGAAATTATTTACATCCACATGGGTATGAGTATGCGAGTATTCCAATACTTTGAACAGGTTAGCTTTTAAATTAATAGTTTGCACTTTTATCAGTTTCTCAACGTGATCAAATCAGAAATGAGGACATACGTAGGAGAAGGAACTGGCAGTAAGCGGGGCACAAAGCTCGTAGAATAGCTGACCGTTGGGGTATTACGCGGATATCACACTGAGGCGGAAATCGGACGGGAGCGCGGAGCGACGAAATTCGCATGCGGCAGCGATCCGCTCCACCGGACAGTTTCCGCCCGAATTTCGTCCGAAGCTGCGGTGCACGACGAAGGCGCGGATTCCACCCCACCGGACGGTTTCCGTCCGAATTTTATCGTACCGCTGTACTGCGGTGCAGTGGTATACCCTGCGAATCGCGCCTTCAGACGGAGAAACGGCGCCAATATGTGGTACCCTGCAAATCGCACCGTGTCTCCGCCTGGGAGTGCGGATCCATCATGCGAATCGCGCCTCTGGACGGAGAAGCGGTGTCATTGTGTAGTACCCCACGGTTTTGTATACAAATGAACATTTTACAGTACAAAGTTTAAATCCGCTTCACCGCATTTCGTCGCGTTGAGCGGAGCAATGTGTTGTCCGCCTTAAAGCTCTCGAGTGGCGACCGCGCACCGGAAGACGTAGCGTACGCAGGACCGATGACCTGGTGATGGTTGCGGGAAACCACTGGATGCGGGCAGCGCAAAACCAGTCGGTGTGGAAATTGTATTTGTCCAGCAGTGAACGTTTTTGGCTGATAATCATGATTTTTTTCATTTCGAACTTTTTTTCAAATGCCGGGATTTTTATCGGAACTTACTATTTATTTTAAGATGGTCAATGGCCACCTAGATTTTCTGGACTTGAATCCAGTGTAACTTTTTTGTAACTGTATCCTCGCTAAGCTTTGTGTTCGTGGGTTTCACGTTAGAGACTTATGGTCTCGTGCAATCCAGGTTTATATTCACAAAACTAATAATTAATTACTATTTTTTCCAGCTACGGGTAGCAAAGGTAAGTTAATTCAAAGTCTTAATAGTTGTTGATCTATTAGGGTGGAAGGTTCTGATAATTGAAATGAAGTTATTTCATTGAAACAGTAGAAAAACTTTGGAATATCATTACATGTGCATATTAAAATTTCATAATGATTATGGAAACAACTATACTAACTTTGTCCAGCAGTGGACGTCTTTCTGCTGATGGTGATACTAACTATATCATCACATCGACAGCGAAACAGCAATACCTCCTATCTGAAAAATAACAAACTTTACATTTTAAACTTTATTTTATTATAGTTTAAAATCTAAAGTTTGGTTTTTGTAAATATAAAAATAAAGCATTCAAAAGAGATAAAAGCAATTTGTAATGAGTAGCTAATTACTAACAATTTCAAAAACCAATGACAAGAGCAGGCCAGTCCACACGGACAGCACCCAATCACGAGTATAACGCGAGAGTCAGCCATCGCTCCCCTCAACCATATTTGAGGGAACCCGGCTCCCGATACTACCGATTATTTTTGTAAGAGCAGCTACATCGTTTGCTTACAAACTAGGAATCCTGAAGTTATAATAAGAGAGCGAGCGAAGCGAGCTCATAATTTCAGAGCACCCCGAAGCCCCATGGCTTCATGGCTACAGGAATATTCTTACTTAATTGATGACAATTACATTTCAATTGGTGGTTCATAAAACCAAGACGATTATGATAAACCCTTTTTTAATTTAGGATTTAAGTTTAAACCCAAATTATTGTCTTGTTATTCCAATTTCTTACTTTACACAAGTTGTCAAAAGTATCTATGCAATTTGAGAAATGTAGGGTGACCATACAATTAGTGTACATAATTTTTTATCACTTTTTTTAATTAATTAAATAATTCAGGAATAAATTTAATACTTTAGGTCACGCATAGTAGATTTAATTTTGCCCAGGCAGTAAGAAAAATTGGTTTGTGTAAACTACTTAACATTCACTGTACTAAAAATATTCTTTTTAACAGGCTAGTCGCCCTGAGCAGGGAGCTACGAGAACATACCAAAAGTAACACCATTTTGCGGACATACAGTAGTAAATGTTCGTACCTCTGTAAATAACAATCGTAGCTCTGTAAACTTTATTTTGATCAATTGAAGTGAAATAAATATTCACTGTGTAACATTTATGGTATTTTTATTTCTAATTTTAAGCATTTCTTCCTTTCTCTCCAATAAAACTCTTGAATATTGAATCTCTTCATGCGAGTAACAAAAAATATTTCTAATATAAACTCCATATAAATATAAACTATTCATCAAATATAAACTCCACACCCTAACGGGGCTTTACATCAAACAGATTTGTATCTTTGTTAAGGAACACCCGGAAGAATTTCCAAGCCAGCAAAAAGTTTTCAAAAGACAACTCCGGGTCAGATCAAAGAACAAAATAGATATACCTATATTTATATATTTATTGCAATTTTTCAATACTCAATACTTCATAATGTTTTAATTTCAATCCTTAAAACTTTCTCGAATTTTTGTTTTGTAATTATACAGGGTTTTTACTTACGCGGGCCACAGGGACCTAAAAAAAAATTATGATAATCAAATAATATAAAAAAAATATAATATATATAATAAGTTCCGAGTGGAAGGAACATTTTCTTACATAGACAAAAAAAGTATTTAAAATAAAGTGTAAGGGCGAAAACACAACAGAGCGGCGCGGCGTCGCGACGCTGAAATCGGCGGCGCGCGTTGCGCCGCACCGCCGAACGCAGCGTTGCGCGGCGCGCGTGCCGCTCCGCTCGTAGTTGCGGCGCACGCCGCTCCTAGCCGCGGCGCACACCGCTCGTTCCCGCGGCGCGACGCTCGTAGCCGCGGCACGCATCGCTCATATTCGCGGCGCGCACCGCTCGTATCTGCGGCGCGGCGGCTCACATGATGTCCACAGTTTCTGTAGGTCGGACGCTTGTTTTTAGGGTTCCGTAGCCAAATGGCAAAAACGGAACCCTTATGGATTCGTCATGTCTGTCTGTCTGTCTGTCTGTCCGTCCGTATGTCACAGCCACTTTTTTCCGAAACTATAAGAACTATACTGTTGAAACTTGGTAAGTAGATGTATTCTGTGAACCGCATTAAGATTTTCACACAAAAATAGAAAAAAAAACAATGAATTTTGGGGGTTCCCCATACTTAGAACTGAAACTCAAAAATTTTTTCTAACATCATTAATAACGCAACGCTCGTAGCCGCAGCATGCAACGCTCATATCCGCGGCGCGCGTGCCGCTCGTATCTGCAGCGCGGCGGCTCATTTGATGTCCACAGTTTCTGTAGGTCGGAAGCTTGTTTTTAGGGTTCCGTAGCCAAATGGCAAAAACGGAACCCTTATGGATTTGTCATGTCTGTCTGTCTGTCTGTCTATCCGTCCGTATGTCACAGCCACTTTTTCCCGAAACTATAAGAACTATACTGTTGAAACTTGGTAAGTAGATGTATTTTGTGAACCGCATTAAGATTTTCACACAAAAATAGAAAAAAAAGACAATAAATTTTGGGGGTTCCCCATACTTAGAACATTAAGAACTTAGGACTCGCCCATGAAGGGTTCCGTAGCTGCAAGTAACATAATATAAAAGTTCTTTTAGTTCGTTGTAGGTAAATTGCGGTTTACGATTTATGACGTATTAAAAAGAAACTACTAACTAGATCTCGTTCAAACTAATTTTCGGTGGAAGTATGCATGGTAATGTACATCATATATTTTTTTTAGTTTTATCATTCTCTTATTTTATAAGTTACAGGGGGGGGACACACATTTTACCACTTTGGAAGTGTCTCTCGCGCAAACTATTCAGTTTAGAAAAAAAATATATTAAAAACCTCAATGAAGACCTATCCATAGATACCCTACATGTATGGGTTTGATAAAAAAAAATTTTTGAGTTTCAGTTCTAAGTATGGGGAACCCCCAAAATTTATTGTTTTTTTTTCTATTTTTGTGTGTATATAGTTCTTTTAGTTTCGGAAAAAAGTGGCTGTGACATACGGACAGACAGACAGACATGACGAATCCATAAGGGTACCGTTTTTTGCCATTTTAATTACGGAACCCTAAAAATCTCCCTCCATTTCTCGGTTTCTAGAGTCCTATGTTAAAAATCTTCTCTAGTTTATCCCATAAATTGGGAAGCTGCTCTATTAATGATATAAAATAATCGACATCTACTGAACTAACCATCTCAGTCGCACGACTAGATTTGTTCAAAAAACAAGCGTCCGACCTACACGACGTGTGAACGTCAAACTAGCCGCCGCAATGCGGATACGAGAGTTGCGCGCGGCGTGCGTTGCGGGCGCCGGCGAATTCAGCGTCGTTGCACCACCCCGCTCTGTTGTGTTTTCGCCCTTAAGCCCTTTTGACATTGAAAAAAATAACAATCTCATTTGATGAGTATTTTATGGAGAATTAGAAAGAAGTAAAATACATTTATCAGACATTTAGACAAAAGGATCGGTTACTAGCATTATACTGTTAAACTATAAAATATATTGTTGTATAAACTACCGTAAGGATAAGGCATACGACTACAGCTATTTTCTGACTACGGAAAAATTCAGCTATTCTCAGAATTTTTGTGTAGTCGTATTTTAGTTTTTATTAATATTTTTTTCATTGCTATTTTTATTTTAACAACCCTTTTTTAAGAAAGGGTTTTTACTTACCGAGGACCCCATCAAGGACACCTAAAAATATATATATACTAAATCATAGCCAAATCGCCTTGTATTCTATAACAAATAAACTCATTTGTCATTCTAACTGAAAATATTATTTTAATTTTTTTATTCCCAATTTCCTTTGTTGTCACTAGTTTAGTTGAACAGTTTTTTATCGAAAATTAGATAAAAATTTTAGTTTCTCTTAGGAAATTAGTATTTTTGTAAATAAGTAACATAATTCTAAACTCATAAACCTATTCTCGATATAACGTTCTTTAGCTAGGTTAGGATTTTAACGGCTATAAAGAGGGTAAGATGTCTTTACCAACTTGGTGACTATATTCTATACACTACACAGCTTTTAAAATACAAAGGAAAACAGTTTTAATTATTTTGAGAAATAACTTATAATAAAAAAGCGGTCAAGTACCTTGCATCAAACGACAGATTGACGATCTTGTATATAAAGTTTCATCCGCCGTCCCCGGCATCAGGGCAAAAAACCATGTCAGTGAGTCAGTCAGTCAGTGGTAATTCAGCTATATCTCACTTAATATTATAAATGCGAAAGTATGGCTGTTTGTTTGTTTGTTCCACTTTTTCGCCGACATTACTGAACGAATTTGGATGAAATTTTATATCTAGATAGATAAAGTAGATAAAACACATAGGATACTTTTTATCTCGAAAAACTTAAACGGGAGGAATGCTTAACTCAATATTTCCACTTTGCCACTAGATGTATTTTCTTTCTCTCTGGACTCAATTCTGAAGTCTACGCAGACGAAGTCGCGGGCCGAAGCTAGTATAGTATATTGTTATGTTATAAAAGGAAAGAGGGGGTTATGGGGATTACAATATTTAATAATGCCGGTAGAGCGGCACGCAGCACTCCAAGAAGGCTCGGCACGTCGGGCGGCTGGAGCGGCGCGCCACGACGGCGACAGATAGGGCGGCTGGAGCAGCAGCAGCCAGACCCTTAAGTCCAGTGAGACGGCAGCACGAGGGCCCGGGACTAAGAAAGAACACTTGTAGGAGAGAGGTCCCGCGTTTCCGTTTGGTCTTCATTCGTCGAAGTCCGGCGATAGACTGAAGTACGCTGCCCCCTTAAAGAAATTTATCGAAAATGATATTATTTATTTGAATTTCAAATTTGACATTCTTCGTCATCAATCTTTGATTTTCTCACTCGCCAGGAAAAAATAGGTGTTAAACCAAAAAGTCCGTAGTTCTTAATTACTCCCTTAATAATATTAAACTGATGCAAACTCCTTAAGAATAAGAAAATATAGAAACTATAAGATGTCAAACATAAAAAATATTGAATTGAAGTTGTACCGAAAACAAACAATATTTGAGTAAATACAATAATTTCGAGATAAAGATAATAAGAAACGCTAACTTAAGAACCTACGCATATAAAGGAATAAAAGGAATACATGATTAAAACTAACAAAGGTAAATATTTACAAGAGAGATAAAAAACCCTATAATATACAACTAGTATTCCGCACATACTCGGATCAGTAGTCAGGACCGCTGATCACTGAATCACCGTGTCCGTCAATTTACACTATACCTATAGATTATTATTTTAGGATTTTGTATACGGTCTGTAAAATAAAAATAGAAAATATATGAGTCAACTTACCATCGGGCACTGCGGCGCCTCCGTTGTTATTGCCGTTGCCATTAGACCCTAAAAAACGACACATAATAATCAAGCAACCATTAGTACAGTGGTATAATAATATACAGTGGTTCAACGAATGTACTTGTGCAAAGCAACGGCGGCGGGGTGTCTGCGAAGAAGTCGGCGGTGCGGGCCGTATCCAGCGAATACACTTTGTTTGCCGGATCGCGCACTAAGGTATGGAACGCCTCTGTAAAATTTACTATGGGGAGTTCTCCGAGGAATTGTTCGGATTTATCTCTGGCGCCTCTTTTCGCCATCGTTCTACACGACAACATTTTCATCCCCATCACTTAGATGATTGGCACTTTCTGCCTTGCACAACCAAACTGTGGAATGAATTTTCGCCTGCGGTATTTTCGGACCGATACGACATTCAAACCTTCAAGAAATGAGCGTACTCCCATTTCAAAGGCCGGCAACGCACTTGTGATTCCTCTGGTGATGCAGGTGTCTATGGGCGACAGGAATGATATTTACGTTTTAATAAGTACCTAAAGAAATGGCTTTCTTGCCAGTTCCCCAAAAAAATATTATGATTGTACATCAAAATATGTACCTACTCGTATATACTCTTGTATCGGGACTTTAAACTTTTGGACTTAGGATACATTTTGATATATATATTTTTTAATAATTGTTGTTGCTCTTTTATTTCCATAATTATTTTTTTGTAAATAATTTTAAAAGTTTTTTGTAAATAATTTTAGCGTGGGAGAGCCATGCTTCGGCACGAATGGGCCGGCTCGACCGGAGTGATACCACGGCCTCACAGAAAACCGGCGTGAAGCAATGCTTGCGTTGTGTTTCGCCGAGTGAGTGAGGGTACCGGAGGCCCAACCGCCCCCCCCCCCCCCCCCCAATGATAGCGCAGTTACCAAATATGTTACCCCAGGAGGGTACCAGCTGCGGTAGCGCTGGAGAATCCCTCTCTGGACGTCCATGCTCAGGATACAATGTGCCTGAGCCTGGACGTCCAGGCCGCCCCACGTCGTATTCTGGGGGGGGCATAACAGCGCTCCATCATCCAGTTGCACAAGGGAAGGGCAAAAACACCTTGGCACCCCCTGCCACGCTGGCCGTGGACTTCAGCAACATCAGGGGCTTACACTCAAACATTAATGCTGTTCACTACCACCTAGAGACAGCAAAGCCGGCCTTGCTCTTCCTGACCGAGACACAGATATCGTCCCCAACAGACACATCATACCTCTCCTACCCTGGGTATGGACTGGAACACTCCTTCGTGCCTAGGGCTGGAGTGTGCGTGTACGTTAGAGACGATATCAGTTCTCGCCGTCTCAGCAACCTTGAAGGTAGGGACCTCTCCACCATATGGCTACGTGTAGACGGCGATGACCATACCCGCGTCTATTCGTGCCTATATAGGTCCCATACCGGCGATGGCGAAACTGACCGACTCATTGAGCACATCCAAATGGCTGCAGATACTGTGCAGCAGCAGATCCCATCCGCTGAGATCGTGGTACTCGGCGATTTTAACGCCCACCACGCCGAATGGCTCGGTTCTAGCAAGACCGATCATGCGGGGAGATCTGTTCACGACTTTGCCCTGGCATATGGTTTGACACAACTGGTTACTACGCCCACGCGAATCCCAGATGTGGAGAACCATGAACCTTCACTGTTGGACCTTCTGCTGACTTCTCATCCGGACGGCTACCAAGTATCCGTTGACGCCTCACTCGGCTTATCCGGAGTACGGTGCCACTCACGTGCCCGCCGCGACCGCGAGTCGCCTGTCGCCGTCGTGTGTGGCATTACAAGTCAGCAGATTGGGATGGGATGCGGTCTTTCTTTGCGTCCTACCCTTGGGGGCAGGTTTGCTTCACGCCGGATGATCCCAACTTCGCTGCCGATTCTGTCGCTGATGTGGTGCTGCAGGGTATGGAGCTTTTTATCCCATCCTCAGTGGTCCCTATTGGCGGCAAATCCCAGCCTTGGTTTGGTCGGTCCTGCAAAAAGGCTTCTCGCCGAAAGCAGGAATGTTACCAAGCCTGGGCAAATGCGGCGAAGGTACGGGATGAAAAGACCAGCGAATTAAAAAAGGAGTTTAACTTTGCCTCCAGGTCCTTCAAAAGAGACATTGCCAGGGCAAAGTCAGCGCACATAGGCAGAATTGGCGAGAGACTAGAGCGTCTTCCTTCGGGAACTCGTGGGTTCTGGTCTCTGGCCAAAGCTGTCCAGGGGAATTTCTGCACGCCATCATTTCCACCACTGCACATGGGAAATGATTCATTGGCCCACGACGCAAAGGAGAAAGCCGATCTTCTAGGCAAACTCTTTGCGTCCAACTCAACGTTGGATGACGGGGGAAACGAGCCGCCGACCATACCGCGGTGCACGAGCTGTATGCCGGATATCCGGTTCCACCAACGCTCAGTGCGTAAAGCACTTTTTTCCCTCGACATTCATAAGTCGAGTGGGCCCGACGGAATCCCTCCTATCGTGTTGAAGGTGTGTGCTCCAGAGTTGGCTCCAGTTTTAACGCGCCTTTTTCGGCTCTCATACTCCACTGGCGTAGTCCCGAAGTCATGGAAGACAGCTTTGGTGCACCCGATCACTAAAAAAGGTGACCGCTCGAATCCGTCCAACTACCGGCCGATAGCCATAACCTCCTTATTCTCAAAGATAATGGAGTCCATTATCAACAGCCAGCTCCTTCGGTACCTAGAGGACCGCCAGCTGCTTAGTGACCGACAGTACGGTTTCCGTAAGGGCCGGTCCGCTGGTGATCTTCTTGTCTACCTGACACATCGTTGGGCACAGGCGATCGAGACTAAGGGGGAAGCTTTGGCCGTTAGTTTGGACATAGCGAAGGCCTTCGATCGGGTCTGGCACAAAGCACTTCTTGCGAAGCTTCCTTCTTATGGGCTTCCCGAGGAATTACGCAATTGGGTCACTAGTTTTCTTGCAGACAGAAGCATAAAGGTCGTAGTCGACGGTGCATGCTCAGATTCTATGTCTGTGAATGCTGGTGTCCCTCAAGGCTGTGTGCTTTCGCCTACACTGTTCCTTCTGCATATCAATGATATGCTGCAAATCAGCAGCACTCATTGTTATGCGGATGACAGCACAGGTGATGCCTTCTATACCGGCCGTGCCAACATTTCTCGGGAAAACGTCATCGAGAGCCGAAACAAACTTGTGTCGGAAATTGAGGCATCTTTAAAGAAAGTCTCAGAATGGGGTCGACTTAATTTGGTCCAATTTAACCCCACTAAGACACAAGTTTGCGCGTTCACTGCCAAGAAAATGCCATTTGTCGTATCACCTCGTTTTGAGGACACTCCCCTAAATGCCTCAGCTAGTATCGGAATTCTTGGTGTCGACATATCGAGTGAAGTCCAGTTCCGTGGCCATCTAGAGGGTAAGGCTAAATTAGCCTCGAAGAAGCTTGGTGTGCTCAATAGATCGAGACGGTATTTCACTGCGGCGCATCGCCTGCAACTTTATAAGGCGCAGGTTCGGCCTCATATGGAATACTGTTCTCATCTCTGGGCAGGGGCACCCCAGTACCAGCTTCTCCCTCTGGATCGTATTCAACGGAGAGCAACTCGAATCGTCGACTGCCAGGATATTTCAGATCGGCTTGACTCCCTGGCGCTGCGTAGAGATGTAGCCTCGCTCTGCATTCTCTATCGCATGTACAATGGGGAGTGCTCCGAGGAATTGTTCGGATTGATCCCTGCCGCCTCTTTCCGCCATCGTTCTACGCGACAACATATTCATCCCCATCACATAGATGGTTGGCAGTCCACAACTGTGCGTTTCACTAGAAACTTTCTGCCTCGCACAACCAAACTGTGGAATGAATTGTCGCCTGCGGTATTTCCGGACCGATACGACATTCAAACCTTCAAGAAAAGAGCGTACTCCCAAATCAAAGGCCGGCAACGCACTTGTGACTCCTCTGGTGTTGCGGGTGTCTATGGGCGGCGGTAATCGCTTACCATCAGGTGATCCGTCTGCTCGTTTGCCACCTCTGCCATAAAAAAAATAAAAAAAAAATAAAAGCCTTTAAAAAATTTTTGAAATTTTGTTTTGTAATTATACAGGGTTTTTACTTACTCTGGCCATAGCCAGGTATATATATATATATATATATATATATATATATTATATATATATTATTTAATAAGTTCAGAGTGGTAGAACATTTCCTTACATAGAAAGAAAATAGTATTTAAAATAAAGTGTAAAGCCCACTTCAATTTTGACATTGAACAAATAATGATCTCATTTGTTATTATAACTGAAAATATTATTTTAAAATCTTTATCCCCAATTTGATGAGTATTTTATAGAGAATTATACAAAAAATATTATTTTTCTTAAGAAAGGATGTTTTGGGGGATATTTGTTAGGTTACTAATACTCATCCTTTGTATTTTAAACAAGTAACATAATTCAAAACTAATAAACCTATTGTAGAGATAAAGTTCTTTAGCTAGGTTACGATTTTATCGCGTTTAAGAGGGTAAGATGTCTTTACCAGCTTGGTGACTCTATTCTATAAAATACACTGATTTTTAAAATACTAAGGAAAATAGTTCTAATTATATCGAGAAATAACTTATAATAAAAAAGTGGTCAATGAGTCAGTCAGTCAATGGTAATCCAGCTATGTATGTATATTTTTTATGGCAACGGTGGCAAACGAGCAGACGGAATACCTGATGGTAAGCGATTACCGCCGTCCATAGACACCTGCAACACCAGAGGAAAATAATGTACATTAGCTAGTTTTCCGCACAGCCTAGGATGAGTAGAAAAAATGTGTTGGAGGGAGTTTCTTTAGGGCCCGCCGTTTCTTCTCACTCCGCAAACACTTCCCAAAACGGTGGGAATAAGAGTTCCGAGTGGTAGGAACCTCGTATCTTCTCGTTCGAGATCTGTTTTCCCATCAAAAATAAACTTTTTACCTATAAAAGTTTGCAATGGGTCGATTCTGATGTAACAAACTACAAATCATTACTTTTTGAAATCCTTAAACTTAAAGATCAAAACCCCAACAACGACGACATTGCAAAAATAGCGGAGTCCTGCTCCATTAAATACAGTACATTACTGAAACAAAAACGGATGGCTTTTATAATAACTTAACGCCCACGCACCGCCGAGTGACTCATCCATCCGGTTTTTATCGTTTACTCCTGGCGAGATCGTACGTATAGCGCGCCTGCACATAGCACCGAAAAACAGCACTGATACTTACGGGCTATCTGCAAACTTAATCAAGCAGTGCATTTTACCGATAGCGAACGTGATTTCTTATCTATTCAACCTGTGTATTGCGGCGGGGGTGTACCCCGTGGGTCTCAAGAGGGTAAAAATAGCGCCTCTGTACAAGGGGAAAGGAGAGAAATCTGACGTCAAATCGTATCGGCCGATATCCCTAGTTCCCGTGGTGAGCAAACTATTTGAGAAGGGGCTAAATAAAAGACTGAAAGCGTTCATCGCGAGTCAGAATGCCCTGTCCAACCGGCAGTATGCGTACAGGAGTGGCCGTGCTACAACGGATCTGGTGCGCGAGGTTGTGTGAAGCGTGCTGCGCGCGCGCGAGGCCAACCAGCACGTCGCCGTGCTGTTCTGCGACCTCTCCCGCGCGTTTAACACCGCAGACCATGCTCTCGTATCTGGGAAGCTCGATCACTACGGCATACGCGGACCAGCTCAGTCACTTCTATTTTCTTTTATGTCTGATAGAAGTCAAACGGTTGTTGGCGACAGAGACCGCGTAGTTTCCGCCGAAATTAGAAACAATATGGGAGTCCCCCAGGGGTCGTGTTTGTCGAATACCCTGTTCAACTTGCTCATGAATGATCTACCAGATGCGATCCAGGGCGCCGAGATCTATATGTACGCTGACGACGTGGCTGCTGTAGTCTCAGAAAATACGTCACAGCGACTAGAACATGCGCTGAATGACACAGTCTCGCGTCTCGAGCGCTGGTTCGCGACGAACGGCCTAATGTTAAATAAAGATAAAACCTGTTTCATGTCCTTCAACCTGAATGGGAAAACTTCCCGCTCGTACAAGGTACTGTTAGGTGATAGACCACTGAAACAGGTACGATCAACGAAATTGGTCGGCTTCCATATGGACAGCGCGCTCACATGGGAATCGCATATCGAGGAGCTGCGAACAAAGCTGGGTCGCGCCTGTTTCGCCCTCCGACGTTTAACCAGCACTGCATCGAAAGAAGCAGTACGGGCATGCTACTTCGCCACGGTGCACTCCAACCTAACGTACGGCACTGAGCTGTGGGCTCGAGCCGCGGACGCTGATCGCATATTCGTGATGCAGAAGCGTGCCGTACGCGCGGTGGTGGGTGCACCGCCCGACGAACCTGTAGACCGCTTTTTGAGCAGCTGGGTATACTGCCCCTGCCCTGCGAGTACATCTACCAGGTTGGAGTGTTTGTCCACAATAACCTCGGATCCTTCCAGCGTAGGGATATAAACGAGGCGCGCAACTTGCACAGCAATGCTCATAAATATCGACTAGTTGTACCGCCGCACAAGCTAGCCAAGTCAGACCGATCGGTCTACATCCAGGGACCTAATGTATACAATCATATACCTATAGAAATAACGACTGCAGCTTCCTGGCCAGCTTTTAAATATAAATTTAAACGATGGTTAATGTTCAAGAAGAGCTTGAAGCTAGTTTCAAGGAATTTATGGAATTGCCTTGTGTATTTTTTTTTTTTTTTTTTTTTTTTTTATGGCAGAGGTGGCAAACGAGCAGACGGATCACCTGATGGTAAGCGATTACCGCCGCCCATAGACACCCGCAACACCAGAGGAGTCACAAGTGCGTTGCCGGCCTTTGATTTGGGAGTACGCTCTTTTCTTGAAGGTTTGAATGTCGTATCGGTCCGGAAATACCGCAGGCGACAATTCATTCCACAGTTTGGTTGTGCGAGGCAGAAAGTTTCTAGTGAAACGCACAGTTGTGGACTGCCAACCATCTATGTGATGGGGATGAATATGTTGTCGCGTAGAACGATGGCGGAAAGAGGCGGCAGGGATCAATCCGAACAATTCCTCGGAGCACTCCCCATTGTACATGCGATAGAGAATGCAGAGCGAGGCTACATCTCTACGCAGCGCCAGGGAGTCAAGCCGATCTGAAATATCCTGGCAGTCGACGATTCGAGTTGCCCTTCGTTGAATGCGGTCCAGAGGGAGAAGCTGGTACTGGGGTGCCCCTGCCCAGAGATGAGAACAGTATTCCATATGAGGCCGAACCTGCGCCTTATAAAGTTGCAGGCGATGCGCCGCAGTGAAATACTGTCTCGATCTATTGAGCACACCAAGCTTCTTCGAGGCTAATTTAGCCTTGCCCTCTAGATGGCCACGGAACTGGACTTCACTCGATATGTCGGCACCAAGAATTCCGATACTAGCTGAGGCATTTAGGGGAGTGTCCTCAAAACGAGGTGATACGACAAATGGCATTTTCTTGGCAGTGAACGCGCAAACTTGTGTCTTAGTGGGGTTAAATTGGACCAAATTAAGTCGACCCCATTCTGAGACTTTCTTTAAAGAGGCCTCAATTTCCGACACAAGTTTGTTTCGGCTCTCGATGACGCTTTCCCGAGAAATATTGGCACGGCCGGTATAGAAGGCATCACCTGTGCTGTCATCCGCATAACAATGAGTGCTGCTGATTTGCAGCATATCATTGATATGCAGAAGGAACAGTGTAGGCGAAAGCACACAGCCTTGAGGGACACCAGCATTCACAGACATAGAATCTGAGCATGCACCGTCGACTACGACCTTTATGCTTCTGTCTGCAAGAAAACTAGTGACCCATTTGCATAATTCCTCGGGAAGCCCATAAGAAGGAAGCTTCGCAAGAAGTGCTTTGTGCCAGACCCGATCGAAGGCCTTCGCTATGTCCAAACTAACGGCCAAAGCTTCCCCCTTAGTCTCGATCGCCTGTGCCCAACGATGTGTCAGGTAGACAAGAAGATCACCAGCGGACCGGCCCTTACGGAAACCGTACTGTCGGTCACTAAGCAGCTGGCGGTCCTCTAGGTACCGAAGGAGCTGGCTGTTGATAATGGACTCCATTATCTTTGAGAATAAGGAGGTTATGGCTATCGGCCGGTAGTTGGACGGATTCGAGCGGTCACCTTTTTTAGGGATCGGGTGCACCAAAGCTGTCTTCCATGACTTCGGGACTACGCCAGTGGAGTATGAGAGCCGAAAAAGGCGCGTTAAAACTGGAGCCAACTCTGGAGCACACACCTTCAACACGATAGGAGGGATTCCGTCGGGCCCACTCGACTTATGAATGTCGAGGGAAAAAAGTGCTTTACGCACTGAGCGTTGGTGGAACCGGATATCCGGCATACAGCTCGTGCACCGCGGTATGGTCGTATGGTCGTATTATGACATAAATTATTCTCAGGATTGTTGTGAATTAATATTATTTTATTTTTCATTTATTTTACATATTTTATAAAATATGTAGACATTAAATAAAACAATAATTTATATAATTTATTATAGATATACCACTGTTTATAATGACTTGTAACAAATGAGTTATCAATAAATCTATTCTATTCTATTTTTCTATTTGGCATTCCACATCTCATTCCGAGCGTGATTTTGCCAATGTCTAGTGAAAAATGGGAGAATCTTCAATAAAAAAAATGGCGAAACGCCAATGTCAAGTGAAAGTGACGACTCTAAGGGTGATGGGCACTTAAAGACGCTCCACGTGGTGGTTTGCTGCTGGAACTCGGAAAACGGAGCTGTCTCCTGAGTTAATCCTCTTCTTATTATCGCTTATCTCAAATCGGGATCACAGCTATTTCTCCATCACAAAAATAACGTTGAAACTATTCTAAAACGGTAATAATTGTAAAATTAACTTAACAGACGTGTGCTCGGAACAAGTCCCGGCAACCAACCTATCAATAAATCATTGTATTGTATTGTATTGTATTAGGTAGACAAAAGAATGACGTTCGAAAAGTGTACACTGCTACTAAAATAACTAAAATGTTTTCATTTCATTTCAGAAGCCACCACCGTGAAGTTTTGGTGGAGGGTCCAAAAGCATACTTATCGGGTACTTTCCGTTGACCTAGAATCATGAAATTTGGCAGGAAGCAATGTCTTGCAGCACAACTAAAGGGAAATGTAGTTAAACCAATTTTGTTTTGTGATGAACCTAACTAAAAATTTATGGTTTTCGGACTTTTTCCTTTACTTGTGCTGTAAGCATTGCTCGTTGCTAAATTTCATGATTCCAGGTCAACAGGAAGTACCTTATAGGTTTTGATTCCCATGCGAGTGTCCAAATACGCGGCAAAAACGGCCGTATCTCTTGATTGCATTGGAGTAGAAGTTTAATTTTTTCACTGCTTCAAGGAATTGCAAGCCTGAGAATTTGATACAGAGTTCAAGACATGTGTGATTATGAATTTATACGGAACCGTCGGTGCGCGAGTCCGACTCGAACTTGGCGGGGTTTTTTTTATGACTCTATTAGTGAAAGACATTCGATCCTCATCAAAATCTCAAGTTAGTTTTTTTTGCAATGACAATAATAAGTACTTCGTTAGTTTCCTTACTCTTTCGTCGCGCGAAAGTAAAAATAACATGAGTACAAATGATGCCAGATAATGTAAATATTATTTTCTTGTATAATATGCAAATATTGTTTTCTTGTGTGTATTATTATCATCTCTTAATATAAATTATTTAAATAGGTACATGCAATGTATAAATAATATGTTTTTGGGCAGGTATATAAGGGGCCGCATCACTTGTATATTCAGTTACCACGTTTTTGCAAAGTTACCTCCGTATTCAACATGAAGCCGGCACTTATGCTTTTCTGCTTGGTAAGCAGTTTTTAAAATATTAATAATAGGTAAAATATATTAACTATGATATTTTCTCCATCGTTACGGAAAATTATTAGTCCACGATAGTTCCACGGGAGATCGAAATTTCCTTTTGCACTACTGGACTTGTAATAGTGTCACTGGAAATACAATTTTACCCATGGCTGTACCGGTAGTAGGTACCACGGGAGAGAAAAAAATCCGAGAAGTTGTGCCACGGGTAGTAAACTTGTTTAAAATTTTTGGAAACTTTTTGAGTAAAAAAAGGCTGTTTACATTACACCACAGTTAGATAGGACTATCTATATGTGTCTGTGCGTTATACCTTAAAAATAATTAATTCAAATTAAAATATATATTATATTTAATATAAATATATTAAATATATTATATTTAATATATTTTCGCCGTTATTGTATAAAAATAGGGTTTTTAAAATCTTCTTCAACATTTTATTTTTTATTTTTGATACTTTGAGAAATCAGAAAAAGTATAAATACAGGATGTTAACACGCTCACTGCGGCATTATTATATTGACCCATGTGGAACTTTCATACGGTGCGTGGACGAACATAGTGACCACGTCCGCATTGAATGTATTCGATTTCTCTCTGGTGCGGAGTGGGGTCAGCATGACCACATACCCTCTCCACCCCATACGTGCACGATGCACGGAGGCCATTTTGTAGCTCTAGAGCTTTGCAGCCTACAAGTGAAAGTATACGTATTAAAAACCAAGGATTAACCACATTTTGGAAAAAGAAATAAAAAGGAGAAGATGTACTGGTTATTACTAACAGTTACGATTAATCCTTTCGAGTGCTGAAGTAGCAGAAAAAGTTAAATAAGTTCTTATTCTCTTTAGATTATGTAATAAATAATTATTTTAGGGCACGGCCCCTTAATTCAAAATTTTCATCGTTTTGTTTACTTGGGGACAGCAGATGCTATTTAAAAAATTTACGTCCACAATGTATTTTTTGGGAGATAAAATTGGGTCTTATTTCACCCCCTTCCATATTAGATTAGCACTTTATAAAGACTCACACTGTAATATATTATTTTCGCGAATCGAGAACACATTTCTCGGGGAAAGTACTTTACTTTCTTTTTTTTTATGGCAGAGGTGGCAAACGAGCAGACGGATCACCTGATGGTAAGCGATTACCACCGCCCATAGACACCCGCTACTCCAGAGGAGTCACAAGTGCGTTGCCGGCCTTTGATATTCGGAGTACGCTCTTTTCTTGAAGGTTTGAATGTCGTATGGGTCCGGAAATACCGCAGGCGACAATTCATTCCACAGTTTGGTTGTACGAGGCAGAAAGTTTCTAGTGAAACGCACAGTTGTGGACTGCCAACTATCTATGTGATGGGGATGAATATGTTGTCGCCTAGAACGATGGCGAAAAGAGGCGGCAGGGATCAATCCGAACAATTCCTCGGAACAATCCCCATTGTACATGCGATAGAGAATGCAGAGCGAGGCTACATCTCTACGCAGCGCCAAGGAGTCAAACCGATCTGAAATATCCTGGCAGCTGACGATTCGAGTTGCTCTCTGTTGAATGCCGTCCAGAGGGAGAAACTGGTACTGGGGTGGCCCTGCCCAGAGATGAGAACAGTATTCCATATGAGGCCGAACTTGCACCTTATAAAGTTGCAGGAGATGGGCCGCAGTGAAATACCGTCTCGATCTATTGAGCACACCAAGCTTCTTCGAGGCTAATTTAGCCTTACCCTCTAGATGACCACGGAACTGTACTTCACTCGATATATCGACAACAAGGATTCCGATAGTAGCTGAGGCATTTAGGGGAGTGTCCTCAAAATGAGGTGATACGACAAATGGCATTTTCTTGGCAGTGAACGCGCAAACCTGTATCTTAGTGAGGTTAAATTGGACTAAATTAAGCCGACCCCATTCTTTCTTTAAAGAGTCCTCAATTCCCGACACAAGTTTGTTTCGGATCTCGATGACGTTTTCCCGAGAAATGTTGGCACGGCCGGTATAGAAGGCATCACCTGTGCTGTCATCCGTATAACAATGAGTGCTTCTTCTTCTTTTCGAGTCGATAACAGACCAGATCAGACTCGATCAGTTCTGGTGATTTGCAGCATATCATTGATATGCAGAAGGAACAGTGTAGGCGAAAGCACACAGCCTTGAGGGACACCAGCGTTCACAGACATAGAATCTGAGCATGCACCGTCGACTACGACCTTTATGTTTCTGTCTGCAAGAAACCTAGTGACCCATTTGCATAATTCCTCAGCAAGCCCATAAGAAGGAAGCTTCGCAAGAAGTGCTTTGTGCCAGACCCGATCGAAGACCTTCGCTATGTCCAAACTAACGGCCAATGCTTCTCCCTAAGTGTCAATCGTCTGTGCCCAACGATGTGTCAGGTAGATAAGAAGAATACCTAATAGAACTTTTTCAATAATTAGTACTTTCTCCTTATAAAATATATTTTTTTATTATTATTTTTAGGTGGGTGTTGCCCTGTGCATCCCTAGTGGTGGTAAGTGATCGATTATATTTAAATGACAATAAAAACGTTTTTGAGTGGTAGGAATTTTGTACTAGTTAAAAAATATATGTTTTAAAAAGAATGTGTACTACAAGCATCTACGTAAATAAAAAAAATATTTGTACGGCACTTACAAATAGTGACAATATATGTATGTATAACCTAGACATTATTTTGTTAATGGAATTGTAATGCCTGCTTGGCCTATATTTTGCTATTTGTATTTTGTAATTATTTTTAACACATTTTTATATACATGCTGTGAACTTACCATTACAAATAAATGCAGGAGCATCCTGTTGCTCGTTATAGCTGTGTGCATACCAAGCTGACTTCTTCGAGAAGCCAACTTTAAGAACTATATGGTACAATACTAGAATGTACTAGGCGGTACTGTATCACTAAGTAGCACCAACATCGTATTAAGTAGGTATTAGATACCTAATTAATTATGTATAACGAAAAATAATACTTCCTTGCATCACGGGAAAATCTGTGAAATGTTATTTCCTTGTTGAGTTTCGGTGTGGAATAACAGCCGTATGCAGAACTGCTTATATGCGTCATTTTATTTTAACTAAAGATTATCGTCGAGTGATCGTCAAATTTAATTTGAACATATAAATTTCTCAAAGGCGTTCCAACCCTTAGTGAGCGATCCAGCAAACTAAGTGAGTTCGCTTGATATTGCCCGCTCCACCAACTTCTCTGCAGGTACCTACCCCACTGTTTTCCGGTGCGCAGGCGCCATTGAAGAATTGTAATGCCCCAACGAACATCTGTTCTGCGAGCACCGGAAAATGCAGTGAAGGCAGGCCTAACACTCGGTGGACCCATGACCTAGTAACCGCTGGATGCGGGCAGCCTTTGTCCAGCAGTGGACTTCCTTCGGCCGATGATGATGATGATGACCCCGCCGTTGCACAGCACAAGTACATTCGTTGAGCCATTGTAGGATTTTTACCACTGTGCTAATGGTTACTTAAGTATTATGTGTCGTTTTTTAGGGTCTAACGACGGCGGCAATAATAACGGAGACGCCGGTAAGTTGACTCATATATATTTTTTTTAAGAGACCGTATACGAAATTCTAAAATAATAATTGATAGGTGTAGTGTAAATTGACGGACACGGTGGTTTAATGATCAACGGTCCTGACTACTGGTCCGAGAATGTACGGAAAACTAGTTATATTATACAATACTACCTTCCGGCCGCAACTTCGTCTGCGTGGATTTCAAAATGGAGTCCAGAGAGAAAGAAATGACAATTTCAGTGAGATGAGATATAGTTGGATTACCACTGACTGACTGACTAATTTACATATTTGTTTCCCCTGATTCCGGGGACGGTGGATGAAACTTTTACTACAAGATCGTTAATCGGTCGTCTGGTGCAAGATACTTGACGTTTTTTTTATTAGAAGTTATTTCTCGAGATAATTAGAATTATTTTCCTTAGTATTTTAAAAGTGGTATTGTACACAATACAATAGTGTATAGAATAGAGTCACCAAGTTGGTAAAGACATACCCTCTTATAGCCGTTAAAATCGTAATCTAGCTAGAGAACGTTATCTCGATAATTGGTTTATGAGTATAAAATTATGTTACTTGTTTTAAAAAAATACTAATTTCTGAAGAACACCAATTTTTTTTTCTAATTCTCCATAAATACTCATCAAATTTGGAATAAAAATTTTAAAATAATATTTTCGGTTATAATAACAAATGAAATAGTTATTTATTTAATGTAAAATTTAAGTTTTAACTTTAAGCTTTACACTTTATTTTAAATACTATTTTCTTTCAGAAAAAGTTCCTACCACTCGGTACTTATTATAGAATACAAGACGATTTGACTATGATTATTATAATTTTTTTAGGTGTCCTTGGTGGGGTCCTCGGTAAGTAAAAACCTTTTTTTCAAAAAAGTTCAATTTCATTTTTCAGTTTCAACGTAAATTTTCTTTATTGTGTATATAAATTAAAGTACATTTGCAGTCGATTTCGCCCATAAATATAGTCTCATTTAATACTACCTTTTCAGGCGCATACACATTATACAGAACAATCACATTTCAAATAAGTCACACTAAAATTCTTAAATCAATTTAGATGTCAGTGATATAAATAGGATATTAATATTTCAAAATCACAAAATAATTAAATTTAAAAAACGAATTTAAAATGTCAAGATGATTAAAAATTGTTGATTAATAATTCATAATGAAAATAAATAAAAAATGTCAATAAGCTTAAAAGTACTACAAGAAATATCCTGCGTAAGCAAAAGGGTAAGGAACATCGTGATCTAGCGGACATAATTGCCTTGTTCATGTCCTCGGATCCCGATGTAATCCCGATATTCGTGGCACGCCAACTTGAGAGACTACCCCCGGTTACTTTCGACCACCTCGATGTAACTAAGTTACTGTAGGACCTTGTATTACTTAAGGAGGAAGTTCGGAACCTCAGATCGAACTGCGTCACATTGGACCAGCTGGAGAAAGTCAAGACAGATCTTCAGTTCGATATGAGATTTGCTTCCGTGATTGAGCCTGGGCAGCTCAAGTCTATTGTCCAGAATGTAAACACAAAACGAGGAAGCGGGACCGCTGCCGCCGCCGCCGCCGCCGCCGTCAGCGTCTCACTGAGTAAGTCGTCTTCATATTTAAGCATGGAGGTTAAGAAACAACAACAATTTCTTAAAAGTTCTACGCCAAAAAATATTCAAACAGCGAGAACGTCAAATAAATTAAATATGGCGGGCAGTTCGAAAACTCATACCGAATCACTGTCCTGCGCGCCGCCGCCGCCGGCACCGCCGCTGACTATCGAGGCAGCGGCGTGTAGTAGATGAGTCACCACCCTGCGCTCGCAATACCGCCTAGCTCGCACCCTATGCAAACAGATGAGAAGATGACGTCAGTGCCTAACCGAGTGGACAGAGCGAGCGAACGTCATCAACTTGAACGCATTCCGCATACCAGGGCCGTCGCTAGTAAGGACAACAATGAATGGTCAGTGGTAATGAGCCGTAAATCTAAGCAAAGATACCGTTACTCTGGGAAGGCCGGGGTCGCGAAGGATGAGGTAGGTTGTTTCAAGGCGGCTGAAAAGAAAGTACCTTTGTTTATCACGAATGTGCATAGAGACTCTGCGCCAGCGGACATTATAAAACACATTAAAATGAAAACAAATGAAGTTGTGCATTTAGAAAAATTGACTCTTCGTAAACAAACTGACTATGATACCTTTCTCGTAGCTGAAAGAAAAGTTCTGACATTCTTGGATGAAAATGTCTGGCCACAGGGCATCATTTTTAGACGTTTTGTTCATTACAATAATAAACGATCGGGTGAGACGCCTGATTCCGGCCCTGTACATACCAATAATGGATAAGTTATTCCGATTTGCTAGCTTCAATTGTAAGAATATTAAGCGTTCCACTGAAAGTATCCGGGAACTATGCAAGACATGCGACGTGATCGCGCTTCAGGAGTGCTGGTTACGGCCCGACGAGCTACCGTTTCTTAACACCATCCATAGTGACTTCGGCTGTACGGGTACCTCCGCCATGAACACGTCGGCCGGCATGCTGCGAGGCAGGCCGTTCGGTGGGGTAGCCTTGCTATGGAGGAGGAGCATGTTTACAGATGTGTCTGTGATACCCGCGAGTGTATGCGATTCGCATAAATACTATTGATAGACCTTTACTCGTATTAAGCGTGTACATGCCTACAGACGAAGTGAGTAACTTACCGGAATTCTCGCATTGTTTGGGATTGGTGAGTGCTATAATAGAGGACAATGATGTTGAGGCAGTTTATTGTTTGGGCGACTTTAATGCACATCCTCATGAACAGTTCTATTATGAATTAATAAGATACTGCGACGACAACCGCCTGGCGTGTGTAGATGTAGATAGGTTAGGACTGATCTCTAGTACATATACGTATGTAAGTGAGTGTAACGGAGCAAAACGATGGCTTGACCATTGTCTGTGTACTGAGTCATCACAGATAACAGTGCGTAGTGTCTGTGTTTGGTATGACGTGTTGTGGTCGGATCACTACCCATTACTGATTGAATGTAATCTTAATATAATTAGACCAAAACTAACTGTACGAAAACCTACGGACAATAAGATTATCTGGGGCGAAAAGAGCCCGGAGGCGATTAGTATTTATAGTGCGGAATGCCACAGTCGCTTGCGACTCATAGATTTCCCGGGAGTGCTATCTCACTGTTGTGATAGTATGTGTAGTGATCCTAGCCACAAACCGGTGTTGGAGGGCCTGTATGGAGGGATTGTATCAGCTCTAAGGGAAGCGGCCGTTAAAAGCAAGGAAAGGAGTGGTGCGGCCGGTAAAAGGAGACCGAAGCGCGTCATGGGTTGGAACAAGCACGTCAGCGCTGCTCACGGGTATGCTAGGCTGAAGTTTAGTATGTGGATTTGGTACGGCAAACCCAACACGGGTGAGATTTTTGAGAAAATGACCAGCAGTAGAAGAGCCTTTAAGTCCAGGTTAAGGTGGTGTCAAAACCACCAAGACCAGATTGAGATGGATATTCTAGCAGACAAACATACCAAAAAAAGATTTTCGTGGCTTCTGGAAAAGTACGCAAAGGCACAATCTTCGGCCTGCCGTGCCTGTGAGCGTCGAGGGTGTGTCTGGTGATAAGAATGTAGCCAATATTTTTAAGAGACAATTTTGTGGTGAGCCGCTCACCGTTCCATCCATGGAGATGTTTGATGCTGACCCACCGAGTGTAGACCTGGAACCTAAGATTAAGTTTACAGCCAAAGAAATAGATAAGGCTATTAAGTCTATGAGTAGAGGCAAGTCTCCAGGGCACGACGGACTCAGCATCGAGCATCTCCAGTACGCGGGTCCTCACCTGCCGCGTCTACTCGCTATGCTGTACAATCTGTGTATCCGGCACTCATATTTACCTGACGGGCTGATGAGGATGGTTGTAGTACCGATAGTCAAAAATAAAACAGGTGACGTATCTGACATAAGCAACTACAGGCCGATCTCATTAGCCACTATTATTGGGAAAGTGTTGGATGGCTTGCTAAATACTCAGTTAAATAAAAATATTACTATTCACGACAACCAGTTTGGGTTTAGGCCCAAACTATCCACTGAGAGTGCAATTCTGAGTTTGAAGCATGCCGTCCGATATTACACGGACCGCAACACGCCCGTATACGCCTGTTTCCTAGACCTATCGAAGACTTTTGACCTGGTTTCATACCCTGTGCTCTGGAGGAAACTGCGTGAGGCCCAAATTGCACCAGAAATAATTAATATCTTGCAGCACTGGTATGGGAACCAGGTCAACAGCGTGAGATGGTCGGAAGCTACGTCGGACACGTACAGGTTGAGGTGCGGGGCGAGGCAAGGGGGTTTGAGCTCACCTACGCTCTTTAATCTGTACATGAACGAGCTTATCGTCGCGCTCAGCAGTCGCCATGTTGGATGTCATGTTGATGATGTTTGTTTTAAAAACATCAGCTACGCGGACGACATGGTGCTGCTGAGCGCGTCGATAGGTAGTCTCAGGGAACTCATAAGCATCTGCGAAACGTACGCCCATAGTCATTGGCCTTAAATACAACGTTAAAAAAAGTCAGCTTATGGTCTTCAAGGCTGGGTCGAAATGTCCGACGGGGATCCCACCAGTTCGGTTGTGCGGTGTGCCCTTGGAGTGGGTACATACCTTCAAGTACCTGGGACATATTGTGACGCCTGACCTGAAGGACGACACTGATATTAAACGAGAAAGGAGGGTTGTCAGTGAGGGCGAATATGATAGCCCGCAGGTTTGCTCGTAGCTCGAGAGATGTCAAGATTACACTGTTCCGAGTTTATTGTACATCCTTTTATACGAGCAGCCTGTGGCTATCATACACACAGAAATCCTACAACGCTCTCCGCGTTCAATATAACAATGCTATGAGAGCGCTGTTGCGGCTGCCCCGCTTTTGTAGCGCGTCGGGGATGTTTGCGGGTCGACTGTTTCTACACCACCATGCGCAGGCGGGCCGCCTCGGTAGCGGGCAGGGTGCGGGCCAATGGCAACAGCCTCTTGGTGGTCGCCAGCAGGTCGGACGGACCGTTTAGTAAACACTGGCAGGCTCTTCATGCACCGGTGTTCCAATTATGGAGCAGATAGAAAAAAAATATAAAATAAAAAAAGTAATATAATTAAAAAAAATAAGGTAAACTTCATAAAAACAGTGTCAAAATTGTATGTATAATAAATGGTTTTAAAATGTGAGTCATGCATGTCCAGTATTATTTTTGCTTAAATCAAAGAATTCATTAATACTATAAAAACTATTTTCAACCAACCAATCAACTTTGCACGGCTTTCCTGAAGTTATTAATCTGCAATTCCTTAAACACATTCGGCATTTCGGCAAATCTACAGATTTTTATGCAAATCATGTTACAGTTTTTTGCAACCATTGTTAATTTGGTAGGTGGCACATAGAGCTTGTTTTTATATTGATCTCTTAGCTTCCGGTTGGACTTGTCTTGCTTACTTTGTAACATGCATATACAAAGCCATTGACCTTCGCACAAACGTAATCATTATGATTTTTCCAATTACAGTGAGAATCGATATTTATGCCCAAAAATAAAGTACTCTCTACTTTTATAATAGGATCACCTTTAAATTGTTATTTAAATTTTGAGGATTACCTTGGTAAGTGTTATACTGCATATATTTAGTTCTGGTTAAATTTACTTTCAAATTATTTACTGTGAGCCATGTAATAGTTTTAGATAAAGTTTCATTTGTAGTTTCCTCATAATTTGATATATCTGTACCGCCGATGACTATGGTAGTATCATCAGCAAATAATATACATTTTTGTGGGGTAACAGCTTTGGGCAGATCGTTTATATACATAAAAAATAGGAGCGGGCCTAGAATGCTCCCTTGGGGCACACCAAAATTATTTATTTTATTGACCGATCTATAATTTTTAATAGTTTCGTTTGTTGGGCAATACTGGGTTATTTCTACGCACTGTTATCTACTCATAAAATAATATGTTTTAATCCAGTCATAGGCGGGGCCTCGAATGCCATATTTATACAATTTAGCAAGGAGCCGATGGTGACAAACAAAATCAAATGCCTTGCTCATGTCCATGAAAAGGCCAGTCACCTGGCATTTCTTATAAAGGTAAATCATAATATCTCCAACAAGCTCGAACATTGCTAACGTTGTACTTTTATTCCTTCTGTAGCCTTTTTGTTCCTCTGTAATCAAGTCATGTTTTTTAAAAAATGTTATAAGTCTTGTATACATTATCTTTTCATATATTTATAGTTTATAACAGATTGAGAACCAGCCGACTTAAATAAATAAAGCGAGAATTTGCAAATGTTTTATTCAATTCACGCTACGCACAAGCAAGTAATTTATAAATGCAACCGTCTCGTATGAACGCCGAATCTGAGCTGTATTGTATAGAATAGAGTCACCAAGTTAGTAAAGACATCTTACCCTCTTATAGAAGATAAAATCTTAATCTAGCTAAAGAACTTTATCTCTACAATAGGTTTATTATTTTATAACTATGTTAGTTGTTTAAAAAAATACTAATTACTGAATAAAAACAATATTTTTTATCCTATCGAAACACATGATGTTGAGGAGAACAATTATGAGATAAAATGCATATCAAGCTGCATCCCAACTATCACTCATATAATACTGGTGGCAGAAACCTGGATTACATCAGAAGAACAAGCTCAAAATGTTTCCCTCCCTAACTATAAGGTGACTTTAAATCAGTTCTTGATACGAAGGGCTATGCATGTGCTCGTGATAACAAACAACTATCCCTATGGAACCCATAGTCAAATCTCAAAAAAATTTTTGGACCCTGCATACAAATAAATAAATCGTTCAACGGACCAGGATTTTTTAAGACGTAAAAATCGTGTATACTTACATATTGAATCTTTCGATGGTACTTGGACAACACTCATAAATATTTCGAAACTAATAATGATGCCTCTACAAAATGATAATGATATGATACGATTATAAAAAACCATAGATAATTATAATTAAATTATTAAAATTAATGATAGTTCCTACAAAATGAATAGAGGTAAATGAACTGATGGACAACAACTTATTTAAACTCATATAAATGAAAATGAAGTCTCAAGTTATCTTTTATTTCTTCTACCTTCTTCTTAGATTTAAGAGCAAAGCGCTCGCTGATGGAGCATTCTCCAACTTTTCCTATCTCCAGCCAGCATCTTGACCTCTTGATACGACACGACTCATGACAGCAAATCTCTCCGTTATCTGTTCCATGTAATTTTGTCTTGGTGTTCCTCTCTCTTTTGAAACCTGACAAAAAGGAAACAAGCATTCTTCCACGCGAAGCCTAAAGGGACCAGCTACTGCTGCATACTCTAGTTCAACCTAAATTACAGCGCACCTGAACTGTCAGTCGAAAAATATGAAACGACAAAATAATGATGAAATAAAATCAGGTGAATTTTCTATGGTCGTTTATTAATCCGTGGCTGAGAACTCAAGTCATCTTTGTGTTTTTTTTAATCTAAAAGCAGAATACAAAGTTATTTGGCGAACATAATTGTACCCCTTTCAATCTACATACAGCGTACATTGTTTACAAAGATTTATGCATCGAATAATGTTTGAATTTTTCAGAAGGTCAAAAACGTGGCCACAAATGAGAATGACACAAAATTACAATTTTGTTTACTTTTTTAATAGGTCAACAGCCAGGATATCCAGGACAACCAGGACAGCCTCAAAGCCTACATAAAACTTACTGATCTATTTTTTTAAATTTGTAGATTTTAGTTGGACTTTACTGCACTGTACTTTACTACACATTCTTTTATATTAACTATTATATTATTTTTTGGAACTATTATTATTATTATTTCGGAATATAAAATTGGGCTACTCTGCACACTTGGCGCTAGGTCAAATGGCAGGAGCTACTCCAGCAGAAGCACAGTCGGCTGGAGGTCAGTGCGATGAGGAGAGAAAGCGTCGGACAATCCGGGCATTGTCGAGGAGGACTGCCTTTTGCATAGCCGCTATTATCGGTCTGCCTCGAAGTCCCAACCGTCTAAGGTTACGATCCAGGTCAGCGGGGATCAAACCATTAACGGACAGGACTACAGGAATGATTTCAGTGGATTGCACTTGCCACACATCTGTAATCTCGTGCGTCAGATTAAGGTACCGCAACCACTTGTCGGCATTAGCTTGCACGAGGTTTTCGTCGTGTGGAATAGTGATATCCACTAAAAACACCCTTGACTGCGCCCGAACCATCAACACGATATCAGGTCTAATATGATCAATAGACCTGTCCGTGATGATGTCTCGGTCCCAGTAGAGCTTGGCGTGGTCGTTTTCGAGAACCGACTCTGGCGCATACTTGTAATATGGCAACCGCCGAGCTATGAAGCCATACTTTAGAGCAATCTCTTGATGCAGGATCCTGGCTGCTTGGTTATGTCTGTGCAGATACTCTGTGTTACAAAGAACCAAACAACCGGAGGTTATATGGCACAGGGTCTCGCCTGGCTGACGGCACAACCGACATACGTCCAAGGTACCGTCTTTCATTATGAACCTCCTGTAGTTGTTCGTCTTTATAACCTGATCTTGTATTGCACAGACAAAACCCTCGGTCTCTGCAAAGAGATCACCGAAGCGCAGCCAGTGCACGGAAGCCTTCTGATCTACGAAGGATCTGCAAAGAGCCTTAAAGAACCTTCCGTGCAGCTCTTTCTCCTTCCCGCTCAACAGTGCTAAGTACAGCCAGCCCTTGCCAGTTCTCTTGGGCCTTGGACAAAGGGGCTAGTCCTTTATCACATGCTATGACAACTTTGTGCAAATCACTATCGACTTTCGCCAGGAAATAGCATCGGAGGCTGCATATTTCACGGTTGTGCATTTGTTTTGCACATAGAAGGCCACGACCGCCATTCTTCCGCGGAATATACAGCCTCATCACTGACGACCTCGGATGATGCATCCTGTGGAGTGTCATAGTAGTGCGGACCTTTCGATCCAGGGCATCCAATTCAGTCTGAGTCAATCTGAGTATGCCGAAGGTGTATAGAAGAACGGGGATAACCCAAGCATTGAATGCACGTATCTTGTAAACGCCCGACAAATAGCTATCAAAAACTTTTGTCAGGCGCTCCCAAAACACGTCACAAACCGCCTGTTTCACCTCCGTCTCTTTCACACCAATACTCTGCAACATACCTAGATACCGGTATGTCTCAGTCTCAGAGAGGGTACGAATGTTCATGGAGTCACTATTGACTCCATTCGAATGCATCACTCTGCCTCTCTCTACATGAAGGATCACACACTTATCCACCCCTAGCTCCATGTTGATAGAGCTGCTGAAATTATAAGTAATTCTCAACAGCTCCTCCAACCGTGTTGCATTTGGAGCGAACAACTTGAGATCATCCATGTACAGAAGGTGGGTCATGCGTAAGCCCCCTCTCTGGAACTGAAATCCCGTCCCTGATTTCTCGAGCAGAAAGCTGAGTGGATTCAGAGACAGGCAAAACCAAAGTGGACTCAGACAGTCGCCCTGGAATATACCCCTCTTTATCCAAATCCGGTCTTCCGCGTTCGACAGCCACTGACCATGGAGACTAAGGATCGTACTCCATTGCCCCATACATGTACCTACCGAGTAAGTCTCTAACTGAACTATCTATCTTGTACAGCTCGAGAACTCTCTTTAACCATGAATGGGGAACCGAGTCAAAAGCCTTCTTGTAATCAATCCAGGCAGCGGAGAAATTGCGTCGATTGCGATTCACCAATTTGCCCACGACCGCGTCAATCAGGAGCAGCTCCTTCGTACCGCGACTCCCGCCCCTACACCCATTCTGAGTTACCGCCATGATGTTATTCGCCTCTATGAAGGCGTCTATCTTGGCCTTCAGAATGGATGTTAATGTCTTATATGTTGTAGAAAGACACGTAATGGGGCGGTACTGGCTAGGGTCAGCGGTATTGCTCGCCTTAGGAGCTAAATGAGTGATCCCAGTGTTTAAGAAGTTACGAACCTGACACTGCTCGAGTGCTTGCTGGAATTGGCTGGCTAACATCTCGGGACTAGCCACAGTGTTTTTTTTGCCTCAAAAAAGTGACATCTTTTTTTTAATTCATTCAATTTGGCTTTTTATAACAAATGCAAGAGTAAAACTCCCAGGAGTCCATTTTGTATAGTTTATTTTTAAAAAAATCACAAAATTTTGTTGACCTTCATGTTAAAAATACGGAAATTAATTCATAGAAAAAAAAAATTTACAATTAAGTATTCATTGTTTTGCGGGTATATAAAGATAGTCCAGGCGTATATTATTCCCTTTTTACTTAATAAAAAATGTTTGTAATTTCTTCAAAAAAAAAAATTTCCCGAATTTTTAGGTTTATTTTTTTCTATTTTTTCTAGGCCGAAGTAGAGGTTCTGCCTAGGACAGATATATTCCTAATACAAATATGTATCACCCACAAAATCACTACATTCTACTTCGGCGGAGGTTTAGAGAAAATGATTTTCAAATATATGTGTTAAGGTTGTCACTAATTTGACCTTTCTATTAATATCGTATTATTTTTTGAAAGCTAAATCGAATGCTTGTTTCTTCCTTTAATTGTGAAAACGAAGTTAACTTCTGTCTCTTAACCTCTGCAATCCCGTAGTTCCGAACTGTCGAACATCGTTGAAATCCGGGGGTGTTCGCGGTTCGAAATTGCTCTGACCCGATATGGCGTCCGTGTGAGTTTGATGTACGAATTGTGCCTACTTGTATCCTTATACAGGCTGATCTTTGCTGAATTCTATGAAATAATCCGACCCACATTTTTAGGGTTCCGTAGCTAAATGGCAAAAAACGGAACCCTTATGAATTCATCATGTCTGTCTGTCTGTCTGTCTGTCCGTCCGTCACAGCCACTTTTTTCCGAAACTATAAGAACTATACTGTTGAAACTTGGTAAATAGATGTATTCTGTGAACCGCATTAAGATTTTCACACAAAAATAGAAAAATAATAATAAAGGAGACGTTTCACGGGACTATGGAGCTTGGACCTGGTCTGTGTACTAAACATCATAAATAAGTCATTAGAAACATAGTCTTTTCTAATTGTACATTTCCTTCGATTTACCTTCGTTGCGAGGTTCATCTAGTTTCTCAGATTTAACAATCGCAACACATAAATCACCCAACATGGCGAAGCGAGCACAATTTTGAGCATTTTACGTTCAGAAACTAGATTTTGTACATACCATTGAAATTAATAATTTAGTTGTCCGACAAGTAACTCGAAAACCAGCTGTTATGCCTGTAAAAGAGGCAAGGCATATCCGCCGATTTTAAAAATCGTACACCAATGTCAGAAGGGTGTTCAGACAATCAGAGTCAGAGAAAGCATCTGAGGAATATGTGGATGAAGCCGTAATTTCTGAACGTGACCTACTATTGCAAGCTTCAGTGTTAACATTTATATTGTAAAAAGTGCTGACAAAACATTATGCTTGAACCACGCAACAACGCTTCTAATATTTTTTTCATTATTTTTCCTAGAAAGCCTATATTTTTCTATATTTTTCGTACTACGTACATGTCCAGGCACAAAATGAAACGTGTCCTTTTGGGGGATCCCCATACTTAGAACTGAAACTCAAAAAAATGTTTTTCATCAAACCCATACGTACATCATCATCTATGGATAGGTCTTCAAAAATGATATTGAGGTTTATAATATCATTTTTTTCTAAACTGAATAGTTTGCGCGAGAGACACTTCCAAAGTGGTAAAATGTGTGTCCTCCCCCCTGTAACTTCTAAAATAAGAGAATGATAAAACTAAAAAAAATTGTATGATGTACATTACCATGCAAACTTCCACCGAAAATTGGTTTGAACAAGATGTAGTAAGTAGTTTTTTTTAATACGTCATAAATCGTAAACCGCAATTTACATACAACGAACTACAAGAACTTTTATATTATGTTACTTGCTGCTACGGAACCCTTCGTGGGCGAGTCCAACTCGTTTTGTGAGTAGCTGTGGATAGAAAAACTTGGCCGATTTTTTTCAGTTTCCCATATAAATTCTTGATTCACAATTTTGATATAACAAAATAAGGTGGATTATTTCTACTCATGAAATTGCACTACTTATGTTTTACTACTTTGGCGAAATAACAAAAATATTCCGGCGTTTCATACCTATTTAATCAGTTAAATGTCAAGTCTGTAAGACCAATTTTCTTTTTCGCAATTTGGGCGAAGTTGATGCGCAAAAGACGTTCAGTTCCTTAGTTTACTACATCCAAGTACGTTTTGAATTAAAGTCTTTTAAATAAACCTGATTTTGTATAAAGGAAGAAAAAAAGAAATGACCTTATTGTGTCAACCCTAAATCCAAAATTTTGACCTTAGTACATAAAAATACAATGTGTGTCCTCCCCCCTGTAACTTCTAAAATAAGAGAATGATAAAACTAAAAAAAAATGTACATTACCATGCAAACTTCCACCGGAAATTGGTTTGAACAAGATCTAGTAAGTAGTTTTTTTTAATACGTCATAAATCGTAAACCGCAATTTACCTACAATGAACTACAAGAACTTTTATATTATGTTACTTGCTGCTACGGAACCCTTTGTGGGCGAGTCCGACTCGTTTTGTGAGTAGCTGTGGATAGAAAAACTTGGCCGCTTTTTTCAGTTTCCCATATAAATTCTTGATTCACAATTTTGATATAACAAAATAAGGTGGATTATTTCTACTCATGAAATTGCACTATTTATGTTTTACTACTTTGTCGAAATAACAAAAATTACGGTGTTTCATACCTATTTAATCAGTTAAATGTCAAGTCTGTAAGACCAATTTTCTTTTTCGCAATTTGGGCGAAGTTGATGCGCAAAAGACGTTCAGTTCCTTAGTTTACTACATCCAAGTACGTTTTGAATTAAAGTCTTTTAAATAAACTTGATTTTGTATAAAGGAAGAAAAAAAGAAATGACCTTATTGTGTCAACCCTAAATCCAAAATTTTGACCTTAGTACATAAAAATATATTTTACCAAACCTCCGCCGAAGTAGAATGTGTTAATTTTGTGGGAGATACTTATAAGTATGAGGAATATATCTGTCCTAGACAGAACCTCTACTTCGGCCTAGAAAAAATATAAAAAAATACATTTGAAAATTCAGAAAACATTTTTTTTTGAGAAATTTTCCAACATTTTTGATAATATTATAAGGGGATAATATGCGCCTAGACTATTTTTATATACCCGCAAAACAAATAATACTTAATTGCGAATAGTTTTTTTTTCTATGAATTCCGTATTTCCGTATTTTTAACATGAAGGTCAACAAAACTTTGTGATTTTTTTTTAAATAAACTATACAAAATGAATTCCTGGGAGTTTTACTCTTGCATTTGTTATAAAAAGCCAAATTGAATGAATGAAAAAAACGAAGATGTCACTTTTTTGAGGCAAAAAAAACACTGTGCTAGCGTAGAACCCCTTGAGCCAATAGTGATGCAGTCTGTCGCTTCCTGGGGTTTTCCAGTTCGGAGCTTTACGGACCGCTTGCGACACATCATCGGTACTAATGGTCATGGGGTTCATAGGCTCTATGCCATCACCTGCCTCCTCCAACTCAGCCATCCACCGCTCCTCGTTGTGTTGAACGGGCCTAGACCACAAGTTACGCCAAAAGGCCACCAATCCCTCGTGGTCCGGGCTTTCGCCACTGTTCAACACAGCAGGTCGGTCCAACGATCTGTAGAACTTCTTTTGATCACTCATGAAGAGGCGATTCTGACGAAACCGGTCTACTCGCTCCGAGTATCGCCGAATACGATTTGCCTACGCAGCTATCCTTTGCTTCAGGTCATCGATGCGCTCTGCAACTAATCGCATTGCATGGTGTCCTGCATGATCAAAGTCTGATCCTGCAAATGCGAGCCTGACGAAGCGCATCACTCGGGGCCTGGTGTTGCCCGACCTGAAAGCAATCAGTTTGCCAATGAGGACCCTTGCCTTAGCGATACGACGCTCAATCCTTTTGTGCCAAGCCGGTTTTCCCCGCGGGGCGGAGATGCGAGCCGGATCTGGCATTTTGGCACCAACAAATTGGCAGACCGCCATCGCAGCGCCAAAAATGATTGAGTTCGTATCACCAAGGTCGCTGCTACTCGCCAAATAATCTGGCAGCATGCGATTTACGGCCTCAATGACATCCCGATTCCGGACGCTAAGGGGCAATCGTGGAAGCTGCGGTCTCTCCTCATGCGGCAGAGTGCGGAATTCCTGAATCGCCTCTTCAAGTTTGCTCCTGATTTGCTCTAATTCCTGGGAAATCGTTTCAGTCTCAATATCCTCATTAGGTAATTGTGCAGAGCCAGTGGGCGGTTCATGCACTTGCGGTACATGCGCGGATAAGCGTCGCGACCCATTTAAAGAGGATCTTGAGACCGGAACGATTTCGCGTCGTAGTCCTTCGAGTTCGGCCGCGCTAAACATGTTCGAGCGCAATATGTACAGAACTCGGTCCGACAGGTTTTGCTCCGAGACAGACAATGCAGGCTCCAAGCGAAAAAACTCTTGGTGCATCCTCACTCGGTACCCCGTCCGACGAGTTTCTCCCCCCGTCGCACCGTAGTACGCTCGCATGAGGTTTTCATTTTGACATCTAGTCCTGCGAAGACCCTGCCGACGCCAAGCGCACTGGTGGCGATGATGGAGGTGACCGGCCAGGTGTTCGGGCTGGTCGTGATGCGCCAACTTGCATGCTGCCGCGCCTGGCATTAGCGCGACCAGACGCGCCCCGGTGGCCCCCGGGCAGCGACCCTATGCGACCTTCATTATTTTGACTTTCCATCATCTAAGTACAAAAGACCGTTATGGACTCCTATATTTTAGTACCCGGGGTCAACTAGGAGCTCAGCACGGTCAACACCGAGCCCAAGGAGTACTGACTAATTACACTGACGAAGAGGCTGGGCTGTCACAACCGCCTCTTCCTCAGTGGCGATGGGGTCGTCACATCCCTACGCCATTATTATTCCCTTATTATTATTATTATTATATTACTACAACCAGGTCAACCTGGCCATTCAGGCCACCCAGGACAGCCAGGAAAACCCGGTCAGCTCGGTCAGCCAGGACAGCCGGAACAACCCGGGCAGCCAGAAGGCCCCGAACAACAAGTGCAGCCAGGTAATTTATTTACTAGGTATTCAGTTTTTTCTTGACCAAATTAAAAAATGCACAAGTGCGAGTCTGACTCGCGTACCGAGGGTTCCATACAAACAAATAATTTTGAAAATTTCACCATCTTATTGTATATTTTCATAGGTTTTCCTGTAATCTTAAGAATTATTTACCGTATTTATTTTTTATAATTTTAGGCTCAGTAGTTTCGAAGAAAAGGGGAGGAATTGGTCTATTTTCTGAAAAACTTTTTAACTCTTTGCATTTGCAAGCTGGTCAAGCTACCGTAACAACCTTTTCTCGAAGCTACTCAGGGCACTTTCAACCCCCCTGTATCTTAGTTACCAGAGATGGCAGACGTTAAAAATTTCTGTCATGCCGAGTCCCCAATAAACTAAGTTAGAAGTATAAATTGCAAGTTTCTACCTGTAGTTGTTTGAGAAATAATTACAGGCAAATTTCCTCCATTTTTTCACTGACTCGCTCACCGATCATCAAAAAGCTAAGCCACTTCTAGCAAAGCGACGAGCTTGAAAGTTACAGGACTAGTATTTCATTTACTGACACAGGAAAAATAAAAATAAAAAACATGTGTCGAAAACCATTAAACAGGCACCCAACATAAAGTGACGTTGTTTTGCCTTCCTAGCTGATTAAGTGCATTGGCGCACTCAAGGGTAAGTTTTGAACCAATATCGTGTGATTTCAGTGCCATAAGGGCTGCTTGACTATCCGAGCGTATGGTTATGTTTCTATTTTGATAGGACCTCAGAAGGTTTTCTTCTACACATCTTATTATTGCGTACATCTCTGCTTGAAATACCGTCGCATCCGAGCCTAGACTGTATGACCATTTTGTCTTCGAGTCCCCTCCGCATACTCCAGTACTGGCAAAACCCTCTTTTTTGGAATCATCTGTGAACCAGATGAGGTCACCAGATTTGAGAGTTTCGGGAACCGCACAGTTCCACTCGTCCCTACGTGGTATGTGAATCGTGTACAGTTTGTTGAAACTGTACTCCTTTAAGAGGACATCAGATAGCATGGCCAGTACTGGGCTTACAATGAGTGCATCAAAGAGACCCCTCATTACTACTGATTGCCAGACTGTCCTACTACCGTCAATAGCACGCAGCATGGCCATTCTGACCTCCTTCTATACATGGATGTGCAGTGGTTCGAGATTTAAAATAGCCTCTAATGCTGCAGTGGGAGTTGATATGATGGAATTTGTAGCCATTCGACAAGGAATTATTTGTAGGTTGTTAAATGCAGCGATGCAAGTCGACTGGCGGGTCTTACTGTGTCACGCTGCACATCCATAGGCAATCATCGGCCGCAATATGGATGTGTAGGCCCACAGCACCGATTTGGGCTGTTAGAGCGCTATTTTAGCCTTGCTTACGACGTGGTCAATTATAACTATGTTACTTGTTTAAAATACAAATTTCTTGGCAACGCACTTGTGACTCCTCTGGTGTTGCGGGTGTCTATGGGCGGCGGTAATCGCTTACCATCAGGTGATCCGTCTGCTCATTTGCCACCTATCACATAAAAATAAAATAAATAAATAATACAAATTTCTTAAGAAAATTAATTATTTTTGTGTAATTCTCCATAAAATACTTATCAAATTGGGAATAAAGAAATTTTGACTGCGTATTATATCTTTTTATTCTATTTTTTTTTAGGTGTCCTTGGTGGGGTCCTCGGTAAGTAATATCATTTTGTACAAAAAAATTCAATTTCAATTTTCAATTTCGATTTCAATTTTCTTTATTGTGTATATGAATTAAAGTACATTTGCAGTTAATTTCGCACGTAAATATAGTCTCATTTAAAACTACCTTTTCAGGCGCATACACATTACACTGAATAATCACATTTAAAATAAATCACACTAAAATTCTTAAATCAATTTAGATGTCAATTATATAAATAGGATATTAATATTTCAAAATCACAAAATTATTAAATTTAAAAAACAAATTTAAAATGTCAAGATGATTCAAAATTGTTGATTAATAATTCATAATAAAAATAAATAAAAAATGTCAATAAGCTTATAATTATATAATTTAAAAAAATAAGGTAAATTTTCATAAAAACAGTGTAAAAATTGTATGTATAATAAATAGTTTAAAATGTGAGTCATGTATATCCAGTATTATTTTTGCTTAAATCAAAGAATTCATTAATACTATTAACTCTGAACTTATAAAAGTTTATTTCTTTTCTTTTAAATCATTTCATTTCTTTTAAAGACGCAATACATTCTACTCGTTTGTGAATTTTAACATTAAGATATCAATAAAAATATATATTAAGATTGTTTACATTTATTTAAATACCTAAACAAATGGAGTATAATAACGATTATCGTCGAGTGATTGTCAAATTCGCTGAAAGATTATTTTTTTGACATAGGTGGCAAACGGTAGACGGATCACCTGATGGTAAGCGATTACCGCCGCTCATAGACTCCTGCAACACCAGAGGAGTCACAAGTGCGTTACCGGCCTTTGAAATGGGAGTATGCTCTTTTCTTGAAGTTTTGAAAGTCGCATCGGTCCGGAAATACTGCTGGCGACCATTCATTTCATTCTGAACATATAAATTTCTCAGAGGCGTTCCAACCCTTAGTGAGCGATCCAGCAAACTAAGTGAGTTCGCTTGATATGGCCCGCTCCACCAACTTCTCTGCAGGTACCTACACAAACGTTTTCCGGTGCGCAGGCACCATTAAAGAATTTTAATGCCCCAACGAACATCTGTTCTGCGAGCACCGGAAAATGCAGTGAAGGCAGACCTAACACTCGGTGGACCGATGACCTAGTAACCGCTGGATGCGGGCAGCCTTTGTCCAGCAGTGGACTTCCTTCGGCCGATGATGATGATGATGACCCCGCCGTTGCACTGCACAAGTGCATTCGTTGAGCCGTTGTAGGCTTTTACCACTGTGCTAATGGTTACTTAATTATTATGTGTCGTTTTTTAGGGTCTAACGACGGCGGCAATAATAACTGAGACGCCGGTAAGTTGACTCATATTTTTTTTAAGAGACCGTATACGAAATTCTAAAATAATAATCGATAGGTGTAATGTATATTGACGGACACGGTTGTTTAGTGATCAACGGTCCTGACTACTTGTCCGAGAATGTACAGAAAACTAGTTATATTATAAAATACTAACTTCCAGGCGCGACTTCGTCTGCGTGGATTTTAAAATTGAGTCCTGAGTGAAAGAAATTACAATTTCAGTGAAATGAGATATAGCTGGATTACCACTGACTGACTGACTAATTGACATATTTGTTTCCCCTGATTCCGGGGACGGTGGATGAAACTTTTAATGCAAGATCGTTAATCGGTCGTTTGGTGCGAGACACTTGACCTTTTTTTATTAGAAGTTATTTCTCGAGATAATTAGAAGTATTTTCCTTAGTCATTTAAAAGCTGTATTGTGTAGTGTATAGAATGGAGTCACCAAGTTGGTAAAGACATACCCTCTTATAGCCGTTAAAATCGTAACCTAGCTAAAGAATGTTATCTCGATAATTGGTTTATGAGTTTAAAATTATGTTACTTGTTTTAAAAAAATACGAATTTCTGAACAACAACAATTATTTTTGTCTAATTCTCCATAAATACTCAACAAATTTGGAATAAAATGGAATAAAATAATATTTTCGGTTATAATAACAAATGAAATAGTTATTTATTTAATGTAAAATTTAAGTAGGCTTTACACTTTATTTTAAATACTATTTTCTTTCTATGTAAGAAAAAGTTCCTACCACTCGGTTCTTATTATACAATTCAAGACGATTTGACTATGATTATTATAATTTTTTTAGGTGTCCTTGGTGGGGTCCTAGGTAAGTAAAAATCTTTTGTACAAAAAAGTTCAATTTCAATTTTTCATTTCAATTTTCATTTTCTCGAGAATTTCAATTTCAATTTCAATTTTAATTTTCAATTTCAATTTTCAATTTCAATTTTCAATTTCAATTTTCAATTTCAATTTCAATTTCAATTTCAATTTCAATTTCAATTTCAATTTCAATTTCAATTTCAATTTCAATTTCAATTTCAATTTCAATTTCAATTTCAATTTCAATTTCAATTTCAATTTCAATTTCAATTTCAATTTCAATTTCAATTTCAATTTCAATTTCAATTTCAATTTCAATTTCAATTTCAATTTCAATTTCAATTTCAATTTCAATTTCAATTTCAATTTCAATTTCAATTTCAATTTCAATTTCAATTTCAATTTCAATTTCAATTTCAATTTCAATTTCAATTTCAATTTTCAATTTCAATTTCAATTTCAATTTTCAATTTCAATTTTCAATTTCAATTTTCAATTTCAATTTTCAATTTTCAATTTCAATTTTCAATTTCAATTTTCAATTTTCAATTTTCAATTTCAATTTCAATTTCAATTTCAATTTCAATTTCGATTTCGATTTCGATTTCGATTTCAATTTCAATTTCAATTTCAATTTCAATTTCAATTTTCAATTTTCAATTTTCAATTTTCAATTTTCAATTTTCAATTTTCAATTTTCAATTTTCAATTTTCAATTTTCAATTTTCAATTTTCAATTTTCAATTTTCAATTTCAATTTTCAATTTCAATTTCAATTTTCAATTTCAATTATCAATTTTAATTTTCAATTTCAATTTTCAATTTCGATTTCAATTTCAATTTCAATTTTCAATTTTCAATTTTAATTTTAAATTTCAATTTTCTTTATAGTGTATATGAATTAAAGTATATTTGCAGTTGATTTCGCACGTAAATATAGTCTCATTTAACACTACCTTTTTAGGCGCTTACACATTACTCAGAACAATCACATTTAAAATAAATCACACTAATTTTTTTAAATCAATTTAGATGTCAGTGATATAAATAGGACATTAATATTTCAAAATCATAAAATAATTAAATTTAAAAAATAAATTTAAAATTTCAAGATGATTAAAAATTGTTGATTAATAATTCATAATAAAAATAAATAAAAAATGTCAATAAGCTAAAAATAAAAAATAAAAAAAGGTCAACATTAAAAAATAACTTCATAAAAACAGTGTCAAAATTGTATTAAATAGTTTGAAATGTGAGTCATGCATGTCCAGTATTATTTTTGTTTAAATCAAAGAATTCATGAATACTATAAAAACTAAACCAAACCTAACCAAATGTATAAAATTCGCATTACCAAACGTTCGAAATATTGACGCTAGTGTAATCATAGATAGTAATGAATTGGAATTTGTCAATAGTACTGTTTTCCTCGGTATAACTTTAGATGCTACATTGCAATGGGGTCCACATATAGAAACTTTAGCGGGAAAGCTTAGTTCAACTGCTTATGCCGTCAAAAAAATTAGGCAGTTAACAGATGTAGACACTGCACGGCTAGTGTATTTTAGTTATTTCCATAGTATTATGTCTTGCGGAATTTTACTCTGGGGACATGCAGCTGATATTGAAACTATTTTCGTTTTACAAAAAAGGGCAATTCGCGCAATCTATCAGATGCGATCCCGCGAGTCGTTGAGGGATAAGTTTAAGGAAATTTATATTTTAACGGTTGCTAGTCAATTCATATATGAGAACATTATGTACGTCCGCAAGAATCTGCATTTGTTTCGTAAAAACAGTGACAGGCATGATTTAAACCTAAGGAATATAAATAACATTGATATTGCCTATTCGAGACTGAGCAAAGTTAAAAAGTCGTTTGTGGGGCAATGTGTACGATTCTATAATACAATACCAGAACATGTAACAAATCTGCCTGAAAACAAATTCAAAACCCATGTAAAACAATGTCTGTGCTCAAAAGGTTATTATAAGATAATAGATTATGTGAATGACAAAGACATTTGGAAATGTATTGCTCTTCCTGATAACTTTATTGTTGATAACAAACATTGTATTAGTAATTAAGTGTTATTTTAAAAAATGTGTTGAAGCGAGTTTCTTTTGGGCTCGACGTTTCTTCTCGCTTCGGAAACACTTCCCGAAACGTTGAGTGTACAAGTTCCGCGTGGTAGGAACTTTGTACTAGGTAGAAAAAAAAAGACGATTTTAAAGTATGTGCAAAACATCTACTTAAATAAAAAACATTTTGAATTTTGACTATTTTCAACCAACCAACTTTGCACGGCTTTCCTGAAGTTATTTATCTGCAATTCTTTAAACACATTCGGCAATTGATTGTAGATTTTTATGCAAATCATGTTACAGTGTTTTGCAACTATTGTTAATTTGGTAGGTGGCACATAGAGCTTGTTTTTTTATTGATCTCTTAGTTTCTGGTTAGACTTGTCTTGCTTACTTTGGAACATATCTCTGTGTTTATGTACAAATATACAAGTATCTAAAATATAAATGCAGGGCAATGTGAGTAGCTTGTAGGTTTTAAAATAGGGCTGACATGAATCAATTTGCTTCAGACCGAATATGGCTCTTAAGCAACGTTTCTGCACAATAAAAAGTGTATCAATATCTGTCGAATTTCCCCACATCAAGATATCACATCTTAACAATGAGTTAACATAGGCATGATAAGCAGTCAATGCTGCCTGTTTTGAGACTATTTGTCTGACCCTTCTCAAGGCATATACAAAGCCATTGACCTTCGCACAAACGTAATCATTATGTTTTTTATAATTACAGTGAGAATCGATATTTATGCCCAAAAATAAAGTACTCTCTACTTTTATAATAGGATCACCTTTAAATTGTACTTTTAAATTTTGAGGATTACCTTGGTAAGTGTTAAATTGCATATATTTAGTTCTGTTTAAATTTACTTTCAAATTATTTACTGTGAGCCATGTAATAGTTTTAGATAAAGTTTCATTTGTAGTTTCCTCATAATTTGATATATCTGTACCGCCGATGACTATGGTAATATCATCAGCAAATAATATACATTTTTGTGGGGTAACAGCTTTGGGCAGATCGTTTATATACATTAAAAATAGGAGCGGGCCTAGAATGCTCCCTTGGGGCACACCAAAATTATTTATTTTGTTGACCGATCTGTAATTTTTAAGTTTTGTTTGTTGGGCAATACTGGGTTATTTCTACGCACTGTTCTCTACTCAAAAATATGTTTTAATCCAGTCATAGGCGGGGCCTCGAACGTCTTATTTATACAATTTAGCAAGGAGCCGATGGTGACAAACAAAATCAAATGCCTTGCTCATGCCCATGAAAAGGCCAGTCACCTGACATTTCTTATTAAGGTAAATCATAATATCTCCAAGCTCGAACATTGCTAACGCTGTACTTTTATTCTGAAGCCTTTTTATTCCTCCTCTGTAATCAAGTCATGTTTTTCAAAAAATGCTATAAGCCTTGTATACATTATCTTTTCATATATTTATTGTTTATAACAGATTGAGAACCAGCCGAATTAAATAAATAAAGCGAGAATTTGCAAATATCTTATTTTCAATTCACGCTATGCTTGTGCGTAGCGTGAATTGCAAGCAAGTAATTTATAAATGCAACCGTCTCGTATGAACGCCGACTCTGAACTGTATTTTATAGAATAGAGTCACTAAGTTAGTAAAGACATCTTACCCTCTTATAGAAGATAAAATCGCAATCTAGCTAAAGAACTTTATCTCTACAATAGGTTTATTAGTTTACAATTATGTTACTTGTTTAAAATACAAATTTCTTAAGAAAAATAATTATTTTTGTATAATTCTCCATAATATACTCATCAAATTGGGAAAAAAGATTTTTGACTACGTACGCACTTGTAGAAAATTTTCTACCACTCTGAAGTTATTAAATAATACAAGGCGATTTGGATATGATTATTATAATTATATATATTTTACGTGGCTCTGGCCAGAATAAGTAAAACCCTTTAAAATAACAAAACTTCGAGAATGTTTTAAAGGATGTGAAAAAAAAGGAAAACTATGAAAACAAAATCACAATATATTTTTTAATATATATCAAAGCAAACATATCACGCCTTTTTAGGGTTCCGTAGCCAAATGGTAAAAAACGGAACCCTTATGGTTTCGTCATGTCTGTCTGTCTGTCTGTCTGTCCGTCCGTATGTCACAGCCACTTTTTTCCGAAACTATAAGGACTATACTGTTGAAACTTGGTAAGTAGATGTATTCTGTAAACCGCATTAAGATTTTTACACAAAAATAGAAAAAAAAAACAATACATTTTGGGGGTTCCCTATACTTAGAACTGAAACTCAAAAAATTTTTTTCCATCAAACCCATACGTGTTGGGTATCTATGGATAGGTCTTCAAAAATGATATTGAGGTTTCTAGTATATTTTTTTTCTAAACTGAATAGTTTACGCGAGAGACACTTCCAAAGTGGTAAAATGTGTGTCCCCCCCCCCTGTAACTTCTAAAATAAGAGAATGATAAAACTAAAAAATATATATGATAAAAATATATGTAATATGATGTACCGTGCAAACTTCCACCGAAAATTGGTTTGAACGAGATCTAGTAAGTAATTTTTTTTAATACGTCATAAATCGTAAACCGGATTTTTTATATATGGAGGGGTAGGGCGCTCGCACCAATTATAAAATCTGTGGCTGGGGTATCACTGTTTTTACGGAACCCTCAGTGCAAAAGTCCAGCTAGCACATGTTAAAATTCTGATATTTCTTGCAAACATCGGTAAAAGTTTATTTTTCATTTCTTTTAAACACGCAATACATTCTAGTCGTTTGTAAATTTTAACATTAAGATATCAATAAAAATATTGTATATTAAGATTGTTTACATTTATTTAAATACCTAAACATATGGAGTATAATAACGATTATCATCGAGTCATTGTCAAATTCGCTGAAAGATTATTTTTTTGGCATAGGTGATGGTAAGCGATTACCGCCGATTTTTTGCACCCCATGCCCCGCCGTTACCTTGGCCGCTAGCGGAGTCAGGAATAGCGGGGCTGCCGGGGACTAGGGGCCGTTGTTTCGGGTTCCTAATCATGTTTGGGGGGTAGTTGCCATAATCGCCACGCTTGGTATGCGGGTTGGCGATCGCAGTGTGGTGTGAGCCAAGATGGTACGCGGGAGAGACGCTGCTGCCCATCCTCCGGTTTATGGATCCCTTAGTCGCCTTTTACGACACCCACGGGAAGAGATGGGGTGGTGCTATTCTAAGGCCACACCACAGCGTGTCACCCCCCACACCCGGCGCCTCCTCACCTGAACGAAACCACACACCTTAACCACAATTATTTCGATATCGGGGTCAAGGACCGAAATCAGTTTTTTCAAAAAACTGGTTTCCGAACCCTGGTCATGACTAAACATGGCAATGAACACCCTAAAATATAGTTATAATCTTATTCCACGCAGGCTAAGCCGCGGGAAAAAGCTAGTCAGTAATAAAGCTATTTGTAGGGATTTTGAGAACTCAGATCCTTACTGGTTAGAAATAAGTGTAAATAGATTATTTTGGCTTTTAGTGCCTCCTGATTGAAACTTATTTACGCGTTGTAGTTTACGTATTTTAGGTTGAGTGCATACAATAGAACTAATACATTAAATCAAATAGGATACCCAACTAGCACATTGGTGAATTTTCGTTCCGGGACATGGCTGTTAACATGACGGACTTCAAAAAAATCGCACGTCCGTAAAAATAGGCTTCAAGCACTGTTAATCCTTAAGACAAGCAGTTATTCGTAGCAATATTGGTATCATTTGAGAGCCCTATAAAAACTCTTTAAAAAAATATCCATTTCATTTGATTAAAGAAAAAGCTTGACACTTTAAGTCACTGTGAATGACAATGGAACTGATTCTCCTCTTCAAATTTTGTTTGTATTGTTTTGTTTTTCGGGTATAAAAGGATCGATACAGCTTATCGGGGGATAAATTTGCTACCAACAGTCGAAGAAGACACAGAAGAATATCTTTCATCAGAAAAACGTCCTTGAAGATGGACACTACTGCTGCTGAAGTCGCCCAAGTTATCGCACTACTGCAATCAGGACTACGTCAGTGTGATGTTGCTCGGCAATTGCACTTGAGTCGCTTTTCTGTTCGAAGAGTGTACCAGCGATTCCTGCAGACCGTTGGCTTTATCCGAAGGCGTGGGTCTGGTAGAAATCGCTGCACTTCTGCGAGAGATGACCGATTCGTCGTATCGAAGTCTTTGAGAAATCGGTTCTCTAATGCTGTTGAGTTGCAACAGCAGCTTCAAGCAGTTCGTAGAAGGGCCGTGAGTGTCTCTACAGTTAGAAGAAGACTAAAGGAGAGAAATATTGTGGCTAGAAGACCTGCCACGGGTCCAAAATTAACCGCAGCGCATCGGCGAGCACGCCTGCAATTTGCTCGCGCCCACGTCAATTGGACCCTGGACCAATGGAGAGCTGTTCTCTTCTCAGACGAAACGAGAGTGTGCCTTTTCTGCAACGATAGACGCAAAAGAGTATACAGAAGACAATGGGAACGTTTTGCCCAAGCCTGCATCCAAGAGACGGTAGAATACGGGGGCGGTTCCTGCATGTTCTGGGGCGGCATATCTGCCGACGGCAAAACTGAACTTTCTTACGTCTCTCGGACCGGCGGTGCTCGCGGGCAAGGGTCGATGACTGCTCACCGGTACATCACAGAGATCCTGGAAGAACATGTGGTCCCCTATGCTGGATTTATTGGCGACGGGTTCACATTAATGCACGATAACGCTCGCGCGCACACTGCTGGAATTGTGCAGGGCTACCTTCAAGAGGTTGGGATCCCTGTCATGCAGTGGCCAGCGAGAAGTCCAGATCTGAACCCGATAGAGCACCTCTGGGACCAGCTGAAACGCAAGGTTAGATCCCGTGATCCCGCTCCCGCGACTCTTCAGGAGCTCCAAGACGCCGTTATTGAGGAATGGGACAGAATCCCTCAAGAAGAGGTCCTAAAGTTGGTGCGATCCATGAGGGAGCGCATGGAAGACGTCATTAGGGCTAGGGGGGGTAACACTAGGTTTTAGGTTAGTTTTAAGCAACTTTGTTTTGAAAAATTAATCAGATTTCATTTGGGTTTTTTAAGGATTTTTATTGTTTTGTAAATTTTTCTCAGTTCCAATAAAAAACATTGAATGAATTATTGTTTTTGCATTTTCTGTTTCCTTACCTTTCAAATGATACCGAACATTACCAATATTTCATAATACAAATACGATTGAAAGATGTTTTAAATAGATTTCTTAAAAGGTGCGATTTTTTTGAAGCCGAGTGTAGTTCGATTGTGTAAGTGTCAAAATGTACAAAGTTTAATGGTTAAGATGTTGCAGTGACAAAATGACAAAATTTCACATTGTATTTATGTTAAATGGTGCTTGTGTCAGAATTTTACAAAAATACTATGTGTTTTTGTCAATTCATATCAGTGATTAAATATTTCAATGTTACAATATTTTAGTAACTAATCATGTTATTGACTAAATGACTGAATCTAAAAATGGCAAAAAGTACCCATCATATAATAAGAATTTATAATTTCTAGGCAGGTCGTGTAAATTATAATAAACGAAGAAATACAACATTTAACAACATACAACAGGGCGCCGAGCTCAGGGGGGCGCCAAGTGCCCTGGTAGTTGGGCGTGGGCCTGTTAGTTGAGCCCAAAGCGCCCCAGGTCTAGGCCGAAAAAATAAATTGTACAGCCACGCTGTGCATACTGTCTCGTGAATCCCTTATACATATATCATCTGGCATACACAAGACTGTCATCTTTCAACATAAATCAGCAATAAACACTCATAATTAGTAGCTAGTGATAGACTTCACAAATTAACAATGTTGTTTTGTATGGGAGGTACCTTATCCTGGTAGGGCCCGGAATAATTGATTTCCTAGTATAGTAGACCGTATAAAGTTATTAAAAGGTACAAAGTTAGAATAGTGAAGTTTGTATTTCATGGAAAATAAGTGAAATAAAATAACACATACATAACTTGTTCATACATTAATTTATTCTTATCATGATCACTAATCTTAAAAATAATTCATTCTGAATAAATAAAAAAACTTCACTACTAGTAAGTACTAGTCATTACGACATTGATACAAAATGTACATTTTCGACTCCCATTCGTTATATCAATGATATCGTAATGAATTTTATACATTTTGACACTCGATCGTTCTAACATTTGCACTCTGTAACAATTGGTACATTTTGATACTAGCTCGTTCTGACAATTGAACTATATAACTAGTAATGCATATACCAATCGATCTTTCTAACAATCGTATCATATGTCTGTAATACATTTTGACTCTCGTATTATTTAGCACATAGGTAATCAAACCATTCGGACGTTCAGTCATGTGAACAGCCATGTCCCGGAACGTGAATTTTGCAGCTTATCTTATAGCTTAAAGTTATAAATTAGTAGTATAACAGTGTCAGATAAAACTTCCAGCTGCAAACACATCTCAAAGTGGCATATAAGTACTTTCTGCCACTCTTAGTTGCTTAAGGATGTATTTTTGGGCCGAAACGTTCTTAAGGTGGCTTAATGTCGAAATTGCTTCTTATAGTTGCAAATAGGCATAATTTATCACAAATATAGTACCTTAAATAGGGCCTTAAAATCACTTATAATCTTAGATATAAGTGACAACAAACCCCGGTTTGGCACTTAGAGCTCCAGATGGGTATTATATTGGACTATTATGCCACTTGTGGTAGCAAAACGTATCATTTTGCAGCCTTTTTGACACCTACAATTATTGTAACCTTAAGTTCTACCTTTCACTCATATGTACGTATGTTTATTGTGAATCATAAGTCGAAAAGTTGGTACTGTATGATTCGATACTTCTGCACAGTGTATTTTTTGCCTCAAAAAAGTGACATCTTCGTTTTTTTCATTCATTCAATTTGGCTTTTTATAACAAATGCAAGAGTAAAACTCCCAGGAGTCCATTTTGTATAGTTTATTTTTAAAAAAATCACAAAGTTTTGTTGACCTTCATGTTAAAAATACGGAAATTAATTCATAGAAAAAAAAACTATTCGTAATTAAGTATTATTTGTTTTGCGGGTATATATAGATAGTCTAGGCGCATATTATCCCCTTCTAATTTTATCAAAAATGTTGGAAAATTTCTCAAAAAAAAAGTTTTTTCTGAATTTTCAAATGTATTTTTTTATATTTTTTCTAGGCCGAAGTAGAGGTTCTGTCTAGGACAGATATATTCCTCATACTTATAAGTATCTCCCACAAAATTAACACATTCTACTTCGGCGGAGGTTTGGTAAAATATATTTTTATGTACTAAGGTCAAAATTTTGGATTTAGGGTTGACACAATAAGGTCATTTCTATTTTTCTTCCCTTATACACAATCAAGTTTATTTTAAAGACTTTAATTCAAAACGTACTTGGATGTAGTAAACTAAGGAACTAAACGTCTTTTGCGCATCAACTTCGCCCAAATTGCGAAAAAGAAAATTTGTCTTACAGACATGACATTTAACTGATTAAATAGGTATGAAACGCCGGAATATTTTTGTTATTTCGCCAAAGTAGTAAAACATATGTAGTGCAATTTCATGAGTAGAAATAATCCACCTTATTTTGTTATATCAAAATTGTGAATCAAGAATTTATATGGGAAACTGAAAAAAAGCGGCCAAGTGTGAGTCGGACTCGCCCATGAAGGGTACAGCAGCAAGCCCGGGTTGCCCGTAGCAGCAAGGAACATAATATAAAAGTTTTTGTAGTTCGTTGTGGGTAAATTGCGGTTTACGATTTATAACGTATTAAAAAAAACTACTTACTAGATCTCGTTCAAACCAATTTTCGATGGAAGTTTGCATGGTAATGTACATCATATTTTTTTTTAGTTTTATGATTCTCTTATTTTAGAAGTTACAGGGGGGGGACACACATTTTACCACTTTGGAAGTGTCTCTCGCGCAAACTATTCAGTTTAGAAAAAAATGATATTAGAAACCTCAATATCATTTTTGAAGACCTATCCATAGATACATATAAAAAAATTTTTGAGTTTCAGTTTTAAGTATGGGGAACCCCCAAAATTTATTGTTTTTTTTCTATTTTTGTGTGAAAATCTTAATGCGGTTCACAGAATACATCTACTTACCAAGTTTCAACAGTATAGTTCTTATAGTTTCGGAAAAAAGTGGCTGTGACATACGGACGGACAGACAGACAGACAGAAAGACAGACATGACGAATCCATAAGGGTTTCGTTTTTTGCCATTTGGCTACGGAACCCTAAAAATGTGGGTCGGATTATTTCATAGAATTCAGCAAAAATAGTTGAAAAATCCGATCTACAATACTGATCAGCCTGTATAAGGATACAAGTAGGCACAATTCGTACATCTAACTCACACGGTGTTATGTTACAAAAGGAAAGAGGGGGTTATGGGGGATTACAATATTTAATAAAATAATAAAATTAAAGGAACCTATACACAACTTATCGTTCTAAATTCGACCCCGAGTCCACAGTTCTGTGATCACTAAAAAGTAGCATTTCACTATTTATAAGTAAAGAGGGAAAAGAAAAACGTCACGTAAGGCGGCGGTGGGCGGCTCGATACGTCGGGCAGCTGGAGGGGCTCGCTCCGACGGCGACGACAGCGGCACGCAGCACTCCAAGAAGGCTCAGCACGTCGGGCGGCTGGAGGGGCGCGCCCCGACGGCGACAGATAGGGCGGCTGGAGCAGCAGCAGCCAGACCCTTAAGTCCGGTGAGACGGCAGCACGATGGCCCGGGACTAAGAAAGAACACTTGAAGGAGAGTGGTCCCAGGCTTCCGTTTGGTCTTCATTCGTCGAAGTCCGGCGATAGACTCAAGTATCCGCCCGCTGCCCCCTTAAAGAAATTTATCGAGAATGATATTATTTATTTGAATTTGACATTCTTCGTCATCAATCTTTGATTTTCTCACTTTCCAGGAAAAAATAGGTGTTAAACCAAAAAGTCCGTAGTTCTTAATTACTCCCTTAATAATATTAAACTGATACAAACTCCTTAAGAATAAGAAAATATAGAAACTATAAGATGTCAAACATAAAAAATATCATTTTCTCTAAACCTTCGCCGAAGTAGAATGTAATGATTTTGTGGGTGATACATATTAGTATTAGGAATATATCTGTCCTAGGCAGAACCTCTACTTCGGCCTAGAAAAAATAGAAAAAAATAAACCTAAAAATTCAGAAAATATTTTTTTTTGAAGAAATTACAAACATTTTTAGGGTTCCGTAGCCAAATTGCAAAAAACGGAACCCTTATGGATTCGTCATGTCTGTCTGTCTGTCTGTCTGTCTGTCTGTCTGTCTGTCTGTCTGTCCGTATGTCACAGCCACTTTTTTTTCCGAAACTATAAGAACTATACTGTTGAAACTTGGTAAGTAGATGTATTTTGTGAACCGCATTAAGATTTTCACACAAAAATAGAAAAAAAAACAATAAATTTTGGGGGCTCCCCATACTTAGAACTGAAACTCAAAAAAAGTTTTTTCATCAAACCCATACGTGTGGGGTATCTATGGATAGGTCTTCAAAAATGATATTGAGGTTTCTAGTATCATTTTCTTCTAAACTGAATAGTTTGCGCGAGAGACACTTCCAAAGTTGTAAAATGTGTGTCCCCCCCCCCCCGTAACTTCTAAAATAAGAGAATGATAAAACTAAAAAAAATATATGATGTACATTACCATGCAAACTTCCACCGAAAATTGGTTTGAACGATATCTAGTAAGTAGTTTTTTTTTAATACGTCATAAATCGTAAACCGCAATTTACCTTTCATTCAATTTACAACGAACTACAAAAACTTTTATATTATGTTACTTGCTGCTTCGGAACCCTTCATGGGCGAGTCCGACTCGCACTTGGCCGCTTTTTTATTAAGTAAAAAGGGAATAATATGCGCCTAGACTATCTTTATATACCCGCAAAACAATGAATACTTAATTGTAAATAGTTTTTTTTCTATGAATTAATTTCCGTATTTTTAACATGAAGGTCAACAAAACTTTGTGATTTTTTTTAAAATAAACTATACAAAATGGACTCCTGAGAGTTTTAGTCTTGCATTTGTTATAAAAAGCCAAATTGAATGAATGAAAAAAACGAAGATGTCACTTTTTTGAGGGGAAAAAAACACTGTGTTCTGGGATCAAGGGGCGTATACGCTAAATAGAACTTAGGCGTATACACCCTTTGGGCCCAGAAGTATCAACTATGTCTACAATATTTGGCCGTAGTTATGCCAAAACGATCCTACTGATTTTAAATTAAGTAAGGGATAATGTGCTTTATGTCTACTGATATAAAGTACATTATACCTTACTTACTTTAAAGTCAGTTGGATCGTTATGGCATAACTGCGGCCATTTATAAAACTTATTCCAGTTAGAAGTGTCACACAGCTTGTCCAGATATACCTTATAATCTATCATTTAAATATTCATTTACTGTATAGTAACATTTTACCGAGAGCAAGCAATACATAGTCTTTTTTAAACGCTGTTATTTGTTGAGTGTTTCTCAACGATTTCGGTAGTTTATTGTAACTGTGCGGTATTAAACAAAATAAAGAAAGAAAGACAAACACACGTTTATGAAGTAACGAGGTATTGTGTGGCACTAATTTCATTCTGTCATCAATTGGTCGCCAACGCCAACTACGAAACCTTTCCCCCCCTTCCCAATATCACATAAAATAAAATAAAAATGAAATCATTTTAAATTGCACATGGACCTTACACACTGTTTTAGGGCTTTGAAAGCTTGCTTTTTGTCAACAGAGTTAGCACAAAAAATTAAGCCGTAGCGAAGAATGGAAACAACAAAATCATGATAGGCTTGTAAGATTGCTCCTTTATTTACTAAGATGGTTGGCAGTCCACAACTGTGCGTTTCACTAGAAACTTTCTGCCTCGCACAACCAAACTGTGGAATAAATTGTCACCTGCGGTATTTCCGGACCGATACGACATTCAATCAAACCTTCAAGAAAAGAGCGTACTCCCATATCAAAGGCCGGCAACGCACTTGTGACTCCTTTGGTGTTGCGGGTGTCTATGGGCGGCGGTAATCGCTTACCCAAGGTTCGGAACCGGTTAACAAATACCGGTTAATTTCGTTCGAATTTCGGTTAACGATTCCGTTCAGGTTTCCAGCTTAACCGGTAAATTTGAATAAAATATCGGTTAATCAGGAAGCGGTTTTCTAACCGAAATAAGAACTAAATTAACCGGTTAAAACCAAAACTTAGTCAAGTATAGGCGCGTCGCGCGGGTGCCACTGCCCGAGTCTTCTGCGCACTTTCTCGCACGCTTTCAATTGATTGCACGCGGCAAACATGCCTACAAAGTCGCATATTCTTCAAATTAACCGGTTAATTCCGTTCGAACGAAAAAATATCGGTTTTGGTTAAACCGGTTAAATATACCGGTAACCGAAACCTGAACGAAACCTTAACCGAAATTATTTCGATATAGGGGTCAATGACTGAAACCGGTATTTTCAAAAAACCGGTTTCCGAACCCTGCGCTTACCATCAGGTGATCCGTCTGCTCGTTTGCCACCTTTGCCATTAAAAAAAACCAATTAAAAAAAAGCGTTGTAGCAGCACCTGCTTGTTACGACTAATGCTGAGTGGGGACCTTTTTAGTGTCACTATGCAGCATCTACATTTATTTTTAGCTTAAGAACGAATGTCTTACTTTAAGGTGTTGTGTTTTTACATTAAATAAAGAGTTTCTATTTTCTATAATCGGTAGAGTGCGTACGATATTCTACATAATCTTATGCTAACATATAATATATTTATATGAATATCCCATCTCATTTTTTTGTCAATACAGAGGCCAAGAAATTTTGTTACTTCTGATTCATGAATGTACTTACCTAAGTAATTTATGCCGAGAGAGCCTTCCCTGTGTTTGAAATTAATAATGTGAGTTTTGTCTAGATTTACTTTTAAATTATTGTTACTGAGCCAATTTACTATCTTTTCTAATGTGCCATTAATATGTATTTTTTTTGTGATGTAACTAAATATTTTTGGTTTTCGGACTTTTCCCTTTACTTGTGCTATAAGACATAGCTTCCTGCCAAAGAGTGTAGCGGAATAAGCATGGGCCAGATGCCCCTCGGGAAAGTTAGGTTGATATTTTTACCATGACATCAGCTTCTCAAGAGAAATATTTCCCTAAGCTATCAAACCTCAGCACGCGCTAGTTTTGGAAAAAAAAAATTTTAATTGATTTTTGAAAAAAATATTTTTTTCCCTTACAACATAATTTTTTTTTGTGATCTTTTTGCAAACGCTAGATACAACAAAGAAGTATTAAACAAAGTACTTTTTAGTGTTCGCAGTGATTTATATATCGAAATACACGAATTTAAAAATTTTCAAAAATTAAAATGTCACGAATTCTGTGCGACACCCTCACGATATTTTTTTTATAAATTACTCTTAGTGTGCTCTATAACATATATTTTTTTCCAAATTTTAGTAAGGGTAGAACAGTGTTAGAAAAAATATTATTTCTATCCATATATGAATATTAGAGCAGCGAAGTGAGTAATACTGCTCTGATTTTTAAATGTAATTTTAATAATAATATAGATATAATACACCCAGACACAGAGCGAACAAATCTACTCATCACAGCAATGTTTGCCCTGGGTGCGGACGAACCCCCAACCCTCAGATCAGATCCGTATGTCACAGCCACTTTTTTCCGAAACTAATAAGAACTATACTGTTGAAACTTGGTAAGTAGATGTATTCTGTGAACCGCATTACGATTTTCACACAAAAATAAAAATAAAAACAATAAATTTTGGGGGTTCCCCATACTTAGAACTGAAACTCAAAAATTTTTTTCATCAAACCCATACGGGGTATCTATGGATAGGTCTTCAAAAATGATATTGAGTTTTCTAATATGTTTCTTTTTTCTAAACTGAATAGTTTGCGCAAGAGACACTTCCAAAGTGGTAAAATGTGTGTCCCCCCGCCCCCTTAACTTCTTAAATAAGAGAATGATTAAACTAAAAAAAAATATATATGATGTAAACTACCATGCAAACTTCCACCGAAAATTGGTTTGAACGAGATCTAGTAAGTCGTTTTTTTAAATTGGTTAGAAATCGTAAACCGGAACGGAACGGAACCCTTCATGGGCGAGTCCGACTCGCACTTGGCCGCTTTTTTATGTGATACGTGGCAAACTAGCAGACGGATCACCTGATGGTAAGCGATTACCGCCGCCCATAGACACCCGCAATACCAGAAAAGTGACAAGTGCGTTGCCGACCTTTGAAATGGGATGGGGGATGGGAGGAATTGGGGGGAGGGGAGGTTGGGCCTCCGATGCCCTCACTCACTGTGAGGCCGTGGTATCACTCCGGTCGAGCAGGCCCATTTGTGCCGCAGCATGGCTCTCCCACGGTTATCGTCTCCACTTCCGGATTTCGACTTTAATCTTCATAATTCTTCAGTAGTTGCCGAAATCGCCTTTTTGTTTTGTTTGTAGTATGGATGTAGGTCTTCTTTAGCCAGTAATAAAAATAAATCATCGCAGAAATATTTGCCCTGGATTGGGATGGGATCGAGCCCACCACTCTCGGATCAATAGTCTGGAGTGTAAATCACTGAGTCAGTGATAAGGGTTATTAGTAAGAATAACTGTGAAAATGTCGAAGTATCGACATCGCGCACACTACACCGCCCGCCGCAAACCGAGCGATCTCGCCGCTGCTGGCGTCAAGAAAGTTCCACATCTATCGCTCGCGCCGCCCCGCCCCGCCGCCGTACGTTCTGGCCGTGTCGTGTATTGGAGCCACAGAGTATTGGAGCGCACGATTAGGTACTCACAGGAAACAAATGTAATCAAACAATTTTTTTTAACTGGTTCGGTGACTTAATGGTGAGCGCTCCTGACTACTGATCTTGAGGGTCGGGGGTTCGTCCGCACCTAGGGCAAACATTGCTGTGATGAGCAGATTTGTTCGCTCTGTGTCTGGGTGTATTACATATATATTATTATTAAAATTACATTTAAAAATCAGAGCAGTATTACTCACTTCGCTGCTCTAATATTCATATATGGATAGAAATAATATTTTTTCTAACACTGTTCTACCCTTACTAAAATTTGGAATTTGGAAATTTTTGTGTGAAAATCGTAATGCGGTTCACAGAATACATCTACTTACCAAGTTTCAACAGTATAGTTCTTATTAGTTTCGGAAAAAAGTGGCTGTGACATACGGATCTGATCTGAGGGTTGGGGGTTCGTCCGCACCCAGGGCAAACATTGCTGTGATGAGTAGATTTGTTCGCTCTGTGTCTGGGTGTATTATATCTATATTATTATTAAAATTACATTTAAAAATCAGAGCAGTATTACTCACTTCGCTGCTCTAATATTCATATATGGATAGAAATAATATTTTTTCTAACACTGTTCTACCCTTACTAAAATTTGGAAAAAAATATATGTTATAGAGCACACTAAGAGTAATTTATAAAAAAAATATCGTGAGGGTGTCGCACAGAATTCGTGACATTTTAATTTTTGAAAATTTTTAAATTCGTGTATTTCGATATATAAATCACTGCAAACACTAAAAAGTACTTTGTTTAATACTTCTTTGTTGTATCTAGCGTTTGCAAAAAGATCACAAAAAAAAATTATGTTGTAAGGGAAAAAAATATTTTTTTCAAAAATCAATTAAAATTTTTTATTTCAAAAACTAGCGCGTGCTGAGGTTTGGTAGCTTAGGGAAATGTTTCTCTTGAGAAGCTGATGTCATGGTAAAAATATCAACCTAACTTTCTCGAGGGGCATCTGGCCCATGCTTATTCCGCTACACTCTTTTATGATTCTAGGATTCTAGGTCAACGGAATCTCGGAAAGTACCCTATAGGTTTTGATTCCCATGCAAGTGTCCAAATATGTGGCATAAACGGCCGTATCTCTTGATTGCGTTGGCATAGAAGTTTGATTTTTTCACAGCTTCAAGGTGTTGCAGGTCTGAGACTTCAAGACATGTGTGATTATGAATTTATGCGGAAAACTCGGTGCGCGAGCCCGAGTCGCATTTGGCTGGTTTTTCTTAAGAGCAACAGCGTCCTTTGCTTCCAGGCTAGGAATCCAGAAGTCATATTACGAGAGCGAGCGAAGCGAGCTCGGAATTTCAGAGCACCCCGAAGCCTCATGGCTCGCCTCTTCCTTATAGTCTTTGTTATTATAACTTGAGAACTACATAATTTTTATTTTATTTTATTTATTTCGGAAAACATACAGCTTATATATAGAGAAAAGTAGTATTTACGAAAATAGTCAACTTAGAAGCCATTTGGTAGTTTTCGCATATGAAATTCGCTGACGCAGATGGAAGTTAAATAGAATAAGAGTATATACTTAAAGGGAACAGCTAACATTACAACAAGGAAATCAACGAATGCATAAATCAAGCTTAAGCAGGTAATGAAACATTAGTTTTAGTTTATACAGTAGATAAACTGTTAATAACATTATTCGGAATCGAAGAAACTAGACATGAGCGCCCACCTTAAACATGAGTAGAGCTCCGGTCGACTGATTCTTTGTTGTGCAGGTGATAAAAAAATGTCTGGCAATATTTTAACAGCGGCTTTTACTCATCAAACTGAGCAACTTTTCCCAAGAAACTCATCGTCAAAAAGAAAAAAATAATTTTGAACTTCCCATACAAAGTTCATCAACCAGCTGATGGATTTGTATGAAGAGTCCAAATTTTTTTTGCTTTTTGAGCATGAGATTAATGGGGAACTGAACAACAGTTTGATTAGTAGAAGCCATTGTTAAAATATTGCCAGAAATTTACTTACACACAAAATTAACTTACACTCGCGCATACCCCATACAATTTTGTATTAATTTCTTAATAATAATTATATATTTTTTTTAAATACTTATTTTAATTGAAAAACGTTCTTTTTTAAAATATGCCATTTTCGGGTGTTAAAATAAATATACTTTTTTTGAGCGGTGTTAGATCCAATTAATATTTTTGAAAGCCCCTTATATGAAGAATAAATCCCAAAACATTTATTCTTAAAACCAATTTATATCCAAGATATCGATTTTTTTGTGAAACCTTCGAAATTACGGTTTTTGCAGCGACTACTAAATTTTATTTCACCATGGGGTAAACTATTCAAGCCAAAAACTATGGGAACGGAAAAAGGATACTTAGAACTTGAATTATTTTTGAAACTTTCCTCTACCTTTAAGTGCGTTAAATTATTGTCTGGGACGGTATCGTCCGTGTCCGTGACAGTTGGCGGTGTGCAAAAACAACACACGGTTGGCGGAGGGTTAAATACATCCACCCTTTTTACGGGAATTTTCTATGGATTTATTTGATAAAGTTTATCTTTTTCACGAGTAGAAGGTCCAGTTTAAATAGTTTAGCTGATTTTTCTAAGACTTCATAGATAATAAATAAAAATATATATTTTTTTACAGAGGGGACGACCGGAGCTAAGAGAACATAATACCTTTTTGGGGACATACTGTAGTAAATAATCTCATAATATAATCCTAGATCTGTAAAATTTGTTTCGACCTATTGAAGTGAAATAAATATTCACTGTGTAACATTTATGCAATTTTTATTTTATTTATATTTTTAATTGTAAGCATGCCTTTTTCCCATCAAATAAAGCTCTTGAATCTTGCGTGCGTTCGTGCGAGTTCCCAAAATATTACTGGCTTTTTGCGTAACTGGCATTACGCATATCTGACATTTAGTATGCAAAATCGCTCGCTCTCTCTCTTCAGATTCATGAGTAGAAGCCACTGTGAAGTTTTGGTGGGGGGTCCAAAAAAATAACCCTGTATATTTTTGCTAGGACTGGTACGACTGACTTGGTTCCATAAAAAAAGTTGTTCAGTTTTGTGAGCAGAAACTACTGTACTTACAGTTATTTGGTCCACGATTTCAATTTCAACCTGTTTAGTAACCTAGAGTCTTTGCCAAGAGGTTTGAATTGGAGCTCAAGCTTGAAGCTCTATACAGGTGTAACAAAATTGGTGTAGGACCCGTTAACTGGGGATTCTACTCATATCATACTGAACAACTTTGCTCAAATCGCAAAAAAATTGGACTCTCCATACAAAAATAGCAAAATGATCAATTTAAATGGAGAGTTCAATTTTTTTGCGATTTCAGCAATGTCGTAGAACAAAAAAGTTAGTACGATGAGTAGAATCCCCAGTTTTGTCACACCCTGTACAAGTATGTTTCGTGCCTATTATAGCCTTCATAACATTAAAAGAGAAAAATGTTTGTTAATAAAACTATAAAAAAGTATTTAATATAAATAATATAATAATATCTGGGACAAATCCCACACGGTCATCTGGCCCCAAACTAGGATTCCCTGTATCTTGGGAACCAGAGACTGATATACATACACATATACTTTTAAATATATACACATATAGATATAATACACCCAGACTCAGGGCAAGCAATTCTGCTCATCACAGAAAAGTTTGCCCTGTGTGGGGTTCGAACCCACGACTCTCGGATCAGAGGTCAGGATCGCTAACCATTTAGCCACCGAGTCAGTCAATTCTCAGTCAACAATTCATCTTATTTCATTTTAATAACTATGAAAATGAAAATATTTTATTCGAAGTAGGTAGCAGTGTACACTTTTTGGAAGGTCAGACAAAAGTGTCTACCTAACAGCGGGTGCAACACGGTCTCCAACAACGAGGTTCTTGCCACTTGGATCTTATTTATTTACCGTTTCGGGAAATGTTAATCTTACCATCAGATGATGCCAAGGGCTTACTAATTGCGAGTAAACAAAAAAAAAAGGTTGGCGGAGTGAGAAGAAACGACGGGTCAAAAGAAATTTCCTCCAACACATTTTTTCAAAAAAGTTAATATGCGTTACAAGTTAAAAAATATAACATAGGCAGGCCTTCCACTTAGACAGTGGTTCATCAGATCAGACAGTGGACGTCTTTTGGATGATGTTGATGATGTTTCAAAATTATATTTCTTTTAAAACGTAAAGATATGTGAAGTTAGACGAAAAGTTAAAGCCGACGAATTTGTGTTTAATGATTATTGCTGAACTTATTATTTCGATTAAAGCAAAATCTTAGAGCAGGTTACACGGTCAGTCTGGCGACAGTCTGGTCCAGAACGTGTAACCTTGCTTGCGTGCGGGTCTTTCACCAGTGTGTACCAATCACCCTATATACATACTATGTATACAGGGTGTAACAAAATTGGTGAAGGACCCGTTAACTGGGGATTATTCTCATCGTACTGAACAACTTTTGTTCTACAAAAGAATGGCAAAATATATTGTTCAACATTCTCAACTGTTACAGGGCAGCAAGTAGAGATGGGTTTTTGCCCGGGCATTTTAGGGCATTTTGAATAAATGCCCAATAAACCTCCATTTAAGCCATACAAATTGGGCATTTATTGGGCGTAAATTGACGTTTATTGGGCATTTACTCAAAACTGCCCGGGCAAAAACCCATCTCTAGCAGCAGGCTATCAGATTCAGAGTTCTTGGATGAAAGGGCTCAAAAAGAAAGGAAAATAATCCGAGAAGAAATGATGATTGCCCGAAAACAAGGGTATCACGTAGTCATACGCAATAATAAACTTTTGAGCTGCTTGGCTGCCCACGAGTATGTAGTCACGTAGATCGTAAATAATACAGCCAAATGCCGCAAGAATATGATATTTATTGCGATAATCACAAGTTATAACGAGAGGTACATGCGTACGCGACCGATGGTCCAGCAAGAAGAATCTGTCAAAGTGACAGATCGCATACAGAGTAGACACACAATAAAAATTACACACAGATAATAAAAGCAATATAAACAAAGAGGCGGAAGCATGCCGCCACAAACTAATTGTAGAAGGAAAATATGTTAATCTGCGAAATAAAAGAAAGCAATTGTCTCCGATTGGACAGACTGACCCCTTAGAAAACTGCACAAGGAATCAACAAACCCATTCCTCAACCCCCCGTTTTGATTGCGGGCCGACTACAAGTTCCTGTAACGGAGAAAATATTTCCTTTCGAAACTAAGAAACCATCATTCAACATATTATTCCAAAACATGCAAAGCCTATATTATATACAAACAACACACTCTAGAAAACTTTCTCGACCAAGACACAAAGTACAATGCTGTAGGCATTTCAGAAACATGGTTATCACAAGAAAAACTAAACCTACTACAGTTTGCCGACTACAAAGTCGCAGCTTCTTTCTGTCGAGAGAAGCGTGGAGGAGGTGGAGTGTGCATCCTGATAAGAAAAGAAATAAATTGTGTGGAAAGGAGTGATATTACGGACATGTCTATTGAATATATTTTAGAATTGTATGCTACTGAGATACCAGATTTAAATCTATTAATAATTACAATAGATTGGAATGGCAGAGAGGAAGATACTTTTAACAAATGCTAACTATATTAAAACACTTGCAAAATAAATACAATAAAATAAATGTAACTATTGGCGGAGACTTTAATTAATATTATATATACGTAAAATTAACACCAAAAAAAAACGTATCCTAAGACCTAATGACTGAATATGATTTTTCACAACACATTAAAAAAACCAACCCACGTAACCCAGACATCTTCAACATGTCTAGATTTAATATTTACAAACTTTGTTAAACGAAATATTTAGACCACAATAAACGAATTCGGCTTTTCAGGTCACAAAGGAACACTTTTACATGTAAAAGATACAAAACATCGAAAACAAATATCCTGGTATGTCGAAAAAAGAATATTTAGTTAATGTAATATAGATAAATTTAAACTTAAATTGAAATAAGTGGATTTGTCCACATTGTTATCCAGCAAAAAATTCATTAATGAAAACTACAGGGTTTTACAACTTTTTAGGGTTCCGTAGCCAAATGGCAAAAAACAGAACCCTTATGGATTCGCCATGTCTGTCTGTCTATCCGTCCGTATGTCACAGCCACTTTTTTCCGAAACTTTAAGAACTATACTGTTGAAACTTGGTAAGTAGATGTATTCTGTGAGCCGCATTAAGATTTTTACACAAAAATAGAAAAAAAACAATAAATTTTGGGGGTTCTCCATACTTAGAACTGAAACTCAAAAATTTTTTTTTTCATCAAACCTATACGTGTGGCATATTTATGGATAGGTCTTCAAAAATGATGTTGAGGTTTCTAATATCATTTTTTTTCTAAGCCGAATAGTTTGCGCGAGGGACACTTCCAAAGTGGTAAAATGTGGGGACACACATTTTAAAAAAAATATAACTCAAAAATTTTTTTTCACCAAACCCATATGTGTGGGGTATCTATACCCCACACATATGGGTTTGGTGAAAAAAAATTTTTGAGTTTCAGTTCTAAATATGGGGAACCCCCAAAATTTATTGTTTTTTTTCTATTGTTGTGTGAAAATCTTACTGCGGTTCACAGAATACATCTACTTACCAAGTTTCAACAGTATAGTCCTTATAGTTTCGGAAAAAGTGGCTGTGACATACGGACAGACAGACAGACAGACAGACAGACATGACGAATCCATAAGGGTTCCGTTTTTTGTCATTTGGCTACGGAACCCTAAAAATATAGAGTTCAAGACATATTGTGTGATTATGAATTTATACGGAACCCTCGGTGCGCGAGTCCGACTAGCACTTGGCCGGTTTTTTTTTGTATTATTATGAAAGCTAAGAGTCTGGCGCAGTTTTTAAAATAATCCAGGAACTATGAAATTGCCTTTTTAGAAGTTTTTAGAACAGAACCTCATACAGGCGGACGCTCTACTCTAAGTCACGAATTGCGATATAAATAAATCACTATTTTATTCCGTTTGGGCGGTGTTAGAAATAGTATAAACTGGGCACAGTGTGCTTGTTCATTTTAATGATATTTTTACATTAACAGCCTATATAAAAATACATTTAACGAAGTAAACTAAAGTATTTTAAAAATTATCCGAATTATCCGTTTTATCCGGATATCCGGATATTTTAAAATTTAATATCCGCTTTATCCGGATAATAAATTTAAACGGATAATGCAAACCCTAGTTACATCTAAAGCCACAATGTGATTTGAACTGCATTTGCACCGAATTAGCTCTAAACAAGCGGTAGCAGCCACAGCAGTAGTCCATGTCGGTATCTACTGATTATTTGTGACTATTTCCCACCTTCACTAAGCCGGACGTGAGAGATTTTGAATGGGCACTAATGTCTGATCCCATACGTGGACACCCTGGTATAGTGTTCTCAGAAGATATTGTTGAGAACTTTCGTCCGTTGATGGAATATTCTCTATTTGTCGGTCTCTTTTAGAGAATAATTCTCGCCTGCAATCGGTTAAGCTGGTGCACTAGCTGGATCTTAAACATATTTAAAACAAATCAATTTAAAATAATTTTATACCACAAACAGAGAAATCTATGTACAATACAAAAATATTGTTTTATTCAAACTGTCTTGTCATAGGTACATGGTTATGATAAATTTCTCGAAAGCTTTTTTGGCGCTTGCAATCTCTCCACAAGCCAGCATTTTGAAACCGAGAGTTGCAGGAGAACAAACAGTCCAGGTTTCGAACGCAATTTTCTTTCCTCCTCCATTAGAGGCTGGAACGGTGTTACACCCTGTTAGAGCATAGAATCAGGACAACATTATTCCTTTTTTGGTCTTGTAATAGAATTAAATCATGAGTTTCGTATTTACAAAATGTATCTAATAATAAAATTTTCGTATAGGTAAGTAATTTAAAATAAAACCTTAAGATGCTGCGATTTTGTCACAATTTCAAGAACATAAAAAGCAACAATGCTGCCCATACTTCATGCTCTAATAGGGAGTGATACTGTTTTTTAGCCTTTAATTGAAGAGAAAAGAAAACTGCGTTCGAAGCCTGGAATGCCTGTCTTGTGGAGACATTGAAAGCGCCAAAATACTTTGGAAAAATTTATCATAACCATGTTTGACAAGTGAGTTTGGATAAAACGAGGTTTTTGTACATAGACGACTATGTTTAGGAATATATTTTGGTGACAAAAAATATTGTGTAAGTAAATAACTGTTTATCCTTTTTTGAGAAATAAATTATTCTATAACCTGAAACTTGGTGCTACATGGCGAAAATTCATTACTTTTTACAGTAGAGTCTATAAATATTGACGTGTAAGACTTTTTACTTGATATGTGAATGTTTTTGTCGGGATTTTACTTTCCGTGTATGAAAATCTATATATCTAAGGTTCGGGTTGTATCACGTGGTTGCTGGTAACTACTTACTTTTTGTCAAACGAGACAATAATAATACTCTCTGAAAACCGCCTCCGTTGTCTAGTCGCTCGCTTCACATCAGGAGGTTGCGGGTTCGATTCCTGGCGGAGTCTAACTATAATATGTAAGACTCCGTTTGGTCGGTGGTAGAGCATTCTCGGAGCCTGCCTGGTTAGCTATCATCTTTTTTTTTTTACCCTCAATTGGTAAGCCCTTGGCATCATCTCACCTGATGGTAAGTGACGATGATGCCGAATACGAAAGCGGGCTTACCAAGATTCCCCAACGCAGTGGGGAACTGGTTATCTTACCTTCATGCCGGAACATATCAATGCTGTTAACGTTGATGTTTGGCGGCAAGACTTAGATAAGATGATGGCATATGCCAGGCGGGCTCAGAAAATGCCCTACCACCAACCAAACTGTACGGTTTACGTACAATTTTGCATATTCAGCATTTTCGTACACTTTCCGCGAGCAGCGGCGAACTCGAGCCAGTTCGCGTCCAATCGCCGTGTCGATCACTATCATCAATATCATTTAGCATTACGTGAACTCAGTAGCAATAAATCAGTTAAAAGTTACATTTTCTATCATTTCTCACTTTAGCATAGCATTATAAGATTGTATGGACATCACCGTACATCTTTTTGGTCCTTCGAGCCTCCGAACAGGCAGGATCATTTTCGCGAGTGAGCAGTTTTATCTGTGACACGTGTAAGTGGTTCTGTGCAGTGGAGGACAAAATAATCGTGTCAGAGTCAACATCAGACTTAACACGCTCATCAGCATTGTGCTTGAGTCAAAGGTGACTCGGCACTAGCATCATCATCATCATCGCGCTTGAGTCAAAGCAGACTCAGCGCTTCCAGCAGCACTAAGCCAGTCAGAGCAGACTGAGCTTTCAGCAGCCATCATCATCAACTGACCGCTTCGCTCGGCAAGCAGCAGGAGCAGCTACCGAGATCGGCGACTAGCAGAGTTAAGCAGATACGATCAAGTAAGATCTTTCCAACTTTAATATTAGCATTTTATCATCATCATCATGGAAAGTCTTATTGCCACTCAGTATATATTAATTGAGAAATTAAAATCGGAGCTAACCAACTTTAAAAAAGATTCTAATGAACGGAAAACACCGGAAAGAATCCAAAAACGATTAAATTCGTTAGATAATCACTGGGCCGAATTTCATAACAATCATGTAAAATTAATGGAATGTGAAGATCAATCTAATGAGTATTTTGTAAATAACTATTACGAGCACACTTCTAAATTTTACAATGACACGAAGGAGTATATTAAAAATTACAAAGATGATAAGCCTAAGCTACCACTGGTTATGTCTCCTTCTGTACTGAACGTTTCTACCCCACAGTTTCAGTTTCCATCGATAAAAATTACCCCACAGCTCAATCAAAATAGCATTCCGTCTACATCAGGCCCATCTCTGTCCTTAAACCCTGTAGGGGGGAGGATTGACGAATTACTTTGCAAACAAAATAGCAATTTCAAGGCTTTTTATCGTACTATATCAAACATTGACCTCGATAAAGTTTCAGAAAAGTGGGAATTTGATGATATTTTGAAAAACATTAATGCTAGGTGGTCAGTAATTGATTCTATTCACTGGGAAATTGACAGTGAACTCACTGAAAATAACCCCGAATATGAAGAACTATTCTGTAAGTATGAAACCGAATACAATAATATCAAAAAGCAACTAAATAGCAAGATGTGGTCTGTGTCTCATAGGGAAAAATCAACCCCGCAGATGGACATCCCCATTTTTAATGGAAACTATCATCAATGGCTTTCGTTCAAAGACTTATTCAATGAATCAATCCATAGTAACAAGTCCTTATCTAATGCCCAGAAAATGCAGTTTCTAAAGAGCAAATTAAAAGGCGAAGCAGAAAAACTCGTCCAGCATTTACATATAAGCTCAGAAAATTATGAAGTTTGTTGGCAAATTCTAAATCACAGATACAACAACACAAAGTTGATTTTTAGTTCTCATGTTAACATTCTTCTTTCGCTACCTATCATGCAGCAACAATCAGCATCAGCAATCAAAAGGATACATGACACTACCAACGAGTGTCTGTATGCTATCAAGAACCTAGGAGTAGACACCTCATCATGGGACCCTCTTATCGTTCACATTTTAGCTCAGAAGTTAGATGCCGAAACCCACAGTGACTATATAGAGTCTCTTAAAAATCCTAGAGACCTGCCATCTCTCTCAGATTTTTTATCATTTTTGGAGAACAAGTTTACCTCCATAGAATCATCTCGCCGAAAGCAAGATTCCCAGAAAAATCCTCAACAACCAGGTTTTTCTCCAAAGAAACCAATTTTTTATAAATCAAATAATGATCATAACGTATCAAATAAAGCTGTTTTTAGTCGACCTACTTACAAAAACTTCCACATGGCTACATCAAAATGTCCAGTTTGCAATAACAGCCACGGTTTATTCCATTGCAAAACATTTTTAGAATTTAGACCGGATGCGAAGCAAAAGACAGTAACTAAATTAAATTTATGCAAAAACTGCCTTTATGATCATAATGGCAAGCCATGTATATCCAGCAAGAGGTGCCGCGAATGCCAAGGTAATCACAATACCTTGTTACATGATGCCTTCGCGACAGCGAGTGACGAAACACGCGGCGCCGCCGGGCCGTCGGCTATCGACCGCAATCAGCGAAAAAACGTAACACACGTGTCAAATCAAAATTTTTCCGAAATTCCTTTGGCCACAGCTCTTATCAAGATAACAGCTTTCGATGGATCTCAGCATGTCATGCGAGCATTAATAGATCAAGGCTCGCAAGTTTCACTAATTTCCGAAAACGCTGCCCAGCAGCTCAAACTTCCACGTCAGAATTGCAGCGGAGTAGTTTTCGGAATCGGAGCAAAAGAGAATAATTGTAAGGGTGTTATCAACGTATCAGCATCAGCTATACATAATGAGTTCAGTTTCAGTACAGAGTTACTTATTATGAACAATCTTATCAACAAGCTACCTAACCAATCATTTAGTAAACCAGCTTGGTCATACCTTGAGGGCTTACAATTAGCAGACCCTGACTTTAATGTCAGCCGCCCAATCGACATATTATTAGGAGCCGAGGATTATTCCAACATCATTTTGGGCGGAATTATCAAAGGAGATCAGTCTCAACCGATAGCGCAACAAACGCGGCTCGGTTGGATTTTATGTGGGAGCGTAAAATCTTATCATTGTAATGTCATACTGAACAACCTTTATGACATTCAAAGATTTTGGACTGTGGAAGATATCAGCGAAACCGCAGACATAGCAGACTCAGATAATCAGTGTATAAAGCAGTATAAATCAACCACAATAAGAAATAATGAAGGTAGATATATTGTTAGGCTACCACTCAAAGAAGGTGCTAAAGAAAAGCTCGGGGAGTCAAAATTTAAAGCTTTAGCACAATTTCATCAACTGGAGAAAAAGTTTCTAAAAAACGAGCAAGTTGCGCGCGATTACAAGCAGTTTATAAATGAATACCTAGAACTAGGTCACATGCGCCAGTCTGTAGCCGCGACTACGAATGCACCGAATAACTACCTACCGCATCATTGTGTGCTACGCGCGGAGTCTACTACGACCGCGCTACGCGTTGTATTCAACGCGTCCGCAAAGACAGCAAGCGGCGGCAGTCTAAATGACGTCATGGAAAGAGGACCGAATCTACAACAAGATTTGTTACTTTTAATCTTGAAATGGCGCACTTATGAATTTGTCATTACAGCGGACATAGAGAAAATGTTCAGACAAATTCTTATCAATATCGAAGATCAAGGTTATACAAAAATAGTATGGCGAGATAGCCCTGAGGACCTCATAAAGGAATATCAATTGACTACAGTCACCTATGGTACAAAGGCGGCACCGTTTTTGGCCATGATGACTCTCAAGCAATTAGCAAGCGATGAGGGCCACAAGTACCCTGAGAGTCAAGCTGGAAAGGTCCTAGAGGAGCAGTTTTATATGGATGATCTTTTAAGTGGCAGCCACAGCCTCCAGTCAGCAAAACAATTGCAAACAGATTTGATAAAACTTCTCAAGTCGGGAGGTTTTAATCTTCGGAAATGGGGGTCTAATAAACAAGAACTGTTAAAAAACGTACCAACAAAGCAAAGCAGCAGTGAAGCTTACGATTTCAGACATCAAGAGTCAACAAAGACGTTAGGACTCAGATGGAGTCCCCAAAATGATCAGTTTGAGTTTAAATTAGCAATCAGTACATCGACAAATCAAACAACAACCAAGCGGAAATTGTTATCAGATATTTCAAAGTTATTTGATCTGCTTGGCTGGCTTACGCCAGTATCAACTAAACTTAAACTTTTATTTCAAAAGGTTTGGGTGATAGCAAATATCAACTGGGATAGTCAATTACCAGATAATATCATGAAGGAGTGGAATCAAATAAAAACGGATTTGGAGAATATCAACTCGATTTCTGTACCAAGATGGCTAGAAATCAGTCCCAATCAAATAAAAATAGAGTTGCATGGATTCTGCGATGCCTCTATTAAAGCTTACGCTTGCGTAATTTATTGCAGAGTTATCAAAGAAAATGAACAAAAGATAACGATAGTAGCAGCAAAATCACGGCTTGTGTCACCAAACAAAGACACATCACTACCACGTTTAGAACTGTGTGGTGCCCAGCTTTTGGCTAAACTGATGAACAAAGTTCAAACGTGCTTAGCAGAGCATAACATACAAATATTCGGATGGTGCGACTCAACTGCAGTCGTAGGTTGGCTTCAAGGTGACCCTAGCCAGTGGAAGACATTTGTGTCGAACAGGGTCAACAGTATAAAAGCAGTGATGCCACCAGAATGTTGGCGGTATGTGAAGTCATCAGAGAACCCAGCAGACTGCGCCAGCCGTGGTATATCAGCAAACCAGTTAATTGAAAATCAATTGTGGTGGAAAGGGCCTACCTGGTTACCAACCTTTGTAGAGCAAGAAAAAGCAAAGACATATCATACAAATGAAGAGATCAAAAAATCCCTACAAACAAATATAGTACAACAACAAAATGATAATGTTCTAGACATTATAATAAACAAAAACAGCTGTTTCACACGTGTAACCCGAGTACTCGCCTGGATGAGGGGCGCTCTGTCACGTGATCAAAACAAACCGACTTATCTTACTATGAGTGAGTTGGAAAAAGCAAAACAATTACTAATCAAGCATGTCCAGCAAATTGAATTTTCAGATGAAATCAATAATGTAAGTAAAAAGCAAACAATAAGCTCTAAAAGTAAAATATTGAGCTTAAATCCATTTCTGGATGACAAAGGCCTGTTGAGAGTCGGCGGCAGGATTAGCAACGCATATATCAACAAAAATAGGAAACATCCACTTATACTGCCGCATAAAGGTCACTTAATCGATCTATTAATAGACCACGCACACCAAATGACATTCCACGGTGGAGCAAGCTTAACACTGGCGTGGCTGCGTAAAGAAATATGGATTATGAGTGGTAACAAAACGGTCAAAAATCGGTTACGTAACTGTATCAAATGCAGACGTCACAACCCTACCAAGCATGTACAAATAATGGGTGACTTACCTGAGGCTCGCTGCAATCCCACGCGACCCTTTTATCACACCGGCGTCGACTATACAGGCTTCGTAGATGTCAAATTTTTTTTTTTTTTTTTTTTTATTTATTACCAATAATATGAAAACTTACAAAATATTGTACATAACAACACCATTAAACCTAAGGGGTTTGTGTTGGCGTTGGCAGTTGTCTGCATGTTACATTAATGAAGTGATTTATCGTCAAAAATAAAATAAAAATAAAGTATCACATCCACACTATTTTGATGAGCGACATTTTGTTAATGTTTACACATTTTTAGTTTTGTTTACTTAGTATAACATATTACCTAGTATAATATATTGTGAGTACCTTATATCCAAAATAAGACGAATATTTAAAACATTGATTACATATGGAAAATAAGTATGTAAGCCTGTCATAATAGCGAGCGAACAACTCGACGAGTGACTGAGTGAATGGCAGGTGGCCGCGAGCGACTCCTCACCTCGCATTCCAATCCCCGTGTCACCGAGTCGGTCAGTGCATACGTGCATAACTTGCAATTTACGTATACAGGCTGATTCAGTTGGTCTTGTTCGTTCGAAATAAATGAGTTTTTTGAGGTAAGTATTTTATGTGTTTATTTATTTATGTTATCTTGCTATTATGTATAGTTAGTTTTATGGTTAGTATAGTTTATTTTTATGTGTTTATTTATTTATGGTATCTTGTTTTTATACTTCAATTCAGTTTTAGAATAGATAGTGTTACTATAGATTTTCTAAAATATATATTTTATATTTACGTTTTATATTTTTTTCGTTTAATTCACTTTTAAGTAGTTCGGGAAGATTGTTTAAGATTGATGCTAATATATTTGTAGTACGTCTGTCGCCATAAAAATTATTTGATTTTATTTTTGCAACTGTTTTTTTGTTAGCTTGTCGTGTGTTTTCACTGTATTTTATCATTTGTAATGTATGTATCATTTTAAATTGGTCCACCAGAATGTGGTAATTTAATTTTTGTGTGACTGGAATAACATTACAGTACTTAAATAGGCCTATATAGTTGTTTTCTTTATATCTTTGTTTTATCTTTGGATCTACAATGGTTTTTAGGAATTTCAACTGTATATTGTAAATTTTTTCGATATAGGTTTTAAAGGTACGACCGTAGCTTGTAATACCATAGGATATTATTGAGTCCACTAATGCATGGTACATTGATAATAGAATTGAGTAAGGTACTTTGTTTTTAATTATGTAGAATATCGCAAGTAGGGACCTTAGTTTATTACAAACTGTATCTATATGGGGACCCCAATTAAATCTATTGTCTATGGTCAGGCCTAGGTACTTCTGTTTGGTTACTTGCTCTATTGGGTTACAAGAGCATGCCAGTGTTTGCCGGTGCATGCATTCGTGTGAATGCACAGTGATCGATACCGGACCGTACGCCATATTGTGGCTCGATCTGATATGCATGAATTTGGTTTTTTCTGCATTCAAAACCAGTCCCATGTCATGTGACCATTTATTCAATAGTGTTATATCATCTTGAAGCATTTTCTGTGCAGATATGATATTACGATCTGCTGATATGAGACACGTATCATCTGCGAATTGATACAATTTACACTGAGTTATAAGATTGTTCAGATCGTTAACATACGCAAGGTAGTGTAAAGGTCCCAATACGGATCCTTGGGCCGTTCCTTCTGTGATGTTTATTTTATCACTTTTACTATTTTCAACTTTGACTACATATTTTCTGTTAGAAAGGTAATTTTCGCTCCAACTCAGCAAGGGTCCTCTGATCCCGGTATCACTAAGCTTTTCGATAAGTGTTTTATGTCTCAGAGTATCAAAGGCTTTACTATAGTCTATATAGGCAATTAAAACATGTTTTTTATCATTGAGGTAAGTGTTAATTTCATCTGTAAATTTGGATAGTAGCTGCGTGGTATTTTTCCCGGGTTGGAATCCATACTGATTATTAGATAGTATTGAGTTCGAGTCGTAAAAGGATTGTATTTGTTCATAAATGTATTTTTCTATTATTTTATCAATAGCTGGTAGTATTGATATCGGCCTGTAGTTGGCGTACTCTTTTAGAGAATTTTGTTTATGAATTGGCCTGATAATGCTTGTTTTTAATCCGTCAGGGTAAATACCTTTTCTTATGCTTGTATCTATAAGTTTTGTTATAGCGTACGAGATTTTTTCACATATAGCTTTTATATCTATTGACCTAATTTTATCAATGCCGGGTGCCTTGTTATTGTTTAAATTTGATATTATTTTTGATATTTTTTGGACACATGGTTTTTTAAAGTACATAGAGATGCAAGCTGGTTTTTTATACATCTGTTCATTAAGTAGGCTATCTTCACAATTTGGTATTATTTTAGATACATTTTCTTTAAAACTTAATGCGAAATTGTTAGCTATTGTTTCATTGTTAATATAGTTTGTATGAAAAGCGTTTTTTATTACTTCGTCTACAGATCGAGTTATCCTTCCCGTTATTTTATTTAGTATGTTCCAAAGTTTTTTAGGATTTTTGTTATTTTTATTTATTTCTGATTTATAGAAGTTATTTCTAGATTTTTCTATTATTTTATGTGTTTTGTTCCTAATTTTGTTATAATCAGCTCTTAATACCGCATTAGTTGGATCTTTTTTCCATTCCAAAAATAGTTCGTCTCGTTTATGACATAGTTTATTAATATTTTTATTTATCCATAATTCCTTATTTCGTTTTGAATTTGGTTTTATTTGTATAGTATATTCGGATTTTTTATAACATTCAGTAATTTTATCTTTTATATAATTGTATATTAAATTAGGACAATCTAATGTGTTTATTTCTCTCCAGTCTATATTTTGTAATTGTTCGTTAAGAGTATACAATTTATAACGAGTTAATGTTATTGGATCAGCCTGTATAAGTGGAGGAGCGACGCACGAGAGAATGGTCATTCGATGATCCGCCAGTACGGTACCCAACGCCGCTGTGTATAGGCCTTGTTTACGAGACCGTATAAAAATATGATCTATGCAGCTTTTAGTTACTAGATTTTTTCTTTTTTCTATTCTAGTGAAGTCAGTTATCCCACAACTGAGGCCGTTTTCGCTTAATAGGTCAACATACTGTGATATTATGGTGCTTTTTAGTTTAAGGTTTAGGTTTGTGTCGCCTATAACAATAAAGTTATCGCAGTTCGAGTGTTTAATAAGAATGCGTCTTAGTTCGGATATAAACAGTGTTTTGCTTTTGTCTGGTGGTCTGTACAATGCACACAAGGTGAAGGTACACTTGTTCGATGTCGTGAGCGTTCCTAACAAGCATTCACAACTTAGTGGAGCTGTTTTAGCGATTTGAAAATTGTGTTTGTTATTTACATAGGTTATAATACCACCTCCCTTTTTACAATTTCTTAGCTTCGTGTGCATTGTAAAGCCCTCGATAGTATATAATGAACTTAGATTGTCGGATATACCGGCTTCTGTGATGACAATAACATCGATTTGATTTCTGTGTGATTCGATACACTGTTGGAGACTTGAGTAGTTTTTAATCATAGATCGAATGTTAACATGGATGTAGGTAATTTTTGGTGTTTTGGGTAAACATTTAAAGAAAGTATCGACATTTAGACAGTCCTTAATTTCCGTTATGTTACTTATATCTATGTCAGTAGGCAATGTTGATAAAACCGTATCGTTGAATTCAGCAGAGTAGCATCTCGATATCAGTTTCCTTCCTCAGGATGAAGATCTTGCTTTTATCTTCCTTGCGTACTCTTATTTTACCATCCTTAAACCATACGTATTTGTAAGTATCCAGTAACTGTTGTTTTGCTTTCCATAACAGTGCCTTGTTATGCGGTGTTAGGGCTTCTCGCACGAATATTTTCTTGTCTTTTTCATTTTCGTTAGCATTAGGTATCATATCCCCAATGACAGGCTTCACAGTTCGCGCTTTTTGCAGCCAGATGTTGCGTCTCTCCTCTTGGAGCTCCACTAAAAGATATCCCGATTTTTCTCCATGGTTTCCTACACGTTTGGCAGTTTTTATTCCGGAATCATCTATATCCAGTTTTTTTGCGAGGTTTTCTACCACTTGTGCTGGTTCTTCGTTTTCTGTGGCCGGTATTCCAGATATTTCAATGTAGTTTTTAAGCTTCTCTTGTTCCAGTTCCTGGACTCGCTGTTCCACTGCATAAAGTCTTGTTTCCATATTTTTGTTAGCATTCGTAAGCGATGCATTTTTCTTTTCAAGTTCAATTATTCTCTCTTTGAATGCCTCAATGCTCTCGCTTATTTCATCCATTGTGGCGTTCAAGGGCTCTAGGGCGTTCACTATTGTTTTGTTTACATCTTTAGAGATGTCTTTCAACAATTTTTTGATATCGATCGTCGGAAAAGATCCTTGTGAGCCTGGTGTACTAGCCATGGGGTAGTTAGCTTGTATGTCTCCCTCTTCCTCAGATTCTTCCTCCGGTACAATAAAAGAACTCTGTCTTGGACGATTTTTCAGGCAGTCCTTACATATCCAGTCTAGACTGTTTTGAGCTCGCAACGCGGTGATTTGTTTAGTGGTCAGAGCTGCACAGGGTGTGCTAGCATGCACCACTTTTTTACATACACTACACTCGAGCCCTGGTGTCTTTTTCGTGATCATTTTGTTGCACGTAAGACACTTTGGAGTTGGCGCCATAATGACGGTAGTAAGAAAAATTCGCGGTGGGTATTTGTCGCAGCTAAACACTTGTCCGTACGTGACAGTAGCGCGCAGAGAACTCAAGCAAGGGTCGAGGAATCAAATCAACTAAGGGCTATATAGCAGTCTTCGTCTGTATGGTGACGAAGGCAGTTCATCTAGAACTTGTTTCAGATCTCTCGTCATCAGCATTCCTGGCCGCCCTGAGAAGAATGGCAGCAAGACGTGGAGCACCGCGTTATGTTCATTGCGACAACGGAACTAACTTTGTTAAAGCAAGCAGGACTGTAAAGGAAGAATTCGTTGATCTGCAACAAATACTGGACGAAGCATTCTTCTCAGCTGTTACAGACATGAACATCGAGTTCAAGTTCATAGCACTATCATGGCCCAGTGCAGGTGGGCTCTGGGAGGCCGCAGTAAAGAGCCTAAAGTATCATCTTCGCAGAGTAGTGGGAGAGCAAAAACTCACTCATGAAGAATTTTCCACGGCGTTAGCACAGCTAGAGGCCTGTTTAAACTCTAGACCACTCTGTGCATTGAGTGAAGATCCCGAAGACCTGGATTACTTGACACCAGCTCACTTCTTAGCAAGCGGACCTAACCTAACTATCATAGAAACTGAACGAGATGAAAGGACAAGATGGCAATTAACCCAGAGAATTTTCAACGATATATGGAAACGGTGGCAAACTGAGTATCTGAGTCAGCTATCAACGACAGGAAAATGGAGATGTCCTCAGAAAAATATCAAAATAAATGACATCGTCACTGTAAATGACGTCAGCATGCCAGCAGGCAAATGACCACTTGCCAGAGTAATTGACGTCCACCCTGGTAAAGACGGCTTCGTAAGAGTGGTGACCCTGAAAACAAAAAACGGCACTATGAAAAGGCCAATAACTAAAATATCACTCTTACCTATCAATGAAAGCAAACTAAATCAACAAAACGATCACTCTAGTACTAGACAGAAAGACGTGTCAACAAACATATCAGTATCAAATGAAAAACCTAAGCAAGGCCCATCAAAGATCACGAAACTATGTAATGTTATATATCTCGCTATGACATTATTTGTAATGCTTATTTCACCAGCACAGTGTGAATATGCCCTTACTCCATTAAACAACAGTCAAGGCATTTATTTTGATAAAATATCCAACATGCATGTAATACGAGACGAGTGGAAATTAATTGTTTATTATAATATGGATCCGTATCAACAAGGATTACAACTTTTCGAAAAATATATCAATCATCTAGACAATATCTGTATGAAAGTTCAAAGAAAGACTCAATGTGACGTGGCCTTGTTACAACTACGTCACAGTATGACGGAGCTCGACTACTATAACTGCATGTTGCTGGGTCAGCAGCCTGACGTTCATCGTACACGTCATCGACGAGGGCTTATCAACGGAGTAGGGTACGCAGCGCGCAGCTTATTCGGTGTACTGGACGACGCGTTTGCTGAGCAATATAAAAAGGACATTCAATTATTGCGAGACAATCAGAAACATTTGGCTTTACTGTGGAAAAATCAAACTTCTGTAGTAGAGGGCGAGTACAATTTATTGAAAAGAGTGGAAGAAACTATGGATAAGCAACATAAAAGATTCAACCAACATATCAATTATATTGAGAAAGCAACAAATATCATGAAAAAAGAAGTCGATGACCTTGAAATCATGAATGATTTCATGATGTCTTTCACTATAGCAAATAACATTTTAGCAAATCTAAAAAGCATTCAGGAAACTTTATTAGACACCATCACAGACACACACAATGGAATCATTAATATTCATCTCTGAACTCCCGAACAAATAAGGGATGAATTAAATATAATTTCTGGACAAATATCAAAAGACCTAGCCATTCCTATTGAAAATATTCAAGCTGACCTATACCATCTATATCATTTATTAAAAATTAGAGCAAAGATGACCAAAGAATATTTCATATTTGAGATCAAAATTCCACTAATAACAAGAGACACATTCGAAATCTATAACATCATACCAATTCCAAAGCAAGTTGCAACTGATATGGTTACCCTAATCCCAGTAGCAGACTACCTAGCAATAAATATACAAAAAGACTCATACTTACCTATGACGCAGAATGACGTGAACAGCTGTATGAATTATGATACCATGACATACCTGTGTCAATTACAGAGACCTATCTATCATATGAAGTCAGACGATAACTTATGTATCAAAGATAATGGGTCTAATCACTGTAAGACAAATACGGAAAGATGTGAAAACAGATGGACGGAATTAAGCAAAATAAATAATTATATTTTCTTTTGTTGTGGGCAATGTACAATAAGAATCATATGTGGGCATCTAGTTACAGCCGAGCCCCTCAGACGTGCCGGCATCATATCACTGAGCAATGATTGCGTCATCAAAGACGAGCATTTCACAATTTTTGGTCACAAACAACAGAGCAATGAAATCAAAATAAAACCAGATATAATTAAGGTAGAGGTTCCATCAATTAACAACGTGATAAATCTGACTATTCCGAGGTTAGAATTGGAATCCAAGGAAAGTCATCAAGATTTTGAGATCATTAAAAATCAAATAGACCAACTCAAGCACGCAGATAAAGATGAGATGACTATACGCGCGCACTTCACGGCGCTTGCATTGTTTACCGACTGCTCCGTAAAATATATCGAAATAAATTATATTAAGTGCTTCTATGTTCATAAAAGTGATTAACTTTGAAAGACTAAGCTTAAATCTGTGTGATAATTGAATTGGTGTTTTAAAATAATACTGTGTGAAACTGGATTTGTGATAAAGTGGTACTTTCTCAGATACCTACCTACATTTTTGCGCTTGACTGGATTGTTCTATGCGGTGGTGACGCGGCCTAAGGCAGCAATAATAATATCTAGCTACTATAATACCCAGCTAAAATAACTACATCATGAATTGCTGCTGTTGTGAAAAACTTATTGATGATCAACAAAATTCTCTGAGCTGTGTCTTGTGCAAAACATCGTACCATTACCAATGTGTCAATATGACAACTTCATACTTTATGGGAAACATTTATGACCTGAAACGAACCTGGAAGTGCTGCGTCTGTATCAATGTTACACAAAGAATGAAAGAGGCTGATTCTGGTCAGGTACGACAACCGCAACCTGATGATAATATGTCGTTCGAGGAACAGCCTGTGGGTGAGTCATTTATTGCTGTCAACAAAAGTACTTCCGATGGACACAATGTACAATCTAATGAAAATCTCTTAAGTATGCTATCTAATCTAATGGATATAAAATTGACTAAAATGACTAAGGATCTTAAATCCGATTTTCATTGTGTAATCCAGGAACTGAAAACAGATTTTAAAGAGAGAACTGATATGCTGGTCACACAGATCGAAAACCTAAAAAGTGATTATGAGCTTGTAAACCATCGGCTTCAAGTACTCGAGGAGGAGAACACCAAACTGAAGTCAGAATTAAAGAAAGTTACTTCACAACCCTCTGGAGATATGACTTTTGCTGACCTACAGGATACCATTGCTCACCTTAATAATCAACTTAATGACAGAGACCAGGATGCCCTCGTCAATGATATTGAGATCTCAGGGATACCTGAGTTTGTGGGAGAGTCATGTGTCCACATTGTTCTTGCCGTGGCGACTAAACTTGGGACGACGTTGGAGGAACGTGACATTGTGAGCGCTTCTCGCGCCGGCCCCAAACCCAGGGCGAGGGCAGTGGCTGGCGAGGGCGGCGCGGCTGGAGGCGCGGCCGGGGACGGGGCGCAGCGGCCGCGGCCTCGCGTCATCGTGGTGCGTTTTGTCCGTCGTAATCTTCGTGACGAGCTGCTGAAGAATGCTCGTATAAGGCGAGGTACTACAACCTCTGACATGGGGCTACCACAACATGAGTTCACACCATTCTATGTGAACGAGAGGCTAACCAGGACAAATCGAATCCTCTTTGGCAAGGCGAGAGAGTGTGGTCGGGACTTCCGTTGGAGATTCGTCTGGACGAGGGAAGGTCGTATCTTTTTCTCGTCGCAGTGATAACCCAGCAGCAAAGATTCATATAATACGCAGCGAAAAAGACATTGCTCGGGTTTTTACTGGTGACAAATCAAAAGAAAATAACTAGTTTTAATGTATATTTTGATGCATGCCAGTTTTTCACACGACTCCATAACTGTTACAAGTTCTTAATTGTTTTGCGAAATATGTTAATTTATTATATATTTAATAAGCCTAGTATAAACTCGTATCTTGAATGGCTCCTGTATGTCTCTAATATAATCTCTAGTTCTATCATTTTGTGAGGGGAATGGAATTTTACCTATTTACCAGTCTGGATTTCGAAAAGGACGTGGTACTATGACAGCCTTACTGGATGTGGTGGATAATATTCTTAGCTCGCAAGATGCTGGGAAGGGATCTATATTAACCCTATTAGATTATTCTAGAGCTTTTGACGCTATTAATACACATTTGTTATTGTCTAAATTGTCGTACTATGGATTTGATGTCCCGACGATTCAGTGGTTTGATAGCTATCTCAAAAATAGATTTCAGAAAGTGACTATCACTAAGTTGGACGGCTCTTCTGTAGAATCAAAGCTAGCGGTAGTAAATCGAGGGGTACCACAGGGTTCCGTACTCGGACCCTTGCTCTTTATAATGTACACTGCTGACGTTGTTAACCACATTAATCATTCATATTATCATCTCTATGCAGATGATATTCAAATTTATGCGTCTGTTGATATAAAAGATCCCGATAATGCTATAAATAAATTAAATGCCGATCTTGATCGCATTCACAAGTGGTCTCTTAAGAATTGCCTAGTTCTGAATCCCCTAAAGTCAAAATTCATGATTTTAGGCTCTAAAAACCAGATTCAGCAAATAGAAAAGCATGATCCTTATATAAATATACAGGGCATTAAGGTGGACAGAGTGCGTGAAGCGCGTAATCTTGGAATACTGATGGACGAACGGCTGCTTTTTGAAAATCACGTATTGGAAATTGTAAGGAATTGTTTCTACAGATTGAAAGTTCTTTATAGAATTAGGCCATTTTTATTAGCTTCGTATTAACCTTTGTGAAACACTGATCTTATCAAAACTAAACTACTGCATAACGGTATATGGCTCTTGCATCCTAAAGAAAACACAACGTTTAATACAGCGTGTTCAAAACGCCTGTGCACGTTTTTCTTTTCACATTCCACCAAGGACCCATGTTACACCTTTTTTGAACAAGTCAGGCCTCTTGAAGATGGAAAACCGATTTAAACTCCATTTTGCTACCTTACTTTTTGGTGTAATCAAACATAAAATGCCCGAATACCTATACAATAAATTAAATTGGTCTGCATCTAGTCACCGATACACTACAAGGGCTTCTGCTTACCTTCTGTGTGTTCCACAGCACAGGTCCTCTGCATTTCGTGGCAGTTTTAGATATCTAGCCACGAAATGCTGGAACAACTTACCTCCGCCTATACGCGATGCGCTAAGGTTACTCTCTTTCAAAAGGAATTATCGGGAGCACCTCCTTGATTTGCAAAAATCAGGGCAGGAGATAGGGTAGATGACTACTAGTCATTTGAATTGTTTTGGTCACCTGTCAAAAACAACATTTTGCCGTATAGCTGTTTATAAATAAATAAATATATAGATCGGTCGTCATGGTTTTTAACGGATTTTATTGAAATTTTAATTAGTAAGCCATTTAGTGAATAATATCACATATGTTTTCGATGTGGTCATCTACCTTATTAATCTATATGTATTATTATTTTATTATATCTTTTACAATACTTTTTACCTTTTATGATTTTTTCTTGTTTTAATTTTAATAAGGAAAGAGAATCCATTTATTTGACAGTAAAAATACTATAATAATATAATAATAGTATAATAAAATTAACCTTAATTAAATTAACCACCTCATCAAATTATTATATTAGGGGATCAAAGGAAATCTAAAAACGCTTTCATTCTTAAATTCTCTCGAACTGTATTGGTTTCAGATGGTAGCAATGTAATGAACATACATATTATATCAATACTTACACTTATTATATATACATATACTTACAGGGGTAGACCGGGTACTTATTAATGCATTAAAACTAGACATACACACACTCACACATACATCAGTCGGGCAAAACAGTAGTCTTATAGGTCATTTTATTTACTTGTAGATTTTGTTGTGAAGTGCGTGCGTTTGTTCGCCAAACCGGTTTCTGGCAGAATAACAGCGTCGCAGGTCACACTGCGGCAAATGCTGAGTCAGTACCGTTTCGGTGCACAGTATTTTCATCTTAATCTTGTATACCATTTTCTTTGTAAGCATGATGTTTTTATTTTTAAGCAATAGTTTGGTAGTAGTAGGTTTAGTTACTATACTGTAATACTGTGTGCTGAATAAAAACTTTTTCTATTCTATTCTATTCTATTCTAGATACTAGCCGATCGAGTATCTTATCATGATATCCACCACTATGCTCTTATATACATAATTTTGGGCATCGTGTGTGCGACTGCAGCAGTGTTCCTGTGGCGGAGACTGCGCCGCCGCAGCGACCAGCAGGCGGCGCCAGCGGCGGCGGAGCAGCAGCAGCAGCGGGCGGCGGCGGGGCCGCGGCCGCCGGAGGCCCAAGCGCCGCCGGCCGGCAGTCCGCGCCCCGCTGCCCGCTCTCCCCTCAGTGCTAGTGTTCCGTGTGTAAGTGTGAGTGCTCCGTGTGTAAATGCAAGTGTTCCGTGCGTCAGTGAGTTTCAGTTGCATAGTGCACATAAAGTGTTATCAAATACCGCCTCCCCTATTTCAAAGAGGCCTAAACTACCAGTGTTTGACGATTATGTGTAGTGTTTTATTATAGTTTAGTGTAAATCAAGTTAACATAAAGACTTTAAATAGTTTTATAAGCATATTGTTTTATCATCTTGTTAATCATTTTAACACATCAACATTGTTTTCACCCTTTGTATCATTACTAATCAATCACTTATCATTTCATAATCTCTTTCTGCTGCTCGGGAGCATGTACGGTTTACGTACAATTTTGCATATTCAGCATTTTCGTACACTTTCGGCGAGCAGCGGCGAACTCGAGCCAGTTCGCGTCCAATCGCCGTGTCGATCACTATCATCAATATCATTTAGCATTACGTGAACTCAGTAGCAATAAATCAGTTAAAAGTTACATTTTCTATCATTTCTCACTTTAGCATAGCATTATAAGATTGTATGGACATCACAACCCGTACACAAACCGAATCCAGAAATTTACACCCGGCCGGGAATCGAACCCGCGACCTCCTGATGTGAAGCGAGCGGACAAGTGGAGGCGGTTAAAATTTTAAATGGGGCATGGTATGAGTCTAAAAATTTTTGAATGCACCTTATACAGGGTGTAACTTCCGGAAACTTTAACAGGCTGTTTTATTTATGAAACTGTAAAGCTAATCTTAAGGAACCCGTACAAAATTCGCATAAAAATGAAGTTTTCATATAATATGGTAAGCTAACCGACCAATTTTGTATGGTGTGTCCAAAAATTGTCTTAAGTATTCAGCATTCTTAAGGTTCATTCGGAAAAGTTGTTCAGTTTCATGAGTGGATCCCATAATTTAAATTTCCTGGAGTGATCTTTTTACATCCTGTATAAGTAAAAATATCAGCCTGTGTATCACAAATATCGAGCTGAAACTCACAACTAGACCTTGTTGGGTGAACAATATTTTCGTCTTTCAGATGTCCCTGACGTGAGGCTAACAGCGTCTTTTTTTCTGAATATAAAAAAAGTTTGCCAGCATAAATTACTCAGACTAAAAAGTCTTTATAATAAATTTGCTACTTTGGTAATGCTCAAGCAAAATGCAAGATGGCGCCAAAAACGAAATCCTCAGCTAAACAAAGCTTATCAGACTAGTTGAGATTGTAGTTACTGTAATATCAGAAAGGTGGTGCTGAATTATACACCACTACATGCGTAAAATTTATGATATTTTACTGCAGTTTTTAATGATATTACAGAAATAAATAATATAATTATATACATTTGGCGAAAATAAAAGGTTGTAAAGTTTACATTGAACAGATAAAATCAAAAATATTGTGTGTATTTGTATAGTTTTGACCGAGGAAAATTTGTATGAAATAGGGTGACTGACGTTTAACCTTAAGGATGAAAATTCAAGCCTGACTCGCTCGAATGTAAATTCTCCACTTTGAGTCAACATTTTGTAGCTTTCATTAATGGTAAGAATCTGATTATTTCACGAGTAAAAGTACAATTTATAAAGATTAAGTTACATTAAAAAAATCCCACAAAATCTTAATGCAAATTGAAAAAAAAAAAAAAAAATTGCCCTGACAGTTGATTTTTTTCAAAAATGTTTTAAAAAATCTGATCTCAAAAACTACGAAAAACCGCGGGACATACATGAGGGTGATTTGGATACCCCTCTACACGAGGCACCTAAATTTTATCTTTGGACGTCACTCTCCCGGCCAGCCTGTATATTATACAGGTGTAACAGAAAGGTGTGATAATACTTCAAGGTGGGCTTTTACCCATCAAACTGAACAACTTTAGTTCTACAACTTTTTTCAAATCGCAAAATTTTTTTTGGACTTTTCATACAAATCGATCAGCTGGCGAATTAAGTTACACACTGTATATTAGTTTACATGCTTTTCTGCCATCTCAGTTGAAATTCTCCTTCACCCGGGTCTGCTGGAAGAAATTTCCATTAGAAATAAGCTGTACCCTTTGTGTATGTTATTCGTTAAACTGTGTTTTGTAAGTGTTTCTTTTTTGTACACAATAAATTATAAAATAAAATAAATTGTAAATAGAAAAAAAACTATTTAAAACTATGTTTCTTCTTCTTATCGTGTGGCATATTTAACCGTTCTATCCACAAGGTATAGACGGCGGTTGCCTAGTGCTGCACTTAGCATCACCCGCGGCTGCGGGTGTAGGGCATTTAGATTTACACCTACGGACGTGTGCAACGGGACCATCATACACATCTAGAAATCAAATGTGCAGGTTTCCTCTCACGATGTTTTCCTTCACCGTTAAAGTAGTCGGTATGAAAATGCACGTAAGTTTCGAAAAACTCATTGGTGCACTGGCCAGGATTTGAACCCACGACCTCTGGTGTAAAAAAAGTGTGTACAAAAATGATTTGAGTTGAAAAGTGTCGTTAGGGACACTGAAAAAATTATGTTTTCTTTATCATAACATTAACTTAACAACAATAACGTAACAATTTTTATTTAGCTCAGTCTTATGTCACCTAAAAAAACACTTGCTCGCTCTTCAACAAAAAAAAAACAATAAGTACAAATGATGCCAGATGTACAAATATGCAGTTATTATTTTCTTATACGTATAATTATTATCTTTTACTGTAAAGTATTTAAAACTAGCCTCCGCCCGCGACTTCGTCTGGGTGGACTTCAGAATTGAATTGAGAGAAAGAAAATGTTAAGGTGGCGCCATCTGGTGACAAAGTGGATCTGGTGAAAAACCGTTAATTTTTCCAGGATAAAAAGTATCCTATGTGTTAGCCGAGTGCTTTAGGTACCTACTTACTAAATTTAATTCAAATCCGTTTAGTAGTTTCAGCGTGAAAGTGGAACAAACATACAAACATACATACTTTCGCATTTATTAGTGAAGCGTGAGATGAGATACATGTAATGTAAATAAGTACTATGCTTTTTTGGGTATAAAAGGAGCCGCAACAGTTGTGTTCTCACACATTTTTGCAAAATTGTCTCCGTATTCAACATGAAGACCGCCCTGATTCTGCTATGCTTGGTAAGCAAAGTTTTTTAAATAATAATTGATAAAAATATATATTATTATAACTATGATATTTTCTCCATCGTTTTTTTTTTACCCTCAATTGGGAAGCCCTTGGCATCATCTCACCTGGTGGTAAGTGGTGAGTTTACTGGGAAAATTTAGTATTTTTTTTCCTTAAATTTGTTGGCATCTTTTTTCTCAAATCTTTTTTTTATACATTCAGTCATTGTACCTAAAATAATCGGACAAGTGCGAGTCTGTCTCGCGTGCCGAGGGTTCCGTAAAAACCAACAATATTGATGAATTTGACCATCAAATTTTAAGACCATGGACTTTTTATAGGTTTAGACTGTATAACGATTTGATGATAGATAATGAAGCCCTTGATATTTTTTCTTCAAATCTTTACAAATTTATAAAATGCTTGTCAGGATGCGATGCCTTCAATAAGAAACCAGTTTAAGTTAATTAAATAGTGTAATCTCTAGTGTATTTATGAACATTGCATGAATTTGTATGTATGTATACCTATATACTCATGCATGTATATATATGTATACATACAGTACAAGTCATTAAAAAAAACAATAATAAGATGAAGGTTTCATGATTTATTGTTGTAAAGTATTTACTTATAACTAAAATCATCGACTATGTTACCTTTATTTATAACAAAAACTTTGTATTTCTGTGCACATTTTTAAGGAATATAATCTGTTTTTTCAAATGTATATCCATCTACATTAATAGTACAATGCTTGTATTCTGTTTTTGTGCCTAATAAATAAAATAAAATAAAATAAATAAGAGCCAAATATTAAAAAATAAAAAAGTAAAAAAAATGTTGTAGACGTTTTTTTTAAATAACATCTGCTGTCCCCAAGTAAACAAAACGTTGTAACTTTTAAATTAAGCAAGCTAGAATGTTAAAACAAAAAAGTGAGGACTAGCAGTAAATGGCCGTACCACAGAAATAAACAAATTCTCAAAACTAAGACTAAGAAAACCCTTTTACTTTTATTTTTATTTTTCTGGGCGATAAAATTGGCTCTTATTTCACCCCCTTTCATATTATGTGCTTTTTATATATACTCACACTGTATAGATATATTCCATTTTCCTTTTTGTTACGGAACCCTAAAAACAATAAATGTCTGTAGTCTGTGACAATGTGATGGTGGGTTTTATTTGAGATTTAAAATTATTTTAATTACCTATTTAGCTGTACAGGCTAGCCGCCTCTGTCATATATACAGGGTGTAACAGAAGTGTGTGACAATACTAAGACTTCAAGGTTGGCTTTTACCCATCAAACTGAACAACTTTTGTTCTACAACTTTGTTGAAATCGCCAAAAAATTTTTGGACTTTTCATACAAACTTGGTTCGCCAGCTGATTTGTATGAAAAGTCCAAAAAAAAATTTACGGTTTCAACTAAGTTGTAGAACAAAAGTTGTTCAGTTTGATGGGTAAAAGCCAACCTTGAAGTATTGTCAGACACTTCTGTTACACCCTGTAAAGGATGACTTTAAATTCGTTCTTGATACGAAAGGCTATGAATGTGCTCATGATAACGAACAACTTTCCCTAGGAAACCCATAGTAAAATCGCAAAAAATATTTTGGAGACTGCACACAAATCAATCAACTGACCGGCAAAAGTAGTATGAAGAGTCCCAAATACCTATTTTTTGCGATTTGAATAAATAAATGAAAACACTTTATTGCACAACATAAACAGGTAAATGTATTTGACTATGGGTTCCTTAGGGAAAGTTTATTGTTATCATGAGCAAATGCGTAGCCTTTCATTACAAGAACTAATTTAAAGTCACCCTATATATTTAAGATTTTTTGCCATTATTGAAAAGTAATCCTCCTCTGGTGTTGCGGGTGTCTATGGGCGGCGGTAATAGCTTACCATAATGTGATCCGTCTGCTCGTTTGCCACCTACCTATGACATAAAAAATAAATAGGTGTTTCAATTCTTCGTGAAAATTTTATTTTTTGTTTTTCATAAAAATCTGGCCAATCGATCAAGGTTGGCCATGTCTGACCTAAAAAAAAAATATGTATACAGGGTGACCGGTAATTAGTCGTTTTCCTTTTACGGGGAGAATCTATGGTTAATGATATTATTGATATTTTATATTGTTATATTTGATGTTGGTGTGCAATAAAGTATATTTTATTTATTAAAGTATTCAAGTATATTTTATTTATTATTTATTTATTCATTTGCAATAAAAAAGGGAATAAACCATGGGTCAAAATGAACGGTTTTCGAGTTATGACCATTTATAAATTTTTTAGATTTTTCCGTCCTCGAGCGGGAAAATAATTATAAACAAAAATATGATAACTTTCGTGATTTATTTTTATTTTAAAAGCTAATCAAGTGGCGATTTAAAATACAAAAACCTAATAAATATAATAATATCTGGGACAAATCACACACGGTCATCCGGCCCCAAACTAGGATTCCCTGTATCTTGGGAACTAGAGACTGATATACGTACACATATACTCTTAAATACATACATATATAGATATAAATATATTTGCCCACTTTGCACATTGTGGGTCATAATATGACCCAAGCCACCTTTAAAGGTAGACGGTATATTTATTTCTGCACAAATACGGTTTTTACTATTTAAACGCTTTTTATCGGGCAAAGTGGAGTAGATTGAGTAGGAAAGCGGACCCTGGCTCCAGCCGGGATAACGTTAAGTAGAAGAAGAAACGCTTTTATTATTATTAAGATCATGCTTATTATTTTATTAAAAGTCACGGGATATTAAGTTATAAAAACAAGTACCATCAGATTTATCAGAAAATGTAATTACATAATTGACCACGCTGAATACGTTAAAAACAACCGACTTCAATCGCAACAACTCCAATTTCGCTATGTTTTTTTTTATTTTCTCAAAAACGGCTGAATCGATTTCGATAAAATTAATATGGGACTACCTGTGAAATATACCCTTTTAAACAAAAAAGGAATTTTTCAAATCGGTTCAGGCGTCTTCGAGTAATCGGTGAACATACATAAAAAAAAATTAAAAAAAAGATTCCGACGAATTGAGAACCTCCTCCTTTTTTTGAAGTCGGTTAAAATGGGTTATTTGACACCAGCCGCCCTTCTAGTGTTAACTTATAAGTAACAGTCCCCTACTTAATCGTCACTGTAAAAAAATCTTAGTTTTTTTATAATTGGACTGACTCGGTGGCTAAGTGGTTAGCGATCCTGATCTCTGATCCGAGAGTCGTGGCTTCGATCACCACACTGGGCAAACTTTTCTGGATGAGCAGAATTGTTTGCTCTGAGTCTGGGTGTATTATATCTATTGTATGTATTTAAAAGTATATGTGTATGTATATCAGTCTCTGGTTCCCAAGATACAGGGAATCCTAGTTAGGGGCCAGATGACCGTGTGTGATTTGTCCCAGATATTATTATTATTATTCATTTCATGAGCCAGTTGTATAAAAAAATGTATGGAAGTTTTCGTAAAAACTTTATTTTCAATTTACTTGAATCATCAGCAATTCAATAAGGTAAAACATTCAAAAAATTTAAACGCACTCTACGAAAATAAGACGATACGGTACTAACAGTAGACCAAAGAGCGCGCTGCCTGTAAGGGTGGTATTTTGCATGTATTTTGTGTCAATAATTAATAATATTAAAAGGGTAATTGTGTCGTACATATCAAATGAGTCCAAGTCCACCAGTGCTATAAGGTTCACTTTTTTTATTACTTTTTAATTCAATTGAATTGAATTGAATTGTTCAGTATTTGGTAAAAGTCCACGATTAACAGCAATTAACAGCGGCTTATACTCATTACACTGAACAGTGAACAACTTTCCCCAAGGCACCTTTATACAATTAGAAACATTTTTTGGCTTTCCCATACAAAATTAGCGGATCAGTTAATAATAATAATAAATCTTTATTCACAAAAACATTTACATTTTACAGAAAACTTTTTTTTTGCGAATCGAGTACAGATTTCCTGGGAAAAATAATTTACTTTCTTGACTAATTAATAGTCTCAGTTACAATTGGCCGTAGTCATGCCATAACGATCCACCTGACTTTAAAGTAAGTAAGGGATAATGTAGTTTATATCACTGACATAAAGTTACATTATCCCTCGCTTACTTGAAATCAGCTGGATAGTTATGGCATAACTGCGGCTAATTCGAATATAAAACGTTTATTCAGGGAAACACACACAGGAAACATAGAATTGTGCCCAGTACCTTATAAAATACAATATTTTTATTTTTTTTTTTTAGGTGGGTGTTGCCCTGTGCATGCCTAGTCGTGATGGTAAGTAATCGATTATATTTAAATATGTACCTAACAATAAAAAAACTTAACGTACTAAGTACAAGTATAACAAACATTTCCGAGTGGCGGGAATTTTTTACTAGGTAAAAAAGAAGACTTACTTATAAAGGAATGTGTATTACAAGTGTCTACATAAATAAAAAACAAATTTTTTAATTTACTTTTTGAAGGGCACTTAAAAATAATGTCACTATTTTTGAATGAATTGAATACTAATGAAGAAGTTTTGAACTGAGTGAAAGAGAAAAGGTCACAACTAATGACAGTTGAGAATAGAAGAGGAAAGATGATCGGCCATCTCATAAGGCATGACGACTTCATCAAAAACATAATGGAAGGAAAGGTTGAAGACCAAGGATAAATTAGTTTTATGGACCAAATTAAAAAGAAGGTTGATGTGATGTCGTACAGTGAGATCAAAGAGAAGGCCCTGAATAGGAGTGAATGGTGTGAGCTACAATGACAAGAGCCCAACTCATAAATTAGAGAAGAAGAAGAAGATGTCTTAGCTACAATGGACTTAATTGTAACAATCACTATGTCGAACTGTCGATATTGTCTCAATTGCGATCCTATTGTACAAACTAGAAAAATATGGAATCAGGGGAGGTGCGCTCTAATGGCTCCAGAGCTATCTAATAAACAGAAAGCAGTTGGTAATGATAGACGGTTACTCTAGTGACTTAAAACCCATTATATATGGGGTTCCCAAATGCAGCATTCTAGGCCCATCGCTCTTTATCTAAATGATTTAACTAAGCTGTCCTTGGGAAATGCTGAAACCATTTGCTATGCAGATGATACTGCTGTTCTGTTCAGTAACAAGAACTGGACTGAAACATACCGTATGGCAGAGTGTGGCCTGGCTGAAATTAAGCAATAGCTCGATAGAATTTGCTGACACTTACGCGGATATCACACTGAGGTGGAAATCGGACGGGAGCGCGGTGCGATGAAATTCGCATGTGGCAGCGTTCCGCTCCACCGGACGGTTTCCGTCCGAATTTCGTTCGAAGCTGCGGTGCACGACGAATGCGAAGATTCCGCCCCACCGTCCGAATTTCGTCGTAGATGTTTAACGAATTTGGTCGTAACTACCACGACACAGGCTTTGCCTAGTGTGGAATTACTTGGAATTAAGTCACCATGTAAAAAAAATATTTTAATTTTTTTTTTTGAATTGAATTTGATTTTGAACCAGGCTTACTTCAGTCATTAGTTACAGAATTTTTCTTATTTTCAAATGGCAAAGTTTCAATAGGTATTATTACTTTTTTTACTTACTTACGGCAAAAAAAAATTCGACTCCCCATACAAAAATGGCAAAACAGATTGATCAATTTGTATGAAATGACAATTATTTTTTTTGTATTTGAGCGAAGTCGTTGAACAAAAGTTGTTCAGTACGATGTGTAGAATCCCCAGTTAACGGGTCCTACACAATTTTGTTACACCCTGTATACCCTTACCACTTGTTCCACAATGTTTCAGAACATTTCACCATATTCGAGTGTTCACTCATGTGTGCACCTCCCACTAATCCCCTTACCATCCGCCTTCCCTCCCCCTCACTCCGCACCCCTACCCTCTTACCCCCACATCTCCCCCTCAGCCCCCAACACCCTCGGCACCCCTCGCATCCCACATCTCACCCCCCGCAGCCCCAACACTCCCCTCGCACACCGAATCACCGCACACACCCCGCACTTCACCCACTCCACACCCGCTCCACGTGTCAGACTATTCCCGAACATTCCACAATGGTCCAGATTGTTCCGGGATGGTTGTGGAGTGCTCTCGAATACTTTTGAATGTTCTGCACTGTTCTAGAAATTTCTTAAGGGCGAAATATCCAACTCTTATATCTTCAAAAGCATACCCAGCAGGTAAAAAAGGCAACCTTCTTCATGTATGAAGGATAGAGGTCTACCGCACCATACACGCACCATACATACCATACAACTCCTTTGATCGTACCGGAACTCGTTTCTGAGTTTTATCGCCACAAACATTTGTACACTTTCTTTTATAATATACAGGTTGTAACAAAAAGGTGTGGTAATACTTCAAGGTGGACTTCTTCTCATCAAACTGAACAATTTTGTTCTACAACTTTGTTGAAATCGCAAAAAAAAATTTGAACATTTTATACAAGTAGATCAGCTTTCGAGCCAAGTCTATATATAAAATCCAAAATTTTTTTTGCGATTTCCAAAGTTCAAAAGTTGTTCAGTTTGATGAGTAGAATCCCACCTCGAATATCTTAATATATAAAACAAATCAAATTGGGAATAAAAAATTAAAAATAATATTTTCAGTTATAATATTCTACTAATGAGATTGTTTTTGCAACAGTAACGATGAATGATGCTGATACTCACGACCATAACACTAGGAGGCGGCAGGAACTCAGAACACCGCAAACAAGACTAGTTAAATCAAACAACTGTCTCCATGTAGTTGGGCCAAGAGTGTATAATAAAATTGGACAGGAGATATGTAATTCTCCCAGTTATATGTCTTTTGTAAACAAATTAAAAAGAAGTTTAATCTCACAAGCTTTCTATTCAATAAATGAATATTACGCAAAACCTGTTCATTGACCCAGGTTATTAAATGAATGCTCACTAATTACGTTAAAATTAAGTTAAGATGACATGTAAAATTTTATAATAATTTTATCAATAAATTCTGTATTCTGTATACAACGTCAGAATAAAAGTAGGCCATTCATCGAAATGTTTTTTTGTTAAAAAAAGAAAAATCGTACCACTCGAAACTTATTACAGAATACAAGGCGATTTGGCTGTTATTATGATGTTTTGTTTTTTTTTTAGGTTGTAATGATGGAGACTCCGGTTAGTAAAAACCCTTAACAAATCTTCGAGAATGTTTTTAAGGATTTAAATATTCTTTAAAAAAAGCATTAAATACGAAAATAAAAATTAAAGTAAAATATCAAAAAAATCTCATCTCTCTATAATATTATAAATGCGAAAGTGTGGATTTTTGTTTGTTTTTTGTTCCGCTTTCACGCCGAAACTACTGAACGGATTTGGATGAAATTTGGAAGGTAGATAGATAAAGGACTCGGCTAATACATAGGATACTTTCTATGCCGGAAAACTTTAGGGTTCCCGAAGGAAAGCCTAAAAACTCAAAATTTCCACGTCGTCACTAGATGGCACCACCTTAACATTTTCTTTCTCTCCGGATCCAAATCTAAATTTCACGCAGACAAAGTTGCAGGCGGAAGCTTGGTATAAATACTAAAGTATGAATTTTTGTTTGTTTTTTGGTTCCACTTTCACGCCGAAAAACTAAACGGATTTCGATTAAATTTGGTAGATAAAGCACTCGGCTAACACATAGGATACTTTTTATCCCGGAAAGCTCGAGGGTTATAAACAGAACTGAATTGAATTGAGGAATGGCAATTTTTACTTTGTCACTAGATGGCGCTGCCTTAACATTTTATTTCTCTCTGGACCCAATTATGAAGTCCACGCAGATGAACTCGCGGGCGGATAATGTGTAATGTGAAATTATAAATAAGAAAAAAGATAGTTTGTTCATTTATTTGTATGTCCATCTTTCACGTCGCAATGGAGCATTGAAACGACATGATTTTTGGCACATATACAGGATGTAAGGGACAGGTTTCCGAAAACTTTAAGGGCTTGCTCAGTAGACGAAACTGAACAAACCACACGAATTTTTTTACGCCATGTATATTTAACGGGATACAAAGTAACATGGGCTAAACGCTGTTTATATATTCCGATTATGAAAATAATGTTTGTCAAAAAGGGAGCTTTGTGGAATTCTATCTGTATTTTTATTTTTTATTCCATAAACTTTTTCTTAGACGGATATGACGGCGACAACCACGGACACGACGGCGGCGATAACCACGGAGATGATGGTGGCAATAACCATGGAGACGACGGCGGTAACAACAAAGGAGGTGGCGGTAAGTTGACTCATATTATTTCTAATATTATTTTAAGAGACCGTTTACGAAATTCTAAAATAATAATCGATAGATATAGTGTAAATTGACGGACACGTTCAGTTCAGTGGTCAGCGTGATCCGAGGGTGTTGGTTTCGATTCCCACATAGCGCAAACATTTCTATGACGAGCAGATGTGTTTGCTCTTTGTTCGGGTGTATTATATCTATACATATATCTATGTATTTAATTAAACGTAGCTTATGACTCGCCCTTACTTGGAATTCCTCGTTTATGGGGGATAATTCCAAAAACTTTCTGTACTGCACAACCAAACTGTGGAATGAATTGTCGCCTGCGGTATTTCCGGACCGATGCGACCTACAAACCTTCAAAAACAGAGCGTACTCCCATTTCAAAGGCCGGCAACGCACTTGTGACTCCTCTGGTGTTGCGGGTGTCTATGGGCGGCGGTAATCGCTTACCATCAGGTGATTCATCTGCTCGTTTCGCCCCCTGTCCCATAAAAAATAACCAAGCACGAATGAGTTTCATGACCATGGACTACTATTAAGCAAACCAGACACTGATATACATACACATAAATGTTTAAATACATACATATCACAGTATGAGGACATTATACAGTATGGACACTCCCGGCCGCTCTCTGAAGGCTACCTCGCCCCCCTTGTGTGACTTCTAAGTGACCAGTTGTCAAGAGATTGGCTAACCAAAGACAATTTTATTTTTATAAGGAGAAAAGTAAAGCTTCTTAGGCTATTATACAGCGGTGTCTCGTATATTCAGTATTCACTTCATTAAAAATGTCTATTGTAAAAGTCTGTCGTTTATGTTCATAGCTGTCTTTAAAAGTTCTTTGGTTTTCGGAAATATCAATTACTAACCTACGACAAGGCGGTATGACCAAGAAGTCGTAGCCTAAGCAGCCCTAGATACTAACACACATATTAACACGTGTAAATACATGAAAAAGTGTCAAATTTCTATGTAGTAAACAATAACGCGATATTTGTATGAAGTGTCCGAGGTGTGTATACATACCTATATGTATAGATATTATTATTTATTATTTATTTATTACAAAATACAACACGATATAATACAACCAGATACAGAGCAAACTGCTCATCACAGAAATGTTTGCCCTGGGTGGCGATCTAACCCACTACTCTTGGATCAGTAGTCAAGAGCACTAACCACTGAGTCCATCGAGAACCATCGAGTCCGTCATTCTGAATAAATGTAGCAAAAATTAAGTACCTACCTAAGTTGGAAAATAACAAGAAAATATATAGAGGAAGTATATATTCAATAATAAAACTATAAATACAAAGTAATTTAATATGGGCAGTCTTATCGCTAAAAGCGATTTCTTCCAGACAACCTAGAGTTCGAAAAAAGGAAATAAAATATACAGGGAGAAATCGAGCAACATTGAAAACAAAATGAGTAGGTATAGTACTTACACCTTGTTGCAATCAAGAAAGAGCAAAAGGTAAACAAATTTACTAAGTATGGAATTGACACAGTCATATCAACGTCAGTTTCCTAATAAGTTTGTTTACCTTTTTTTAATGGTATTATAGTTTTATTTTCAACATTATAATACACCTGACTAAACAGACCTAAAAACTCCAAGCCAACTAACACAGTAAAACATCAAAGTTTGGTTCCGTTGCCGAAATTCAGCAATAAATAATGTTTTTTTAAAATCCTAAATTAGTAAGCCCTTGGCATCTTATCGCCTGGTCCTGAGTGACGATGATGCCTAACATCGGTCTATCCTTATTTTTATACAACACTAACGATATAGGTAACGTTCTAATTTCATTTTTTGTACTGATTCTTGTTTTTTATATATTTTTTTTCTGTTTCAGGATCTGGTGGTCTTCGTAAGTAAATAAAGAGTACCTAATTTAGTCGACATCGGTTTTTTATTCGATTTACCTAGAAAAAAAGGATACATACGAGGGTTTGTCTGTTTTTTCGGTTAAACCTTTAGCCTTAACAGCTTAATGGACTTAATAGGACTAGTGCAGTAACAAAATAAGAGTAGCACTTTTTATCTAATGAGCATCGCAGACGAAGTCGCCGTTGGAACTAGTACTGAGTATAATAGGTCGGAAAGTCTTTTCGTATTCTGGGTGTATTATATATAGTTGTCATCGACTTTTTTGGTTGTGCTTATTGCTTGTATTTTACCTGGCTGATTTCGATACCATTAGAAGCAAATATTTTTAAAAATCAAAAGAAAAAAAGAAGTCCTGCTAGATTTCAGATGTTATTTTACCTTTTTTTAACAAATTATTAATTTTATTTTCAGTCGGTGCTGACGTTATTTGTAAGTATCTATTTTGTCTTCTAATTTATTTCAATTATTTACTTTGTCACACAGTTCTTCTTTTTAAACTAAAAGAAAAAATTCGATGAACATAATTTCAAAAAAAGTGCTAAAAATAGCTAATCTGCAGTATCAATTGGTTGACCAATTTATATAAAAAAGTTCAAACTTTTTGTGTTTTCAGCAAAGTCAAAGAGCAAAACAATTAAATTTAATAGAAATATTTTCAACATTAAATGCTTTAATATTAACCGCTTCTAGTCATAAAATGGTCTCCAATTTTAACATTTTTAAAAGTAGCTGCGTTATTTGATTTTATCTAAGATAATCACGATATAATGACGGGAGCGAGCGAAGCGAGCTTGGAATTTTGGAGAACCCAGATACAGATAATTCAGTTGTTTGGTTTGATATGAGAAACAAAGATAGGAGCCATGGAGCACAAACGAAACGGAACCATAATCAATTCGCTTGATCGGTCAATTTGAAAGTCCACAATTTTTTTTTGATCGGCTATGGGTTCCTTGGGGAAGTTGCTCAAATTCATGAGTAGAAACCTCAGTATAAATTGTTTAAAATTATACACTTTCTTATTAGTTCGAACATAAATTTTGTTATTGCATTTTTAGATATTATTTTGTAAGTAAGAATTTTACAGTGGGAACGTTATTGTGACGTGGATACGTCTGTGTATTTGTTTGTAATAGGGGTCAAAGGGGGGCGGGAGTTTTGTTTTGTTTGTTGTCATTTCATGAATTTAAAATTTTAAGGGGTTACTCAGAATGAAGTATAGAATACAGAAAATTTAAAAAAAAAACCGACCTACAATATTTTTTCAGTATGTATATTATTATACACTATTCAGATTTATATGGCATGGGATTCTGAAAAAAAATGATAGAATTTTTTAAATATTTTTCTGTATTCTATACTTTTTTAACACCCTGTATTTGACACCCTGTACAACTTATTCTAAGAGTGAGACGTCCTTTCTCTTCCACCTCATAGCAATACTACTTCTATTTTTTTATACAAATATATTTCTAAAATGTACAAAACTAATAATTTATTTATTACCTTTTCCAGCTAACAACAGTAAGTAATAATAATATCAAGGAACAAATCACACGGTCTTCCTGTGCCAAACTAAAATTCCATGTATAAAAATCTAACATAATAGAGAATCAAGAGTTTAACCATATCCTTGCGTCATATGCATAGATTAATTATAATTAAAAACACATTCTTATATTTTTTACCCTACTAGCGTAAAGCAAAAAGGAGGGTTATTATTTTAAGCCGTATGTCATGTATGTATGTTCATCTGTTCCCGTATAACTTCTAAACTACTTATCATAATCAGACAAATGAGGTATCATTTTGCTTGTCCGCTAGTTATAGGCGTTTTGATTGTCCGCTAGTTATAGGCTATGTGAAATGTGACGTCACACTAAATTCACAATAGCGCCGTCTAGCGGACATAATGACAAAACCAAACAAAATTCTTAAAAGGTACCGTGTTTGGTATCAAATGAAAGGGCTAAACGAGCACGTTTCAAATATATATATTACTAGCTGTTACTTGCTGCTTTGCTTGCATTCGCTCGATAATTGTGTCTGATGTATGCCAAACTCCAAAATAATAATAAAAAATGTTTCAAAACTAAAACCCGACTACGAAAAAATCAATGTGATAAGGTGGCATACGACCACGGCTATCCTCTGAACATTGCTATATAATATTTTCTTCTTCCATACTTCTCAAAGACATTTTTCTGTAGTCGGGTTTTAGTTTTTAAATTGATTTTATATGTAGGTTACGCGATTACTCCGCCAATTATGAACTGATTTTGATGATTCTTTTTTAATTTGGTAGTATATTATAGAGTTGGTTCCTACCAAATAAATTTCCAAATAAATTCCATATAAATTTTATCGACATTGATTCAGAGCTTTTTAAAAAAAATAAAAAATAAACCAAAAAAAAATTGTTACAATTGAAGTCGGTTGTTTTTAACGTATTCAGCGTTGTCAATAATTATTGTTAAGTCTTTTTATATTACACTGAAAATAATTAAACTAATTTATATCTTTATTTCAGATGATGACGACAATCTAAGTAAGTAAAAAGAGTGAAACTTAATTGATGATGTATTGTGTTTGTTTACGCTAACTTGGTGGATTTTAGAGTAAAATGTTTTTAGAGTAATAACAGTAGATTTTATTCGTCCAAATCCTTCGAGTAGGATTCCCATTAGTAACAGTCGGTTTTTAATGTTATTAATTCGTAAGTATTGTAATTAAGTAAACAATTAAATATTATTTATTGCGCACCAGACATACAGAAATATCTTAAAAATAAATATTTAATACAATGTAAATGCGATCATATCACTTTAAGCGATTGCTACAAGGCAACGTTCGCGATCTCGCACCAGAAGACGTAGCGTGACCAGGCCTCGCACTCGGTAGGCCATTTACCTGGCGACGGTGGCGGGAAGCGACTGGATGCGGCTTTTCCACGCCTCATTTGCACCGCTCGGGCTTGGCCATACGATTAGATTTGTCTCGAGCCTTTTCCTTTTATCGATTTACTTCAAGTAAATAAATACGCTAAGCTGGCATAAATACTCTTTCATAAAAAATACTTTACACGTATATTTGCAATTTGAAAATTTAGAAAGATTATCCCTCACCTCAGCGTGAAGGCACAGAGTATACATACAGCTAAAAAAGTGTTTTTACTTCTACTGAATAAAGTTTTATTTTATATTTATTTTGACATGGTATTATTATTAATTTAATTACTGAATGACATTTGTATTTAGATACATAATATAACTTATTTTATACTAACATAGGCTAAGTTTACTAACAAAATGGATCACAGTTGTCTGAGAAAATAAATGAATTTAAAAACTAACTTAAAAACAAGTTATAGAACAAGATCTACAGGCATGAATTTTTGCACAGGAGGTCTTTTAAGTTAAGTAATAGGAAGAATTTTTGAAAGTACATACCCTTAGTGTATGAAATAGGTAATGATAGTGTATATAACTTCGTCATTTTTGAAGTCTGAAATACAGATATATATATTTTTTATTAAAAACTTGATTGCGTTGAGTTAAACCTAAATAATTCGCGCGGCCAAGCACCATGAACGAAGACGGCGCGGGCGAAGCCAGGCGGAAAGCTAGTGTACACTAGCCTACGGAGATATCTGACCCCCTAAGTTTTAGAACTTAATTCGCACTGTGCTTTGAAATACCATCGATTACAATTTCCAACTTGTAGAAGTCTATTTTCTGTATTCCAGCCATTGTTAAATATATGGTTTCCTAATAACCCGATGGTTCTCGTTTTGCTAAACCTGTTAGTGTTACGGAGGCTGAGGGTTCAGATGTCTCTGTTGCTGTCTGTACCTATTTCTTTAAATAAATTTTATTTTGAGCTGTTCAGTTTAATGTATTGTTATATTTAATTTATTTATAATTTTTAACTTTTTTTCAGTCGATGTTAACGCAATAAGTAAGTATTGTTTTTTTACATGAATAGCTTATGTATAAATAACATTTTAATAATAAAAAATATTCATCCGTTATTGCACACGCGCTTCTGTCAAAACTACTATAATTTCACATTTCGTTTAATTTAATCTTTTTAATTCCACCCGTAGTAGGCTTATTAGCTTCAAATCCGGTTCCATCAGATTTTAGGGTCCTTTTTTTGTCATGCGTGGCATCACGGGGCCGGGGGTGCGTACGCAGGCCTCCCACTCCGTGGACCGATGCCATGGTCAAGGATGCGGAAAACCCCTGGATGCGAGCAGCGCAAAACCAGTCGCTATAGAAAACTTTGGAAGATACCTTTGGCTAGCAGTGGATGTCTTTTGGCTGATTATGATGACAGGGGCGAAGTCCGAATTGGTGGAGGTTGTGGAGCTAGTGGCCAACACCAGTGTCAGAAGTTTTCAAGCTGCCTATAAGCATGGCTTAATGACTGTCCTTTAGCGAATTTTATGACTTTTATCATTCCGGACTTTTTCTGAAACATCGCGATGTTGTCGGGATTTACCACATTTTGATATGGTCAACGGTTACCCAGGACTTAACTGTAATTCAAGCCAGTGTAACTATTACGTAACTGTGTCTTCGCTAAGATTTGTGTTCGTGGACACTCACAAATTCAGCAAAGTCGAATAAAAAAAGTTTTTCACTATTATTTTTTATGCATTATGCACAAAATTAATAATTAATTACTCTTTTTCTAGCTACGCCCGGTGGCAAAGGTAAGTTAATTTAAGCCTTTATAGTTGTTGATTTATTAAGTTGGTTTCGATAATTCAAATTTATTCAACAGTGGAAGTCTATCTAACACACAAACACACACACTCTAAAGACGCTGCTAGATAGATCAACACAATTAAATTTTCTTAGTTACATTTCGTAATTTTCTCTCTTTGGTATTAATTATATTGTAATTGACTTGGAATTTTTTTAATATGATATATTTTTATATAAGAGAAGTATCGCTGTAAAGTGTGCTGAATGAATACATAAATTATATCCTGTAAAGATATGAAAGGGCCTCGGAGTTACAAGGAAACTCAAAAATAATGCAACGTTAAAGCAAAGCTATTTAGGTATTCCGATTATGAAAATAGTTTTCTTCCAAAAAAGGGAGGCCTTTTGTAATCCTATCTGTATATTTTCTTTCCTAGGAGGCGGTAAAAATAACGGAGGCGGCGGTAACAACAAAGGGGGTGGCGGTAAGTTGACGCATACATTTTCTACTTATAGGGTTCATACCCCAAAAGCAAAAAATGAACCCTTATAGGAACACTTCGTTGTCCGTGTGTCAAGACCCTTTTTCTCAGAAACGCGTAGGCGTATCAATTTGAAATTTATATCAAATACTCAGGCCTGCAATCCATTGAATTTGTAAAAAAATCAAAGTCCTATGCGAACGAAATCAAGAGATACGGCCATTCATGCCGCATATTTGGACACTCGCATGGGAATCTAAACCTATATGTTACTTCTGGTTGACCTACAATCATGAAACTTAGCAAAAAGTAATGCAAAATATTTGTGTTGTAACTAGAATTTTTTGGTTTTCGGACTTTTCCCTTTACTTATGCTAGACATTGCTTACTGCCAAATTTTAATAATTGTAGGTCAATGCGAAGTAATATATTCCCATGCGAGTGTCCAAATATGCGGCATAAACGGCCGTATCTCTTGATTGCGTTGGTATAGATGTTTGAATATGTATAGTGTAAATTGACGGACACGTTCAGTTCACTGGTCAGCGTCATCCGAGAGTGTTGGCTTCGATTCCCACATAGTGCAAACATTTCTATGACGCAGCAGATGTGTTTGCTCTTCGTTCGGGTGTATTATATCTATATATCTATGTATTTCAACGTAGTTTATGACTCACGCTTAGACGGAAAACACACTGGATCGAAAATTGGATGGGAATCCGAAGCGATGAAATTCGCATGCGACAGCGTTCCGCAACAACGGACAGTTTTCGTCCGAATTTCGTCCGAAGCTGCGGTGTTCGACGAAGGTACGGATTTCGAATCATCGTACGATTTTCGTCCGAATTTAGTCCGAAGCGATGATTTTCGTCATGCGTCCATTCAGTATTCGAACGTGTATATATGTTATGTTTTTGACTCGGATACTTCTTGTTTTTGTTTATAACAAGGGTCATTTCATAAATCCCCCCATGTCATGCACCCCGCAACACCCCCACGCGCTGCTTTGTAGCAGTGTGGCATACCCTGCGAATCGCATCGCATCTTCGTCTGTAAGCACGATTTCGTCGTGCGAATCGCACCTTCGGACGAAGATGCGATTTCAGTGTGGCATACCCTGCGAATCGCATCGCATCTTCGTCCGTAAGCATGATTTCGTCGTGCGAATCGCACCTTCTCTTTTTTTTTTTTTTTTTTTTTTTTTTGTCAAATTCAAAATTATTTTATTTGCCATTGAATAGGGTAATAAAGATGTACAATAATTAAATAAGCACTCCTATCAGCCATATACTATGACATGCAAATATTCTTAAATGGACAATTACATTAGCGTTGAGGAACACATCTTACAATTTTTATAGTTATGTTCAAAAAACTCTTTCGTTGAATAGAAGACATGTTGAATGAGCCAGCGTTTCAAAGCGTACTTTAATTTACTCAGAGGCAAGTCCTTTAATTGTTGAGGCAGTTTATTGTATATAAGAATACACATTGCATATGCATTTTTTAAGAAGCGTGTGCTCTTCGGAGTCGTTTCAAACACTAGTTTTTCAGGATACCTACTGTTCCTGTTATTCATACTTTTAGCTAGTTTGAAATAGTGAGGATATAATTTGACAAACTTTACGATCTCGAAGATGTATAGGCATGGCAATGGGAGAATGTTCGCACTTTTGAATAAAGGCTTACAAGAGTCTTCAGGTTCAGCTCCAAAAAAGGCTCGTACACATTTTTTTTGGGCGACAAAAGCATTATTAATGTCAGTAGAATTCCCCCAGATAATGAGCCCATATCGGAGGATGGATTCAACGTAGGCATAATATGCCATGATGGCTGTGTCACGTGAAGCTACTTTAGACAGTTTGTACAAAGCAAAGGAAAATCTGTTAATTTTGTCGCAAACTTTTTTCACGTGTTCCTTCCAATTTATCTTTTAGTCTAGGATAATTCCTAAAAAGGTCACACTGTTTGCACTTTGAAGAGATTGTCCGTTATAATTTATATTTAATTCATTATTGTAGTTATTAAAATTAATAATATTAGTCTTTGTCAAATTCACATGCAGGTTATTATTACTAAGCCAATTAATTATTAAGTTATTTACATTGTTAATGTCCATAATATGTTGATTTAAATTCATTGTACTGTCAGATGTTACTATAATTGAAATGTCATCAGCGAAAAGTATAGATCTAAATTTAGTTACATCATTAATGTCATTAATATAGAGCAAGAACAGCAAGGGTCCTAGCACACTAGCACTAGCACACTTCGGACGATGATGCGATTTTAGTGTCTGGTACCCTGCGATTTTTGTATACAAATCAACATTTTACGCGGATATCACACTGAGGTGAAAATCGGACGGGAGCGCGGAATTACGAAATTAACATGCGGCAGCGTTCCGCTCCACCGGATGGTTTCCGCTAGAATTTCGTCCGATTCGCAGGCACAGTGTACGGAAGAGACGAAAAATCGGAAATTTTCTATTGATTTTATTTTTTATTTGGTTTTATAATTATAAATAACAGAGTAAAACTCCCAGGTGCACACTCAATACAGTTTACGAGAAAACCGTTGGCAAAAACCGATTTCTTTTGCGGCTCATTTATTAAAAAATTACTTACTCCGTTAAAATGGGTTGAAATTATATTTTGTATTTTTTACCAGATATAATATTAATAAAGGCTTCTTGCAAATTTTGAAGCAACATGAAAAAACTAATATATAATAAGAAACGATTTTTTTTCGTATTTGTAGGTTTAATTTTTTTTCTTCGAAGTTATGGCTTATTAGCACCAAAAAATTATCTTATTATAAACATTTTCTTGTCTACTATATAGACAAAAAAAAAGTGCACTAAGTTCGTGGAACTTTGAAGAAATAATTTAAATGCACAATAAATTTGTAAAACAGTTTTTAAATTAAACCTACAAATACGAAAAAAACTCGTTTCTTATTATATATTAGTTTTCTCATGTTACTTTAAAGTTCGCAAGAAGCCTTTATTAATGTTATATCTGGTAAAAAATACAAAATATAATTTCAACCCATTTTAACGGAGTGAATATTTTTTTAATGAATGAGCCGCAAAAAAATACCGATTTTTGCCAACGGTTTTCTCGTAAACTTTATTTAGTGTGCACGTAGGAGTTTTACTCTGTTATTTATAATTATAAAACCTAAAATGAAATCAATAAATTATTTCCGATTTTTCGTCTCTTCCGTACACTGTGGCAGGGTATACCGCTGCACCGCAGTACCTACCTACGACGAATAAATAACGCTTTATTTGTATGAAGCGTCCGATGTGTGCATACATATATAGATATAATGCAACCTGACACAGAGCAAACAAATCTGCTCATCACAGAAATGTTTTCCCTGGGTGGGGATCGAACCCACGACTCTTGGATCAGTAGTCAAGAGCACTAACCACTGAGTCCATCAAGGACCATCGAGTCAGTCATTATGAATAAATGTAGCAAACATTAAGTGCCTAAGTTGGAAAATAAAAATCAAATATATAAAAGTATACACTCAATAATAAAACTATAAATACAAATTCATTTAATATGGGCAGTCTTATCGCTAAAAATGATTTCTTCCAGACAACCTAGAATTTGAAAAGAGGAAATAAAATGTACAGGGAGAAATCCAGCAATATTAAAAACAAAATAAGTAGGTACTTACACCTTGTTCCAATCAAGAAAGAGCAAAAGGTAAACAAACTTACTAAGTATGGAATTGACACCTGATAACCTGGTTTTTATTTTATTTTATATAATATTATGTACGATTTGTGTAATACGCTACCTTTTTCTTTGTATTGACCTGTAACTATTGTTATTAAATAAAGAATTCAATTCAATTCAATTCAATTCAATTCAACGTCAGTTTCCTAATAAGTTTGTTAACCTTTTTTTTATTGGAATGAACTTAAGTTAATTATAGTTTTATTATCAACATTATAATACACCTAACTAAACAGACCTAAAAACTCCAAAAAAAATGCAGAGCTTTGTTTCCGATTCCGAAGGGCTTAAATAAAAAAATACCTATTACTTACTAACAACTGAGTGCATATTTGGAATAAAATAAAACTAATAAAAATTTACACAAACTATAATAGGTATATAATATAATAACTGATAGAATAAGTGTTATAATTTTGTATTGAATTTCGGTGCGATGAACCGAACTTTTGGCCAAATAAGTCGGACTGGGTGGGTACCACTGCTCGCTCTACACCTGTCACCTGTAGCGCGCTTGCGGCGGGTGCGAGAAAGCCATCGCCTTCAAGGATCGTCATGGCACTGATAACTACTTTGCATCTTGTGGTGGGCCGTCAGCATTTTGCCAACTAACACAGTGAAACATTGAAGTATGTTTCCGTTGCCGAAATTCAGCAATAAATAATGTTTTTTTTAAATCCTAAATTAGTAAGCTTTTGGCGTCATCTCACCTGGTCGTGAGTAACGATGATGCGTATCATCGGTGAATCCTTTTTTTTATACAACACTAACGATATAACATTCTAATTTCATCTTTTGTACTGATTCTTGTTATTTATAATTTTTTTTCTGTTTCAGGATCTGGTGGTCTTCGTAAGTAAAGAAAGAGTACCTAATTTAGTCGACATCGGTTTTTTAATCGATTTCCCTAGAAAAAAAGGATACATACGAGTGTTTGTCTGTTTTTTCGGTTAAACCTTTAGCCTTAACAGCTTAATGGATTTAATAGGACCAGTGCAGTAACAAGAGTAGGACTTTTGAAATGATGAGCAAAATATCTGTATTGTACCTAATACTGAATCTCAGCGATTTGATTAAATCGAAAATAATGTAAAACGGAGTTTTTTAACAAGAGACTAAATTGAATCTCATCTAACTAATATTATAAATGCGAAAGTATGGATGTTTGTTTGTTCCACTTGCACGCCGTAACTACTGAACTGATACGGACAAAATGGACGAAACCCAAATCTGAAGTCCACGCAGACAAAGTCGCCGCCGGAAGCTAGTACTGAATATAATAGGTCGGAAAGTCTTTTCCTATTCTGGACGTGTCATCGACTTTTTTGGTTGTACTTACTGCTTGTATACCTGGCTGATTTTGATACAATTAGAAGCAAACATTTTAAAAAACAAAAGAAAAAGAAAAAATCCTGCTAGATTTCAGATGTTATTTTACCTTTTTTAACAAGATATATATTTTTTTTTCAGTTGGGGTTGACTTAATATGTGAGTATCTTCTTATTTATTTCAATCATTTAGTTTGTCACACTGTTGTCCTTTTTAAACTAAAAAAAAATATCAATGAACTAAATTTCAAAAAAAGAGCAACAAATAGCTAATCAGCAGTCTCATTGTAAAAGACCTAAACAAAACAAAAAAAAAACGTGAAAATACGACTTCAGCAGAAACATGTTTCAATAGTTAAGGTGAGCTTCCATTGGCAAAACTACACAAAATTTCCTTATCTATGGTCAACATGCAAAAAACCTCCCATAAAAATGGATCAATTTGTTGACCGACTTCCTGTATCTTGGGAACCAGAGACTGATATACATACACATATACTTTTTAAATACTCAGAGCAAACAATTCTGCTCATCACAAAAAAGTTTGCCCTGTGTGGGGATCGAACCCACGACTCTTGGATCAGAGGTCAGGATCGCTAACCACTTAGCCACCGAGTCAGTCTTTTCGTATGTTCAGCAAAGTCAAAGACCAAAAGTAATTAAAGTGAAATGAACATTAATAAAAATATTTCCCACTTAAACGCTTTAAAATAAACAGCTTGTCATAAAACTGTTTCCGATTTTAACATTTTCAAAAGTACCTGCGTTATTTGCTTTTATCTAAGATAATTGAGCGAGCGAAGCGAGCTCGGAATTTCGGAGAACCCCGATACAGATAATTCAGTTGTTTGGTTTGATATGAGAAGCAAAGATAGGAGCGATGGAGCACAAACGAAAAGGAAACATAGTCAATTCGCTTGATCGGCCAACTTAAAAGTCCAAATTTTTTTTGAATCAACTATGGGTTCCTTGGGGAAGTTGCTCAAATTCATGAGAAGAAGACCCAGTTTAAATTGTTTTAAATTTCTGCTGATTTTTTGACCTTATAAATATAATTTCTTATTAGTTCGAATATAAATATTGTCTTTGCATTTTTATTATTTTGTAAGTAAGAATTTTACAGTGGGAACATTATTTTAACGTGGATACGTTTATGTTTTCGTTTGTAATAGGGGTCAAAGGAGGGGCGGGGGGCTTGTATCGTTTGTTGTAATTTCATGAATTAGAAATTGTAAGGTATTTCTTCTAATTATTATATTTGTAATCCCTTAAAACAAACGCACTTTTTTAACACCCTATCCTATATTTAATACCCTGTACAACTCGTGAGATATCCTTTCTCTTCCACCTCATATCAATACTACTTCTATAATTTTTTTAATAGCTGGGAGACCGAGCGTCGATCGTTCAATCGGAGCGTTTATAAACTAAGATAACTTGTTTAGTAGTACCTTTAAGATATATTTTCTATGAAACATTTTGCAGGGTGCTGTTTTAGTCGATAGTGGCCTTCTAATGGACGAAAGTACAAAAAATATTTGTTCTGAAAATATCGATATTTTTTTTATAATTTGATTCTGTTGAAAAAATACGTTCAAATTATTATCCTTTTTTTTTTGGAATAAAAATACAGAAAAATATTCAACGATACGTGATAGTAGAAAATTATTCATCATTTATTAAGATAATAGTCAGTAGTTTCAATCAGTTTTAGCGACTTTTTAGAGATTTTCCTATTCTAAATGTTGATCAGCGCCATCTAGTTGAGTTTAGAGAAAGCTGTGGAAAATTCCCTATTGCCAAACATAGGGCAGAGCGGCACAATCATCAGATATGTAATTCACATATACGGCAAAAGATGGCGCTATAAATAAAAAATCGTTCAAATGTCTCTAAAATATTTTTTTTATCACTCTTAAAGTTTTATTTACATATTTACATAAGTTCACACAAAAAAATAAAGAATAAAAGACAAAAAACAATAAAGTCTCGTAGGTTGGATTCGAATCCGGACCTAAAAGCAGCAAAATATAAGTGACTTACATTGAGACCGCTAGGCCATTAAGCGTTGACGTGCGTTTTTGAAAATAAGTATCATAATGCGTTTATTTTTTATGTGTATTTTGCTCAAATCACCCCTAAAATGAATGTTTTTGAAGATAATTCCCTCATAGATCGATTTCTGGTGATTTTTAACCCCTAACCTTAGATTTTTGTCGAAAGGTTTGAAACCGTTTTCGAAATCGTCTGCGCTTACAAGATAACTCGATTATTAGTATAAGAATAAGATACAGCTATATTTCTTACATTTACAATACTAATAATTTATTTATTACCTTTTCCAGCTCCAAACAGTAAGTAATAATAATATCAATAATATCAAGGACAAATCACACGGTCTTCCTGTCTCAAACTAAAATTTAGTATATAAAAAAAAACTAATATAACAGAGAATCAAGAGTTTGACCATAACCTTGCGACATATGCATTAATATCTTAACTACTGAAGTTATAATTAATAACACATTTCTTATAATTTGTTAACAACCCATTACGTCCCCACTACAGGGGCACGGGTCTCTTCCCTTAACTCGGGAAGGTTTAGGCCATACTCCACACACGGGGGCCAAGTCCGGATTGGTGGAGGTTGTGGAGCTAGTGGCCAACCCCAGTGTCAGAAGTTTTCAAGCCGCCTATAATATAAGGCCTCTGACATGGCTTAACGACTGCTAACGATAGCAGCCGGCACCAACGGCTTAACATGCCTTGCGAAGCACGGAAACGGTCGAGATAAATGCCACTAACAGTCAAACCCATCCAAGTTATGACCGTGTCTGTAGTCAGTTAACCTGTGTGATCGATGCAACCACGCAAGCCGCACTGAGCCACGACCGCTTCTCTTATAATTTAACGAACTTGTTTCAGTAACATTATGCAACAAATCAAATGAAGTATTAAAATTTAGCTCCTCGTAAATATAATTAAATAAAAGACTAGGTATTAATTGAAACCGACCCAGAATTTGCAGATATTTTCTTCAATAAAATATATTTTTACCCGACTATGGTAAAGCAAAAAGAAGGGGTTATGATTTTAACCCGTATGTATGTATGTATGTATGTATGTATGTTAATCTGTTCCCGCAAACTTCGAATTTGATTCAGCGCTTTCAAAAAAAATCAACGAAAAAAAATGTAGTTGTTACGATTGAAGTCGGTTGTTCTTAACGTGTTTAGCGTTGGCAATAATTATTCAATCAATCAAATCAATCAAATACTCTTTATTGTCATACAAGAGACATACAAACATATAATAACACAATAAAAAGAAACAGATCGACAATCTGGGTGGTCAATTATTGTTAGAGTCTGGCAAATGAAAGCGTAACCTGGAATTTTATTAAAAGTTTTTACATGGCAACATAAAGACGTCAGAGGCTGTCACTGTTAAATGTTAGTAGGTATGATTGTCGGTTGGTTGCCGGGACTTGTACCGAGCGCACGTCTGCTGAGTTATTTTTTTAATTATTTCTGTTTTAGAGTAGTCTCAACGTTATTTTTGTGATGGGAAAATATCTGTGATAAGCGGTCATAAGAAGAGGATTAACTCGGGAGACAGCTCCGTTTTCCGAGTTCCAGCAGCAAACCACCACGTGGAGCGTCTTTAAGTACCCATCACCCTTAGGGCCACGTCTTTCACTTGACATTGGCGTTTCGCCATTTTTTTTATTGAAGATTCTCCCATTTTTCACTTGACATTGGCAAAATCACGCTCGTTACCTATGAGAAGTGGAATGCCAAATAGAAAAATAGAATAGAATAGGTATGATTGTCAATTATTGATACTTGTTGGCTGAATATTCATATTCATTATTTATGGTATTGTTGAACATAAGAAATGATATAATGATATTATTTGTAATGGCCATTCGTGAATGATAGATTTTATCGTAATTTCAGATTTTTCAGTGCAGAAATAAACTGCAGATTATGAAGTAGACTGTTTTTATGTATATAGAAAAACAAGATGTATAAACAAGGAGTCAATAAAATTGTAAAAAGCTAATTGCAAATTATAATTTCAGCTAGTATAAATATATAATAATAAAGATTTATCACACAAGTATTAAATATATTTTTCCTGCTTTAGGTTGGTGATACCACATGATGTTTTTTTGAATTTGCCGCGCTTTCTCAGGTTACGCTTTCGTTTGCCAGACTCTAAGTTCTAAGTTTATATGACGCTGAAAATAATTATACTAATTCATAACTTTATTTCAGGTGAAGACAACAATCTAAGTAAGTAAAAAGAGTGAAACTTAATACGCGAACTTGGTGGATTTTGGAGTAAAATGTTTTTATAGTAATAACAGTAAATTTTATTCGTCCAAATCCTTCGAGTAGAATTCACATTAGTAACAGTCGGTTTTTAATTTTATTAATTCATAAGTATTGTAATTAAGTAAACAATTAAGTATTATTTATTGCGCACCAGACATACAGAAATATCTTAAAAATAAATATTTAATACAAACAATGTTAATGCGATCATATCACTTTAAGCGATTGCTACAAGGCAACGTTCGCGATCTCGCACCAGAAGACGTAGCGTGACCAGGCCTCGCACTCGGTAGGCCATTTACCTGGTGACGGTGGATGCGGCTTTTCCACGCCTCGTTTGCACCGCTCGGGCCTGGCCATACGATTAGATTTGTCTCGAGCCTTTTCCTTTTATCGATTTACTTGAAATCTGGCATAAATTCTCTTTCATAAAAAATACAATACACGTATATTTGCAATTTGAAAACTTAGAAAGATTATCCCTTCTTCTGAGGTGAGCTCAGCGTGAAGGCACAGAGTATACAGAGAGTCCGCTCAATACAAACCACTAACATCCTAAGCATCGTCGGTCGGTCGTTCTAGGCAAGGTCATGATAGGTTGCCTAAAACGACCGTATACGTCTATAAGCAAGTGTATACTTAGGATTTTAGTGAGCGTATTGAGCTGTCACTCTGTTTTATGTACTTTGTGGTGAAGGGGTGAGAAGCTGCGACATAGAAAAAGGAATGGTATTGACGGGAATGAAATATAGGACGACGGTGGTGGGTACGTGGATACGCGATAATGAGCGGTCGGATGGAGAAATAATATGGGATGCAAGGTTAGAGTGAGTGGTGAGCGTGGGGGCCGTGCGTCTATGATATAAAAAAACTGTGTTAGCTATATATAGACGCACAAAAAAATATAGCTAAAAAAAGGGTTGTTGGCTCTACTGAATACATTTTTGAAAAGTGACTGATAGCAAAGTATAGGCATGAATTTTTGCACAGGAGGTCTTTTGAGTTAAGTATTAAGAAAGGATTTTTCAAAATACATACCCTTAGTGTATGAAACAGGTGTTGATAGTAAATCTCACTTCTACATTTTTGAAGTCTGAAATACAGAAATTGTTGTTCAGTCTTCTGTGTACGCACGTGTCCCTTCCTAAACAATTTGCGCTCCAAGCAACATGAACGATGTCGGCGCAGACGAAGCCAAGCGGAAAGCTAGTATACGCTAGCCCACGGAGATATCTAATCCCCTAAGTTTTAAAACTTAATTCGCACTTTGCTTTAAAATAATATCCATCACAATGTCCAACTGGTATATGTCTGTTTTCTGTATTCCAGCCATTGTTAAATATATGGTTTCCTTATAACCCGATGGTTCTCGTTTTGCTAAACCTATTAGTGTTACAGGGGTGGCGCGGGGGGGGGGGGGTGTCAGATATCTCTGTTGCTGTCTGTACCTATATCTTTAAATAAGTTTTATTTTAAGCTGTTCAGTTAATGTATTGTTATATTCAGTATATTTATAATTTTTACCTTTTTTTTCAGTCGATGTTAACGCAATAAGTAAGTATTATTCTTTTTTCCATGAATAGCTTATTTATAAATAGTATTTTAATAATAACTTTTATTATTGCACACGGGCTTCTGTCAAAACTTCCATAATTTCACATTTCATTTATTTTTATTTTTTATTTGAATTTGTATTTTTTATCGTTATAAACATGCGTTATTTTAATAAAATAATACGTTTATTAACAATTAAATATGAAATAACTTAAATGTAACCAATTTTAATTATATTTAATTATTATTATTTGTATTTAAAACGAATACAAATGTTTACTTCGTGACAAAGACAATGCTCCGAATGAAACGTTGTGCTGCCAGATACAAACAAACGTCAAATTTAGCAGGATATATTTTCTCAATTCCATGTCTCTCGGTATGTCAAAAAATTAAAACATTTATCAGTATAAACCATATTGCTAATAGTTTTTGTCGATTTCTTTTCTAACACTTCAGTTTTCATAAGATGTAATCGAAATTTCAAAATTGTAATATTTTCTCCATATATAAGGTGCTACTTTATTAGTGCCCGATATTTTAGTCAGTGCTTCTACTCCTGATTCTGATCAACTTTCCCCAAGGAACCCATAGTCAAATCGCAAAAAAATTTTTGGACTCTTCATACACATTGATCAGCCGAGCGGCCAAATTAGTATGAAGAGTCCAAAAATTTTTTTGCGATTTGACTATGGGTTCCTTGGGGAAAGTTGATCAGAATCAGGAGTAGAAGCACTGACTTAAATATCGGGCACTAATAAAGTAGCACCTTATATAATTAACTATTTATCACTTTTACGTATATTTCCTGTATTTTTCATGAAAATGTTACCACTCGTGCCAATTATTCATCAATTTTCGAGTATTTTTTTCAAAATTCCCTATTACGCCATGTCAATTGATAGTAAAGCAGCTACCTAAGTCACCAGCAACCCTGACTTGGCTTTTGACAGTCTCAAATCCAAGTTATGACGCTACTTGAGGCCTGAGTTTGGTTTATAAATACGTGACTTCCTCAACTCAGTTGCGGATTCCAATCCGGCCCTTAAGTTACGTCTATAAATTAAAATCCAATCTCAAAACCGGACATAAGACCTGAGATGAATTTGAGTAACGTGTATAAATTTTCACGCATTGAATTCCTCACTTCCTCTCGCCACCCCCGTGATGCCCCCCGATGCCTCCCGGGTTTAATCTACTCAAGACTACCTAAGAAACAACTATGCAGAGTTTGAGCCCTTGGTCCAAAATCAAACTAAATCCCCAGCTAGGACTGTATTTTTGTAAATCGTTAAAAATTATTGGAAGAAAGTAAGCCTAATCTGAAACCTATAAGACCTATCAACATAGTTTCAAAACGATTATTGTAGATAATTTAGTAGAGAATATTTCATTCATTGCTATTTTTTTTAATCTTTAACCGTTTTTACAAAAACATTGAAAAACTGCGATTTGGCACACAAAAGAGGGGAGGGGGGTAAAAATCGCTTTACGACTTTTTCCCACTTCCATTTTTATGTATCTGTAAAAGCTACATGCATGCTAAGTTTCATGATTTCTGCCAGATGGGACCGGAATTGTCATTTTATTGAGTTAATGAACCGTACTACCGGTAAAAACGGTTTATTTATAAGTATATATATAAGTTCCATATATGCACCATGAAATTTTTGACTGTACTTCAAGCCAGTGCAACTCTTATTTAACTGTGTCTTCGCTAAGCTGGTGGTAAAAAACGGCACCATTTTTGTTCTACTCTTTAAACTTTATTGTGTAAAATACTTGTATGAGAGTTATGGGTATTGCGCTTTTTGTTTCTAAAGAGTATTATTAGGTTTTGATAAAACACGATTACTACGCTCAAAAGTGGTTTGTTTTAAAAATATAGTCCAAAACCTATTCTAAATTTTTGTACCCCGGTATTGCCAGCTTTGCAACTTTATTACCACACAAATATTACAAAAGTACTTATTTCTAGGTAGCAAATTTAATTATAAATAAATTCAGTTCAATAAAAGAGCTTTTGCTAGACAAAGGCATAAGAAAATGCAGTTTTAGTGTAGGTCGGGCCCTAAATCGCTTAGTCCGTGGCGAACCCCTCTCTGGGGTCCACAGATGTGGCAAATCTTCCATTTTGACTGCCACAGATGAAGGGTTATGTTTTGTGAAATCCTGTATATTTTTTATTTAAAAAAAAAACAAGGTCTCACCTCAGAGACTGGTTGCGGGATATCAGGTTATATGCACATAATTAATAATTAATTACTCTTTTTTTAGCTAAGGGCAGCGGCAAAGGTAAGTTAATTTAAATTACGATGGAATGTGGAATTATTTTTTCTGTTGGTGCTAATTTCAAATTAATCCAGCTAATTGCTAATTGCAATAATTTTTTGGCTTATGACGAAATAGTAATTTTTTTGAAACTTAAGAAAAAACTTTGGAATTTCATTATACGAAATTGGTGGTTCAGTTAATCAGTTATTATGACGTCTCCAAATTTTTTGCGAATTGAGTATAGATTCCTAGGGGAAAGTTGTTCTGTTTCACAAGTAAAAAAAACAGGTATTTTGTAAGAACCCTTTATATAAGGTGCTACTTTATTAGTGCTCGATATTTTAGTCAGTGCTTTTACTCCTGATTCTGATCAACTTTCCCCAAGGGAAATTTGATCAGAATCAGAATCATTTCGATCAGCCGAGCGGCCAAATTAGTGTGAAGAGTCCAAAAATTTTTTTGCGATTTGACTATGGGTTCCTTGGGCAAAGTTGATCAGAATCAGGAGTAGAAGCACTGACTAAAATATCGGGCACTAATAAAGTAGCACCCTATATAAACATACCACTCCTGGAATCTCAAAAGGGTCAACAAAGGAAAATGAAATTATATAGATTCTACTCATGAAACTGGACAAGGGTTCCCAAGGAACCGTACCGAATAAATAAATAAATAAAAATATCCGGGACAAATCACAAACGGTCATCTGACCCCAAACTAGGATTCCCTGTACTATGGGAACTAGAGACTGATATACAATACACATATACGTTTAAATACATACATATATAGATATAATACACCCAGACACAGCAAACAAATCTGCTCATCACAGAAATGTTTGCCCCGGTGGGGATCGAACCCACGACTCTCGGTTCAGTAGTCAGGAGCACTAACCACTGAGCCACCGAGTCAGTCGATTGGCGATTGGTCGATCAGTTCGAATGAAAAATCCGTTTTTTGCTAATTCAGTACCTATACACTTCATAGGAAATGTTGTTCAGCTACATTAGTGGAACACCCTGTTAATGTTTTTACACCTGTCTATTATGTATTTATTTATTTAAAAATAAAAATAAATAAATCATCACTGCTGAGACTCATACAATTCAAATAAGGTAATATGCACAGAACTCACAGTTATAAACTTTTTTTCAGGCAAATAATACGACTAAAATGGTAAGTTAACCCACCTGCTTTAATGTTTTGATCTGTTAAGGCTTTAAGACGACTCTATCTATCGACCGTAATGGTTCAACTTTAAAACTGATAGTTATATATAGTTCATTATTTTAAGAGCAGCTGCGTCCTTTGCTTCCAAACTAGGAATACAGAAGTTATATAACGAGAGCGAGCGAAGCGAGCTCGGAATTTCAGAGCACCCCGAAGCCCCATGGCTTTATGGCTCGCCTCTTCATCATAGTCTTCTTTGTTTGACTTGAGAACCACATATTGTGAACCATCAGCTCCTGTCGACTTTTTCTTTGTTATAAATATACTTTTGATAGATTATAGTGCAAACATAAATCATTTTTGAAATTATGTTTGTTAAAGTGGTAAAATTAATTTATGAGTATTTTATTTTTGTACCGTCTTATAAATTTTTGTTGTTGCTGTTATTTAGATTAATTTAAAAGTGCGTTTAAATAAATCCACCCTCCTTTACGGGAAATGTCTATGGATTTATTTGATAAAGTTTTTCTTTTGCACGAGAAGAAGCACCAGTTTAAATATTTTCAGCTGATTTTTATTAGGCCTTATACATATTTAATAAAAATATTTTTTTTTTACAGACTAGTCGCCCTGAGCTCAGCTACGAGAACATATCAAAAGAAACACCATTTTCCGGACATGCTATAGTAAATAATATGTAAATATTGTATTATCGTAGCTCTGTAAAGTTTGATTCGATTAATTGAAGTGAAATAAATATTCATTATGTAATGTGTTTTGTTTTTTATTATTTATAATTTTAAGCATCCCTTTTTTCCTTCAAATAAAGCTTTTAAATCTTCTATCCCTTCGTGCGAGTTCCAAAAATATTTCTGCCTTTTTGCGTAACTGGCATTATGCGTATCTGACAGTTTGCGTCTAAATCGCTCGCTCTCTCCCATCGTCGCTAGCAAAAATCAAATATTAAATATTTCACTGGTGGCGGTACCGTAGACATGACGCAGCCGCCTATAAATGTACAAGATAGTACACCCTGCGGTGCCGTCACTTGCGATGTGACTCAAACTCCGGATTTAAACTAGATCCAAAGACAACTAGGAAGCCTAACACTTTAAAGTTAGTCCACCAAAATATACAAGGCTTCCTCGGCAAAGAATTTGAAATGGAACTATTTTTGGAAGATTACGGTATTGATATTTTCTGTATTACGGAACATTGGCTAAAGGATCATGAAATGCTTTTTAGTTTTCAAAATTATAGTATGGCCAGTACTTTTAATCGAAAGACTGCGCAACGTGGTGGTTCCATTATATTTTACAAAAATAATATAAAGATTAAAGAACGGAAGGATGTTGTCAGTCTTTCGATTGAAAAAACTATCGAAATGTCCTGTGTGGAGTTGGAAACCCACATTATTATTTGCGTTTACAGACCCCCATATGATGACAACTTTGCTGGTTTCGAGTCGGTGATGGAGGATGCATTAGATTTAATTAGTAAAAGTAATAAATTGGTTGTAGTATGTGGCGATTTTAATGTTGATTTGCTTGAAAAGAAGTCCCTGACGACTAGAATAACTTGTCTATTCAAAACATTTGATTTAGATTTCATTTTTTTAGAACCAACGAGAAAAACGGAGACTTCTGCCACTTGTATAGATAATATATTTTGTAATTGTAACTTTGTAGAGAAAAAAGTAATTAATTGCTTGAGATCCGATCATAGTGGATTAATGGCTAGTTTTCCAACGAAATTAAATAAAGAGCAAATATTAGTTCAAACAAGACCTGTCACTGTTTACCGAATAGAACATTTTCAAAAGGTCTTAACTGAAAAGCTGCCCATACCTAATTTTGACAATCACGTTGAAGCTAATAGTTTTTACACAGATTTTTTTACAGTGCTGGACAGGGAATTTCAATCTATATTTAAAACTAAATCCATAGCAATAAACAACAAACTAAAATTTTGTGAATGGGCTACTGCAGGTATTCATAAAAGTCGAAAAACTTTATTTGACCTATACGACATGAAAACTTACATATTTCATGAGAATTTTAAAGAATACGTGAAAAAATATTCAAAAATTTTCAAACAGGTATGCCGCGCAGCTAAATCTAATTATTTATCCAGTAAAATCAAATTATCCGATAATAAAATAAAAACTGTTTGGAATATCATTAACAAAGAAACTGGGAAGGTTAAGCCTCGCGATAAAGAATTTGTTTTGCAAACAGATCACGGTAAAATAAAAACAAATGTTGAAGTAGCCAAAGAATTCGAAATTTATTTTACAAATATCCCACTAAAGACTACTGAAGCCCTGAATTCATCACCTAGAAATGCCAAAATATTGCTAGAAGAAAACGTCAGTACTTGTGATCAAAAATTCTCTTTTAAAGAAATTGAACCAGATACTAATTGTCAAAACCTTTAAATCTCTTAAAGTGAAAAAAACCGAGGACCTTTGGGGACTTTCAGTAAATTTAATCGGAAATGTTATTGATACTTTAGCTCCATATTTAGCTTGTCTTTTTAATATTAGCATTGATAATGGCGTTTTTCCAGACCTCATGAAATTTAGTAAGGTCATACCCCTTTATAAGTCTGGCAACAAAACTGACCCGGGAAACTACAGACCAGTTTCTGTGTTACCCGTTCTTAGTAAAATTTTTGAAAAAGTAATGCTAAATCAAATGATACAACATTTTAATGATAATAACCTCCTGCATAACCAACAATTTGGTTTCACAAAAGGTCGGTGTACAACTGATGCAGGAGTAGCACTTATTCGCAATATCTATGATGCTTTTGAGGATTCACAGAATGCAATAGGAGTATTTTGTGATTTATCTAAAGCATTTGATTGTGTTTAACATCAAACACTACTTATGAAATTAAGGCATTACGGTGTAGAAGACGGGGCTCTCAGTCTTCTTAACTCATACCTTAGCAACCGAACACAAAAAGTTCAAATAAATGGCATCAATTCTTCCGACTCTAAAGTGATAATGGGGGTACCCCAGGGGTTAATATTAGGTCCTTTCCTTTTTCTTGCGTATATTAATGATTTGCCGTTTATGGTTCAAAATTTCGCAAATATAGTGTTGTTCGCAGATGATACTTCTCTTATTTTTAAAGTTGATAGAAAATTTAACAAAACTGATGAAGTAAACAACACTCTTTCAAAGATACTCAACTGGTTCACTGTAAACAATCTACTCTTAAATGCTAATAAAACCAAATGTATAAAATTCGCATTACCAAACGTTAGAAATATTGACGCTAGTGTAATTATAGATAGTAATGAATTGGAATTTGTCAATAGTACTGTTTTCCTCGGTATAACTTTAGATGCTACATTGCAATGGGGTCCACATATAGAAACTTTAGCTGGAAAGCTTAGTTCAGCTGCTTATGCCGTCAAAAAAATTAGGCAGTTAACAGATGTAGACACTGCACGGCTAGTGTATTTTAGTTATTTCCATAGTATTATGTCTTACGGAATTTTACTCTGGGGACATGCAGCTGATATTGAAACTATTTTCGTTTTACAAAAAAGGGCAATTCGCGCAATCTATCAGATGCGATCCCGCGAGTCGTTGAGGGATAAGTTTAAGGAAATTAATATTTTAACGGTTGCTAGTCAATTCATATATGAGAACATTATGTACGTCCGCAAGAATCTGCATTTGTTTCGTAAAAACAGTGACAGGCATGATTTAAACCTGAGGAATATAAATAACATTGATATTGCCTATTCGAGACTGAGCAAAGTTAAAAAGTCGTTTGTGGGGCAATGTGTACGATTCTATAATAAAATACCAGAACATGTAACAAATCTGCCTGAAAACAAATTCAAAACGCATGTAAAACAATGTCTGTGCTCAAAAGGTTATTATAAGATAATAGATTATGTGAATGACAAAGACATTTGGAAATGTATTGCTCTTCCTGATAACTTTATTGTTGATAACAAACATTGTATTAGTAATTAAGTGTTATTTTAAAAAATGTGTTGAAGCGAGTTTCTTTTGGGCTCGACGTTTCTTCTCGCTTCGGAAACACTGCCCGAAACGTTGAGTGTACAAGTTCCGCGTGGTAGGAACTTTGTACTAGGTAGAAAAAAAAGACGATTTAAAAGTATGTGCAAAACATCTACTTAAATAAAAAACATTTTGAATTTTGAATTTTGACTGAATTAAAAGTCTTTGCTAAAAACAGTGACAATAACTTCGCAACTTTTTTAAGTGTTGCCATGTAAAAATAAAGAAAATTCCAGGTTACGCTTTCGTTTGCCAGATTCTCTAACAAAATATGTCCACAATATTTAGATTTTGAATGTGTTTGCAGTTACTGGTAGACAAAACTCTTTGGAATAGCCGGGCTACTCCTTAGTTCTTTTTGGTATAAAACAGCAAACTGTGAGCTACGTGCCAATATGAACAAAACAAAATAAAACTAAAATTAACCAAATAAATATGTAGTAAAAAAGTGAATGCCGACTATGAATAATATTATCATGTAAACCTTACAGTGTTTATTGCTATATCCTGCTACATTAAGAGCTATCCATTTCACTAGAGCCTGCTAAAGTAGCTGCTTATTATGATAAAAATGTACACAACGCTTCATTTTTTTGTTTTACCAACTGTTTTTTAATGGACGTAAAATTTTGTTTAAGATGTATTGATGGTCAGTGGCGTAGCGTGGGGGGGGGGCCGGAGGGCCATGGCCCCGGGCGGCATATGGATAGGGGCGGCGAGCGCCGTCTTTTTTTACCTAGTAGGGGCGGAAAATTTAGCAATCAGAATATATGATAAAAAATATTCAGAGTTATATGACCCAGCTAAAACGCCATGAAAACAAATGTTATCGTATGAAGAATGAAACCAGTACAGCAACGGCGCACAGTCACTATTTTACACAGGCAGGGCCGGCCTTTGGTTTGTGCCACCCGGGGTGTCAATCAAAGGCCAGCCCTGCCTGTATAAAATAGTGACTGTGCGCCGTCGCTGTACGGGTTTGTTCGAAGCCCTGTGCCGAGCGTTGAGCTCATAGGGGCGCCAAGCACCCTGGTAGTTGGGGTACCTACCCCAAACAGAAACGGCGCTAAGCGCTTCAAGTAAAAGGGTTTTTGTTGGTTTAACATTAATATTTTTAGATATGTTAAAAATTTTCACGCTGTCTTCGCTCGCGCATTTTCTTAATCAATTGCATCGTGTACCACGGAAGAATATAATGCGCTCCCTTCACATCAGGAGATTGCAGGTTCGATGTCCGGCGGGGTTTACTTGGTATTACGGATATCGAATTTAGCTATAAGTATAAGCAATAGAACATGACATACACATCGACAAGTACAATATTTTAAACAGTATTTTAATTGATTACAGAATTTGGTTGCTTGATTTGACTTTATTTAGAAATGAAAATATAAAGGGGCGGCAAATTTTCGATCGGCCCCGGGCGGCGAAAACCCACGCTACGCCACTGGTGATGGTGGTAAATTATTCCATACCTTTGAGGCAGCATATTTAAAACTACCTTTAAACCCTTAACGATTATGTTTGGGGATGTATAAATCTCATTTTTGGTAGAACATGTCGACTTTTTAAAGAGGTCACTACACCATGCAAGTTTTTCATAAAGATACTTGGTCAATTTATTTTTAACAATTTTATGAACTGATTATATGTAACGTAGATCTCTTAGAAATGTTGAGTATGTTTCTACTGATTAAATATGGTGATATATAGCTTCTCTTGGGTAAGTTAAAAATGAATCTTGCACAGCCATTCTGTACCCTTTCAACTGATTGTTCTGTTTTTTGTTTTAATCGCGGACCGTAAACTACATCACGATAATTAAAAAATGACAATACTAGTGCGTCTGTTTGCGTTATTTGTACCTTTTCTGATAATAATTGACCACGCTGAATACGTTAAAAACAACCGACTTCAATCGCAACAACTCCAACTTTGCTATGTTTTTGTTGATTTTCTCAAAAACCGCCGAATCGATTTCGATAAAATTTATATGGGACCATATGTAAAGTATACCCTTTTAAACAAAAAAAATAATTTTCCAAATCGGTTCAGGCGTCTTCGAGTAATCGGTGAACATACATAAAAAAAATATTCCGACGAATTGAGAATCTCGTCCTTTTTTTTGAAGTCGGTTAAAAAGTTTCTAATTCCGTAGAAAACTTTTAATCCGTAAAATGCTGTTCTTGCTGATTCTCAAATATTAATTCGCTATCTAAATAAATTGAATTGAATTGAATCTACTATCAGTCCCAGGTTCTGGGCTGTTTCAGTTCATGGTACTCCGATGTTATTAATACCTATTAAGGGGTTATTCTTTATGATTGTCTGTACCTGCTTTTTTGGGCCCCTAACTATAAATTATGACTTGGATGGATTTAAAACTAAAGAATTACCAATACCAATTGAGGGTAAAAAAAAAAGATATCCGCGCAATGAAAAATTTTGACAAGATCTGAATTTATCAAGTTAGTCGCTCTCTGTGTTTCATGTGGTTTAAATGAATAGTATACTTGAGTATCATCTGCATATAAATGAATTTTACATATGTCAAAAAACTTTGCCTTAATAGTGTCTTCCGATACAAAACACTCCAGAACTGTATAGCTTGTTATTTAGTCAACAAACTAAAAATAAAATTCTACAATTTAATCCGTGGGAGAGCCATGCTTCGGCACGAATGGGCCGGCTCGACCGGAGTGATACCACGGCCTCACAGAAAACCGGCGTGAAGCAACGCTTGCGTTGTGTTTCGCCGAGTGAGTGAGGGTACCGGAGGCCCAAACCCCCCCCCCCCCCAATGATAGCGCAGTTACCAAATATGTTACCCCAGGAGGGTACCAGCTGCGCTAGCGCTGGAGAATCCCTCTCTGGACGTCCATGCTCAGGATACAATGTGCCTGAGCCTGGACGTCCAGGCCGCCCCTCGTCGTACTCTGGGGGGGGCATAACAGCGCTCCATCATCCAGTTGCACAAGGGAAGGGCAAAAACACCTTGGCACCCCCTGCCACGCTGGCCGTGGACTTCTGCAACATCAGGGGCTTACACTTAAACATTAATGCTGTTCACTACCACCTAGAGACAGCAAAGCCGGCCTTGCTCTTCCTGACCGAGACACAGATATCGTCCCCAGCAGACACATCAAACCTCTCCTACCCTGGGTATGGACTGGAACACTCCTTCGTGCCTAGGGCTGGAGTGTGCGTGTACGTTAGAGACGATATCAGTTCTCGCCGTCTCAGCAACCTTGAAGGTAGGGACCTCTCCACCATATGGCTACGTGTAGACGGCGATGACCATCCCCGCGTCTATTCGTGCCTATATAGGTCCCATACCGGCGATGGCAAAACTGACCGGCTCATCGAGCAGATCCAAATGGCTGCAGATACTGTGCAGCAGCAGATCCCATCCGCTGAGATCGTGGTACTCGGCGATTTTAACGCCCACCACGCCGAATGGCTCGGTTCTAGCAAGACCGATCATGTTGGGAGATCTGTTCACGACTTCGCCCTGGCATATGGTTTGACACAACTGGTTACTACGCCCACGCGAATCCCAGATGTGGAGAACCATGAACCTTCACTGTTGGACCTTCTGCTGACTTCTCATTCGGACGGCTACCAAGTATCCGTTGACGCCTCACTCGGCTCTTCGGATCACTGCCTTATCCGGAGTACGGTGCCACTCACGTGCCCGCCGCGACCGCGAGTCGCCTGTCACCGTCGTGTGTGGCATTACAAGTCAGCAGATTGGGATGGGATGCGGTCTTTCTTTGCGTCCTACCCTTGGGGGCAGGTTTTCTTCACGCCGGATGATCCCAACTTCGCTGCCGATTCTCTCGCTGATGTGGTGCTGCAGGGTATGGAGCTTTTTATCCTATCCTCAGTGGTCCCCATTGGCGGCAAATCCCAGCCTTGGTTTGGTCGGTCCTGCAAAAAGGCTTCTCGCCGAAAGCAGGAATGTTACCACGCCTGGGCAAATGCGGCGAAGGTACGGGATGAAAAGACCAGCGTATTAAAAAAGGAGTTTAACTTTGCCTCCAGGTCCTTCAAAAGAGACATTGCCAGGGCAAAGTCAGCGCACATAGGCAGAATTGGCGAGAGACTAGAGCGTCTTCCTTCGGGAACTCGTGCGTTCTGGTCTCTGGCCAAAGCTGTCCAGGGGAATTTCTGCACGCCATCATTTCCACCACTGCACATGGGAAATGATTCATTGGCCCACGACGCAAAGGAGAAAGCCGATCTTCTAGGCAAACTCTTTGCGTCCAACTCAACGTTGGAGACGGGGGAAACGAGCCGCCGACCATACCGCGGTGCACGAGCTGTATGCCGGATATCCGGTTCCACCAACGCTCAGTGCATAAAGCACTTTTTTCCCTCGACATTCATAAGTCGAGTGGGCCCGACGGAATCCCTCCTATCGTGTTGAAGGTGTGTGCTCCAGAGTTGGCTCCAGTTTTAACGCGCCTTTTTCGGCTCTCATACTCCACTGGCGTAGTCCCGAAGTCATGGAAGACAGCTTTGGTGCACCCGATCCCTAAAAAAGGTGACCGCTCGAATCCGTCCAACTACCGGCCGATAGCCATAACCTCCTTATTCTCAAAGATAATGGAGTCCATTATCAACAGCCAACTCCTTCGGTACCTAGAGGACCGCCAACTGCTTAGTGACCGACAGTACGGTTTCCGTAAGGGCCGGTCCGCTGGTGATCTTCTTGTCTACCTGACACATCGTTGGGCACAGGCGATCGAGACTAAGGGGGAAGCTTTGGCCCTTAGTTTGGACATAGCGAAGGCCTTCGATCGGGTCTGGCACAAAGCACTTCTTGCGAAGCTTCCTTCTTATGGGCTTCCCGAGGAATTATGCAAATGGGTCAATTGTTTTCTTGCAGACAGGAGCATAAAGGTCGTAGTCGACGGTTCATGCTCAGATTCTATGTCTGTGAATGCTGGTGTCCCTCAAGGCTGTGTGCTTTCGCCTACGCTGTTCCTTCTGCATATCAATGATATGCTGCAAATCAGCAGCACTCATTGTTATGCGGATGACAGCACAGGTGATGCCTTCTATACCGGCCGTGCCAAAATTTCTCGGGAAAACGTCATCGAGAGCCGAAACAAACTTGTGTCGGAAATTGAGGCCTCTTTAAAGAAAGTCTCAGAATGGGGTCGACTTAATTTGGTCCAATAACCCCACTAAGACACAAAATTGCGCGTTCACAGCCAAGAAAATGCCATTTGTCGTATCACCTCGTTTTGAGGACACTCCCCTAAATGCCTCAGCTAGTATCGGAATTCTTGGTGTCGACATATCGAGTGAAGTCCAGTTCCGTGTCCATCTAGAGGGTAAGGCTAAATTTGCCTCGAAGAAGCTTGGTGTGCTCAATAGATCGAGACGGTATTTCACTGCGGCGCATCGCCTGCAACTTTATAAGGCGCAGGTTCGGCCTCATATGGAATACTGTTCTCATCTCTGGGCAGGGGCACCCCAGTACCAGCTTCTCCCTCTGGACCGCATTCAACGAAGGGCAACTTGAATCGTCGACTGCCAGGATATTTCAGATCGGCTTGACTCCCTGGCGCTGCGTAGAGATGTAGCCTCGCTCTGCATTCTCTATCGCATGTACAATGGGGAGTGCTCCGAGGAATTGTTCGGATTGATCCCTGCCGCCTCTTTCCGCCATCGTTCTACGCGACAACATATTCATCCCCATCACATAGATGGTTGGCAGTCCACAACTGTGCGTTTCACTAGAAACTTTCTGCCTCGCACAACCAAACTGTGGAATGAATTGTCACCTGCGGTATTTCCGAACCGATACGACATTCAAACCTTCAAGAAAAGAGCGTACTCCCAAATCAAAGGCCGGCAACGCACTTGTGACTCCTCTGGTGTTGCGGGTGTCTATGGGCGGCGGTAATCGCTTACCATCAGGTGATCCGTCTGCTCGTTTGCCACCTCTGCCATAAAAAAAAAAATAAAAAAAAAAAACATACATTATTTGCCTTGGTACAGGTATGAACAAAAATCTTCTTGCTGTCTCCAAAAATTGGATCTGTTACGATTGAAGTCGGTTGTTTTTAACGTATTCACCGTTATTATACCTAACTGTACCAAATCGCAAATGTATGTAGGTTTTAAATTTGAGATCCTGACTAAATAAGAAGCTATAGAGTTGTGGATTGTTTTGTATCGGAAGGTACTATTTAGGCAAAGTTTTTTGACATTAGTTTGATCTCGAAATTCGCTGTAGTTTTGCTGGAACCATGATAAGGCTGCTAAAAGAACGCGTTCATTTAGCAGGCTCACCAACCTACCGTTATATCTTAGATCTTACTGAACCATTACTTCTGAAACTTGGCATGTAGGAGGCACTTTTTCAGCACTAATTTTTGACATATCACACATAATAATTGGTGCAGTAGTTCCTTGGTTCCAGAGATGAGGCTGCTAGCGGAACGTTCCTCTAACAGCCTCAGTGAAAAACTCGTTTTTCTCTAAAATTACGACAGCACTATTTATTTATTTATTTATTGGAATGATCAGAATATTAAAATTTCATCATGAGAATTCTAACTGAACACTCACTGTGGTTGGGTATAAAAAAATCGTTTTTTTCCGCGCCATTAGATATCAGCCCGCCATATGATATGCGGGCTCCGCGGTAGTGTACGACCTTAAAGTTGGTGCGTTATATTTTTTTTGTGCGATTTCAACGCGGGCGAAGCCACGTGCCTAAAACACATGAAAAATATATAAAAAAAAGGTTTCCATCAATGAGACTTTTTATTATATCGTACAATTTAAGAGCCTATTGTATGAACAAAGGGCTAAAGAAAATGCCAGCAAGGAGGTTTTAACTCAACTACTTTGGTTTAGTTTTTTAACTTTTTGGTTATATTCTCGATTTTGAATATTTTAGATAGGAAAGAATTTGTTTCAATAATGGCAAAGACTATTTTAATGTGAGTTTCAAGAAGTATTTAATTTGTTTACATATCCGAGCCTATAGATGGCAGCCCGCAAGACTCCACCACACTCTGCGCTAATGCACGAACGTGTACTTTGTGTTTTATCTTTTTATGAAATCGTATAAAAAAGGTTCACCGCGAGCTGAATGCAGCTCGCGCACCGAGCGCCCACTAGTTTACAATCAGCAGATTTGACTAAAGTCATAAACACATGTAAAATTCATTTATATTCAGATTATTAGAAACACAGATAGCAACTAACTTGATAAATTCAGATCTTGACAAAAAAACATTGGCTGAAAACAATTCTTTAGTTTTAAATCCATCCAAGTCACAATTTATAGTTATGGGCACAAAAAAGCAGGCACAGACAATCATAAAAAAATTCTTCTTCTTCTTCTTCAGACCCTTAAGTCCATAGAAAAAACACGTTACATAATATGGTTAGTAAACACTCACAAGACTTAAAATCTAATTGTTAGTACAGAAGTTTAAAAATAAATAAAAATAAAATAAAGTAAGAGTAAGAGCCGCTGGCTGGAGACCCACTCATCCCGAGTATAACACAACGGATGAGTGCATCTCCAACCACCGACGCACAATACCGCCATCCAGCCTGGCTTCCAGCACTTTCAGGATGCCGTTGGATAAAGCAAAACCCCCTTACAGAAATTAATAACATTAGGAACCTTGGGCTGATAGTAGATAGCAAAATAAGATTTGTGAATCATGTCCAACAGAAAGCAAGAACAGCATTTTACAGATTAAAAGTTGTATACGAAATAATAAAACACTAACAGATGCACTAGTGTTGTCATTTTTAGGGTTTCGTACCACTAAAGGAAAAAAGGAACCCTTATAGGATCACTTCGTTGTCCGTACGTTTGTCTGTCTGTCAAGACCCTTTTTCCCAGAAACGCGTAAACGTATCAAGTTGAAATTTATATCAAATACTCAAACCTGCAATTCCTTGAAGCTGTGAAAAAATCAATCTTCTATGCCAACGCAATCAAGAGATACGGCCGGTTATGCCGCATATTTGGACACTCGCATGGGAATCAAAACCTATAGGGTACTTCCCATATACCTAGAATCATGAAATTTGGCAACAAGCAATGCTTATAGCACAGGTAAAGGTCATAGCCAAAATAAGAACTGGAAGCACATACACTGGGGTGGTATCGATGTATCTTGAAGGTGACAAACCTATAGAGTCAGACATAGAAAACCTAAAAAGGGAATATTGTCTGAAGAAATTAAAATTCTGGGCCTGACGATAGACCGAAAGCTGACTTTTAATAGTCACGTTGTTAACGTGTATCGAAAGGCCCTAAATTTGTACAAACAGCTGGCAAAAATAGCCAAAATCAACTGGGGACTGAATCCGGAGATAGTCAGGACAATATACGTGGCAGTGATTGAACCTACAATCATGTACGCAGCGAGTGCACGGGCACCAGCCAGAAACTCGGGACAAGGAGGCAACTCGACGTCGTTCAACGAGGGTTTGCACAAAAAATAAGTAAAGCGGCGCTGAGTTCAGAAACAGGACAGTATCTCTGAACTCAGCGCTGCTGTTATCAGGGTTGCTTCCTCTGGATCTTAGGATACAAGAAGCAGCCCTCTTATATGAATATAAGAAGGGCAAGCCCAATGAAATGGTGTTGGACCGAGAAATAGAGAAAAGAGTGGCCCACACTGAAATGCCCCAACCAGCAGAGCACAGAAAAATTGAATTCGACTGTATAGAGAATGCAGATGAATTGGCAGAAAAGGGTAACCAAGAAATTATGATATTCACAGACGGCAGTAAGATCCAAGGAAAAGTTGGAGCAGCGTTGTCAGTTTGGAGAAATGGTGCCGAAAAGAAACATCGGAAGCTTTTGTTGGAACCGGCGTGCACAGTATATCAGGCTGAACTCCTGGCCCTGTGTGAGGCCACTCAACAAATCATTGGAGGCACTGCTTCTTCCTGCGGCATATTTAGCGACTCAAGATCAGCTCTAGAGTCAATCGTGAACCAAACCGCCAACCACCCCATCAGAGTCAAAATAAGAAAAAACCTGACAACTATACAAAACCAAAATAAAGAGTTGAAGCTATTTTGGATAGAAGCGGAGGCCCAACCCCCTTCCCCCCCCCCCATGAAAGCACAGTTCCCAAATACGCTACCCCAGGAGGGTACCAGCTGCGCGAGCGCTGGAGAATCCCTCTCTGGACGTCCAGGCTCAGTACACAACGTGCTTGAGCCTGGACGTCCAGGCAGCCCCTCGTCGTACTCTGGGGGGGGGGGGGCAAAACCGCGCTTTCAACTGCACGAGGCAAGGGCAAACATACCATGGCACCCCCTGCCACGCTGGCTGTGGACTTCTGCAACATCAGGAGCTTACATTCAAATCTAAATGCTGTACACCACCACCTTGAAACAGCAAAGCCGGCCTTGCTCTTTTTGACCGAGACACAGATATCGTCTCCAGCGGACTCGTCGTACCTCTCCTACCCTGGGTACGGTCTGGAACACTCCTTTGTGCCTAGGGCTGGAGTGTGGTGTACGTCAGAGACGATATCAGTTCTCGTCGCCTCCGCAACCTTGAAGGTAGGGACCTCTCCACCATATGGCTACGTGTAGACGGCGATGACCATCCCCGCGTCTATTCGTGCCTATATAGGTCCCATACCGGCGATGGCGAAACTGACCGACTCATTGAGCACGTCCAAATGGCTGCAGATACTGTGCAGCAGCAGATCCCATCCGCTGAGATCGTGGTACTCGGCGATTTTAACGCCCACCACGCCGAATGGCTCGGTTCTAGCAAGACCGATCATGCGGGGAGATCTGTTCACGACTTCGCCCTGGCATATGGTTTGACACAACTGGTTACTACGCCCACGCGAATCCCAGATGTGGAGAACCATGAACCTTCACTGTTGGACCTTCTGCTGACTTCTCATCCGGACGGCTACCAAGTATCCGTTGACGCCTCACTCGGCTCTTCGGATCACTGCCTTATCCGGAGTACGGTGCCACTCACGTGCCTGCCGCGACCGCGAGTCACCTGTCGCCGTCGTGTGTGGCATTACAAGTCAGCAGATTGGGATGGGATGCGGTCTTTCTTTGCGTACTACCCTTGGGGGCAGGTTTGCTTCACGCCGGAGATCCCAACTTCGCTGCCGATTCTGTCGCTGATGTGGTGCTGCAGGGTATGGAGCTTTTTATCCCATCCTCGGTGGTCCCCATTGGCAGCAAATCCCAGCCTTGGTTTGGTCGGTCCTGCAAAAAGGCTTCTCACCGAAAGCAGGAATGTTACCAAGCCTGGGCAAATGCGGCGAAGGTACGGGATGAAAAGACCAGCGAATTAAAAAGGGAGTTTAACTTTGCCTCCAGGTCCTTCAAAAGAGACATTGCCAGGGCAAAGTCAGCGCACATAGGCAGAATTGACGAGAGACTAGAGCGTCTTCCTTCGGAAACTCGTGCGTTCTGGTTTCTGGCCAAAGCTGTCCAGGGGAATTTCTGCACGCCATCATTTCCACCACTGCACTTAGGAAATGATTCATTGGCCCACGACGCAAAGGAGAAAGCCGATCTTCTAGGCAAACTCTTTGCGTCCAACTCAACGTTGGATGACGGGGGAAACGAGCCACCGACCATACCGCGGTGTACGAGCTTTATGCCGGATATCCGGTTCCACCAACGCTCAGTGCGTAAAGCACTTTTTTCCCTCGACATTCATAAGTCGAGTGGGCCCGACGGAATCCCACCTATCGTGTTGAAGGTATGTGCTCCAGAGTTGGCTCCAGTTTTAACGCGCCTTTTTCGGCTCTCATACTCCACTGGCGTAGTCCCGAAGTCATGGAAGACAGCTTTGGTGCACCCGATCCCTAAAAAAGGTGACCGCTCGAATCCGTCCAACTACCGGCCGATAGCCATAACCTCCTTATTCTCAAAGATAATGGAGTCCATTATCAACAGCCAGCTCCTTCGGTATCTAAAGGACCGCCAGCTGCTTAGTGACCGACAGTACGGTTTCCGTAAGGGCCGGTCCGCTGGTGATCTTCTTGTCTACCTGACTCATCGTTGGGCACAGGCGATCAAGACTAAGGGGGAAGCTTTGGCCGTTAGTTTGGACATAGCGAAGGCCTTCGATCGGGTCTGGCACAAAGCACTTCTTGCGAAGCTTCCTTCTTATAGGCTTCCCGAGGAATTACGCAATTGGGTCACTAGTTTTCTTGCAGACAGAAGCATAAAGGTCGTAGTCGACGGTGCATGCTCAGATTCTATGTCTGTGAATGCTGGTGTCCCTCAAGGCTGTGTGCTTTCGCCTACACTGTTTCTTCTGCATATCAATGATATGCTGCAAATCAGCAGCACTCATTGTTATGCGGATGACAGCACAGGTGATGCCTTCTATACCGGCCGTGCCAACGTTTCTCGGGAAAACGTCATCGAGAGCCGAAACAAACTTGTGTCGGAAATTGAGGCCTCTTTAAAGAAAGTCTCAGAATGGGGTCGACTTAATTTGGTCCAATTTAACCCCACTAAGACACAAAATTGCGCGTTCACAGCCAAGAAAATGCCATTTGTCCTATCACCTCGTTTTGAGGACACTCCCCTAAATGCCTCAGCTAGTATCGGAATTCTTGGTGTCGACATATCGAGTGAAGTCCAGTTCCGTGGTCATCTAGAGGGTAAAGCTAAATTAGCCTCGAAGAAGCTTGGTGTGCTCAATAGATCGAGACGGTATTTCACTGCGGCCCATCGCCTACAACTTAATAAGGCGCAGGTTCGGCCTCATATGGAATGCTGTTCTCATCTCTGGGCAGGGGCACCCCAGTACCAGCTTCTCCCTCTGGACCGCATTCAACGGAGAGCAACTCGAATCGTCGACTGCCAGGATATTTCAGATCGGCTTGACTCCCTGGCGCTGCGTAGAGATGTAGCCTCGCTCTGCATTCTCTATCGCATGTACAATGGGGAGTGCTCCGAGGAATTGTTCGGATTGATCCCTGCCGCCTCTTTCCGCCATCGTTCTACGCGACAACATATTCATCCCCATCACATAGATGGTTGGCAATCCACAACTGTGCGTTTCACTAGAAACTTTCTGCCTCGCACAACCAAACTGTGGAATGAATTGTTGCCTGCGGTATTTCCGGACCGATACGACATTCAAACCTACAAAAAAAGAGCGTACTCCCAAATCAAAGGCCGGCAACGCACTTGTGATTCCTCTGGTGTTGCGGTTGTCTATGGGTGGCGGTAATCGCTTACCATCAGGCGATCCGACTGCTCGTTTGCCACCTCTGCCATAAAAAAAAAAAGAGCACATGCGGGGATGGTTGGCAATGAACGAGCCGACGAACTGGCTAAAAGTGCTGCCTTAAACAAAAAGATAAAAGCTGATTACGATAGGATACCCATTGCGTACGCGAAAAGACAGATACGTTTGGAAACTCTTCGCGAATGGAATCTGAGATATGGATCTGGTAAAACGGTAGCAATCACAAAAATCTTATTTCCTGATGCAACACTAGCATACCGACACATCAAAGACATTGAGATCAACCCGGTGATGACGCAAATAATGACAGGACATGGCGGGTTCTCGGAGTACTTGAATAGATTCAAGTGCAAAGAGAACCCAATGTGTATTTGCGATACTGACAAAGTAGAGTCGGTGATGCATATTTTGGTAGAATGCCCGCAACACAATGTTCAGCGTTTTAACCTGGAAAATGAGATAGATGTAGAAGTAACCATAGATAACATTAAATATATAATAGCTAACAAGGAAACTAGAGATCAATTCATGCAATTCTGTATTAAAGTAGCAAAAAAAGTTATATTAAGAAATAAATAGAGATTAAGATTGAATATATATTTGAGAATATACAACTTAAGTAAATAAATAATAATGTAAAAATATATGGATAGTAAGGTACAGAAATAGTAATATATAAGAAATAAATAAATGAAAAAGAAAAGAACAAAAAAGAAAGAAAAGAAAGCAAACAAAGTCCCTGACCACAATACTAGGGGAAAAGGAAAGAACATAAAAAAAAAGCAAACCTAACCTAACCCAAACCTTTTTTTTTTGCGTGGAGGAAACTCATTTACGAGTTCAACCAGCCGCTCCGGGGAGACCGACCGGGATATGTGGGACTCACCCACCTGAAATGATCAGGCAGGAATACCCACTAAAACCTCCACGGTGTACCTTCAACCGCCTTCAGCGGGGTGCCATGGGAAATCCACAACACCCCGGCGGCCGGCTCAGCATCTGCTGTGCCTCGTCACGTTGTAGGGGCAACCAGGAACACTTGGTTGCCCCCGTGTGTGCACCGTGCAATGCGTTGCGGGTCCCCCGACCCACACCGCTGGTGGCACTTAAGTTGGAGGCAGGAGGTGAACAAACCTCCTCCTTCTGCCTCCCGGCCGTCGCCGTCGAAGTGGGTCCGCAGAAGCTGCGTTTTCGCGTACCCGCTCCCCGGTCTCCTTCTGTGTAATAACGTCCTCACAGAAGGAGACCATAGCCCCCCAGGCCTTCTCACTGCCGAGCATAGCTTGAACTACACTCGGCAGGGACAAGTCGCCTCCCACAATAGACACAAGTGTCCGACGTTGCTGATCCCACGCCGAGCACACCTCAAGGGTATGCTGCGCCGTGTCCTCAGCTGCACCGCACTCATGACATTGGGGAGTTTGCTCCCTTCGCGCCACTCGGTGCAGGTACCCACCGAAGCATCCGTGCTCGGTAAGCACCTGCACCAAACGAAACGTCAGACCGCCGCGTCTTTTCGCGGTCCACTCCGGAAGAACCGGTCTGAGTGCCTCTATGGTCCGGACTCCATAATCTGGAGACGCAAGGCTGTCAGACCACTCTCGGAGCAAGGCGGTCCTCCCTGCGAACCTGACTTGGGCGACCACTTCCGGGGCGGTAGGATCACCCCTAGCTTTCCTCGCTGCTACGAACTGGTACACGGCTGCGAGGATCCTCGCTTCTAACTCCCAAGGGGGAGTACCGGCCAAGAGGCAAGCTGCTGCCCAGGACACCGTCCGGTATCCGCGGATCGCTCTGATTGCCATAACCCGCTGCGGTCTACGCAGCTGGGCTTTATTTTCTGACGTCAGAGCGTCCACCCAGATCGGAGCCCCGTACAGCGCCATGCTCCGCACTACGCCAGCGAAGAGCCGGCGACAACCGAATTCCGGCCCACCCACATTAGGCAACAGCCGGCTCAAGGCCCCTGCCGTACCGATTAGTTTAGGAGCTAGCTGGCGAAAGTGCGCAACAAAGCTCCAGCGCCCATCGAGATGTAGCCTTAGATACTTCATCTGGAGCTTTAGTGCAATTCGCGCCCCCTCCACTACAATGCTGGCTCCCGGAGGAGGCCCCCTCCGAGGCCCATGGAACAAGAGTGCCTCCGTCTTGTGGAGGCCCACTTTAAGCCCAAGAGCCCGAATACGGCTAATCAATAACAAAGAGACATTGCCAGGGCAAAGTCAGCGCACATAGGCAGAATTGGCGAGAGACTAGAGCGTCTTCCTTCGGGAACTCGTGCGATCTGGTCTCTGGCCAAAGCTGTCCAGGGGAATTTCTGCACGCTATCATTTCCACCACTGCACATGGGAAATGATTCATTGGCCCACGACGCAAAGGAGAAAGCCGATCTTCTAGGCAAACTCTTTGCGTCCAACTCAACGTTGGATGACGGGGGAAACGAGCCGCCGACCATACCGCGGTGCACGAGCTGTATGCCGGATATCCGGTTCCACCAACGCTCAGTGCGTAAATCACTTTTTTCCCTCGACATTCATAAGTCGAGTGGGCCCGACGGAATCCCTCCTATCGTGTTGAAGGTGTGTGCTCCAGAGTTGGCTCCATTTTTAACGCGCCTTTTTCGGCTCTCATACTCCACTGGCCCGAAGTCATGGAAGACAGCTTTGGTGCACCCGATCCCTAAAAAAGGTGACCGCTCGAATCCGTCCAACTACCGGCCGATAGCCATAACCTCCTTATTCTCAAAGATAATGGAGTCCATTTTCAACAGCCAGCTCCTTAAGTACCTAGAGGACCGCCAGCTGCTTAGTGACCGACAGTACGGTTTCCGTAAGGGCCGGTCCGCTGGTGATCTTCTTGTCTACCTGACACATCGTTGGGCACAGGCGATCGAGACTAAGGGGGAAGCTTTGGCCGTTAGTTTGGATATAGCGAAGGCCTTCGATCGGGTCTGGCACAAAGCACTTCTTGCGAAGCTTCCTTCTTATGGGCTTCCCGAGGAATTATGCAAATGGGTCACTAGTTTTCTTGCAGACAGAAGCATAAAGGTCGTAGTCGACGGTGCATGCTCATATTCCATGTCTTCGAATGCTGGTGTCCCTCAAGGCTGTGTGCTTTCGCCTACACTGTTCCTTCTGCATATCAATGATATGCTGCAAATCAGCAGCACTCATTGTTATGCGGATGACAGCACAGGTGATGCCTTCTATACCGGCCGTGCCAACATTTCTCGGGAAAACGTCATCGAGAGCCCAAACAAACTTGTGTCTGAAATTGAGGCCTCTTTAAAGAAAGTCTCAGAATGAGGTCGACTTAATTTGGTCCAATTTAACCCCACTAAGACACAAGTTTGCGCGTTCACTGCCAAGAAAATGCCATTTGTCGTATCACCTCGTTTTGAGGACACTCCCCTAAATGCCTCAGCTAGTATCGGAATTCTTGGTGTCGAAATATCGAGTGAAGTCCAGTTCCGTGGCCATCTAGAGGGTAAGGCTAAATTAGCCTCGAAGAAGCTTGGTGTGCTCAATAGATCGAGACGGTATTTCACTGCGGCGCATCGCCTGCAACTTTATAAGGCGCAGGTTCGGCCTCATATGGAATACTGTTCTCATCTCTGGGCAGGGGCACCCCAGTACCAGCTTCTCCCTCTGGACCGCATTCAACGAAGGGCAACTTGAATCGTCGACTGCCAGGATATTTCAGATCGGCTTGACTCCCTGGCGCTGCGTAGAGATGTAGCCTCGCTCTGCATTCTCTATCGCATGTACAATAGGGAGTGCTCCGAGGAATTGTTCGGATTGATCCCTGCCGCCTCTTTCCGCCATCGTTCTACGCGACAACATATTCATCCCCATCACATAGATGGTTGGCAGTCCACAACTGTGCGTTTCACTAGAAACTTTCTGCCTCGCACAACCAAACTGTGGAATGAATTGTCGCCTGCGGTATTTCCGGACCGATACGACATTCAAACCTTCAAGAAAAGAGCGAACTCCCAAATCAAAGTCCGGCAACGGCCTTGTGACTCCTCTGGTGTTGCGGGTGTCTATGGGCGGCGGTAATCGCTTACCATCAGGTGATCCGTCTGCTCGTTTGCCACCTCTGCCATAAAAAAAAAAAAAAAAAAAAACCACCACCGTGGTGCTCTCCTCGGCTATTGCGGCCGCCTCCCGGAAGGAGTCCCCGCGGGACACGATAAGGGTGTCATCTGCATAGCAGATGAGGCGCGTTCCCTGTGGGAGTGCGCTACGAAGCACCCAATCGTACTCCACGTTCCATAGCAAGTGACCGAGAACGGACCCCTGGGGTACTCCACATCTCACAGGATGACAGAGAATCTCTCCGTCCCTACCCGTGAACATAACCTCACGATTAGTGAGGTAGTCACCCAACAATCGTCGCAAATAGAGGGGCACTCCAAAGAACCGGAGCGCTTCCCAGATAACTGCGAAAGGTAGGCTGTTGAAAGCGTTCGCGATGTCCAGGGAGACGGCCATCGCCACCTGGCCTTCGTCAACCGCTGCCTTAGTCCAGGTTTTCAACGTGGAGATGGCATCAATTGTGAAGCAACGGGCCTGGAAACCGAACTGGGCATCCGAGAGATTTGGCCCCGTTTCCACCATGTGCCGGACGATCCGATCGGAAATTATTCGTTCGAACAACTTCCCAGTCTCGTCCAGCAACACAATTGGCCTGTAGGCGAAGGGGGAGTCAGGAGGCCGCCCATCCTTCCTTAGTAGGACCAATCTCCCATCTTTCCAGATCTACGGGAACTGGCCAGCCACAAAACATCGGCTGAAAATTTTTCGAAGATCCTCGCCCATATTCTTCAGGGCAACCGCCAGTAGCTTGCCCGGGACCCCGTCAGGGCCAGGTGCAGTCCTCTTTGCTCTGAGGCGCAACGTTACCGCACCCATCTCTTCATCGCTGACGGGAGGGACTACAACGGATTCCTCTTCGTCAGTACTCGTTGGAGGAGGCATGGGGGGAGGGATGCACTCCGGACTATCGGAAAAGAGTCCTCCCATAATATGATCCAGGAGCTGGGGCTCGAGGGTCTCCGTTAGAGGAGCCGACTGGGCCCGGAGTTTCTTCCTGGCCGTTTTGTAGGGCCGGCCCCAGGGGTCCCTGTTGAGTCCCTCAAGAAGCTCAGCCCTGGCAGCAGCCTTGGCCTTACAGTGACTTCTTGGCTTCGCAATAGGTCGCATACAGCTGTTCCTCTGTGGGCAAATCCCGCAATCTGCGACGGCGACTACGGGTGTACGCCCGATGCGTCGCAACGCAGTCTATTCGGAGGTCAGTAATTTCTGCCGACCACCAGTACACAGCCCTGCGGGGCTGAAACCTTCGCGCGCGGGGCATAGACGCATCGCAGACAGCAGTGAGCGAGTCCCGGAAATGGCCCGCAGATTCATTGACCCCATCATGAGCAGAGGCGGGGGAAATCCAGCTCTGGACTATAGCTGCCTCCTCCGCCAGCTCAGGGTCAAGGCGTCCGACAGCCCACCGCGGGAAGGGGTCCTGACGGGGGCCCGCTTGATTCTGAAGACAGGAGATCCCAAATCGAATATACAGGTGATCCGATAGGGTCTCAGTCTCTTCCAGTACCCTCCAGTCCCGGACACGGTGTACAACGGAGGGAGACGTAAACGTTATGTCCACCACCGAACCCCCATTTCGTCGCACACACGTGTTTGCGGCTCCCCTATTGAGAAGGGCCAGCCCTGTGTCGATGGCCCACTCCTCCACTGCCCGCCCCCGGGCGTCAGTTGCGGGATTGCCCCAAAACCGCGATTTGGCGTTTAGATCGCCCATCAGCACCACTTTTTGTGGCGCTGCCCTCCTGATTATCGGACTCAAGGTGTCAAGAAACACCTCGAAATCCGATAACGGTTTGTTTGGGGAGAAGTACACACCGACAATAATGTACTCTCCCCACGATACGGAGATGTATCCGGAGCCTCTTTCTTTTGTGACGAGAGAGGGATGAGCACCCGGCCTCGTCACAATGGCAACCGAGCCATCAAGGTCCCCGGCCCAATGGGGCAGATCGGCAACGAAATATGGCTCAGCTGCTACCGCCAAATCAATCAACCACTCTGCCATTGAGTGCACAAGAAGGTCTTGTGCACCGGCACAGTGGTTGATGTTACTCTGAAGGAAGTTACATTGGTGGTGTACACTCATTGTGTTTCCATTGTAACTTCCTCCTGAGCCGGCTGGCTTCCCTCATCGGGAGTGGCGGTCCGGGTCCAGGGGACAGCCTTGCCCTTCACTGGGGGTGGGTTACACTTCCGACCCCCCATAACATGGCCGTGTGGCCTTCCCGCATCTTGACAGATTGCACATCGTGGCTGCGCCGTGCAATCAGCTGTTTTGTGACCCGTTCGACCACATCGGAAACACAGGTTGCCCCTGTCGCAAGCAGAGGGGCATGTTGGGCATGTTGTAGGATAACAGCAAACAATCCATCTGGACAGATGCGTATATCTCCCACATTGACCGACTCCGCAGAGCAGTCGCCTTTGGTTGCCACTGCGGCCTGGACCTCCTCTTTGAGGATGGAGTCATCGAGTTCCGAAATACGTACGTTGACGCATTTGATGGGTCTCGAGACTTTGGCCACCTCAGAGAGCACCTCACGGAGCTTTCCCGCGAGCTGGTCCGCCTTCGCACCACTCTGGGTGCCAGGGAGCTCGAGAACTCTTGCTCCTGTCGCGGCTGTCCGCATTTTCATGGTGCCAATGCCAAGCTCCGAGAGGGCATCCGACCCGATGCGGTTCCTCGCTTGAGTGAGGACGTCCTTATATGTCACCCCTCTCTCTACTGCTTCCGGCTGCAGGGTAATTACTACAGCTGAAGAGCGAGGTGGGGTGAGTTTGGCCTTCTTTGTGGCCTTGGTTACCTTCGGTGCCGTTTGCTTTGGCGCATTCGCCCTAGCAGCAGGTTTAGGTGCGCTGGTCCTAACAGTCGGCTTCGGGGCACTTCCCTGGGCATTAGGGGACGTCTGGGAGGGCTTGTTGGTCGAGGGCGAGGACTTCTTCCCCTTCCCCTTTCCCTTTCCCCTTACTTTCCCCTTACCATTTCGGGCCACCGTGGTCCATGCTTCGTCCGTCTCATTGGCATTGCTGGTGGATTGTGCAGGTTCCTGAGAGGAAGCCTGTGAACTCGCCAGTGGCCTAGCTACTTGGACTGCCAGAGGAGGATTCCCCTTCTCCTTTCGGACCACTGCGGCCCAATTTTGCGTCATGTCGGTGGCACTGGTTGATGGTACAGGCTCTTGAGAGGGAACCTGTGACCTCATCAGCGGCCTGGCCACTCGTGGTTCGGCAGGTTTAGACGCCTTCTTTCCGGCTACTTTGGCGTCGGCCGCGAGTGAGGGACGTGCACGATGTACGCGCTCTCCGTCGATCTTAGCGTCGATCATGGCTCCCACAGTGAGCATGATACGACGCTCCATCTCTTCAATTTGGGCTTTCCACTCCCCATTCGGAACGGAGCTATTTGACTCTTGCGCAGGAGGAGGGGTCTTCCTACCCCTCTCAGAGTAATCTCTGCGAAGCGCCTTTAGCTCCACTTCATTTAGTTCGAGGCGATGCCTCAGCTGCATGACCTCTCGCTGGTACCTGCTAGCCTCCTCACTCATCGTGCGACGCGTAAGGCTGTCCACGATATCCTGAAGATCGACTGTTGATCTATTAATGTCCCGTTGAAAGATACCCTTCAGGTTTCCAGACTTTTTAGCGATAAGTGCCACTCTAGCCAGTCTTTCGCCCGCCTTGGCCCGCAGTTCTTCAACACCTAAGGCCTCTATATTGCTCAGGTCACTAAAGTTGGCCTCCTCGGGGACGGCCGGCTCCTTGCGGAATTTTTGTTTCGCTAGCACTTGGCTAAATTCAGCCTCAACGGCAGTCTTTGGCTTGACTTGCCGCTTTTTGGTGGTTTTGGCTCGGTTGAGCACCACAACAGGGGTCTTGAAGCCATCGAGAGTGACGGTTGACCTCTTTGACCTCCTCACAGTTTGTTCAGTCTCTGTTTCTGAGCCCGAATCCATTTCGGAGAACGGTCTCTTATGAGATGTATCCGAAGCCGCGGAAAGCGAAATAACTGACTCAGTGTCAGACATCGCTGAAGACATAAAAATTAGCAGAACGCACACAAACACGAAGGACGCACGGACTCTGGGACCCGCTCAACCTGCAACTGGAGAAGCCCTCGACAGTCAGGGAGCTGAGAGAAACAGAAAATACGCACGATCACAAACAAGAATAGACTTTCAAAATCACCTTCTGGCACAGTGCACTTTAGCCGCCGGCCTGCCACTCCAGGCGCGACGTTTCCAGGGGATACGACGAGGACGTAAGCACTGTGGGGGGGTCCCCAACCTAACTCAAACCTAACCTAACTCAAACCTAACCTAACCCAAACCAAACCTAACCTAACCTAAACCTAACCCAAACCTAACCTAACGCGAAGCTATTGGCGGAGACTTTTTACCCTGATGATCTAGAAACATACGACAATGTCGGACATCAACGTATCAGGAAAAGGTTGACAAGATAAACAGATCGGATTAAGATGAGCAGCTTGATCCACCGTTTACATTAGTTGATTCAGAAGACACAGTGAAAAGTTACAATCCCAAGAAAGCACTAGGCGCCGATGGTGTTACAGTCAATATTTGTAGTCAGGTTATTTCAAGGGATCCAGAACTTTTACTATTAGTGGCCAACAAATCCCTACATTAACCATTGCTGTGGGCTGCACGTTGCACACAGTGGGAGTTTGAATATAAATGTAAATTGACAGATTTTTAATTTATTTACTTGATTGTTTTACTTAATAATTTTACTTCAATTCAATGATTTAATTAATGTGGTATGTAATGTGTTATAATTTATGATGTTATGTAATGTGACTACTTTGTAACTGTGTAATTGTATTGAATGTGATGAGTCTGCGTTACTTGATAAATAAATGATATATATATATATATATGTCTACACTTGGGACTGTTTCCCACCATCTGGAAATAGGCTACGGTAGTAGTCCTCAGGAAACCAGAAAAAGACGACTACACAAACCCCAAGTCGTATAGACCAAAAACGCTATAAGTCGACTTATAGCACTTTTTGTTTTTTTAGACATTTTAAACGAGTGTAAAATAATCTATATTTCTGTCCAATCCACGTAGCTCTAACTGCTTTAGATCCGAAGATCTTTTTCGTGCACAATAATACAAGTCGACTTGTATCATACAATAGTATTTAAAGCCTTGCGTATAATGATATAAATTGACAAACACAAATTCAATTTAACATAAGTTACTTAAATTATAAGTGTCAACTAATACAAATTTAGTTGTATCATCATACCCATAGATAGTATATTGATAAAAGATTGTGCGTGATGATACAACTACAAATGTATTATCGTTCACGACTCAATCTTCAAATAACTCTAATGTGAATAATGATACATTTCTATATAGTACTCTTGAAACTAGATAAACATTGTTAAAATTTTGTGTAATCTGATATATATCTAAATATATTATTTTTCACGAGAATACTTTTAAACTATTACGTTCATGTCTAGCAATACAACTCACTTATATCAAAAATGTTACCAGTTCCTGATAAGTAATACAAACAATATTTTGGTGTCAAGTGATACAAGTTGTTTTGGTACTATCTTTTTCTAATATATAAGATTCAGACAGACGCAAAGGAGACAATTATGGATAGTGCACTTTCGCGGTGTAAAGTGATGAGATTAGTGCTGCTTAAAACCTCATGTGGGGAGCACCTGTAACTTGTTTGGAAAAAATATCGCACTAGATACGTAACCTATATCATTTGACGCGAAACTTTTCCACAGTGGTTTGAGTTATTATTAATGTATCATGTAGGGCACAGCCGACTTGTATTATTATACACAAGTTTATTACGATTATCTTAGTTATATGAACGGATAACTAAAATAGCTTGATTATATCATAAAACATGTGAAAATATGGCTGTTTGCTGCTTGTTAATTTGTTAGCTTGTTGAAAAAAATTAATACGTCCTTTACATATTATATTATAATCGTCCAAATTCAAAACCTATCGAAAATACATTGCAATCGGTATATTAAAAATATGAATTTTATTTATTTGTTTCTTGGTCTTTTACTGAAATAAAGGGACGTAGATGGATAATTTAAGCAGCATGAATGTGAGTGGAGCACCGTTACTCGTGACTAAAAATTCGATTCTGGACCAACACATACGGCCACACATCTGACAAGTAAACTGAAGCTGCGGGTCTGACAAGACACGATTGAGCCTTGTCGGCAAGGTCCTAAAACCAGGCGTTTTTGAGTGCTTTTCAGACTTAAGATATAGTTCTTTCTTAGTTTTTTCTTCACTTATTGCGGTTGGCTGCAAGATTCTTGTATTTGTTGCCGTCGATCTTACACGCAATCATGTCCCATTTAGCACAGTATTTAAATCGTAGCAAAGGTCATCCTACCTTTCGTTTCGCGAATGCTACTTGGCTCAACAAAACCTGACTTGCCAATCAAGAAGAGTTCATTTGATGCACATAGCCTAGCCACCGCAGACATCGCTGTTTGAGTATAGCAGTGATGCTAGGCAACTGCGTGATCTCCAGCACCCCCTCGTTTGCTACCCTGTCCTTTCATATGATGCCTAGGTTGCTCCGAAGATATCGCAGATGGAAGGTATTCAGTCGCCGCTCCTGCCTGGCATACGTTGTCTACTTCTCAGCTCCGTACAAGAGTATACTCAAGAAGTCTGATTGAGAAACGATCATCTTGGTTTATACTGTAAGCTGTTTTTTAATCCATACTCTTGTATTAAGCTCACTGAACATTGTTTCCACCTCACTGAAGCGAGTGTCAATCTCTCCATCAATAGAGAGATTGCTCTATACAGATGACCCCAAGTAACAGAATTTATCTACTACTGTGCGAGAATTACGGTCTTCTTTGCAATAACTGACACGGAGAAGCGGGATCATGCATGAGTAAATAAGTGCAGGAGAACTTGGAGCTCTTAGATAGTTTCCGCCACGTAGACTACGTCGTCGGTTAACATGTAAGTCATCATGATTACAGCGAGACTTAAATGGGTGAGGTTGAATAATTTGCCATCTGCTCTCGTGTGTTAGTGAACTCCTTGCTGCGAAGCACCAAAAGCGGCTTTAAGAAGCAGGGAGAAAAATTTACTATAATAGTGTTGGAGCTAAAACGCTCTAACGCTGACGACCTCTGCGCATGTTAAAAGGATCAAAAGTTAAACCATTAAATATTATTATACCTTTCATATAATCATGACAGGATTGATCCATTTTCATTAACTTTTGGGGAAATCCCATTTTCTCGAGTGCGCAAAAGAGTATCCCTGCTAAACGTATCAAAAGCTATATACAAATCAACAAATGCGATTATGCGTTGCGTTTTACGTTTAGCTCACGATAGTTTTCCTTGGGTTGGCAGATCGTTAGTAGATCTTTGAGAACGGAAACTGTATTCGGCCTCAGGATACACACGCTCGACAAGACTTTGCAACTCTTAAAAAGAGTTTGTCGATGATGCTAAGAAGGGAAATATCGCTATAGTTGCAATCGCCGCAGTCACCCTTTCGTTTGTATAAGGTGACAATATTTACGAAATAAACCTTAGTGTTTAACTTGCCGTTTGAAATAACAGTTACAGTCGGTGATGATTCAGCCGTCAAGTTCTTTTAGAGAAACCGCCTTTTTCAGCACAGGGCCGAGAACCGTTTTGATCCCCGTAGAAACACCGCAAAAGTTACCGGCAGCTGCGCAGTCTTGAAAGCTTTTGCATAGGTTTGTCCAATAAGCATAAGAGAGTTGGCGGCAAGTTGCTGTAGAAATGACTGCAGTACAGAGCGTTGTGCATATAGCTTCACAAAGATCAATGCAGTTATTTAATGCAGCTTGGCGCTTCGAGTCACTAAAATGTTTTCGGAGCGCCAGTCCAGTGGTTTCACCCAGTGGTATCTGAAAATCTTAACAGCTGTTTTGGTGAACAAATCTTTTATGGTATCCCATTCCAATTCCGGTTCACCGGTGTCTCAGTTGGCTATTTTCTATCTCACAAAGGTACTAAAAGTATCCAAGACAGATAATAATATAGTAAAGATATTATACTATTTTACTGCCTTATCGATTTATAACATTTGACACGACTCAAAACTTTAAACTGTAACAAAATAAGTTGAAATATATTACTAAACACGAAACTTTATATGATATTTTTTGTGTTTTTTTAATTCATCACGGTTAATTATGTAATTTATTGTATTTAATCTACTAAGAAGTAAAGAAGCTACTTTTTTGTGTAAGTTTTGTTTTGGAACTTTTGTGATTTATTAGTAAAAATGTATTTAAATGCTATCGCAATACGTAGATATATCATTTTTCACCAATAACAATAAAATCAATAGTTGTAGTGTAAAATAATATAATTGTTCTTATATCACATTACACATGTACATTCTGATGTGGCGAATAATATAAGTCACTTATTTTCCTATTTGCTCCTAATGTATTAAATGTAATGCTACTCTTCATACATCATAGTAAAGACGCCTAAAATAAGTACATGGAACATTTTCTACATTATGAATCAGTGGCGTGCACAGAGTTTACACATAGGGTAGGCAGAAATAAAATTTTATATAAAAATGGAAAACTTACCATTAGTGTATCAGTTAACTTTAACTGGCCTTTTCAACTGGTCTCGTTACCTACGACTTTTTAAATATGTGAAACTTTAAACAAGACTCTAGGTGCTTTTCACAGAGATTGTGCTACCTATTTTAACGAGGCATTTAAAGCCAGTGTCATTCCAAACTGTTTTACTGTTAGACAATAAAATGCACGGAAAACAATACAGTATATCCGTTTACACAATTCGCGGAGCCAGTTATTAATTAATATTAATTTATTTGAAATAAACGAAACTCTAGCACACACCTTCCATTAGCTATTATTTGAGATTTCTAACTTCGAAAACACGCCGTCTTTTAGTTTAGCTCTAAACACACATTTCCAGTTCTCGTAGCTAAAGTTATCCATTATCCTGAATTACTCAAACATTTAGCAACAAGAAATAGCTATTTTCAATTATCAACAAATGCGCAATAAGCTAATTTATAATAATTTTCTTTCAAACTTTGTTACACTTGCAACCAGTAAACAAAGAATATGGCATTATTTTAAATAATTTCCAAGAATGGACTCACAAAAAACAAGAATAAAATGAAATGGTTCTGATTTGTAAACTCAAAGAGCATCATTGTCTTGCAACCATCTTGCAGCTATTAAAAAATACACGGCAAATTGTTAATACCAACTAAATTCTTGTTAGCACTACTTTCATATTAGACTTCTTAAAATGGCTGTGTAATCAAACAAGCAGTGCCTACAAATCACGCACACACGCGCAATTTCAGTACAAAATTATTCACATACATAAATAGCGGCTACACTGTAACCGTATAAAATACTGTACTTGTGTTAGTGAAAAAATGGCGAAAGACAGGCAGAATGTTGTCTGCTTATGACACCAGTCGGCAGCACTGTCACATAATGCGATGAGACGATTCTGTTAACCAACTTTAGTACTGCGTTTTTTCTCAAAATCGGTAGGTGGCGCTGTTTACGAGTTGAGTAGATATTTTTATAATTAAATGGAAACGGAGGGCGTAACGGTAAATGAAAGTTAAAGTATCGTGTAATATAATACGTAAGTTTTAATTTTTTTGTTTGTAAACTGGCAGATTTAACAGGGAAGGCAGTGCTTTTCTGCCCCTATGGACTGCACGCCACTGTTATGAATAAAAATAAAAACAAAAAAGTTATACGCAAGTAAAGGTGCAAAACTTTAAAGCCGTTTTTCTGAAAACTGTGATTTCGGACTTATAGCGTTTTTCACCGAGGGTACAGAATTGGATTGCTGCCAGTGATGGGGAAATTTTTGGAAAAAATTATAGTGGGAAGACTAAAGTGGCACTTACTTCCTAAAATCAGCATACGTCAATACGGCTTTATGCCTCAAAAAAGCACTGAGGGCTGCCTCTATGACCTGATGAGTTACGCAAAGGGCAAAATTTTAATCCAAAATGCTATCACTGGACATAGAGGGAGCCTTCGATAATGCATGGTGGTCGGCAATAAAACTGAGACTTGCTGAAGAAAAGTGCCCGCTTAACATAAGAAGACTTCTCGACAGCTATCTGGAGCAGCGAAGAGTTGGAGTAAGATACGGCGGTATGGAATACTTTAAGAGCACAAATAAAGGTTGCGTTCAAGGTTCCATTGGAGGGACCATCCTGTGGAACATCCTACTGGATCCGTTATTAAAAGAACTGGAGGCACGCGGTGACTAATGCCAGGCTTTCGCAGATAACGTAGTTTTGGTTTTCGATGGTGAAACTGCTCAGATAATACAAGAACAAGCTAACGCCGCTGTTGCCTATGTGCGTAACTGGGAGATCAATAATGAACTTAATTTTGGACCGCAAAAAACTAAAGCTATGACCAAGAAAATGAAATATGACACTCCAGTTCTACGCATGGGTAGGGTGGATATGAAGATGTCTGAAGAAATAAAACTCCTTGGATTTAAGATTGACAGTAAGCATACTTTTAACAGTCACTGCTTCTGTGTGCCTTAAAGTGTTAAACATCTATAAGCAACTGTCTAGAGCCGCCAAAGTTAGCTGCGAACTTCACCCGGAGTCATACGACTTATATACACGGCAACAGTAGAACCAGTAATAATGTATGCGGCTAGTGCTTGGGCTCCAGAAACTAAGAAATCGGGAATACAGAAGGTGTTAAACACGGTCCAAAGGGGCTTTGCTCAGAAATTGACAAGAGCTTATAGAACAGTCTCCTTAATTCGGCACTGGTCTTGACTGTAATATTTTATTATTATTTTATTTTATTTTATATTTATTCGGAAAACTTACAGCTAAATAACAATTATAAGTTAAATTAACAATATATCAGCCTATGCTATTGACAAGTTTCCACCAATATATAACAAATTAAGAGCTTGTACAATGTAGGTACAATGAAAGCAGATGTACATCCTTACGAAAAAAACCTGTTTTTTTTTATACAGCAATAAACACTAAAATATAAGTAAAAGAGAATATTTAACCGTGGGAGAGCCATGCTTCGGCACGTATGGGCCGGCTCGACCGGAGTGATACCACGGCCTCACAGGAAACCGGCGTGAAGCAACGCTTGCGTTGTGTTTCGCCGAGTTAGTGAGGATACCGGAGGCCCAACCCCTTCCCCCCCCCTCGATTCTATGTCTGTGAATGCTGGTGTCCCTCAAGGCTGTGTGCTTTCGCCTACACTGTTCCTTCTGCATATCAATGATATGCTGCAAATCAGCAGCACTCATTGTTATGCGGATGACAGCACAGGTGATGCCTTTTATACCGGCCGTGCTAACATTTCTCGGGAAAACGTCATCGAGAGCCGAAACAAACTTGTGTCAGAAATTGAGGACTCTTTAAAGAAAGTCTCAGAATGGGGTCGGATTAACTTGGTCCAATTTAACCCCACTAAGACACAGGTTTGCGCGTTCACTGCCAAGAAAATGCCATTTGTCGTATCACCTCGTTTTGAGGACACTCCCCTTAATGCCTCAGCTAGTATCGGAATCCTTGGTGTCGACATATCGAGTGAAGTCCAGTTCCGTGGTCATCTAGAGGGTAAGGCTAAATTAGCCTCGAAGAAGCTTGGTGTGCTCAATAGATCGAGATGGTATTTCACAGCGGCCCATCGCCTGCAACTTTATAAGGCGCAGGTTCGGCCTCACATGGAATACTGTTCTCATCTCTGGGCAGGGGCACCCCAGTACCAGCTTCTCCCTCTGGACCGTATTCAACGGAGAGCAACTCGAATCGTCGGCTGCCAGGATATCTCAGATCGGCTTGATTCCTTGGCGCTGCGTAGAGATGTAGCCTCGCTCTGCATTCTCTATCGCATGTACAATGGGGAGTGCTCCGAGGAATTGTTCGGATTGATCCCTGCCGCCTCTTTTCGCCATCGTTCTACGCGACAATATATTCATCCCCATCACATAGATGGTTGGCAGTCCACAACTGTGCGTTTCACTAGAAACTTTCTGCCTCGCACAACCAAACTATGGAATGAATTGTCGCCTGCGGTATTTCCGGACCGATACGACATTCAAACCTTCAAGAAAAGAGCGTACTCCCATATCAAAGGCCGGCAACGCACTTGTGACTCCTCTGGTGTTGCGGGTGTCTATGGGCGGCGGTAATCGCTTACCATCAGGTGATCCGTCTGCTCGTTTGCCACCTATGCCATAAAAAAAAAAAAAAAATAATAATAATAGAAATCAAAAGAAATCAGGCTGAAGGATCTCCAAAGAACTCTGCGGCAAGAACCCTTCGAACCGTGGTAGTGCTGGTACAAAAGAGGTAAAAATCACGTAAACTCGAGAGTTCATTATAAATATTTGAGATTTGATTTATGAAAGAATTTTGTCTGAAATTAGTTCTAGCATAAATTACGTACAAAGGAAATCGTTTGCGGAAATTTAATAAGTCAGTGCGTAAATTAATATTAGATAAAAGATCAGGCAGGACAGTCGATTTTACCATTCGCGATTTTCATTAAGAACGTTATGTCATTAATTTTGCGTCTTATCTCCAAAGGCAAGAAGTGATAGCGTTTGCATCTATGTTCGTAATCTACAGATCTTTGTCGTGCTTTGAAATCCAGATATTTTTATTTTTATTTTATTTATTTGGGAATTCAAACAACCATGTACAAAACTTATAACAAAAATCGTAACAATATAAAATGTGTATACATACATGCAGCGAAATCCACAAGTTGAAAACAAAAAGTGTAAGTATACAGAGACAAAGTGTGACTTATGACTAGTACACAAATACGTGAATCATATGATGAATTATGATGATGCTATGGCATATTTTATAAAGGATAAAAGTAGGTAAGTAATAACACTTGAAAACATTAAACTATGCTTGTGAGATGTTCTAAAACTAACCTTCTAAACCTAACTGGAGATAATTCAAATGGATCAATATGTGAAAAGTGATCATTGTACACACTGACAATACGCCTGAGCGGAGATCGAACGCCAGCATTAGTCCTACAGCGAGATGTGAAGAAAAGTTGGTCATGTTTGACGGCACGAGGCTTACCAGAAGGAACTACATAGGATATATATCCTATGTAGTTTATATCTTGTAAGCACTGGGCAATCAAGTTTATTGTTACAGATCTTATATAAAGTAACCAGGGTTCGTAAATATCCGATATTTATAATAAATATCAAAATATCAGATATTTTTGATATATATCCGATATTTTCGATACCTTTGATGTTTTTGATATTTATCAAAATTACATACTAATTTCAATTTCTTACTTTAATACATGATTTTCGAAATAGCTTAATTTAAAATGTAGGTATATGTTTGATAATTTGAAGATTTTTATTAAAATAACATTCAAATTTTATACTCTGATATGTTTTTTCGAAATAACTGAATCTACAATGTAAATTTTATTTTTGTAAATTTGAAGATAGTTAATTAAACTAAACTCATTTATTTATTATTGTGATAATCATATCTTTATTCTTTGCATTTGGCACATTCATTCGTAAGAAGCAGCTCTTAGAAGCTAGGAAAATATAAATATAAATATTGATATATATCAAGCATAAATATCAATTGATATATATCATGATATATATCCGATATATATCAATTGATATATATCATGCGAACCCTGAAAGTAACTGTATTGATCAATTTTCTTCTAGCGTCAAGTGATAATACCGAATAATGTTTGAGTAAATGAGAATAAGAAAGTTTTTTTCTGACACACTTATAATGCATTCTGCGAATAAATTTTCTTTGCGTCAAGTGATAATACCGAATAATGTTTGAGTAAATGAGAATAAGAAAGTTTTTTTCTGACACACTTATAATGCATTCTGCGAATAAATTTTCTTTGAACATTCTCAATACGATCAATATATTTATCATAAAATGGGTTCCATATTTGGGCAGCATATTCAAGATGTGGTCGAACTAAAGTATGAAAGAGATGAAGGTAAGTCGAGGGTCGCTTAAAATCTTGAGGGGATCGCATTACGAAACCGTACTTCTGAAAGGCATTACTAATAATTTTATCTATATGAGTGTCAAAATGAAGTTGTTGATCGAGGAGAACACCGAGGTCACGAACAATTTGGGAACTGGGTAGAGGGGAACCACCTAAATTATAATAATATGAAAAATTGTTAATTTTCTTAGTAAAAGTTATTTTACAGCACTTGGATAAGCTTAAGTGTAGGTTATTGTTTTTGCAGTAAGTGTATAGCCTGTTTAAGTCTTCTTGAAACTTGTAACAATCCAAGATGGACTGAATACTTGAATAAACCTTCAAATCATCCGCGTAAAGTAGAAAATTACAATGACTGAAACAAGTATTAATGTCGTCGATGAAGAGAATAAATAACAGTGGTCCAAAAATGGATCCCCGGGGTACCCCAGAGGAAACAAGGAAAGATTCGGATTCATAATTATTAACCAACACACGTTGAGTTCTTGATGTCACGTAGGATGAAAACCATCGAAGTAAGTTGCCTTTAATGCCGTTGAAGGCAATTTTATTTAAGAGAAGTTCATGATCAACCTTGTCAAAAGCCTTCTTGAAGTCGGTGTATATCTCGTCCACTTGTACACGCCCGTCCATGTTTTCAAAGAGATGTGTAGTAAAAATTAGAAGATTTGTAACAGTGGATCTGTTCTTCACAAAACCATGTTGAGCAGGAATAACAATGTTGTGGAGCAAAGGATATATGGCGTTGTGAACCAATCTTTCAAAGAGTTTTGACAAGGTTGATAAGATAGAAATTGGAAGATAATTTTCCACATTACATTTAGAACCACTTTTGTGCACCGGTATTATGTTTGCAAGTTTCCATACACTGGGAAACACTCCCTCAGAAATACATTTGTTGTATAATATACAAAGAGGATTACATATTCCATCTGCTATCTTAGGAATTTCTTCTGTATTCCCTCGATACGAGACTAGTAAGTCTCATACTGGGGGTTCCACACTTGGAAGGCATATTCGAGGTGCCACTCAATCTGCGCATACGAGAACCATCTGCGCAAACAAAAATTCATACACTCAAAAAAACACAAGTTACATATTTTTTTTATAAAACGCAACTATTCTTGTGTTTTCTAACTCTATGCCTCGGTACTTACCACTTTCCCACAGCGTGCGCCGTGCTGCTCGTGGTCGCTAAGGCCAATCTCTTGGACAGGCTGATAACACACTGATAATGAAAGGATAGAGTCCGTCTTCATGTAGGATACGTTACACCAACCACTGGGATACCTGGAAATGCCATCCTGCATTCCGCGTACTTTCAAAAGTGCAAAGCCACTATTTTGATATACTGTGGCGCTGTGACAGAGAAGCAACATGCAAGACGATGTAAGGGGTATAACGTCCTACCCTCCGCCTTGATTTATTTTTTAATAAATATAACATAACGAATCAAAGACTTCAACAATGTCCCTACGGCACGTGAAGAAATAGTAATGGCAGTGTCGTCTAGAGATCAAATTGGTAGGACCCCAAATAAGTGAAAACGTAGCAACCGCAGAAGATTCTTTTTAAGGTACACCGGAACATATGGGGAAAGCAATTTTTTTTTTCGAATACATAAATATCTAAATAAAGAGAAATGTGGTACTAGATACAAATCAATATAACATAACTAAGCATATCTCAGAACTAGTCATGAAGCACTTATTAGTCAAGACAAATCAAATGGAAACACTACAATTTAATACGAGCAGTGTATAAACTTTAAGCTTATACACTACTATAAAAACCGCAACCCTAAAGGGTTGAGGGAGGTTAGGAACCCTAAAGGGAAACTAGAGATCAATCATGTACGCAGCGAGTGCACGGGCACCAGACAGAAACTCGGGACAAGGAGGCAACTCGACGTCGTTGAACGAGGGTTCGCACAAAAAATAAGTAAAGCGGCGCTGAGTTCAGAGACAGGACAGTGTCTCTGAACTCAGCGCTGCTGTTATCAGGGTTGCTTCCTCTGGATCTAAGGATACAAGAAGCAGCCCTCTTATATGAAAATAAGAAGGGCAAGCCCAATGAAATGGTGTTGGACCGAGAAATAGAGAAAAGAGTGGCCCACACTGAAATGCCCCAACCGGCAGAGCACAGAAAAGTTGAATTCGAATGTATAGAGAATGCAGATGAATTGGCAGAAAAGGGTAACCAAGAAATTATGATATTCACAGACGGCAGTAAGATCAAAGGAAAAGTTGGAGCAGCGTTGTCAGTTTGGAGAAATGGTGCCGAAAAGAAACATCGGAAGCTTTTGTTGGAACCGGCGTGCACAGTATATCAGGCTGAACTCCTGGCCCTGTGTGAGGCCACTCAACAAATCATTGGAGGCACTGCTTCTTCCTGCGGCATATTTAGCGACTCAAGATAAGCTCTAGAGTCAATCGTGAACCAAACCGCCAACCACCCCATCAGAGTCAAAATAAGAAAAAACCTGACAACTATACAAAACCAAAATAAAGAGTTGAAGCTATTTTGGATAGAAGCACATGCGGGGATGGTTGGCAATGAACGAGCCGACGAAATGGCTAAAAGTGCTGCCTTAAACAAAAAGATAAAAGCTGATTACGATAGGATACCCATTGCGTACGCGAAAAGACAGATACGTTTGGAAACTCTTCGCGAATGGAATCTGAGATATGGATCTGGTGAAACGGCAGCAATCACAAAAATCTTCTTTCCTGATGCAACACTAGCATACCGACACATCAAAAACATTGAGATCAACCCGTATCAAAAAAAGTAGAGTCGGTGATGCATATTTTGGTAGAATGCCTGCAACACAATGTTCAGCGTTTTAACCTGGAAAATGAGATAGATGTAGAAGTAACCATAGATAACATTAAATATATAATAGCTTACAAGGAAACTAGAGATCAATTCATGCAATTCTGTATTAAAGTAGCAAAAAAAGTTATATTAAGAAATAAATAGAGATTAAGATTGAATATATATTTGAGAATATACAACATAAGTAAATAAATAAGAATGTTAAAATATATGGATAGTAAGGTACAGAAATAGTAATGTATAAGTAATAAATAAATGTATAGTATTACGATCAAAAGAAAAAGAAAAGAACAAAAAAGAAAGAAAAGAAAGCAAACAAAGTCCCTGACCACAATACTAGGGGAAAAGAAAAGTACATAAAAAAAACCAAACCTAACCTAACCCAAACCTAAACTAACTCAAACCGAACCTAACCTAAATCTAAACTAACCCAAGCCTAAACTAATTCAAACCTAACCTAACCCAAACCTAACCTAACCTAATCCAAACCTAACCTAACCCAGACCTAATTTAACCCAAACCGAACCTAACCCAAACCTAACCTAACCCAAATCTAACCTAACGCAAACCTAACCTAACTCAAACCTAACCTAACCCAAGCCTAAACTAATTCAAACCTAACCTAATCCAAACCTTTTTTTTTTTTTTTTTTGACGCTGAGAAATGCTTTAGACATACCCACTCTGTCGGGGGACAGAGAGGGTTATGTGGGACTCCTGCGAACAGTATACCCACTAAAACTCAGCGGTGCTCCCTCATCACCTGAGTGGGAGGGTCATGGGAATCCGGATAATCCTTTGCTTCCACAACCCTCCCGGTGACTGCCCGCCTAGGTGGCGGGCCCTACATGGCCCCCTGTGAGGGGGGCGATGGGAATTGCCGGAAGCACCTGGCTATTCCCGTCCGACGGACGTGGTTGAGGTGCCCCCGCACCCCCGGTCTGATCTGACCGGCCACGTTGGGGGAGAGAAGAGCGTTCATATGTCCGCCTTCTTCCCCCCCTTCTCCGCCTGCGGAGCGCTGGAGCGAGAGGATCCTCCTCCCGTTCGCGCTCCGCAGCCTCCTTCTGTGAGATGACTTCTTCGCAGAAGGAGGCGACCGCCTCCCAGGTCCTCTCGCTTCCCAGCATTTCGCTGATTAAGCTCGGAAGTGAAAGGTCCGGGCCCGCGACCGCCGTCAAGACACGGCGCTGCTCCTCCCAGCCTGTGCAGACCGCGAGGGTATGTTGCGCCGTGTCATCCGCCGCGCCACATTTGTGGCACAACGGGGATTCCTCTCGTCCGATCCTGTGCAGATACGAACCGAAACAGCCATGCCCGGTCAATATCTGCACTAAACGGAAGGAGAGGAACCCGTGCGGTCGCTCCAGCCACTGGTCCACGACGGGACCGACAGCAGCTAATGTGCGGCGGCCAAACGGCGCGCGAGCCATGTCTCTCTTCCAAAGATCGATCATGGTATCGCGCGCCTCCCGTCTGACGGCGCCGCGCTCCTCCGGGGTCGGGCGCTCCCCGTGCGCCCTCTGGTCCGCTGTCCAGTGGTAGACGGCAGACAAAATTCCCGCCTCCAACTCCCACGGGGTAGTACCCGCCAGGGCGCACGCCGCAGCGTGCCCCACGGTGCGGTAGGCCCTCGCAACCCTCTGCGCAATGGCCCGTTGGGGTCTGCGTAAGTGGGCAGCATTATCCCCTTTGTGGAGGGCATCTGCCCAGATTGGGGCACCGTAGAGTGCCATACTTCTGAGCACACCGGCATAGAGGTGCCGGCACCTTTTCCTTGGTCCCCCCAGATTCGGGAGGAGCCACCCAAAGGCATCTGCCGCCTTGAGAAGGCGCGGCGCTAGCCCGTCAAAGTGCGGGCCGAATTGCCACTTCCCATCAAGCGTGAGGCCCAAATATTTCATCTTGGCCTTCACGTCGATCCTGACGCCGTCCACCATTATGTGGGCGTCGGGAGGAGCACGCTGTCGAGGCCCTGGAAAGAACAGCGCCTCGGTTTTTTCCAGCGCGACCTTCAAACCAAGGCGCCGTATCCTACGGGCGACTAATGTACCGCCCGCCGACGCCAGCCGCGCTGTGGTCCCAAATGTCCTCCCGCGGGCAGTGACCAGAGTGTCATCTGCGTAACAGATGACACTCATGCCCGCAAGGAGGGTGCCCCGGAGAAGCCAGTTGAAGCCGATGTTCCACAGGAGCGGCCCTAGAACCGATCCCTGTGGAACGCCGCTGGCTACGGTGCGCCTGTTTAGCCGGCCGTCTCTATCTACGTAGAGAACCTCACGGTCCCGCAGGTAGTCGGCCAGCAATGCCCGCAAGTATCGAGGCACCCTGTGAAATGAGAGTGCCTCGAGGATGGTGGAGTGGGGGATCGTGTTGAAGGCATTGGCTATATCAAAAGAAATAGCCAACTCCCCCTCACCACTGTCCTTGGCCTCTGCCGTGAGGCTTTTGAGCCTCTGAAGGGCGTCGATGGTTGACCGTCCTATTCGGAACCCGAACTGGGCATCGGACAAGTCTGGGCCGGTCGACGATAAGTGCTCCTGGAGACGAGACGAGATGACTCTTTCTAGGAGTTTTCCCGCCTCGTCCAGAAGCACGATGGGGCGGTACCCACTAGGTGAGTTCGCCGGACGCCCTTCCTTCCGCAGCAGGCACAATTGTCCCTTCTTCCAAGGTTTTGGGAACCTCCCAGTATTAAAGCACCGGTCGAATAGGTCCCGAAGCCGCTCCTCCATGTAACGAGTCCCGATGAACAGGACCCGCGCTGGCACACCGTCCGGGCCGGGGGCCGTCTTTTTGGCGCGGAGACATAGCGCCGCCGCTTCAATCTCCCCCGGCGTCACTGGGTCGATCTCCTCGGGAGGCCCCATACCTGCAGGGGGATCCATCCTAGGCGGAATGAAACTTGCGTCTCTGTCCGGGAACAGAGCCTGGACCACTCCTCTCAGAAGTTCCGGTTCGAGGGTCTCTGTCAGTGGGGGACCAATGGGGTGCAGTTGGTTGCGCGCCGCCCTATACGGCCTCCCCCACGGATCATTGATCAGCGTCCTTCGCCGCAAACATGGCGGCTTTGAGGGCGTCTTGCACCTCGCGATACGCCGCATACAGCCGGTTCTCATTCTCGCGATCCCGCCTTCGGCGGCGGCGACTGCGCGTATAGACGCGCCTTGCCGCTGTGCACGCCTCGCGGAGGTTTTTGAGATCATTGGACCACCAATAGACTGCCCGGCGGGGCGTTGGTCGCCTGGACCGAGGCATGCTGCAATTGCACACCTCAGTCGTTGCATCCCGCAACTGTGAGGCTGCGACGTCCACCTCAGTGCTGGGTGGTGGTCCAAACCAGTCTTGGACGAACGCGGCCTCATTGGCCATTTCCCGGTTAAGGTGGGTGAGGGCCCACCGGGAGAATGGCGACTGCTCCCCGCGAGTGCCTTGCTGGCGTTCGGTAGTGAATCCTATCCGTATGTACCGGTGGTCGGATAAGGTCTCCACCAGCTCGACCTGCCATGTCGACACGGTGGCGGCAAGTGCAGGGGTAGCGAACGATACGTCCACCACTGACCCTCCCCGCTGTCGCACACACGTGTGGACTGTCCCTCGGTTAAGGAGGGACAAGCAGGCCGATGTCGCCCACAGTTCGACGGCGTGACCGCGTGCGTCGGTGGCGGGGTTACCCCACATCACCGATTTAGCGTTCAGGTCGCCGAGCAGCAGGACCTGCCGCGGCGCCATCCGCTGGACCGCTCCTGACAATTCGGCCAGATAGCCGTCAAATTTGGCCAGGGAGCGGTTGGGGGAGAAGTAAACGCCAATTAGGGCGATCTCCCCCCACGCAGCGGTCACGTATCCTTGGCCCCTCTCAATAATTGAGAGGGGAGGGGAATTCGTGGTGAGACGCGGGATGACCGCAACTACGCCGTCTCTATCTCCAATCCAGTTGTTGGGGACAAAATAAGGCTCGGCGACTACCGCAACGCCGCCGTCCCACTCTGCCAGGGTCTGCACGACCAGATCCTGTGCCGCCCGACAGTGATTTAGGTTGCCCTGCAGTACGATCTTTGAGGGCATCACTGTTCCATTCGATCGGTTCCTTCATCCACCGGGCTGGCCGCGGTAGTGGCAGTGGCAGGCGAGGTCAACGCCTGTGCTTTGCCCTTCTTAGCTGGGGGGTTGCATTTCAACCCCGCCATAACGTGCCCTGCAGGCTTACCACTGGCTGCACAGACGGCACAGTGTGGCTAACCTAATCCAAACCTAACCTAACTCAAACCTTTTTTTTTTTTTGCGTGGAGGAAACTCATTTACGAGTTCAACCAGCCGCTCCGGGGAGACCGACCGGGATATAGAATAGAATAGAATAGAAATAATTTATTTGGAAAAAAGACAAGCACACACACATACAAAACAAAAGTGAAACAATGAAGTAATACAAGACAATTAAAATATGTAAAGTTTACAAAACTGGACTGATCACATACACATAAAACATAATTTACAAGAAAAAAAAAACTGTACATGTTACTGGATATGTGGGACTCACCCACCTGAAATGAGCAGGCAGAAATACCCACTAAAACCTCCACGGTGTACCTTCAACCGCCTTCAGCGGGGTGCCATGGGAAGTGCTTTCGCATTCATCCACAACACCCCGGCGGCCGGCTCAGCATCTGCTGTGCCTCGTCACGTTGTAGGGGCAACCAGGAACACTTGGTTGCCCCCGTGTGTGCACCGTGCAATGCGTTGCGGGTCCCCCGACCCACACCGCTGGTGGCACTTAAGTTGGAGGCAAGAGGTGAACAAACCTCCTCCTTCTGCCTCCCGGCCGTCGCCGTCGAAGTGGGTCCGCAGAAGCTGCGTTTTCGCGTACCCGCTCCGCGGTCTCCTTCTGTGTAATAACGTCCTCACAGAAGGAGACCATAGCCCCCCAGGCCTTCTCACTGCCGAGCATAGCTTGAACTACACTCGGCAGGGACAAGTCGCCTCCCACAATAGACACAAGTGTCCGACGTTGCTGATCCCACGCCGAGCACACCTCAAGGGTATGCTGCGCCGTGTCCTCAGCCGCACCGCACTCATGACATTGGGGAGTTTGCTCCCTTCGCGCCACTCGGTGCAGGTACCCACCGAAGCATCCGTGCCCGGTAAGCACCTGTACCAAACGAAACGTCAGACCGCCGCGTCTTCTCGCGGTCCACTCCGGAAGAACCGGTCTGAGTGCCTCTATAGTCCGGACTCCATAATCTGGAGACGCAAGGCTGTCAGACCACTTTCGGAGCAAGGCGGTCCTCCCTGCGAACTTGACTTGGGCGACCTCTTCCGGGGCGGTAGGATCACCCCTAGCTCTCCTCGCTGCTACGAACTGGTACACGGCTGCGAGGATCCTCGCTTCTAACTCCCAAGGGGGAGTACCGGCCAAGAGGCAAGCTGCTGCCCAGGACACCGTCCGGTATCCACGGATCGCTCTGATTGCCATAACCCGCTGCGGTCTACGCAGCTGGGCTTTATTTTCTGACGTCAGAGCGTCCACCCAGATCGGAGCCCCGTACAGCGCCATGCTCCGCACTACGCCAGCGAAGAGCCGGCGACAACCGAATTCCGGCCCACCCACATTAGGCAACAGCCGGCTCAAGGCCCCTGCCGTACCGATTAGTTTAGGAGCTAGCTGGCGAAAGTGCGCAGCAAAGCTCCAGCACCCATCGAGATGTAGCCCCAGATACTTCATCTGGAGCTTTAGTGCAATTCGCACCCCCTCCACCACAATGCTGGCTCCCGGAGGAGGCCCCCTCCGAGGCCCATGGAACAAGAGTGCCTCCGTCTTGTGGAGGCCTACTTTAAGCCCAAGAGCCCGAATACGGCCAATCACCACCGTGGTGCTCTCCTCGGCTATTGCGGCCGCCTCCCGGAAGGAGTCCCCGCGGGACACGATAAGGGTGTCATCTGCATAGCAGATGAGGCGCGTTCCCTGTGGGAGTGCGCTACGAAGCACCCAATCGTACCCCACGTTCCATAGCAGGGGACCGAGAACGGACCCCTGGGGGACTCCACATCTCACAGGATGACAGAGAATCTCTCCGTCCCTACCCGCGAACATAACCTCACGATTAGTGAGGTAGTCACCCAACAATCGTCGCAAGTAGAGGGGCACTCCAAAGAACCGGAGCGCTTCCCTGATAACTGCGAAAGGTAGGCTGTTGAAAGCGTTCGCGATGTCCAGGGAGACGACCATCGCCACCTGGCCTTCGTCGACCGCTGCCTTAGTCCAGGTTTTCAACGTGGAGATGGCATCAATCGTGGAGCAACGGGCCCGGAAACCGAACTGGGCATCCGAGAGATTTGGCCCCGTTTCCACCATGTGCCGGACGATCCGATCGGAAATTATTCGTTCGAACAACTTTCCAGTTTCGTCCAGCAACACAATTGGCCTGTAGGCGGAGGGGCAGTCGGGAGGCCGCCCATCCTTCCTTAGTAGGACCAATCTCCCATCTTTCCAGATCTTGGGAACTGGCCAGCCACAAAACAGCGGCTGAAAATTTCCCGAAGATCCTCGCCCTTTCAGGGCGACCGCCAGTAGTTTGCCCGGGACCCCGTCAGGGCCAGGTGCAGTCCTCTTTGCTCTGAGGCGCAACGTCACCGCACCCATCTCTTCATCGCTGACGGGAGGGACTACAACGGATTCCTCTTCATCAGTACTCGTTGGAGGAGGCATGGGGGGAGGGATGCACTCCGGACTATCGGGAAAGAGTCCTCCCATAATATGATCCAGGAGCTGGGGCTCGAGGGTCTCCGTTAGAGGAGCCGACTGGGCCCGGAGTTTCTTCCTGGCCGTTTTGTAGGGCCGGCCCCAGGGGTCCCTGTTGAGTCCCTCAAGAAGCTCAGCCCTGGCAGCGGCCTTGGCCCGAAAGATCGCCAGCTGCAGTGACTTCTTGGCTTCGCAATAGGTCGCATACAGCTGGTCCTCTGTGGGCAAATCCCGCAATCTGCGGCGGCGACTACGGGTGTACGCCCGATGAGTCGCAACGCAGTCTATTTGGAGGTCGGTAATTTCTGCCGACCACCAGTACACAGCCCTGCGGGGCTGAAACCTTCGCGCGCGGGGCATAGACGCATCGCAGACAGCAGTGAGCGAGTCCCGGAAATGGCCCGCAGATTCATTGACCCCATCATGAGCAGAGGCGGGGGAAATCCAGCTCTGGACTATAGCTGCCTCCTCCGCCAGCTCAGGGTCAAGGCGTCCGACAGCCCACCGCGGGAAGGGGTACTGACGGGGGCCCGCTTGATTCTGAAGACAGGAGATCCCAAATCGAATATACAGGTGATCCGATAGGGTCTCAGTCTCTTCCAATACCCTCCAGTCCCGGACATGGTGTACAACGGAGGGAGACGTAAACGTTATGTCCACCACCGAACCCCCATTTCGTCGCACACACGTGTTTGCGGCTCCCCTATTGAGAAGGGCCAGCCCTGTGTCGATGGCCCACTCCTCCACTGCCCGCCCCCGGGCGTCAGTTGCGGGATTGCCCCAAAACCGCGATTTGGCGTTTAGATCGCCCATCAGCACCACTTTTTGTGGCGCTGCCCTCCTGATTATCGGACTCAAGGTGTCAAGAAACACCTCGAAATCCGATAACGGTTTGTTTGGGGAGAAGTACACACCGACAATAATGTACTCTCCCCACGATACGGAGATGTATCCGGAGCCTCTTTCTTTTGTGACGAGAGAGGGATGAGCACCCGGCCTCGTCACAATGGCAACCGAGCCATCAAGGTCCCCGGCCCAATGGGGCAGATCGGCAACGAAATATGGCTCAGCTGCTACCGCCAAATCAATCAACCACTCTGCCATTGAGTGCACAAGAAGGTCTTGTGCACCGGCACAGTGGTTGATGTTACTCTGAAGGAAGTTACATTGGTGGTGTACACTCATTGTGTTTCCATTGTAACTTCCTCCTGAGCCGGCTGGCTTCCCTCATCGGGAGTGGCGGTCCGGGTCCAGGGGACAGCCTTGCCCTTCACTGGGGGTGGGTTACACTTCCGACCCCCCATAACATGGCCGTGTGGCCTTCCCGCATCTTGACAGATTGCACATCGTGGCTGCGCCGTGCAATCAGCTGTTTTGTGACCCGTTCGACCACATCGGAAACACAGGTTGCCCCTGTCGCAAGCAGAGGGGCATGTTGGGCATGTTGTAGGATAACAGCAAACAATCCATCTGGACAGATGCGTATATCTCCCACATTGACCGACTCCGCAGAGCAGTCGCCTTTGGTTGCCACTGCGGCCTGGACCTCCTCTTTGAGGATGGAGTCATCGAGTTCCGAAATACGTACGTTGACGCATTCGTTGGTCTCGAGACTTTGGCCACCTCAGAGAGCACCTCACGGAGCTTTCCCGCGAGCTGGTCCGCCTTCGCACCACTCTGGGTGCCAGGGAGCTCGAGAACTCTTGCTCCTGTCGCGGCTGTCCGCATTTTCATGGTGCCAATGCCAAGCTCCGAGAGGGCATCCGACCCGATGCGGTTCCTCGCTTGAGTGAGGACGTCCTTATATGTCACCCCTCTCTCTACTGCTTCCGGCTGCAGGGTAATTACTACAGCTGAAGAGCGAGGTGGGGTGAGTTTGGCCTTCTTTGTGGCCTTGGTTACCTTCGGTGCCGTTTGCTTTGGCGCATTCGCCCTAGCAGCAGGTTTAGGTGCGCTGGTCCTAACAGTCGGCTTCGGGGCACTTCCCTGGGCATTAGGGGACGTCTGGGAGGGCTTGTTGGTCGAGGGCGAGGACTTCTTCCCCTTCCCCTTTCCCTTTCCCCTTACTTTCCCCTTACCATTTCGGGCCACCGTGGTCCATGCTTCGTCCGTCTCATTGGCATTGCTGGTGGATTGTGCAGGTTCCTGAGAGGAAGCCTGTGAACTCGCCAGTGGCCTAGCTACTTGGACTGCCAGAGGAGGATTCCCCTTCTCCTTTCGGACCACTGCGGCCCAATTTTGCGTCATGTCGGTGGCACTGGTTGATGGTACAGGCTCTTGAGAGGGAACCTGTGACCTCATCAGCGGCCTGGCCACTCGTGGTTCGGCAGGTTTAGACGCCTTCTTTCCGGCTACTTTGGCGTCGGCCGCGAGTGAGGGACGTGCACGATGTACGCGCTCTCCGTCGATCTTAGCGTCGATCATGGCTCCCACAGTGAGCACGATACGACGCTCCATCTCTTCAATTTGGGCTTTCCACTCCCCATTCGGAACGGAGCTATTTGACTCTTGCGCAGGAGGAGGGGTCTTCCTACCCCTCTCAGAGTAATCTCTGCGAAGCGCCTTTAGCTCCACTTCATTTAGTTCGAGGCGATGCCTCAGCTGCATGACCTCTCGCTGGTACCTGCTAGCCTCCTCACTCATCGTGCGACGCGTAAGGCTGTCCACGATATCCTGAAGATCGACTGTTGATCTATTAATGTCCCGTTGAAAGATACCCTTCAGGTTTCCAGACTTTTTAGCGATAAGTGCCACTCTAGCCAGTCTTTCGCCCGCCTTGGCCCGCAGTTCTTCAACACCTAAGGCCTCTATATTGCTCAGGTCACTAAAGTTGGCCTCCTCGGGGACGGCCGACTCCTTGCGGAATTTTTGTTTCGCTAGCACTTGGCTAAATTCAGCCTCAACGGCAGTCTTTGGCTTGACTTGCCGCTTTTTGGTGGTTTTGGCTCGGTTGAGCACCACAACAGGGGTCTTGAAGCCATCGAGAGTGACGGTTGACCTCTTTGACCTCCTCACAGTTTGTTCAGTCTCTGTTTCTGAGCCCGAATCCATTTCGGAAAACGGTCTCTTATGAGATGTATCCGAAGCCGCGGAAAGCGAAATAACTGACTCAGTGTCAGACATCGCTGAAGACATAAAAATTAGCAGAACGCACACAAACACGAAGGACGCACGGACTCTGGGACCCGCTCAACCTGCAACTGGAGAAGCCCTCGACAGTCAGGGAGCTGAGAGAAACAGAAAATACGCACGATCACAAACAAGAATAGACTTTCAAAATCACAGACTTCTGGCACAGTGCACTTTAGCCGCCGGCCTGCCACTCCGTTACGGTGGACAGGCGCGACGTTTCCAGGGGACACGACGAGGACGTAAGCACTGTGGGGGGGTCCCCCAACCTAACTCAAACCTAACCTAACTCAAACCTAACCTAACCCAAACCAAACCTAACCCAAACCTAACCTAACCTAAACCTAACCCAAACCTAACCTAACGCGAAGCTATTGGCGGAGACTTTTTACCCTGATGATCTAGAAACATACGATAATGTCGGACATCAACGTATCAGGAAAAGGTTGACAAGATAAACAAATCGGATTAAGATGAGCAGCTTGATCCACCGTTTACATTAGTTGATTCAGAAGACACAGTGAAAAGTTTCAATCCCAAGAAAGCACTAAGCGCCGATGGTGTTACAGCCAATATTTGTAGTCAGGTTATTTCAAGGGATCCAGAACTTTTACTATCAGTGGCCAACAAATCCCTACATTAACCATTGCTGTGGGCTGCACGTTGCACACAGTGGGAGTTTGAATAAAAATGTAAATTGACAGATTTTTAATTTATTTACTTGATTGTTTTACTTAATAATTTTACTTCAATTCAATGATTTAATTAATGTGGTATGTAATGTGTTATAATTTATGATGTTATGTAATGTGACTACTTTGTAACTGTGTAATTGTATTGAATGTGATGAGTCTGCGTTACTTGATAAATAAATGATATATATATATATAAATGTCTACACTTGGGACTGTTTCCCACCATCTGGAAATAGGCTACGGTAGTAGTCCTCAGGAAACCAGAAAAAGACGACTACACAAACCCCAAGTCGTATAGACCAAAAACGCTATAAGTCGACTTATAGCACTTTTTGTTTTTTTAGACATTTAAAACGAGTGTAAAATAATCTATATTTCTGTCCAATCCACGTAGCTCTAACTGCTTTAGATCCGGAGATCTTTTTCGTGCACAATAATACAAGTCGACTTGTATCATACAATAGTATTTAAAGCCTTGCGTATAATGATATAAATTGACAAACACAAATTCAATTTAACATAAGTTACTTAAATTATAAGTGTCAACTAATACAAATTTAGTTGTATCATCATACCCATAGATAGTATATTGATAAAAGATTGTGCGTGATGATACAACTACAAATGTATTATCGTTCACGACTCAATCTTCAAATAACTCTAATGTGAATAATGATACTGTTAACGACGGCGATGATGTGACGGTCCACTCGATGACGTATACCTGAAAAGTAAAAGAATATATATTAAAATAGAAATTATACTAAAAATAACCTAAGTACTTACCTGTAGAACACACCAATCCGGACCTGTAAAAGAATAAAATAAGATGATTAGAAATATGTTAAAATCCTATTAAAATAAGTAATATTATTTGTACTACTTACCTTATAAAATGTTGTGTTTTTTCCTTTGATTTTTACTAAATAAATAAGTAGCTTGTTCGAAGATTCTAGAAAACGTATAGGCATACCTATTGCACTCCCCCGCGCCCGCGCCCGCGCACCTTTGACTTCCTTCCGTCTTGCACCCCTCTCTCCAGTCGCCGGTTAGCTAATCTCAGGGTCAGACCTCTGCCGCTCGTCTTCGCGAATTTAAAAAAAAAAATAGTCTTCGGGCGAGCTACATTTTACACATACATACGTGTTTTTATTTAACCATCATTTACAAAGTGGTCACTTCGGTCGGATCATATTAAGTGTAGTGCAAATCGTAATAATAACTGCCAGGGCGTGGCTGCCACGCATCTGCCGCGTGTCGCGAAAATGTCGTTGTTCGTTACGCCGCCCCGAAGACAAACGCGTAGTCAAATAAAAAACGAACTGTTGGAAGTGAAATCAGATGGACAATGTGGAAAAAAATGTACAGTAATAGAAGAGAGTAAAGTGAAATCCGATATCGTGGTCGCGTCAAAGAAAAATGAGTGTAGAAGTGACAGGACGCGGACTCGTTCTTCATCATCAGCAGCCCGAATTAAGCAACTGGAATACGAAGCAGCTCAAGAGAGAGCTAGGATTGAAATGGCTGAAGCCAAAGCAAAAGCAGAATTTCAAATAACAAAAGCTCGCATTGAAAACGACCTTCTAGAAAAAAAGTTGGCTGCCGAAATTGCTGATGCACAAGAGGAAAGCTCACGACAATCGAAACGTTCATCATCTGTATCCTTCAACAGCAAGGTGGAAAACTGGCTTGAGAAATCGGTTGCTGCACCCGGGTCATCTCTTCAACAACACTGCGAAGTGACAGCCGGGGGCGATGATAACAATCATCGCAGCATTGATGGCGGCACCAGCATCGTACCGCGACCACGCGAAGCCGCGGCCGACACGCGCACCCACTGTGCCATAGAGGAGTTAGCGACCGCTATACGCGACGCCGTCGGGACTGCGTCTTCTAGGACAGACAATCGTGAACTAATGACCAGGCTTGCTACCTCCAAGGACCTGCCTCCCTATTTTGGGGATCCCATGGAGTGGTTGCAGTTCAAAGAAGCCTTTTATGAATCTACATCCCTCTGCCACTATTCGGATACTGAGAACCTTTGGCGCTTACGGAAGTGCCTGCGGGGTGAGGCGAGGGACGCTACAGCTTCTTTACTAATGAGCGCCACTTCGCCGAAAGAGGTTATGGAGACCTTAGAATTGCGATTTGGTAGGCCTGAATGTATCATGAGAAGAATAACCATACAATTACGAAAACTACAACCATTGTCAAATAATTACCAACATGACATTGTAAACTTTGCAATTAAAATAAAAAACTTCGTAACCGCTACGCGGACCGTCCAGGAAACTGACTATTTGAGAAGCCCAGAACTGGTATCTATTGTATTGTCAAAGTTACCTACAGCTCTTATCACTAAATGGGCTGAATACCTACACGGACAAAGTTGCTCCACCCCTAAACTGGAGCTACTGTCTTCTTTTCTTTACGAGTACGCTAAGAAGATAGCGACATCTGGCGTGAGTTTTGTGAGTAATCAAACTGACTTTCGGAAGAAACCAGAAATAAACCGAAATCAAAATAATCAAACTGTACTCGTCTGTGCTGAACGAGAAAACAAACAAAATGAAAACAACTGTAAGTTCTGTAAAAAACAAATTCATTTATTGACCGAATGTTCCAAGTTTAAAAAAGCTCTAAGAAGAGACCGTTGGAGATTCGTACGTGCCAATAAGGTGTGTTTCAAATGCCTAGGAGCCGTCCATGACGACCCGACGACATGCACTGCTAACAGCTGTGATGTCGATGGTTGTGGGTTCCCACACCATCGCCTCCTCCACTGGTCCAGATCGATGACGTCACCAAGGGCGGCGCGCCCGCCCGCAAGGGCGGAGACCACGTCGCGCGACGAAGATGTTCAGCCATGCAGTGCGGCCGTCACCCACGTGACAGCCGCCCCCGCCGCCGCCGCCGCGGCAACCGCGGCCGCCGCCAATAGCGTGTCGTGTTCGGAAACCAGTGTCAATAATGTGTGTGAAAAAGTGTCTCAAAAGTCGATGGTGCCTAAAATTGCATTAAAAATAGTGCCGGTAACGATTCACGGTCCTAAAGCCAGTGTTCACGCGCACGCGCTGCTCGACGACGGCGCCACGGTCACGCTCGTGGCGGGCGATGTGGCGGAGGCGGCCGGACTCCACGGTGAGACTGTTACCATGCGCGCGCGTAGCGCATGGGACTCGAGCGAACTGGTATGTGACTCTGAAATATTAAAACTTAAAATTAGTAATGCTAATGGTGAAGAATTTAATTTAAAAGCTAGAAAATTGCAGCAATTAAACTTACCTTTACAATGTACATCCAGTATTGATACCCAAAAATATGAAAAGATGTGTGATAATTATAAGTTTTGTAACTGTAATGTACAACCTAAACTTTTAATTGGCCAAGACAATTACGATTTAATCGCACCCATTGTATGTCATAAATATGAGTCGGGTGGTCCGTACATCACTCGTACCTCGTTGGGGTGGTGTGTGCACGGGGCCTTATCGTCATCAATAGGCAACATTCCCCACCTTGTTACTCAGCTGATCGACGGTCCGCTAGCCAACTATGACGTTCGTAAGGATCTCACAGAAATGCAGGGCGGCCCCTCCCCCTGCGCGCGCCCGCCGCCGCTGCCGTTGTTGCTTTCCTCCGGCGCGGACGCAACTTCGTGTCTGTGGGATACTAACGAGTATTGCCTAAAACGAGATAACGACACTGATTTGTTTGAGTTTATTCGTCGTTCCTTTTCTCTCGACTCCATAGGAATAGGTAATAAACCACGTCAAAACGAAGATGAATTACGGGCTATGATGATTTTAAACAGTACGGCTGAGCTGATAGAGGGACAGTGGACTGTGGGTCTTCCTTGGAAGTACGACGAATTCCGTATGCCTGACTCGTATCCTACTGCTTTATTTCGATTAAAGTCGGTCGAACGTAAAATGTACATTAATCATGAATACGCTGCGCGCTATCGTGAACGTGTTCAGCACCTATTCATTAATAACTACGCGAGAGAACTCACCGATCGTAAGATTAACAGTACTGATGACAGTCGCGTTTGGTATCTTCCCCATTTTGGGGTAGATAACCCTAATAAAAAAAAGTTACGGTTAGTTTTTGATGCAGCCGCTAAGACAAAAGGTTTGTCATTAAACGACTACCTTCTTCAAGGACCCGACCTGTTAAAATCTTTATTTGGAATCATGTTTCGATTTCGAGAAGGGCCTGTAGGTATAATAGGTGACATAAAAGACATGTTTCTTAGAATTAAAATTAAATATGAAGACCAACAGGCTTTGAGATTCTTATGGAAAGATGGTGATAGTATTAAAAAGTATTCTATGTCATCTCTCATATTTGGCGCGAATTGTTCACCATTTATAGCCCAATATGTTAACCAACAGTTAAATACTGAACGTTTCAGGGAAACCATGATAGAGGCTGTTGATGCAATAAAATCCAACCAATACATGGACGATTATATCGATAGCTTATCCGACGAGGCTACCGCTAGTAGAATGATTAATCAAATATCGTAGCCGCCCTGCTGATTAATGAATCAGCAGGGCGGCTTCGAAATGCGTAATTGGTCAAGTAACGCGCCGTCTGCACTCTGTAACGTTCCCACAGAACAATTAAGTGACAAAGTAGTTAAGTTCGGTCAAGAACGAACTTCCGCCTTAGCCGAAAGAACTTTAGGTTTATTATGGTACCCTAATAGCGACGAATTAACTTTCGATTTATCTTTAAAAAAGATACCCGTAGATATTCTGGAATTAAAAAAGAAACCGACAAAACGAGAATTACTTCGTATAGTTATGTCTATATTTGATATTCATGGTTTTCTGGGGCCATTCACAATAAAAGGAAAAATTCTTATGCGAGAAATTTGGAAAACGAATATAAAATGGGACGACGAAATCACTGATGAATTGTTCATTGATTTTCGAGAATGGATAACCCAGATGCACGAATTAAACCAAATTAGAATACCACGCTGGTATTTCCGTCTGAACGAGGCACAGACTAAGTTTTGTATTTCGAGCGCCGAGACAGCGTTGGAACTTCACGTGTTTTGCGATGCGTCGCCCAGCGCGTACGCAGCAGTCGCGTACTGGCGAAGTGTGAGCGTTGAGGGTCACGTGAATATTTCATTTATCGCTAGCAAATCTAAAGTTACACCGGCGAAACATGTGTCCGTGCCCCGTTTAGAGTTACAGGCCGCGTTAATTGGATGTAGATTAGCGGATAGTATTAAAAAAGAACATCGTATAAAACCCACAACAACTTACTACTGGACCGATTCCACTACTGTCCTTCATTGGATTAAAAACCAAAACAGAAACTATAAAGTGTTTATTGCTAATAGGTTAGGAGAAATAGATGAGTTATGTAGCTCAAAAGAGTGGAACTATGTACCTACATCGCTAAATATCGCTGACATATGTACTAAAAACACTAATTGTAAGCTTGACAGCGAATCAGTCTGGTTTAAGGGTCCATCCTTTCTGTACCAACCGCAATCTTGCTGGCCGCAGAGTCCTGAAATAAAAAATAAAATTAGTAAGGAGATTTTAGAAACAATACATATAGTAAATACCAATGAAAGTGAAAGTAACTTACCTGTACCGGATCCGTCTCGTTTCTCCAGCTGGTTACGCTTTGTGCGGGCCGCTGCCACTGTCTTATTGTTTATCGAAAAGTGTAAGAAACGTAACATCACTGTAATTAATGAGGAATTAATGGAAAAGGCAGAATTATTATTACTTCGCCATTCGCAAGCTCAGTCGTTTCAGAAAGAAATACAGACTTTACAGGTAGGTAAAGAGTTAAAAGGCGATAGTAGGTTGCGAACACTTACCCCATTTATTGATGAACACAATATTCTACGTGTAGGGGGCCGCATCGGCGCTGTAAAAGATGTAGGTATCGCTACTAAGTATCCAATAATATTAGACGGTAAGAACCACGTATCCCGTCTCATTGTAACTCATTACCACGGACAGACCGCTCACTCGTGTAATGAAACCGTAATAAATGAATTACGACAAAAATATTGGATCGTAAAACTAAGACCTACAGTCCGCACTGTAACAGCTCAGTGTCTTATCTGCCGTATTAAAAAGGCCTCTCCTAGACCCCCGCGCCTTGGTGATCTACCTGAAGGTCGATTAACCCATCATCAGAGACCCTTTACAATGTGTGGCCTTGACTTGTTTGGTCCAATAGAGGTGGCCGTCGGCAGACAGAGGGCCCGAAGATACGGCGTTCTCTTCACATGTTTAACGGTACGTGCCGTCCACGTAGAGATCGTCTCGTCCCTCTCGACTGACTCCCTCATTATAGCGCTACGCCGCATGGCGGCACGCAGAGGATGGCCACACACATTGTTCTCTGACAATGGGACAAATCTAAGAGACGCCGACACAGAACTGAAAAAGGCCTACCGAGAAGTTCTTGACAATCAGGAGGCGCTAGTGACAGAAGCGTTAAACAAAGGCGTAAATTGGAAATTTATTCCACCCGTCAGTCCTCATATGGGAGGAGCATGGGAGCGCCTCATACGCAGTGTTAAGACTGCCCTCAAAGTTGTCCTTAAAGAGCGTGCTCCTAGAGAGGAAACTCTGGCTACTTTTCTATGTGAGGTGGAAAACATAATCAACAGCCGTCCGCTAAGTCACGTGTCGGTAGACCCCAGAAGTAGTGAGTCTCTCACTCCTAATCACTTTTTGATTGGATCATCCTCTAATTTGCCTCAACCAGGAGTGTTTGACGACAGCGACTTATACCTAAGGAAGCAGTGGCGCATAGCCCAGCGTTTAGCTGACCTCTTTTGGACAAGGTGGATCAAGGAAATCCTACCTACCTTGGTTCCTCGCGCTAAGTGGCATCAAGAAGGAGTTCAGCTGAAGACAGGTGACCTTGTAGTAGTCGTAGATCCCGCATCTCCGCGAAACTGCTGGCCGAAGGGTGTAGTTGAGAAAGTATATCCTGGAACAGACAAAAGGGTTAGAGTAGTCGATGTGAAGACCAAGTTTGGTATCATGAAACGTCCGGTCACTCGTGTAGCTCTAATACTCGGTAATGAGTGTCGTAGTCACGACACTGGGGGGGAGAGTGTTAACGACGGCGATGATGTGACGGTCCACTCGATGACGTATACCTGAAAAGTAAAAGAATATATATTAAAATAGAAATTATACTAAAAATAACCTAAGTACTTACCTGTAGAACACACCAATCCGGACCTGTAAAAGAATAAAATAAGATGATTAGAAATATGTTAAAATCCTATTAAAATAAGTAATATTATTTGTACTACTTACCTTATAAAATGTTGTGTTTTTTCCTTTGATTTTTACTAAATAAATAAGTAGCTTGTTCGAAGATTCTAGAAAACGTATAGGCATACCTATTGCACTCCCCCGCGCCCGCGCCCGCGCACCTTTGACTTCCTTCCGTCTTGCACCCCTCTCTCCAGTCGCCGGTTAGCTAATCTCAGGGTCAGACCACTGCCGCTCGTCTTCGCGAATTTAAAAAAAAAATAGTCTTCGGGCGAGCTACATTTTACACATACATACGTGTTTTTATTTAACCATCATTTACAGATACATTTCTATATAGTACTCTTGAAACTAGATAAACATTGTTAAAATTTTGTGTAATCTGATATATATCTAAATATATTATTTTTCACGAGAATACTTTTAAACTATTACGTTCATGTCTAGCAATACAACTCACTTATATCAAAAATGTTACCAGTTCCTGATAAGTAATACAAACAATATTTTGGTGTCAAGTGATACAAGTTGTTTTGGTACTATCTTTTTCTAATATATAAGATTCAGACAGACGCAAAGGAGACAATTATGGATAGTGCACTTTCGCGGTGTAAAGTGATGAGATTAGTGCTGCTTAAAACCTCATGTGGGGAGCACCTGTAACTTGTTTGGAAAAAATCTGTACCCTCGGTGAAAAACGCTATAAGTCGACTTATAGCACTTTTTGTTTTTTTAGACATTTAAAACCAGTGTAAAATAATCTATTTTTCTGTCCAATCCACGTAGCTCTAACTGCTTTAGATCCGGAGATCTTTTTCGTGCACAATAATACAAGTCGACTTGTATCATACAATAGTATTTAAAGCCTTGCGTATAATGATATAAATTGACAAACACAAATTCAATTTAACATAAGTTACTTAAATTATAAGTGTCAACTAATACAAATTTAGTTGTATTATCATACCCATAGATAGTATATTGATAAAAGATTGTGCGTGATGATACAACTACAAATGTATTATCGTTCACGACTCAATCTTCAAATAACTCTAATGTGAATAATGATACATTTCTATATAGTACTCTTGAAACTAGATAAACATTGTTAAAATTTTGTGTAATCTGATATATATCTAAATATATTATTTTTCACGAGAATACTTTTAAACTATTACGTTCGTGCCTAGCAATACAACTCACTTATATCAAAAATGTTACCAGTTCCTGATAAGTAATACAAACAATATTTTGGTGTCAAGTGATACAAGTTGTTTTGGTACTATCTTTTTCTAATATATAAGATTCAGACAGACGCAAAGGAGACAATTATGGATAGTGCACTTTCGCGGTGTAAAGTGATGAGATTAGTGCTGCTAAAACCTCATGTGGGGAGCACCTGTAACTTGTTTGGAAAAAATATCGCACTAGATACGTAACCTATATCATTTGACGCGAAACTTTTCCACAGTGGTTTGAGTTATTATTAATGTATCATGTAGGGCACAGCCGACTTGTATTATTATACATAAGTTTATTACGATTATCTTAGTTATATGAATGGATAACTAAAATAGCTTGATTATATCATAAAACATGTGAAAATATGGCTGTTTGCTGCTTGTTAATTTGTTAGCTTGTTGAAAAAAATTAATACGTCCTTTACATATTATATTATAATCGTCCAAATTCAAAACCTATCGAAATTACATTGCAATCGGTATATTAAAAATATGAATTTTATTTATTTGTTTCTTGGTCTTTTACTGAAATAAAGGGACGTAGATGGATAATTTAAGCAGCATGAATGTGAGTGGAGCACCTTTACTCGTGACTAAAAATTCGATTCTGGACCAACACATACGGCCACACATCTGACACGTAAACTGAAGCTGCGGGTCTGACAAGACACGATTGAGCCTTGTCGGCAAGGTCCTAAAACCAGGCGTTTTTGAGTGCTTTTCAGCCTTAAGATATAGTTTTTCTTCACTTATTGCGGTTGGATGCAAGATTCTTGTATTTGTTGCCGTCGATCTTACATGCAATCATGTCCCATTTAGCACAGTATTTAAATCGTAGCAAAGGTCATCCTACCTTTCGTTTCGCGAATGCTACTTGGCTCAACAAGACCTGACTTGCCAATCAAGAAGAGTTCATTTGATGCACATAGCCTAGCCACCGCAGACATCGCTGTTTGAGTATAGCAGTGATGCTAGGCAACTGCGTGATCTCCAGCACCCCCTCGTTTGCTACCCTGTCCTTTCTTATTATGCCTAGGTTGCTCCGAAGGTATCGCAGATGGAAGGTATTCAGTCGCCGCTCCTGCCTGGCATACGTTGTCTACTTCTCAGCTCCGTACAAGAGTATACTCAAGAAGTCTGATTGAGAAACGATCATCTTGGTTTATACTGTAAGCTATTTTTTAATCCATACTCTTGTATTAAGCTCACTGAACATTGTTTCCACCTCACTGAAGCGAGTGTCAATCTCTCCATCAATAGAGAGATTGCTCTATACAGATGACCCCAAGTAACAGAATTTATCTACTACTGTGCAAGAATTACGGTCTTCTTTGCAATAACTGACACGGAGAAGCGGGATCATGCATGAGTAAATAAGTGCAGGAGAACTTGGAGCTCTTAGATAGTTTCCGCCACGTAGACTACGTCGTCGGTTAACATGTAAGTCATCATGATTACAGCGAGACTTAAATGGGTGAGGTTGAATAATTTGCCATCTGCTCTCGTGTGTTAGTGAACTCCTTGCTGCGAAGCACCAAAAGCGGCTTTAAGAAGCAGGGAGAAAAATTTACTATAATAGTGTTGGAGCTAAAACGCTCTAACGCTGACGACCTCTGCGCATGTTAAAAGGATCAAAAGTTTGACCATTAAATATTATTATACCTTTCATATAATCATGACAGGATTGATCCATTTTCATTAACTTTTGGGGAAATCCCATTTTCTCGAGTGCGCAAAAGAGTATCCCTGCTAAACGTATCAAAAGCTATATACAAATCAACAAATGCGATTATGCGTTGCGTTTTACGTTTTGCTCACGATAGTTTTCCTTGGGTTGGCAGATCATTAGTAGATCTTTGAGAATGGAAACTGTATTCGGCCTCAGGATACACACGCTCGACAAGACTTTGCAACTCTTAAAAAGAGTTTGTCGATGATGCTAAGAAGGGAAATATCGCTATAGTTGCAATCGCCGCAGTCACCCTTTCGTTTGTATAAGGTGACAATATTTACGAAATAAACCTTAGTGTTTAACTTGCCGTTTGAAATAACAGTTACAGTCGGTGATGATTCAGCCGTCAAGTTCTTTTAGAGAAACCGCCTTTTTCAGCACAGGGCCGAGAACCGTTTTGATCCCCGTAGAAACACCGCAAAAGTTACCGGCAGCTGCGCAGTCTTGAAAGCTTTTGCATAGGTTTGTCCAATAAGCATAAGAGAGTTGGCGGCAAGTTGCTGTAGAAATGACTGCAGTACAGAGCGTTGTGCATATAGCTTCACAAAGATCAATGCAGTTATTTAATGCAGCTTGGCGCTTCGAGTCACTAAAATGTTTTCGGAGCGCCAGTCCAGTGGTTTCACCCAGTGGTATCTGAAAATCTTAACAGCTGTTTTGGTGAACAAATCTTTTATGGTATCCCATTCCAATTCCGGTTCACCGGTGTCTCAGTTGGCTATTTTCTATCTCACAAAGGTACTAAAAGTATCCAAGACAGATAATAATATAGTAAAGATATTATACTATTTTACTGCCTTATCGATTTATAACATTTGACACGACTCAAAACTTTAAACTGTAACAAAACAAGTTGAAATATATTACTAAACACGAAACTTTATATGATATTTTTTGTGTTTTTTTAATTCATCACAGTTAATTATGTAATTTATTGTATTTAATCTACTAAGAAGTAAAGAAGCTACTTTTTTGTGTAAGTTTTGTTTTGGAACTTTTGTGATTTATTAGTAAAAATGTATTTAAATGCTATCGCAATACGTAGATATATCATTTTTCACCAATAACAATAAAATCAATAGTTGTAGTGTAAAATAATATAATTGTTCTTATATCACATTACACATGTACATTCTGATGTGGCGAATAATATAAGTCACTTATTTTCCTATTTACTCCTAATGTATTAAATGTAATGCTACTCTTCATACATCATAGTAAAGACGCCTAAAATAAGTACATGGAACATTTTCTACATTATGAATAAAAATAAAAACAAAAAAGTTATACGCAAGTAAAGGTGCCAAAACTTTAAAGCCGTTTTTCTCAAAACTGCGATTTCGGACTTATAGCGTTTTTCACCGAGGGTACAGAAATATCGCACTAGATACGTAACCTATATCATTTGACGCGAAACTTTTCCACAGTGGTTTGAGTTATTATTAATGTATCATGTAGGGCACAGCCGACTTGTATTATTATACACAAGTTTATTACGATTATCTTAGTTATATGAACGGATAACTAAAATAGCTTGATTATATCATAAAACATGTGAAAATATGGCTGTTTGCTGCTTGTTAATTTGTTAGCTTGTTGAAAAAAATTAATACGTCCTTTACATATTATATTTTTAGGATCAGAAGTCGAATTTTATTTAAAAAAAACAATTACAACATAGCCTAAACGTTTATTCTAACCAAAAATTAATCTTACACAGAACAAAATACCAGCCTTCAATTAAATAATTACACAGCACATGAAATAAATGAAAATTAAAGAAATACGTCACGCGAGTCCACAAATCACGCCGAACACGATGTTTCTACTCGAGCGTCGATCCAGCAAATAGGGGCGCTCTGCCGCTGTCATCCTCTTTTATAGAGGAGCGCAGGTAGCGGGAGGGGTGCCTCAGTTATCCCCCAACACGGCCTCTCCTGACTGCGAGTCGTCCTCGACGGCTGCTCGGGAGGTCGATGGCCCTGCGGAGACATCAACCCCAAAATCATCGACACCGAAACCTGAAACATTAACACACGTTAGTCCTACCATACACACGGGGTAAGGCAGGCACACAAAAATGATCACATTTAAATAAGCAGACAACATAAGCATTTCAATAATCTCAGAAATAAAGCAAGGGGCTAAGGCATAGCCAAACCGCTTGCTCTGGGCATAAGCATCGCTGAATCGCTTGCCCTGGGCATAAGCATCACTGAATCGCTTGCCCCCCGAACGTAAGGCGCAAGCATCACTGAATCGCCCGCCTTACCATTCTCACCACCAGGAGAGGGGGGTGAAACCCTCCCCTGATACAGGCCATAATGACAGAGGCATCCCTGAATTGCATGTCCAACTAGGCCAACACACTTGCCGCTCAACACAACAGCAGCACACAGTGAAACTTCATCTACACATAATTTAGCGTTCGCAGATCAAACCACTATAGTCAAGACGTCAGTAAGTCAGTATAACCTAACAAGGTAATAATAAAACCCCCAGAAATAAAAGACATGGAACCTACACTAAACCTACTCTAAACCTACTCTAAACCTACTCTAAAATAGTGATTTATGTCAGTTAGGAGGGCAAAGTACATGTCAAGCGGAATAGACTGCGACGCATGATTATGCAAGATAAAGCCACTTACACTCAAAGAACGCGGCGCAGCTCTCGGGGCACCACTCTCCTCGCCAAGGCACCATGTACTCTGCGGCCGCCTGAGTAGTCTTGCCGTAAGACCCACTCAGCAGTTTCAGCTCATACCGGCCGCTTGGTAGCACCTTCAGCACACGGTAGGGGCCTCTCATCCCTGGATCTAATTTTCCTGTGGACTGAGAGTACTTGATAACGAAGACAAGGTCATTAACTTTGAAGACCCGTGGTGGACGTCTCTGACGGTTAGCGTAAGAGTCTTGCTTTTCCTGATTACGCTTCAGTAGTTCGTTCGACCTAGTCCTGCACATCTCACGCCATGCCTCGCGATTTGGTTGCGAGCCCTCCACAGCTACGTCACGAACAAGGGATCGTATCACAGGAGTCGTAGCATCGGTGCCAATGAGGAGATTTAAAGCAGAGGCTTGGGTAGTTTTCTGCTTAGTTATATTCAGGACCAGTTGCATCTTCCATAGCACCTCGGACCAGGACGCACCCTTATGGTTAACCTCTATACGGATCATATTGAGGACAGTGCGGACGTACCTTTCTACCTGCCCGTTCGAATGGTGCATCTCGGGCGTAATATAATGAATATCACACCCTAACTCCTGTATCCATCTTACGAAGTCAGCGGATTCGAACATTCGCCCTCGATCAGCCACCAGCAGCTTAGGGGTGCCGAAGAGTGAGACAGCGTTACTTACTGCGCCCTTGAGCTCGGCTGCATCCTGACGAAACATTGGGTACAGTAGTGTGTACTTGGAAAACGCATCCACTATCAGTAGGACGAACTTGTAGCCGTTGGACTCAGGTAGGGGGCCCAACGCATCTAGGTGTACCGTGCTGAAAGGAGTTTCAGGTTTTTCCCACGAAGTGATGTGTTGGTGTGGCGCACGTGGTACGCGTTTTTTTGATACACACATCAGACAATGCGCAATATATTTGGTGACAAACTGGCGGAGGCCCGGAAACCAGATATGTTTGAGGATTAAATCCATGGTTTTCTCTGCGCTGACATGGTCGTGTTCGTCGTGGAATATCCTCAGCAGACTATGCCCCTTAGGAATGTAGCAGAGAAGCCTGGGCTCCTCATCTATTGGTCGGTACCGGTAGTACAACAGATGATTTTGTTGAACGTAATGTCGGGGATCTACGTCACCTTCGCGTTACCTTTGAAGCAACCCTTGAGTCTCTTAGTCTGCTAATTGAGCGATTTTTGTCCAGTTAAGAGGTTTAGTAATGTGGCAAACCGTTGCTGGATTTCGGCTAATATAATCAGCATGAGAAGTAATTTAGAAAGTCTGAAGATATCAACGCAACATTTAGGGCCCCACTCTAAATAAGGACATCTACGGGAACACCTTGTACTAACTACCGCCGTTACACAATTCCTAGGTGACTTAGTAATCGAATTGTCTTTACAAAGGTTTACATTAAGTTAATTACGTGACTCGGACCTGTTCTTAGCAAAACACTTACTTTCGGAGTGACCAGGCTTTTTACAAAATGTACAAGTCACTGTATCACTAGAGCTAGGCTTAGGGTCTGTTTTATTATCCAGTTTACCCTTTTTGGGGCAATGAAACCCTTTGTGACCCTGCTGGCCACACAGAAAACACTTGCCTTGAATATGATTACTCTGATTCGACGGGTATCGTCGCTTTAAATTGCTCGAATCTCGCGTCTCAACTTTTGAACTAGGCTTAACATAGATAGACAAAAACGACACTATGCTATCAGGGGTTAAGTTTGCATTCGCAGCGGAAGCTTGAATCTGAGGGTCTGTGATACCCCGTATGATTATTTGAACCATTAACTCCTCACTAATACCTTTTACTATCCGTAAGCGTAATAAAGTTCGTCTCGCGTATTCGGCATAAGTAGGGTACTTATTGGAATTAGTACTCATCGCGTCGTATAAAATGTTAGCATAGTTAAGCCTGCTTGGACATAACGATTTAAATTCCCTTACAAAGTTGCCCCATGAGCGGTCATTAGAGATCCACTCGTTTAACCAAGTTCGCGCATCTCCTTTAAGGCAACCCGCAACGCGCGACAAACATTCGTAGTCGTCCCAACCGTTCGATAGTTTAGCGCGCTCGACTTCCTTACGCCATACTTCGAAATCATGAACATTTGGGTCAAAGTTTGAGACAAAGTACGCGGACCGGGGAGAGTTAATCGACTTGATCGCGTCGGCTAGGACTTGTATGGAAGCCACACTATCACGTTTAGATTGTAACACAGAATCATTTTGGGTCACCGCAGACGTGGGGCGACTCATTTCGTCAATCGGCGGGGCTGCGGCAACGGGCATGTTTACTTCAGAAACGCGGGTAGGACTACAAATACGTGATTGTCGCGACTCACAGTCGTTACGCTCGTTTACACACATAGAATTATTTGTCATCGCGGAGTGATCAACGCTATTTACACCACTATGTACACCACTATTTACATTGCAACTATCCGCGGGACGGTTATTGTTTTCTAGGCTAGATAATCGCGTCAAGATCGCATTTAACGTTTTCTGCATATCGTTATTTGAACTACGTGGCCTCGAAGGAGTACGTCCGCGCGATCTACGACCACTATCGCGTCGACGTGATTTGCTCCGAGACCGACGGTTACGGCCCGACATTTTTAAAACACAAGTTATCAACAGCAAAACAAGTTAAATAGTAAGTTGGTATTCTGTCTGTGTACAAGTAAAGCAATATCAAAACGGCAAAGCAAATTAAGGCCAGATGGGCTTGAGAGAAATCCCACTTCTGATTTTAGGATCAGAAGTCGAATTTTATTTAAAAAAAACAATTACAACATAGCCTAAACGTTTATTCTAACCAAAAATTAATCTTACACAGAACAAAATACCAGCCTTCAATTAAATAATTACACAGCACATGAAATAAATGAAAATTAAAGAAATACGTCACGCGAGTCCACAAATCACGCCGAACACGATGTTTCTACTCGAGCGTCGATCCAGCAAATAGGGGCGCTCTGCCGCTGTCATCCTCTTTTATAGAGGAGCGCAGGTAGCGGGAGGGGTGCCTCAGTTATCCCCCAACAATATTATAATCGTCCAAATTCAAAACCTATCGAAAATACATTGCAATCGGTATATTAAAAATATGAATTTTATTTATTTGTTTCTTGGTCTTTTACTGAAATAAAGGGACGTAGATGGATAATTTAAGCAGCATGAATGTGAGTGGAGCACCGTTACTCGTGACTAAAAATTCGATTCTGGACCAACACATACGGCCACACATCTGACAAGTAAACTGAAGCTGCGGGTCTGACAAGACACGATTGAGCCTTGTCGGCAAGGTCCTAAAACCAGGCGTTTTTGAGTGCTTTTCAGCCTTAAGATATAGTTTTTCTTCACTTATTGCGGTTGGCTGCAAGATTCTTGTATTTGTTGCCGTCGATCTTACACGCAATAATTTCCCATTTAGCACAGTATTTAAATCGTAGCAAAGGTCATCCTACCTTTCGTTTCGCAAATGCTACTTGGCTCAACAAAACCTGACTTGCCAATCAAGAAGAGTTCATTTGATGCACATAGCCTAGCCACCGCAGACATCGCTGTTTGAGTATAGCAGTGATGCTAGGCAACTGCGTGATCTCCAGCACCCCCTCGTTTGCTACCCTGTCCTTTCATATGATGCCTAGGTTGCTCCGAAGATATCGCAGATGAAAGGTATTCAGTCGCCGCTCCTGCCTGGCGTACGTTGTCTACTTCTCAGCTCCGTACAAGAGTATACTCAAGAAGTCTGATTGAGAAACGATCATCTTGGTTTATACTGTAAGCTGTTTTTTAATCCATACTCTTGTATTAAGCTCACTGAACATTGTTTCCACCTCACTGAAGCGAGTGTCAATCTCTCCATCAATAGAGAGATTGCTCTATACAGATGACCCCAAGTAACAGAATTTATCTACTACTGTGCGAGAATTACGGTCTTCTTTGCAATAACTGACACGGAGAAGCGGGATCATGCATGAGTAAATAAGTGCAGGAGAACTTGGAGCTCTTAGATAGTTTCCGCCACGTAGACTACGTCGTCGGTTAACATGTAAGTCATCATGATTACAGCGAGACTTAAATGGGTGAGGTTGAATAATTTGCCATCTGCTCTCGTGTGTTAGTGAACTCCTTGCTGCGAAGCACCAAAAGCGGCTTTAAGAAGCAGGGAGAAAAATTTACTATAATAGTGTTGGAGCTAAAACGCTCTAACGCTGACGACCTCTGCGCATGTTAAAAGGATCAAAAGTTTGACCATTAAATATTATTATACCTTTCATATAATCATGACAGGATTGATCCATTTTCATTAACTTTTGGGGAAATCCCATTTTCTCGAGTGCGCAAAAGAGTATCCCTGCTAAACGTATCAAAAGCTATATACAAATCAACAAATGCGATTATGCGTTGCGTTTTACGTTTAGCTCACGATAGTTTTCCTTGGGTTGGCAGATCATTAGTAGATCTTTGAGAACGGAAACTGTATTCGGCCTCAGGATACACACGCTCGACAAGACTTTGCAACTCTTAAAAAGAGTTTGTCGATGATGCTAAGAAGGGAAATATCGCTATAGTTGCAATCGCCGCAGTCACCCTTTCGTTTGTATAAGGTGACAATATTTACGAAATAAACCTTAGTGTTTAACTTGCCGTTTGAAATAACAGTTACAGTCGGTGATGATTCAGCCGTCAAGTTCTTTTAGAGAAACCGCCTTTTTCAGCACAGGGCCGAGAACCGTTTTGATCCCCGTAGAAACACCGCAAAAGTTACCGGCAGCTGCGCAGTCTTGAAAGCTTTTGCATAGGTTTGTCCAATAAGCATAAGAGAGTTGGCGGCAAGTTGCTGTAGAAATGACTGCAGTACAGAGCGTTGTGCATATAGCTTCACAAAGATCAATGCAGTTATTTAATGCAGCTTGGCGCTTCGAGTCACTAAAATGTTTTCGGAGCGCCAGTCCAGTGGTTTCACCCAGTGGTATCTGAAAATCTTAACAGCTGTTTTGGTGAACAAATCTTTTATGGTATCCCATTCCAATTCCGGTTCACCGGTGTCTCAGTTGGCTATTTTCTATCTCACAAAGGTACTAAAAGTATCCAAGACAGATAATAATATAGTAAAGATATTATACTATTTTACTGCCTTATCGATTTATAACATTTGACACGACTCAAAACTTTAAACTGTAACAAAATAAGTTGAAATATATTACTAAACACGAAACTTTATATGATATTTTTTGTGTTTTTTTAATTCATCACGGTTAATTATGTAATTTATTGTATTTAATCTACTAAGAAGTAAAGAAGCTACTTTTTTGTGTAAGTTTTGTTTTGGAACTTTTGTGATTTATTAGTAAAAATGGATTTAAATGCTATCGCAATACGTAGATATATCATTTTTCACCAATAACAATAAAATCAATAGTTGTAGTGTAAAATAATATAATTGTTCTTATATCACATTACACATGTACATTCTGATGTGGCGAATAATATAAGTCACTTATTTTCCTATTTGCTCCTAATGTATTAAATGTAATGCTACTCTTCATACATCATAGTAAAGACGCCTAAAATAAGTACATGGAACATTTTCTACATTATGAATCAGTGGCGTGCACAGAGTTTACACATAGGGTAGGCAGAAATAAAATTTTATATAAAAATGGAAAACTTACCATTAGTGTATCAGTTAACTTTAACTGGCCTTTTCAACTGGTCTCGTTACCTACGACTTTTTAAATATGTGAAACTTTAAACAAGACTCTAGGTGCTTTTCACAGAGATTGTGCTACCTATTTTAACGAGGCATTTAAAGCCAGTGTCATTCCAAACTGTTTTACTGTTAGACAATAAAATGCACGGAAAACAATACAGTATATCCGTTTACACAATTCGCGGAGCCAGTTATTAATTAATATTAATTTATTTGAAATAAACGAAACTCTAGCACACACCTTCCATTAGCTATTATTTGAGATTTCTAACTTCGAAAACACGCCGTCTTTTAGTTTAGCTCTAAACACACATTTCCAGTTCTCGTAGCTAAAGTTATCCATTATCCTGAATTACTCAAACATTTAGCAACAAGAAATAGCTATTTTCAATTATCAACAAATGCGCAATAAGCTAATTTATAATAATTTTCTTTCAAACTTTGTTACACTTGCAACCAGTAAACAAAGAATATGGCATTATTTTAAATAATTTCCAAGAATGGACTCACAAAAAACAAGAATAAAATGAAATGGTTCTGATTTGTAAACTCAAAGAGCATCATTGTCTTGCAACCATCTTGCAGCTATTAAAAAATACACGGCAAATTGTTAATACCAACTAAATTCTTGTTAGCACTACTTTCATATTAGACTTCTTAAAATGGCTGTGTAATCAAACAAGCAGTGCCTACAAATCACGCACACACGCGCAATTTCAGTACAAAATTATTCACATACATAAATAGCGGCTACACTGTAACCGTATAAAATACTGTACTTGTGTTAGTGAAAAAATGACGAAAGACAGGCAGAATGTTGTCTGCTTATGACACCAGTCGGCAGCACTGTCACATAATGCGATGAGACGATTCTGTTAACCAACTTTAGTACTGCGTTTTTTCTCAAAATCGGTAGGTGGCGCTGTTTACGAGTTGAGTAGATATTTTTATAATTAAATGGAAACGGAGGGCGTAACGGTAAATGAAAGTTAAAGTATCGTGTAATATAATACGTAAGTTTTAATTTTTTTGTTTGTAAACTGGCAGATTTAACAGGGAAGGCAGTGCTTTTCTGCCTCTATGGACTGCACGCCACTGTTATGAATAAAAATAAAAACAAAAAAGTTATACGCAAGTAAAGGTGCCAAAACTTTAAAGCCGTTTTTCTCAAAACTGTGATTTCGGACTTATAGCGTTTTTCACCGAGGGTACAGAATTGGATTGCTGCCAGTGATGGGGAAATTTTTGGAAAAAAATATAGTGGGAAGACTAAAGTGGCACTTACTTCCTAAAATCAGCATACGTCAATACGGCTTTATGCCTCAAAAAAGCACTGAGGGCTGCCTCTATGACCTGATGAGTTACGCAAAGGGCAAAATTTTAATCCAAAATGCTATCACTGGACATAGAGGGAGCCTTCGATAATGCATGGTGGTCGGCAATAAAACTGAGACTTGCTGAAGAAAAGTGCCCGCTTAACATAAGAAGACTTCTCGACAGCTATCTGGAGCAGCGAAGAGTTGGAGTAAGATACGGCGGTATGGAATACTTTAAGAGCACAAATAAAGGTTGCGTTCAAGGTTCCATTGGAGGGACCATCCTGTGGAACATCCTACTGGATCCGTTATTAAAAGAACTGGAGGCACGCGGTGACTAATGCCAGGCTTTCGCAGATAACGTAGTTTTGGTTTTCGATGGTGAAACTGCTCAGATAATACAAGAACAAGCTAACGCCGCTGTTGCCTATGTGCGTAACTGGGAGATCAATAATGAACTTAATTTTGGACCGCAAAAAACTAAAGCTATGACCAAGAAAATGAAATATGACACTCCAGTTCTACGCATGGGTAGGGTGGATATGAAGATGTCTGAAGAAATAAAACTCCTTGGATTTAAGATTGACAGTAAGCATACTTTTAACAGTCACTGCTTCTGTGTGCCTTAAAGTGTTAAACATCTATAAGCAACTGTCTAGAGCCGCCAAAGTTAGCTGCGAACTTCACCCGGAGTCATACGACTTATATACACGGCAACAGTAGAACCAGTAATAATGTATGCGGCTAGTGCTTGGGCTCCAGAAACTAAGAAATCGGGAATACAGAAGGTGTTAAACACGGTCCAAAGGGGCTTTGCTCAGAAATTGACAAGAGCTTATAGAACAGTCTCCTTAATTCGGCACTGGTCTTGACTGTAATATTTTATTATTATTTTATTTTATTTTATATTTATTCGGAAAACTTACAGCTAAATAACAATTATAAGTTAAATTAACAATATATCAGCCTATGCTATTGACAAGTTTCCACCAATATATAACAAATTAAGAGCTTGTACAATGTAGGTACAATGAAAGCAGATGTACATCCTTACGAAAAAAAACCTGTTTTTTTTATACAGCAATAAACACTAAAATATAAGTAAAAGAGAATAATAGAAATCAAAAGAAATCAGGCTGAAGGATCTCCAAAGAACTCTGCGGCAAGAACCCTTCGAACCGTGGTAGTGCTGGTACAAAAGAGGTAAAAATCATGTAAACTCGAGAGTTCATTATAAATATTTGAGATTTGATTTATGAAAGAATTTTGTCTGAAATTAGTTCTAGCATAAATTACGTACAAAGGAAATCGTTTGCGAAAATTTAATAAGTCAGTGCGTAAATTAATATTAGATAAAAGATCAGGCAGGACAGTCGATTTTACCATTCGCGATTTTCATTAAGAACGTTATGTCATTAATTTTGCGTCTTATCTCCAAAGGCAAGAAGTGATAGCGTTTGCATCTATGTTCGTAATCTACAGATCTTTGTCGTGCTTTGAAATCCAGATATTTTTCTTTTTATTTTATTTTTATTTTATTTATTTGGGAATTCAAACAACCATGTACAAAACTTATAACAAAAATCGTAACAATATAAAATGTGTATACATACATGGTCCACAGCGAAATCCACAAGTTGAAAACAAAAGTGTAAGTATACAGAGACAAAGTGTGACTTATGACTAGTACACAAATACGTGAATCACATGATGAATTATGATGATGCTATGGCATATTTTATAAAGGATAAAAGTAGGTAAGTAATAACACTTGAAAACATTAAACTATGCTTGTGAGATGTTCTAAAACTAACCTTCTAAACCTAACTGAAGATAATACAAATGGATCAATATGTGAAAAGTGATCATTGTACACACTGACAATACGCCTGAGCGGAGATCGAACGCCAGCATTAGTCCTACAGCGAGATGTGAAGAAAAGTTTGGCACGAGGCTTACCAGAAGGAACTACATAGGATATATATCCTATGTAGTTTATATCTTGTAAGCATTGGGCAATCAAGTTTATTGTTACAGATCTTATATAAAGTAACTGTATTGATCAATTTTCTTCTAGCGTCAAGTGATAATACCGAATAATGTTTGAGTAAATGAGAATAAGAAAGTTTTTTTCTGACACACTTATAATGCATTCTGCGAATAAATTTTCTTTGAACATTCTCAATACGATCAATATATTTATCATAAAATGGGTTCCATATTTGGGCAGCATATTCAAGATGTGGTCTAACTAAAGTATTAAAGAGATGAAGGTAAGTCGAGGGTCGATCGATCGCATTACGAAACCGTACATCTGAAAGGCATTACTAATAATTTTATCTATATGAGTGTCAAAATGAAGTTGTTGATCGAGGAGAACACCGAGGTCACGAACAATTTGGGAACTGGGTAGAGGGGAACCACCTAAATTATAATAATATGAAAAATTATTAATTTTCTTAGTAAAAGTTATTTTACAGCACTTGGATAAGCTTAAGTGTAGGTTATTGTTTTTGCAGTAAGTGTATAGCCTGTTTAAGTCTTCTTGAAACTTGTAACAATCCAAGATGGACTGAATACTTGAATAAACCTTCAAATCATCCGCGTAAAGTAGAAAATTACAATGACTGAAACAAGTATTAATATCGTCGATGAAGAGAATAAATAACAGTGGTCCAAAAATGGATCCCTGGGGTACCCCAGAGAAAACAAGGAAAGATTCGGATTCATAATTATTAACCAACACACGTTGAGTTCTTGATGTCACGTAGGATGAAAACCATCGAAGTAAGTTGCCTTTAATGCCGTTGAAGGCAATTTTATTTAAGAGAAGTTCATGATCAACCTTGTCAAAAGCCTTCTTGAAGTCGGTGTATATCTCGTCCACTTGTACACGCCCGTCCATGTTTTCAAAGAGATGTGTAGTAAAAATTAGAAGATTTGTAACAGTGGATCTGTTCTTCACAAAACCATGTTGAGCAGGAATAACAATGTTGTGGAGCAAAGGATATATGGCGTTGTGAACTAATCTCTCAAAGAGTTTTGACAAGGTTGATAAGATAGAAATTGGAAGATAATTTTCCACATTACATTTAGAACCACTTTTGTACACCGGTATTATGTTTGCAAGTTTCCATACACTGGGAAACACTCCCTCAGAAATACATTTGTTGTATAATATACAAAGACGATTACATATTCCATCTGCTATCTTAGGAATTTCTTCTGTATTCCCTCGATACGAAACTAGTAAGTCTCATACTGGGGGTTCCACACTTGGAAGGCATATTCGAGGTGCCACTCAATCTGCGCATACGAGAACCATCTGCGCAAACAAAAATTCATACACTCAAAAAAACACAAGTTACATATTTTTTTTATAAAACGCAACTATTCTTGTGTTTTCTAACTCTATGCCTCGGTACTTACCACTTTCCCACAGCGTGCGCCGTGCTGCTCGTGGTCGCTAAGGCCAATCTCTTGGACAGGCTGATAACACACTGATAATGAAAGGATAGAGTCCGTCTTCATGTAGGATACGTTACACCAACCACTGGGATACCTGGAAATGCCATCCTGCATTCCGCGTACTTTCAAAAGTGCAAAGCCACTATTTTGATATACTGTGGCGCTGTGACAGAGAAGCAACATGCAAGACGATGTAAGGGGTATAACGTCCTACCCTCCGCCTTGATTTATTTTTTAATAAATATAACATAACGAATCAAAGACTTCAACAATGTCCCTACGGCACGTGAAGAAATAGTAATGGCAGTGTCGTCTAGAGATCAAATTGGTAGGACCCCAAATAAGTGAAAACGTAGCAACCGCAGAAGATTCTTTTTAAGGTACACCGGAACATATGGGGAAAGCAATTTTTTTATTCGAATACATAAACATCTAAATAAAGAGAAATGTGGTTCTAGATACAAATCAATATAACATAAATAAGCATATCTCAGAACTAGTGATGAAGCACTCATTAGTCAAGTCAAATCAAATGGAAACACTACAATTTAATACGAGCAATGTATAAACTTTAAGCTTATACACTACTATAAAAACCGCAACCCTAAAGGGTTGAGGGAGGTTAGGAACCCTAAATGGAAACTAGAGATCAATCATGTACGCAGCGAGTGCACGGGCACCAGACAGAAACTCGGGACAAGGAGGCAACTCGACGTCGTTGAACGAGGGTTCGCACAAAAAATAAGTAAAGCAGCGCTGAGTTCAGAGACAGGACAGTGTCTCTGAACTCAGCGCTGCTGTTATCAGGGTTGCTTCCTCTGGATCTAAGGATACATGAAGTATCCCTCTTATATGAAAATAAGAAGGGCAAGCCCAATGAAATGGTGTTGGACCGAGAAATAGAGAAAAGAGTGGCCCACACTGAAATGCCCCAACCAGCAGAGCACAGAAAAATTGAATTCGAATGTATAGAGAATGCAGATGAATTGGCAGAAAAGGGTAACCAAGAAATTATGATATTCACAGACGGCAGTAAGATCCAAGGAAAAGTTGGAGCAGCGTTGTCAGTTTGGAGAAATGGTGCCGAAAAGAAACATCGGAAGCTTTTGTTGGAACCGGCGTGCACAGTATATCAGGCTGAACTCCTGGCCCTGTGTGAGGCCACTCAACAAATCATTGGAGGCACTGCTTCTTCCTGCGGCATATTTAGCGACTCAAGATAAGCTCTAGAGTCAATCGTGAACCAAACCGCCAACCACCCCATCAGAGTCAAAATAAGAAAAAACCTGACAACTATACAAAACCAAAATAAAGAGTTGAAGCTATTTTGGATAGAAGCACATGCGGGGATGGTTGGCAATGAACGAGCCGACGAAATGGCTAAAAGTGCTGCCTTAAACAAAAAGATAAAAGCTGATTACGATAGGATACCCATTGCGTACGCGAAAAGACAGATACGTTTGGAAACTCTTCGCGAATGGAATCTGAGATATGGATCTGGTGAAACGGCAGCAATCACAAAAATCTTCTTTCCTGATGCAACACTAGCATACCGACACATCAAAAACATTGAGATCAACCCGGTGATGACGCAAATAATGACAGGACATGGCGGGTTCTCGGAGTACTTGAATAGATTCAAGTGCAAAGAGAACCCAATGAGTATTTGCGATACTGACAAAGTAGAGTCGGTGATGCATATTTTGGTAGAATGCCCGCAACACAATGTTCAGCGTTTTAACCTGGAAAATGAGATAGATGTAGAAGTAACCATAGATAACATTAAATATATAATAGCTAACAAGGAAACTAGAGATCAATTCATGCAATTCTGTATTAAAGTATCAAAAAAAGTAATATTAAGAAATAAATAGAGATTAAGATTGAATATATATTTGAGAATATACAACATAAGTAAATAAATAAGAATGTTAAAATATATTGATAGTAAGGTACAGAAATAGTAATAAATAAATGTATAGTATTACGACCAAAAGAAAAAGAAAAGAACAAAAAAGATAGAAAAGAAAGCAAACAAAGTCCCTGACCACAATACTAGCGGAAAAGTAAAGTACACAAAAAAAAACCAAACCTAACCTAACCCAAACCTAAACTAACTCAAACCGAACCTAACCTAAATCTAAACTAACCCAAGCCTAAACTAATTCAAACCTAACCTAACCCAAACCTAACCTAATGTAATCCAAACCTAACCTAATGTAATCCAAACCTAACCTAACCCAGACCTAATTTAACCCAAACCGAACCTAACCCAAACCTAACCTAACCCAAATCTAACCTAACGCTAACCTAAGCTAACTCAAACCTAACCTAACCCAAGCCTAAACTAATTCAAACCTAACCTAAGCCAAACCTAACCTAACCCAAACCTAACCTAACTCAAACCTAACCTAACTCAAACCTAACCTAACTCAAACCTAACCTAACTAAACCTAACCTAACTCAAACCTAACCTAACCCAAACCTAACCTAACTCAAACCTAACCTAACTCAAACCTAACCTAACCCAAACCAAACCTAACCCAAACCTAACCTAACACGAAGCTATTGGCGGAGACTTTTTACCCTGATGATCTAGAAACATACGACAATGTCGGACATCAACGTATCAGGAAAAGGTTGACAAGATAAACAGGTCGGATTAAGATGAGCAGCTCGATCCACCGTTTACATTAGTTGATTCAGAAGACACAGTGAAAATTTTCAATCCCAAGAAAGCACTAGGCGCCGATGGTAGGCGCCGAACGGATGGCCCCAGCACTTCAGGCTCCGCACCCAGCAGAACAGGCAGATCTGGAGATAATCGGCCTGGTGGACCAAGACCAGGTGAATACACACAGTAATTTCGAGGTGCGCATATTCACCGACGGTAGTAAGATTGAGGGCAAGGTTGGAGCTGCGCTATCCTGGTGGAATAGCGAGGTCGAAACTAAAGCCCTCAAGCTTGCTTTACCGCAATACTGCACTGTCTACCAGGCTGAGCTCCTAGCAATCTGTAGGGCCTCCAGAGAAATCTTAAAACACAAGGCATCTTCCTTCGGGATTTACAGCGATTCCATGGCAGCTCTGCAAACGATTGTGAATCCCAGATGCCTCCATCCCCTAGCTGTGGAAGCAAGAGAAAACTTAAAAGCTATATCTCTCCAGAATAAGACTGTCACCCTCTTCTGGATCAAAGCACACGCAGGGCTGGAAGGCAACGAAAGAGCGGACCAATTAGCAAAGGAAGCTGCCACAAAGTCAAAGCGGCGACACGACTACGACAAATGCCCAGTCTCTTTCGTTAAGCGAAGCATTCGTATGGCTACGCTTAACGAATGGGACCAGAGATACACCGCTGGCAAAACTGCGTCCGTAACTAAACTGTTCTTCCCAAGTGCTACTATGGCCTTCAGGACTATCAGAAAGATAGAAATAACGAGCTTAGTTACGCAGATAATGACGGGGCACGGTGGGTTCTCCGAATACTTGAAACGTTTCAAGTGTAAGGCGAGCCCATCGTGTGTTTGCGATCCTGAGGAGGAGGAAACGGTGCCACATATATTACTGGGATGTCCTGTAAACACCATAGCAAGGTACAACCTGGAACAAAAGATTAACATGAAATTAGATGAGGAAAATATTAAGAACATAATGGTAAGTAAACATAGAGATGATTTTATAAACTACTGCATAAAAGTTGTTAAATTAGTGATAGAAAGAAACAAGTAGATTAGTAAATATGCTTTCATAATATAATGAGTATATTAAAGATAAGCATAGAAGTAAAGTTAAAGTGAAATAAAAAGTAGATAATAAGCAGTAAATAATATGTAAAATTAGCAACTAAAATAGAAATAAGAAATCTGTAAAAGTAATGACAATAAAAACATGTGTCGACTTGACTCATTACCCTAGAAACATAACTAAATTATAGATAAAATAAATCAAAGAGTAGAAGTTAAACATAAGAGTAGAAGGGCATCCCACCCTTAAAAGACAAAAAGATGATGAATGATAGAAAGAAATAGTATGAGGAATAAAAGTACGAGAAGAATATTTGCGAGAACTGGTGTGAAAGAGAAGTGTAGAAATAGGCTCCAATCATGTTGGAGGTAGTGTAGGAAAAAAAAAAAAAAAAAAAAAAAAAAAAAAAAAAAAAAAAAAACCTAACTCAAACCTAACCTAACCCAAACCTAACCTAACTCAAACCTAACCTAACTCAAACCTAACCTAACCCAAACCAAACCTAACCCAAACCTAACCCAAACCTAACCTAACACGAAGCTATTGGCGGAGACTTTTTACCCTGATGATCTAGAAACATACGACAATGTCGGACATCAACGTATCAGGAAAAGGTTGACAAGATAAACAGGTCGGATTAAGATGAGCAGCTCGATCCACCGTTTACATTAGTTGATTCAGAAGACACAGTGAAAAGTTTCAATCCCAAGAAAGCACTAGGCGCCGATGGTGTTACAGCCAATATTTGTAGTGAGGTTATTTCAAGGGATCCAGAAATTTTACTATCAGTGGCCAACAAATGTCTACACTTGGGACTGTTTCTCTACATCTGGAAATAGGCTACGGTATTTGTCCTCAGGAAACCAGAAAAAGACGACTACACAAACCCCAAGTCGTATAGACCAATTGGATTGCTGCCAGTGATGGGGAAATTTTTGGAAAAAATTATAGTGGGAAGACCTAAGTGGCACTTACTTCCTAAAATCAGCATACGTCAATACGGCTTTATGCCTCAAAAAACACTGAGGGCTGCCTCTATGACCTGATGAGTTACGCAAAGGGCAAAATTTTAATCCAAAATGCTATCACTGGACATAGAGGGAGCCTTCGATAATGCATGGTGGCCGGCAATAAAACTGAGACTTGCTGAAGAAAAGTGCCCGCTTAACATAAGAAGACTTCTCGACAGCTATCTGGAGCAGCGAAGAGTTGGAGTAAGATACGGCGGTATGGAATACTTTAAGAGCACAAATAAAGGTTGCGTTCAAGGTTCCATTGGAGGGACCATCCTGTGGAACATCCTACTGGATCCGTTATTAAAAGAACTGGAGGCACGCGGTGACTAATGCCAGGCTTTCGCAGATAACGTAGTTTTGGTTTTCGATGGTGAAACTGCTCAGATAATACAAGAACAAGCTAACGCCGCTGTTGCCTATGTGCGTAACTGGGAGATCAATAATGAACTTAATTTTGGACCGCAAAAAACTAAAGCTATGACCAAGAAAATGAAATATGACACTCCAGTTCTACGCATGGGTAGGGTGGATATGAAGATGTCTGAAGAAATAAAACTCCTTGGATTTAAGATTGACAGTAAGCTTACTTTTAACAGTCACTGCTTCTGTGTGCCTTAAAGTGTTAAACATCTATAAGCAACTGTCTAGAGCCGCCAAAGTTAGCTGCGAACTTCACCCGGAGTCATACGACTTATATACACGGCAACAGTAGAACCAGTAATAATGTATGCGGCTAGTGCTTGGGATCCAGAAACTAAGAAATCGGGAATACAGAAGGTGTTAAACACGGTCCAAAGGGGCTTTGCTCAGAAATTGACAAGAGCTTATAGAACAGTCTCCTTAATTCGGCACTGGTCTTGACTGAAATATTTTATTATTATTTTATTTTATTTTATATTTATTCGGAAAACTTACAGCTAAATAACAATTATAAGTTAAATTAACAATATATCAGCCTATGCTATTGACAAGTTTCCACCAATATATAACAAATTAATAGCTTGTACAATGTAGGTACAATGAAAGCAGATTTACATCCTTACGAAAAAAAACCTGTTTTTTTTATACAGCAATAAACACTAAAATATAAGTAAAAGAGAATAATAGAAATCAAAAGAAATCAGGCTGAAGGATCTCCAAAGAACTCTGCGGCAAGAACCCTTCGAACCGTGGTAGTGCTGGTACAAAAGAGGTAAAAATCATGTAAACTCGAGAGTTCATTATAAATATTTGAGATTTGATTTATGAAAGACTTTTGTCTGAAATTAGTTCTAGCATAAATTACGTACAAAGGAAATCGTTTGCGGAAATTTAATAAGTCAGTGCGTAAATTAATATTAGATAAAAGATCAGGCAGGACAGTCGATTTTACCATTCGCGATTTTCATTAAGAACGTTATGTCATTAATTTTGCGTCTTATCTGCAAAGGCAAGAAGTGATAGCGTTTGCATCTATGTTCGTAATCTACAGATCTTTGTCGTGCTTTGAAATCCAGATATTTTTATTTTTATTTTATTTATTTGGGAATTCAAACAACCATGTACAAAACTTATAACAAAAATCGTAACAATATAAAATGTGTATACATACATGCAGCGAAATCCACAAGTTGAAAACAAAAAGTGTAAGTATACAGAGACAAAGTGTGACTTATGACTAGTACACAAATACGTGAATCATATGATGAATTATGATGATGCTATGGCATATTTTATAAAGGATAAAAGTAGGTAAGTAATAACACTTGAAAACATTAAACTATGCTTGTGAGATGTTCTAAAACTAACCTTCTAAACCTAACTGGAGATAATTCAAATGGATCAATATGTGAAAAGTGATCATTGTACACACTGACAATACGCCTGAGCGGAGATCGAACGCCAGCATTAGTCCTACAGCGAGATGTGAAGAAAAGTTGGTCATGTTTGACGGCACGAGGCTTACCAGAAGGAACTACATAGGATATATATCCTATGTAGTTTATATCTTGTAAGCATTGGGCAATCAAGTTTATTGTTACAGATCTTATATAAAGTAACCAGGGTTCGTAAATATCCGATATTTATAATAAATATCAAAATATCAGATATTTTTGATATATATCCGATATTTTCGATACCTTTGATGTTTTTGATATTTATCAAAATTACATACTAATTTCAATTTCTTACTTTAATACATGATTTTCGAAATAGCTTAATTTAAAATGTAGGTATATGTTTGATAATTTGAAGATTTTTATTAAAATAACATTCAAATTTTATACTCTGATATGTTTTTTCGAAATAACTGAATCTACAATGTAAATTTTATTTTTGTAAATTTGAAGATAGTTAATTAAACTAAACTCATTTATTTATTATTGTGATAATCATATCTTTATTCTTTGCATTTGGCACATTCATTCGTAAGAAGCAGCTCTTAGAAGCTAGGAAAATATAAATATCAATATTGATATATATCAAGCATAAATATCAATTGATATATATCATGATATATATCCGATATATATCAATTGATATATATCATGCGAACCCTGAAAGTAACTGTATTGATCAATTTTCTTCTAGCGTCAAGTGATAATACCGAATAATGTTTGAGTAAATGAGAATAAGAAAGTTTTTTTCTGACACACTTATAATGCATTCTGCGAATAAATTTTCTTTGAACATTCTCAATACGATCAATATATTTATCATAAAATGGGTTCCATATTTGGGCAGCATATTCAAGATGTGGTCGAACTAAAGTATGAAAGAGATGAAGGTAAGTCGAGGGTCGCTTAAAATCTTGAGAGGATCGCATTACGAAACCGTACATCTGAAAGGCATTACTAATAATTTTATCTATATGAGTGTCAAAATGAAGTTGTTGATCGAGGAGAACACCGAGGTCACGAACAATTTGGGAACTGGGTAGAGGGGAACCACCTAAATTATAATAATATGAAAAATTATTAATTTTCTTAGTAAAAGTTATTTTACAGCACTTGGATAAGCTTAAGTGTAGGTTATTGTTTTTGCAGTAAGTGTATAGCCTGTTTAAGTCTTCTTGAAACTTGTAACAATCCAAGATGGACTGAATACTTGAATAAACCTTCAAATCATCCGCGTAAAGTAGAAAATTACAATGACTGAAACAAGTATTAATGTCGTCGATGAAGAGAATAAATAACAGTGGTCCAAAAATGGATCCCCGGGGTACCCCAGAGGAAACAAGGAAAGATTCGGATTCATAATTATTAACCAACACACGTTGAGTTCTTGATGTCACGTAGGATGAAAACCATCGAAGTAAGTTGCCTTTAATGCCGTTGAAGGCAATTTTATTTAAGAGAAGTTCATGATCAACCTTGTCAAAAGCCTTTTATTTTATTTAGGAAACAAACAGTCTTTTACATATGTTGCTAAAACTATTCAGTACTTATAGACCTATAGTTCCATAATTTTTCTTATACAATAGGAACATATTGTATTTATATTGTATTTATACAGTGATAAAACAGCAAAACAAATTGTTATATTTAAGTTATAAAAAGAAATTTGCGTCCTGCTTCGGAAAAAAAAATCCTTTAAAAAATGTGAATTTAATCTCTAAATTTTGAATAAAATATTGAAAGTTGAGTGTGAAAAAGTATTTTTTCTTTTTTTTTTTTTTTCTTTTTTACATTTTTTTTATTAGAATTGTTATGAAAACCTTAAACCGAAGCAAGTCACATCACAAAATAAGCAAATATATCTTTTGTTTAGGTTAACAAAAGCTTCTTTTTGAAGCAATTTAGGGAAACAGAGAATAAATCAACTTCATTAGCTGTGTCATTATAAAAACGACAAGCACGTTTAATAAAGGAATTATCTGCAAAACAAGTATTACTTCTTTTGATCATAAATAATTGTTTTTTACGACAGGTTCTTTCACGTCCACGAGGTACTTTAAAAGAAGTGTTGTGCAGTAGTGCGGGGGCATCGACCATATTATTAATAATTTTGTAAAGTAAAACGACATCAGCATAATTACGGCGATCAGTCAGAGAGACAATCTTGTGCCCATTCAAAGAGGACTCATAATCAGAGGGAGTATGACCAGTTCTATAATCAAGAGATTTCACAAATTTTCTTTGAAGGCGTTCAATTCTTTCTTTATGGATTTTAAATGCTGGGTGCCAAACTGTGCAAGCAAATTCCAGATGACTACGAACAAATGCGTTAAATAAAAGTTTATAGGTAAAAGAATTTTTAAATGGTTTCCCTACTCGCAGTATAAAACCTAGTTGCTTGTAAGCCTTATCAATAATTTTATCAATGTGTGGAACATAAGTAAGTTTAGAATCCATAATAATTCCCAAGTCACGAATTTGTGTTACTCTAGTTAATTTTTTACTGCATAGTTCATAATCATGAAAGATAGGATTATTTTTTCTAGTAAAGCTGATTGCAAAGCATTTATCTGCGTTAAGGAAAAGATTGTTATTTGTGCAAAAATCTTCAAAAGCTGTGAGATCACTTTGTAATAGGTTGCAGTCAGTTTGATCACGTATAATCCGAAATATCTTCGTATCATCAGCATACAGTAATGAGTTTGAATTTTTTAAAGTATTTGTGATATCATTTATGTACAAAATAAATAACAAAGGACCTAAATTGGAGCCCTGCGGCACACCTGAAGTTATTTCTTTATATCCTGATCTATACCCTCCGACTGCAACAGCCTGAGACCTATTTTCTACATAGGATTTTATCCATCGAAAAAGATCACCATGTATACCGAGTTGCCAAAGCTTTATTAATAAAGTATTATGACATATTTTATCGAAAGCCTTGGCAAAATCAGTGTACACAGCATCTACTTGATACTTATTGTCCATAGCATCCAGGATAATTTCACTAAAAATCAATAAATTGGTATCAACGCTTCGACCTTTATAGAAACCATGTTGATTCGGAGATATGTGACGTTTAACTGCGCCAGAAAGTTGATCAGTAATAATCTTCTCAAAAATTTTCCCAAACTGACATAATTTAGAAATAGGTCTATATTTCTCAATATCCTGACTAACCGTGCCTTTAGGTATTGGAGTAATCAAAGCCTGCTTCCAAATTCTAGGTACACATCCTTCACAAAAAGACTTTTTAAAAAGTAAAGTGATTGGTTTGGTAAGAGCAGCTGAACAATTTTTAATCATAACGGGGTGTATACCATCCGGCCCAGCACCTTTATTAACATTGACAGAGTTTAAATATTTATTTACTATATCTTCAGTGAATTCTATTGACCCAATACTAAAAACTGAATCAATTGGAGTTTCTAAGGCAGAAATGTCCAAACTCTGAGAGCTTGACTGCTCAAAAACTGAATGAAAATGGTTATTAAATATATTACATATTTGTTCCCCATCTGAAGCTGTTGTTCCTCTGTAATGCATATTTTGTGGTAAACTATTGTTTGGAAAAATTGATTTTATATATGTCCAGAAGAACTTAGGATTAATTTTGATTTTCTTCTCAGAATAAGCAATATAATTGTTGTAACACTCTTGTTCCATCTTAAATGCCCTTTTCCTAAGTATTTTAAATGACTCATAATCAAGGGGATTTTTATATAACTTCCATAATTTATGGTACTTTTGCTTTTCACTTAGAACTCTTCTTAGGGGTTTACTATACCAAATAGGAACAGAACTTGATGAACGAAGTGGGCGACGTGGAACAAACTTTTTAATCAAATTATTAAGAAACTGATAAAATTCCATAGTGGACTCCTCCATAGTTAGTGATTTAAACAAGGAGATCCAGTCCATTTTTAATAACTCAGCATTAATTTCGTTATAGTCAGCTAATTGAAAATTAAAGATGCATGTCTTAGCAGATCTAAGAGGTGGTATGTAATTTAATATCAATCCTATCTCCAGTGACTTATGATAGCTATCCTCAGGTGTCAAAGGATACTGACATTCAGATACCATACATTCAGTGTTGCATAATATTAAATCTAAAATATGATTTGACACATTGTGAATAAAGTTATATTGTTTTAAATCAGAAAAGGACATAAGTTCACTCAGTGCCTGAACAACAGCAATACCACTGGGCAACAATGATAAATAGAGATCATGGGAGCTAGTCCATCTCGCTTCAGATATATTAAAATCTCCGGTTAACAAGAAAATATCATGAGGTCGTTCAGTAATTAATTTCCAACAATGTCAAAAAATGCACATAATGTGTCTTTATAAGAAGGACCATGTGGTATGTAAATGCAGCAAATGTTGAGAAAAATATTACCTTTATTGTTCCTGGAGCCCAACGGCAATGATACCCAAACGCATTCTGACGTGGCGCTGGGAGGACATGGCCAGTCACGTCGCAGCGGCTGGTACTCGCCGCGCACCGCAACCATCGCTCCACCTCCGCGTTCCGCACCACTATCACTCAAAGATCTATCACAACGGTATACCTGATATCTATTATCAAAAAACTCTCTATCAAAAAAGCTTGAAGTCAACCAGCTTTCAGTAATGCACACAAAATCATACTCTGACTGAAGAACATTAGATAAGAAATTATGTGATTTGGTACGAAGACCCCGCACATTCTGATAATAACCATTAAAAGTTTTATTAACCATTTTTAAAAATGTTAAACCAGAAAAAAATATATTTAATTTTATTACAAATTATAAAGCATCGTAGACCTGAAATGCCACATAGAAAAATATTGTTTATTTTTTTATATGCATAAACATTACTTGTTTGTACTCTGAATAACATATTACAAAAACTATAATTACTATAACACAGCCATAACAACTTATAGTATAGGAGCATAGTATCACATAACAAATTATACCTATCAGAAAGGTTTGTATGTAACACTGACACTGACATATAAATTACACACATAAGATAAAAAGAAATAAGTCACTTTACTTTTTGAAGATCAGACACTTTGCCAATGAGCATAGCTTTGGATTTCTCATTCTTCCTCATAAAAATCTTGCAGTCTCGAACCCACAAGAATGAGTACTGGTATTCATTCTTGAGTTCTCTGGCCTGCCTCAACAGCTGTTTGTTAGCCGGTGTAAGGTGGTCGCTCACAAACACGTTGGCAGCGGCACCCGGCAGCCCAAGGTCAGCGCTAGAGACGCCGCGGCGCGCGCGTACTGCCGCCAACAGGTGGTCTTTGTACAGGCGCCTGGTGAAGCGCACAATGATGGCCGGAGGGCGGGCCCCCGATGACTCTGACTTGGCATCACCACCGTTGCTGTTAGTCGCATATCGGCGAACACGATGAATGGAATCCACAAAATCATTTTCAAATGGCATTCCCACTTTGGCACACAATGAGCTCAGTAGACTCAGCAAATTTTCACCACTGACAAGCGGTATTCCAGAAATCTCAACATTATTCATTCTAGCGTGCTGGTCGCGCATGTTGCTTTCGTTTTGCAGGTTATTTATGATGTCATTTGCATTAGCTAAGTCTGATTGCAGTTTGGCAAGCATCGCCATCTTACTTTCCACAACAACCAAACGATCCTCTAGGCTCGAGAAACGTGACTCCATTTCACTCCATTTTTTATTGAGGTTTTCAATACCAACAGAAGTACTTTGTATTTCTTTTTTTACAATAACGAACTCAGCTCGAAAAGCCTTGATTTCCTGTAGAATCTCCGAAATTCCCTGTTGTGGGGCGGTATTCCCTTGCGAAATGTCACCATTGCCCGGCGTGTTTTGGCACTTGCTGCATCGCCAAGAAGCCTTTTTTTCAGCGTGCATCTTCCTAGTCCCGGTTATACCGGCACATGTAGCGTGAAAGCGAAGAAGACAGCCACAATATACAACAGGATCACTTGCAATAAGTTTTTTACAAATATTGCAATCCATGTTTGAGGTTATCCACCAACAACAGAGATTCGCAAAGACGATAACAGCTTGTTCCAAATTGCACCTTATTTGTACACGTCGTTCGATTCGAAATTCGGTGTGTTGTTTACGATACGCGCCTTCGTTTAATAACCGGCTGCACTTTTTGACACTGAGAACCGTTCAGAACGACGCCGTGCGATGAATTGAAACTTGTATTATTATACACAAGTTTATTACGATTATCTTAGTTATATGAACGGATAACTAAAATAGCTTGATTATATCATAAAACATGTGAAAATATGGCTGTTTGCTGCTTGTTAATTTGTTAGCTTGTTGAAAAAAATTAATACGTCCTTTACATATTATATTATAATCGTCCAAATTCAAAACCTATCGAAAATACATTGCAATCGGTATATTAAAAATATGAATTTTATTTATTTGTTTCTTGGTCTTTTACTGAAATAAAGGGACGTAGATGGATAATTTAAGCAGCATGAATGTGAGTGGAGCACCGTTACTCGTGACTAAAAATTCGATTCTGGACCAACACATACGGCCACACATCTGACAAGTAAACTGAAGCTGCGGGTCTGACAAGACACGATTGAGCCTTGTCGGCAAGGTCCTAAAACCAGGCGTTTTTGAGTGCTTTTCAGACTTAAGATATAGTTTTTCTTCACTTATTGCGGTTGGCTGCAAGATTCTTGTATTTGTTGCCGTCGATCTTACACGCAATCATGTCCCATTTAGCACAGTATTTAAATCGTAGCAAAGGTCATCCTACCTTTCGTTTCGCGAATGCTACTTGGCTCAACAAAACCTGACTTGCCAATCAAGAAGAGTTCATTTGATGCACATAGCCTAGCCACCGCAGACATCGCTGTTTGAGTATAGCAGTGATGCTAGGCAACTGCGTGATCTCCAGCACCCCCTCGTTTGCTACCCTGTCCTTTCATATGATGCCTAGGTTGCTCCGAAGATATCGCAGATGGAAGGTATTCAGTCGCCGCTCCTGCCTGGCATACGTTGTCTACTTCTCAGCTCCGTACAAGAGTATACTCAAGAAGTCTGATTGAGAAACGATCATCTTGGTTTATACTGTAAGCTGTTTTTTAATCCATACTCTTGTATTAAGCTCACTGAACATTTTTTCCACCTCACTGAAGCGAGTGTCAATCTCTCCATCAATAGAGAGATTGCTCTATACAGATGACCCCAAGTAACAGAATTTATCTACTACTGTGCGAGAATTACGGTCTTCTTTGCAATAACTGACACGGAGAAGCGGGATCATGCATGAGTAAATAAGTGCAGGAGAACTTGGAGCTCTTAGATAGTTTCCGCCACGTAGACTACGTCGTCGGTTAACATGTAAGTCATCATGATTACAGCGAGACTTAAATGGGTGAGGTTGAATAATTTGCCATCTGCTCTCGTGTGTTAGTGAACTCCTTGCTGCGAAGCACCAAAAGCGGCTTTAAGAAGCAGGGAGAAAAATTTACTATAATAGTGTTGGAGCTAAAACGCTCTAACGCTGACGACCTCTGCGCATGTTAAAAGGATCAAAAGTTAAACCATTAAATATTATTATACCTTTCATATAATCATGACAGGATTGATCCATTTTCATTAACTTTTGGGGAAATCCCATTTTCTCGAGTGCGCAAAAGAGTATCCCTGCTAAACGTATCAAAAGCTATATACAAATCAACAAATGCGATTATGCGTTGCGTTTTACGTTTAGCTCACGATAGTTTTCCTTGGGTTGGCAGATCGTTAGTAGATCTTTGAGAACGGAAACTGTATTCGGCCTCAGGATACACACGCTCGACAAGACTTTGCAACTCTTAAAAAGAGTTTGTCGATGATGCTAAGAAGGGAAATATCGCTATAGTTGCAATCGCCGCAGTCACCCTTTCGTTTGTATAAGGTGACAATATTTACGAAATAAACCTTAGTGTTTAACTTGCCGTTTGAAATAACAGTTACAGTCGGTGATGATTCAGCCGTCAAGTTCTTTTAGAGAAACCGCCTTTTTCAGCACAGGGCCGAGAACCGTTTTGATCCCCGTAGAAACACCGCAAAAGTTACCGGCAGCTGCGCAGTCTTGAAAGCTTTTGCATAGGTTTGTCCAATAAGCATAAGAGAGTTGGCGGCAAGTTGCTGTAGAAATGACTGCAGTACAGAGCGTTGTGCATATAGCTTCACAAAGATCAATGCAGTTATTTAATGCAGCTTGGCGCTTCGAGTCACTAAAATGTTTTCGGAGCGCCAGTCCAGTGGTTTCACCCAGTGGTATCTGAAAATCTTAACAGCTGTTTTGGTGAACAAATCTTTTATGGTATCCCATTCCAATTCCAGTTCACCGGTGTCTCAGTTGGCTATTTTCTATCTCACAAAGGTACTAAAAGTATCCAAGACAGATAATAATATAGTAAAGATATTATACTATTTTACTGCCTTATCGATTTATAACATTTGACACGACTCAAAACTTAAAACTGTAACAAAATAAGTTGAAATATATTACTAAACACGAAACTTTATATGATATTTTTTGTGTTTTTTTAATTCATCACGGTTAATTATGTAATTTATTATATTTAATCTACTAAGAAGTAAAGAAGCTACTTTTTTGTGTAAGTTTTGTTTTGGAACTTTTGTGATTTATTAGTAAAAATGTATTTAAATGCTATCACAATACGTAGATATATCATTTTTCACCAATAACAATAAAATCAATAGTTGTAGTGTAAAATAATATAATTGTTCTTATATCACATTACACATGTACATTCTGATGTGGCGAATAATATAAGTCACTTATTTTCCTATTTGCTCCTAATGTATTAAATGTAATGCTACTCTTCATACATCATAGTAAAGACGCCTAAAATAAGTACATGGAACATTTTCTACATTATGAATCAGTGGCGTGCACAGAGTTTACACATAGGGTAGGCAGAAATAAAATTTTATATAAAAATGGAAAACTTACCATTAGTGTATCAGTTAACTTTAACTGGCCTTTTCAACTGGTCTCGTTACCTACGACTTTTTAAATATGTGAAACTTTAAACAAGACTCTAGGTGCTTTTCACAGAGATTGTGCTACCTATTTTAACGAGGCATTTAAAGCCAGTGTCATTCCAAACTGTTTTACTGTTAGACAATAAAATGCACGGAAAACAATACAGTATATCCGTTTACACAATTCGCGGAGCCAGTTATTAATTAATATTAATTTATTTGAAATAAACGAAACTCTAGCACACACCTTCCTTTAGCTATTATTTGAGATTTCTAACTTCGAAAACACGCCGTCTTTTAGTTTAGCTCTAAACACACATTTCCAGTTCTCGTAGCTAAAGTTATCCATTATCCTGAATTACTCAAACATTTAGCAACAAGAAATAGCTATTTTCAATTATCAACAAATGCGCAATAAGCTAATTTATAATAATTTTCTTTCAAACTTTGTTACACTTGCAACCAGTAAACAAAGAATATGGCATTATTTTAAATAATTTCCAAGAATGGACTCACAAAAAACAAGAATAAAATGAAATGGTTCTGATTTGTAAACTCAAAGAGCATCATTGTCTTGCAACCATCTTGCAGCTATTAAAAAATACACGGCAAATTGTTAATACCAACTAAATTCTTGTTAGCACTACTTTCATATTAGACTTCTTAAAATGGCTGTGTAATCAAACAAGCAGTGCCTACAAATCACGCACACACGCGCAATTTCAGTACAAAATTATTCACATACATAAATAGCGGCTACACTGTAACCGTATAAAATATTGTACTTGTGTTAGTGAAAAAATGGCGAAAGACAGGCAGAATGTTGTCTGCTTATGACACCAGTCGGCAGCACTGTCACATAATGCGATGAGACGATTCTGTTAACCAACTTTAGTACTGCGTTTTTTCTCAAAATCGGTAGGTGGCGCTGTTTACGAGTTGAGTAGATATTTTTATAATTAAATGGAAACGGAGGGCGTAACGGTAAATGAAAGTTAAAGTATCGTGTAATATAATACGTAAGTTTTAATTTTTTTGTTTGTAAACTGGCAGATTTAACAGGGAAGGCAGTGCTTTTCTGCCTCTATTGACTGCACGCCACTGTTATGAATAAAAATAAAAACAAAAAAGTTATACGCAAGTAAAGGTGCAAAACTTTAAAGCCGTTTTTCTCAAAACTGTGATTTCGGACTTATAGCATTTTTCACCGAGGGTACAGAATTGGATTGCTGCCAGTGATGGGGAAATTTTTGGAAAAAATTATAGTGGGAAGACTAAAGTGGCACTTACTTCCTAAAATCAGCATACGTCAATACGGCTTTATGCCTCAAAAAAGCACTGAGGGCTGCCTCTATGACCTGATGAGTTACGCAAAGGGCAAAATTTTAATCCAAAATGCTATCACTGGACATAGAGGGAGCCTTCGATAATGCATGGTGGTCGGCAATAAAACTGAGACTTGCTGAAGAAAAGTGCCCGCTTAACATAAGAAGACTTCTCGACAGCTATCTGGAGCAGCGAAGAGTTGGAGTAAGATACGGCGGTATGGAATACTTTAAGAGCACAAATAAAGGTTGCGTTCAAGGTTCCATTGGAGGGACCATCCTGTGGAACATCCTACTGGATCCGTTATTAAAAGAACTGGAGGCACGCGGTGACTAATGCCAGGCTTTCGCAGATAACGTAGTTTTGGTTTTCGATGGTGAAACTGCTCAGATAATACAAGAACAAGCTAACGCCGCTGTTGCCTATGTGCGTAACTGGGAGATCAATAATGAACTTAATTTTGGACCGCAAAAAACTAAAGCTATGACCAAGAAAATGAAATATGACACTCCAGTTCTACGCATGGGTAGGGTGGATATGAAGATGTCTGAAGAAATAAAACTCCTTGGATTTAAGATTGACAGTAAGCATACTTTTAACAGTCACTGCTTCTGTGTGCCTTAAAGTGTTAAACATCTATAAGCAACTGTCTAGAGCCGCCAAAGTTAGCTGCGAACTTCACCCGGAGTCATACGACTTATATACACGGCAACAGTAGAACCAGTAATAATGTATGCGGCTAGTGCTTGGGCTCCAGAAACTAAGAAATCGGGAATACAGAAGGTGTTAAACACGGTCCAAAGGGGCTTTGCTCAGAAATTGACAAGAGCTTATAGAACAGTCTCCTTAATTCGGCACTGGTCTTGACTGTAATATTTTATTATTATTTTATTTTATTTTATATTTATTCGGAAAACTTACAGCTAAATAACAATTATAAGTTAAATTAACAATATATCAGCCTATGCTATTGACAAGTTTCCACCAATATACAGGGTGACTGGTAAATCAACAGACGCATTTAAGAAGGTGAATAAGAAGCAGATACATATTCCAAATATGTAAAAAAAACATGACCTTAATTTTCAATATTTAAAAAATATTTTTGAAGTTCACTTCTACATTTTACTAAATACTAAATCACGTGTACGCGGCCTCGGGCAATGACCCGAGTAGCGGCGCGGACTTGCCACTGCGCAATACTGCGCATCATAGATTAGTGTATTTACTAGCGTCTGCGCATGCGCGTAAGTGACTGTTCCCGCGTCCCTGTCCTGCGCCGCGCCGCGCAGTCGCCCGCGGGCTGTCGTAGGGGTGGTGTGCTTCCACGCGCGTCCCGTTCGTCGCGAACATTCTGGTTTTACTTACGTAGCTGTCGCGTGGATTTCGGTGCCTTGATAGTGAGTGATAATGGCTTATCAGTACTCTAATGAGGATGCTGGGACATGGTGTGGTGCTATGTGATATAAGCTACTGTTGTTAGACGTGAATTAACGTCATATTGCAGTGTATCACGAATTACATAAGTTGCCGTCATAGGACTTCTTAGGAGACTTAGTGCGTTTGGCCTTCCTCCAGTTCCTAACCCTGATCAAGGACGAGGAAGGAATCCTTCGTTATCCAGTGAACCCGCACAAAGAAATTTATCGTACTTCGATTATTACCCATGTGAAAGTACGCGTAATGCAGGAAGGCATTTCCAGGTATCCCAATGGTTGGGGTAACGTATCCTACATGAAGACGAGCTCCATCTTTTCATTATCAGTGTGTTATCAGCCTGTCCAAGAGATTGGCCTTAGCGACCACGAGCAGCACGGTGCACGCTGTGGGAAAGTGGTAAGGACCTAGGCATAGAGTTAGGAAACACAAGAATAGTAGCGTTTTATAAAAAAATATGTAACTTGTGTTTTTTGAGTGTATGATTTTTTTGTTTTATATGGTTGAAAAGTATGTAAATTATCCTATTATCTCCTTAAATACGTCCGTCGTTCAACCAGTCACCCTGTATAACAAATTAAGAGCTTGTACAATGTAGGTACAATGAAAGCAGATGTACATCCTTACGAAAAAAAACCCTGTTTTTTTATACAGCAATAAACACTAAAATATAAGTAAAAGAGAATAATAGAAATCAAAAGAAATCAGGCTGAAGGATCTCCAAAGAACTCTGCGGCAAGAACCCTTCGAACCGTGGTAGTGCTGGTACAAAAGAGGTAAAAATCATGTAAACTCGAGAGTTCATTATAAATTTTTGAGATTCGATTTATGAAAGAATTTTGTCTGAAATTAGTTGTAGCATAAAGTACGTACAAAGGAAATCGTTTGCGGAAATTTAATAAGTCAGTGCGTAAATTAATATTAGATAAAAGATCAGGACAGTCGATTTTACCATTCGCGATTTTCATTAAGAACGTTATGTCATTAATTTTGTGTCTTATATCCAAAGGCAAGAAGTGATAGCGTTTGCATCTATGTTCGTAATCTACAGATCTTTGTCGTGCTTTGAAATCCAGATATCTTAGGAATTTCTTCTGTATTCCCTCAATACGAGACTAGTAAGTCTCATACTGGGGGTTCCACACTTGGAAGGCATATTCGAGGTGCCACTCAATCTGCGCATACAAGAACCATCTACGCAAACAAAAATTCATACACTCAAAAAAACACAAGTTAAATATTTTTTTTATAAAACGCAACTATTCTTGTGTTTTCTTACTCTATGCCTCGGTACTTACCACTTTCCCACAGCGTGCGCCGTGCTGCTCGTGGTCGCTAAGGCCAATCTCTTGGACAGGCTGATAACACACTGATAATGAAAGGATAGAGTCCGTCTTCATGTAGGATACGTTACCCCGACCACTGGGATACCTGGAAATGCCATCCTGCATTCCGCGTACTTTCAAAAGTGCAAAGCCACTATTTTGATATACTGTGGCGCTGTGACAGAGAAGCAAAGTGCAAGACGATGCGGGGGTTATAACGTCGTACCCTCCTCCTCGATTTTTTAAAATAAATATAACAAAACGAATCAAAGACATCAACAATGTCCCTACGGCACGTGAAGAAATAGTAATGGCAGTGTCGTCTAGAGATCAAATTGGTAGGACCCCAAATATGTGAAAACGTAGCAACAGCAGAAGATTCTTTTTAGAGGTACACCGGAACATATGGGGAAAGCAATATATTTTTTTCGAATACATAAACATCTAAATAAAGAGAAATGTGTTTCTAGATACAAATCAATATAACATAACTAAGCATATCTCAGAACTAATCATGAAGCACTTATTAGTCAAGACAAATCAAATGGAAACACTACAATTTAATACGAGCAGTGTATAAACTTTAAGCTTATACACTACTATAAAAACCGCAACCCTAAAGGGTTGGGGGAGGACCCACCATAGCCTCCCCTCATCCTCGGCCTGTCTAAAACCATCCCTTCCGGTCAATGCAATTTTTATTGACTTCATGAAAGTTGAATGCCTGAAGGGCCAAAGAGGGAGTACAACGATACAGATCGAGGTACATCCAAATAATAATATAATGAATATTAGATACATAAATGTATGATGTAAACCAATGTACATTAACTTGATCAGATTCGAAATATTTCAAATATAAACAATGAGGAACAGCAAATTCTCTCATGACTAGTTAACACAGATACCCATGTTCTGTACGTGTTATATACGTATAACGACCATAGCATCATGAAGGTGATAGAATAATAGACAGTTGATGTGGGAGTATTCGATGCATCAATTCACCACCTACTCCATCCTCATCTTGGTACGAGTCAGTCCAAGACTATCTATGACCAAGCACTCATCCAATGCGACCTAACACCTGGGAAATGGCCATATCAGGGATCCAGCCGATTTGTATGATAACCCGATTCATCTCGACCAATAATTGAGGATGGTATCAAGATTTAAATGAATGTTACAACAATAGCTCATAAAAGAACGCCAAAATAATAAAGATATTAAAATCACTACACTCCGCCAAAGGCCAGTTGAAGAGTGTAAAATAATCAAATCTCCGCAGCCAGTGTAGTATTCATGGTTTTGTTGGATGGCATTATGTCAACCAGTCATGATAAACAAACCAAGAATAATAAAGTTGTCAATATATGCAAAGGCATATTTGGAAGTATATTTGGACACAAATACAAAAACTAGTGTACAGTAAGTGTATTATTTAATAAATATATAGACAAATCAATGCCAGATATATTAGGTGGTATCAACCCCACCATCAGGTGTAAATAATAAAATATAGGCAAAACAATGCCAAATAAACTAGGCGGTATTAACCCCACCATCAGGTGTAAATAATAAAATATAGGCAAATCAATGCCAAATATACTAGGCAGTATTAACCCCACCATCAGGCGTAAATAATATAATATAGGCAAATCAATGCCAATTATACTAGGCGCTATTAACCCCACCATCAGGTGTAAATAATAAAATATAGGCAAATCAATGCCAAATATACTAGGCAGTATTAACCCCACCATCAGGCGTAAATAATAAAATATAGGCAAATCAATGCCAATTATGCTAGGCGGTATTAACCCCACCAACAGGTGTAAATAATAAAACGTAAGCATACCAATGCCAGATATATTAGGTGGTATTAACCAGGGTTCGCATGATATATATCAATTGATATATATCGGATATATATCATGATATATATCAATTGATATTTATGCTTGATATATATCAATATTGATATTTATATTTTCCTAGCTTCTAAGAGCTGCTTCTTACGAATGAATGTGCCAAATGCAAAGAATAAAGATATGATTATCACAATAATAAATAAATGAGTTTAGTTTATTTAACTATCTTCAAATTTGCAAAAATAAAATATACATTTTAGATTCAGTTATTTCGAAAAAACATATCAGAGTATAAAATTTGAATGTTATTTTAATAAAAATCTTCAAATTATCAAACATACCTACCTACATACATACCTACATTTTAAATTAAGCTATTTCGAAAATCATGTATTAAAGTAAGATTAATTAAGATGAGATGTAATTTTGATAAATATCAAAAAAATCAAAGATATCGAAAATATCGGATATATATCAAAAATATCTGATATTTTGATATTTATTATAAATATCGGATATTTTCGAACCCTGGTATTAACCCCACCATCAGGTGTAAATAATAAAATTTAGGCAAATCAATGCCAGATAAACTAGGTGGTATCAACCCCACCATCAGGTGTAAATAATAAAATATAGGCAAATCAATGCCAAATATACTAGGCGGTATTAACCCCACCATCAGGTGTAAATAATAAAATCTAGGCAAATCAATACCAGATAAACTAGATGGTATCAACCCCACCACCAGGCGTAAATAATAAAATATAGGCAAATCAATGCCAAATATACTAGGCGGTATTAACCCCACCATCAGGTATTTTTATAACAGCCAATGAAATAATTTGTTAATAATAGTATAACTCAAAATTAAATCAGTGTTATTGGTAATTGAAATATAACAACAAAAATTGTTTAAATAAGTAAAATTACCTTTTTACACATATTATACAGAAAATATAAGATACTCTACACAGCAATATTTACGGGGTCATCACACACAGCAATATTACTGCTGCGCGCGCAGTCGCTGGCGGAGCGGCTCGCTCACCAGCGCGTACCAGGCCGGCGCGGCGTAGGTGAGGCGAGAGCGGATGTACGTCTTGTAGACGCCGAGCTTCACGCGCAGGGGAAGACGCGACGACAAGACGGGACGCAGGAGGGCTCTGGCTGCGCGAGTCTGCCCACAGACAGACGTGACGTGGTGTTTCATGGACAGGTTTCGGTCTATGGTCACCCCGAGGTATTTGGCCTTGGGGCTCCACTCGACCTCCTGTCCATGAAGGCGCAGGGCTGGTAAGTCTTGGCATCTGGTTCCGATGACTAACGTCTGGGTCTTCGACACGTTGACGGTGAGCCGCCAGTCGGCCAGCCAGGCGGGGAGTGCGTCGAGTGTCAGCTGCATACAAGACACAGCATGACGCGGACTTATGGAGCTGTGGATGTACGCCGCATCGTCGGCGTACAGCGCCAGCTGGGTACTCCCCGACACAGGGATGTCATCTGTGTACCTGGCATAGCACACGGGCGACAGGCAGCTACCTTGCGGTACTCCGGCTTGGATGGGGCGCTCTGAGGAGACGACGTTTTCCACTGCCACTTGGAAACGCCGATCTGCCAGGAAGGTGGCCACAGTCTGCACGACTCGACGTGGACAGCTTGTAGAGCAAGCCGGGATGCCACACGCGGTCGAAGGCCTTTTCCATGTCGAGGAATACTGCGACCGTATGTTGCCTCTTGTTAGAGGCCACGGACATGCTGTGAAGTACCCTCGACAGTTGGAGCGTGGTGGAGTGTTCGGCTCGGAAGTCGAACTGCTCGTCACGTGGCGTTATGTGCGGAACCAGATGCCGCAGCAGGAGTTTCTCGAACACCTTGGTGATGGTCGGAAGCAGCGTGATAGGCCGATAGCTTTCGGCCTTCAGGATATTTTTCCCTGGCTTTGGCAGCATTATGGCACGTCCCAGCTTCCACGTTTGCGGGAAGTGCCCCGTGCGCAGGATTCCATTGAATAGCCGCGTCACCGCCGCGATTGTGCGCGGTGGGAGGCGGCGGAGGGCTTCGTTGGTAACCTGGTCGGGTCCTGGGGCTTTCCGGAGCTGTGTGCGAAGCATGCGCTGCACCTGGCCCGGGGAGAATATCACTGGGTCTTCGTCAGCAGCTATCTGCTCGGCGAAGTAGGCTTCCAGGTGGCGAGAAATCTCCTCTGCTTTGGTGTCATCTCCGTGGTTCGGTTTGAAGGCTTTTTCCAGGGAGTCCGCGAAGATTTCGGCCCGGTCCTCAGCTCGGTAACGAAGTGTTCCGTCACTGGCGAGGAGTGGGCGGATCGGATTCGGGACGCCCGAGACTTGCCGACAAAGTCGATGGACGCTGGGCCAGTCGTCACCAGCTGAATCGATGAAGCGTTGCCAAGACTCTTTCGCGACTGTTTCCAGTGCGGCCGAGATTTTCTCAGCAAGCGCGTTCAGCTGGGTTTTCAACGTGGGGCAGCGTGTCCTTTGCCACTGCCTGCGAAATCGACGCTTCTTCTCAAGCAGCCTCTTGATGAAGGGGGGTGTCTCTCTACTCTTCACCAGTGAGGAGGAGGACTCTTCAGTAGAGGCTGCGAGTGCGGCCTGCATGCAGGATTGGAGATCAACTGCAAGCAGGTCTACGTCCGCAGGCGAGATGACAGGTCTCGTTGGGGTGTGCATCGGCATGTGGTTCTCGAAGACGTCCCACAAGTGACGACGGCGCGGCCTCGGTGGGGCAACCCTGGCAGTAGGTTGTGCCAGGGTGACGAGGACCGGCTGGTGGTCAGATATGAGGTGGTCATCGACGACTTCAATGGTAGGGCGGGATGGTAGGCCACGTACCAGAGTCAAGTCGATGACGTCAGGCATGTGGAGGTGGTAGTGGGGGTAGTGCGTTGGCAACTCCGGTCCCAGTACCTCATATTCTTGACGTTCCGCGTCGTCAAGGAGACGTCTTCCGTTGGGGCAGATGTGTGTGGAATTCCAAGCCGTATGCTTGCAGTTAAAGTCTCCCCCGATTATCGTGGGCAGTGCCGATTCCAACAGGGTGTGGTCGGTAGAACGCAAACACACGGACTGGCTGCCCGGCGATGCACAGTTCCACGCCTAAGGCGTAGGCAGACTGGAGAGCCGGGGCTGGTAGCGGCTGGTGGACGAGTCTCCTGCGTACTGCTACGGCCAAGCCACGAAAGGCCATACCGGAGTTTGCGGAGATCTTGTCCTTCCTGTACACTAGGTAACCAGGAATCTTCAGTCTGTCTCTGTCCTTAAGGTGGGTCTCAGAGATGAGCGCCACGTCCACCTTCTGCACAGAGAGGATGATCCTGAGGAGCCCCAGCTTCTGTTTGCTGAGGCCCTCGGCGTTCCAGTGGAGGATCCTCAGGGGGGTGGCAGTCATTGGTGTGACTGGAGAAGCTGAGCCATCCCCCGGAGGATCACCGGAGTCGGGTCGCGGTCGCTTTGTACCGCGACCAGGATCTCGTTGAAGAGGGTTATGGTCACCGTTAAGACGGCCCTCCTCTCCTCTCTGGCCTGGGTTGTCGTTGGGGCTGCCGCCTGGGGGGGGGGGCTGCAGGCCTGGTCGCCTGCCCCGACGGTTTCGGGGCTACGGCGGCAGCGTAGCTCCGCCGAGGCTGGTGTGGTGGAGGTGGCGGCGGTGGGTATTGGGGCCTGGCCTTGGGCAATGCCGCTGGGGCCAAGGGCCTTGCGCCTGATGGTGGAGGCACCGGCTTCGGCAGCTGCTGCTGTCTCTTGCACGGTGCCTGGCTGCGTGCCTGCTCGGGGGGCGCAGGCTCTGTCGGGGGCTGCACCTGCTTTTTTCCCCTTTTCCTCCTTCCCCCTCTCCTCCGTTTTTTGGAGGAGGCAGCCTTGGGTGGCTGTGCTGAGGGGAGGGGGGGTTGGGGTCGCGGTGCACTGGCGTTCGTGGTGGACGCGACGGTGCCCGCCTTTTTATTACGCATTTCGCGCTTAAAGGCGGGGCAATCCGTCGCGTTTGCCGGGTGAGCCCCCTGGCAGTTAGCGCAGGTGGGCGGTTCGCTCCGGTCGCGCGGACAGTCCCAGGCGGCGTGCTCCTCGCCGCATAGCATGCATGCCAGCTTGCAGTGGCAGTTGTGCGAGGAGTGCCGGAACTGTTGGCACCGGTGGCATTGTGCGGGACCCTTTTTCCCGCGCCAGGCCTCTATTTTGACCCCGGGCATACACAACATCTCCTCTATATATTGCCGGGGTCAGGTTGTCGGTTCGCCGCTGTTGGGCGAAGAAGATGCAACCTGGGCGTCCCCTCCGTGCACGGATGGCGCGCACGAATTCAGGGTCAAAGCCCAGGGTGCGGAGCTCTTCTTCGATGTCCGCCGGGTCGGTATCCGAGGGGAGCTTTAAGGCTCCTCTCTGAGGGCAGCGAGTAGGAGAACCAGGAGATCTCCACGTCCTTTTCTTACAGTGCCCTGATAGATGCTAAGACGCTTACAGGGTAGCAGGCGCGCACGCCGTGAGGTGGCTGGTTCTCAGATGCTTGCAACGCAATGGTCGTGGGTGCTGCGGCAGTTACACCAGGATTAGCGCCATACGTACCATAGTAAGGCTGGCAGAAGGACACTAACAAAGTTGCGGGGCAGTGAGCGCACTTGCCTCGACAACCATTGCACCTGGGTTGGCACTAGGAAGCTCAAAAAGTAGCGGGTGCGCCGTAGCAGGCGCTGTACCCTCGTTGGTGCATGAATACTTGCAAAGCAGACAATGCGCGCATACCATGATAGGTGCTGCACTGTAATTTACACCAGGACTCAAGTAGAGGAGGGCGTGCTCGTCTTATCAAGCAAGCAGGTTGGCACAAGGACACCTGCCGATTAATTATCAAGGGATCGCATCATAATTGGTGCCACGCCATGGCTTGCGCCAGGGTGCAAGCAGCAACCGCACGCTACATGGCAGCACCACTGTTAGCGTCAGGACGCTCGCAGAGTAACTCTTTTTCTGAAAGATAGAAAAATAAATTATCTCTCTATCTATCTTCTGGCAAGAGACAGCCCTTCGAACTGCGTGCAATGCAGTGCACAAGATACTGCTATTTTTGCATACATGCAAAGTGTGAAAGTGAAAGGATAGCTCACTGACTAACCCGCAACACTTATCGTGGCAAGTGACAGCCGCTAAAACTGCCCTCAATACCGAGAAATATCCATTAAACCGTGCGCGTGCTGAGTAACCCGTGAACTCGTCACAGTAGGTACCGCACAGTTGGCGCGACGCCACGTGCTATACATGATACCATAACATTGGGTATGGGACAGCCTCCAGAACTGCCCCAGCACCATGTCAGGTATAACTGTGCATGAGTGTACTAAGGTGAAGAGATAGCCCTCCAGCTATGCGCAACTCCATTACTGGCAAGATATAGCCCCTTGAACTGCTCGCATTGCCGTGCACAAGATATTGCTGTTTTGCAAAAGTGTGCAAAGTGTGAGAGTGAAGGGACAGCCCAGTGACTATCCCGCAACACTTATCGTGGCAAGTGACAGCCGAAAGAACTGCCCCAATACCGTGCAATATCCATTAAATCCGTTTGCATTTCAAACAGTAGTTAAGTGTATTACGTTTACACATAATAACGACATACATTATGATGACGGAACCCATAGGTTATATCAAAAGCATTTAGAATAAATATCCTAACATATTACGTTAACAACTAATACCGTGCAGGGGCGCGGGTCTATTTTCTTAGGTCAGGAAGGTTAGGATCTACTCCACTTATGGGAGCCAATTCCGGATTTATCTATCTATCTATCTATCAGCCGAAAGACGTCCACTGCTGGACAAAGGCCTCCCCCAAGGATTTCCACACCGACCGGTCCTGTGCGGCTCGCATCCAGCGGCTTCCTGCAACCTTTACCAGGTCGTCGGTCCGGATTTATATTTATTGAGTATCAATTAACAACCAGCAATCAGCACAGTGAGACTATCCAAAGAGCATCAACCACGGCATCAAGTTTCAAATTAACTTTATTGTTTCTCTTTACACGAGAAAAACAGTTTATTGTTATAATTGTAACTCCACTTTCACTAAAGATAAAGGATTAAACCGTTCTATGAAGATTTTTCGAACGTTGACTGACAGTAGGCAAGTCCTACCCACAATCTTTTTTTTTAAGAGATGAATAAAGTCTACTCTGAGTTGGTTGGTTGCCGGGACTTGTACCGTGCACACGTCTGCTGAGTTAATATTTTAATTATTTCCGTTTTAGAGTAGTCTCAAAGTTATTTTTGTGATGGGGAAATAGCTGTGATTCCGATTCAGTGATAAGCGGTCATAAGAAGATGATTGACTCGGGAGATTTTTTTTTTTTTTTTTTTTTTTTATGTGATAGGTGGCAACAGACGGATCACCTGATGGCTCCGTTTTCCGGGTTCCAGCAGCAAACCACCACGTGGAGCGTCTTTAAGTGTCCATCACCCTTAGAGTCGCGTCTTTCACTTGACATTGGCGTTTCGCCATTTTTTTATTGAAGATTCTCCCATTTTTCACTTGAAATTGGCAAAATCACTCCTTAAATGAAATGTGGAATGCCAAATAGAAAAATAGAATAGAAAGTCTACTCTCAAAACAGTGCTTCGAATGGCGAACGCTGAGCGTTACTTCAATAGGGTATTTCACCATTTTTTGAAAAGTATCTCAAATTGATCATTAGGTGGGAAAAAGTCAAAAATATTTTTTTTAGAATTTTTTGAAACCTACAAGTACCCCAAAAATACATTTTAAATTACCATTTCCGATGACCGCGCGAAAACGCTAGCCGCCATGATGTTTTAGGTTGTGACGTCATTTCAGCGGTAAACATGACAGTTCTACGTACAATTTAGCTACATTTAGTGAAAATTTACGAAATTAATAGTGAGTTACAATCCCTTATCGCTACCGGTGGTGTGCAGTTTAAAAATACAAATGTTAAACACTAGGCAAGTTATGGATTCAACTGCCAACCGATACAAATACCTATGAAAAACACTTGGATAAAACTTGCAAGAAGAGATCCAAAGTTATTGATTAAAAATAAAATATACCTTTCAATGTAAGTATCCATAATTTATTTCCAATAAGTAAATAGGTACATACAATACTTATTAATTTCGGGGGCGACGACTTCATAAAAAGGCTAAAGGTGGGGCTAGGCCGCTAGGCGGAAAAGCCTCGCTGATAATGGCATTGTTGGTGGGGCTTGGGCATCCCCAGGCCCTATGGACTCGGCGCCAATGCCTATTATACAAAACTAAATAGTTAGGTATTTGTCTTACTTTACTGTGGTTTTGTAATCTCATACAATGTTTATAGGTTATGTTAGGTACATAAATGAATTTGTTAAATTGTTTACACATACCTACCTTTTTTTACATTGCAGATAGAAACCGGCATGGAAAATTATATGCAATACCTACAAGACAATGGGTACAAAAAATGCAAGTAAATCAGGCTGCATATTGTCCAGATTTGATTGCACAGAACAAGGACATCTTGTAACCAAGATTTACCGAGCTCAGAAGATATTTCTTGTCATGACAGAAAGTCTGAACAGCTATCCTAGCAGTTCAGTCCCAAGATCATTAAGCAGGCCACCATATAGAAGTGAATTTATAAAAGTGTGAATAATATAATGTGTACATAGGTAGTTGTATATTTGTGAATTAATATGTAGATAAGTGTCTTGAGTGGAATACATATATTGGTTTACCTGTAAAGAAATTATTTTGTAATTAAATTTTTATTTCTTCTTTCAATGGTCATATTGTTCCTGAGGCAATAGGAGACAATGAGATTCATAACCCTTTCAGTTGTGTGTGTAGGCTACAAAACTTTAAGTAAGTAGCTATACAATTTTATAAGTCACATCCTAAAAGAGGCTTTGAAAATAATTTGTACTGAGCTATTTGACTGACTCGATTTCGTGACTGACTCGGTGGCTAAGTGGTTAGCGATCCTGACCTCTGATCCGAGAGTCGTGGGTTCGATCCCCACACAGGGCCAACTTTTCTGTGATGATCAGAATTGTTTGCTCTGAGTCTGGGCGTATTATATCTATATATGTATGTATTTAGAAAGTATATGTGTATGTATATCAGTCTCTGGTTCCCAAGATGACCTGGGGCCAGATGACCGTGTGTGATTTGTCCCAGATATTATCATTATTTAAAAATATGAAAGTGTGGTGGTTTTCGAGGTACATATTTATATATACCCAGAAATTATGAGATTCCTCGAAAACCATCATACTCATATAGTGCTGTTTAGTAGCCTGTAGTTAAAACAGCTGATAAATTTTGGAGTGATAGGATAAGAATTGTAAGATTTTTATTTTAGTTTCACTAGCTAATTTGTTAACTTTCCTAAAACCCTAAAATAATGCAACTTGACAAAGCAATGGTATAATTAATTAAACAACTAATTGGCATATATCAGGTAGTGGGAAAGTAGGATAGTCTTATCACAAAAAACTCAAATTATGTAATACACAAGTTTATATAAGGTGCTACTTTATTAGTGCCCGATATTTTAGTCAGTGCTTCTACTTCTGATTCTGATCAACTTTCCCCCAGGGACCCATAGTCAAATCGTAAAAAAAATTTTTTTGGGATTTGACTATGGGTTCCTTAGGGAAAGTTGATCAGAATCAGGAGTAGAAGCACTGACTAAAATATCGGGCACTAATATAGTAGCACCTTATCTAAAAACAAACTCTGGGAAAAGCATAGATTACCCACTATAAGTAGGTACTATTTGTTTAGTTTAAAAAATACTAATGTGTTTTACTTACTCTTAGAAATAAGAAAGAAAAATGCAACAGTACCAGACGGATTTTTTATTTAATACAAATACATATTTCTCTTTCTTCAGGTTTTTGTCTCATAGTCAACAAATCAATAATTTCCTCTATAGTAAAGTAGCTATCGAAGGTCACTGAAGTTATGCAGCCCTATGCATTGCCACCTTGGAACGATGCAGCCTGTGGGTGGTTATCTTCCTATCTATATGCATGTTTGGCATTGAATATCTGTAACATCACAAAAAAATAATAAGAACAATCAGCATTTAATGTTTAATATGGAAGAGGAATAAATAACCCTTAAAAATACTTTATGCGTAACACTTCATGCATACACAGCGTAGAGATTCCTCTAACTTGGTGGACAGGCGACCTGATGAAGGTTACAGGAAGCCGCTGGATATGAGCAACCTAGGACTGCTCAGTGTGGAAATCCTTGGGGGAGGCCTTTGTCCGGCAGACTTCTTTCGGCTGATGGTGATGATGATTAGGCATAACAATTTATTTACCTGTTGAATGATACAGTTGCATCTCGGCCAGCTGCTTTATTTGGTCATTTTGCATTCCAAAAGGATTTCAAAGTAGCCTCTATTTTGTAGCAGCAGGCTGAGCAGGCATCTTATATGTATAGGTAAGAAATGTTTGTTCCCTGAAATGATTTAGCAAAGTATTAACAAGTATCCTTGTGTATTTGTTAAAGTATACCTAAAAAGTAATCTACTTTTCCCAATGACTTTCGAGGCTGATCATCATCGTTGCAACAGCAAGCCAACATTATTATCCTGCACCATCAACAGACACTGTACTGTATCTGTATAGGTTTTTGTTTGATGTTTGATATCACTGTTTTATTATCGTCATATTCAAATAACACCTAAACGCAAAAGCACAGAAATAATACGTTTTTATTTTAATGCTTTGACGTTTGTTGCAGCATTGTAAATACACACATATGTATAAAAGTATGGTACCTATCGCCAGACACGGTCGTTTCATTTCGCGCGCGTATCGAATTTATTTTTGTAACGAATTTTGCACAATTTTTTCCAGATTTTAATCTAAAACTAAAAATGCGATAAAAATTAAGTTGCAAATAGGTACTTACATGCATATTCGGCAGTCGGGATTAGAAACAAAAACTTTGCCACTTAAATGTAGGTATTTATTCTCGGCAAATTCGTACTTTCTACTTTCACAAAACCGCCTTCCGTCATGAAATTTCAAGTTAATTTACTTGACACAGGTTATCTTTTCAATTTTTGAAATTAGGCGAAAAAACTAAAATTTAGCCACATATTGCGAACAAAATGTCACTGTTTACAGCTATCGTGACGTCACATCGACAACCAGCATGGCGGCTGGCGTTTCAGATATTTGAATAACAGATTAAAAAACTTGATTTTTATAAATCAAAAATAAAATGTTTTTTCTCATTTTATTATATAGAAATCATCTTTATTCGATTACTTATTACAAATACCACAGTAAATAAGTCGTTCTGGATTTTTTCTTGAATAGAGTGAAATACCCTATTACCTAGACTATAATTAATTATGCTAATCTCGAGGACGAAGCCGAAGTATAATGTCAAATACAATAAGAAGTTCAAATAAGTAATAACAATCAACAAAGAGCTGATGACTCGTGGCAGGATGCTGTAGAATTGGAGGAGGAGGTGGAGGCGGAGCGATAATAATAATTAAATAAAAATAATAAAAATATTTTATTGTAATAAAGAAAGGTATTAAACTTCGACCATAACCCCTAAACTAGGTAAAAACCTAGGTACATTTCAGGAGTTAATGATACCCCTATACTTATTAACAACTAGCTGGTGCCCGCGACTTCGTACGCGTTAGTGTTGGGGTTTTCCCAATAGTTCATATGTTTTGCTAAATTATTTTTTAGAAATAAGAAAATAACAAAATTAAGTAAACAATAAAACGACTGAAAGAAAAAGAAAAAAGAAAATGTAAAAGAAAAAATATAAAGAAAAAAAGGAAAAAGAACAATAAAAAATAAGAAGAAAGAGAGAAAGAAAATGAAAATGCATTGGATTTATATTCACAATCAACACTACTGGGGCATGGATCTCTTCTAATAGCTAGGGAAGGTTAGGTCATTCTCCACACACAGGGCTCAAGTTTGGATAGTGGTAAGATGTGAGGCTAATGGCCAACTCCAGCTTAAGAAGTTTTTCAGCCGCCTATACAGGGTGTTAAAAAGTGCGTTTGAGATTTTAAGGGGTTACTCAGAATCAAGTATAGAATACAGAAAAAATAATCGTGTCTACAACTTTTTAAATCGGAATAGTGAATTAAGAATTTGTATGGTAAAGGGTAAAAAAATTGCAGATCGGATTTTTTCAATATTTTTCGTGTATATTTTGATTCTGAGCAACCCCTTAGAATCTCAAACGCACTTTTTTTAAATCCTGTATTAGGTAGTTAAAGAAAAAAATTAAGAACAGGTCCAGTAGAATGCCTACGCCTTTATAGCATTCTGTATACTAACTAACACTTGATAAATATTGCCCTACCCCTATACTATAGTTGGGTACGAAATAAAAATGCCATTTACAAATGTAGTTTGCTTTGCTTATTTCACTACGTTATACGTATATTTTCGATATTCTACAGCTACCTACACTGTAAAACAATATAGACATATCTCATCGAAAAAGAGGATCCCGTCAGTTCCCTCGTGACACCCTTGACAATTCTGGGTCAAAAATGTTAACCGAATATACCTTTGATTCGCCTAATCTAAGAATGAAGGTTTCACCTTAATAGCTTTTCCCTCGGGATCCCTTTGAATTTCCAGGACCAATAGTATGTATCGAATGAAACGAAAGTACCGTAATCGACACGCCTTTTCAAAAAGTTAAGGTTTTATCTTAATAAACTGAGTTATTGTGGAGATGCGGTGTTGTCGTTTTCCTGTGGGAACCCTTCATGAAACCGAGATTTAAAAGTTTGGATGTTTAGTACTTCGCATACCTGGGCTCCAATATCAGTAACAACGGTTCCTGTGAATTGGAAATTCAAAGACGCATTGGGATGGCCAAAGATGCAATGTCACAGCTCGCCAAAATATGGAAGGACAGAAACATCTCTAAACGCACCAAAATTAAACTTGTACGCACACTGGTCTTCTCCATATTTCTCTATGGTGCTGAAACATGGACACTAAGAATGGCCGATCGTACCCGTATAGACGCCTTCGAAATGTGGTGCTGGAGAAGATTTCTGGGGATACCGTCGACAGCACGACGTACCAACGTGTCAATCCTGCATGAACTCAAGATCATTAAGAGGTTATCATCCATCTGCCTTCAGAGAATTCTTGAGTACTTCGGACATATTGCTAGGAGGAGCGGAGATAACCTCGAGAAAGTAATGGTTATGGCAAAATGTAAGAATAGAGACCGCGGGGCCGTAGCCTGATACGTTGGACTGATCAAATACGTGCCACTCTCGTTACCAACCTCCACGATGCTCTGCACATTGCTGAAGACAGAACGCAATGGCGAAAGATCATCACCGAGAAAGTGTTGCCAAAGGGAGGTCACGACCCTCATCACTGAGGAATACGACGCAAGGAGGATTTTTAGTAGTAATGATAAAGTATCATTGTGCCAAATTGCAATAAAATCGGCTCCGTAGTTTTTGAGTAATAAGGCTTTTAAGAATTAAAGCTTTTATGCATTCCTACGGGAACCCTTGAATTTCCTGGGATAAAAGTATCTAAGATATTACTCCGGGTTACGTAGTATAATCGTACGAAGTTTCATCAAAATCGGCCTAGCCGTTTTTGCGTGATGCGCGGACAGACAGACAGACAGACAAAAATTCCAAATTAAATTGTTTTGGTCTCTATATCGATACACATGTCCTCTACAGGTATTATTTTCAAAAATATTCCATGTAGAGAATCGGCCCCGTTACAGTTTTATTATATGTTGCATATTTTTACCAAAAATATTTATTAAATTCGCCGCTCGTCTGCCAAACATTACATCTATACTATTATTTATTTATTTATTTATTAATAAAGATACATTGTATCATAACAGAATACTCCAAGACACTACAAGTACATACAAAAAAATATAACAGACAGTAACAGTATTACATAGCAAATAGGTCGAAAGAAGGGTCGAAACCTTAAATAAGTAGAAGTTTTATTGTTTAGGTAAAATCAGGGTTCGGAAACCGGTTTTTTGAAAATACCGGTTTCGGTCATTGACCCCTATATCGAAATAATTTCGGTTAAGGTTTCGTTCAGGTTTCGGTTACCGGTATATTTAACCGGTTTAACCAAAACCGATATTTTTTCGTTCGAACGGAATTAACCGGTTAATTTGAAGAATATGCGACTTTGTAGGCATGTTTGCCGCGTGCAATCAATTGAAAGCGTGCGAGAAAGTGTGCAGAAGACTCGGGCAGTGGCACCCGCGCGACGCGCCTGTACTTGACTAAGTTCGGTTTTAACCGGTTAATTTAGTTCTTATTTCGGTTAGAAAACCGCTTCCGGATTAACCGATATTTTATTCAAATTTACCGGTTAAGCTAGAAACCGGTTTTAACCTGAACGGAATCGTTAACCGAAATTCGAACGAAATTAACCGGTATTTGTTAACCGGTTCCGAACCTTGGGTAAAATTAAAATTATAATCGATTACTTGCCTACGTAATTAAGTTTCGGACCCTTCTTTCGACTCATTTGCTATGTAATTTTTGGCAGGCAAGCGGCGAATTTAAAATCAATCAAAATCAAAATCAAAATGTTTTTTATTTAAGTAGATGTTTTGCACATACTTTTAAATCGTCTTTTTTTCTACCTAGTACAAAGTTCCTACCACGCGGAACTTGTACACTCAACGTTTCGGGAAGTGTTTCCGAAGCGAGAAGAAACGTCGAGCCCAAAAGAAACTCGCTTCAACACATTTTTTAAAATAATACTTAATTACTAATACAATGTTTGTTATCAATAATACAGTTATCAGGAAGAGCAATACATTTCCAAATGTCTTTGTCATTCACATAATCTATTATCTTATAATAACCTTTTGAGCACAGACATTTTTTTACATGCGTTTTGAATTTGTTTTCAGGCAGATTTGTTACATGTTCTGGTATTTTATTATAGAATCGTACAGATTGCCCCACAAACGACTTTTTAACTTTGCTCAGTCTCGAATAGGCAATATCAATGTTATTTATATTCCTTAAGTTTAAATCATGCCTGTCACTGTTTTTACGAAACAAATGTAGATTCTTGCGGACGTACATAATGCTCTCATATATGAATTGACTAGCAACCGTTAACATACCACCGTTGCGGGTGGTAGGACCTTGTGCGAGGTCCGTCCGGATCGCTACCACCATCTTACTCACTAATCCTGCCGCTAAGCAGCAGTGCTTGCACTGTTGTGTTCCGGTGTGGAGAGTAAGACAGCCGAGGAAATTACAGGCACAAGAGGCATTTCATCTTAGCCCTCTAGGTTGGCAACGCATCTGCAATCCCTTCCGGGGTTGCAGGTGTCTATGGGCAGTGGTGATCACTTACCATCAGGTGACCCACTTGCTCGTTTGCCTTCCTTATCACATAAAAAAAAAAAAAAAAATATTAATTTCCTTAAACTTATCCCTCAACGACTCGCGGGATCGCATCTGATAGATTGCGCGGATTGCCCTTTTTTGTAAAACGAAAATAGTTTCAATATCAGCTGCATGTCCCCAAAGTAAAATTCCGTAAGACATAATACTGTGGAAATAACTAAAATATACTAGCCGTGCAGTGTCTACATCTGTTAACTGCCTAATTTTTTTGACGGCATAAGCAGCTGAACTAAGCTTTCCCGCTAAAGTTTCTATATGTGGACCCCATTGCAATGTAGCATCTAAAGTTATACCGAGGAAAACCGTACTATTGACAAATTCCAATTCATTACTATCTATGATTACACTAGCGTCAATATTTCTAACGTTTGGTAATGCGAATTTTATACATTTGGTTTTTTTAGCATTTAAAAGTAGATTGTTTACAGTGAACCAGTTGAGTATCTTTGAAAGAGTGTTGTTTACTTCATCATCATAAATTATCTTTAAAGGACAACTTTTTTTCCTGACATTGGATTTCGATGAAACCAAGACTATATAATGCTCCAAATTTAGCTTAATCTACTCAAAAAACCGCTTGAAAATCCATCCTGCAGTTTCGGAGATTAGCGTGAACAGACAGACAGATAGACAGACAGACAGACAGACAAAAAATTTTAAATTTGTTTATTTGTATTTTATCACCTCCTTACTATTTTTTGTAAAAATATTCAATGTACAGACACGCGGTTTCTACCGTTTTCTCGTAGTATAGATTTACCTGTACTCGATTCGCAAAAAAAATGATGCTGGTAGGTTATACGTATTGAAATACAGCGTAAAATTTAAATTGATGCCAAGCACTTACCAATCGAGGGGAAAAAAAATTGCGGACCAGTCATGACACTGGACAACTTTCTCTTTTATTTTTTACTCAAAAAGTTTCTAAAAAATTGAACCACAAAAAAATTTTCAAAATGTTCACAGTAACGATGGAGAAAATATAATAGTTAATATATTTTTCCTATAATATAATTATTTTATCAATTTTATGTGTATTATTAATTATTAAATATTTTAGATAGATTAAATGAAAAGCCCATGAACATCTTGCATCTTTATTAGCAGAGGGAACGAGAGAGTACCATAGACATTTGTCATGACGTAGAATACAGTATTCGGAGTATTATTTTAAAAACTTCTTACCAAACAGAGAAGAATAAGTGCGGTCTTCATGTTGACTACGGAGACAATTTTGCAAAAATGTATGAATACAGAAGTGCTGCGGCCCCTTTTATACCCATAAACGTAATTGTTATTTATTTTATATAATTTAGATTAATAGATAATAATATTTACAAACATAAGAAAACAATAATTGCATCATATTTGTACATCTGGCATTTGTAGGGAGAAGGGGGCACCATAGTACGCGGGCCCATTCGAACAGTCGTAATAACTTACGTCTATTTTTCATAGCAATATATTTTTAAAAGTAGTAACACTAATACCACAGTCAGGGCACAAACATATTGTTAACACGCCACCCCACGTAACGACACCCCACGCGACAACACGCATATCTAATCCATACAAATTCTAAAGCTGGAAACATACTGTCAATGCCACCACACGTGGCGTGGGGTGGCGTCGGGTGTTGACAGTATATTTCTAGCCATAGAATTTGTATGGATTAGATATGAGTGTTGTCGCGTGGGGTGTCGTCACGTGGGGTGGCGTGTTAACAATGTGTTTTTTACCCTTACACCTGCCAATGGGGAGGCGAGGCAGTGAACGTGAAGCTGGCAGCCTAACCGTAGAGGGACTAACAAATGGTTTGGTCTCTTACCATAAATCAGGAAGATTTTCATGGAAGCTTTATAGGTGATTGCGACTATAGATAATAAAACTCTTTGGTTAGGCCAAACTCCACACCCGGTGAGGACTCACTTGGTATAATCAGAATGTTGAAATTCTATGGTGAAGCTGCCAGCTTCCAGCTCACCGCCTCCCCATTCGCCTCGCTACATAGACTGGGCGTTTGACATAATATCGTCCCTCGCACGACTAACTTTCCTATCTCATTTTTCGTTGTCGTGCTCCTATCTCATTGTCATGCGGATTTGCGCCCGCGTGGGAGCCAGGCCCGCATGCGTGGTGCGGGCCGCAAGCAGAGCAGATATTTTCCAGAGCGTCCCGCGTGCGTGTGCCACGAATGACAATAATAACATGTATGATACGATAGGTTGTGGGCGGCACGCATGCGGGCCTGGCGCGTGCGCGGGCGCAAATCCGCATGACAATAAAAGGGCCCTTAGCTATGGATCTCGTAAATTTTACCACGATAGCTTCAGGAGCCCTCACCCTCGCTTATCCGCGCCGCCAGGCCCTCACCACAAGAGGGTCTACTGAACCGAGGTACACGATGAACCGAGTCGATATCTCTGTCGTCATACTGTAGACCGACTTTTTCGTAAATTGAATGCAATATATTTTTCAAGTTTTAACCCTTTGAACTTGGAACGCCCGAAATGAAATTCACTGTTTTAATTAATCCACGGAGCTATGTGTAACACCTTAGAACTGTTCCTCAATTGTATTAGATTTCAACGCACTTGTGACTCCTCTGGTGTTGCGGGTGTCTATGGGCGGCGGTAATCGCTTACCATCTGGTGATCCGTCCGCTCATTTGCCACCTCTGCCATAAAAAAAAAGATTAATGTACTAAAAACAAATATGGCTTCTAACTTTTTTGATATATCTTCCCTCGCCCGACTAACTCTCCTATGTCATAACCTTGATTATTTGAGTTTGGAGTTTATCTAATTGAAATAGGGTTGTTTTTAAAAACATACGAAAAATGCGAGCACGCCGGGGCCTTGTTTCTGCCGACATCAGCCTTGTGGGACCTGCGTCGACCCTATACTTGAGTGACCACCTTACTTCAGGGAACAAGCTTCTCTGAAACGTGCCAGGCAACTTTAATCTGAGTTAAACTATGCCTACCTTTAACCGCCTCTGTTGTATTGTAGCTTGTCCGCTCGCTTCATATAAGTAGGTCGCGGGTTCGATTCCCAGCGGGATCTAACTTTGTAGAACTCTGTTTGGTTGGTGGTAGGGCATTTTCTGAGCCCATCTGGCTAGCTACCAACATCTTATCTAAGTCTTGCCGCCAAAACATCAATGTTAACAGCATTGATGTGTTCTGGCATGGAAATAAGATAGCCAGTTCCCCATTGCGATGGAGAATCTTTGTAAGCCCGCTTCCATCTTTAGCATCATCATCACTTACCATCAGGTGAGATGATGCCAAGGGCTTAACAATTGAGGCTAAAAAAACTGTTGGTGAGGGACTGCGAGATTTTTTTACATACATACTACATACATACATACAACGATTATAATCTGGCTAACATAAAGTGACTTATTTTTTCCCACATTGTTCGGCTTATGTATAGTATACGTTTAAAATGTATATTTCCACAAATAAATACGACAAACAATTGTCTCAGTGTACAATTTAAAATAAGAAGTCTCTTCTGTTATTATGCAAATACTGTTTACTTGTGTTATGCGTCTTATGTTTATTTTTGTATTGCCGTTTTCTCTGTCCTGTTTGCGAGGAGTGCTTATTACAAATTACAATATTTAATTTTATTTACGTGTTTTTCCTTTATCATCCAAACTGGATTAGTACAATGAAATAATTAGTTGTTATTATCAAAATGTGAGGGGATTAATAACTAGTGATCGGAAATTCTGATGCAATTATACCTAAAATTGGGGAGTTAGCATAACATGGACATGCCGTTTTGAATAGAATGGGAAACTATTAGCCATACATATGTAGTGTAAAATGTTTCACATTTTAGCCCCCCTATCACCTCCTAAAAGGATTACCAGTAACCTTGTGTATATAAAATAAGTTTAAGTTATAAACACATAATAGTATACATCAAATTTTCAATAACATCAACATTCACTACAATCAGATCATTACAATTAAGAACCCAAACGCTTTTTACGATCCCGGTATTTCGAGAATTTTTTCTACGAAAATCTTGAGAAAGGCATATCCATACTATTCTTTCTAAAAACGAAATTGCATCCGAATTTCCGATCACTATTAATAACCAAGTCCCATGAATTTATTTCGCAGGTCACACAGTCCGTCTTCGTCCCCCATCAAAGTCTCAAGTTAAAACATTTGTTGGGATTTTAACCCAATGGTCAAATAAGCTGTTATCTGTTTCAGCGGTTGGTATTTTGAGCAATTGGTCAAATAAGCCATTGGCCCTCGATCCAGTTGGCTCCCCTGACTGGATCCACCGGTGGATTGAAAAGCACTCAATTCAATTCAATATACTTTATTGTAATAAATACATACTTATACAAAAGTGTGGTTTAACAAAGAAAAGAGAGCACTCTTGAGTTCACTGCGCTCCCTTATTTTGAAATATCGTAAAAGTGGATCTTGTAACACTTGCTAGTGTCTATCGATCCCAAGACATGTTTCCATGTGGTCATACGGTGTTGGTATTATGAATGCTGGTCAAACAGCTGTTTAAATATCAGTTCTGAATGTGTATGGGTTTCTCTGCCACTGAATACAGGCACGTACATAAATATAGCATGCGTATACCTCGAGGGCAGCACTATCGTGAGGTACTTGAATCTTTCTTCGAAATCTGATCGTCCGGATGACTTAATTTTAGTTACAGGAGTTAGTTATGCGGATATCACACTGAGGCGGAAATCGGACGGGAGCGCGGAGCGACGAAATTCGCATGCGGCAGCGTTCCACTCCACCGGACGGTATCCGTCCGAAGTTGCAGTGCACGACGAAGGCGCGGATTCGGCCCCACCAGCTGGTTTCCGTCCGAATTTCGTATAAGACAAAAATCTGGACGGTACTGCGGTGCAGGCGCGAATCGCGCCTTCAGATGGAGAAGCGGCTTCAGTGTGTGGTACCCTGCGAATCGCACCGCGTCTCCGTCCATGAGCGTAGATCCATTTTTTAAATTATCTTTATTAGGCATTAAATACTTCAGTATACCTGCGTTGGCAAAAATTTTAACCTACACCTGCACCCTTTTTTGCAGACATGCAAATCTAGTTAATTTAAGAGGCTGTATCATTGCACTTCCGTGTTAATATATGTAATACATGAGAAAGTGCGAGCGAAGAGAACGCAAAAATTTTACAATATATTTATCAAATGAGACTTAGTTTACCTGCATTTTAAAGAAGTTTTAAGTCAAAATTACGCTTTTACCTACATAAATGCCTTCTCGTTATATACAGTAATATACAACGCATAATAGATATTTACTCTGCTGATATTATAAAAATCAAACGTGAATATTTTAAATTTTTCAAAAGAATTACCACAGATTAGTAGCAGTTTCAGAAGTTTTCGGTCAATTTTGCAACTTCCATTTGCCCATAATATACATCCAGTAGTATCAAACCCACGATTTCGTCATAAAAAAAGGCGCGAGCGAAACGATCGTGAAAATTTTAAAATTTAAAAATCGGTTACGTGAGTAAATAAATTGGACTGAAGTATGAAGAGTCACCCACAGTAAAAGAATCAGGTTGCTATGGTTCACAATTTTACAAAGGGTTCTACACTAAACGATCATTGGCCTAATAAATGTACAAAGATGCAAGTTCAAAAATGAACAGAGAAAGGGATTTAACGATTGAATAAGGGGAAATTCAATAATGTCCGAGGAGGGAGCCTTCCGCTACCTTCCTCTTATTTAATGCAAAATTTCTTGGACAAGTACAATTTAATTAATTAAATTAATTAATTAATTAATAACAATTAAAAAAAAAGCTTCAACAGTATAGTTCTTATAGTTTCTGAAAAAAGTGGCTGTGACATACTTACGGACAGACAGACAGACATGGCGAATCTATAAGGGTTCCGTTTTTTGCCATTTGGCTACGGAACCCTAAAAACCATATGAAGTTTTTTAATTGAATCTTGGACAATATTTTTTGAGGAACACATGTTTTTTTTTTTTTTTTTTATGGCAGAGGTGGCAAACGAGCAGACGGATCACCTGATGGTAAGCGATTACCGCCGCCCATAGACACCCGCAACACCAGAGGAGTCACAAGTGCGTTGCCGGCCTTTGATTTGGGAGTACGCTGAGTATGTTGAAGCTGTATCACGTAAAATGTGGCTGAGTTGTAAAATCCGTGGCTAAGTTACTAAATTAGGTGGTGATGTATGAATCAGGTGGACAATTAATAATAATTGTTGTTCTCTGCTTGACGCTATCTTTTGAATATTTAGATGGCGTTATGAAGAATTAGAAGCTTTCTCATTTTCCCGTGGCTTAGTTATGAAATTAGAGGTTGGATTCCGTGGCCAAATAAAATATTTGCGTCTCGATTTATAATTCCCCAATTTAAATTAATAACGAAAACAAATATGTATATAGATCGCTTTTTAGAGCCGATGCGTTTATAGTGAAAATGAACTTGACCTTATCACAAGAAAACTGAAGGTGATGGAAACAAAATAAGTGCGTTTTCGTAATGAGGATAGGTAGTCAAAACACGATCACCCATCAGAGTTCGTGTGGCACAACCACTGTTGACCAGTGTTTTCCAACTGTTTATTAATTCATTTAATTTAATTTATTAATTCATTAATTAATTTATTTTCCCATTGACCGGAGCGGTGCATGCTCGCTTAAATGTTCGTGAACAAAAATTATGTAATAGCATAAAATTATGTAATGAATTATGTAATAGCATATAAGAATTTTATTTTAAAAAATGTGTTGGAGGGAGATTCTTTAGGGCCTGACGTTTCTTCTCTCTCCGCAAACACTTCCCGAAACGTTGGGTATACGAGTTCCGAGTGTTAGGAACTTCGTATTAGGTAGAAAAATATGACGTTCGAAAATTGTACAGAGATACCTACTTCGAATAAATATTATTTCATTTCATTTCAAACTATTTCTAATGACTTAAGAGAATATTGATTGGAATAGTAGATATAGAGAACAGTATCTTAGAATTTTATAAAATACTTAATGATATAATAATATGTTGGTTGGTTGCCGGGACTCTGTACTGAGCATGCGTCTGTTGAATTAATTTAACCATTATTACCGTTTTATTATAGTTTCAACGTTATTTTTGTGACCGAGAAATAGCTGTGATTCGAATTGGAGCTAAGCGATAATAAGAAGAAGATTAACTCTGGAGACAGCTCCGTTTTCCGAGTTCCAGCAGCAAACCACCACGTGGAGCGTCTTTAAGTGCCCATCACCCTTAGAGCCGTGACGTTCACTTGAAATTGGCGTTTCGCCATTATTAAATTGAAGATTCTCCCAAATATTCGCTTATTTTTTTTCACTTGATATTGGCAAAAATCACTCTTGTTGTTGTGGAATCCCAAATAGAGAAGAAGAAGCAAGTGCTGTGTTTTTTAGGGTTCCGTAGTCAACCTTATACAATAGTTTCGCCATGTCCGTCTGTCAGTCTGTCTGGTCGCGGCTTAGCTCAGAGACTATTACTAGAAAGCTGTAATTCGGCACGAATATGCATATTAATCACGCCGACAAAGTGGTGAAATATAATCTCGAAAAAAATATTTTTTCAGGGTACCTCCCCTACACGTGTTGGATGTCGTTGGATAGGTCTTTCAAAAATATTGCGGGTTTACGAAAACCATTTTTCGATTCAGGGATTCGTTTTCGATATACTAGCTTGCCCCTGCCAGCTAAACGGTTGTTTCTAGGAATATGAAAAAAATCACGTTAATAGTATACATAACGAATTTAAAAAGAAAACTATCACAGGTAAGTAGGCTTTACAAGTTAACGATTAGTAGTAAATTCTGTAAGACGGGAGGTTTTCCTTTGAAGAAGTGCTGTCAAAGTACTACTCACGGAACCCTACAATGCGCGTTGCCTGACACACACTTGACCGCTTTTTCAACCGACTTCAAAAAAAGGAGAAGGTTCTCAATTCGTCGGAATCTTTTTTTTTTTTTTTATGTATGTTCACCGATTACTCGAAGACGCCTAAACCGATTTCGAAAATTATTTTTTTGTTTGAAAGGGTATACTTCACAGGTGGTCCCATATAAATTTTATCGAAATCGATTCAGCGGTTTTTGAGAAAATCAACAAAAACATAGCAAAATTGGAGTTGTTGCGATTGAAGTCGGTTGTTTTTAACGTATTCATTATATCTACTCTAGTTTCGATTTTTATTACTCGGCAATAAGTGACTCAGTTAGTTTTTTAGCTTTTTTTATTACAAAGAACTCATTTAGTGTAAAAATTTCGAATGGTAGGAACTTTGTACTAGGTCGAAAAAAATACGATTTAAAAGTATGCGTTCTTGTTATCGCGCACCGGAAGACGCAGTGTAGGCAGGCCTCCGACTCGGTGGACCGATAACCTGGTGAAGGTTGCGGGAAGCCGCTGGATGCGAGCAGCACAGGACCGGTCGGTGTGGAAATCCTTGGCGGATGCCTTTGTTCAGCAGTGGACGTCTTTCGGCTTAACATCTACCTACTTGAATAAATAAAAACATTCTGACGCTACCGACTCGTGGTCCTACCGAGTTGACCCACTGGTGGGTCGACGAGTAATTGACTGCTTACTCGTGGTCCCACCGATTCACTCTTGGCCAGTAATCGTAGACTTGATTTGATTTGATTAATTTAAATAACGTCAGTTCAAAATGTAAAGCTGTGTGACTAGGACTCGAATTCAGACTGAAAAAAGTTTTTATTTCATAAACACAAGTTTTCGCCATGAACGAAATCGGTTTGATGCTCACAATCAGACTAAAAAAAGTTTTTATGTGAGATGGTTCATTCATTCATTCAAATATGTCGTATGCAAATAATTTGCATTTTTTATAGTCCGACTATTCTGTTCTATTCTATTTTTCTATTTGGCATTCCACATCTCATTAAAGAAGTGATTTTGCCAAGGTCTAGTGAAAAATGGGAGAATCTTCAATAAAAAAAATGGCGAAACGCCAGTGTCAAGTGAAAGACGTGGCCCTAAGGGTGGTGGGCACTTAAAGACGCTCCACGTGGTGGTTTGATGTTGGAACTCGGAAAACGGAGCTGTCTCCCGAGTTAATCCTCTTCTCATGACCGCTTATCACTGAATCGGAATCACAGCTATTTCCCTATCACAAAAATAACGTTGAGACTACTCTAAAACGGAATTAATAAAAAAAATAACTCAGCAGACGTGTGCTCGGTACATGTCCCGGCAACCAACCTCAGTCCAACTACTATCACTTGACAGGTGGACGACAATGACAGGAGGGCGCTTTTGTCACAAATCTGACATTTATTTCATACAAATAGTGTCAATTTTCAAGATGGCGGCTTCCTCCTGCCAAAAAGGTACACTTCATGAAAATTCCTTGGTCGTACGTTAGTGAAATCTTTTTTTTACGCGAATAGTCAATGTGATTCTTTGCTGTTGCAAGTTGTTCTGTTTAAAGAGTAGAACCTCCAGTTATTGGAAAGAATCTTGGAGGATATCAGGGTTGTCTGGAAGAGATCGCTCTTAGCGATAAGACCGCCTTTGTACACATAGTCTTAGTCATTTTTATTTTGTAATGTTCTCCTTGTGTGCAATAAAGTGTTCATACATACATACATACATATCTTGTGCCGCGAAAGGCAAGCACTATGCAACAATAGGGTGACTTGAAATTAGTTCTTGATATGAAAGGCTATGCATGTACTCATAATAACAAACAACTTCTCCTAAGGAACCCATAGTCAAATCGCAAAAAAAAATTTAGGCTCTTCATACAAATCGATCAACTGCCCAGCCAAATTAGTATGAAGAGTCCAAATTTTTTTTGCGATTTGACTATGTGTTCCTTAGGGAAAGTTGTTTGTAATCATGAGTACATGCATAGCCTTTCATATCAAGAACTAATTTAAAGTCACCAAATATACAGGAACTCATTCCTTCTAAATCTTGGTTTTTTATTTTCCGTTATGCCCCTAAACTCTTTACATCTATTTTATTCCGCTTGAGAATCGGTAACTTTTGCTCGCCTGTTCATTTGGCCAAAATAATAATAATAATATCTGGGACAAATCACACACAGTCATCTGGCCCCAAACTAGGATTCCCTGTATCTTGGGAACTAGATACTGATATACATACACGTATACTTTTAAATACATACATATATAGATATAATACACCCAGATTCAGAGCAAACAATTCTGCTCATTACAGAAAGTTTGCCCTGTGTGGGAATCGAACCCACGACTGACGACTGACTCTCGGATCAGAGGTCAGGATCGCTAACCACTTAGCCATCGAGTCAGTCTGAGAATAACTCCCTGTGTGAATGTGGTTTAGACGAAGGAACTACCAATCATAATTTCTTTAACTGTAGCAATTTACGCTCTTCTCTTTAATAATATGATGTTTTGCCACTTTCCATTCATTGCTCCAATAATCTTTCATCTCTCTTGTCACTCGCGTTCTCTCCCTTCATCTACATTATCAGCGATTTTATTTTGACTAATCACATTAAGCTTTAATTCAGTTTTATCTTTTTTCTTGTAATATTTCACTTTATTTACCCTGTGAATGTTGGGCCACTAAGGGAAAGGATGAAAGACGATTGCATGCTGCGGAGATGCGAATGTTGAGATGGATGTGTGGAGTAACAAGAATGGACAAGATTAGGAATGAGTATATAAGAGGAAGTTTGAAAGTTGCGCCAGTGATAGAAAAATTGAGAGGAAATCGTTTGTCGTGGTATGGGCATGTAATGCGGAGGAATGAAAGACATGTTACAAGGAGAGTGTTACAGATGAGTGTCGATGGATATAAGGGGAGAGGGAGACCAAAAAAGGGATGGATGGATTGTGTGAAGGATGATATGTGTCGAAAGGGTGTGAGTACGGAGATGACAGCTGAAAGGGAGGTATGGAAGAAGAAAACATTTTGCGCCGACCCCAAATGATTGGGATAAGGGCAGGAGAATGATGATTTCACTTTATTTACCCTAAGTCTTTAATTTCTTACTCTTTTATTATCCCAATCGCTCTTCTCGATTCTTCACCTCTAATTATTGTCATTGGCGAAATCATAGAAACCGCCAATCCTTTTTTTATACTACTCTCCAGTTATAATATTATTACAATATTTATAACCGAAATTTTAAATATTATTTTTTTTTCACAGAAAAGCTTAGCTGAGCCGTGAGCTATGAGAACATACCGGAAGGAACATCATTATGCAGACGTACCAGTCATAGCTCTGTAAAATCTTGATTTTCATATAAATAATATTGAAGTGAAATAAATAATCACTAATCACTATGTATTTATGATGTGTTTTTATTCTTTACTCGCTGGTGTACCCCGGCTTCGCTCAGGGAGTTAATATTAGATAGTGTGGTAGTTGGAATAAAAGGAAAAGTTTCAGATCTAAGAGGTATTTTTTATTGAAAACATATTCTAACTATTTACAATGTGTTTACAACCCATATCTTCCCCACTGCAGGGGCACATGTCTCCTCTCATACCTTGGGAAGGTTATTAGGCCATACTCCACACACGGGGGCCAAGTCCGGATTGGTGGATGTTGTGGGGCTAGCGGCCAACCCCATGTCAGAAGTTTTCAAGCCGCCTATTGCGAAGCACGGAAACTGTCAAGATAAATGCCACTAACAGTCAAACCCACCCATCCAGCTTATGACCATGTCTGTAGTCAGGTAACCTGCATGATCGATGCGACCACGCAAACCGCACTAAGCCACGACCGCTTCTGCTACAATGCTTGTTTACAAACAACATTTTTCATTTTGTTATCCGGGGTATATGTATCTTTCGAATTCCCTACTCGAGAGCAAGCTAAGTAGGGGAAGGTTGCGATCATTGGACCAGCGCTTTCATTGGACCATCTAAGTATTTCAAAAACTGGTCATCCTAAAGAGACTTCGATGAGTCGCTAAGTAACGCGCGTACCCAACCTCCCCCTTGAAACCTCAGCCTCGCAGCGAGCGCCGAAAATGAGTGACGACTGCAGCACGTGTTTTTGCGACTCCCGGAATCTAAAAATCCCGTGAAAGAAACTTCGTGTAAGTATCATTATGCTCGGTTTATTTAAGTATGAAAATCCAAAAATCTTTAAAATTTAGTGATGGTTGAACATAATTATGTTAACAATATTTCCGTTTCCTTACCTCACAAGGCACTTTAGGCCATTGGTGCCGGCTGCCATCACTAGATGGCAGTCATTAGGCCATGTCGGAGGCCTAAATTGACTTGAAATCTTCTGACACTGGAGTCAAAGTCAAAGTCAAAATATTTTTTATTTAAGTAGATGCTGTACGCATACTTTTAAATCGTCTTTTTTTCTACCAAGTACGAAGTTCCTACCACGCGGAACTTGTACACTCAACGTTTCGGGAAGTGTTAGCGGAGCGATAAGAAACGTTGACCCCAAAAGAAACTCGCCCCAACACATTTTTTGAAATAAATACTTAATATATATTACAGTTGATGTTATTACTAAAGCTATGAGCTGGAGGATCTATACATGTCCATACATCATTGTCATTAGCATAGTCTTGGGTTTTATAATATCCTCTTGAACACAGGCATTGCTTTACATAAGTCTTAAACATATTTTCGGATAAACTAATTACATTTTCAGGTATTTTATTGTAGAATTTTATACACTGCCCCATGAACGACTTCTTTACCTTACTCAGTCTCGAATAAGCAACTTCGATATTATTACTATTTCTAAGATTAAAATTATGCCTGTCGCTGTTTTTTGGAAATAAATCTAAATTCTTATGAACATACATGATGTTTTCATATATGAATTGACTGGCAAGAGTCAAAATACTTGTTCCTCAATGACTCTCGAGATCGCATCTGATAGATAGCGCGAATGGCTCTTTTTTGCAGTATGAAAATAGTTTGTATGTCAGCCGCATGTCCCCAAATTAAGATGCCGTAAGACATTATACTATGAAAATAGCTAAAATACAGTAGTCTTGCAGTATCTACATCTGTTAGTTGCCTTATTTTCTTGACGGCGTAGGCAGCTGAACTAAGCTTACCTGCTAAGGTTTTTATATGTGGTCCCCATTGTAAGGAAGTATCTAAAGTAATACCAAGAAAAACAGTGCTATTTACGAACTCTAAAATATTACTATCTAATATTACACTATCGTGAGTTTGCTTGACATTTGGTAATCTGAATTTTATTACTTTTGTCTTTGTGACATTTAATAGCAAATTATTAACAGTAAACCATTTATGTATCTCTGAAAGTGTGTTGTTTACTCCGTCATTTTTGCTGTCTTTCCTGTCTACCTTAAAAATAAGAGATGTGTCATCTGCAAACAACACAATATTTGAGAGACGTTGCACCATAAATGGTAAGTCATTTATATAAACAAAGAAGAGAAAGGGGCCTAAAATAGATCCCTGGGGAACGCCTATTTTTACTAAAGAGCCGAGAGAATTTGTGCCATTTACTTGGACTGTTTGTAACCTATTGTTTAGGTAAGAATTGAGAAGACTAAGAGCCCTATCCTCCACACCGTAATGTTTTAGTTTAAGAAGTAAATTTTGATGTTCCACACAATCAAATGCTTTAGATAAATCACGAAACACTCCTATTGCATCTTGTGATTTCTCAAAAGCATCATAGATGTTTCGTATAAGTGCTACTCCTGCATCGGTAGTTGATCGACCTTTCGTGAAGCCAAAAAGTTGGTTATGCAGAAGTTTGTTTAAAGTGAAGTGTTGTAGCATTTGGTTGAGCATAATTTTTTCAAAGACTTTACTAAGGACGGGTAATACAGAAACAAGTCTGTAATTTCCCGCATCAGTTTTGGAACCTGATTTATAAAGAGGTATAATTTTACTACACTTCATGAGATCTGAAAAGTCACCACTTTCTATACTAATATTGAAAAGGTATGCTAAATGTGGTGCTAATTCGTCAATTACATTACTTATTAATTTAACTGATAAACCCCACAAGTCTTCAGTTTGTTTCACTTTAAGTGACTTAAAAGTTTTATCAACAGTTTCAGGTTCAATTTCTCTAAAATAGAATATTTCATCACAAGAAATGACATTTTCTTCTAATATTTTTTACCATATGTGGGTGAGGAGTCCAGGGCCTCAGTTAGCTTAAGTGGAATGTTTATGAAAAACGTTTCGAATTCCGTAGCTATTTCTGCGTTAAATGTTATTTTGCCTTTATCTGTTTGTAAAACAAAATCTTTATCGTGTTTCTTGACTTTACCGGTTTCTTTATTTATTATATTCCAAACCGTCTTAATTTTATTATCAGATAGTTTTATCTTTCTAGCTAAGTAATTAGATTTGGCTGCGCAGCATACCTTTCTGAATATTTTTGAATAAAGTTTTACATAATTTCTGAAATTTTCATCAAATAACTTTTTTTCTCATAAAGATCAAATAAGGTTTGATGGCTTTTATAAATTCCTACAGTAGCCCATTCACAAAACTTAAATTTATTATCAATATTTATAGATTTAGTTTTTAAAATTTCCTGAAATTCTCGCTCAATTACTGTAAACAAATCATTGTACATATTGTTGGCTTCTGATTCATTATCAAAATTTGGTATGGGCAGCTTGTCATTTAATGCTTTTTATACTTTTCTATTCTTTTAACAGTGACAGGCCTCGACTGTATTTTAATTTGTTTTATAATTGACCTGAAAGGAAAGCTAGCCATTAGTCCGCTGTGATCAGACATCAAGCAGTTAATTACTTTTTTCTCTACATGGCTACAGTTACAGAAAATATAATCGATACATGTGGCAGAAGTCTCTGTTTTTCTAGTTGGTTCTAAGAATAAACAATCCAAATCAAACGACTTAAAAATACAAATAATTCTTGTTGTTAGGGACTTCTTTTCTATTAAATCAACGTTATAGTCGCCGCATACGATGACAGATTTTTTACTTGTACTTACTAAATTTAAAGCATCCTCCATTACTGATTCAATACGAGCGAAGTTATCGTCACATGGGGGCCTATATACACAGATAATGATGTGGTTCTCCAGCTCCACACAAGATAGCTCCACAGTTCAAAAGCATGTGTAAAGCATCTACTTAAATAAAAAACATTTTGAGTTTGAGTTTGAGTTTGAGTTCTTTCAATCGAAAGACTTACGACGTCTTTCCGTATCTTAGTCTTTAGGGTATTTTTAAGTAATATAGCGGAGCCACCGCGAATCGCAGTCTTTCGATTGAATGCACTGGCCATATTATAATTTTCAAAACTAAAAAGCATTTCATTCTCCTTGAGCCAGTGCTCTGTAATACATAAAATATCTATATTAAATTTTTATAATTATGTAATTCAACACTGTATTTATCCAATTAATAATTAGTAATAAGTCCCTACGTTCCGCTCTAAGTTTACCCGATGACCTGCATTTGCTACAATACTTTTTTATCTGAAACGCAGACTTCTTAACTAATCTATTAATTTTGCCATATTTTTTACAAATGTTACGGCTATTACAAATGCCTACAAATGGCCTAGACTTCTGAACAACCAACTCATCATACAGGGTCTGGGTGTCCTTGAGTTGCCGCTGGTGTTTCTCCGCCTCCAGCTGTTCGATGCGGCCCTGCGCCGCGGACAGCTCGCGCTCCAGGTGTCTGACGCGGTCCAGCGCCTCCTCATAGAGTTCATTGCACTGGTCATATGTGGAGACGGTGGTTTGTAGCCGGTCGCGTTGGTCAAGAATGTCGTGATACCTGATGTCATATTCAGTTAGCTCATTTTTAAGCTCCTTGTTTTTGTTTAAAATCCTTTGGAGCTCCACCTCATTGTCCTCGCGTTCCGCTAGTAGTTTGTCACACAGAGCCCGAGTTGATTTCAGTTGGTCCAGGGCAGAACGCAGTTTGGAGTCCAGCTCAAGAGTCTTAGCCATACTTCTAGTAGTCATTTCTCTGGAATGTTAGGTGTATGCAAATTTAAATCTAGTAAAACCTATATTTAATATTAACTATGTACCTAACTATTTGTTTACTGTAAAAGCTAGTTTACTTTCCTTAAAATCGTGTGATACAGTCCAGTATCTATCTGAGAGAAAACAGTTTGTACAGATAACACACTACAATGAAACAAGCACAGAACTTCAACATTTTAACTCTGAGATCGAAATAGTATCTGGTTCTATCCCACAGGGTAGTGTAATGGGATGTCTTTTATTTTTAACGTACATTAATGATCTCCCTTCTGTTGTTCCACATAAAATTGTGCTATTTGCAGATGATGCTACTATGCTCTTTCTCTGTGATAGCAAAAACGTAAATGAATTACACAATTTAATAACAGGCTCTTTATGTAAAGTTGAAAATTACTTAGAAGACATAGGTCTCATTCTAAATTTTGAAAAAACTAAATTGATGCAGTTCCGACCACACCAAAGAACACTATTGTCCTTATGCATAAATTATAAAGGGAAAATACTCGAGGAAGTTGATAACTTTTCTTTTCTAGGCATCGTTATAGACTCAACCTTGTCGTGGAAACACCATATTGAACAAGTAGTGAGCAGACTTAGCCGGTTTTCCTATGCATTGCGAGAACTCAGGAAAAATACAGATGAAAACTGTGCACTCACTGCATATCACAGCCACGCCGCGGCTTGGATCAGATACGGCATTGTACTGTGGGGCAACTCGACCGAGTTGCAAAGTGTTTTTGTGCTACAAAAACGCTGCCTTAGGATAATTACGCATACACCACGAAGAGAGACTTGTAGGACGCTTTTTGCAAAATATAAGATTTTAACGGTTACTTGCGTTTATATTTTTGAACTGTGTCGGTTTGTCGTTAACAACGCGCACTATTTTAAAAGAGTCGGCGACTTGCCGCGACGTCACCCCACCCGCCGCGCCAACGATCTAGTGTTACCAGCAACGCGACTCGCACTATGCCAAAACAGTCCTTTCTACATGGCTATTAAAACGTTCAATCACTTACCGGACACAATTAAAGCACTCCAAGGTAACAAATTTGAAAATGAATTGAAAAAAATGTTAAGAGCTAAAAATTTTTATTCAATGAAGGAATATTTTAACGAAAAGTTGACTAATGTTTGACATTTAATATAAACTTTACCATTATTAATTATGTAACGTTTAATTTTGTAATTATTTATTTTATTTCGCTGACATTTAAATATTTTAATCAAACTCGTGCAATATTGTTATATTTAATTTTAATAAGATTTAATTTAATTCTACTAACGTGACATTGGAATACCTTTTGTTAAGTACCTAGATTGATGTGTTTTGTTTTATTCTATTTTCACGCATACCTGGAAAAGGTTATTTGTAACTAATCTATAACATCTATTTTATAACACGTTTTGTGAACATATTGTTACAAATATATTGTGAATAAATGATGATGATGATCGTGCTTATAACTCAGCAATAACTATAACTAAGTATAGCCAGGCCAGCCAAGCGACATCCAGTAATGTGCGTTATCTACCTGCTCGTTTAGTACCTATTGTAGCTGCAGAGTGCAGACGCGGTAAACAAACACGATTTGTTTCGGAATCGCGGCGTAAAAGAAAGGATTCGTGGACCAATACAAGTTAAAATTGTAGAATGTGTATCTTAACAGAGATATTTACTTAATTTGTTATGATAAGTGACCGTGTGTAACGTTTATATCATCCAACAGTGTTTTAATAGTGATAAACAAAGGGATAGCAAACGCTCACCCAGTCACAGAAAAAAAAGTGCAATAATATTAAGTACTCGAAAGGGTTACGATTTGGGTGCCTAAATACCTAAATTAACTGTAAGTACATTTATAATGAAAACAATACTCCCCAGGTTAAATCGATTGTAATTACGATGCGTTAGGTTTTTTAAATCCTTGTAGGTCGTCCGTTATGAATGGCGGTCTCAGCTGTTTCATTTTACGATGCTTATTTTTTGCTTAAAACCACTCAGAACTTGTGCAAAATACTGTCGTCATTTGATTATCTTCTGATTATCACAATTTAACTCTATTTTAAGATGATTAACCACTTAAATTATAATAAAATTAATTTAAATACGGAGAACGAACTTTATCCCGGAAACCTAAAGGGTTTAAAACTCAAAATATCCAATTCGTAATTAGATGGCGCCACCTTAACCTTTTCTTTCTCTCTGGATCAAAACTCAAACTCAAACTGAAAATGTTTTTTATTTAAGTAGATGCTTTACACATGCTTATAAATCGTCAATATTTTTTTCTACCTAGTACAAAGTCCCTACCACGCGGGACTTGACACTCAACGTTTCGGGATCCAATTCTAAAGTTCACGCAGACGAAGTCGCGGGCGGAAGCTAGTTTTCAATAGATGCTCATAGGCGACGGATACCACTTTTCAACAGGTGGACCGTCAGCCCTTTTTTATAGCTCAACTCATCTCACTTCTCACTAATCATTCATTCAGAAAGTCATTTCTTCAGTAGAATCAATTAATTAAAAAAATGTTATAGGTATTTTCAGAACAAGTATTTTTGCACTTTCATCCCTTAGAAGGCCGTTGTCGACCAAAACAACACCCTGTATAATAATGTTTGTGTACATGCTGTTCTGCCATCTCAGCTACAATTTCTCCTTAACCCGGATCTGCTGGAAGAAATTTCTACTAGAAATAAGCTGCACCCTTTGTGTATATTTTATGTTAAGCCTGTATATTATATCTATTATGTGTACACAATAAATTGTAAAATAAATAAATAAATAAGGTATCGATATTTGTTTGTTCATTTAGTTGTTTGTTCCACTTTCACGTCGAAATTACTCAACGGATTTGGATTAAAATTTGGTACGTACATAGATAAAGCACTCGACTAACACATAGGATACTTTTTGACCCGAAGAAGTCAAGGGTTCCTGTAAGAATTCTTAAAACCTCAAAATTTCCACTTCGTCACTAGATAGCGTCTTTAACATTTTCTTTCTCTCTGGACTCAATTCTGAAGTCCACGCAGACAAAGCCGCGAGCGGAAGTTAGTTACACAATTAAAAAATAGAAAAATTTGCCAACCCATGTTTCCACTGCTGGGACAGGCAGGAGTCTCTCATAGCTCGGAAAGGTTAGGACACACTTCACACGCGGGGGCTAAGTCCGGATTGGTGGAGGTTGTGGAGCTTGCCCCGTGGTCAGCACTTAGCAACCTCTAACCACAAATTTAAGTTGTAGCGACTGCCATAGAGATAGCAGCCGGCACCAACGGTTTGTTCCAAGATTTGTTCTATGGTTCCACCCAGTTCTACTTTAGTTTGGCGGTTGCTCTTTAATCAAATCATTTGATGAGCAACTTTTTTATTTTAGTAGATTCTGTACACATTTACTCGGAACTTGTACACTCAACGTTTCGGGAAGTGTTAACGGAGCGAGAAGAAACGTCGAGTCTAAAAGAAACTTCACTAAGTGATAAAAAAAATAATCTTGAACATAAAGAAAAAATTTTTTTGGTAAATGTTTAGGTGCCTCGTCATAAAATACTTTTTTGACTACTAATAATTAATTACCTACGTATAGGTAATTGTTTCAATTTGCGTAATGAGAAAATCAAATATTTATTTAGCTTGATAGATGGCACTATAAAAGTACCTGGTACTTAATAAAACGGTATTCAGATAGTAAAAGTCTGTTTAACTATCTGTTTCTCTTAAAATGAGGTTAATAGTTTTAGTGTTTTTGGTTTTGGTGAGTATAAATACCTTTTTTAAATTCTTTAAGTTGAGAAAAGGCTGATAGCCCACCTGACGGAAAGTGGCATCCGCCCCTATGAGCATCTAGCGTATAAGCCCAGAAGAGTTAATTTTTATCAGTACCTTGATACTTGAGAGCTTAGTTAAGTAGACTAAAAACGATAGACTAAAAGAAATGTGTTAGAGGGAGTTTCTTTAGGACCCGTCGTTTCTTCTCACTCCGCAAACACTTCCCGAAACGGCGGGTATATGAGTTCCGAGTGGTAGGAACCTCGTATTAGGCAGATAAAAGAATGACGTTCGAAAAGTGTACATTCCTACCTACTTCGAATAAAATATTTTAATTTCATTTCATAAGACAGAACGCCACTTTATTATGCCGGTAAATAAGCTGGTTATCTCGCGCCACCAACCGGCACAGCGCGCTGCTAGCGGCAGGTATGAGCAGTGGTACCCACCCAGTCGGACCTTGTAATTGTAATTGTAAGGACGGGCTGGTTACCGCAACCAGGCGACAGGTGCGCCCATTTTGCGTGATACGGCTGGCCTCACTGCCAGCCCAGCTCCTCCAGGAAGCCCAGTAGCCCCCACAGGTTGACGACGACTTCCGGGAGTGTCCTCGGGTCCTTGAGGTGTTTGACCCTGTATTCTGCTACCTCTTTGCATTCCAGAAGAATGTGAGCAGCTGTCTCTTCGGTCTCCATACACGCTTGGCATAGGGGACTGTCGGTGATACCTAGAGTGAACAAGTGTTTGTTAAAGTAACCGTGGCCAGTGATGACCGCTGTCACCTTCCCTAGCTTGTCCAGAAAACTCCTGAGCTCCCCAACCTCAGGAGTTTTCTGGACAAGCTAGGGTTGTTCATCGGTAGTGCTTGTCTAGCCTGTCTACAGATCTCCAGCTCTGTCCAGTACCGATTATGTGCTGACCTTTTTCGTTGACGCAGAGTGGTTTTTAGCCACCCTGTGGTATGAAAGGTTCCGATCCCACAGCGATCATGTCCGATCCTCTCCTAGCCAGTTCATCTGCCGCGTCGTTGCCACAGGAGTTGCTGTGTCCCTTGATCCATTGTAGAGTTACGTTGCTGTGGTATGGTAACATACCTCTGTCAGTCTTTGGTGACACTCGTAAACTGGCCCTGAAGTAATAACATTACTTTGAAGGGCCTGAAGGACCGACGGCCTATCAGAAAGAATACGGATTGGGTAATCACGTACTCCTCTGGCGGTGATTGCATTTGCAGCCAAAATTATGCCCATACACTCTGCCTGAAAGACCGTGTTATACGTACCGAGTGGTGTTGCTATTTTTATGTTTAGGTCCTCCGAGAAGACGCCACAGCCCGTGCCTGAGCCTGTTTTGGAACCATTAGTGAAAATCCGAAGGTCCTTCAGGTTCTGGCCTTCGTGAGGGTCTTCGTAGAGTTGTATTTTGTATTTCTTAAAGATGTATTGTTTTGAGATCCTGTCGTTGACGGCCGCGAACAGCGGCTTATGTGCGACAATGTCATCTAGAAGCTCGACATGAAGGATCCTATCCTTACTCCACAATCTGTCTGTCTGTGTCTATCTGCAGCAGTTTCAAGCGAGTGGCAGCGCTGGCTGCTTCCTGCTGGATGAAAAGATGAAGTGGTGGGACACCCAGCGTTGTCTCGAGAGCCGCCGTCGGAGTTGTGCGCATGCAGCCCGCGATGGCCATGCATGCTGTTCTTTGGAACCGTTGGAGTTTACTTACGACAGTTGAGAGTTTGGTGCGTGGCCACCACACAACAGCGCCGTAGGTCATCGTTGGGCGTATTACCACTGTATAAAGCCACCGTATTATTTTGGGGTTAAGTCCACACTTCTTACCCACCATGCTATGGTACTGCCATAGGGCGATAGTTGCCTTATACAGTTTGTTGTTGAGCTGACTGCTCCAATTCAGCTTGCTGTCAAGTATTATCCCCAAATACTTGACCTCTTGTGAAAGTTGGAGGTCTGTGTTGAACCTTGTGTTGGACCTTGCATTATAAGGTCCTTACCACTGGTATATATTATGTCGCAGGGATATGATAAAATCAGGGATTTGATCAAACTCCTAAGGGATTTGTTCAAATCCCGGGCGATGTTAAAATAATAAATTTATATATGTATGTATTTAAATGTATATGTGTATTGTGTATGTATATCATTCTCTGGTTCCCAAGATACAGGGAATCCTAGTTTGGCGCCAGGTGACCTTGTGTGATTTGTCCCGCAATATTATTATTATTATAATAACACGATTTTATCATTTCCCTAAACAAACCTAGTGATTTAATCAAATCCCTTAATTGATTCAATGAAATGATAAAAATAATTATTCTGTAGTATTCAAAAGGTTTATTTGGTAAAACATAGATCAAATACACTGAAATCTTATAAATTAACACTAGAACTTTACTTGTTTTCAACTGAATCAACAAAAACATTTAAAAAAATACTAAAACATACACATATACACAAAAACAATTTGTTATTAAGCACTGCATTCCTAACGTCTTTATGACAACATTGTTTTTGTATATCTGTGTGTTTGTGTATTTTTCTCATTCTGTTCATTCAGTACAAAATAAGTAAAGTTCTCTAGTGTCAAATTTTAATATTGAAGTTGTACTAAATACACCTTTTAAATACTACAAAATATCTATTTTTATCATTTCACTAAATCAGTTTAGGGATTTGATCAAATCACTGGATTTCTTTAGGGAAATGCCAAAATCATGCTTTTATTGTAACATCCTCGGAATTTGATCGAATCCCTGATTTTATCATATTGCTGCGACATATATAGGTACCTATTGTAATAAATGTTTACTTCGCTGTCTCAGCGAACCGATTTGGTTTTTGGTCTCCGCTATTAAAGGTCGCGGGAAGCCGCTGGATACGAGCAGCGCAAGAGCGGTCGGTGTGGAAATCCTTGGGGGAGGCCTTTGTCCAGCAGTGGACGTCTTTTGGCTGATGATGATTATATTATCAAAGTTCGCTGCTTTTTCCTGTTTTATGTCAACGTTGACTAGTTACACTTTTTTTGTATCTAGTTCCAATGCATTGCAATACTTTTTATTTAAAAGATCGCCAGGGAATGCCCCACCGAAAATGTCCCCTATAGAGGACCGAAAAGGTTAAAGCCTTTGACAATTTCTTCGGGTTTTATTGTGACAGATATACAGTGTGTCCCAGATGGAACTAGCATTACTATAGGAACGTGTAAAATAGCTCATTTTTACCTTCAAACCTTTCTTTTATGGGGTCCATCCCCCTCCCCCTCCTCCATGACGACCTTTTTTTTTTAATTTTTATATGCAACTCTACACAAAAAATTTCACATATCTCAATTTGATAGTTCTTTAGACACAATAATGATCTTATTATTATATAGGTTACAATATTATCTATGAAATAAAATCCAAAAATATATAAAAAAATATCATCACTCATTCAAAATTCCCCAGGGTTCTCACTTGGGACCGGTCTTGTTTAATTATTTCATTAATGATCTCCCGGAATGCTTTCATTACTCTGATAGGTATATGTATGCTGATGACCTAAAATGTGCAAAGAAAATTGAGACAGTTGATGATGTTGACCTTTTACAGCAGGATCTAAATAGACTTGTTCTCTAGTGTAATGTAAATAATATGCACTTAAACACAAAAAAATGTTTTCACTTGAAATTCTCCAGAAACCAAAATTTAATTAAATCTGAGTATCATATTAAGGATCACGTTATCCAAGAAGTGGTCCAAATGAGAGATCTGGGGGTTCTATTCGATAAAACCCTATCATTTTTGCCACATATAGAGACTACCATTAAGAGAGCATCGAGAATGGTTGGTTTCACAATACGTAACGCGAAATCTTTTCGAAATAGTAAAACTAAAATAGTCCTGTTTAATAGCCTTGTGAGAAGTATCATGGAATATTGCAGCGTTGTCTGGCGGCCCCACTACGCTACACACCCTATGCGATTGGAAAGAATACAAAAGCGCTTCCTGTGGCATCTGGCATATTCTTGCGGAGTGTCTAAGAAAATACGTTCTTACCAAGAGAGACTACAGTATTTTAATATGGATTCACTTGTAATGAGAAGAGATAAAATAGATTTAATGTTTTTATTTAAAATAATAAGAAATAATATTGACAGTCCCCAGCTACTTCAGCTTTTACGCTTTCGTGCCCCCCCTAGACTACCACGTAATCAAATTACACCCCTGTGCCCGCCACTTAGAAAAACAGTCCTAGGTTCAAACTCGCCCATTCCAAGGCTATCAAGATTATTAAATAAGTACAGTGACGTAGTTGATGTATACAATGACACCGTGGTGTCATTTAACAAAGCGGTTCACAACCGCCTTTTAAAAGGATAAGTAAATTAAGATAATTTGATATATGTATATATATATATTTTTTTTATTTGATTCGAGCATTATTGCTTAGTGAAATTAATGTGGTTATTATTTAATTATACTTAGTAAGTTTTGGTGCATGTTGTGTTTACCTATAAGTGAATGTTACATTTAAGTAAGTTCTTTTTTTCTTGTTTTTTTGCGACGTTTTAATGTAAACTTTCGTTGGTAAACCAAATAAATAAACTTACTGAATTGTGAAAATTTGTGGAAAATTTGTGGATCAACGTTATCTATGGAACCTATGCAGGGTTATTTTTGGACCCCCCACCAAAACTTCACAGTGGCTTCTACTCATGAAACTGAGCAACTTTCCACAAGTAACCAACAATGGTCAATTAACAAAATATTTTGGGCACCTCTATACAAAATAGACTATTCACGTGATCAAATTAGTATGAAAGGTCCAACATTTTTTTTGTGAAATGACCATTCGTTATTTCGGGAAAGTTGCTCAGTTTAATTTTTTTTATGGCAGAGGTGGCAAACGAGCAGACGAATCACCTGATGGTAAGCGATTACCGCCGCCCATAGACACCCGCAACACCAGAGGAGTCACAAGTGCGTTACCGGCCTTTGATATGGGAGTACGCTCTTTTCTTGAAGGTTTGAATGTCGTATAGGTCTGGAAATACCGCAGGCGACAATTCATTTCACAGTTTGATTGTGCGAGGCAGAAAGTTTCTAGTGAAACGCACAGTTGTGGACTGCCAACCATCTATTTGATGGAGATGAATATATTGTCGTGTAGAACGATGGCGAAAAGAGGCGGCAGGGATCAATCCGAACAATTCCTCTGAGCACTCCCCATTGTACATGCGATAGAGAATGCAGAGTGAGGCTACATCTCTACGCAGCGCCAAGGAGTCGAGCCGATCTGAAATATCCTTGCAGCCGACGATTCGATTTGTTTTTTATTTCATGAGTGGAAGCCACTGAGAGGTTTTGATGGGGGGTTCAAAAATAACCCTGTATAGGTTCTATAAAGAAGTATAGAAGATTGGGTTATCATGGCCCGAAGTGAAGCGCGTAGCCCAAAATAGAACGCAATGGCGAAGCACTGTAGACGCCCTCTGCCCCACCTAGGGGACTTAGGACATTAAGTCAAGTAAGTCATAGGTTCTATAGATAACGTTGATCAGTTTCATGAGAAGAACACGCTACTTAACTTTCCGGGTCCTTGAAATGAAATGAAATGAAAATAGTTCATTCGAAGAAGTGTACACTTTTGGAACGTCATTATTTTATCTACCTAATGCGAGGTTCCTACCACTCGGAACTCGTATACCCGCCGCCATTTTGGGAAGTGTTTGCGGAGTGAGAAGAAACGACGGGTCCAAAGAAACTTCCCCAACACATTTTTTGAAAACTTCTGATACACAATTTTGCTATTTTTATAAGTACAGGCTGAATTTTTTATGCGAAAAGTGGCAAAAAGTTTGTAAATGCTGTTTCTTGCAGGACCTTTTTGCATGTAAACATTTTTTATAGATTTAATCTTTTTTACTGTATGTAAATAATAAAACATTTATTTTAAGGTTGTTAGTCACTTCGTGACGTTTCCCATTAACCAGAGTAAACAATGTCAGATGTATGTGTTGTGTTTTGGGAATAAAATGTTTTCTTTCTTTCTTCTTTTTTCTTTCCATATTAAATTATCAAGTCTGTTTAGCTATTTACTACTAGTAGCATGCAAATAAGATCCATAGGAATGGAATCATTAGAAAATAAAACCCCTACTAAAGTAACAGACAGGCAGACGGACGTTTCTTTTTATGTTTTTGTTTTCATATTTTAATTGCCCTTTTAGATTTTTTAATGCATTTAATTTAATTTTTACTGCGATGGAGACTTCACAGTTTTGTTGCGGCAGTAGTGCAGTATACTCTTTCCCAATATTTTTTTTTTACTTGATTGTGCCAGAAGGAGAGTTATGTTTTTCGAGTGTATATATATTTTTTGGCACGCGCTGTAGCCTAGACAGCTTGATGGATCTTAGCTTGAGAGGTGTCGTTAGATTCATTTTGACCCCCAAATTGACATAGGATACATTTTAATGCAGTCGGGTTTGATTTTTTAAAAAATATTTTTAACCCCCAAATTGACATAGGATACATTTTAATGCAGTCGGGTTTGATTTTTTAAAAATATGATTAGGTTATTTTCTATTTTTATCTTTATTTTATTCACAGGTGGGGTATGGAGCTGCATGGCCTACTTTTGGCTTCGGAGGCCATGGTAAGTAGCTAAAAAAAATTAAAAAAAATACTAGAATACTAAACGGGAATTTTTTTAATAATCATAAAATAATAAACAAAACCGTTAAACCGTGGAAGAGTCATGATTCGGCACGAATGGGCCGGCTCGACCGGAGTGATACCACGGCCTCACAGGAAACCGGCGTGAAGCAACGCTTCCGTTTGTTTCGCCGAGTGAGTGAGGGTACCGGTGGCCCAACCTCCCCCCTTTCCAATTCCTCCCATCCCCCCATCCCAAAGGTCGGCAACGCACTTGTGACTCCTCTGGTGTTGCGGGTGTCTATGGGCGGCGGTAATCGCTTACCATCAGGTGATCCGTCTGCTCGTTTGCCACCTATAATATAAAAAACAAATATATCATTAGTATTCAAATTGTTTTTAGTAAAATCCTTTCCAAAATCTAAACCGATTGTTGTAATTATAAATACAAATTAAAATACAAATTATTTCTTCTCTTTCTCTATTTAAGTATAAATACAAAACTAGCAAATATTGTTTACAGGATATAAAAAAAAGCGTTTGAAATTTTAAGGGGTTACTCAGAATCAAGTGTATGAGAAAACTATTGAAAAATCCGATGTACCTACAATTATTTTTTTCACTTTGCCATACTAAATCCGAATAGTGAATCGAAAATTAGTATGGGAGACTGAAAAACAATTTTTTCGACAATTTTTCCTGTATACTTGATTCTAAGTATTAAATAAAACAAAATTTCAAACACACTTTTTTAACGCTCTGTATAACTATTGTTATTAATATTTAACTGAGATATCTTAATATATTATATTTATATTTATTTATTTACAAACCAATCCGTAGTGTCCGACTACCTCAAAAGAAAAAGCGTATGTATACGAATACTACTTGTATTGAATATGTAGTTTTTTTTCAAGGTGGGGCCACGAAAAAAATTGATGACATGGAGTCCAAGAAAGGTGCTATGTCAGACATGACCGAGAATAAGACTGGTGATATTAAGTCTAAGATTTTCGACACGACTAAAGATAAAACTGGAGATGCGAAGTCTAAGAACTCATACATATCCAAAGACAACTCAAATGGTATAATAAAAAAACAGCCTAAAACTGGGAAAGAGTCAGAATCCAGTAAAAATAACGACCCATGTGATGACTCTAAAACACCAAAATCTCATGAAAAAGGTGAAGAAATACCAAAACCAAAAGTGCCACATGCACAAAAACATGATTCTAAAGTACCAGATTTCTCTAAACTACCAAAGTCGGATGAAAAGTATAAAAAAAAGATACCAAAACAAGAAGTACCAAAGGCACCAAAACCATATTCAAAAGAACCAGATTACCCTAAACTACCAAAATCTGGTAAAAAAGAAGAGCCTTGTGATGAAAACAAAACTTCAAAGCAAGATGTGCACAAATCTGAGAAAAAAGAGGTACCGAAATCTCCAAAATCAGATAAGAAGTTACTCGATTCCCATAAACTATCGAAATCTGATAAAAAGGAAGAGCCTTGTGATGAAAACAAAACTCCAAAACAAGATGTGCACAAACATGAGAAAAAAGAGGTGCCAAAATCTCCAAAATCAGATAAGAAGTTACTCGATTCCCATAAACTACCGATATCTGATAAAAAGGAAGAGCCTTGTGATGAAACCAAAACTCCAAAGCATGATGTGCACAAACCTGAGAAAAAAGAGGTGCCGAAATCTCCAAAATCAGATAAAAAGTTACTCGATTCCCATAAACTACCAAAATCTGATAAAAAGGAAGAGCCTTGTGATGAACCCAAAACTCCAAAGCATGATGTGCACAAACCTGAGAAAAAAGAGGTGCTGAAATCTCCAAAATCAGATAAGAAGTTACATGATTCCCATAAACTATCGAAATCTGATAAAAAGGAAGAGCCTTGTGATGAAAACAAAACTCCAAAGCAAGATGTGCACAAACCTGAGAAAGAAGAGGTGCCGAAATCTCCAAAATTAGATAAGAAGTTACTCGATTCCCATAAACTACCGAAATCTGATAAAAAGGAAGAGCCTTATGATGAAAACAAAACTACAAAACAAGATATGCACAAACCTGAGAAAAAAGAGGTGCCGAAATCTCCAAAACCAGATAAGAAGGTACTAGATTCCCATAAACTACCGAAATCTGATAAAAAGGAAGAGCCTTGTGATGAAAACAAAACTCCAAAGCAAGATGTGCACAAACCTGAGAAAGAAGAGGTGCCGAAATCTCCAAAACCAGATAAAAAGTTACTCGATTCCCATAAACTACCGAAATCTGATAAAAAGGAAGAGCCTTGTGATGAAAACAAAACTCCAAAGCAAGATTTGCACAAACCTGAGAAAAAAGAGGTGCCGAAATCTCCAAAATCAGATAAGAAGTTAATCGATTCCCATAAACTACCGAAATCTGATAAAAAGGAAGAGCCTTGTGATGAAAACAAAACTCCAAAGCAAGATGTGCACAAACCTGAGAAAGAAGAGGTGCCGAAATCTCCAAAATCAGATAAGAAGTTACTTGATTCCCATAAACTACCGAAATCTGATAAAAAGGAAGAGCCTTGTGATGAAACGAAAACTCCAAAGCATGATGTGCACAAACATGAGAAAGAAGAGGTGCCGAAATCTCCAAAATCAGATAAGAAGTTACACGATTCCCATAAACTATCGAAATCTGATAAAAAGGAAGAACCTTGTGATGAAAACAAAACTCCAAAGCAAGATGTGCACAAACCTGAGAAAGAAGAGGTGCCGAAATCTCCAAAATCAGATAAGAAGTTAATCGATTCCCATAAACTACCGAAATCTGATAAAAAGGAAGAGCCTTGTGATGAAAATAAAACTTCAAAGCAAGATGTGCACAAATTTGAGAAAGAAGAGGTGCCGAAATCTCCAAAATTAGATAAGAAGTTACTCGAGTCTCATAAACTACCGAAATCTGATAAAAAGGAAGAGCCTTGTGATGAAAACAAAACTCCAAAGCAAGATGTGCACAAACCTGAGAAAGAAGAGGTGCCGAAATCTCCAAAATCAGATAAGAAGTTACTTGATTCCCATAAACTACCGAAATCTGATAAAAAGGAAGAGCCTTGTGATGAAACGAAAACTCCAAAGCATGATGTGCACAAACATGAGAAAGAAGAGGTGCCGAAATCTCCAAAATCAGATAAGAAGTTACTAGATTCCCATAAACTACCGAAATCTGATAAAAAGGAAGAGCCTTGTGATGAAAACAAAACTCCAAAGCAAGATTTGCACAAACCTGAAAAAAAAGAGGTGCCGAAATCTCCAAAATCAGATAAGAAGTTACTCGATTCCCATAAACTACCGAAATCTGATAAAAAGGATGAGCCTTGTGATGAAACCAAAACTCCAAAGCAAGATGTGCACAAACCTGAGAAAAAAGAGGTGCCGAAATCTCCAAAATCAGATAAGAAGTTAATCGATTCCCATAAACTACCGAAATCTGATAAAAAGGAAGAGCCTTGTGATGAGACCAAAACTCCAAAGCATGATGTGCATAAACCTGAGAAAAAAGAGGTGCCGAAATCTCCAAAATCAGATAAGAAGTTAATCGATTCCCATAAACTACCGAAATCTGATAAAAAGGAAGAGCCTTGTGATGAAACCAAAACTCCAAAGCATGATGTGCACAAACCTGAGAAAGAAGAGGTGCCGAAATCTCCAAAATCAGATAAAAAGTTACTTGATTCCCATAAACTACCGAAATCATATAAAAAGAAAGAGCCTTGTGATGAAACGAAAACTCCAAAGCATGATGTGCACAAACATGAGAAAGAAGAGGTGCCGAAATCTCCAAAATCAGATAAGAAGTTAATCGATTCCCATAAACTACCGAAATCTGATAAAGAGGAAGAGCCTTGTGATGAAAACAAATTTACAAAGCAAGATATGCAGAAACCTGAGAAAAAAGAGGTGCTGAAATCTCCAAAACCAGATAAGAAGGTACTAGATTCCCATAAACTACCGAAATCTGATAAAAAGGAAGAGCCTTGTGATGAAAACAAAACTCCAAAGCAAGATGTGCACAAACCTGAGAAAGAAGAGGTGCCGAAATCTCCAAAATCAGATAAAAAGTTACTTGATTCCCATAAACTACCGAAATCATATAAAAAGGAAGAGCCTTGTGATGAAACGAAAACTCCAAAGCATGATGTGCACAAACATGAGAAAGAAGAGGTGCCGAAATCTCCAAAATCAGATAAGAAGTTACACGATTCCCATAAACTATCGAAATCTGATAAAAAGGAAGAACCTTGTGATGAAAACAAAACTCCAAAGCAAGATGTGCACAAACCTGAGAAAGAAGAGGTGCCGAAATCTACAAAATCAGATAAGAAGTTACTCGATTCCCATAAACTACCGAAATCTTATAAAAAGGAAGAGCCTTGTGATGAAACCAAAACTCCAAAGCATGATGATGATGAGAAAAAAGAGGTGCGTGAATCTCCAAAACCATATAAGAAGGTACTAAATTCTCATGAACTATCGAAATCTGATAAAAAAGAAGAGCCTTGTGATGAATCGAAAACTCCAAAGCATGATGTGCACAAACCTGATAAAAAAGAGGTGCGTAAATCTCCAAAACCATATAAGAAGGTACTAGATTCTCATGAGCTATCAAAATCTGATAAAAAAGAAGAGCCTTGTGATGAAACCAAAACTCCAAAGCATGATGAGCAGAAACTAGTGAATAAAGAAACTCGAAAATATCCAAAACCAGATAAGAAAATACTAGATTCCCATAAACCACCGAAATCTGATAAAAAGGAAGAGCCTTGTGATGAAACCAAAACTCAAAAGCAAGATTTGCAAAAACCTCAAAAAAAAGACCTGCCGAAATCTCCAAAACTAGATTCCCATAAACTACCAAAACCTGACGAAAAATATAAAAAAACAACAAAACCAGAAGCAAAAAATCCTGATTCAAAACTGCCAGATTCATCTAAAGAAGCAAAATCTGATAAAAAGCAAGACGAACATGCAAGTTTTAATCCTAATGAATGGATGAAAACAGCAGCAAAAGAAGCGAAAATATTAGAACTGACAGACAGCGAGTTGGAAGAATTAATAATGGAGTAAGCAGCAGCTCGGTTGATCTAAAATAAAACACAATACGTCAATTTTATCAAAAAGGTCTTTCCCACATTTGAATTTACCACGTTCAGTCAAACCTGTCATTGGTTCAGACACTGTCAGTAAATTTGACAGAATTTTAAACAAATATTATTGTCATTCCATCGCTCGGTGTCCTTTGTCCGGTGTCCGGTGTTGAGTTGCAGTTCACGTGCAGTTCAATTGCAGTTGCGCCAACCGCATCACAACTGCCGCCCGACTGCGCAGTTCGCGTACATCTGGCGTGCAGTTGTAACGACTGTACACTGACTGTACGCCAGCTGCATGCTAGCTGCGCAGTCGGACGACAGTACGGATGCAGTTGAACCGATAACTGCAATAAAATTGCTTTTGAAATGCACAGCCACGAAAGAAAGAAGGAGGAGAAGTGTTACCACTTCATATCAGATTATGACAGGCGGATCTCGCATGTCATAATCTGATCTCGCATCTCGCGCCTCACCTCCCCCCGCACTCTGCCCGCGCCTCAGCTCCCTCCCGCACCCCACGCTTCACCCCCCGTACCCGCTCCTCATCCACCGCACCCCTCTGCCTGCGCGTCAGGCTCCCCCGCGCCTCACCCTCCCCGCACCCCTCTGCCCGTGCGTCAGACCCTGCACCCCGCGCCTCTCACCCCTTGCACCCCTTTGCCCGCGCGTTAGACCCCCCAAACACCTCACTCCCCCGCACTCCGCGCCTCACCCTCCGCGTCCCGCTCCTCACCCCCGCACTCCGCGCGCCTGATTCAATGAAATCGTCAACTTACTGTCAGGAAGCTGTCACCGCGCGTTGATTGTTTCGGGTGTTTCCGTCGATAGACTGTTCTTGTCTGCGCGAACGAAGATTTCTGACGCGCGTTATTTTTTGTGTACTGCTTGCACCACTACACTGTCAATAATATTTAAAATTACTGTCAATGTTACTGACAGTGTCTGGTCCGCTTTACGGTGACTTTTATCGATAGCTTCTAAAATAACTGAAATACTGAATTACGAGGACACAGTCACCACTGTATTTTGAAAGTTGTAAGACAACAGAATGCTCATCTAAAATTATCGAATTGGCGTATTCAGTGTTTCTTTTTGGAGCAGCCGACCATTCATGGTAGGTCGAGGGTTCTTGAAAATAAAGAGATTTTCTCAAGAAATAAAATTTAACGGACCAGCTTTTGAAAGCCGACAAAGTTCTTGCTATAAACATTTATATACATATTTATTAATATTTTCAAACACCTTATTTTAATAAAATAAGTAAAGTTAAATAAAATATGCATTAAAAATAAATATTTTTGATATTTTAAATAAATAGGTATTTGATAAACTTACACATCTGTGGAAGTAGTTTTTTTTAGATCTCTTCTCAATCGAGACTTTTCTTTTCGCTTCGCAAACACTTCCCGAAACGTTGAGTGTACAAGTCCCGCGTGGTAGTTTTTTTTACTTTTTTAGACAAGATTTGGAGGAACCGTGGTGGTATTCGCCGAATAACCAAGGTGCGACTTGTACGTGCCTTGGTATTTTCAATTTTCCTGTATGGGACGGACACCTGGTGCTGCAAGAGAAGTGACAGCAAGAAGATCGACGCCTTCGAAATGTGGTGCTGGAGAAAGCTTCTCAGAATTCCATGGATCGCCATGGAACTAATGAATCAATTCAACTGAATTCAATATATACTTTATTGTAATAAATACATACTTATACAAAAAATCCATCAGAAAATCAAAATAATAATAATATCAAATGAATCCATATGGCAGGAACTACACATCACAACGAGGCTCTCAGCAATATGCCCTTTGCTTCTATTATGCGTTCACAGGCAAACGAGCCAGGGGTAGAACACATTCCCGATGGATAGATGTGGTTTAGAAACCTGAAGGAGGAAACATACAGAGGGTACTCCATAACACCTACAACCGCAGCCAATGGAGAGACCTTGTTTGTGATCGTGATCCTCAGCATTGAGGGACCGAGGAAGAAGACCTCAAAAGGAAAAAAGGAACTCTTATAGGATCACTGTGTGTCTGTCTGTCTGTCCGTCCGTATGTCGTGTGTCTGTGCGTGTCTGGTTTATTTTTATTTACTTATAGGTTACAGGAAAGCCTGTAAGAAGTCTATGGTCTTAAAAGATGGTAACGAGATATCTATCTATCTATCTAAAACTCTCAATACTGTTTTACTGTTTTTCTCCGTACAAACGTACGGACCCCTCGGCGCGCGAGTCAGACTGACACTTGTCAGGTTTTTTTCAGCTCCTTTAATTAGGTGGGTACATCTTACTGAACAACTTTAAGAATAAGAATTTGCTGTAATAACAAAGAAAAAACATACACAGCTGTTAGTTCAAAATGCTTGTATGGACACAGATTAAGAGTATTTCAGAAATCCCTTGAAACAAAACATCTTCGTTAAAATATACAGGTGTAATAAAAAGGTGTAGTTCAAGGTGGGCTTCATCAAAATGAACACTTTTTGCGATTTCAACAAAGTTGCCCTCTTAAGCAAGAAAGCCGCACAGTATAAACAGGGTGTAACAGAAAGGTGTGATAATACTTCAAGGTTGGCTTTAACCCATCAAACTGAACAACTTTTGTTCTACAACTTTGTTCAAATCGCAAAATTTTTTTTGGACTTTTCATACAAATTGATCAACTGGCGAACCAAGTTTGTATGAAAAGTCCGAAAATTTCTTTGCGATTTCAACAAAGTTGAAGAACAAAAGTTGTTCAGTTTGATGGGTAAAAGCCAACCTTGAAGTATTATCACACCTTTCTGTTACACCTTCCGTAGACTTTGCGGCCTTCTTTCTTATGAGGGCAAAAAAGTTGTTCAGTTTGATCTCATATTATTAGGAAGACAATCTATTTTCCACGCTCCTTGGAGAAAGTTGTTCAGTTATTTGATTAGCAAACCCGCCGGGAATCGAACTCGTAACCTCCTTATGTGAAGCAAGCAAACTAGCCACTTCTTCTTATCGTGTGGCACATTTAACCATCCTATTCACAAGGTATAGGCGGCGGTTCCCTAGTGTTGCACTAAGCATCATCCGCGGTCGCGTGTAGGGCATTTATGATAAATTTACACCTACGGACGTGTGCAACGCGACCATCATACACATCTAGAAATCAGATGTGCAAGTTTCCTCACGATGTTTTCCTTCACCGTTAAAGCAATCTGTATTAAAATGTACGTACGTTTAGAAAAACTCATTGGTGCACTGGCCAGGAATTGAACCACGACCTCTGGTTGAGAGGACGGTTGTAATCTAGCCACTAGTCCACGGAGGCGGGTAAATTCTATTTTCTTAAAATGAAAAATAAAAACTTATTATTTTTATAATAAATTAATGATATCATATTTGTCCAGATGGACTGCGCAAATAACATTTCAGTTATTTATAATGTATACAAATGTACAAAATATAATTAAAAATACATTAATTTATTGCATAGAATTGTGCATGCTTGCGTTGTCTACAGCTGTACCCTCGGTGAAAAACGCTATAAGTCGACTTATATCACTTTTAGTTTTTTTAGACGTTTAAAACCAGTGTAAAATAATCAATTTTTCTGTCTAATCCACGTAGCTCTAACTGCTCTAGATCCGGAGATATTTTTCGTGTGCAATAATACAAGTCGACTTGTATAATACAATAGCTATTAAAGCCTCGCGTATAGTGATATAACTTGACAAACACACATTCAATTTAACATAAGTTACTTAATTGATACGTGTAAAATAATACAAATTCAGTTGAATCATCATTCCCATAAATACTATATTGATAAAAGATTGTGCTCGATGATACAACTACAAATGTATTATCGTTCACGACTCAATGTTCAAATAACTCTAACGTGAATAATGATACATTTCTATATAGTACTTTTGAAACTAGATAAACCTCGTTAAAATTTTGTGTAATCTGATATATATCTAAATATATTATTTTTCACGAGAATACTTATAAACTATTACGTTCGTGTCTAACAATACAACTCACTTATATCAAAAATTTTACCAGTTCCTTATCAGTAATACAAACAATGTTTTGGTGTCAGGTGATACAAGTTATTTTGGTACTATCTTCTTCGAATATATAAGCTTCAGACAGACGCAAAAGCGACAATTATAAATAGCGCACTTTCGCGGTGTAAAGTGGTAAGATAAATGGCTCCTAACACCTCGTGCGGGGAGCACGCGTAACTGTTTGGAAAAAATATCGCGCCAGGTACGTCACTTATATCATTTGACACGAAACATTTCTAGAGTGATCTGAGTTATTATTAATGTAAAATTTAGGGCACAGCCGACTTGTATTAACATACACAAGTTTTAATACAATTCTCTTAGTTATATAAATGGGTGACTAAAATAGCTTGATCATGTCATAAAAACATGTGAAATTATGGCTGTTTGCTGCTTGTTAATTTGTTAGTTTATTACAAAAATCTACTACATATTATACGAATTATACACAATATATAAAAACTACTACGTCCTTTACAAATTATAATCAAAATTACATTGCAATCGGTATATTATAAACATGAATTTTATTTATTTGTTCCTTGCACTTTTAATGAATCAAAGGGACGTAGATAGATGACTTTAGCAGCATGAAGCAACGTTTGTTGTGTTTCGCCGAGTGAGTAAGGTACCAGAGGCCCAACCCCCCCTCCCCCTCCCCATTCCCCCATCCCCCATCCCATTTCAAAGGTCGGCAACGCACTTGTGACTTCTCCGGTGTTGCGGGTGTCCATGGGCGGCGGTAATTGCTTACCATCAGGTGATCCATCTGCTCGTTTGCCACCTATCACATAAAAAAAAAAAGTGAAGCACCGCTACTTGTAGCTAAAAAAATCCGATTCTGGAAAGACACATATGGCCACACTTCTGACATGTAAACTGAAGCTGCGAGTCTGACAAGAGACGATGGTGCCTTTGGGCTCACTTGTCGGCTAGGTCCTAAAACCAGTCATAGTTGTGCGCTTTGCAGCCATCAGATATAGATTTTCTCCTCTCATAGCGGTTGGACGCAAGATTCTCCCATTTGCTGCCATCGATCTTAAACGCAACCATGTCTCGCTTAGCACAGTATTTAAATCGTAGCAAAGGTCATCCTTACTTTCTTTTTGCGAATGCTACTAAATTCAACAAGACCTGCCTTGCCAATCGAGAAGGGTCCATTCGATGCACATACCCTAGCCACCGCGGTGATGCTCTCCGGCTGCGATCTCCAGCACTCCGTCGTTTGCTACCCTGTCCTACCACATTACGCCTAGGTTACTCCGAAGGTACTCAGGCGCTACTCCTGCCTGACATACGATGTCCACTTCTCAGGTCCGTACAAGAGTATACTCAAAGCGCAAGTTTGGAAAACGATCATCTTGGTTTTTACTGTAAGCTGTTTATTATTCCATATTCTTGTACAAAGTCTACTGAACATCGTGGCTACCTCGTCGAAGCAAGTGTCAATCTCTCCATCAATAGAGAGATTGCTCTACACAGTAACAGAAAAGCTGCTTCAAAAACTTCAAAAGTCTCTCCATCCACAAGATACTAGACTGGTATAAGTAGCCCTGTGCGAGAATTACAGTCTTCTAGGCATTAACTGACATGGAGAACTGGGATCATGCATGAGCAAATTTGTGCAGGAGAACTTGGTGCTCTGGTTAGTTTTCGCCACGAAAACTGCGTCTCAGCAAAGAGCAATGTGTTAACGCCATGATTGCAGCAAGACTTTAAATTGGCAAGGTTGAATAATTTGCTATCTGCTCTCGTGTTTAAGTAAATTCCTTGATGCGAATCGCTAATAGCGACTTTAAACATGGAGAATTAGATAAATAGTGTTGGTGCTAAAACGCTCCAACGCTCATGAACTGCGCATTTTGAAAGGATCGGAAGAAGAACCATTAAAGATTATGGTACTTTTCATACCAAATGAAAGGATTGATCCATTTTCAGAAACTTTGGGAGAAATCCTATTTTCTCGACTGCGCAATAAAGACCCTCCCTGTGAACCGTATCAAAGGCATTATTTAAGTCAACAAATGCGATTGTGCGTTATGTTTTGCTTTTTGCTCATGACATTTTCCTGGAGTTTGCGAATCATCCGTAGTAGATCTTTAAGAACGGAAACCGCATTGGGCCTCAGGATACACATGCTCTACAAGACTTTGTAACACTTGAAAATAGTTAGCGATAATGTTAAGGAGGGAAATACCCCTATAGTTGTTGCAATCGCCTCGTTCACCCTTTCGTTTGTATAAGGTGACAATATTTCGGAAACAAAGCTAAATAGTCAACCAGCCGTTTGCATTGACGGTTATAGTCAGTGATGACTCAGCAGTCAAGTTCTTTTAGAGGAGCCGTCTTTTTTAGCACAAGTTCAAGAGCCGTTTTGATCCCCACGGAAATATTGCAAGGAGTTACTAGCAGCTGCGTAGTCTTGAATATTTTGCGCAGGTTTGTCCAATAAACATTAGCGAGTTGGTAGGCAATTGCTGTAGAAATCACTTTGCAGCACAGAGCGCTGCGCGCGTAGCTTCACAAATATTAATGCAGTTATTTAATACAGCTTGACGCTTCGAGCACTAAAAGGTTGAAGTAGGTTTATGTTTCCGGAGAACCAGTCCAGTGATTTCACCCTGCTATATCCAAAAATCTCACCAGATATTTTGGTGAAAGATTTGTATCTTTAATGATATCCCATTTCACTTCCATGATATTAACCGGTATCCCAATCGGCTATTTTCTATCTCATAAAGGTACTAAAAGTATCCGAGATTGAATTGATTTGATTGAAAAGGACAGGACAGGACAGGACATGACCGGTCAGTGTGGAAATCCTTGGGGGAGGCGTTGTCCAGCAGTGGACGTCTTTCGGCTGATAGAAAGACAGGTATATGTTATATTATTTTCCTGCCTTAACGATTTATATCATTTGACACGATACAAAACTTTAAACTGTTACAAAACAAGTTAAAATATATCATTGAACACGTAATTTTATGTGATATTTTTCGTGTTTTTTAATTCATTACTGTTAATTATGTAGTTTATTGTATTTAATCTACTGCAAGGTAAAGATGCAACTTTTTTGCGAAAGTTTTGTTTTGGAACTTTTGTGACTTTATAGTATAAATGTATTTAAATGATATCTCTATACGTATATATAGCATTTTTCACCAGTAACATTAAAATAAATAGTTGTGGTGTCAAATAATATAAGTGTTCTTATATTACATTACACATGTACATTCTGATGTGGCGAATAATATAAGTCACTTTTTTTCTTATTTGCTCCTAATGTATTAATTTTAATGCTACTCTTTATACACCATAGTAAAGATGCTTAAAATAATTACCTGGAACATATTCTACATCATAAATAAAAATAATAACAAAAAAGTTATACGCAAGTAAAGGTGCAAAAACTTTAAAGCCGTTTTTCTCAAAACTGCAATTTCAGACTTATAGCGTTTTTCACCGAGGGTACAGTTATACAGGGTGTAAATCTACAGGTGCGTCAAATTTTTATCAAGGCTTCTACTCCTGATTCTGATCAACTTTCCCCAAGGAACCCATAGTCAAATCGCAAAAAATATTTTGGACTATTCATACAAATTGATAAGCCGAGCGGCCAAATTAGTATGAGGAGTGCAAAAATCCTTTCATTCATGGTTTTCCTTTAATTTAACTTACCATGTTTGTTAGGGAGATTTGATCCTTATTACTGACCCTATCGATTTATGCTATAAAAGCACAGAATGTTATTTTTTCGGATTTTAGCCGGTTCGATTCCTGGTATTTTCACAAGGGGATTTTCAAAAATGTTTGAATGTAGTTTTGCTTCTTTTTTAAAATAAAAGAATGTTTCCTTTGAGTAAAATTTGCTATCTCCAGTATTTAGAGTACTTTCCCTCCAGATGGCGTTCCAACATTGCACCCTGTATCCTATACTATTAAACGAGTTAAGTGTCCCGACGATATCGAAAACGGCTTGAAACCTTTTGACGAAAATCTAGATCCAGCCAGATCGCGCTAGAACATAGTCATTATTACTGATAGTGTCTGGTCCGCTTATGGAAAATATCTCATTCTTTTTGACAGGGTTATTTTTTTAGGTCAAAAAAACAAGGTAGGTTTCTTTATTTTTACCTTTTATTTCGCATCATTCTTACTTACTATATCATATGTAGGTATGTGTTATAACTATATTTTTATGTTATATGTAGGTACAGAGTATAATAATTTACTACTTATAAATAAATAAATAATAGTTAATATCGTCAACTTTTTAAAAATAAAACAGTAAGTTCAACAAGATGGCGGGCGGCGTCAAGAAGATTGTATACCTGAAAATTAAAAAATATGCCAAGACCTTTCTGTTTTTTTTTATTTATTATTATTGAAGAATAATTATGTGAATGTTATTATATGAGGACAACCTTTCTGTTTAAAAGAAAGAGTAGAGGTTATACATTTTTCTTAACGCTTTCCTAACATCAAAATATAAAAATAATAATTCGAAAAACTTAATAATATCAGACAAGCGTATAATAGTGACTATTATGTTTATATCTATTATGTCCATTAAAACTACAGTTTTCACTTATTTATTTTACCTTACTTTCTTAATTTATTAACTGAAACAATAAATAAAAGGGTAACTACGGTTGTTTATAAAAATAACTAAGATTTTTTTTTATTTGTCTTAAATGTCGCTACGTCCGTAATATTATAATAATTTTATTTGGAGTCACGGCAGTGTATCAGCCAAGTTCGTAAAGGAAGAACGAATACATCGGCACGATTGTGGGTTATTGGTGGGTATTACGTTTAACCAATCCTGAAAAAATAACATAACTTTTTGCTCAGATGGTAAAAAAATACTATCTTCATGAAGGATTGAAAAAAACTTTGGTACATCGTTTCTTTTTTAACCACACTTGTATCGCATAATGGATATTTTTTTTATATATTGTATATAATATTATGGACGTAAACACCATTTAATCTTAAGTACATCACAATATTATGATATAATATAAATATAGGTATAAGTAATTATAAAAGATGTGTAGGTAAGGGTAGATAACTTTTTATAATTTTAAAAATATAAATCACGGGAAAGGTAGAGTCACTAACATTTTGTGGTCACATTTTTTTTAAGTTCGAATGATCACATTTTTTTTAAATCAAGAGCTCTGTTTTTTTTTCACTAAAGATTAAAAGTGTGCGTTGAAGTTTTTTCGTTACATGAATACAGAAATAAATTAAATTGGGATTTTAGTAACTGAAATGCGAAAAGGTTTTTACCTAGTCTAAAGACAACATCAATGGACGGTAGAAAGAATTTGGGGGAGACACATAAATGTGGAGAAAATATAAAGTTCATTAGTGGGTTTTTTTTAATATTTTTATGATACAATAATAATTAAAATATGTCAGCTCTTTCGTTGAATGGATTTAGCAGCATGTAGGGGAATATATATACCGTTTATTACAGAGGCTACAGAAATTTAAGCATGGTGACTGAGTTATTATAATATTGTGAGCAGTACGTATCAACAGGGCCCTTCTGAAGTATCAGTTGATTCGCGAATTTAGTATAAAAGTAATATTATTTCAAATTGAGTATGGGTTTTTGGGATTTTTTTTATGAGCAGGTTTATTTTTAAGTATTTCAGAAAGACCCTATATTATAGGCGGTTTTTTTTGCTGCATACAAAAAACAGAAAAACAAATAATAATTTACATTTTTAGCTTTCCCCATAGTCAGTATTGGGCATAATATGATACAGGGTGTAACAGAAAGGTGTGATAATACTTTAAGGTTGGCTTTTACCCATCAAACTGAACAGCTTTTGTTCTACAACTTTGTTCAAATCGCAAAAATTTTTTTGGACTTTTCATACAAATCTATCAGCTGGCGAACCAAGTTTGTATGAAAAGTTCGAAAATTTCTTTGCGATTTCAACAAACTTGTAGAACAAAAGTTGTTCAGTTTGATGGGTAAAAGTCAACCTTGAAGTATTATCACACCTTTTTGTTACACCCTGTATAAGTAAGTAACAAAATCTAGTGCAGGATAAAAAACACAAAATCACTATCATTATATACATATAAACAGTTACTTACTTAGAATTAGAAACATTAGGGTTTATGATATAAACACGTTTAGAATAAGAAATAAATAAAGGCAAAAGTTCAAAATAAAAATATACAGAAGAAATAAATGCAATTTATTTATTGTATAGGCAATGTTATGCATCGGCAAACTTAATACGAAATGTATTATCATTTTGGTGATAAATTATAAAATGCGATTCTTTCGTTGATAAAAATAATAAATAAAAATCTTATGTGGTTGCTGTGGAATTTGAACAGTATTTCCCAAGCCGGTCAATATTCAAGTCGCAAAAAAAAGATCTCTTAATTCCCGTGTATGGGTTTTGTTTTGCGAATTTCCTAAAAGCTCTCTAGAAAAAGTTTCACGGTATTTTTTTAGGTATTTTAGAACTTTAGAGTTATGTGTAAAAAAAGTTCGGTTTGTGTAAAAAGAAGATTAGTAGGTAAAATCTATTGCTGTATCTTTTTTAGAGATGGCATTTTTGTCGCAAGTAGGTACGAAGTAAATCTTCTGTATATATTTATTTTGTGGAAAAAATCTTTTGCCCTAAACATCAAACTAGCGGTACGAAAATGAAAATTTCTACTACACAAATATCTATTGCATTGCATTAATTATTGCTGTATTTATTGCTGACATTTATAGTAAAAATCGATGCTATTTAAAATTTGAAAAAGAAAATCAGTTTTTGTTTTTAATACAAAAATTTTGAAATTTATATAGGTACGCATTTGAGTTATTATGTAAATGAGTACAAAGTGAGTGAGTGAAAAAAAATCCATAAAGCAATACTTGGCCTCCTACTTATAAAACTTAAAAATTTTGACTTTGTTAAAATTACTCATATTTTTATAGATTTCCCATATATCAGTGTCAGTTGTTCAGTGACATATTTGCCAATATACAGGGTGTAAGGGACAGGTTTCCGATAACTTTAAGGGCTTGCTCAGTAGACGAAACTGAACAACTTTCCACAAGAAATTTTTTCAGGAAACGAAAAAAAATATCGGCTTCTCCATACAAACTGTCCAATCAAGTTTATAATTTTGTATGGAGAAGGCGATTTTTTTTTTCGTTTCCTGAAAAAAATTCTTGTGGAAAGTTGTTCAGTTTCGTCTACTGAGCAAGCCCTTAAAGTTTTCGGAAACCTGTCCCTTACACCCTGTATATAATATATGTATATTTAGTTGGCAGATTTTAGCCTTTCACAAAGCAAGTAATCAGTTTCATAAATAGAAGCATATTTTTGAAGGATTCCTTCATTTTTTTTTAATTAAAAAATCAGTCAATAGAGCTTCATATTATTTTCTTTAAGCATAACATCGATTTTTACTCTAAACTTTGTAGTAAGTACATAAATATTATCGGTATCGCTAAACAGGAATGACATCAAGTGAACAAAAAAAACATGAAAATTCTAAACACCAAAAAAAAGACATCTAAATAAAACCAAGAATAACTACAAAGATAAAACAGATACGTGGAAAATAGGTTCCACGATCATTTTTTACATGTCTCAAAAAATACTTCTTTTGTGTTATAAAACAAGAGTTTTTTTTACTTCATTAAGCGCGTTCGCATTGGGAATATTATGTTTATATTAAAACACGTACAACACATCAAATTTCTAGCATCTTCTATAAACGAAAAAAACTTCTACTACTTATTTTTTATAAACGAAAAACATCAAGTAAACGCTACCCACGACTACGAACTAAAATTTTACAGCCTTGAAATATATTTACTTAAATCATGTTTTATATATTTATTACAAATATATACATATTATTAAAAAAAAACTGTCTTGAAAAAAGTATAATTCCAAATTGTGAATAAAAAAGGACTATTGAATAATATTATGCATGCTTGCATATACAGGGTGTCCCAAAAAGTATGGTCAAGCGAAAGTCCAGAGAAAGAACAACTCTAGGGCTACCCAAATCACCCCCATGTATGTTCAGCGATTTTTGCTAGTTTTCGAGTTATGATTTTTTTTAGGATTTTTTAAATTTTTTGGCCGGATCGGATTTCATATTATTTTTTAAAGAATTTATTTCAAATTTCCGGTATTTTTTTAATGTCACATAATCATTATGAATTGTACTTTCAGGCATAAAAAAATAAGGTTCGTAACATTAGTGTAAGTAACAAAAGTTATGATAGAAAGTCAAGAATTTTAGATTGAGCGACTCAGATTTAAACTTTTAGCATAAAATAAAAAATACAAAAAGGTGTTTCCAATGCTCTTTGGTAATTTTAAAAACTGCACGAGATTCTAAGCTTTCAGAATCATATTCAAAAAACAGTACTTAATGGGCTTTTTTTCCTGAACTAAGCCGTCAAAGTTGTTAAGGTAGAAATATCCTAAGGAAGTTATTTAATTTTTTTCGTCTCTAGTTATCAAAACCAATTACTAATTTAATGAGTTTTATAGAAAAAATACTTCAATTTAATAAAGAACGTTTTGAGCAGAATGGTAGCGGAAATTATCACCTTTTTTAAAAAAAAACTGCGCATTTTTCTTTTAACTTGACTCATCAGTTATTATTAGATTGCCTCCGATTATTCGATGTGCCTCTGATTTTGGGATTCCCATACGGTTTTCTATGGTTCTCACGCTAGTCGATGGGTCTCTCGCCACTTCTTCAAGCACTGATTCGACTACATCTGGATCTTGAATTTCTAATGGACGCGCAGACCTTGTATTAGGTTGGCGACCTTCAATGTAAGTATCATGGACTCGTAAAGTGATACAGTAGAGGACTCGTGCAGACTTCTTGCGTCCTGCGGAATTATTAGCTGATGAGTCATAAAAATAAATGTGTGATAATTTCCGCTACCATTCTGCTCAAAACGTTCTTTATTAAATAGAAATATTTTTTTTCAATAAAACTCATTAAATTAGTAATTATTTTTGATAACTAACTTCCTTAGGAAATTTCTACCTTAACAACTTTGACGGTTTATTTCAGGAAAAAAAAGCCCATTAAGTACTGTTTTTTGAATATGATTCTGAAAGCTTAGAATCTCGTGCAGTTTTTAAAATTACCGAAGAGCATTGGAAACACCTTTTTGTATTTTTTATTTTATGCTGAAAGTTTAAATCTGAGTCGCTCAATCTAAAATTCTTGACTTTCTATCATAACTTTTGTTACTTACACTAATGTTACGAAGCTTATTATTTTATGCCTGAAAGTACAATTCATAATGATTATGTGACATTTAAAAAATACCGGAAATTTGTAATAAATTTTTTAAAAAATAATATAAAATCCGATCCGGCCAAAAAAATTAAAAAATCCTAAAAAAAATCATAACTCGAAAACTACCAAAAATCGCTGAACATACATGGGGGTGATTTGGGTAGCTCTAGAGTTGTTCTATCTCTGGACTTCCGCTTGACCATACTTTTTGGGACACCCTGTATAAAGTACTATTATTAAATTATGGAGAATTACGTACAAAAAATATTTTAAAATGGTTTCAGAGACTTTCTTAACATACAGATATTTTCAAGGCCGTAAAATTTAATTTTGAATCGCTCTTAGAGGATTATTCACTTATGTCCATCGATATGGAAAAACACTAAATCTGGCATATCATACAAAAGTGTGGTGGTCATCTCCCGGGGGCTAAAAATATTAAGGAAAGAGTCCTTGTACTTCTCATTGTGAAACGTAAGTATAAAAAATAAATTGTTAAAAATATTATTCAGTAAAATAGCATTTTTTCTAGAATAGCAAAAAAAACGTATTCGATTGATGTTTTAAATTTACTATACATTAGACAAGTTCGCCAAAGACATCACATGCCATTAACATGAACACGAACAACAGTTCTTCCAGTTATTCCTGTTATTTTTGACAGTTGATAAAAAGTCACTCAAATGAATAGTAGTCTCAAATACTGTATTCACTACAGGCGACCACCCCTCGCCTTACAAAGGCCAATCTAGTGTTTTCTCATATCGTTACTTATGTTTGAATATTGGTGTTCTCTTTTTTTTTGAGAGACGGACATTACTAGAGGTAAAACATCAAATAAATAGCATTTTGGCACTCCATGAATAAAAATAAATATGTCCAATTTGTAGCCGGAACTGGTGCCAATGACCTGGTGGATCGTCATATTTTTGACCCTCAACCAAAAAAAAAATTACGAAAGAAATTTTTTGGTTATTATTTTTGTAATTTAATTTGCCTGCTTAGCTAAAAAAATAGGTTGACATATTTCAAATGGACACATCTATTTATTTTTACTCAATGCGACATTTAAAATAATTCGTAATTCATAAATTAGAAAATGTCATATTAGCGAAAATAACATATAGGAATTTTGTACCTAATAATTAGTTGTTAAAGAACTATTATAATAGTTGGTGTTATTTTGGGACTTAAAATTATTTATATTATGGAAAGGAGAAATAAAAACTTTCAACGAACAAATAATAAAACAAAAATTTCAATACCATATCTAAACGATATTAATATAGTATTAGTAAGTACGTTATTCTGCACAGTATTTTTGTATATAATATTACTTTAAGGTTAGGTCGGTATTCTTTACATGTTTAGATGTTCTGTGGAAAAAACGATACAAAAAAGTTTCCAATTTTAAATAAAACTGGTACCTATCGCTTGTGAAAGAGATGAATTATAAAAAAATGAGGTACACCTAATTATTGCTGGCATGCAAATAAGTCACAATTTCTGTAACATGAAGTTACTATTCTGTCATTTTAAATTAATTTCTCGAGCAGACTTGGCGGACTTTCTGACGTGCTAATTAATTTTAACCGCATATTTTATCTCTTTCATTTCAAATAGAAACAGCTTTACTATCCTTATTTTCACGGAACACCATATATCTTAGAGTAATACCGACCTTTAACATATCTTGAAATTTCACCTAGCTAACTTACTACTTCATATTATAATGAAGTTAATATGTCTTACTTTATTATAATAACTAAGCTGCACTTATTACTAATGGAGACCGCAAAGCCGTACCTTTGACTTATATTATACACAATACAATATAACTATACGTACCTACATATTATACGAAGGAAGTATAGGTATATAGCAACAAGAGAAAGGCATCCACCGGCTCTTCAATGATGAACAATGTAACAGGGATTGCTTAAATGATGACTTGAAAAATGATGAACTTTCATTAAAAAAAGTGGGAAGATGGAAAATTCGCTGAGTTATGGTCCAAAAATAAACCACTGCAAATTGGCTGATGACGACAGGTAGAAATTTAAATCATGAACCAAATTTTAAACTATGACCAGTCATAAAACTTAAGAACTTTCTTTAAGGAAATCATTCATCGCCAAGTCTTGTGCGATTAATACTTACTAAAATAATTCGATAGTTGACTGCTGGTCATCTGAGTTACTTTTTATCAAATGTCAAAAAATATTTATGTTCTGAAAATGTAACTTTGGTAACGATGACGTCATTATCCAGTATTATCTTTACATACCAAATTCTAAGCCAAAAATCTAAGCGAGTAAGTTTTTCTGCGTTTTTTATGAAGGAGCTATTTAGCATACAATATTTCATTATATATTTTTGAAGCAGTCAATACCCGGGGTTTGCCAAACTTGTATGAATACTCAAAACTTTAAAGTATTAGAGTATTTGTTTCCTTCAGGAAAATTGCTTATTATAAGGCGTCTCAGTATATAATATAGCCCATGATTTAAATTTAACTCTGATCTCCTTAAAAGAGTTCCCCCATCGAATTCTTGCCATATATAAACATTTATCCATATTATGAAGGCCGGCATAATAATCATATAGGTATTAGAGTAACCTTAATATTATATTATTTAATATTAATTATTCAATTTACGAACTAATTGATTATTTATTACATAACTTTTACTATTTCTACTCCAAGCGGTCGTAGGCATAAATGAATGCGTTTCGCTCTAAATTCTAGCATTGTAATTAATTTATTAATATATATTTTTTATATAATATTGATTATGACTATATTTGACTAGCTAACATTGTTACGGTAACATTTTTCGTGATATATGGATATTTTTTCATATTTCCAATAGGTTTAAACCTCCATATTCAGCGCATTGTTTTAAATATTTTTAGATATTAAAGAAATATTTTTTTTTTTTTGAAAATTATAATAAAATTCAAGTACAACTGAGTTGGATATAAGGTTATTTTTTTATAAAAATACCATATAATTTGTAAAAAAAAGGATACATAAGTATGTGAAAAGAATATATAAAGTAATCTTAAAAATATTTAAAACACGAATTCGCGCTATAAACTCTTCTTTTGATTGACTGAATGACTAAATTGACTTAACAATTCGTTCCTTATTAGAAATTAACTATGGATATAATTTATATTATTTATTATACATATAAATATGCTTAATATAAACTCTAGCGATATGTCTCCCAAGTTTTATAACACGCTCAAAATAATATCAATATATAAAACGCTAAATATAGAAAAAATAAAAATAAAAACACAAAATCTACGATAGTCAACCAATAACGCTTCAATATAATATATAAAATATATCTTTACAAAATATTAAATATTCGAATATTTCGAATTCTTACCGATGTAGACAGACACATCTTCATTCAAAAAGTTTCCAAAAAAGAAGGTAGATTAGACTACGACTTTCTCATTAATTGGAACACTAATTTTATACATTAGAAGTCTTTTATAAACTGAAAAAAAGACCTAATTTGATTTATTCTGCTACATTTTCTTTTTTTCAGTGACAAGTTGAAAGAAGAGCGCATTTGAAGAGGCGAATCAGAAGAATTTGAACAAATTTTCCTTAATTTATTTTGATTTAAATCGTTCGTTACAACCCATATCATCCCCACTGCAGGGGCACGGGTGTGCTCTCTTCTTTCGGGAAAGTTAGCTTATGCTCCACACATGGACTAACTCCGAATTTACTGAACGATGTTGGGCTAGTTCCTAATTCCAGTATTTTTATGACAACAATCAGTACCAACGGCTTCAAGTGCCTTGCGAAGTACGAAAACAAATAAAATAAATGCTAGTAGCAGTCGAACTCATAAATGATGTGGCCGTTTCTTTAGTCAGTTAACCAACATGATTGACGCGAGCACGCAAGCCTAACCAAACTACAATCGCTTCCATTTATTTCGTAAAAAGACTTGGCATGCTTTTAAATTGATGGATCTAAATAAGGCCCAGAGATGTATATATTTTTTTGCAAAGTCCATGAGTTTCTTAAAGGAAAATGTCTTGTTATTCACATCCTGAAATGCGTTCATCTGTCACTTTGCACAATAATAGCTTGTTTTGCGTAGTTTTGTTAGACGAAACATTCGTACTCTTCGTTCAATATGCCCATGTATAATATAACAATATCAGGGATCTGACATCGTATAATATAAAGACTTAATCTTTATAATATAAGGCGTAAAATCGAAGGCGTAGTCACAGGTTCTTTGTTAGTCACTCTATTCAATTTGTAACACACTCTCCCCCTTTCAGTTTTTTTTTTACTTAAGTGATATAAAGATATTTTGACTTTTGAAACTCATTTCAATTCAAACTTTTTATTGTTTCAAGATCCTTTTAAGAAGTCATCTACAATACTAATATTAGAATTAATATTTCTCTAAAATAAAATGGACAAACCGTGTCTAATAAACGTAAAACAAAACATAAAATTCTCATCTTAATTGTAAGCGTAAAAATAATTTTCAATTTAATTAAATAAATTAGATTTTTTTAAGAAGATGCAATACACATTTTTAAGTTATTAAGTTCACACGCAAACATTTGTTTTCTAATGATTTTGATATTAATTTACAAATAAACACATTTAAAAAAATGGAATTACCTATTGTTTAATTATTATTAAATACTAGAATCTGGTGTGGTGGTTATAAGTATCTTTAATGCTTATTCATTTCTGAGAAATTTAATTATAAGTGTATATATTGTAGACGACTTCTTGTAGGGAAACTTAACGATGACTCATGCGAATTGTTATTTTTTATTGTTACCTCGAATACCAAATAACATCACTAGTGAAGATTTCACAGGACAAGAAAAAAAATACAGCCAAAGAGTTAAAAAACACGTTTTCGGAGAGAAAATAAACATTCATGTCGCATAATATTAATTTCTTTTTTTTTATCTAACTACAGTAAATGGTTAAATGCATCTTAAGATCTAATGTAATAAATATTTTTCTTTTTTTAAATTACTTAGTCACCTATTCAATAAATAAATCTATTTTTCACTACACTTCGGTTTTTTCTTCAAAGACTTTGTATCTATTATTATTTAGACACAACCTTCTTTTTAACAGTAAGTATTTAGTTTAATCGTGTGTTTTTTTATGTAGGTTAGTTATTTTTTTATTTAAGTATGTATGGGCTGAATTTGGCAAGTTTCACTGCGTCCAGAAAAATGAGAGATCGAGATAAACATGACTAGAAATATTTTTGTGGTATTATATTATAATATTTTTTGTCGTAGTATCCCTAACACTATAATAAAGTGTTCTCGCCTCACCAAAATATGTACCTTTCGCTCGGCGGATATAAAATTGTCTTAAAAAATCATCTCACTCGCAAGATGTGAACCTTCTACGGTTTTTCTACGTTTCCTACATAAACATGTTTCCAAAAATCTACGTTTTTTTTCTCTCCACTAATCTTATTTTCTATACTTGTGCTATCAGATGCTTGGTTCGTTTAAACCGCATTCCAAAATATCCGTACTAACTTTTATTAAAAAGAAAATGGTTGCAACCTTTTTTTGGCCCGCGTGTCAGATGATATATTAATTGTCCATTAAACCTAATCTTACATATTCTTATTTACTAAGATATTTTAACTACCTATGTATATATTATATATATTTTCTAAAAGTATTTTGCTTTATAATTATGTTAGTCTGTTATGCGGTTTTAAGCAGAAGTAGAAACTAAAATTTCGTTAAGAGTGACTCACATTTCTTTCATTTTTAATATTTCGGTATTCTACCCGTATTTTATATTGTGGGTATATATAATTATGTTTGTAGCTTATCTCAAGAAATGTCGTTTAAAAGGCTTATAGCCTATTTTTCGCTTAGGAATAATTTTGCGCAACCCGCCCATGATCGAAAGCCTGCCGCTCTTTTTTTTTCAAATCTCACACCCAAAATAATCTTTTAAAAAATGACAAAAATAATTTTTTTTAGGCAAAAAAGTAAAAAGAGATCTTTGTATTTGGTACATAAGAAAAATGGGAATAATTAATTAATTCACCGCTGTTTACATCAACTCATCAATGGTCGAGTAAAATACTGAACCTTTATTTGAACAAAGTATTTTTATCTTTGTACTTTAACACATTGAATGCCAATCCCGCTCCGGGGCGGGGAAGGGATTCCGCGACGGGAGGCCGACCCCGCCCCAGAGCGGGCTTGGTGCTAGCCAAATTCTAAAATTGCTCCCGCGTGACGTAACCAGAGTACAGAGCGGCAGTCAATGTGTTAAAAAAATACCGGTCGAACTAATAACCTATAACAACTTCGTGAAATTCTCTATCTATAACAAAAGTTATGAATCACCAAAATAAATAGATCAACAAATCTCATAGACAAAATACGTTACAAATAGCAAAAAAAACGCTCGCAATAAATATCATTATAAAATAAATGTTTCTAAGTTTTCAAAAGCACATGTTACGGTAAATATTGTTAAAAAATACAGCTGATAAATTAAAAGCTGACAGGAGATTGAGTGAGATTCAAGTAAGGGCGTGTTCACATCCACTCTTTGTGCTGACAGCAGCAGGGGTCGGGCGGAGGCGGGCGCTGTCCTCAGACCAGCAGGCTCGGCGCCAGCCATTCGTCCTCAGCGATCTGTTAGGAGAATTTGACATTTATCATCATGAGTGATCGGAAATTCGGGGGCAATTTCATTTTTTTCCAAGAAATAATAGTATGGATATGCCTTTCTGAATAAATTTATGGATTTTCATACAAAATATTGCTCGGGACCGGGATCGTAAAACGCGTTGGGATTCTTATTTATTTATTTACACTTTATTGTACACAGAAAAGATACACAAACAGACATTAACAAGGAAAGAACATACAAAAGGTACAGCTTATATTCTTAATTGTAATGATCTGATTGTAGTAAATGTTGATCTTATTGAAAATTTTATGTATGCTACTAAAAAACGTTATTCAACGTTCTGTTAATTTAAAACGGCATGTTCATATTATGTTAGCTCCCCAATTTTAGGTATAATTACCCCCGAATTTCCGATCACATCATACAAGGTGTAAATCTATAGGTGCGTCAAATTTTAATCAGGGCTTCTACTCCTGATTCTGATCAACTTTTTACCAAGGAACCCATAGTCAAATCTCAAAAAAAATAATTGAACTCTGATCGATTTGTATGAAGAGTAAAAAAAAATTGCGATTTGACTATGGGTTTCTTTAGGAGAGTTGATCTGAATAAGGAGTAGATTGCTGCTCCGGAGTTCCGAGTGGTAGGAACTTCGTATGAGGTAGATTAAAAAAAACATGCGAAAAGTGTACAATGCTACCTACTTCGAATAAACATATTTTGAGTTTGAGTTTGAGTAAAAGCTCTGCTGATTAAAAGTACACCGCATGGGATGTATGAAAAAAAAACATCGGTGAATTTTAATAAAAAAATAAATATGTTACGTGTTTTGATAGGCACATAAAAGTTCTCGAAGGGCAATACAATCCTATGATTAGATTTTGAGAAAAAAAATATTTTGTGAAAAATCATTTAGGTATTTGTTCCATACTACTCGTAAAATGTATGGAGGAAAAATTAAAGGCAACTGCCGTCTATGACTTGTGATAGCACTGTTAAATGTGCCATACGTTAAGAAGAAGAAGAAGTTATATTATAATTGACAACATTTTTTTTTATCCCAAGTTTGTTTTGCATAGAGAAAAGTCAATGTAAAAATACCCACAATTTCCGTGTTTTTTTTTTAAAGTACTTATTTCTCAAGACAAAAATATATTTTATACTACACCTACTTAGAAAGTACCTTAATACAGTGGCAGAATGTACGTCATTACTACCGTACAAATATGCCGGAAGAAAACGGACTGAGCGGGGGGAAAAGTGTACGAAAATCCATTACTCTCCAAGTTCGCAAAATGATACTGGCCACTAGCTTTTTCCAAACATTATTATGAAAAAAGAACGTGTGTTTTTTTTATTTTCGTCGTAGGTGTAGTATAAAGCACTATGTATCACTCGGAAGAAAGTGCGATTCCAAACTCGAGTGTGTTAACACGTTGACCGCCAAGACGAAAACCATGTCTAGCCCAGTGGGCCGTGGCGGACACCATGTGACCGCACATAAGTCAGTCCCAGGGGCCGCGTCGGGCACCGTGTGTCCGCATGCCCTCGCTCACTGCCGATGCCTCTAGGCGGCCGACGGACAGCATTTCGACTGTTTTTATCAAAGCAAGTGACCCGCGCGGCCCCACAGTACAACTTTGCCACTTGGCACAAAAAAAATAGAAAGGACTTAGAATTTATGGGCTTTTAACAAAATATTTTCAAAAATATTGTAAGTACGTAAACTAAGTGTTTTGAATCATTTAATTGCGTAAAGTTATAGTTAGGTAAACATTATTTTTTAGCTTTTATAAGATGCTAGTGATTTGTTAGTTGTAATGGATTTCAATAAATCTAATAAAGAAGGGTTCAGTAGGTAATAATTTACGTAACAAGCTACCGTTTTTTGAAAAAGTTTCGTGTACCTTCTGTTTTGGCTTACTTATCTAATATCAGTTGATATAAAATGCTGTTATTTTTATTGGAACAGATATATACTACTAACATAACTGAAAATTTAAGAAATTAATTGAAGTCTTAATATTTTCTCATATTTTTTTATTAAAGAAATTAGAAAACAGGTTACTGCTACACATTATAAAAATCACACACACAAGGAATTATAAAAACATAATGTTTTACTTATCACAAAATGATTGGCATTACAACAATAATTAAAACTTAATAATTTTTAAACAAGTCTTCTGAAATCAGTCAATTAAACCTACATCCTATTACAAAATATGAACTTTGTTAACAAGTACCTAACTTACAAAACAGTAAATCTTTAGGAATAACACAGTCTATTTAGAAATATAAAATATTAACATTAAAATAAGACCAAAAATCTAAGAATGTACTTTAAAAAAACAGTTATGGCACAATACTGGTTTTTCAGGGCAAATGTTACAAAAAGTGTTCACTTTTTTGGTCTTGTTACGTGCATGTAGGCGACCTAAGTTTTTGACATTCGTCCTGTAGCACTCCCCACAGTTTCGTCTGTTTTTTCTGCATGGACCGTCGAATTTGACCAAAACGTGTTTCTGTCTTTTCGGTCTTGTTGGTACGGGTTCATCTGGTTGTTGTTTAGCACAGAAAGATTTCAAAATTGCAATCCTGAAATCTGTTATTTTCATTTTTATTTTATTTACAGCCTGGCACAAAACGTGAGCATTGATCAGAGCTATATTCAAAATCATATCTAATGCAATCTTTTTATACCATCGGATAGACTTGCGCAGCGGGGTTGAATACGAAGCCATCTGGTCTGCTAAATCCACACCTCCTTTAGCCTTGTTGTATTCCAATACAATTTGAGGCTTACTCACAACTTTCCCGCGTTTTGTGATTTCGACGAAGCGCACAGAGTGTTTTGTGGATAAAACAAGAACATCGCGCTTGTCTTTCCACTTTAAGACTGTTATTCCATCTCGACTCTCTTCGGCATAATAATGGCCTCTCTTGAGTTTGGTGCTGATAACTTTTTTAGGAAGCCCTCGCCTATTTTTCCTGACTGTCCCGACAAGATGAGTTTGTTTGTCCAAAAGTTTTTGTGCCAAATCAATGCTGGTATACCAGTTGTCGGTATGCAAAGTATGCCCCCTGTTAACATAGTCTTCACACAGATCCATCACAACTTTTGCAGGTGTTGTGTTTGTAGTGTCGTTTTTTCCAGCGTATACATTTATTTTGTGTGTGTATCCAGGAACAGAGCACAATTTAAATATTTTTACACCGTACTTATGCCGCTTACTTTTGTTGTACTGCCTGAATATGATTCTACCCCGAAATGGCACCATACTCTCATCGATGCAAATATCTTCCTTTGCTGTAAAATGTTGACGAAAAGACACATTCAAATCGTTCATGAGCTTTCTCACACGGTGAAGACGGTCGGACTTGTTTTCTTCATCATCTTCAGAAAAATGCACCATGCGAAGCAAAATTTCAAAGCGGTTACGTGACATAACGGTTCTAGGAAAAGGATGCCCGACAACTTCGTCCTTCGACCAATAGTCCGATAATTTTGGAAGCTTGACCACACCCATGAAGAGAAGCAAGCCAAAGAATTTCTTCATTTCCTCAAGGTTTGTTGGAACCCACTGTTTGATCCGCGCACCAGTAGAAGCATCAGGTCGCCTAGATATTTGCTCAATAGCATATTTGTTAGTTGCAGAAACAATAAAATTTAACATATCATTAGAGACATAAAGCGAAAAGAAATCAGCTGGAGTCTTATTCACCATTGTAGAACGAACAGCATACGATGGTCCCGAAATGTCAGTAAATGCAATCAAACGTCGTTGTTTACCTTTTGGCGGTCCCCATCCACTGCTGTCTCTTTGAGTGTGTTCTGGCAAATCAGATGCAGTATTTTCTGATCCACTGGCCTCACTTTCTGAGTGGATGATACGGCGGCGACGGTTACGTTGATTCAGATGCGATACTAAAAAAACCTCGTCCTCATCTTCAGAAGATACGTGAAAACTTGAATTCAACAAGTTTATTTCAATGTTCTCGATTTGTTCTAAATCTTCTTGAGTGACTTCAAAATAATCGAATTCTTCCATAGTGTTCCACGAATATAACTCCAACGGAACCCTATTTTTATAAAATTACGACATTCTCCTACGCGAGCGCAGAGGCAAATGAACTACTCAAGCGTCTAGCGGGCGCTCGCGAGTGCGGGTGGCGGTGCGCGGGGGGACCCGACAGCTTGACCCGCGCGGCGCCCGCGCATAGAAATACGGTTGGACGTTCTTGCAGGCCGCGACGGACACTGGTGTCCGCCATTTGACATCTCGGAAAGTAATCATTATATCGCTGTTTCCGTAAGTCGCAGTGTATTTTTGAGTTATTTCCTGACAATATTTGCAATAAAACATCCCAACGATTTTTGGATGATTCTCGATAAATGGTTCGGCCCCGGGGGAAAGTATACTGTCGGACACATGGTGTCCGTCATGGCGGTCAACGTGTTAAGGCCCTCGGCTGAACTACATCTCTCGTTGCTAATCGGTCACTTTCTCGCCTCGATGAACAATGTAATATTTTCTTCATTAGGGTTTCATATGATGTAACTATGTATATGTATTTGTACTGAAAAAAAGTTGTGAACTCGACTCGATTCGTAAAAAACAAAAAAAAAACAAATGACAATACTCACTGGTTGCACTTGGAAGTGCTGGAGCGGGTAGTGCAGCACTTGGGGGGGTTGCGACATGGCAGCAACTCCCCCCACACCGCCTACACCCCCCACCCCCCCTACACCGCCGACCCCGCCGCCGAGCGCCCAGGGTAACTGCACTCCGCCCATACTGGAAGAATTGGGAAGATGACTGCATGAAAAATAAATTACTAACTGTCCTTTACTGAATTGATCTCGCAATAAAGTTTCGAAAAACCTAATTTGTTTTGTATTTCGTCCCATCTTGAATTTTTTATCAACAAAAGTTATAAAATTAGTCGCTCAATGACGCCGAGAAACTATTGCAAACATTTTAGAAGAAAAAATCTTCTTTGACAGAATAGATGTTTTAAAGCTATACTCAAATGACAAGTAGTAATGACTGTAAGTGGCATTTATCTCCACCGTTTCCGTGCTTCGCAAGGCACGTTAAGCCGTTGATGCCGGCTGCTATCGCTAGATGGCAGTCGTTAAGCCATGTCGGAAGCCTTATAGGTGGCTTGAAAACTTTTGACACTGGGGTTGGCCACTAGCTCCACAACCTCCGCGAATCCGGACTTGGTTACCATTTCCGAAAATTACCTATTCCCAAAATGCCGCTTTTCCTAAAATCTCCGTTTCTCAAAATGTCGCGTTTCCCAAAATGTAAGTTTCTCAAAATGCAATGTGCGACCTTACCCCATATACTGTTGCTGGTAGCCAGCGAACTGCCCGGCTGCGGCGGCGGCGTACGAGTAGCCCTGCACCCCTTGCACTCCCTGCAGGAACCCCCCAAGTTGCTGGGGGTATGTATTGTACCAATAAGACGCGGGGGGTACACCGCCAGTGGTGTACGCAGCTCCGAACGGGCTGTACGCTGTTCCGCCGAGCTAAAAAAATAAATAAAAAAGTTTTAGTTATCATTAACTAAAAAAAATTAGGAGATTTTTTTGAAAGACAGACAGTCCAAGACCGACTATCTTGGCGCCTTAAAACGAGGAGGGATAACCCCAATAAAGACCCCGTAGAAAAATTACTTAACTAACTAAATGAATAAGTAAATCCCAATAGTAAAACAATAATAACTCATAAACTACTGAGCCGATTTTCACTATGGCACTGCGCAAGTGTAACAGATAACCGATATGCGTAGAAAAACAGAAATAACCTACATAGCTCACAGCATCGATAAAATTTTATGGCAGCGGGCGGGATACATTGTGGTGTAGAACAGTTGGCCATTGGGGCAGGAAAGTTCTAGAGTGGCGACCGCGAACCGCAAGACGTAGCCTAGGTAGGCACAACTCCCTCTCGATGGACCGGAGAACTGAAGGTTACGAGAAGCCGCTGGATGCGGGCAGCGCAGCACCGGTTGGCGTGGAGTTCCATGAGGAAGCATTGTTTAGCAGTGGGCGACTTTCATCTGATATCATTAATATCTTGGTCAATGAGAACCTTTCGACTGATGCTATACTTAGTGTGCGAGAAAACTACGATACTTTTGAGGACTTACCTGTCCTTGAGCCTGTGCGTTGTTGGGATCACCAGACTCCTTGCCCCACGAGCACTTGACTGGTTGTCCGTTCACGTCAGTGTTGTGGACTGCAACGATAGCGTGTGTGGCGCTCTCTTTCGTGGAAAATCTGGAATCATCAAGAAAAATGATTAGAATTTAAAATATTTCAATTTTGATAGGTATGGATGTCAACCTCGCAGAGGTTAATAATAGGTGTGGCGAAGTTTACGTAACGTACAAATCGATGTAAGTGAAATGACTTTAGTAGACCTGTCCAGTAGTGGAGTAATACAGTTTGTTGATTATGATACAGAGACAGACAGATGGTTTCGAATATAGACAAGCAGACTTAATATAATATGTATTTTGTGCATTAGATGGCAAAAGTCTGACGCTTCAGACTGTCTGTGAGTATCTATAAAACTATCTATCAGTGCTACGTTTATACATTTGGAGCTAAATGGAACGCGTCTTATAACAATACGTTGGATATCTCCCTCTAACTACATAACACAGTACGATGCTGGACGGTAGGTACAGAGGGAGTAGTATACTCACTAGACCACACATTAAAATAATCCATTTTACATGGGAACCTAGATAACACGATGTACCAATTAATTGACTGAACATCTGGAAGGTTGCAGGAAGACTTTGGAAAGGAATATGTGATCCAGGATAGAGCTATAAATAAAAACAAATATCCTGCTTACAAGGAGAGTGCCAAACTTGGGAATCACAGATTCCACTCTCTCTCTCATCGTGTGGCACAATTTAACCGTCCTATCTACTAGGTATAGGCGGCGGTTGCCTGGTGTTGCACTTATCATCACCCGCGGTCACGTGTAGGGCATTTAAGATTTACACCTACGGACGTGTGCAACGCGACCATCATACACAACTGGAAATCAGATGTGCAGGTTTCCTCACGATGTATTCCTTCACCGTTATACCAGTCGGTATAAAAATTCACGTAAGTTTCGAAAAACTCATTGGTGCACTGGCCAGGATTTGAACCCGAGACCTTTGGTTAGGAGGACAGAGTCACTAACCGCAAAGCCACCGACACTTATCACACAGATTCCGCAGATTTTTATATATATATTGTAGGGTAGCTAATATTTTATTTTATTGTGAACAATGAAAAAAAAGACTTTAAATTCATTATTTCGAAAATGAAAGCGAAGTGCGTTTTACCATTTACCTAGTTATTGAGGGGATACTACCCTAACACATATATAGGGTGACTTTAAATTAGTTCTTGATACGAAAGGGTGTGCATGTGCTCATGATAACAAACAACTTTCCCTAAGGAACCCATAGTCAAATCGCAAAAAAATTTTGGACTCATCATATTAATTTGGCTGGTCAGTTGCTCGATCTGTATGGACAGTCCAAAAATTTTTTGCGATTTGACTATGGGTTCCTCAGAGAATGTTGTTTGTTATCATGAGCACATGCATGGCCTTTCGTATCAAGAACTAATTTAAAGTCACCCTATATAAAAATCAGCGGAATCTGTGATTCCCAAGTTTGGCACTCTCCTTGTTAGTTAGAAAATATGTTCACAATAAACAAGATGTGCTGGACTGGTGTCTGATGACTTGGAAAAGCCTGTATTACACGTCACCAGGCCACGCCTATGAGTTGTAAAAATATGAGTTAATACTTTCTGACTGAGATAATAAAGACAGTGATATACAATATAGGTACTCTTAATTCATAAGATAGAGTTTATTTGCAGATTATAAATATTACGAAAAATACAAATTTCATTCATGAATATGATGTCCTGACTAAGAAACTCTCACCTGATGAAAGCGTATCCCTTGTCCTTGAAGACCCTGATCTCCTGGATGGAGCCGAAGGGCTGGAAGGTCTTCTGCATCAACTCTTCAGTGAGGCCGGTGGTCAGGCCGCCGCAGTAGACTGTGCAGTTAGTTGGTGAGCTCTGGTTATAGACCTCATCGAAGGTCAAAGGCTTGGTGTTGACTGGAAAGATATTTTTTACAAATTTATATAGAATCGTTATGAAATTTTTTAAAAAGAAATAACTCTGCTTCCTTCTCATGTAACTAAAAAGTATATGCAGAAGAAACAAGTCTCGATTCGTTAAGAGTCTTATACAATATCATATTTTTTTGTAAGTTGAATGAAATCGCTATTGTATATGGCAGAATAGAATGGTAGACTAGACGGACCTAAATATTGTATATATGTCGTGGCCAGATCATAGAATTGATCATTTCATGATGTGGCCAACCATTTCATGAAATGGTCGCATTTCATGAAATGACCAACTAAAACTGACCAAATCGTTTAAACGTCAACGTTTGATGATATGTCAACCCACGTTTGGTCATATCATTAATGTAGGATGTCCATGATATCAAAGGTTTAATAAATAATACACTGGTGGACTAAAAAATCGACTCAAAATTTGTTGCTCGACTTTTGAAAAAATAACCCAGTCTACAAAACTGCTAAACACTAAAAGCAAAAACTAGAAAACCATCAAACTGAAATCATAAACAGTAAACACACAGTTTTTGAACTTTTGGTTTAGTTTTACTTTGCTAGATTGAGTTAATTTTCCAAAAGTCGTGCATGAAACTTTGAGTCGATTTTTTTGTCCATGAGTATATTAAATGTAGTGCTCACTTTTTGTTGTGTATACTTCATTGCGTACCTACTTACCATCATGGACATGGATCAACTCAATAGATCTATTAAGAATGAAGGACATTTCATAGTGTTGGGAACCCTGCTTATGAAGTTCGTTATACAGGATGTTAAACAAGTGCATTTGAAATTTTAAGTTACTCAGAATCAAGTATAGAATACAGGAAAAATATAGAAAAAATCCGATCTACAACTTTTTACAGTTTCCCATACTAGATCTGAATAGTAAATCAAGAATTTGTATGGGTAACTGAACAAAAATTGTAGATAGGATTTTTTCAATATTTTTCCTGTGTTCTACATATACTTGATTCTGAGTAACCCCTTAAAATTTAAAACGCACTTTTTTAACAAAATTCAAAATCATTTATTTCTTTACGTAGGTACATTAAGCACTCTTATAAACGTCATATCATTTTGCTGGAGGAATATTCCAAATGTCATTATCATTAAAATAATCTACAGTCTTATAGTATCCTCTTGAACAAATACAGCGTTTTATATGTTTCTTAAATTTACATTCTGGTAGTTCACACACGTCGTCATTCGGAATTTTGTTATAAAAGCGTACACACTGCCCCACAAATTATTTTTTCACCTTACTAAGCCTCGAGAAAGTTATTTCAAGATTATTTTTACTTCTTAAATTACGGTTATGTCTGTCACAATTTTTGAAAAACAAGTTTAGATTTTTACGAACGTGCATGATATTTTCGTAAATAAACTGACCGCAACTGTTAAAATATCTCGAAGTGATTCTCGGGATCATACTTGGTATATAGCTCGGACTGCTCTTTTTTGTAGAATGAAAATGGTTTCAATGTCTGCTGCGTGTCCCTGCGTAACACTCTGTATACTGCAAGATTGGGCACTTAAAATATTTAGCAAGCACGCCTCAGTTCAAAAAGGGCGAAAATTTGTATATTTTTATATGCATAATGAGGTCATTTATCGTAAAAACCTCTTTCACGGTTTAAGTTTTGGCTTCTCTGCCTTCAGAGAAAATATTATATTTTACGCGTAATAATTTTTAAGAATGATTATTATAGTATGTACATATCTATGTAGCAGGGAACATTATTGTATGTATGTATGAACACTTTATTGCACACAAGGAGAACATTACAAAAAAAAGCGGCCAAGTGCGAGTCGGACTCGCCCATGAAGGGTTCCGTAGCAGCAAGTAACATAATATAAAAGTTTTTGTAGTTCGTTGTAACTTGAATGAAAGGTAAATTGCGGTTTACGATTTATGACGTATTAAAAAAAAACTACTTACTAGATATCGTTCAAACCAATTTTCGGTGGAAGTTTGCATGGTTATGTACATCATATATTTTTTTTAGTTTTATCATTCTCTTATTTTAGAAGTTACGGGGGGGGGGGGGGGACACATTTTACAACTTTGGAAGTGTCTCTCGCGCAAACTATTCAGTTTTGAAGAAAATGATATTAGAAACCTCAATATCATTTTTGAAGACCTATCCATAGATACCCCACATGTATGGATTTGATGAAAAAAATTTTTTTGAGTTTCAGTTCTAAGTATGGGGAGCCCCCAAAATTTATTATTTTTTTTCTATTTTTGTGTGAAAATCTTAATGCGGTTCACAAAATATATCTACTTACCAAGTTTCAACAGTATAGTTCTTATAGTTTCGGAAAAAACGTGGCTGTGACATACGGACAGACAGACAGACAGACAGACAGATATGACGAATCCATAAGGGTTCCGTTTTTTGCCATTTGGCTACGGAACCCTAATAAAAATGACTAAGACTATGTGTACAAAGGCGGTCTTATCGCTAAGAGCGATCTCTTCCAGACAAACCTGGGTAAAGAAATGAAAATACAGGACAATATCAACGATAGTGCATTTATGGGAATGGAACCAAAAAATTAATAGTAATAGCTAAAAATATACCTAAAATAACCAAAACATATATAGGTACATTTATAGGTAGGGCGTTAGAAAAGTGTGTTTGAGATTTTAAGGGGTTACTCGGAATCAAGTATAGAATACAGGAAGAATATTGAAAAAATCCTATCTATACCTACATTTTTTTCAAATTCTTGATTGACTATTCAGAGTTAGTATGGAAAATGAAAAAAAAAAGTTGAAGATCAGATTTTTAAAATATTTTTCCTCTATTTTACAGGGTGTATTACAGTACATAGTACATTTTCTTACATCATGAATAAGGTACAAATATGTAACAGTCTGCCCGAAGATTAAGGTCCCATTAAGCTGGATACTAAATCCATAAAAATGTATTATGGGCGCCATTTTCCTTCAATAAAAGCCCAGATTATTTATAGTTTGCATATAACTTAAGCTCAGTGAACAGCGTGAAATGAAGCGTAAAAATGTTTGTAGCCCCACGTAGTGACTCTGACATCCTAGCCAGAGGTCTCGGGTTCAAAATCTGGCCAATTCACCAATGAGTTTTCCGAAATTTGCGTACGTTTCCTCTGGTGTTGCGGGTGTCTATGGGCGGCGGTAATCGCTTACCATCAGGTGATCCGTCTGCTCGTTTGCCACCTCTGCCATAAAAAAGGAACATTTTCATATCGATTGATTTAATGGTGAAGGAAAACATCTCACGATGTTTGCACATCTGATTATTGGATGTATATGAAGGTCGCATCGTATAGTATACGTGTAGGGCATTTAGATTGACACCTACGGACGTATACGACGTATAGAACAACAAGTATAGAATACAGGATATACGACGTATAGTCCGTAGGTGTAAATCTAAATGCGCTACACGTGACCGCGGGTGATGCTAAGTGCAACACTAGGCAATCGCAGTCTATACCTTTTGATAGTACTGTTAAAATTTAATTTAATTGTTCCACACTATAAGAAGCATTGGCGTATCCAGCTTTTGACCTAGGGAGCGGCAAGCCAGAAATTTTCTGTAAGTAAATAAATCAACACTAATAAAAATGAACATTTATTAGGTCCAAAAAACATATTTAGTCATTTTGTAATTTTCGGGGATCTTCCGCGAGCCGGTTCATGATTTCTTCGACAAAAGTATCATACAATTCCGTTCGTAAGCCTAGACTGGGGGGCGAGGAGGGGGCAGCTGCCCCCTGGGTACGCCCATGATAAGAAGAATGAACATTAGGCTTGGCAATAGCAAAGATAATTCAGACAATTTGCGTGAATGTTTTAAATTATTTTGCCTCGATAATTATTTTTTTCTTAATGACTTCATAATGACGACATCCAGTTTCAATACCTATACAATATTAAGAGATAAGACATGACTCTCAAACATGAAGATACTACATTCTGACTAGATCAATTTTGTCTAAACTTTATACATATAATTTGAGACATCATTTTAGAAATTCCGAGAATAACCTCTTTGGAAATGTAACAGAAACACCATCTAATGTGGTCGTCTGGGAGAAATCGCTTTAAGTGATAAGACCGCCCACGTTGTACCGCCGCATCTTTAATACTATAACCTCGCTCCGCTAACACTTCCAGAAACGTTGCGTGTACAAGTTCCGAGCGGTAGGAACTTTGTACTAGGTAGAAAAAAGATTTAAAAAGTGTGTGTACAGCATCTATACCTAAATAAAAAATATTTTGACTTTTGACTTTGACTTTGTGTTGTTTTTTTTTTGGTGCATGTACAATAAAGAGTGTATCTATCTGTCTACCTATCTGTCTAAGTATTTATTGAAAACATACTGCGCTACCTAAATTTGAATGCTCCGCGGAGCAAACCTAATTTTCTCTAGCCCCACGGCCATAGTTATGCATACTACTCCTATATGTTTAAAGGCATCGAGGGTGTAGCAAAATTGGTGTATAAGGTACAGTATAAGGATATTATACAGTATGGACACTCCCTGCCGCTCCCTGAAGGCTACCTCACCCCCCATTTTTGACTTCTACGTGACCAGTTGTCAAGAAATTGGCAAATCAAAGACAATTTTTTTCAAGGGGAGAGAGGTAATGGCTTCTAATACTATACAGCCTTGTCTCGTGTATACAGTATTCACTTCATTAAAAATGACAATTTTAAAAGTCTGTCGTTGATGTTCATATCGGTCGTTAAAATATCTACTGTTTTCGGAAATATAACTCAGTAAAACGTCAACATAACAAAAATAAGTGTTATCTACGACAAGGCGGTATGACCAAGAAGCCTTAGCCTAAGCAGCCGCAGATACTTACACACACAGTAACAGACACACACAGTAACAGGTGTACAGACATGATGAAGTGTCAAATTTCTATGTAGTAAACAATTTGACTGACTCGGTGGCTAAGTGGTTAGCGATCCTGACCTCTGATCCGAGAGTCGTGGGTTCGATCCCCACACAGGGCAAACTTTTCTGTGATGAGCAGAATTGTTTGCTCTGAGTCTGGGTGTATTATATCTATATATGTATGTATTTAAAAGTATATGTGTATGTATATCAGTCTCTGGTTCCCAAGATACAGGGAATCCTAGTTTGGGGCCAGATGACCGTGTGTGATTTGTCCCAGATATTATTATTATTATAAAGCGATATTTGTATGAAGTGTCCGGGCGAATGGGTGTATGTAGGCTGTTATTTGATGCTGAATATTTTCGACAGTAGGCATAGTCATCCGACCTGCAGATTGGCATTTTTTGAAATTTTTATCTTGATTTTTTTGGAGGAAAAGGTCGAGTATTATAAATAGTGAAGGTTAAAGGCTTTCACATCTATGGCGGAAAACACGCTGCTACGCACATCGCAACGAAATGCGATGGTCCGAATTTAACTCCCGTACGATTTTCGGACCAGTGTGTTTTCCGTTTAAATTTTCACATTCTGTATACAGGATATTTTGCACTTAAGAAACTGCTTTATTTTTACTTTTCTAAATATTGAAGAATACGTATTGATGTAGCAGTTTTTTTTCTAAAATTTTAAACTGTTACACTTTTCAAAGTGAACACAATTTTTTAATGTGTATTTTGTACAAAAATGTTTCAACTTCAACCGTAGAAGCCTTATTTTGACATGCCACAATTAGCCGCGCTTATTTAAAGTTATTATTATTGAATAATAATCAAATTGGTATACCTAATTTGAGAAAATTTGTTAGTCACTGTTAATATTATAATGGCAGACAGAATAGACAGCGTTTTACCCAACAACCTGTATACAGGGTGTACAGAAAAGCATTACAGCTAGAAATGGATTCGCCAGGTGCTCTCAGGAGGCTCGAACGAGGGAATGCCATTTGTGAATATTACGACTACACTCTGTATATAAGTAGCGATATTTATAGGACCACGCGTTGGTAAGCAATTTCGTTTTCTATATTGGGGATTTAGTTTCAAACGAGGTTGAAGTTTTAAATGAGGTTGAAGTTTATAACGAGGTTTAACTTTAAAATGATAAACTTTAACATAATAAGACTCCGTGATGTGGTAGTGTAAAACCTTCACCGTAATTCTTCGGTTCCTCGATTTCAGATAAATATCCTTTGTCGATATAATCGCGGATAACTTCGTCATACATCGACTTAAAAATTGGATTTTTCTGAAATTTGCGTTCAAGGCTCAAAAACCTCTTAGTTGCGGTTTTCAAAGAGTCCCCCAACTGATTAGGGGTCTCCTTAAAAGGCAAACCGACTATAAATCGTCCGGTCTCATCTCTACTAGTGGTAGAGACGTAAAAATCTTCACATTGTTTATCTTCCAAAGATGTGACAGGGATATCTTTTATATCATCTAACTCGAAAAATTTACACAAGTCATCATTTATCTTTTCTGTGATCATTGACGTTACGAAATAAGATACAGAATGCTCGGGTTCCGTAACAACGTCAACTTCTCCCATCACCACATAGCCTAGCGTTGTCAAAAAGGCGGATGGTTGGCTTGGAGGACCCGTAAGTTTGCCAGGCAGAAGTAAATCGACAAACAGTTTCGCGCCTATTAATATGTCTATGGGTCCCGGTCTGTCAAAATCTTCATCGGCGAGAGGTAACCCCCTTAAATAATCTAATGAGTTGACATCAACGAGAGCTGTCGGTAACTTTCCGGTTATATTATTTAGGACAAGAGATTCTACGTCATACGAATTATTTGGATTAATACGTGACGAGAAAGTGAATCGAGCCTTTCCTTTAGTGGAGCATGCGTTATCTCCCAGACCTTTGACAACAGTTTTACGATTTAACTGGTCAATACTCAAACCTAATTTGCGACAACAATCCATCGTAATAAAATGATTTTGAGATCCCGGGTCTATAATGCAACGACAAGATTGCATTGTACCTTCTCGGTTTAAAACATTTATAGTTGCAGTTCCTAACAAGACATCGCGGCATGACGAAGAAGATGTACTTTGAGAGTTTAAAAACTTTTCTTTTACATTTTTATCAGCAGAAACTAAAGAGATTCCACCAGATGTCGCTAGAACGCGTTTGAGTTCTCCTTGAGGCGTAGACTCGGAAGAGACATTATGCGGTGTCGTTGTCGAAGATGGCGAGTCAGTACTGACTTGAGCCATAGTGACAGATGCGTGGTTTGAATGCGTAGAAGACTGCTGCGAACAATGACCTGTATCTATAGACGAGTCTTGTGAGATTTTATTTTTATGCATGTGAATAAGACTGTGATGTCTATAACCACAAAATTTACACATTTTTGTACTATTACATGTACTCCATTTGTGTCGCGAACTAAGACAGTTTGTACAGAGACCATTCTGTTTTACGAACTTGAAGCGTTCATCGGGTGAAAGAGACAAGAACTCCTTACAGTCGTAGATTTGTTCATGCGATTTTTTACAAAGCGAACATGTAAACGTAGGTTTTTTATGTTGCATGTCAGAATTCAGAAAAGCGTGTGTTATTTTAGGTAATTGGGGTTTTCTTTTATCATTGTCCATTTTATTTTGACTCTGAAAAGCCGGACTATGAATTTGGGCAGAGTTTACACGTTGAAGTATTTTAACCTGACCTTTTACGAATTTCACGAAATCGTCGTACACTGGAATCTCAACGTGTCGAGAGGACATTTCAAACGCGGTGGAAGTGTCCTTGTCTAAACGTTTCAGAGCCAAATGCACAAAAATGTAATCGGATAAGTTAGGAATTTGCAAATCTTTAAGAGCTGCAACAGACGCTGCGTACTTATCAATAAAGTTTTCTAACTGATTCGCAGTTGCAGGGCTCGGAATCGGTTTAGTTTCGAGAATTTGGTCTAGGAAGACCGATGCGAGGTATCTTTTGTCCTCATATTTCTGAACAAGTGCGTCCCAAATCGAGTCGTAGTTCTCACTAGACGGCGATATACCTGCGTACACGAGTTGAGCCTTGCCTTTCAGTTTCCCGAGTAAATAATAAAGCCTTTCTGAATCAGAAAGTTGCGGATTATTGTGAACGGCTGTTCGAAAGGTCTCGTAGAACACACTCCATTGATTGGGTTGACCATGGAAATCTGGTATTTCAATCGGAGGCAACTTAGGAAGATGAGATTTAGTAAGACATTCTTGCTTAACTGAATGTTCGAGACGCTTAGGAGACAGCAATTCGTTCTTAACGCGGCGGACTTTACAGTAGAGATCTTCCATGGTCTCCCATTCCTTGAAAGATGGTTCAAAACTCGAATCTAACTGCATTTCTATAGAATTTATTTTCTCTATGTTTTCCATAAACTGGGCGCGGATTTCATCAATTGACTCGGCAGACGAGATGAACATATCCTTGGACATAGGATCCTTAATATTAAGTGATCTTTCATAAATCGTTTGCATGCGGTTTATATACAAATCCCGAAATCCCGTAAAGATTGCGAGATCCCGTTTTAATTTCTTTACTCCGGCGGCCATGGTTACGTAATGGCCAAATAAAAATTTGAAAAAAAGAAGGAAAATTCGCGATTCGCAAATAATTCCTCACAGGAGGCACCAAAACTATGGTTGGGCCGGGCAGCGGCTTCACCCGCTGGCCGTTGAGTGCCAAACCAGGCGGGAGATTTAAAGATTAATAAATTTGTAAGAGAAAATGAAACTTACGGATATGGAGCCGAAGTATGAGGTGTATGTTTATGACTGACGATAACATGGAATGTGGAGTGATGATTGCGTGGACAGTTTCTCTGTATGAATAAATCTGTGTGTGGCGAAATGGATGATGCGGTTCACTTTTCACTTTAAAAGGTTTTTATAAATAATTTATTATTCGCGATGCGATGCGGTAACGATATGATAGAGAAGACATTGAAAAACACTGAATTGAAAGCAAAGATAATAATTTAGAATAGACGCGTAAGAAAAGAGGCGCATTGGCGCAACCAATGAAGTTGAAGTTTAAAATGAAGTTTAAGTTTCTATTCTATTTTTCTATTTGTCCACATCTCATATGAAAAGTGATTTTGCCAATGTCTGGTGAGAAATGGGAGAACCTTCAATAAAAAGAATGGCGGAAACGCCAATGTCAGGTGAAAGTCACGGCTCTCAGGGTGATGGACACTTAAAGACGCTCCACGTGGTGGTTTGCTGTTGGAACTCGGAAAACGGAGCTGTCTCCCGAGTTAATCCTCTTCTTAATATCGCTTATCTCGGAATCGGGATCACAGCTATTTCTCCATCACAAAAATAACGTTGAAACTATTCTAAAACGGTAATTATTGTAAAATTAACTCAACAGACGTGTGCTCGGTACAGAGTCCCGGCAACCAACCCAAAAAGTTTAAAACGAGGTTTAAGTTTGGACGTTCTTTTATCTTTAATTGGTAAAGCTATGACGTTGTATCCACCTGACAGTAAGTGATGATGATGCCGAAGATAGAAGCGGGCAACGCAATGGGGAACTGGCTATCTTATCTACATGCCGGAACACATCAATGCTATAAACATTGATGATTGGCAGCAAGACTTAGATAAGATGGTGGAAGCTAGCCAAGCGAGCTCCGAAAATGCCCTACCATCAACCAAACCAAGTCCTACAAAGTAAGACCCCGCCGGGTACCGAACCCGCATCCTCTTGAAGTGAAACAAGCAGACTAGCAGGATCACGAAGTACATTCTAGGACTGGGTTTGGTTAGTGGTAGGGCATTTTCTGAGCCAACCTGGCTAGCTACCACCATCTTATCCAGATTTTTCCGGGTGTTACTCTGCGCTGAAGTACTATGTATTTTACAAACAGATAATAATAATATCCGGGACAAATCACACTGTCATCTGTATCTTGGGAACGTGAGACTGATATACATGCACATATACATTTAAATAGAATAGAACAGAACAGAACAGAACAGAACAGAACAGAACAGAACAGAACAGAACAGAACAGAATAGAATAGAATATTTATTTGCCAAAAAGTTCATTTTACAAAATATACAGTTTTACACAATGACTCCATACTAGGCATAGCCTGTATCGTGGTAGTCTATACATATTACATAATTAATATATACATATTATACACCCAGACTCAGAGCAAACAATTCTGCTCATCACAGAAAAGTTTGCCCTGTGCGGGGATCGAACCCACGACTCTTGGATCAGAGGTCAGGATCACTAACCACTTAGCCACCGAGTCAGTCGAAAAATTTTTACTTTTATCTCTTTTGAATCCTTTCTTTCTTTATTCTTATTTATGTATATTTTATTTACAGAGATGACATTGTATAATTTATTTATTGATCTAGCACTAGCATTAAGATGTAATAAAATATAAGACTTTTTAAAAAAATGTGTTGGTGGGAGTCTCTTTAGGGCCCGCCGTTTCTTCTCACTCCGCAAACACTTCCCGAATCGGCGGGTATACGAGTTCCGAGTGGTAGGAACCTCGTATTAGGTAGATAAAAGAATGACGTTCGAAAAATTTACACTGCTACCTACTTCGAATAAAAATATTTTCATTCATTCACAAACAGATCATGGACCAAACGGGCATAGAACTGCAACACTATTTAAAGGCCGGCAACGCACTTGTGACTCCTCTGGTGTTGCGGGTGTCTATGGGCGGCGGTAATCGCTTACCGTCAGGTGATCCGTCTGCTCGTTTGCCACCTCTGCCATAAAAATAAAAAAAAATAAAAAAAAACTATATAGGATCCTTATTAAATATCTTAAAAAAAACCATGGCTTCTTTTCATGAAACTGAAGAACTTTCCGCAAGGAACCTATACTCAATTAGCAAAATTTTTTTAGAGGCCTCCTCCACTAATTGATAAATTGAACCACAAATTTTGTATGGGAAGTAATTTTTTGAGCATAGGTTCCTTGGGGAAAGTTGTTCAGTTTCAGGAGTAGATGGCACAGTAAAAAAATCAGGTATTTTAGAAGTAGCCTATGGACTGTTGACTACCTTACAATAGTCCCATAATACCACTACAGGACGGGTCAAATATGTCACATCTAAGCTGTGACAGCGCCACAAAAGCGTACAGCTGAACTGAGCCGGTTGACCTCCAAAGGCATTCTCAATGGAAAGCTTTGGTAAAGCCGATCTGTACTGTGGACTTAGCAGTCTTGATACTTGGACGTTGTTGCAAGGGATTCTATCCGAGTGAATATTATTTGAAGCGGTCTGTCTCATTGCGGCTTGCGTGGTCGCATCGATCATGCAGGTTAACTGACTACAGACACGCTCATAACCGGGATAGAGATTTGACTGTTAGTGGCATTTATCTCTCGTTTGACTTGTCTCACACCACGGACTCTGAGAAAATCGTCCGAGTTAATTACCCACTACGACCTCTCTTTCTAACAAGAACGGAGCGAGCGAGATGAATGAGTACCTAACGACTGTATGGCCGTCACCGGATGGTACCCGCAGGGGTGAGTTCACCTTCAGAGAGCGGACAAAGCAAAATATTTGATCTCTGTTGTCTGCAAATAAAGTTTTATTATTATTATTATATTATACTGTATTGTAATATTATTTAATACTAGCTTTCTCCCGCGGATCCCCCTGCGAGGATGTCGTCCTTTGACTGTCTCTAAGGAAAAAGAGGAAAAAAAATTGAAAAAGTAGTCTCAGCCCTATGTTAAAGAACTTAAAGAAGAAGAAGATCTACGGAAACGATGTATTTTCCAGGAACAAAAATTATTACATCGAGTACATTTAGCCTATGTGTTAATTCAGTATTTGATCTATCTGCCTACCAAATTTCACCCAAATCCGTTCAGTAGTTTCGACGTGGAAGCGGAACAAACAAACAAACTCCATACTTTCGCATTTATAATATTAGTAAGAAGTAAGATAGTAAGCTAAGATGCTTTGCCTGTGTGAAGTTTCAGGGGGCTGATAATATGAGTAAGCATTCAGCTGTTCTATTAGTATGATAAATATCACAAATGACATTTGTGTAAACAGACATTTTCAAAGCGAAAATAAATTCTTTATTAAATTATAAATTATCATCAGATAAACAAGCAATAACATAAATTATTGTGCTGGGAACATAGACATGTTAGACTAATAGACCTGACACTTACAAAATTTAAGATACGTAATTCCAAATTTTAGAAGCGGTCACTAGGAAACCCTCAAAACTCAATGGTATTTTACTTATGAAATAGAATAGAACATTAAACATTTATTTGTAGTAACAATCACTTACAAATCGACAAACTTCGTTCAAAACTATGCTAAAATTGAAAAATATTTTTATTTTATTATCAGCCATCAGTGTCCCACTGCAGGGCAAAGGCCTCCCCTCGCTTCTTCCACACATCTCTATCCCGGGCCACTTCCATCTAGTCTTCGAGGAACCCACATCTAACTCGTCCCGCCACCTTCTTGGTCTGCCGCGACCTCTGCGACCTTCCGGCGCCCAGTTTGTGGCAATATTTGCCCACAGATGTGTTCCGCCCAATCCCACTTGAGGCTCGCAGCTTTCTCTTCGACGTCCTTTATACGAGTTTTGGACCGCAGTGTCATGTTCCAGATCTTATCGATCCTTTTCACTCCAAGCATGCTGCGCTCCATGGCTGTGAGTTTTGACTTTTGAAAATTTTTCGATAAATATTTAGATTTGAAAAAAAAAAAGGACAGTTTTTGAGTAATTTTTGCGAAAAGCATACTGTGCTGTACAGTATACTCGTAGTGTCTTTTTGCGATTTCTAAAACGTCATTCGGTTCAAAGGTAGAAGTCTCCATCAGTATAATCTCCATCTAAGTCTCCATCAGGAGAAAAGAGCGTACTCCCATATCAAAGGCCGGTAACGCACTTGTGACTCCTCTGGTGTTGCGGGTGTCTATGGGAGGCGGCAATCGCTTACCATCAGGTGATCCGTCTGCTCGTTTGCCACCTCTGCCATAAAAAAAAATGGAAAGTCCGAAAATACAGGCTGTTCGGTGGATGGTTCGACAAACGAAAATGGGAGACCGGTGGGAATATTTGGGACATATTTGCCGAAGAACGTGGTAGCCTAAACCAAACTGTTTAAAAAAAAATGGTTTATTCGTTTAACCATGTTTATTCATGTATTTCAAACAACGAGGCTCATAAAACAAATTCAATAATATACATTTTAAATATTAAATGTATATTGTATTTGTTGTTTCTATACATGAATAGATATGGTTTAGGTTGAGACCTCCTTTAGGAGATTTGGCTCCTCCATTACACAAAAATTCTTAAAGGTTATGTATTGTTTTCTCGGAGGATCCATTACTGCCTATATTTATATATATTTATTTATATTATAGGCATATATTTATATTATATATTTATATTATACATATTTATATTATATTTATATTAGGCATATATTTATATTATAGGCTGTGACTTTCTGATATTTATTGGCTCACTAGAGAATTAAAAGGGATTAACTCAGAACTACAGGCTCCAACCGAGTTCCACTGAAGTTGTCTCATTTTCAACCCGAATGGACTTGTCTTTAAAAAAAAGTCATTGGACTCAAACTATATAAACATCTGTTATTTGCCATTTCTTAAAGAAAATTATGAGGCAAATCCAATAAATCGATAACGAATGAATGTTAATTTTTTCATAGAATTAAAACAAATACATACATCTTGAAAAAAGTATATAAAATTAATTAGTCATGGTCGTGGCTCAATGTCATTTGCGTGGTCGCGTCGATCACGTAGGTTAACTGACGACAGACCCGGTCAAAAACTGGATGGGTTTGACTGTTAGTGGCATATTTATCTCGACCCATGCGGAAAACACACTGCTCCGCTCACCGTGACGAATTGCGGTGGAGCAGATTTAAACTTTGTACTGTAAAATGTTGATTTGTATACAAAAACCGCAGGGTACCACACACTGACACCGCTTCTCCGTCTAGAGGCGCGATTCACACGACGGGTTCGCGCTCCCGGACCGAGACGTGGTGCGATTCGCAGGGTACCACACACTGGCGCCGCTTCTCCGTCCGGAAGCGGGATTCGCGCGCGATTGGCAGGCTATGCCACACTACACCTACTTTGTCTACGAAGAAATTCGGACGAAGACCGTCCGGTGGGGCGGAATCCGCCCCATCGTCCTGCACCGCAGCTCCGGACGAAATTCGGACGGAAACCGTCCGGTGGAGCGGAACGCTGCCGCATGCGAATTTCGTCGCTCCGCGCTCCCGTCCGATTTCCGCCTCAGTGTGATATAATAATAATAATAATATCTGGGACAAATCACACACGGTCATCTGGCCCCAAACAAGGATTCCCTGTATCTTGGGAACCAGAGACTGATATACATACACATATACTTTTAAATACATACATATATAGATAAAATAGACCCAGACTCAGAGCAAACAATTCTGCTCATCACAGAAAAGTTTGCCCTGTGTGGGGATCGAACCCACGACTCTCGGATCAGAGGTCCGCGAGTATCCGCGTATACTACGTTATAGCACTGGTGGCAATTACTGTCACTAGGTGGCAATCGTTAAGCCATTTCGGAGTCCTTATAGGTGGCTTGAAAACTTGACACCGGGGTTGGCCACTAACCCCAAAACTTCAATTAATCCGAACTTGACCCCCGTGTGTGGAGTATGGCCTAACCTTACCGATGCATGGGAAGAGACCCGTGCCCTGCAGCGGGGCCGATATAGGTTGTTAACATAGTCATGAATCATAAATATAGGGTGACTTTATATTAGTTCTTGATAAGAAAGGCTATGATGTGCTCATGATAACAAACAACTTTCCCTAAGGAACCCACAGTCAAGACGCAAAAAGACGCAGTCAAGTGTTTGGGGTCAAAATAAAAAACCTAAAGCTAGATTTTCGCATGGTTGTTCCTTAGGACCATAGAAGTATACCCTGAGAATTCCCAACACCTAGGGCACAAAATACACAGATACAGAAGGTCCGCTCAATACGCTCACTAAAATCCTAAGCACATTCATATACAACGACGTATACGGTCGTTGTAGGCAAGGTCACGATACTGTTGTGATACTTTCTGCCTCGAACGACCATATATTTCTATAAGCATGTATATACTTACGATTTTAGTGGTTTGTATTGAGAGGACCTTCTGTATCTGTGTATTTTGTGCCTAGGATGCCGGCGTAACCCCACGAAAAGTCCTATGTTACGACTCACACCGGATACTTCATACAAACCCGCCATTGTTTACTTACTACATAGACATTCATGTTTGTACACATGTAATCGAGATTCAATAATTAGCCCTCATTGTCTTTATTTTTAGCAAGAATTTTACAAATATACTGTGGTTAGGGCTGTTCTGACTATAGAGCAATATTCACATCCATTTTACGGTAATCATGCAGACTTAGAAGTATCTCATTAAAATCTAGGTAGATAGCTATCAAAGCAGAAATATATCTTGTCCTGACACCACTCTATAAAATTTGCAATGCTTACTTTCAAATAAGGCTCTCTGGCCCTTATAAATATAAGATCAAACCTACTCAGACTGATCTCGAGACCGGCGCTTATAAAAAAGTAATGAATGAATCTTCAAGTAGACAACAAAGAAAAAACTGGATTACATATTCAGTGTTAAAGAAAATTATATTCAAATTTATAAGAAAGTTTCTCAGAAACGAATCATAATATTAATAAAAGTGAGTAGTTTTTGTAATACATTTTTTTTTAAATTTTTGTTTAAAAAGCAAGGTTTTTTTAATATGTCACTGTATTTAGTTGTTAAAGCAATATAATAATTAGGATTTTAGTTAAGTCATAGTAAATGTATCAATTAGTATTATACTATCGTACAGTACGGCCACTCCCTGCCCCTCTCTAAAGGCGCCCCCCCTGCGGGTAAGATCCGGTGACAGTTGCTTAGGCACGCCACGCAACACACATTAAGGTGTGAACATAAGTCACATTTTTACAATTAAGATAATAAGATCAAAAATAAGTGTGTCGGCCTACTGAAAGACGACCCTGCAAGTGCGAGAGTGAACCTATGGCGGAACAGTGTCTCGTTCCCAAGCCCCTTTATCCCTATCTCTGTGAGCCTCCCGCCTGGATATAAGTTATCATGGCCAACCTGGAGATCCCTAAACAGACTGCGGGTACAGGTCGGTCGTAGTAAAGAAATCTTGAGTAGGTGGGGGTTCTTAGGGATTGCTAGCTTGGGCTGTGTATGCGGTACGGTCCCCCAAACTATGGACCATCTGACATCTTGTCCTTCCTGCCTGCCACCTGTTCGCGGGAGGACTTGATGCTGCCGACCGAGAACGTTATGCGTGTGGCAGGATTTCGGGAGGAGTCTGTTTGATTTGCTATCTCGAGAATAAGAAGACTCGACTCGAGAATAAGAAGAATTAAGATAATACAGTTAATAGGTAACAGATGTTGCGGATTCGATTCCTGGCAAGGACTCGGTTTGGTTGGTGTTTCTGACCCCGCCTGGCTAGCTACCACCATCTTATCTAAGTCTTGCCGCCAAGCATCAATGTTAATAGCATTTAGGTGTTCCAGAATGAAGATAAGATAGCCAGTTCCTCATTGCGTTAGGGAATCTTGGTAAGTTCGCTTCCATCTTTCATCAGGTGACATGATGCCAAAGGCTTACTTAATATCTATGGCTTGTCACATTTTTAGGGGTAGGTCGGTCTTTCCGGTGCTACTGTCCCGCACGCCACCACCGTTTACTGGCGCTTCCCCCCGCGGTGCGCACTCAGGCGCACCGAAATTCACCACTTGTGTCAGCTCTCTATAGACTTGATACTCTTCTGACATCGTCACCACAGTTAGATCTTTTTGCTGATCCGTGATGGCAATTTTATCAAACTTGTTGAAAATTTAGTGAATGAATACTGTTATTAGATATTTAAATATTGTTATTTTGATATTGTTTTCTATTTTACTTAATTTACTTTATCATTATTATAATTATTATTAATGTATTGTTATTTTGTATGTTTGTGTTTAATATTGTCGTGTGTTTTCTTTTCTTATTTCAAATTGTATTGTAGGTACCCAGTAATGGAAATATCTGTAAAAATTTTTACTCTTACATACATAAATAAATAAACAAATAAATGAGTGCAACTTACGTTCGTTCTTAGGCGCTGGTGGTTTCCGAGTGGCCCAGTTAGTGCGGATGGAGCGGGAACCCAGCCACTGCCCGTTCATAGCTGTGATCGCTGACTCCGCCTCCTGTAAGATATTATTTATAATTTGGTAATTAATTGAATAATTTAAGGTGTTCACAAATTGGCTGTTTTACTTAAACTGGGGCTTCTACTTATCAAACTGAACAACTTTCCCAAAGGAACCCATAGACAAATTCGTGAAAAAAAAATTTACTTTTCTAACAATTCGGTCACTTGATCGGCACACTTAGTATGGGTAGTCAATTTTTTGTTCAGTTTGATAAGATAAGAAGCCCCAGTTTAAGTAATAACAGCAAATTTTTTAACACCTTGTATAATATAACATGGTTACTTCGTTTTTTAATCAAAATACTTATGTTGTAATATGTAGTTGTTTAGTTTGTAGAGTCGTGGGTTCGATCACACCCAGGGCAAACATTTCTGTTATAGCAGATTTGTTTGCTCTGTGCCTTCGGTGTGTAGGTATTATATCAATATATTGTATTTATGTATTTAAATGTATATGTGTATGTAAGTATATCAGTCTCTGGTGCCCAAACAACAGGGAAACCTAGTTTGGGGCCAGATGACCGTATGTGATTTGTCCCGGATATTTATTTATTTATGTTCAAGACCCGTTAATTAATTAATTTCTAGTATCATCAAACTGAACAACTTTTGATTTATGATATTGTTGTTTGGACTTTCATCAGTAAATCGAGTGAATGTCATCTACATAGTAAGGTAATTTAATGAAGCCGATAGTTATACGAATATCGCCCATCCCATTTCAAAGGTCAGCAACGCACTTGTGACTCCTCTGGTGTTGCGGGTGTCTATGGGCGGCGGTAATCGCTTACCATGAGGTGATCCGTCTGCTCGTTTGCCACCTAGGTATCACATAAAAAAAACCTCAAAACCGCACTAAGTGGTAATCAAGCACATTGCAAGACTTATAAAATATTTAAAGATAATAATAGATAGACAATAAGGAAAATTGAAAAGGACATCAATTTATTTAATGTTTAATTGTGGGAGATTGCGGCATATGTTTTGAAAATCAATAATAACGCAATTTTCCCATGGCACGTTAAGCCGACTGCTATTATTATTATTATGCAGAAATATAAATTTGGGCTACTCTGACCACTTCGCGCTAGGCAAAGTGGCAGGAGCTACTCCAGCAGAAGCACAGTCGGCTGGAGGTCAGTGCGACGAGGAGAGAAAGCGTCGGACAATCCGGGCATTGTCGAGGAGGACTGCCTTTTGCATAGCCGCTATTATCGGTCTGCCTCGAAGTCCCAGCCGTCTAAGGTTACGATCCAGGTCAGCAGGGATCAAACCATTAACGGACAGGACTACAGGAATGATTTCAGTGGATTGCACTTGCCACACATCCGTAACCTCGTGTGCCAGGTTAAGGTACCGCAACCTCTTGTCGGCATCGGCTTGCACGAGATTTTCGTCGTGTGGAATAGTGATTATTATTATTATTATTATTTATTTATTAAAAGACAACATAGGTCCATAATATGTTAGTAATGACTTAAGACTATGTTATCACCAGATTAGAATGTAGAAGAAAACTTCTGACACTGGGGTTGGCCACTAGCCCCACAACCTCCACCAATCCGGACTTGGCCCCCGTGTGTGGAGTATGGCCTTAGGTACCTTCCGGAGGTATGGGAAGAGACCCGTGCCCCTGCAGTGGGGACGATATCGGTTGTTAACAATAATGTTTTTTTCCCACGGGTCCTGTTTAAGGCTTTAAGACAACTCAATCGGAGTAGTTCGATGCGTGATAAAATAATATCGATCGTGACGCTATTGATTTAAGGTTCATTAGTGATGAACAGTTTAATTGGCAATCGGCAATTATTGGCATTTTAACAATGAATTGTAATTGTCAAGTTTAACAATTATGATTAGCACTTTTTAATTAAAATATCTAGAAGACAAAACTTTATCGCGACCGTTCGGCTAGAAGCCTCACTATGTAAATTTGAGATTCTGATTACGACATAAATAGTGCCTAAATAGTAAATTTTTGAAAATTTACTGATATAAAACATATAACTTTTAGGTTTTAATGGGTCATATTATTATGTCGTGTTTTAGGTCCTGTACTCTGATTGTTTTAATACACAAATATTTTAACAATACAGGCACTTTCATTAAAACACTATCACTACTAAATATGATAAAACCCAATTTATATTTCAATAAATGTAATTGGAATTGTAATTGGCAATTATTTTTATTAACCTGTTATTGTTTCATCACTTGTTCAAATCAATGAGGGTACCATCGCGTCGTGGCGTGGCGGTTACGTCGAAGCAGACCGCTATAAAGTCTCGATATTTACATATTTTTATTACTTTTCTTGGCTTACAAATAAGTTTAAAAGCTTTTCAAGTTAAACTATTTGAAAGACGATTTAAAAGTATGTGTACAACATCTACTTAAAAACATTTTGACTTTGACTTTCACTTTGACTGAAGGTGTTATAGTGATTGGAATAGGTAGACTATATTTACCTAAACTTCGCCAGAGAACAGAGACGTCTTTCGGAGACTTCCTTACAACATTTTTTCCAGGACAACTGTCCCTGGCAAAATCTACTGCACGAAATTGTATGCTGTTTTTACAGTGTATTGCTGTAAATATATTTAAAGTCTGGTGCATTTTTCAACTTGACACGTCACCTAGAAACCGAGTTATTAATAATATTTTTATTTTATGAAACGCAATTTAATCGAATTTCACGCAGACGAAGTCGCAGGTGGCAAGCTATTTTCAAATAATTTGTAATATACTGATGTGATGTCCGGAAACCCGGGACAGTTAACACGGAAAAAATGTTGTCGTAAGGAAGTCTCCGCTCTGTTCCTCGAAGTTACGGTAAATACAGTCTTCCTATTCCAATCATTGGTAATAGTACATAATTAATTTTAAAAAATATGCAACTGACAGCTGCTGTCAGCCCGCTTAGCGGGATCTAATATTTTTATGATCTATGGTATCATGGGGTCTTGCAAGAGCTATTACAGTGATTTTACTACAAGAAAAACATCTTTTACTTAATCTTCTCACCTAGAATAGCTACCTACGACGACGCGACGTTACGTGAGCTATCGAAAAAATTCAAAATTAAAAAAAAAATTGAATCGAAGGGCCGCAGTAGCCGATTTTTGTATTTTGCTTTTTACATACATACCAAAACAAAATGCTTTGTTTCGGAACACTTAAATTTTGCAATTAATAATAACAAAAAAGGCTTTACAGGATTTTCGATTATAACAAAGTTGTTTTTTTTTTAAATTATGTTCAAGTCAATTTGTTTTGTGTTTTTTCTAGTTCCTGTATGATATTTTTTTTTCTTATTGCACTGCCCTAGTCAACTTTATTTATTTATCCATTTATATTTTCATTTTTTTACTTTACTATATTTTTGCAAAAAATCATGACGCTCCGATGCGACATTAAAGAAGGACCACCAAAAAAATTACTTGGAATTAAAATAATAATAAATAAGTATTTTCGACTTACTGATTTTTTCAAAAACGAAACGAATCCATATCCTTTTGACTTGAGCGTCTGTGGGTCTCTCACCACTCTGCAGTCCCTGTGAACAATACAAAAAAAAAACATCAAATATAGCGTAAAACCACAGTATAAGGTCATTATACAGTATGGACACTCCCTACATTTCTCTGAAGGCTACCCCCCTGTGTGACTTCTAAGTGACTAGTTGTCAAGAGATTGGCAAACTAACGACAATTTTATTTTCATAAGGCGAGGCAATGGCTTCTTAGGATATACAGCTTTGGCTCGTGACAGTATTCACTTCATTAAAAATGTCTATTGTAAAAGTCTGTCGTTTATGTTCTTATATGTCTTTAAAAGTTCTAGTGTTTTTGGAAATATCAAGTACTATCAACTATCAATTTTATCAAGTTTATCTCTTTTGAATCCTTTCTTTCTTTATTCTTCTTACTTTATTCTTATTTTTGCATATTTATTTACAGACATGACATTGTATAATTTATTTATTGATCTAGCATTAAGATGTAATAGAATATAAGACTTAAAAAAAAATGTGTTGGAGGGAGTTTCTTTAGGGCCCGCCGTTTCTTCTCACTCCGCAAACACTTCCCGAAACGGAGGGTATACGAGTTCCGAGTGGTAGGAACCTCGTGTTAGGTAGATAAAAGAATAACGTTCGAAAAGTGTACACTGCTACCTACTTCGAATAAAATATTTTCATTCATTACTAAAAACGTCAACATAACAAAAAGAAGTGTTACCTAAAACAAACAAATGGGCTCATCACTGAAATGTTTGCCTTGGGTGGGGATCGAACCATCAATGGAGTTGACGAATAAGTCAATTTAATTCACAAACAATTCATATAGGTACTCAAATTATTAAGAAACTGACGAAACCTATACCTACTCAGTTCACGAAACAAGTTTATAATTTTTCAAACAAGTCGATCAGCTGTTCGGTCAGTTTAGTACCTATGAGAAGTCCAAAATTTGTATGGAATCGACTATATTGGTACCTTGGGGAAAGTTGTTCTGTTTTGTGGTTAGAGGGTCCAGTTCAAATAGATTTTGTTAAACCTTATAATCACTAATATTGTAAATGCGAGAGTATGGATGTTTGTTTTGTTTGTTCCCCTTTCACGTCGAAACTACTGAACTGATTTAGATGACATTTGGTAGGTATATAGATAAAGAACGCGGCTAACACATATGATATTTTTTATCCCGGAAAACTTAAGGGTTCCCGGAGGAATGCTTAAAAACTCAACATTTGAATTTGATTTTTCTCAGGTGATGATGCCAAGGGCTTACCAATTGAGGTTAAAAAAAGACCACTTCGTCACTAGATGGCGCCAGTTTAACATTTTATTTCTCTCCTAAAAAAAATTAAAATAAACCTAATTCTGAAGTCTACTCAGACGAAGTCGCGGGCGGAAGCTAGTATTTTCAACCGACTTCAAAAAAAGGAGGAGGTTCTCAATTCGTCGGAATCTTTTTTTTTTTTTTTTTTTATGTATGTTCACCGATTACTCGAAGACGCCTGAACCGATTTCAAAAATTCTTTTTTTGTTTGAAAGGGTATACTTCACACGTGGTCCCATATTAATTTTATCGAAATCGATTCAGCGGTTTTTGAGAAAATTAAAAAAAACATAGCAAAATTGGAGTTGCTGCGATTGAAGTCGGTTGTTTTTAACGTATTCAGCGTGGTCAATTATATATTTTACAAACGACGTACCTACTTTCATTCGAAAATTTATCTTTACAATATCAAACAGAGTCTAAAACTCATTACAGAAACCATTAAAATATTTTAAGAATTACAATTTAATAAATAAATAATATACCTTCGCAGAAGGACAACGTTACGTGAACTAAATGTTTGAAAGTTATAAAATAAATCAACATTACTACTGAAGAGGGCGTCTCTTTCCCTCTAGTATTCTCGCTAAGTATACCTATCTCGCTCTAACAAGGGTGGATATTAAAATTTAACGACGGCAGTAAAAAGTTATGAAGTCACGCTGAAAATGACCGTAGACATTTCACGCAAGGACGAGTCCCAATAACATGTTTATAGTCTCATGATTTTTCTTATTATTTTTTTAAGCTGTGAAAGACTACCATGATTTTTATAGAATGTACCATAATACGTAGCCGTCATACTGATATAAAATCCCTTAGACTTTTTTTTTCGAAAAAAGCTAAATAAAATCGTTAACAGCCCAAATCGTCGTCACTGCAGGGGGCGGTCTCATCCCTTACTTAGAAAAGATAAGGCCTTACTCCACACGTGGGGTCCAATAGCGGATTCGTGAAGGAATTGTGGAGTTAGTGGCCAACCCCAGTGTCAGAAGTTTTCAAGCCGCCTAAGACGTCCGAATGGCTTAACGACTGCCATCTAGTAACAATAACTTTACTGGCATCAGCACGGAAATGGCCTTGATAAATGCCACAAACAGTCAAACCAAACCAGGTTATCGCCGTGTCTGTAATGAGTTAACCTGCATATTAGTATCTCACCCTCCCTGTTTTTAAATAAAATGAAAATGAAAAATAAAAATAGTTTATTTCAGATGTCTAATTCCTCTAATTCCTAATTCCCCCAGCTCCATTCCACCTTCGGTCAACTAGGCGTAGGGAGGCCTTTCATCCCTTTGTAGTTGACATTCCACCTATTCGCACGAAGCGATATGCTTCCTCTTTTATTATGCGAACTGCGAAGGAGTGGAACTCCTTACCTGCGTCCGTGTTTCCCGATTCCTATAATTTGGGGGTCTTCAAGGCGAGAGTGAATAGGCATTATTTGAGTTTGCGTGTACCATCCTCGACTACATCGTCACTTTCCATCAGGTGAGATGTAGTCAAACGCACTCAAATTTTTAATAAAAAAAAAGTCTAAGGTCTAAAAACTGGTAGTATCCGGTATCACTCTCCGCATTAGGCACTTCCATAGTGGCGAGGTGTACCGGTCGGCTATAGTTTTCAGGGTGCTGTAGGGACTGTCCCGCATTCTGTGGATCAGGGACACTGTTTTTTTTTGCGGATTACGGCTGTAAAGCCATCAATTTGGTATTCCACAAAACATCCACGATGCACTGCAGAAGCGAGAAAGCCCCATCATCATCCTGAAAATATTATTATATTGGATGCGCAGGGTATCCAGCGACTTTTTGGTATACCTGACCCACAGTTTTTGACTGATTTCAAAAAGGAAGAGGTTCTCAATTCGACTGTATGTTTTTTGTGTGTTTGTTACGCGATTACTCCGCCAATTATGAACCGATATTGATGATATATTTTTTTTATTTGATAGGTTATATTTCAGAGGTGGTCACGTACAAATTTTGTAGAAATTGATTCAGCGCTTTTTGAAAAAATACACAAAAACATATTTAATTTGTTGCTTCAATTGAAGTCGTTTGTTTTAAAGTGTTCACCGTGTCAATTATTTAGTGTTCCATTCGTGAAATATATTTTGTGGCTCTAAACTCTAAACAAAATGAATATGGTGGATATAACTGGCAGCAAACACGCTCAGCCTAGTCCTTACAAAGAAATAAAGGTCTGAAATAATAATAATATGAGATAAACGAAAGAATTTCGTCTTTTATGTATTTTGAATTACTTATTTATTTTGTTGAAGAATATTTTTATTGGAAAAAGTTGCGTCAAAAAGTGGCCATCTTTGAGTAGACTTTGATAAGTCTATTAATATAACTCAGGCAGAGAAAAACGTTTTTCAATTAGGTACTGTAGGTACGTATGTACTCTTCATTGTTACCGCATTTAGCAAAAATGGCTTAATTAATGTACTTCTTATATGGCTTCACATCAGGAGGTTGCTGGTTCGATTCCCGGCGGGGTCCAACTTTGTACGACTCGGTTTGGTTGGCGGTAGGGCATTTTGTTAGGGTTAACTCGTTGGTACCAGCTGCTATCGCTAGATGACAGTGGTTAAGCCACGTCGGAGGCCTTATAGGCGGCTTGAAAACTTCTGACACTGGGGTTGGCTACTAGCCCCATAACCTCCACCAATCCGGACTTGGCCCCCGTGTGTGGAGTATGACGTAACCTTACCGAGTTATGGGAAGAGACCCGTGCCCCTGCAGACGGGACGTAACGGGTTGTTAACAGGGCATTTTGTGATCTCTCTTGGCTAGCTACCAGCAGCATTTTATCTAAGTCTTACCACCAAACATCAGTGTTAATAGCATGAAGATTATTTGGTTGTTGGTGGGGGCTGTCTAAACAGCGACACTTTGACCCAAAGGGATCTTTTGTGTCAACCCCTACCGTTGTACCTATCCCTTGTCAAAGATGTATTGCATTAACTAAGGTCCGACCGAACCAGGATTTTCAGTCTCGGCCGAGGCCGAGACCGAGAACGAGAAAAAAATAATCTCGGCCGAGACCGAGACCAAGACTGAGACTTAAGAATCAAAAATATGAAAAATAAAAATGTATACTTAATAATAAAATGTTTATTAATAATCAAAATTAAATAAACTTATAATTCAGAAAAAGGAGTTATTCGGCGTTTTCTCCTTTCGAGCATGTGTCGCCGTTGGTACTTATTAGCAAATCGAAACATATGAAGTATCGACAACGCGGGCAAATGGTTAAATTAAACTAATCCCCATCAAACGACGCGCCGCGCCGCGTAAATTTGAATTACCGAATCGCTAAAGTCGTCGCGCATACAGTATCGGCCTGGCCGAGAATCTCGGCGTTTCTTAGCCGAGACCGAGACCGAGAATCCCGGCCCGATTTTAGCCGAGAATGACTGATGTCGAGACCCAGACCGAGATCTCGATCGGACCTGAGCATTAATCCAGTGTTTCCGATGAGGAGTAGGTGCCTGTATTCCTCCGGCGTTGGGTAACCGTTGCAAAGGAGGCACATACGCTTGTTAGCCAGAACATCGCAGTGACACAATAGGTGCTCCATTGATTCTGTATCCTCACCAAAGGTCTGCACGTCGCATCATTTGTTAGACCTACCTTTTTAAGGTGAGCGTTAGTTGCGTAGTGGCCTGTTAACGTCTGTCATAGCTCTGACATGCGATCGGCTATTCTTCCAAATAAACTTGGTCGCGCCTGTGGTTACTTTACCAATGAAGATCTTTGAGTATTTAAGGCCTTCCAGGAATAAATAAATAAATGTACTTTATTGCACACCAATATCAAAAATACATTTCAAACTTAAGGGCTAATTAAATAACAAAATGTGCAAAGGTGGCCTTATCGCTTTCAGCGATTTCTTCCAGTCAACCTTTAGGAAGTGATAGAAAAAAGTAAAAAAACAAAGCTAGTACCAGGAACTGCCATGTTACTCTGTGTCTTACATCCGCCTGTGCCTTCAATGCCTTTATTAACGTTCTCTTGGGGAGCCCGATCCCAGATAATTATAATAATAATAAATAATAATAATATCTGGGACAAATCACACACGGTCATCTGGCCCCAAACTAGGATCCCTGTATTTTGGGAACTAGAGACTTGATATACATACACATATACTTTTAAATACATTACATATATGTATATGTATATATAATACACCCAGACTCAGAGCAAACAATTCTGCTTATCACAGAAAAGTTTGCCCTGTGTGGGGATCTAACCCACGACTCTCGGATCAGAAGTCAGGATCGTTAATCACTTAGCCACCGAGTCAGTCAGATAACGTAGCCAGTTCTCTATTGTGTTGGGGAATCCTGGTGAGACCGCTTCTAATTTTTGGCATCATTATTACCTACCACCAGGTGATATGCTTAGTAATTGTTTTTTTTTCTGATAGAACATTTGCATTTTCAAAATCTTAATAGTCCAAGTCAGTGTTTTTCAACCTGGTTTTCTGTCGCGGGAAAAGAAATAGTAAGTGGTTCTAGGTCCTGCACTGCAATGAAAAAATACGATTTCAGTGAGAAGGCTGGTCCTGTTTATTTTTAACAATTTGTCAAAACGTGGTTCTATTTTGGTGACGTTTATAAGTAAATCATTTTCTAATTGAAGAAAATTATAAACGTAGTCTTTCAAATCACTGACATTTTGTATGTTTATGGCCCTAGGGGGGGTCGCAACAATTTTTTAACTTGTAAAGGGGTCGGGTATTAAAAAAAGTTGAAAGAGACACTGGTCTAGGTGAACTATCTAAATCTAGACTAGACTAGTAAAATTAACATATTTATATGAATTGAGGTCAACATTATTAAAATAATAACTCATTCTATTAAAAGGACATTGCTTCGCTTTCATGTGTAGATATAGTAATAATATAAAAAATGTATGTCTGTCTGTCACGCAACACGAGACTGGTATAATAGATTATAACTAATTAGCAAAGCACATTTTGTTGGTCGTGGCTCAGTGCGGCTTGCGTGGTCGCGTCGATCACGCAGGTTAACTGACTACAAGCACGGTCATAACCCAGATAGGTTTGACTGTAAGTGGCATTTAACTCGACCGTTTCCGTGCTTCGCATTCCTTATAGGCGGCTTGAAAACTTCTGACACTGGGGTTGGAAACTTCTGACACTGGGGTTGGCCACTAGCCCCACAACCTCCACCAATCCGGACTTGGCCCCCGTGTGTGGAGTATGGCCTAACCTTTCCGAGGTATGGGAAGAGACCCGTGCCCTGCAGTGGGACGATATTAACACATTCTATGCGTTACGACAAGTATTTTGCCGTATCAGGGTATCAGACAGTGCGGCAGCTCGTTGTCCTTGTTTTACGCTCGGTGCGAGGGCGATTTACCTATGTTCCCCTACATGTAGAAAAAGAACAGTGATATTCTCAATACTGTTGTTATAAATATAATAATTTTCTACAAAAAAACAAATGTACGACAAAATAGTTGCCGTACGCACAGTGAGGAAATTATTTTCATCCAGTGCGGTACGGCAACTATTTTGCCGTACCCCCTAACCCCGCACCTTACTGCATGCGCAATAGTGCAGACCATGAGTGAGATGTATTTTGTGCTCTTTTCTTATGGCAGAGGTGGCAAACGAGCAGAAGGATCACCTGATGGTAAGCGATTACCGCCGCCCATAGACACCCGCAACACCAGAGGAGTCACAAGTGCGTTGACGGCCTTTGATATGGGAGTACGCTCTTTTCTTGAAGGTTTGGATGTCGTATCGATATTATTTTTTTTGCATAAATTACGAAAAAACAATGGATGTTCATGAAATAAAATAAGTGTGAAGGTGGAGAAGCAAGAAAAAAACGTTCTCATTTTTAATGATTAATTTGTATGTACAATATGTTGCTGCTTAATAAGATAACCAATCGAAATAGATACTTAAGTCTTTCTTTACTTTACGCACTTAAATGTTTTATACACCGTCAAATTTAAATGTTATGTCTATAAAAAGGAATATCGATATAAAATATTGGTTGTCTTTTTAACAAATATTTAACCCCATCCCTAGCATTTTATCAGTTCTATGCTATACGACAAATATTAGGGTGACTTTAAATTAGTTCTTGATACGAAAGGCTATGCATGTGCTAACAAACAACTTTCCCTAAGGAACCCATAGTCAAATCGCAAAAAAAAAGTTGGGCTCTTTATACTAATTTGGCCGGTGTCTGTTGACCGATTTGTATCGAGGGTCCAAAACTTTTTTTGAGATTTGACTATGGGTTCCTTAGGGAAAGTTGTTTGTTATCATAAGCACATGCATAGCCCTTTCGTATCAAGAACTAATTTAAAGTCACCCTATATTGTCGTAAATGACTGATTTTGAAAAAAACCCTTTATCTTTCAAAATATCTTACAGAACCCCATGCTACCGCAGCTAGGTATAGACGAGGATGTTACCTATCGATTAGTTTTAGAAAAACTTTGTTATGATGAGTTTCCACGTCTGTATGGACCTTGGAAGTCAGGTCCTGGTACGGCAAAACAGAGGCCGTAACGCAAAGCAGGCAATATAGATACGGGCAGTATTTTTCAGCGCTTTTTGAAGGAATCAAACAAAAACTTGAAAAAACAGCAAAATGTTAGCTGTTACGATTGAAGTCAGTAGTTGTTTTTAACGTGTTCAGAGTTGTCAATTATGGCACAGATTTTATAATACTATTATGGTAATACTTGGTTTTGTTGGTGGTAGGGTTTTATATAAGGCCGCCTGGCTATTACCGTCTTATCGCCTTGCGTCATGAAACCAGTTCCCTATTGCGTTGGGGATGCTTATTTTATAATTTGTTATTTTATTTTCTGGTTAAAGTTTAATAATTTTAACTAAATAAAAATTTATGTTTATTCAAAATACCTTCTTTATTTTTCCTTTAAATGTATAATTATAAGTAAGAATATCAAATAGATTTTGAAATTTGTAATAATTATAAAACAAAAACTTTTCTATTAAAATATCAAAATTAATGTTCAGTCAGAATTTAAAAGATGCGCTTGGTATGTGAACGCGTCTTTAGTTTCTTAGCAAAAGTTGACGCCTACTTTCTCGTGTGACGCACTCTTCCATCCTTGTCTTTTGTAAGCGATTGTGTGATAGAGAAAGCGCTCCGTTAGCTCGTTTCCCTGAATAGACTATAGTAAGCACGCTTCCATCTTCGGTATCATCATCATCTACCATTAGGTGAGATGATGCCAAGGGGTAAAATGTTGTAGATAATAATTGACAACGCTGAATACGTTAAAAACCGACTTCAATCAAAAAACTACCATTTTGCAATGATTTTTTAGTTTTTATTGATTTTTTCTAAAAGCACTGAATCAATTTTGATAAAATTTATATGGGTCCAACTCTGAAGTATTCCCTACCAAACGAAAACAGAATCATCAAAATCAATACATAACTGGCGGAGTAATCGCGTAACAAACATACAAAAAAAAAACAACATACAGTCATATTGAGAACCTCCTCCTTTTTTGAAGTCGGTTAAAAAATATGAGAATCACCAGTTCAGAGGTTTGCAAGTAGCGTATCTTTTGCCCCATTATATTTATCTATCAGCCGAAAGACGTCCACTGCTGGACAAAGGCCTCCCCCAAGGATTTCCACACCGACCGGTCCTGTGCGGCTCGCATCCAGCGGCTTCCTGCAACCTTTACCAGGTCGTCGGTCCACCGAGTCGGGGGCCTGCCCACACTGCGCCTTCCGGTGCGCGGTCGCCATTCGAGAACTTTACTGCCCCAACGGCCATCTGTTCTACGAGCTATGTGCCCTGCCCACTACCACTTAAGTCTAGCGATTCTGAGAGCTATGTCGGTAACTTTAGTTCTCCTACGTATCTCCTCATTTCTGATTTGATCACGTAGGGAAACACCAAGCATAGCACGCTCCATCGCCCTTTGGGTGACTTTGAGCCTTCTTATAAGGCCCATAGTAAGCGACCATGTCTCGGATCCATATGTCATCACTGGCAACACACACTGGTCAAAGACTTTAGTCTTGAGGGACTGCGGTATTTTGGACGTAAAGATATTGCGAAGCTTCCCGAACGCTGCCCAGCCGAGTTGGATTCGACGATAGATCTCTTTCTCGAAGTTGGACCTACCTAACTGGACTGTTTGTCCCAGGTATACATATTCGTCAACAACTTCGAGTGTAGAGTCTCCAACCTTCAGAGGAGTGGGTGTAACACGGACGTTTCACATGATTTTCGTCTTATCCATGTTCATTTTAAGACCCACTTGTTGGGAGACTCTACTAAGTCCTTCGAGCATTGCGCCTAGGTCTTCCAAGGTCTCAGCCATGATCACGATATCGTCAGCAAATCGAAGGTGAGTGATGTACTCGCCATTGATGTTAATGCCGAGTCCTCTCCAGTCCAGAAGCTTGAAAACGTCTTCCAGTGCAGCGGTGAACAGTTTCGGAGATATAACGTCTCCCTGTCTCACCCCACGCTGCAGCCGGATAGGTTTCGAATTCTGATCCTGTAGGTGGACCGACATGGTGGCGTTTATTATATTTAAGTAAAATAAAAATAAAACGTACTACCGAACTCTAGGATCTAGACTTTTAAAAACTCCAACTAAAAACTGCTTTAACCAAATTGGTTTCCCAACTTTTAATTGGTTAGTTTGAATGTAGGTCATGGGTTCGGATCCCGGCGGAGTTTACTAGCTAACGAACGCGTCAAGGAATTTTAGTTTAATTGTGTTATGTGTAAGTAAATTGAATGAGTTAAATCTCGTTAGTAATTAAGTAACACATAGTGCTATCTTGTCTGATTTAATACAGGCTTTGTTTCATGAAATACAGGATGAAATTAAAATCGCGAATCAAATCGGGAGCCGGGTCGTTCCCTTCCCTCAAATATGGTTGAGGGAAGCGATGGCTGACACTCGCGTTATACTCGTGATCGGGTGCTGTCCGTGTGAACTGGCCTGCTCTTCTCATTAGTTTATTTTTTTGTAATTGTTAGTTATTATCTTCTAATTAAAATTTTTGAATAGTTTCTTTTTTTATTCGTTTTATTTTTATTTACAGTATATGACATTATATAATCATCTCTTGACCCAGCAATGAGATGTAATAGAATATAAGAATTTTTAAAATATGTCTCAGAGGGAGTTTCTTTGGACCCGTTGTTTCTTTTCACTCCGCAACCAGTTCCCGAAACGGTGGGTATACGAGTTCCGAGTGGTAGGAACCTCGTATTAGGTAGAAAAAAGAATGACGTTCGAAAAGTGTACACTGCTACTTACTTCGAATAATACAATATTCTCATTTCATTTTCATTTCATTTCAAATGTTAACTCTGGCTTCTTATCGTGATACTGAACAACTTTCTGTATATAAGGAACCAATTTATTCGGAGCATAGACAAATTTGGAATTTACCTACAAAGTTGGCTACTTAGCTCATCGATTTCTATAAAGAGTCAATATTTTTTTGCTCATATAGAACACACACACACCCTCACCCACACACACACGCACGCACGCATACACATACACACACACACGCACGCACGCACGCACGCACGCACGCACGCACGCACGCACGCACACACACGCACACGCACACACACACACACACACACACACACACACACACACACACACACACACGCGCGCGCACAAACGCTCGCACGCACGCACGCAAACGCACATGTTAATTTGTTTTATGTGTCGTTGTGTTGAATAAATGATTCGTCTGTCTGTCTGTCTGTCTATCTATCTGTCAAACCACCCACACAGTTTAAATGTTTTCTCCGAAATTAAAGCGAGCGAAACTAATAAAATAGCACCCTATATGTGACCACCACAGAAACTTCTAACTTAAACCGTCACAGCCGCAGGCGCATGTGCAGAGTTAAGCAAAAGTTGGAATTGGAAAACTATGCAGTCCGGAGTTTGTCTGGTCACGTGAAATACAGCGTTCACAGACATACATAAACTATCCGCCTTAACCGCCTCCGTAGTCTAGTGGTTAGTCCGCTCGCTTCACAAAAAGGAGGTCGCGGGTTCGATTCCCGGCGGGGTCCAACTTTGTAGGACTCGGTTTGGTTGGTGGTAAGGCATTTTTTGAGCCTACCTGGCTAGCTACCACCATCTTATCTAGGTTTTGCCGCCAAATATCAATTTTAACAGTATTGATTTGTGTTCCGGCATGAAGACAAGATAGTCAGTTCCCCATTGCGTTGGGGAATCTTGGTAAGCCCGCTTCCATATTCGGCATCATCATTTATCATATCACTTAGTAACAGGGGAGATAATGCCAAGGGTTTACCATAGTGGATAAAAAGAGCCTTTTATTCGATCTGGTGACAACACACACACACACACACACACACACACACACACACACACAAATTTACGCGTGCACAAACGTCATATTTTTAACCAACTTCAAAAAAAGGAGGAGGTTCTCAATTCGTCGGAATCTTTTTTATTTATTTTTTTATGTATGTTCACCGATTACTCAAAGACGCCTGAACCGATTTGGAAAATTCTTTTTTTGTTTAAAAGGGTATCCTTCACAAGTGGTCTCATATAAATTTTATCGAAATCGATTCAGCGGTTTTTGAGAAAATCAACAAAAACATATCAAAATTGGAGTTGTTGCGATTGAAGTCGGTTGTTTTTAACGTATTCAGCGTGGTCAATTATTAGATGTAGTACTGCGATGTTTTTGGCTTTTCTGTCTTTATTTTTTGAGTCTGTGTCCATCCGATTTGCGCTTAAACTATTTCACAGTCAGAAAAATGCCCAGACTAGACCCAGCATTCAATTATACGATGGCCATAAAAGATTGGCTGCCCGGACAATGTTCAAAATGTCGGAATTCGCACTTGGAACGCCGCCAAAGACGACTTGGCTATGTGGCGGTCAAACAAATCTTTTTAAGGGTCAGTTAACGGGTTTCCAGTATTCTTTTTCGATTGAAATATTGGGCAGGAATAGGCAAATTCACTAGGATTAATTTATTACATTAACAACCCATATAGTACCCAATTCTGGGGCACGAGTCTCTTTCTATACCTCGGTATAGTTAGACCATACTCCACACACGGGTGCCAAGTCCGGATTGGTGGAGGTTGTGAGGTTATTATTATTATTCAATGCAATGTGTTAAACTTGATATTTTGTAACCCTTCCTCTTTGAAATATATGTTCAGAATAAAAATAAAAAAAAGAATTCAGAGTTCAGAATTTTTTATGGCATAAGTGGCAAACGAGCAGAAGGATCACATGAAGGTAAGCGATTACCGCCGCCCATAGACACCCGCAACACCAGAGGAGTCACGAGTGCGTTGCCAGCCTTTGAAGTGGGAGAATTGATTTACTGATTATTCATTTCTTTTGACATTCATTTATTATGACAATTTAGAAGTATTGAAAACAATCAAAACAAATGCAACTAACAATCAAACCCATCCACTTTATAACCCTGTGTGAAGTCATTTGTACTCTGACCACGAAAGCCGAACTGAGCCACGAACGCTTTAGGCCAAGGCAAAAAAAAATACTGGAAACAAGTCGTGTACTGAACGAAAACTTCAAAGAAATATCTAAGTAGGTGTAACTAATAAATAATTACTTACGAGATCTCTCCAAACGGTGCAAAGGCATCTCTGAGACTTTGCGTTTCGATTTCTGGACTCAAGTCACCGACGAAGATGTGATAGTGTTCTGTAAAAAGGAAAGATAAGGTTAGAATCATTGAGGGTACATGAATAATAAATGTATAGGGTTGTGGCATCACTAGTGGCAAGCTTAGGAGGGATCCCAAAAGGGAGGCAGCTGTAGCTGCCACAAGATACTTAAAAACCTCTTATTCAAATCAAACCCTAAAAATTGTTGGCCTGTCTGTCTATTTCTATCTATCTCACAACTGATGCCCAAAACGAAAAATGTCTATGAGTTCAAAAAAGGCCAATCAGATAAATGAACAACTATAGAAATGTCCACCTGTATAAACGTCCAACTATATAAATGTCCAACTGTATAAATGTCAAATTATCCGTCAAAACTAAACGTCCGACTACAATAAAAATTTAAAACTAAAAACTCTCACTAATATACAGGTGGTAACAAAACGGGTGATTCTACTCATCGTACTGAACAACTTTTGTTCAACGAATTTGCTTAATTCGCAAAAAAAAATTGTGGACTCTCCATACAAATATGGCATAACAGATAATCAATTTTTATGAAATTAATATTACAACTAAGTTAAGTATGGATAGTTTTCTTCAGTTTCGCCTCCCTGAAGCATCGGAATACAACTCCCTCTGGCCAAAGGTCGGGGTCAAGAAATACTTTCTGGTGTTTGGCCGGAATCTGAAGTTTGAAGGCCACAAAATCATTGTGCCTGTTTGAAAAAAAAAATATTAAATGTGCAAATTGTTTTTTTATGATTTGAGCAAAGTCGTAGAACAAAAGTTGTTCAGTGCGATGAGTAGAATCCCCAGTTAACGGGTCCTACACCAATTTTGTTACAGTTGTAGGTTAGTGAGATGAGACGTGTTTTATTTTCAAATTTTTCAATACTGTCAGCTTGAAGCATTCGAATACATCAGCTATAGAGGGCTGTCCCACTTCGCAGTCATACAAAATTGGATTATACCGGCAAATGTATCTAAAAGCGTCGCTGAAGGATATATTTAGGGTTGATGCTTACTTACTCAATTTTTGCATGAATTCCTAAGCGGAAGGAAGGTTTTTTGAGTATAGGAGGGAAACAAAAGCTTTATTATATCGTTTAAAAGCAAAATCTCTTTTAGAAAGAAAGAAAGAAAAATGTATATATATATTTTTTTTATGGCATAGCTGGCAAACGAGCAGACGGATCACCTGAAGCGATTACCGCCGCCCATAGACACCCGCAACACCAGTGGAGTCACAAGTGCGTTGCCAGCCTTTGATATGGGAGTACGTACTTTTATTGAAGGCTTGAATGTCGTATCGGTCCGGAAATACCGCAGGTGACAAATTCCACAGTGTGGTAGCAAACACTATATCAAATGGTTAACTTAATACAATTTTGACGTAAAGTAGTAGTTTTAAACAATAAGAGGATTTATAATGACCACGCTGAATACGTTAAAAACAACCGACTTCAATCGCAACAACTCCAATTTTAGCCACGACCGCTTCTTCATATTTTGATATATGAGGTCGTCTGAGGACAATGACGGTTGCTCCCCGTAAGCCTGCCACACACACACTTATGCACAAATGCATAAATGTTATGTTTTTATGTAGCAGTATTATTATAAATAGGGTCCTTCTAAAATACCTGAAAATACAATTATTTAACAGTGGCTTCTACTCAATAAAAAAAAAATAACAGTTTTTAGTAAAAAACTTAAAGAATTCTTTATAACTAAATGCTATTATACGATTAACACATTGAATGCCAATCCCGCTCCGGGGCGGGGAAGGGATACCGCGACGGGGGAGGCCAACCCCGCCCCAGAGCGGGCTTGGTGCTAGCCAAATTCTAAAATCGGCTCCCGCGTGACGTAACCAGAGTACAGAGCGGCAGTCAATGTGTTAATGAATTTTTAAATGAAAAATGAATATTATCACGTTAGTGGACAGTACCTGCTATAGCAGTATTTTGTGAGTTAAAAAAATGGCAGTACGGCGTGCCCCGTATCATTTTACACCTTTTTATCTATCAGTACGGTAATCGCAGCGCAATTCCCTATATGTTTATCGTGTAGGCCCCTCCTACTGCCTTTATTTCACAAATACCTATTTTGGTACTGTCAATATTAAGACCGGTAGGTACATTTTTTGAGCACCCGCACGCACACACATATGGTGTTTCACACAGTGACAGTTCGGCTATAACCGTGGTGTGCGTATGAGACGCCTCGAATATTCTCTGATCAGTGCCACGTCAGACGTCGTCGAGAGAGGACTGAGAACTTTTGGCGCGCAAAATTGGATTCGCTCGAACGTAAGTATAAAATATTACATTATTTACATTTTTTGTAAATCGTGCTTAGAAAAACATTGTAAAACCTTAAGATTTAAGTATTTATGTATTCTATTAGTACCAAAAAACGTTAATTTAGTATATAAATAAGGTAAAATAGCTAAAACCTGTAGTGATCATCACTTCATAAGTTAATTTGTTTTGTTTCGAATACGATTTTATTTCTACCTATCTACCTACCACCTTTGCTTACATTTAACATCCCACAAGCTACTTACCATTGTATTTTCCTGTTTATTTGTAAGCAATAATGTGTTTCGTTGGCCTAATCTTCCCGCGACTCCACGATATGGGAAGAGACCCTTGCCCCAGCAGTGGGAACGCTATGGGTTGTTGATGAAAGTGTTTCTATTTATCTTTAACTTTATGATCTTGTGATTGTTTTAGATGCCTCCCCGCTTGCGTAGAAGAAAAGCTGGTGGTAAAAAATTCAAACCCAAGAAGCTTCCCACACCAAAATCATCTTCATCCGAACACGATCCATTTAGCGATGATGGTCTACTTGGTTCAGATGGTGAATTTGTGCCACAAAGTGAAGATTCATCCGAAGATGAACCCAAATCAACAAAAACGAAGCATCGTCGTAAAAGTATAAAGAAAAAGTCTCCTGTGAAAATATGTGAATCATCTGACGACAATGATTCTGAAAAAGATTCGGATTCCGAAAATGTCAAACGTGATTTAGATAATTTTTTGATGGAGCCTATCGATATCAGTCTCAAATTGTTACCATCATTTGGTTCGCTTTTTACTTATAAAGCTTCGTGCTCCAGTCAAGTCGGATCGGACGTTTTACGCATTGATAACGAGAAAAACGCCCTTGCTGCCGTGTCCACCGAGCGCCAGGAATCTGCACCACCCGCAGCCCCACCTGCCCTCGACGTCGTGTCCACCGAGCGCCAGGAACCTGCGCCACCCGCAGCCCCACCTGCCTTCGACGTCGTGTCCATCGAGCGCCAGGAACCTGCGCCACCCGCAGCCCCACCTGCCCTCGACGTCGTGTCCACCGAGCGCCAGGAACCTGCGCCACTCGCAGCCCCACCTGCCCTCGACGTCGTGTCCACCGAGCGCCAGGAACCTGCGCCACCCGCAGCCCCACCTGCCCTCGACGTCGTGTCCACCGAGCGCCAGGAACCTGCGCCACTCGCAGCCCCACCTGCCCTCGACGTCGTGTCCACCGAGCGCCAGCAACCTGCGCCACCTGCAACCCCAGCCGCCCTCCACGTCGTGTCCAACGAGCACCAGGAACCTGCGCCACCCGCAGCCCCACCTGCCCTCGACGTCGTGTCCACCGAGCGCCAGGAACCTGCGCCACTCGCAGCCCCACCTGCCCTCGACGTCGTGTCCACCGAGCGCCAGGAACCTGCGCCACCCGCAGCCCCACCTGCCCTCGACGTCGTGTCCACCGAGCGCCAGGAACCTGCGCCACTCGCAGCCCCACCTGCCCTCGACGTCGTGTCCACCGAGCGCCAGCAACCTGCGCCACCTGCAACCCCAGCCGCCCTCCACGTCGTGTCCAACGAGTGCCAGGAACCTGGGCCATCCGCAACCCCAGCCATTCGTACCGTCGTTTCCACTAAGCGCCGGGAAACTGCATCGTGCAAAGCCCGCGCTGTCAACGTGTTATCTGAACCTCCAGAACATACGCAATCTCCAGTTCTCGGTGATAGTACTACTAATTGCTAATAAATGTTAAGTTTAATTCAAGTTTAATGTTAATTCTAAGCTTTTGTTTAGTAATTAAACAATTTTTGATATAATTTTGTTTGAGGCTGTGATTTAGAGGAAAAAGTAATGTCAAAGTATTTTATTGTAAGAATACATAGGTACATGATAAGAAAATTTGGAGATTTGTTTCAGTAATGAATGACTGAATTTGGAATTACTTTTTAATAAAGAAAATTATCTTTAACTTAAATTTGTTTATTATTCTTTAATTGAACCAAGATTGACATATTTACTAAAAACTTAACGTAGCATAACTTACCCGCAGTGACTCAAAAATTAATTTTTAAGAATTGTTGTGAGACAGTACGATTATAACCGTTAAATGATGATGCCGTACTGAAACAATAATACAGTTTCATGAAGTGATTATGGTGACGGTACGGTGGTATCCGTTTTCCGGTTATAGCAGCACTGGCACAATTTCTGCATGTTTGTTTTATATATGACGATAGTACGGTGATAACAGCTAACTGCTTTACCCGTATTTATACCGTGTGTGAACTTATTAGGTGTAAAATGTTTGCAGTACGGTCATGCCCGTCTGACATCTATAGCCGTACGTTATTTAATGTATAAATGGTTATTTAACACTGATGTCAGTACGGTTATTGCAGTTTACTGTTATGCCCGTAAGTGACAAAATACTGGGATTTGTGAGGGTACAAAGGAACACTACGGCTGTAACAGTGAGCTGTTATAGCCGTTAGTGGCAATATACAAACAAATTATTTGTATAAAAATTGAACTACGGTTACCGCAGTCACGGTTATAGCAGGAGATAAATAGTGACTTTCACTAGTACGGTACTGTCCATTAACGTGTTATTATGACGTTCCCTCTTTCTCCTCTCTCCTTTTGCTGTGCCTGAAAAGGTCGACTAAGCTGTAAGTTCCTTTTTGTAACGACCATCTATTTGTACACTTAGTTTCGCAAATAAATACTTTGACTTTGACTTTGACGTTTGGTGTCCTCATACTTACTGACCAACTGAACCGATAATTTTGTATGGGAAGGAAACATTTTTTTTTGGGAATTGAGTGTAGGTTCCTCTGACAAAGTTGTTCAGTTTCATGAGTAGAAGCCACTGTTAAATTATTTTCAGGGTACTTTAGAAGGACCCAAAATAACGCAACACTTTGTTGGTCCAACTCCAGGACTGACGTGACATGAGTTAAAGTTTAGTAATAGAAAATTACCCAGTAGAGTAGAATTTTGTGACTTCACCAAAAAATCAAAATCAATCAATCGATATTCATTCGAAGTGCATAGGTTGTACACTTTTCGAAGATCATATTTTTTCTAACTAACACGAAGCTCCTACCACTTGGACCTCGTATAGTTGAAGCAACCCTAGCATTAGTAAGAACGTACACTCTACCCTCATAAGGAAAAAGGCCGCAAAGTATACGAAATCTCCATACACTTTGCGGCATCCTTTCTTATGAGGGAAGCACTGCTTTCGTCACAGATTCAGATAATCAAGTCAGTGAGAGCTTGTCGTCGCCTCCGCGGAAGAAAATTGAATATTCGCGCACGGGGAACTTGCATAAAAAAACTGGCCAAGTGCGAGTCGGACTCGTGCACCGAGTGTTGAAAATGAAAATGAAAATGAAAATATTTTATTCGAAGTAGGTAGCAGTGTACACTTTTCGAACGTCATTCTTTTATCTGTGTTCCGGTATAAATTCATATTCACACATGTCTTGAACTCTATATCAAATACTCAGGCCTGCAATCCCTTGAAGCTGTGAAAAAATCAAACTTCTATGCCAACGCAGTCAAGAGATACGGCCGTTTATGCCGCATATTTGGACACTCGCATGGGATTGTAATGTCTTAAAAATTTTTTCGCTTTCGGACTTTTCCCTTTACTTGTGCTACTATAAGACATTGCTTCTTGTAAAATTTCATGATAGGTATATGGGAAGTACCCTGTAGGTTTTGATTCCCATGCGAGTGTCCAAATATGCGGCATAAACGGCTGTATCTCTTAATTGCGTTGGCATAGAAGTTTGATTTTTCACAGCTGCAAGGGATTGCAAGCCTGAGTATTTGATATAAACAACTTGATACGTGAACGCGTTCCTGAGAAAGAGGGTTGTGACAGACAGACAGACGGACAACGAAGCGATCCTCTTTTTTCCTTTTAAGGTACGGAACCTTAAAAATATTTCGCTTTACTGAGATAGAGTTTTAAAAATCTTAAAAATCTGTGAAAGATTTTTTTCTTTATCACCATTATTAACTGAGATATTGCAGTTTAAAAAGATGACGCACAGCTTCGCACAAAAACTAGCGCAGCAGTGATGTCACTCCATTCATTTTTAGCTACCAAATATAATAAGCGTGACGTTAATTGTAAGAATATAATAATATCGTATTTTTTACTTTTTCGACTTCATTTTAATGTGAAATTTTAAAATAAGCTACTACTGTAATTGAAAATACGAAATAAATGAATCTAATCTAATTTACAGCCTACATTATACAATTTTATCAATATGTGAAGGACTAGTTAAGTGATATTCAACTAATAATATTACACAACTTTTAAAGACTGATATTATATGAAAAATCCAACAATTTTTTTTTCATTTTTAACCGACTTCAAAAAGAAGGAGGAGGTTCTCAATTCGTCGGAATCTTTTTTTTATGTATGTTCACCGATTACTCGAAGACGCCTGAACCGATTTGGAAAATTCTTTTTTTGTTTGTACTTCACAGGTTCACAGGCTCAAATCAAATTTTATCGAAATCGATTCAGCGGTTTTTGAGAAAATCAACAAAAACATAGCTAAATTGGAGTTGTTGCGATTGAAGTCAGTTGTTTTTAACGTATTCAGCGTGGTCAATTATCATCAAAGTGTTAGAAACAAACACGTTCAGTATGAAAAGCAGAATGCCCAGTTTGTCGCTCGCTATAGCTACTAGCGCTATAAGTACACCTTTTTTTTGTTACTCCCTGTATTTTTTTTACATTCCACCAAAAAATCGGATAATCCTGGCTGAGAACAAAATTTTTATAACAGGCATCACATTCTGCTTCTTTGTCCTCGCCTTATCCCGTTACGCAGGGTCGGCTTTTTTGATTTTGAGACGCCATCTATTCCGCTATTTAGCATCGTCGACTGATAGGCCACATACCTTCATGTCTTTCTAGACTTTACTAAGACAGGCCACATATTCGGTATGTTAAATGTCAATGCACACGGAAAAGATTAAAAGCCATCGACTGTCACGAGTGCAGGAGAGAAGAAGACAATGTGACAGGAAGAGTGATGGACATGCAGGTAGAAGGATACAGAGGCAGAGGAAGACCTAAGAAGTGATGGTTTGATGGAGTGAGAAAGGTTATGGATTGTGGAGTGACGCAAGATCTGGAAGCTGGAGTTTGAGGCCAGAGTAGCGATTGAAAAGTCCTAAAGCCGAAGAATAATTGACCACGCTGAATACGTTAAAAACAACCGACTTCAATCGCAACAACTCCAATTTTGATTTGTTTTGTTGATTTTCTCAAAAACCGCTGAATCGATTTCGATAAAATTTATATGGGCCCACCTGTGAAGTATACCCTTTTAAACAAAAAAAGAATTTTCTAAATCGGTTCAGGCGTCTTCGAGTAATCGGTGAACATACATAAAAAAAAGATTCCGACGAATTGAGAACCTCCTCCTTCTGTTTGAAGTCGTTTAAAAATAAAAGGGAATAATAAGACTAGGAAAATGATGATAACATGTTCATTTGCTAACAACCCCCTATCGTTCCTATGGTGAAATGTTAATGCACAATATTGTGACCACGTGTGCTTACCTACATTATGTGTTAGCACGTGCACCGAGGGGTAAAGATGACCTACTTTCAGCAGAATCTGGCGGAAACCATTATTATTCAAGTGTTTGTGTGTGTCTGATGAATAATGCTTAGCTTTTTAGTATGTTTACAGGGAAACGTCGGTGCATATTCAGTCTTCCTAACCAGAGGCCCGGATTCAAATATTAGCCAATGTACCAATTTTAGGAGAGTAATATGTATTACTAGATGTACATGAAGGTTGCGTCATTATCTTTATAAATTGACCGCGGGTCAAAAATCTAAATAATAATAATAATATATAATATAATATAATAATATCTGGGACAAATCACACACGGTCATCTGGCCCCAAACTAGGATTCCCTGTATCTTGGGAACCAGCAGAGACTGATATACATACACATATACCTTTAAATACATACATATATAGATATAATACACCCAGACTCAGAGCAAACAATTCTGCTCATCACAGAAAAGTTTGCCCTGTGTGGGGATCGAACCCACGACTCTCGGATCACAGGTTAGGATCGCTAACCACTTAGCCACCGAGTCAGTCAAATAACTGTGCTTCTGCTGGAGTAGCTTCTGCCACTTGACCTAGCGCCAAGTGTGCAGAGTAGCCCAATTTTACATTCAATAATAATAATATCTGGGACAAATCACACACGGTCATCTGGCCCCAAACTAGGATTCCCTGTATCAAATAATAGTAATATTTCCCTGTAATATTTTTTATTTTATTTATCTTTATTAGCTTTACACAGGGTGTTACAAATGCGTTTGAAGTTTGAATCTTGATTCACTATTCCGATTTAGTACGGGAAGCTGAAAAAAAATGAAGATCAGATTTTTTTAAATACATTTCCTGTATTTTAAAGGTACTTCATTCTGAGAAACCTTTTAAAATTTTAAACGCAATTTATTAAACACCTGTATCTATATTATTTTAAATCGTAATTTTATATTGTTACCTACTGGGCTCTAACCTTCCGGGATATAAAAATACTAGCTTCCGCCCGCGACTTGTGTCCAGAAAGCATATTTTAAGATAGCGCCTAACCTAAGATCTAGTGATGAAGTGGAAACTTTGAGTTTTTAAGCATTCCTAAGTTTTCCGGGATAAAAATATCCTATGTGTTCGCCAAGTTTAGTGCTTTATCCATCTACCTACCAAATTTCATCCAAATCCGTTCAGTAGTTTCGGCCTAAAAGCGGAACAAACAAACAAACTGACAAACAAACATCCATACTTTCGCATTTATAATATTAGTGAGATTATTGAGATGTGTTGTTAACATAAGACCATTAATATCTCACTTGCTATGCCTACACACGTCTGTTAAGTCACCTAATATCGCTCCACCTACAAAAGAACTCGAACCTTTGACCGTGTATAATGCGGATAAAATGGGAGGTTTCTTTTATCGTTTACTTACGGCTGAGTAGCAGGGTATCCCATTAATTCTGCCGGGTTATAACTTATAACCTGCTGAGTGAAATCGGTAGGAAATAGGTATGAACTTTAATAGAAAAATTATAGGTTTTTTATTACGAGTCAGAATAGAATCAGAGAATACCTAGTACTTGTGAGTATTAGAGTTTTGTGATGCAGAAGACTAAATATAGTATAATGTTTTTGAAATTATCTTCTTTTGTCATTTTCGTAGTAATAAAATGATTTTGAAGTTAAGGCTTGCGTGGTTCAGTGCGGCTTACGTGGTCGCGTCGATCACGGAAGTTAACTGACTACAGACACGGTCACAACCTGGATAGGTTTGACTGTTAGTGGCGTTTATCTCGACCGTTTCCGTGCTTCGCAAGGCACGTTAAGCCATTGGTGCCGGCTGCTATCGCTAGATGGCAGTCGTTAAGCCATGTCGTAGGCCTTATAGGTGGCTTGAAAACTTCTGACTGAGGTTGGCCAAGCCTCATAACCTCCACTAATGCGGACTTGGCCCCCACGTGTGGAGTATGGCCTAACCTTCCCGAGTTATGGGAAGAGACCCGTGCCCCTACAGTGGGGCCGATATGGGTTGTTAACACGTAATCAAATATTAATAGTTATAGGGGCAGAAAACAATTAATTAAAAAGCCTCAGTGACTAAACAGTTTCGTTCTGTGTAGTAACAGAGCATTAAAATTGTGAAGTAATCAACTTGTCCAGTTCTTTGTTGAAAACAGTATTAGTGGAATTTGGTATTCAGTGGCCTGTCACCTTCTTCTCGGGTTGCCATATCCTAGCGGATGTCGGCGATCAGCATGCGGAACTCCTCTCTCTCTTTAGCAGAGAGTGGCTGCATCCTTGATTCCAGTCAATTCTTTTAAATTTTCACACCAGGTGGTACGTGGTCTTCCTCTTCGTCTTCTGCCTTCAATTTTGCCTTCTATAATGTTTCTAATTATCTGTCCCGAATCCCCGTTTTTCTTTTCTTGATAGTTAATACAACTTCTAGTTTTTAGGGTTCCGTACATCAAAAGGAAAAGAGGAACCCTTTTAAGATAACTTCGTTGTCCGTCCGTCTGTCCGTCTGTCCGTCTGTCTACCTGTCAAGACCCTTTTTCTCAGGAAAGCATAGACGTATCAAGTTTAAATTTATATCAAATACTCCGGCCTGCAATCCTGAGAATTTGATATAGAGTTCAAGACCTGTGTGATTATGAATTTATACGCAACCCTCGGTGCGCGAATGTGACTCGCACTTGGCCGTTTTTATATTCATCATTTCCATTACCCTTTCATTTGTAATTTTGCTTGACCACGAAATTTTCAACATACTTCTGTACAGCCACTTTTCAAAAGCGTTTAATTTATTTAATGTTAGCTTATTCAAGGTCCTGCTTTCAAGGTATTATGGCATACAGGTGAAAACGTATCATAATTTTTATTATTTACAATAGGTAAGCTCTTGATGTGCGTACTCTTCGAGGGACCACACAGGAAAAAGTAGTGCCGTATACGTGAAGATTTCCCGAGTAAGAGCTTTCAAAATGTTTTAGACAGAAGGAGTCACTCTAGGATTAGTCCAGTTCAATGTACGTAATGAACGTATTAAATTCGCAAAAACATTTTTGAATTTTCCATACAAAGTTGGCGAATCAGCTCGAAATTTAATAACTGTAAGAAGAATAAAATATTTTTGCGTTTATATGTTGGTGTTAAAAGTCAAACGCTACAGCTCTCCGAATGTGGTCAGTCGACTTTTTTTTTTATGGCAGAGGTGGCAAACGAGTAGACGGATCACCTGATGGTAAGCGATTACCGCCGCCCATAGACACCCGCAACACCAGAGGAGTCACAATTGCGATGCCGGCCTTTGATATGGGAGTACGCTCTTTTTTTGACTTATATGAGTTATCAACACATTCCTGAATCTGGTTACTTTATTATAAGTGATGACGATGCCGAAGATGAAAGTAATAAAATGAAAAATATATTAATTATATAAAAATAAATTACCTATCTGCTCCCGCTTGACGTTTCAATGGTAAGACAAAATCTTTACAAAAATTATCTTATTCGTTTCATCATTTAAAACAAAGCTTTAACTCACATACAAAAAAAATACGTTATTATGAGTAGAAGCTGTGTTTGAAAGAATAATCACTAATCAATTACATAAGACTCTCGATCACATGACTGGATCAGAAGGCTTTATTTTAGCCCAAAATAATTCTCGAAGGTTTTCTACCTGGTTTTTTTTTATGGCAGAGGTGGCAAACGAGCTGACGGATCACCTGAAGGTAAGCAATTACCACCGCCCATAGACACCCGCAACACCAGAGGAGTCACAAGTGCGTTGCCGGCCTTTAATATGGGAGAAAGCTCTTTTCTTGAAGGTTTGAATGTCGTATCGGTCCGGAAATACCGCAGGCGACAATTCATTCCACATTTTGGTTGTGCGAGGCAGAAAGTTTCTAGTAAAATGCACAGTTGTGGACTGCCAACCATGTAAGTGATGGGTATGAAATTGTTGTCGCATAGAACGATGGCGGAAAGAGGCGGCAGGGATCAATATGACACATCCTCCTGGAATAATTTTTGTGTTCTCAGTAATTTTCTCGAGGGAACCAAAAGCCACCAACCAACACAGGCAATAGGGAAATGAGCGTTTTTCCACTGGCCGCCGTTAGTGGCGCCGCGCCGCATCGCTGGGAGTCATCGTTTACCTTTACCTCTGCCGGCCACAGTGGAATAGGGAGTTTTCAGATGACGTATGTCACACCGTTCATAAGATTCTCAATAGATGGCGTTTCTAAGCTTTGTCAATGTATTTTTAAAAGCAGCGTTGAATTTACGGTAGCAAAAAGATTTAATATTGTTGAAAATATATAAAAAGCCACCTGAACATAGATTCTTATTAATTGAATTAACAGAAACGATACATTTCCAACTTGGTCAAGTATGGATGACCTGGGTGCGTTCTAGTTTCCCTGTTATATGTAATTTCAATACATTTTTTACATTTATGTGATTAAAATTTAATTTATAACTCGGTATCATGTTAGAATTAGGTATTTTAAAAATTACAAAAATAATACTAATGAGCTTTGTGCATCAAAAATTATGAAAAGTATCTTTTGAATCAAAATACAAAAAAATATTCAACGAAAAATAATGGTGAATTTATTATGATATTAGTCGGTAATATCAAACAGTTTTGACGATTTTTTTGAGATTTTTTTATTTCCAATGTCGATCAGCGCCATCTAGTTGAGTTTAGAGAAAGCCGTGGAAAATTCCCTATTGTCTCATATAACTAAGCACTATCACTATTCACCAAAATGTATTTTTACCCCTTTCGCGTTACAGAGAAACAATGGATGGATTTAACCGCCTCCGTAGCCCAGTGGCTAGTCCACTCGCTTCACATCAAGAGGTCGCGGGTTCGATTCCCGGCGGGGTCCAACTTTGTAGGACTCGGTTTGGTTGGCGGTAGGGCATTTTCTGAGCCCGCCTGGCTAGCTATCACCATCTTATCTAAGACTTGCCGCCAAACATCAATGTTAACAGCATTGATGTGTTCCGGCATGAAGATAAGATAGCCAGTTCCCCATTGCGTTGGGGAATCTTGGTAAGCCCGCTTCAATCTTCGGCATCATCGTCACTTACCATCAGGTGAGATGATGCCAAGGGATTACCAATTGAGGGTAAAAAAAAAAAAAACAATGGATCGATGTAGTTCGATAGGTTCCCGTAGGAATGCTTAAAAACTCAAAATTTCCACTTCGTCGCTAGATGGCGCTACCTTAACATTTTTTTTCTCTCTGGACCCAATTCTGAAGTCCACGCAGACGAAATCGCGGGCAGAAGCTAGTATTCAATACATTTTTAATTATAGTTCATTCCAGTCAAAAAAAGCAAAACGTAAACAAACTTACTATGGAACTGACACATGTCAATGTCATCTGCATACTTAGTTTGTTTACTTTTTACTTTTTTTTGATTGGAATGAACTATACATGCCCTGGCCGTGTCGGTGCCGAAACGGCCAGTGGAAAACGCTTCACAGAAAACCTACATTTACTTACTGAAGTTGTCATAAAGAAAACGCTGTTCCAATTTCGTAGTGTTGTCATTTTGTTAGTTTTCAATGTTATTTGAGACATCAATTTGCTTAATTACATTTGAATGTCATTTCTAACCTCAAAAGAGGGGCGATATAAGTTTGAAGCTTATACGTATGTTATAGTTAAAAATCCATTACGTCCCCACTGAAGGGGCACGAGTTTCTTCCCATACATTGGGAAGGTTAGGCCATAGTCTACACATGGGGGCTAAGTCACAAATTCATTTATGTACCTAACATAACCTATAAACATTGTAGGAGGATTAGAAAACCACAGTAAGAAAAATAACTATTTAGTTTTGTATAATAGGCATTGGCGCCGAGTCCATAGGGCCTGGGGATGCCCAAGCCCCACCAATGCCATTATCAGCGAGGCTTTTCCGCCTAGCGGCCTAGCCTCACCTTTATTTTTATGAAGTCGTCGCCCCCGAAATTAATAATTATGTACCTATTTATTTATTGGAAATAAATTATGGATACTTACATTGAAAGGCATATTTAATTTTTAACCAATAACTTTGGATCTCTTCTTGCAAGTTTTATCCAAGTGTTTTTCATAGGTATTTGTATCTGTTGGCACTTGAATCCATAACATGCCTAGTGTTTAACATTTGTATTTTTAAACTGTACACCACCGGTAGTGATAAGGGATTGTAACTCACTATTAATTTCGTAAATTTTCACTAAATGTAGCTAAATTGTACATAGAACTGTCATGTTTACTGCTGAAATGACGTCACAACCTAAAACTAGCTAGCGTTTTCGCGCGGACATCGGGAATGGTAATTTAAAATGTATTTTTGGGGTACTTGTAGGTTTCAAAAAATTATAAAAAAAATATTGTTGACTTTTTCCCACCTAATGATCAATTTAAGATACTTTTCAAAAAATGGTGAAAAACCCTATTGGTGGAGGTTGGTGCCGGCTTCTGTCGCTAGATGGCAGTCGTTATGCCTTATTGGAGGCCTCATAGACGGCTTGAAAACTTCTGACACTGGGGTTGGCCACTACAAATATAATATATAATATAATATATATATATTTATATATATTTATATATATATTTGTGTTTAGTTTTGTTGTTTTATAATCTAGTATTATTACTGTTTGTATATTGATGTATGTAAACATAGGTAATGTTTCTCTGTGTCTACATGTACTACTGTAAAGTAGTTTTGAAACAAATGGACAGATTTGAATACGATGTAATAGAATATAAGACTTTTTTTTTTATGTGTTGGAGGGAGTTTCTTTAGGGCCCGCCGTTTCTTCTCACTCCGCAAACACTTCCCGAAACGGCGGGTATACGAGTTGGAGTGGTAGGAACCTCGTATTAGGTAGATAACAGAATGACGTTCGAAAAGTGTACACTGCTACCTACCTACTTCAAATAAAAATGTTTTCATTTCATTACGATTTTTTTCATTTGAAAGCAGGTTTCTTCGCCGTATTAATCTATTTTAGGTGATGATAATGATGTATAGTGTTTGCTTATATGAATAATAACCAATTCATGGATACTAACTAATGGAGTTTGTATGTTGCTTATAATTTAGCTAGATTTCTGATAGAGTATTCACTTGCAAACTTTTGGTTGAGCGCTAAACACTACGTTAGCAGAGCAGTCAAAAGTTACCAAACCACTTAACTATTCCTTTCTTTGTTTCCAATTGCGTTTTATTTGTTCGAAAATGGGTATCCAGTTAAAATGTTTCCTTAACTTTAACACTTAAACTTTTTGGTCAACCAGTTACCGAGGAAAACCTTTTTCATTTGGTTTTCCTGCTCCCTAGTGGTTAGGATTGGGTTCCTTACAGACCAAATTGTAACGAAATTGACGTTTTAACTGTACCATGAAATTTCCCTTGCGTACAGAAATACTTATATTAAAGCGTTTTTTATGATGTTTTATCCTTATTGTTTCACTGGCTTCCACCCGCTTCGTCTGCATAGACTTCAGAATTGGGTCCAGAGAAAAAGAAAATATTAAGGTGGCGTCATCTGGTAATGGAGTGGACATTTTTACTTTTTAGGCATTCCTCCGGGAACCCTTAAGTTTTCCGAAACAAAAAGTGTCCTGTGTTAGCCGATTGCGTTATCTATCTACCTACCAAATTGAATCTAAATCCGTTCATTAGTTTCGGCGTGTAAATGGAACAAACAAACAACCATACTTTCGCATTTATAATATTGTATTAGTACCTACTATTATCTAATCTGTGATAAGATACAGGCTGACTTTTCGCAGACATATGAAATGAAATGAAACAAAATGAAAATATTTTTATTCGAAGTAGGTAGCAGTGTACACTTTTCGAACGTCATTCTTTTATCTACCTAATACGAGGTTCCTACCACTCGGAACTCGTATACCCACCGTTTCCGGAAGTGTTTGAGGAGTGAGAAGAAATGGCGGGCCCTAAAGAAACTCCCTCTAACACATAAAAAAAAAACTTGATTTGAAATGGGATAAACCCTTGGTATTATTTCACCTAGTGGTAAGTGACGATTTCACTAATCACCATCCTTTCCAGCAATCTATTCATTTCTAGGAAACTGCGTTTGTAGGGACGTGCGTGGTAGGGACTTTGTACTATAGGCAGGAATAATTGACGATTTAAAAGCATATGTAAAGCATCTACATAAATAAAAAACATTTTGAGTTTTTTTTTAAGATTGCAATAGCTGTCTTGATTTGAAATGGGATATATTTTATACCATCAGTTTTTTTTTTTTAATAGATTTAATTAGGTTTAATTATGAAGATAACTATGGTGGGGCTAGCATGACTGAAAACATGTTATCGCCGGCTGACCATTGGTGAACAAGTACCTATAAACAATGGAGAGGACCTTCCAAATTGCGTAATACAAGTTCATTTTACGAGTTAGCCTTGGTGATAGCACTTATAATCTCCACATTCGACCTTTTTAACTGACTGCGCCAGAAGGAGGGTTATGTTTTTTGAGTGTATGTATGTATGTATATTTCTTAGGCACGCTCTGTAGCTTAACGGCTTGATGAATTTTAGCTTGAGAGGTGTCGTTAGATTCGTCTTGATTCCCAGACTGATATAGGATATATTTTAATGCAGTCGGCTTTTTTATATGGTTAGGTTATCGCGTATAATTGACATACAGATCTTGCTCGTTAACAACCCACATCGTCCCCACTGCGAGGCACGGGTCTCCTCCTATAACTTGTGAAAGTTAGGCCATACTCCACACACGGGGGTCAAGTCCGGATTGGTGGAGGTTGTGGGACTAGTGGCCAACCTGAGTGTCTGACTGAAGTTTTCAAGCCTCCTTTAAAGGCCTCTGACATGGCTTGACGGCAGTCTGTGGGTTAAGTATATGCAGAAGACCTATAACGCTCTGCGAGTCCAATATAATAATGGCTTTAGGTTTCTGCTGGGGCTGCCACGCTACTGTAGTGCATCGGCGATGTTTGCGGAGGCTCGCACAGACTCTTTTCAGGCCATAATTAGAAAAGGGGCGGCATCGCTGATGCATCGCGTGAGTGGCAGCGTCAGTAGTATCCTCAAAATGATGGGAGATAGGACTGATAGTTCCTTTCTCACGCACTGGGACTCTACCCATACAGGTTCCAGGGCTGTAATGTATAATATTAATAGATAATAATGGTTTTGTATTCTGTGTGTTCTACTAACAGTAATTTAAGTTGTGTGTTGTATACTAACAAATATGGACTTTGTCTGAAATAAATTATCAATAACTAGCTTCCGCCCGCGACTTCGTCCGCATGGACTTCAGAATTGTGTCCAGAAAGAAAGAAATTGTGTCAAGAAAGAAAGAAAATGTTAAGCGCCATCTAGTGACGAAGTGAAAATTTCGAGTTTTTAAGCATTCCCACGGGAACCCTTAAGTTTTCCGGGATAAAAAGTATCTTATGTGTTAGCCGAGTGCTTTATCTATCTACCTACCAGATTTTATCCAAATCCGTTTAGTAGTTTCGGCGTGAAAGTGGAACAAACAAACAAACAAACTGACAAACAAACAAACATCCATACTTTCGCATTTATAATATTAGTGAGATAATAATTAACGTCTACCATCTGTACCAGCGACACGCTATGATGGTCGATTTTGACATTTATTTTCTCCACTCATGAAGTTTCGTATAAATTAATAACTACGTTTGGAGCAGTTCTTCCACGTGGTTAAACTGAGTAGTCAAACTAATTTGTTCAAAAGGAATAATTTTCCACGTGGTCAAATTGTTTGGTAATGGTCTCCTTTTATTGGATGATGGAGGAGCACATTGCTGTTCTTTATTGTCAATAATTTTAGTCAATACATTTCACGTCACTATTTGAATGTGTCAAAATGGCCATCGTAGCGTTACGTAAGTATAGTAAGAATTAATATGTTTTTCTCTAATTTTATAGATTACAAGTTGTGAAATTTCCTGGGTAAAATCTACAATTTACAGCTTGTCAGCTAATAAAAAGTTAACCTGTAAGTAAACGTATCGTAGCTCAGTGTGGCTTGCGTGGTCACGTCGATCACGCAGGTTACCTGACTACAGACACGGTCATAACCTGGATGGGTTTGACTGTTAGTGGTATTTATCTCGACCGTTTCCGTGCTTCGCAAGGCACGTTAAGCCGTTGGTGCCGGCTGCTATCGCTAGATGGCAGTCGTTAAGCCATATCGGAGGCCTTATAGGCGGCTTGAAAACTCCTGACACTGGGGTTGGCCACTAGCCCCACAACCTCCACCAATCCGGACTTGGCCCCCGTGTGTAGAGTATGGCCTAACCTTCCCGAGTTATGGGAAGAGACCCGTGCCCCTGCAGTGGGGACGTAATAGGTTGTTAACCTTAATCGTATACTGTTTCAGCGATCTAGATTTAATGTATCTTTTGTAATGTACTTATATTTCAATTTAATAAATAAATACATAGATTCCACAAAAAAAATATCTTGTCACTGTTCAAACTTAAATGTGAGTGGGTAAAAAGAGCCCTGTATTCTAAAGATCGATCATTTATACAGGGTGTTAAAAAAGTACAGGATATGCGCGACGCGAACATTGTCACCCTTTACAAAGGGAAAGGTGACCGCGGTGACTGCAACTGCTACCGCGGAATTTCCCTTTTGAGCATTGTAGGCAAGTTATTTGGACGCGCAATCTTAGGAAGGCTCCAAAAACTTGCAGATCGCGTGTATCCCGAATCTCAATGTGGCTTCCGTGCACAGCGCTCAACAGTAGATATGGTGTTTACACTTCGCCAAATACAGGAGAAGTGTAGAGAGCAGAATACACCTCTGTTTGTCGCGTTCGTAGATCTTAACAAGGCCTTCGACACCGTCAGCAGAGAGGGACTCTACACTGCACTCGAGAGCATAGGGTGTCCGCCAAAACTTCTGAGCCTCGTTAAGTCCTTTCACGAGGATATGAAAGGCGCTGTGGTCTTTGACGGCAATACATCTGAGCCGTTCGATATGCGCAGAGGTGTTCGCCAAGGCTGCGTGTTGGCTCCTACCTTGTTCGGTATCTTTTTCTCGTTGCTTTTAAAAGTAGCTTTCGGCGACGATCAACAAGGTATCCACCTTCACACGAGGACTGATGGGAAGCTCTACAATTCCTCGCTTCTCAAATCCAAGCGATTTTGCGAGGACCTTTTCGTAGACAGTCTTCCTTTGCCGATGACGCAGCCTTTGTGGCTAGTTCCGTTAACGAGCTTCAAACTATGATAGACAAATTTGCCCGAGCCTGTGACCTATTTTCCATGTCTATCAATGCCAAAAAGACGGTAGTACTATCGCAAGGAAGTGTGGAGACACCGAATATACAGCTGGGTGGCACTCCTCTTGAAGTGGTCGACAAGTTTTGCTACTTAGGTTCAACCGTGTCGAACAATCTCTCGCTTGATGCGGAGATCGATATCCGTATCGGCAAAGCGGCAACCATGTTTGGGAAGCTTAGTACAAGAGTGTGGGATAACAAACATCTCACAATAAAAACTAAGATGATAGTGTATCAAACATGCATCTTGAGCATACTCTTGTACGGAGCTGAAACCTGGACATCGTACGCAAAACAGGAACGTCGACTGAACAACTTTCATATGCGTAGTCTACGTGCCATCTTAGGCATAACATGGGAGGACAAGGTCACTAACGAAAGGGTCCTGGAGGTTGCACAGCTGCCTAGTCTTACCGCCCTGCTTAAACAAAGGCGTTTGCGGTGGCTGGGGCACGTGCACCGGATGGAGCCCTCTCGTTTACCGCGGCGTGTCCTGCTAGGTGCAGTAGCGAATGCAAAAAGATCAGTTGGGCGGCCGTTGCTACGCTTTAAAGACTGCACCAAGCGCGACATGGACGCATTCAAAATCAAATTAGAGGGCTGGGAGAAGCTCGCTGAAAACAGGAACGAGTGGCGTAGACGTGTGGCGGAGGGGCGCAAAACACACGACGAATCTTGGTTCAGTGTACTGGCTGACCGGAGGGACAAAAGGCATCAAAACAGCAACAATCTACCTGCCGTTCCATATCCCTGCTCCAAATGTGGAAAAGTATGTCGCTCCCGTATTGGCCTATATAGTCACCAAAAAAGATGCCTTGCAGCAGACACTGCTTAAACCGTCTGTAACAGACGTATAAGGCCTATGATGATAAAAAAGTACGTTTGAGATTTTAAGGGGTTACTTAGAATCAAATTTACTGACTCAAAATTTATTGTTATTATTTTCTTTTTAATTATAATTAATTATTGTTAAGATTGGCGGTGGTGGAGATAATTAAGAAGATGGAAACTTGAGAGAACGTTGTTTTAATACTATAAAGAAAAAATTACAAAATATGTGAAGGCGCGTGCGCTCGCCAGAATGACAGGCGGGGGGCCCGCAGCCGCCGTGAGGTGCGGGGCGAGGTTATGACTTCGCCGCTGGTGCGCGCGCGGGTTCCCTTTGTGAACAATTATTATTGTAATTTAATATTTAATAAATTTGCATGCTTGCCACGAGCAGAATACTGTACTGGACGTAAATTTAAGACCTACCTATGTATTGACATGTATTCTTGCAAAAAAATGATTTCTATTCTATTCTAAGTATAGAATACAGAAAAAATATTGAAAAAATTAGATCTGCAACTTATTTTTCAGTTTTCCGTACAAATTCTTGATTCACTATTCAGATTTAGTATGAGAATCTGAAAAAAAAATACGAGTGGATTTTTTCAATATATTTCCCTCTATACGAGTACAGTAGAGGGAACGTGTATTGTTTGTTTGTTTGTTAACTCTTTATTGTACAATAAAATCACATACCTAACAGAAATTGAAAGAATTAATTGTATGCCTCGTCCATTGACTAAGGTCTCTGGCGACACACATGACCCGGGGTGACCTTCTAATTAAAAAAAAGATCGTCACGCGATTTCATTCTTGTTACACATAAATATGGCTGATGCAATAAAACATTTTGTGGGTGTGGTGTGGTAGTGGAAATGTGTTTTTTTTTAGATATAAAATAGGGTGAAAAAAATTGGGCGTAAACCCGTTAACTGAAGCTCCTACTCATCATCATTATACTTCTTCTTCTTCTTATCGTGTGGCACATTTAACCGTTCTATCCACAAGGTATAGACGGCGGTTGCCTAGTGTTGCACTTAGCATCACCCGCGGTCACGTGTACGGCATTTAGATTTACACCTACGGACGTGGGCAACGCGACCATCATACACATCTAGAAATCAGATGTGCAGGTGTCCTCAGGATGTTTTCCTTCACCGTTAAAGCAGTCGATATGAAAATGCACGTACGTTTCGAAAAACTCATTGGTAGTATCGTCTGCATACTGAGAAACTAATAAATAAATATCCGGAACAAATCACACACGGTCCCTGGCCCCAAACTAGGGATCCCTGTACTATGGGAATAAGTGACTGATATACATACACATATGCGTTTAAATAAATACATACATGCTGCTGACTTCTCATCCGGACGGCTACCAAGTATCCGTTGACGCTTCACTCGGCTCTTCGGATCACTGCCTGATCCGAAGTACGGTGCCACTCACGTGCCCGCCGCGACCGCGAGTTGCTTGTCGCCGTCGTGTGTGGCACTACAAGTCAGCAGATTGGGATGGGATGCGGTCTTTCTTTGCGTCCTACCCTTGGGGGCAGATTTGCTTCACGCCGGATGATCCTAACTTCGCTGCTGATTCTGTCGCTGATGTGGTGCTGCAGGGTATGGAGCTTTTTATCCCATCCTCGGTGGTCCCCATTGGCGGCAAATCACAGCTTGGTTTGGTCGGTCCTGCAAAAAGGCTTCTCGCCGGAAGCAGGAATGTTACCAAGCCTGGGCAAATGCAGCGAAGGTACGGGATGAAAAGACCAGCGCATTGAAAAAGGAGTTTAACTTTGCCTCCAGGTCCTTCAAAAGAGACATTGCCAGGGAGAAGTCGGCGCACATAGGCAGAATTGGCGAGAGACTAGAGCGTCTTCCTTCGGGAACTCGTGCGTTCTGGTCTCTGGCCAAAGCTGTCCAGGGGAATTTCTGTACGCCATCATTTCCACCACTGCACATGGGAAATGATTCATTGGCCCACGACGCAAAGGAGAAAGCCGATCTTCTAGGCAAACTCTTTGCGTCCAATTCGACATTGGATGACGGGGGAAACGAGCCGCCGACCATACCGCGGTGCAAGAGCTGTATGCCGGATATCCGGTTCCACCAACGCTCAGTGCGTAAAGCACTTTTTTCCCTCGACATTCATAAGTCGAGTGGGCCCGATGGAATCCCTCCCATCGTGTTGAAGGTGTGTGCTCCAGAGTTGGCTCCAGTTTTAACGCGCCTTTTTCGGCTTTCCTACTCTTCTGGCGTAGTCCCGAAGTCATGGAAAACAGCTTTGGTGCACCCGATCCCTAAAAAAGGTGACCGCTCGAATCCGTCCAACTACAGGCCGATAGCCATAACCCCCTTATTCTCAAAGATAATGGAGTCCATTATCAATAGCCAGCTCCTTCGGTATCTAGAGGACCGCCAGCTGCTTAGCGACCGACAGTACGGTTTCCGTAAGGGCCGGTCCGCTGGTGATCTTCTTGTCTACCTGACACATCGTTGGGCACAGGCGATCGAGACTAAGGGGGAAGCATTGGCGGTTAGTTTGTACATAGCGAAGGCCTTCGATCGGGTTTGGCACAAAGCACTTCTTGCGAAGCTTCCTTCTTATGGGCTTCCCGAGGAATTATGCAAATGGGTCACTAGTTTTCTTGCAGACAGAAGCATAAAGGTCGTAGTCGACGGTGCATGCTCACATTCTATGTCTGTGAATGCTGGTGTCCCTCAAGGCTGTGTGCTTTCGCCTACACTGTTCCTTCTGCATATCAATGATATGCTGCAAATCAGCAGCACTCATTGTTATGCGGATGACAGCACAGGTGATGCCTTTTATACCGGCCGTGCTAACATTTCTCGGGAAAACGTCATCGAGAGCCGAAACAAACTTGTGTCAGAAATTGAGGACTCTTTAAAGAAAGTCTCAGAATGGGGTCGGATTAACTTGGTCCAATTTAACCCCACTAAGACACAGGTTTGCGCGTTCACTGCCAAGAAAATGCCATTTGTCGTATCACCTCGTTTTGAGGACACTCCCCTTAATGCCTCAGCTAGTATCGGAATCCTTGGTGTCGACATATCGAGTGAAGTCCAGTTCCGTGGTCATCTAGAGGGTAAGGCTAAATTAGCCTCGAAGAAGCTTGGTGTGCTCAATAGATCGAGACGGTATTTCACTGCGGCCCATCGCCTGCAACTTTATAAGGCGCAGGTTCGGCCTCACATGGAATACTGTTCTCATCTCTGGGCAGGGGCACCCCAGTACCAGCTTCTCCCTCTGGACCGTATTCAACGGAGAGCAACTCGAATCGTCGGCTGCCAGGATATCTCAGATCGGCTTGATTCCTTGGCGCTGCGTAGAGATGTAGCCTCGCTCTGCATTCTCTATCGCATGTACAATGGGGAGTGCTCCGAGGAATTGTTCGGATTGATCCCTGCCGCCTCTTTTCGCCATCGTTCTACGCGACAATATATTCATCCCCATCACATAGATGGTTGGCAGTCCACAACTGTGCGTTTCACTAGAAACTTTCTGCCTCGCACAACCAAACTATGGAATGAATTGTCGCCTGCGGTATTTCCGGACCGATACGACATTCAAACCTTCAAGAAAAGAGCGTACTCCCATATCAAAGGCCGGCAACGCACTTGTGACTCCTCTGGTGTTGCGGGTGTCTATGGGCGGCGGTAATCGCTTACCATCAGGTGATCCGTCTGCTCGTTTGCCACCTATGCCATAAAAAAAAAAAAAAAAAAAAAAAAACATATGTATGACAATATAGATATAATATACCCAGACAAAGAGCAAACAAATCTGCTCATCACAGAGATGTTTGCTCCGGGTGGGGATCGAACCCACGACTCTCGGATCAGTAGTCAAGAGCCACCACTGAGCCACCGAGTCAGTCAAAGTGTTTCGTTAAGTTAACTAAGTTAAGTTCAGAATGTTATACAGGTGGTTGTAAAAAATCACGGCCGAAAGTTTCACCAGTAACATTGTAACATTTACTCTAGAAAAGAAACTGTACAATTTTTTTTTATGGAACATATAACCTGGTGGACTAAAAAATCGACTCAAAATCTGTTGACCGACTTTTGAAAAAAGAACTCAGTCTACAAAACCACTAAATAGAAAAAACAAAAACTAGAAAATCACCAAACTAAAATCATAAAGAGTAAACACGCAGATTTTGAACTTTTGATTCAGTGTTTTTTTGCTAGATAGTGTTATTTTTTCAAAAGTCATGCAACAAACCTTGAGTCGATATTTTTTGGCCATGAGTATAGTTAATTCGCAAAAAAAAGAACTTTTCATAAAAAAATATCGGACAATCAGGCAATTTTGTATGGTGAGAGCCCAACACTTTTTTTTTTTGAGAAACCAGTATGGGTTTCTTGGTATAACTTATTCAGTTTCAAGACTAGAATCCTCCGTTTAAGTTCTCGGGTGTTACTTTATTACACACTGTATACAAGGTGTAACAGAAAGGTGTGATAATATTTAAAGGTTGGCTTTTACCCATCAAACTGAACAACTTTGTTCAAATCGCAAAATTTTTTTTGGACTTTTCATACAAATCGATCAACTGGCGAACCAAGTTTGTATGAAAAGTCCGGAAAATTTCTTTGCGATTTTAACAAAGTTGTAGAACAAAAGTTGTTCAGTTTGATGGGTAAAAGCCAACCTTGAAGTATTATCACACCTTTCTGTTACACCCTGTATATACAAGGTGTTAAAAAAGTGCGTTTGAAAGAACAATGGCAAACCTGGACTAAATTTGCTAAAGTGTAAAAATAAAAAATACAAAAAACTATTCAGGTGTTACTCTATATAACGTATTCCTTGAAGAATTAATACTCTCTGAACCAGAGAAAAAAGATAAAGAGAATTATTTCTTTACACTAAAAGTGAAACAAGAAATAATCTTCTACAATTATGAAGTGTCTAGCGAATGGCAACACTAAAAGGGCAACAATGACGTTCGGCTCAAAAGTACTCTGTATCCAGAGCCGTAAAAACATTTAAAAAACCAATAACGTTTTGCGCAGGGCCGCGTTCCATGGGTACACTCTGACAACAACTGTCATTGTTTTGAACTTTCCCTTTCGCACTTAAGGCTATCCTGTTGTCAGAGTGAACGGGTGCTGTCAGAACGTACCTCTGAATGCGCTACAGGACCACATTGTCAACTGAACTTCCAAAAATAATTAATTAATTTCCTCCGGTTGCAATAACCATACTGATTTATTTAAAAATAAGGAGTAAATATTTAACAAATTTTTGGTTTCGTCTTTATTTTATACGTTGTTAAATGTCAGGTATGATGTTGCCATTATTCTTTTAAGGTGTTACGTTACTCAGAATCTTAGAAAAGATCAGAATGCAGAAAAAGATTTAAAAATATTTTCATATTCCCATCGTTAACAGCCCATATCGTCCCCACTGCAGGGGCACGGGTCTATCCCCATACCTCGGGAAGCTTAGGCCATACTCCATACACGGAGGCCAAGTCCGGATTGGTGGAGGTTGTGGAGCTAGTGGCCAACGCCAGTGTCAGAAGTTATCAACCTATAAAGCCTCTGACATGGCTTAACGACTGCCGTCTAATGGCAGCCGGCACCAACGGCTTAGCGTGGCTTGTGAAGCACGGACACGGTCGAGATAAATGCCACAAAAAGTTTCTTGTGAAGTTATTTCTACACGGTGTAGGTATGATATACTAACATAGAAACTTCCAAAGACATGAGTGAGATTGGCAACATTTGGCCGACTCCCGCTTAGCCTATAATCCAGGGAGTACTAATGGACCCTTTAGTGCCACTTCAGACCATTTATCTAAGGATTTTTCTCTTTAGACTAGTCTTTCTCAAACTTATAGGCCCACTTTTCTCTACGAAACTTTCCAGACAATGGCTAAAAAACTATACAAATAATTGACAACACTGAATACGTTAAAAAACAACCGACCTCAATCGCAACAACTCCAATTTTGCTATGTTTTTGTTGATTTTCTCAAAAACCGCTGAATCAATTTCGATAAAATTTATATGGAAACACCTTTGAAGTATACCCTTTTAAACAAAAAAAGAATTTTCCAAATCGGTTCAGGCGTCTTCGAGTAATCGGTGAACATATATAAAAAAAATGATTCCGACGAATTGAGAACATCCTCCTTTTTTTGAAGTCGGTTAAAAATCTAAGAAAATAAAGTAAGGTTCAAAAAATACTGTAAAAAAGATGTTTTAAATAGCCCGAAGGATGGGCTTGCTCTTTGTCGCAAAATGAGTCTAAATATTAGATGCAGTTTTGTTCAATTTCAGTCTTAATTCCGATTTAAGATTCAGTCGAGTACTTAGATTTTTACCTGGCGTAACCCCTACACATAACCCACTTTGAGAAACCCTGCTCTAGACTAGAAACTATACTTGTGAATAGTGAGTCAAGAATTTGTAAGAAAAACTGGAAAAAAAAGTTGTAGATCGGATTTTTTCAATAAAAAAAAACAAGTTGGTGTAACGATGTGGACTGTATTTCCCTTCGATGATGATTTGACGAACGGCAACTATGACTGTGACCTTCTTCGCGGCTTCGTAGGAGCAGGGTTGGTGGGAGAGAAAGTGGCTTGTTTGGAGGTACGTACAAAGCAGCAGGGTGGTTGGCTTCCAGATGGACGGTGAGAGAGGCACCCCAGTGAAACTATGATCTGACGTATTGATCCGTTATCTATGACGAACTGATTCGAACTGAGCACGCTAACTAGAAAAACCGGCTGTTTTTACTTGATTTCTCAAAGCCATTAGAGAGAGACAGCAGGATCCCGACGGCGGAGGTGACCCTATCCGAGCACCCTATCTTTTTTAACATTCTGTATATACATATAAAAAAATACACCATTATTCGCATAACATAAATGAAAAACATGTGAACTAAATCTCATCTCACTAATATCTCACTAATATTATAAATGCGAAAGTATGGATGTTTATTTGTTCGTTTGTTTGTTCCGCTTTCACGCCGAAACTACTGAAAGGATTTGGATGAAATTTGGTAGGTAGATAGATGAAGCACTCGGCTAACACATAGGATACTTTTTATTCTGGAAAACTTAAGGGTTCCTGTAGGAATGCTTAAAAACTCAAAATTTCCACTTCGTCACTAGATGGCGCTATCTTAACATTTTCTTTCAATTTTGAAGTCCACGCGGACGAAGTCGCGGGCGGAAGCTAGTAAGAAATACTTTTTATTCTGGAAAACTTAAGTGTTCCTGTAGGAATGCTTAAAAACGCAAAATTTCCACTTCGTCACTAGATGGCGCCATCTTAACATTTTCTTTCAATTCTGAAGTCCACGCGGACGAAGTCGCGGGCGGAAGCTAGTAAGAAATACTTTTTATTCTGGAAAACTTAAGGGTTCCTGTAGGAATGCTTAAAAACTCAAAATTTCCACTTCGTCACTAGATGGCGCTATCTTAACATTTTCTTTCAATTCTGAAGTCCACGCGGACGAAGTCGCGGGCGGAAGCTAGTATTGTATAAATGTATTGATCGAAAACTGCACTGCCTTAATAAGAAAGGCCGCAAAGTATACGGAACCCTCATAGTACACTTTGCGGCTTTATTTCTTACTAGCTTCCGCCCGCGACTTCGTCTACGTGGACTTCAGAATTGGGTCCAGAGATAAATAAAATGTTGAGTTAGCGCCATCTAGTGACAAAGTAAAAAAATCAGTTTTTAGCCATTCCAACGGGAACCTTCGAGTTTTCCGGGTTAAAAAGTATCCTATGTATTAGCCGAATGCTTTATCTATGTACTTACCAAATTTCATCAAAATCCGATCAGAAGTTTCGGCGTGAAAGTGGAACAAACAAACAAATAAACAAACATCCATACTTTCGCATTTATAATATTAGTGAGAGGGCAGTGTAGCTCGTTTCATACACTTATTTATTATTACATTTTTTCCTGTACTTTTAAGGTACAATTTGGTTTTGAAAGACCCTCGAGTGGGCCGTTAGGTTTCCGTGAAATGAATAACGGTCGGGGAAGTCGGGAGAAGTTAGGGTTGACTCTTATGTTTAATTATAATATCTTATTCGTTCGTTTATTTGTTTGTTCCACTTTCACACCGAAACTACTGAACGGATTTGGATGAAAATTTGTAGGTACCTAGATAAATAAAGCACTGGGCTAACACATAGGATACTTTTTATCCCGGAAAGCTCGAGGGATCCCGGAGGAAAGGATAAAAACTGATTTTTTTGGTCACTAGATGGCGCTGCCTTAACATTTTATTTCTTTTTAGAAGTCATTTAGAAGTCCACGTACACGTAGTCGCGGGCAGAAGCTAGTAATTTACATAGGGTCCTTATGAAGTATCTAATAAAAAAAATCCACGGCTTCTACTCATGAATTTGAACACCTTTCTCCAAAGGACCTAATATTCAATTCGCAAAAAAATTTTGGAGTCGTCATACAAATCGATCAGCCGAGCTGCCAAATTAGTATGAAGAGTCCAAAAATTTTTTTGCAATTTGACTATGGGTTCCTTGGGGAAAGTTGATCAGAATCAGGAATAGAACTGACTAAAATATCGGGTACAAATATAATTTATATTATCGTATCTGAACAAAAGGTGAGATTCCTTTTGTCTGTTTGGAATTGAAATGAAATGAAATGAAATGAAATGAAATAATATTTATTCGAAGTAGGTATCTCTGTACAATTTTCGAACGTCATATTTTTCTACCTAATACGAAGTTCCTACCACTCGGAACTCGTATACCCAACGTTTCGGGAAGTGTTTGCGGAGAGAGAAGAAACGTCGGGCCCTAAAGAAACTCCCTCCAACACATTTTTTAAAATAAAATTCTTATATGCTATTACATAATTCAGGTAAACAACAAAGATATAGTTAGCTTAGTTGCATACTATTACAAACGAATGTGAAAGGATCAACAAAAACATACAAGTACAATGTGCAAACAGGTAATTATTGTGACCAAACACCAATGACAAGCAAGAGCAGGCCAGTTCACACGGACAGCACCCGATCACGAGTATAACGCGGGAGTCAGCCATCGCTCCCCTCAACCATATTTGAGGGAAGGGAACGACCCGGCTCCCGAATTATAATATCAAAAAATTTACAAGATCTCTTTGTTGATAGTTTTCTATTGTTTTCTTTTTTTCAGAATTCAAGACCATTATGATTATTAAAAAGATAATACGAAATAATACCGATGGCTGACTCTCGCGTTATACTCGTGATCGGGTGCTGTCCGTGTGGACTGAACTTGTTATTGGTGTTTGCTTATTAGTTCTGTTTTGTATTTTTTTATTTGTGTGAGTTATTGTTTATTCATGTTTTGTGTACAATAAAGGAATAGCATAAAATATGAAAAGCCTAGTTAAACATTTTTTTGTCGATCCTTTTACTTTACTTTCTAGTTTTTTTTTTTTATGGCAGAGGTGGCAAACGAGCAGACGGATCACCTGATGGTAAGCGATTACCGCCGCCCATAGACACCCGCAACACCAGAGGAGTCACAAGTGCGTTGCCGGCCTTTGATAACTTTTCTAGTGACTATTAATATCCGGGAAGCCGCTGGATGTGAGCCGCACAGGACCGGTCAGCGTGGAAATCCTTGGGGGAGGCCTTTGTCCAGCAGTGGACGTATTTCGGTTGATAGAATAGACTATTAATATAACTGTAATCAGGGTTGTTAACCCGAATTATATAATAACATGTAAGACTTTTGGGGGAGACCTTTGTCCAGCAGTGGACGTCTTTCGGCTGATGATTTTATTTATTTATTTAGAAAACAAACAGTCACACATATTTATATAAGAACACAATTATTTTTATTTTTTTTACTTTTCGTTCATATTGTAGACTTAAAGTTTCCTTGCTTAAAATATATTTTGTTAAACACTATTTAGTTTTGAAAAAGTGCCACTTATACTCGTAATTATGGTAGTTTATTATGTGAGAACACAGACAAAGTTATTTTTTTTACAAAACAAAAGAAGGTCACTTGGTCTTCTTCTTTGTCGTTCCCTCACTCCTGAGGATCATGACCACATGTGATCCTCCACTGGATGCGATTACTGGTCAAGTGGACGGCTCGATAAGACTGCGTCCCACTTTATTCTTCACGGTAAAGTCACTGATATCATGATAACTGATAAATAAATAATTGACCACGCTGAATACGTTAAAAACAACCGACTTCAATCGCAACAACTTCAATTTTGCTATGTTTTTGTTGATTTTCTCAAAAACCGCTGAATCGATTTCGATAAAATTTATATGGGATCACCTGTGAAGTATACCCTTTTAAACAAAAAAAGAATTTTCCAAATCGGTTCAGGCGTCTTCGAGTAATCGGTGAACATACATAAAAAAAAAAAAAAAAAGATTCCGACGAATTGAGAACCTCCTCCTTTTTTTTGAAGTCGGTTAATAATAAATAAATAAACAAATAAATTGTTTATTTCATCAAACCACTTTATAAAAAACAAATAAACAGTTTCTGAAAACTTCTTTTAAGTAGTATAAACTACTTGTGTCAGAAGTTTCCGCTCTTCTTTAACAATATACAAAAGTAGATTTCATAAAAATAGTTACTCCAGTTTTAAAGTACAAAACAGTAGATGCTATAAAGATAATTACTCAAGTTTAAAAATATTAATACTAATCTAAGGTACAGTGTTTGTGTGTGTGTGAGTGTGTGTATGTGCGTGTGTGAGTGTGTGTGTGTGTGTGTGTGTGTGTGTGTGTGTGTGTGTGTGTGTGTGTGTGTGTGTGTGTGTGTGTGTGTGTGTGTATACATATATATGATGATGATGATCAAGAAAAAATTATGAGTTTCTATTTGGACACGACGGTTCTTCTCTCTCCGCGAACACTAAGAAACCTTGTGTAGACGAGTTTCAATCAACTTCTGATTAGGTGAAGTAAAATAAATATTATTGATTTGATTTGAGGATATAAAAGCCTTTCCATAATGTTGATTTCAAATTTTTTTTTAATACTTGTCACCGGTTGTCATAGGACCCTTTTATTCATATAGTCGTTGAAACCTTAATGGAGAAAAAAAAATCTCGAGAAAAATAATAAACATGGATGATTAAAAAAAAATACAAAATAATATTTATTCGAAGTAAGTATTTTTTTTTAAATAATAACTAACTCTAACTAAGTAGACAACCCTAATCCAAATAAAATTTCCAAAAATAAAACAAACTTTGGCAGTCAAAGGCGGCAGATAAGAATTTTATCGCTTCTACAAATGTTCAAGTTTAAAACTTGAGCTGTTTCATTTTTTTTTTCTTTTCCTTTGGTTTCTTTGCGTTGGACATGCTAACTCTGACAGACGGGAGTTTTTTTTTTTTTTGTTTGGTTCTTTCCTGCTTTTGCAAGGAAAAGGCAAAGGCTTCTCTGGCCATACAGCCTATTCTTACGTAGTTTGCTCTTCTCTAAATATTTTTCTATTTCATTTGAGTTCTCATTTATCAATTTCTGTCGTCTTTAACTTTTTCTCTATTCTTCAACAAAATGATAGGTAGCACTTTTGATGAAGATTTCATGGACTTCTTGAGAGCACTCGAAACACAGTCTACACACTTTTATTTCATTATCCTACATATTAGACACTTAAATGGTACTTTATTGAACAATACACTATCAATATTATGCATTAAAAACCACGATATCTATTTTTTCGGATAATAAAAGAAAACTGACAAACTGTTGCTACGAGTTCCCGCCAAAAAGTCCCAGACGGGAGAGTTTTGTAAAGATTTATTGTACCTACTTTCTTGAACGTCTATTTTTTTTTTACTGGCTTAAGCATAGACATAGATATTCTTTATTTCTGGCATCATAAATAACATGTTAGGAGTACAACAACAAAAAATACAAATAAACATAACATATTAATGTGTGTGCCAAAAATTGGGCCCTGTCTCAGCAATGCTGCAGTCTGTGGCAACACAGTGCAGCGCTGATTTTCAGCAGGGCCTTTAGTTTTTTTTTTTTTATGTGATAAGGAAGGCAAATCAATTTTCTTTTAGACGCTTTTATTATTAGTCAAGTTTTTTATTTAATTTTATTGGTATTTGACAATATTTCAAATATTTAACCAAAATTTTTAAGTGTGTTTCTAAAACTTTTTGGTTTTTGGACGTTTCTCTTCATTTGTTCTATAAGACATTGCGTCCTGCTTAATTTCATGATTCTAGGTATACGGGAAGTAGCCTTCTCTTAATTGTGTTTGCATAGAAGTTTGATTTTTTCACAGCTTCAAGTGAATGGCCTGAGAATTTGATATAGAGTTCAAGACATACGTGATTTTACATGTTGACTGACTCGGTGGCTAAGTCGTTAGCAATTCTGACCTCTGATCCGAGAGTCGTGGGTTCGATCCCCACACAGGGCAAACTTTTCTGTGATGAGCAGAAAGCGTTTAAGTTACTTTCGGATAATTACTATCAGTATGAACGGCATTCAGTAAGACTGATATAGACTGGATTTAAAACAAAACGCGCTTATAAGGAGTGCCCAAACTCAGGCTTTTAAGAGGATATAGGAATGAAATAAGAGTAAATACAGGACTACATTTTGCTAGTTGGGTTGAAACAGAACAGAGATAAATGCCACTAACAGTCAAACTCATCAAGGTTATGACCGTTCTTGTAGTCAGTTAACCTGCGTGAATGATGCGGTCACATGCAAGCTGCATAGAGACACGATTGCTTCAACCATTGCACCAGGAACTTTTTAGTAGGTAAAACAATGACGATTTATAATACAAGAATAATAAATAAAAATAAATATCCGGGACAAATCACACACGGTCATCTGGCCCCAAACTAAGATTCCCTATATCATTATGGGAACCAGAGACTGATATACATACACATTTATACATTTAAAAGAATTTACAAGAAAATGAACATCATCTACTGTTTTTTTTTTATCGTTTCATCTCTTTGACACTACCCTTTTTTAAAACCACAAACTAAAAACTTTTTTCCATGCACCAGTAAACTATGCCGACTTTTTCCATCGCAAACTTTTTAATCTTTTGAACTTGAAACCTCTTACCGTATAAAAAACTTACTGTTGTAATGGGAAAGCTTCAAGCTATTTACTCTTTCCCTCGCAATATGCCAACCTCAAGTTAGAAAGAGACGTCATAATCCCAGAGGGTTCTTTTGAACTTGGACCCTGGGTATTGTCCCAAATATTTCAATTACGAATTTTTGCGTTTAAGCTCCTAAGAATTTTGTATTAGATCCTTTTACTTGTTCAGGGTAAGTAACAAGTGATCATCGTTTAAAAAAAATAAAAAAGCATAGATATACATATACAATGAGACGTAAACTTCTTTTTATAGAATAGAATAGATTAAAACATTTCTTCTCGCCTCACAAACACTTTCCGAAACGTTGAGTGTACAAGTTCCGCGTGGTAGGAACTTTGTACTAGGTAGAAAAAACTGACGATGTAAAAGCATGTGTCTACTTAAATCATAACATTTTGAGTTTGAGTTCTTTGTCTAGTCTTTCAAAAATGCCGTTTTTACCGGCGAAAAAAGACGGGTGTGGTATTTTGAAGCCTGAATGTTCGTAGCATCTTCCGAACAGATGGACCGATTGTATATGCTTTTTTTTTTAAATTGGAGAAATTAGTTTTATAGATGTTTTACGGCCGAGTATTGTAATTAAAAAAAAAATCTTCTTGCACTAAAAACCGCTGTCGCCTGTGTTCTAATCACCTAGATTCAGCGGGGCGTATCTGGATTTCGTTTCTTTGTTTCTTTTATAATCTTTTCTTTGTTTTGTTTATGCTATACGCTCCAATTCTTTTAATCTCAAATGCTGTTTATCTTGAAAATTTGATTTGTACAAATAAAAAATTCTAACTTATTAGTTACCCATTTTATCTGTAGAACGTTAGCTCTTACAAAAGTCTAACAAGACATTCTGACGTTTCTTCTTACTTCGCCAACATTTTCATAAAAAACAGCCTAAAAAATTGATAATGCCTCTAGCATTAAAAAAAATATAATTGAAGCACCAACCGATCACACACTTTAGACAGAGCTTTTTTTTGAAAATAGCATTTTAAACTCTAGAGTCTGGCAAATGAAAGCGTAACCTGGAATTTTATTAAAAGTTTTTACATGGCAACATAAAGAAGTTTTCAGAGGCTGTCACTATTGAATGTTAGTACGACTGTTAATATTGATACTTGTTAGCTGAATATTCACATTTATTATTTATTGTATTGTTGAGCGTAAGAAATGATAGATTTATGGTAATTTCAGATTTTTCAGTGCAGAAATAAACTGCAGATTATTAAATTTAGAAATATACTGCAGCGTCTTTGTCTAGGTGGACTTCAGAATAGAAGCGGGCTTACCAAGATTCCCAACGCAATGGGGAACTAGCTATCTTATCTTCATGCCGGAACACATCAATGCTGTTAACATTGATGTTTGGCGGCAAGACTTAGATAAGATGGTTGTAGCTAGCCAGGCGGGCTCAGAAAATGAAAGTGGGCTTACCAACATTCCCCAACGCAATGGGGAACTGGCTATCTTATCTTCATGCCGGAACACATCAATGCTGTTAACATTGATGTTTGGCGGCAAGACTAAGGTAAGATGGTTGTAGCTAGCCAGGCGGGCTCAGAAAATGAAAGTGGGCTTACCACTATTCTCCAACGCAATGAGAAACTGGCAATCTCTCCATGTCGGAACATTGATGTTTTCCGGAAAAACTTATACAGGGTGTAACAGAAGTGTGTGACAATACTTCAAGGTTGGCTTTTACCCATCAAACTGAACAACTTTTGTTCTACAACTTTGTTGAAATCGCAAAATTTTGTTTGGACTTTTCATACAAATCGATCAGCTGGCGAACCAAGTTTGTATGAAAAGTCTAAAAAATTTTTTGCGATTTCAACAAAGTTGTAGAACAAAAGTTGTTCAGTTTGATGGGTAAAAGCCAACCTTGAAGTATTGTCACACACTTCTGTTACACCCTGTATAAGATTAGTCGACTAGGTGAGGTCTGGAAATCTCCTGCCACTATTGTTAACAACCCATTACGTCCCCATTGCAGGGTTCGGGTTCTGCCACTAACCGACTTTGATATAAATAATGTTTCACTCTATTTTTATTAGATTATATTTTTTATTTTTTTAAAGTAAGTAGAATGTTTTCTTTTAACATATTACTTTTTCAACGAAAAAAACATTCACTTTATTCTAATATCCTCTCGGTTTCCTCCAAAATCTAAGCTCCCTTTCGTTCAAGAATCCGACACAAAAATGGCAGGAAAAACACTTCCGCTTCCCGCTTTTTTCGCGCGCCAAATTAGCCAATGAAAGAACGCGGAGTAGCAAAATGGCGGGCGACAAGCGGGCGATTGTATAAATTGCTTTCTTTCTGTATGTTCGCAGGAAAAGTCATGAAAATAGTGGATAATGTCAGTTTTTATGATCCAAGGACTGTCTCTATATAGGGCGATTAATTTACATCCGGATTGTCCGGAAGACACCACTTTAAGCTTAAGGCTGCCCAGCTGTCAAGGGCCATTTTTTGGCACAAATTGGTCTTCAAATCCTTTACTTTTACTCTATTTGTAGAAAGTTTCATCTTTTTTATAGTCTTGTATTGTTATTGTTTGTACATTGGTTTACTTTGTGTCAAAAATAAATATTTATCCATTTCTATGTGTGTGTAACTTCTATTCTATTCTATTCTATTTTTCTATTTGGCATTCCACTTCTCATAACGAGCGTGATTTTGCCAATGTCAAGTGAAAAATGGGAGAATCTTCAATAAAAAAAAATGGCGAAACGCCAACGTCAAGTGAAAGACGCGGCCTTAAGGTTGATGGGCACTTAAAGACGCTGGTGGTTTGCTGCTGGAACTCGGAAAACGGAGCTGTCTCCCGAGTTAAACCTCTTCTTATGACCGCTTATCACTGAATTGGTATCACAGCTATTTTCCCATCACAAAAATAACATTGAGACTACTCTAAAACGTAAATAATTAAAAAATTAACTCAGCAGACGTGTACTCGGTACAAGTCCCGGCAACCAACCTCGTTTGTATAACTTGTTCCAATCAAGGAAAATCAAAAGGTAAACAAACTTACCATGGAATAGACACATGTCAAAGCAACGTCAGTTGCCTTTTTTTGTATGGCAGAGGTGGCAAACGAGCAGACGGATCACCTGATGGTAAGCGATTACCGCCGCCCATAGACACCCGCAACACCAGAGGAGTCACAAGTGCGTTGCCTAATAAGTTTGTTTAGCTTTTTCTTGATTGGAATGATCTATAGCTTTTATACAAGATCCAAAAAGTTCGCTATCGGGTAATTAAACAGTGGATTCTACGAACCTATACTAATTTCGCAAAACATAATTTTGGAGTTTCCCTACTTACTGCTCGGTCAATCAGCCAAAGTATAGAGAGTTCAAAAATTTCTTGAAAAAGTTCGTGAAAACCTTTAAATTTTTAAGTACTTACACGGCTGATTAAAAAAGTTAAATACCTGTAAACGTATTAGGTAGGTATATCTAGGTAAAAAGACGCAGTGTAGGCGATATTTGCGATGCCGACATCGGTTTGAAACAATATTTTCATTAAAACAATGAAAATTTTTTTTTTTTTTATTTATCCGTTTATTTCAGGCACAGGGCCCATAGAAATATATAAAATACAATACATTTAAAAATATAAAAATACTATAAATACATAACAATATTGTATAAGACCTATTAAAAAAAAATTGCTAGACTACAAAACTGTTTTCGATGTTCTGCGCACTCTTGAATAGGTACTTATTGGAACAGTGCATCTTACTTTACCAATCAACACTTTATCGTCTTAATACCCACCCCCGACCAATAAAAACAAATGCGTTCCATTTTTAAATCCGGCCATTCCGCTCCGTTCTTTTCCGAACGACCAATCAACTGATTGTTCTAAATCCGTTCCAATTTCGAAACTTGAAAAAATAACGTCTCACCGAGATTTAAGGCGATCCGTTTTTATTTTGGAAACTGAGGGTAAAGATGCGTTTGGTATCAATCTACTGAGATTAAGTGTGAGTCCTTAAAGAGAGGAAACACTGAGAAAAAATTATTTGTATAATATAACTGCCAGTATTAAATACCTATTCTGTTACTTATCCCAGAGAAGGGAAGGGTAGAGTTTGGACTTCTTGCTCATCATAATATGCGTAAGTCATTTTTTAGGGTTCCGTAGTCAACAAGGAACCCTTATAGTTTCGCCATGTCCATCTGTCTGTCTCTTAGCTCAGAGACTTTTAGTACTAGAGATCTGTAATTTGGCACGGATATGCATATTAATCACGCCGACAAAGTGGTAAAATAAAATCTTATAGATCGGATTTTTTCAATATTTTTCCTGTATTCTATACTTGATTCTGAGTAACCCCTTAAAATTTCAAACGCACTTTTTTAATAACCTGTATAGTGATTCCCGTGTGTGGCCCAGGGCCCAGCCTTCCCGAGGTATGGGAAGAGACCTGTGCCCCTGCAGTGGGGACTATGTGGGTTGTTAACGATATATGGTTGAGGGGATCGATGGCTGACACTCGCGTTATACTCGTGATCGGGTGCTGTCCGTGTGAACTGGCCTGCTCTTGTCATTGGTTTTTAGAATTGTTAGTCATTAGCTAAGTACAAATAATTTTTACTTTTATCTCTTTTGAATCCTTTCTTTCTTTTTTCATATTTTATTTACAGACATGACATTGTATAATTCATTTATTGATCTTGCATTAAGATGTAATAGAACATAAGACTTTTTTTTTAAATGTGTTGGAGGGAGTTTCTTTAGGGCCCGCCGCGCCGTTTCTTCTCACTCCGCAAACACTTCCCGAAACGGCGGGTACACGAGTTCCGAGTGGTAGGAACCTCGTATTAGGTAGATAAAAGAATGACGTTCGAAAAGTGTACACTGCTACCTACTTCGAATAAAATATTTTCATTTTCATTTACTCTTAACTTGTACAACTATAACTAAAAAACTCATACAGTCAGTGCACAAAATATGTATATTTGAGATTACATCTGTACTTTAAAACGTGCTCAATAGAGCCTGGAATAATCGACAACGTTGAACATCTTAAAAACAACCGACTTCAATCGTAACAGCTACAGTTTTGCTATGTTTTTTGTTTTTGTTAATTTTCTCAAAAATCACTAAGTCAATTTTGATAAAATTTACAAAGGACCATCTCTGAAGTATTACCTACCAAAGAAAAAAAGAATAATTAAAATCGATTCATAATTGGCGGAGTAATCGCGTAACATACATTAAAAAAAAAAACATACAGTCGAACTGAGAAGTTCCTCCTTTTTTGAAGTCGGTTAAAAAATAGGTATGGCTTCTAATTATGAATCTGAATAACTTTTCCAAAGGAACCCATACACAAATCACAAATACTAAAGTCTTCTTTATTGGGCAAAAAGCTAGAAAATCGAAAAGGTCTACACACAAAAATATTCTCTATGATCTTCAAGCTAGGTTTCAATTTCAAATGCTCTTAACTCAAGGAAGCGTTTTCAAAGGAAACCCAACCTCACTTCCGTTCAGTAAAGTAGAAAATTCCTTGTGCAAATTCTTTTGGTAACTCTCAAAGGGAAGTGAGCTTTGCATCCGTTACAGAAGGTCCGTTTTTGAGTGCAGCGCGTTGGAAATTTTGCTCCGGTAATCTCCTACGCTTATAAAGGATGTTCTGATTTTTTTAATGTATCTCTTTCATGTTTATTCTGAAGCGGTTATTTTTATTTTTAAAATGTAATGGAGGTGGTGTGACTTGACGGGTATATCGTGTGACCTGGTTAGCGCTACTTATATCTGAAAAAAAGGGAAAAATACTTGGGTATGTGAAAATTATGAAATTTTAGCAAAAGATTTGCTGTCGTGTTAAAAAAATATTGTGTTTGTAAATAAAAACTGTATGTATTACTACTAATTTATACAGGATGAAATTAAAATGGTGGACCAATGGCTTCTAGTTATGACAGTGAAGGCTCAATAGTGTTGACTCTGACCTCCTAACCAGAGGTCTCGGGTTCAAATCCTGGCCAATGTACCAATAAATCGAAACTTACGTGCATTTTCGTACTGATTGCTTTAACGGTGAAGGAAAACATCGTGAGGAAACCTGCACATCTGATTACAAGAGCTGTATGAAGGTCGCGTTGCACACGTCCGTATATGTTAATCTAAATGCCCTACACGTGACCGCGGGTGATGCTAAGTGCAACACCAAGCAACTGCCGTCTATCCTTTGTAATAGATACGGTTAAAATGTGCCACACGTACGTAAGAAGGAGAAGTGAACAACTTTCTCTAAGCAACCAATTCAGTATTGAGCAAAAAAGAACTCTTCATACAAATCGATGTATGAGCTGAGTAGCCAACTTTTTAGGACAGTCCAAATATTTTTTTGCTTGATCAGTATCAATACTATACTCAATTTCTTTAGGTATTTTTTTTTATGGCAGAGGTGGCAAACGAGCAGACGGATCACCTGATGGTAAGCGATTACCGCCGCCCATAGACACCCGCAACACCAGAGGAGTCACAAGTGCGTTGCCGGCCTTTGATATGGGAGTACGCTCTTTTCTTGAAGGTTTAAATGTCGTATTGGTCCGAAAATACCGCAGGCGACAATTTATTCCACAGTTTGGTTGTGCGAGGCAGAAAGTTTCTAGTGAAACGCACAGTTTTGGACTGCCAACCATCACTATTTAAAGAAATGTAAACAATCTTGATATGTCTTTTTATTGATATCTGCATGTTGAAATTCTCAAACGAGTAGAATGTATTGCGTGTTTAATAGAGATGTATAATAAACTTATTACCTACGTTTGCAAGAAATATCAGAATTTTTACATTCACATTTCAATAAAAAGACATTTGTCAAATCAAGATTGTTTACATTTATTTAAATACCTACCTAAAAAAATGGAGTATAGAAACTAAAACTTAAAATTGATCACATAAAGCACAGTTAAAACTAACAGTACAGTTAATAATTGACGACGCTGAATACGTTAAAAACAACCGACTTCAATCGAAACAAGTCCAATTTTAATATGTTTTTGTTGATTTTTTCAAAAACCGAATTGATTTCGATAAAATTTATATGGGACCACCTGTGAAGTATACCCTTTTAAACAAAAAAAGAATTTTTCAAATCGGTTCAGGCGTGTTCGAGTAATCGGTGAACATACATAAAAAAAGAAGATTCCGACGAATTGAGAACCTCCTCCTTTTTTTAAGTCGGTTAAAAAGTGGTTCGTGATTTAAATTTGACCCTGTATTCTTTTTTATTTATTTAAATTTTAATAATATACACTGTAATTAATTAAATGAATTTGTAATATCTAGGCTTTTTTGTTATAATTTTATTAGTCTTTTTAGTTAAAATTTTGTATTATTTTTCCGACAAAGTTGTAAATATTAATAAAAAAAAAGACTGCGGGTAAACTGAAAGGAACAAAAATATATCGCTTGCGAAGAAGTCACGGGAACTTTACTAGTATTATTTAGTGTTTTATCTCACTAATATAATAAATGCGAAAGTACTATGGATGTTTGTTCGTTTGTTCCACTTCAACGCCGAAATTACTGAACGGGTTTGGATGAAATTTGGTAGGGAGATAGATAAAGCACTCGGCTAACACATAGGACACTTTTTATCCCGGAAAACTTGAGGGTTCCCGGAGAAATGGCTAAAAACTGTTTTTTTTACTTTGTCACTAGATCTCTGGACCCAATTCTGAAGTCCACGCAAACGAAGTCGCGGGCGAAAGTTAGTATGATATAACACAAATGAAACACCATGTACCAAGTTGTCAGGAATGTGTTACATATGTATACTTAGAACACTCTGTAGTTGCTAAGATCAAAGTGTCGTGTTCTCTTTGAATTATTCACTGCATATATTTCAGTTAATATTGTAGTAAAGTGAGAGATAGAACATGTATTGTTAATGGATAAATGATTTTATAATGATGGAAAACGGAAAATGGTACTTAGAAACTTTTAGGATCTTTTATGAGTGAGAGATAGAACATGTATTGTTATGGATAAATGATTTTATAATGATGGAAAACGGAAAATGGTACTTAGAAACTTTTAGGATCTTTTATGAGGGGGGCCAAAATCGTTATCATCAGATTCCGATTCAAACATTTATTCGACACACACACAGAACATAATACAATACAAAATACCTATTTATGAAATAATAACAGAATTACAAAAAATTAAAACTCAATAAACACACAAAAAAACACAAATAGTCATCAATGGTTATCATTATTAAATGACATGCAATTTATATATTACTAAAAAAGATGGATGATGGATTATCATCATACCTAAATGCAGGAAGATGTCCACTGCTGAATTCAGGCATAGAAAAAAAGACCCCGGACCTCAGATGATTTACCCCGGACGCTTCATACAAATTTCGCGCTATTGTTTACTACATACTTAGACCAAAAAAGGCTTTATTTCATGTTAACTACATAAAAATTTACTTAAAAACAACCGACTTCAATCGCAACAACTCCAATTTTGCTATGTTTTTGTTGATTTTCTCAAAAACCGCTGAGTCGATTTCAATAAAATTTATATGAAACCACCTGTAAAGTATACCCTTTTAAACAAAAAAAGAATTTGCCAAATCGGTTCAGGCGTCTTCGAGTAATCGGTGAACATACATAAAAAAAAAGATTCTGACGAATTGAGAACCTCCTCCTTTTTTTGAAGTCGGCGAAATAGAGCTTAATAAAGGCTTTTTTACTCTGAGATAGAGCTGCTTAAGCCAGCCGAAATAAAAACTTTTTGTAGTCTGAGAAAACTCTGACTAAAAAAGTCTTTAGCTTGATGCTTGATCTGATATAACCTGACTTTTTTCGGTATCCATGAAGATTTTATTCACATTACATTGGGTATTATAACTATTCTCTTTCGTTTGCACATGTTTTTAAATAAAATAATCAGCTCTTCATCAAAGTTTGTAAATTTTTATCCACAATTGGTAAGCTCTTGGCATCATCTCACCTGATGGTAAGTGATGATGATGCCGAAGATGGAAGCGGGATACCAAGATTCCCCAACGCAATAGGAACTGGCTGTCTTATCTCTATGCCGGAACACATCAATGCTGTCAACATTGATGTTTGGAATCAAGACTGATAAGAGGTTAGTACCCTGAACTATTAGCGGCCATAAAGCTGTATGTCCCTGAGCGGTACGTGCGCACGGGGCGGCGGGGCGGCGGGGCGGCGCCGCCACCGGCTGCTAAACGCATTTGTTGATCAAATCCAACTCGTCGACATTTTTGACAACAGTATCAATACAATTGTTTTTCATTTAAGAGTATTTCTTAGTCATAATGAATTATAAGTGTAACATCAAGAGTGCTTTGGGCAACTGTAAACTCTTGTTGTATTAAAAAGAAATAAAGAAATAAAGAAATAAAGCAGGTGGGTTCAGAAAATGCCTTGCCACTGCCACCAACCAAACTTATTCCTACAAAAAGCAACCCTATCGAGATCGAACCCACTACCTCCTGATGTGAAGTGAGTGGACTAGTCCCTAGACCACGGAGACGTCTAATTCATAATGTTGTATGGAAAATATATGGTATTAAAAAATTTGCTAGTACTATTTAAACTGGGGTTTCTACCCATTAAACTGAACAACTTTCTCAAAGGAACCCATAGTCAATTCGCAAAAAAAATGAATTCCCATACTAAGTGGACTGATCAGGTGAGAGACTTGTTAAAAAAGTACTTTTTTTCGTTTTTCACAAATTGTTCAGTTTCACTAGTAGAAGGCCCAGTTTAAGTAGTACCAGCTAATTTGTTGTGTAAAAAATGCGATTTTAGCTAAGCTGTACTTAGAAAAGTTGTTCAGTCAGGCGTCTAGATTCACCGGTTAAGTTTACTTGTCTTTACCTGCCATTATGTATTAATAATATCTGGGACAAATCACACACGGTCATCTGGTCCCAAACTAGGATTCCCTGTATCTTGGGAACCAGAGACTGATATACATACACATATACATTTAAATACATACATATACATATAGTTATACACCCAGACTCAGAGCGAACAATTCTGCTCATCACAGAAAAGTTTGCCCTGTGTGGGGATCGAACCCACGATCAGAGGTCAGGATCGCTAACCACTTAGCCACCGAGTCAGTGAAAAGTGTCGTGTATTATTTATACTTACAAAAAAAAACTTTGTAATTTTTTTCTACCTTTGCCAACCTTTTCGCAAACGTCGAGATAATATTCTAAAGACTTAGGTATAATCTTTTGACAACCGCAAAAGAACATCGTAATATTATTTCCGACGGTACCACATTTATTTTTTGCCGCCAAAATTTATTCACTCATCGATATGCGAACCGAATTGAGCTGATTTATAAAAGTTTCAATAACTTTCTTAGAAATTATCGTCCGCCATTTTTGAGTTCAGTATTTTAACGGCAAAAAATATTTTATTAGGGTTCCGTAGCCAAATGGAGAAAAACGGAACCTTTATGGATTCGTCATTTCTGTCTGTCTGTCCGTCCGTATGTCACAGCCACTTTTTTCCGAAACTATAAGAACTATACTGTTGAAACTTGGTAAGTAGATGTATTCTGTGAAGCGCATTAAGATTTTGACACAAAAATAGAAAAAAAAAACAATACATTTTGGGGGTTCCCCATACTTAGAACTGAAACTCAAAAAAATTTTTCATCAAACCTATAAGTGTGGTGTATCTATGGATAAGTCTTCAAAAATGATATTGAGGTTTCTAATATCATTTTTTTCTAAACTGAATAGTTTGCGCGAGAGACACTTCCAAGGTGGTAAAATGTGTGTCCCCCCCCCCCCCCTGTAACTTCTAAAATAAGAGAATGATAAAACTAAAAAATATATATGATGTACATTACCATGCAAACTTCCACCGAAAATTGGTTTGAACGACATCTAGTAAGTAGTTTTTTTTTACGTCATAAATCGTAAACCGCATATACCTTTCATTCAATTAACTCAAATATAAAAATATAGAGTTCAAGACATGTGTGATTATGAATTTATACGGAACCCTCGGTGCGCGAGTTCGACTCGCACTTGGCCGGTTTTTTTATTAGAACAGTATTTGCAAATTAACTTTTCTGTTCAATTTTATTATTGACTATTAATATTAGAATAGGAACGGTCGTAGCTCATTGAGGGTTTTAATGGTCGCGTCGATAATGCAGGTTATCTGACTAAATATACGGTAATAGCCTGGATGGGTTTGTCTGTTAGTAGTAGTTTAAACCGTTTCCTTGCTTCGGTACATCTTTGTCTGTGGTGCTTCGCAAGCTAGGTTAAGCCGTTGTTGCCAGTTAGTATCACTAGCAGGTAGTCTTTAAGCCTTGTCTGAGAACTTATAGGCGGGCGGCTTGAAAAGTTCTAACAATGAGGTTAGCCCCACAATCTCACCAATCCAGACTTGGTTTCCTGACCTATATTAATAGCCTATTATGATTATGACTGACTCGGTGGCTCAGTGGTTAGTGCTCCTGGATACTAATCCGAGAGTCGTGGGTTAGATCCCCACTCAGGGCAAACATTTCTGTGATGAGCAGATTTGTTTGCTCTGGTTCTGGGTGTAATATATCTATTTATGTATGTATTCAAACGTATATGTATATCAGTCTCTGGTTCCCATAATATGGGGAATCCTAGTTTGGGGCCAGATGACCGTGCATGATTTGTTCAGATATTAATTTATATTATATTTAATAAATATTCGTTCGTTCGTTCCTTTCCCTCAAATATGGTTGAGGGGAGCGATGGCTGACTCTCGCGTTATACTCGTGATCGGGTGCTGTCCGTGTGAACTGGCCTGCTCTTGTCATTGGTTTTTGGAAGTGTTAGTCATTAGCTACAAATAATTTTTACTTTTATCTCTTTTGAATCCTTTCTTTCTTTATTCTTCTGACTTTATTCTTATTTTTGTATATTTTATTTACAGACATGACATTGTATTATTCATTTATTGATCTAGCATTAAAATGTAATAGAATATAAGACTTAAAAAAAAAGGTGTTGGAGGGAGTTTCTTTAGGGCCCACCGTTTTCTTCTCACTCCGCAAACACTTCCCGAAACGGTGGGTATACGAGTTCCGAGTGGTAGGAACCTCGTATTAGGTAGATAAAAGAATGACGTTCGAAAAGTGTACACTGCTACCTACTTCGAATAAAATATTTTCATTTCATTTAATTTAATTTCATTTCATTTCATTTCATATAGGACCCTCTCAAGTTTACCCATGGAGTAGGTACGATAATATCATTGCCCTAGGTACTGTGGCTGCTGCCACCCAACCGGGGTTTTGTACTCAACGAACTTTATAATCACTCGCTTGTATTTAGATACTCGTAATTGCGTTACAGGGTTTTGCATATCATATTTTCTAGTCCACGATCCTCTAACGAATGTCCAAAAAACAAACATAAGAACAATACAATTCTGAAAGCGAATCATTTTAATAGTTTTTTTCATAGAACAACTGTTCCTGTTTTGTTGTGCAATAAAGTGTTTTCATTCATTCATTCATTCAACTATCTTTGAGGAGGTCGCAATGTGCGGATGTAGAGATTTACCACCCCACTCGGTGGACCGATGAGCTGGTGAAGGTTTCGGAAGCCGTTGGATGCGGGCAGCGCAGGACCGGTCGGCTTGAAACTCCTTGGGGGAGGTATTATCCAGCACCTTAGGTATTTTGGCTAATAATGATGAATTGATAAAAGACAATTGGCAAAAAGTAATACTGAACTGATTAGATTTTTCCTCTATTTGATTACCCGACTGCGGCAGAAGGAGGGTTATGTTTTCGAGTGTATGTATGTTTGTTTCTTTGGTACGCTCTGTAGCCTAAATGGCTTGCTGGATTTAAGCTTGAAAGTGTCGTTAGATTCGTCTTGATCCCGAGAGTAACATAGGATACATTTTTATTAACCGACTTCAAAAAAAGGAGGAGGTTCTCAATTCGTCGGAATCTTTTGTTTTATGTATGTTCACCGATTACTCGAAGAACCGATTTGGAAAATTCTTTTTTTGTCTAAAGGGGTATACTTCACAGGTGGTCCCATATAAATTTTATCGAAATCGATTCAGCGGTTTTAGAGAAAATCAACAAAAACATAGCGAAATTGTAGTTGTTACGATTGAAGTTGGTTATTTTTAACGTATTCAGCGTGGTCAACTATTTGAATGTAGTCAGGTTAATTTTTAACCTTTTGACCGCCACGCTTCTTCTTCTTTATGTCGTAACCCCAGGAATTGGGGATCGTCAAGTTAATGAGAACTGTAGATTGGGGCAGAGTTAGGTACGTCTATTACCATAAATTTCCGTCACGCTACGGTCTGAGAAATCGTGTGACGATAATGTATAAAAATCTTTAATCCGAGCGTGTGTGGCACAAAAAAAACCGTTGTCGGCCATAGCCGACTGTGGCGGTTAAAGAATTATTAAAATATGTTTAGGGTATTGACTCTTTTCCTCTTAACTTTCACAGCTAAGAAGTCTTTCGTCATAATGTTAATGATCACTCTTAAAGCTGCTAACCCCAACAGCCTGACGGAACCCAAAATAGCATAACCCAAATAATTTAATTTACAAACCACCCTGTATATAGTGTATGTAAATTATAGCATCACCCTCGCGGTTCGTTAGCCGAACCTTGCGCTGCTGCGTCACTGTGTGGGACGAGGCATGAGAGGTAGCGAGAGCGGATAGGATTTAAGCTGCATTTCCACCGGCGAGGCGAGGAGGGAAGAGAATTTTAAATTGTATGGAAAAAAAAACAATTCTCTTCTCGCACATCTTCGGTGGAAATAGTCTAGTTGGGCGAGGATGGAGGGACGAGAAATTAAATGTTTCTTGGTGTAATATTGAACCCTCGCATTTCCACCAGCGAGTCGAGGAGGGAAGAGAATTTTAAATTGTATGGGAAAAATTCAATTCTCTTCTAGCACATCTTCGGTGGAAATGGACCGATGCGATTTCAATTCTCTTCACTCCACTCCTCGCCTCGCCTTGCCAGTGGAAAAGCAGCTTTATACGTTGACAAATAATGAATCTTGTATGGGAGGTAGCGGGACAATTAGTATTTATACTGAATTATGTATCAATGGGGAATAAGACAATTCTGATACCACCTCGTATCTAAAAATCGATCAAGCTAGTTTAGTTACAAGTAGTACCAATGAAACAAAGTTAAGTACTTATTTAACAACACAATGAAAATTTTCTTTACTTATAGATTACAAGAAAACGTATAAAAACATTTTTAGTAATTTTTTTTTATGGCAGAGGTGGGAAACGAGCAGACGGATCACCTGATGGTAAGCGATTACCGCCGCCCATAGACACCCGCAACACCAGAGGAGTCACAAGGGCGTTGCCGGCCTTTGATTTGGGAGTACGCTCTTTTCTTGAAGGTTTGAATGTCATAAAATATGTGTAATATAAGGTGAGATGATGCCAAGGGCTTACCAATTGAGGGTAAAAAAAAAAATTAAAAAAAAATAACCTGCTATATCTCTCAACACTGTGCGTACAAACTTACATTTGCAGTTGGAGAATTGTCCGCGATGTATATCGATGCGGTGATCTGAGATATAAAACTCTTTGTATCGATGTATGAAAAACAATTTTTTGCCTGTAAAGTTAAGTTTGTCCTTCAATCCGACTTATGTTTTCGTTGCAGCAATGTTCTGTGCTTTCATAGTTTGTTTGTAAGGAACCCTCGGAGCGCCAGTAATCTCGCTCTTGTCCAGCTTTTTTGCTATAGCACGGAATATCGAGAAGCAATTAAACTTACCACATCCAAGAATTAAAAAGATGTTTGAAATACGGAAAAATAGTTTCGAAGCTTCAGCTTGTCACTTACACCACACACAAAGTAACGGGCCTTTCACATGGTTGAGTAAGAACGGTTCAATAGCACCGACGCGTTTTTGCGACCGTCTGAACTCGGCTTTATGTACAAAACCCGGTATTGTGATGTTTACGGAGGCTATTCGGGGGTTTGTCGTTTTACTGGGAAATTTTAAAATTTTGTGTTCCTAGGCCCTTTTATGGATCTAGCTTATGCAAATGTTTAAGGGTTTTAAGTTGGTTCGTTTGTTTTAAGGAAACGTAGAATACAGTATTTGGCTGTAATGAAAGTGAAATATAGAATCTCTCTCTCTATTCTGTGGCATAATTTATCTAATTATTCTATAGTCTATCATAAGATATAGACGGCGGTAGTGGCCTGGTGTTGTACTTAGAATTTTGTTATAAAAACGAATTACGTCCCCACTGCAGGGGCACGGGTCTCTTCCCATACCTCGAGAAGATTAGGCCATACTCCACACATGGGGGCCAAGTCCGGATTGGTGGAGGTTGTGGGGCTAGTGGCCAACCCCAGTGTCAGAAGTTTTCAAGCCGCCTATAAGGCCTCCGATATGCCTTAACGACTGCCATCTAGCGATAGCAGCCGGCACCATCGGCTTAACGTGGCTTGCGAAGCACGGAAATGGTCGGGATAAATGTCACTAAAAGTCAAACCCATCCAGGTTATGACCGTGTCAGTAGTCAGTTAACCTGCGTGATCGACGCGATCACGCAAGCCGTACTGAGCCACGATCGCTTCTAGTATTCTATGTACTAATGTGTAATACTGTGAACGAGGATTTATAATAAAAAATAGTTTGCAAGATTTGCATCATACAAATATACACCATAGAAATGTACCATACAAACAAGTGAAGTTTAATAAAAGCTTCAAATGCTGGGCGACGTTATAGAGGTCACACAGTGACACACATACATATAATTATCATTTAATCTGCATGTTTGTTGGTTTATACTGTACAATGTGGTATGGACGCTACTAGCCGCGCCCTGCTTCACTCATTTTTAATTTGAACTGCCCACGTAACAGTCGGGTCTATCTTTAATATTGTAGTTAGGCAGTTAACAAGTTATATTAAAAGCACAGTACATATATTAAATAGTATTACATATCGAGGGTTCACGGGCGACTTGTATTAAGCGACATTTTTAGAAATGTTCAGGAGACTGATTTAAAAAAATAATCATTAAAACTTAACTTCTTAGTATTATATAGATTTTCGATATTCTTAATATTTTAAATATTATTCAGAAGTTATTTTTTGTGAGGTATTTTGTAAGAAATAATTTTTTAAAGTAGAGTTTACCTGTGTTTCCAAAAATGTCGCTTAATACAAGTCGCCCGTGAACCCTCGATATTATTACGCTAACCACCTCTGTAGTTTAGTTCCAAGATCGATTTTAAAAAAGCAATATTTTAATGAAGAATTTGCTTTTAATAGGTATTATTACGCCTCATGACAGAAATAACAGAAAACTCTTTCAAGTTAATTGGAAAAAGTAAACTCTTCTCCAGTCTTTGGTAGTTCATCATTCCTTATTCTTATTTTTTTCTTAATGTCAGGGTTGAAAATCAAAGTCACTTGATATTGAAAGATTATAGAACTGAAATATTAAATATATGTATATTTATACTGTTCTGATTTCAATAAATACTTAGTTCTTTTATTCAAATCGTAGAAGCAGAAAAAGTGAAATTTTCTTGCCTAGATTTTCGTTTACATTAACTTTGGCGGAGTTATTGTAAAGGAGAAAAAAAACATTTAAAACCTGATTTCGGAAACAACGTTTTGTTTCGTACATATTTTTACACCTTGTATATATAACAGTACTTCCTCAATAATATTATCCAAAATCTTTCTCAAAAAAACCAAGCTCCTATAATTATAAATTAAACAAGTAAAATCAAAAGAAGATTTTAATCAAAATACTTTATCAATTTGACGTTTGAAGAATATTGGACGAATATTAAAGGAATGAAAACAAAAAAACAAAGGAAGAAAAATTATATTTTATTACATCATCAGCCTGTATTAGTCCACTGTTGGACATAGGCGTCCCCCAAGGCACGCCACTTATACCTATCTTCGGCCACGCGCATCCAACTGTTACCAGCAACCTTGCGCAGATCATCGCTCCACCTAGCCGGGGGGCGTCCCACGCTACGTTTGTTATATGCCTATATTTTATTGTATTGTATTGTATTGTATTGTATATTTTATTAAACTTTATCAAAACAGGAAAATGTGCAATGAACGTGCATCAAAAAGTGTTTCCTTCGTTTAAATATAGATTTAGGTACAAGCAAACATTTATTTTGAGTAGTTTTTGATTGTCTCCATTATTTACTGAGATTTTTATTAAAAAATAATGCTTGAAGTTAATATAGCGATTTTTCGCCGTCAAATATAGGTATGAAGCGTAAAGTAATTATAGATTTCGAGTACTAAAAAGTATAAATAAATAGATGAATTAAAAGTATAAATAAATAGTCATAGCATCTATCATACTAACCATTATGGAACCCGTATTGAATTCTGATAAAAATAATATTGTATAATATTTTCATCCTCATTTTTCTTTAAAAAAAAACGCACCGCGCTACCATGTAACACTGTATAAATTAACAATCCATTTTGAATTAAAGACATTTTTAATCTGTGAGGTTATCAGTAACGCTCCACAAACAGTCAGTTACCTATTACTCTTTTTTTTTAACTTGTTGGAAGACTGTCAACTAAAAAATATTACAATAACAAAAATTACAGATATAGAAAGCCAAAAATCTTCACTACAATAAATAAAATATGACGTTTGTACACGCGTAAATATGTGTTGCGAGACTTGCGCTAAACAACCGGCACCGGATCTTACCTGGAGGCGGGAGGTTGCCTTGGGGAGGGGCAGGGAGTGGCCGTACTGTATGACACATAACTTATGTATATATCGTGGCCAGATCATGGAATTGAGGAGGTCCTAAAAACTCTAGATTAGTTTAGGTTAATGATAGAAAGTCCAAGTTCCTACTAGAAAGACTTACGCCCGCAATACTCGCTGCCATTTTGGCCAGACTGACCGCAGAAATATGATTCAAAAACTCGCTGAATCAGAAAGAGACGCACTATGCATTAGAGTTCATTGCGTTTGTTTGTTTGTTTGTTTGTAATCTCTTTATTGCACAAAACATACATTTTACAAAACAATATTGTGTAAATAAAATAAACAACAGTTTGTACAAAGGCGGACTTATCCCTGGAAGGGATGTCCTGCTGACAGGCTTAGAAAGCCTCTTGCAACTAAAAACATTGCGTCCTACCGGTAGTACGTAAAGTCCTGCTAGCTGGACTCTGGACGTTCTATCATTACGTTACTGGTGTTACCGTGTACACGAGGATGTTCATTTGACTCCCGTCGTTTATAGGGGTGAGTAAACCTTTTTTTATCCAAAATCGGTAAGCCCTTGGCATTATCTCACCTGGTGGTAAGTGATGATGATGCCGAAGTTGTAGGAGGGCTGATTAAGACTCCGCAACGCAATGGGGAACTGGCTATCTTATCTCTATACCAGAACACATCAATGCCATTAACATTGATGTTTAGTGGCAAATCTTGGATAAGATGGTCGTAGCTAGCCAGGCGGGCTCTGAAAATGCCCTACCACCAACCAAACCGAGTCCTACAAAGTTGGACCCGGGAATCGAATCCACGACCTCCTGATGTGAAGCGAGCGGACTAGCCACTGGACCACGGAGGCGGTAAAAAGACAGGGGTGATCTTAAAGAGGGGCAGAAAGTGGCTGTACTGTACAAATGTATACTGTGGCTTAAATATTGAAAATTTAATAACCTGTCCCTACCATGCCCTACCCAAGTAATAAATCATCAAAATACGTCATCAAAAATTATCCCAAAACCTTACGTGTAATTCTACAAGCAAGTTTGGGAATCTCCACACATTATATGGGTAGGTCGGTCAATAATTAGTGAAATTTATGACACGAGGTCTCCCTTGGGTGGGGGTGAAGGGGTGAAAGGGGGTGAAGGGGGTGAAAGAAGGGGGGTTACCTTTGCTTTCATGCGGTCATTGTTACAAGGATTACTGTGACATTATACAGTATATAACAGAAAGGCAGAGCAATATTTTAAAATGGAGGACTGACTCGGTGGCTCAGTGGTTAGCGCTCTTGACTGCTGATCTGAGGATCGCAGGTTAAATTTCTGACCAGGGCGAGTATTATTGTAACGATCATACTAGTTTGATCTGTGTTTGGGGGTATGACGTATATAATATGTTATGTATACAGGTGACTATAAATTCTTTCTAAAATTTCGATTTTTTTTAATGGCATAGCTGGCAAACGAGCGGATCACCTGAAGGTAAGCGACATATACAGGATGTAACAGAAGTGTGTGACAATGACAATACTTCAAGGTTGTCTTTTACCCATCAAACTGAACAACTTTTGTTCTACAACTTTGTTGAAATCGCAAAAAATTTTTTGGACTTTTCATACAAACTTGGTTCGCCAGCTGATCGATTTGTATGAAAAGTCCAAAAAAAATTTTGCGATTTCAACAAAGTTGTAGAACAAAAGTTGTTCAGTTTGATAGGTAAAAGCCAACCTTGAAGTATTGTCACATACTTCTGTTACACCCTGTATATACACCCGCAACACCAGAGGAGTCACAAGTACGTTGCCGGCCTTTGATATGGGAGTACGCTCATTTCTTGAAGGCTTGAATGTCGTATCGGTCCGTAATATTTTTTCAGTAGTAATTTTTTTCTAGTAAAGGAAGTAAAAAAAAGCTTTTTCCGTCTGTATAGGTTCTTCAAGGCAGTTATTCAGTATCATAAGTAAAATAAAATAGAATAGAACACCTACACCCCTTATACAGGGTGTAACAAAATTGGTGTAGGACCCGGTAACTGGAGATTCTGCTCATCGTACTGAATAACTTTTCTTCTATGACTTTGCTCAAATCGCAAAAAAATTTTGGACTCCCCATACAAAAATGGCAAAACAGATTGATCAATTTGTATGAAATGTCCAAATCGTTTTTTGTGATTTGAGCAAAGTCGTAGAACAAAAGTTGTTCAGTACGTTGAGTAGAATACCCAGTTCACGGGTCCTATACCAATTTTGTTACACCCTATATATATAGAAATGAAATTAAATTAAATGAAAATATTTTATTCGAAGTAGGTAGCAGTGTACACTTTTCGAACGTCATTCTTTTATCTACCTAACACGAGGTTCCTACCACTCGGAACTCGTATACCCACCGTTTCGGGAAGTGTTTGCGGAGTGAGAAGAAACGGCGGGCCCTAAAGAAACTCCCTCCAACACATTTTTTTTTAAAGTCTATAGATTGTAGTTAATCCAGTAGAAGTAACAAATAGAGCGTAAGACCGTACCCAGATGACCCGCAGTTTGCGTCAGTGAATCCTCAATCCGGATCTTACAGGTGCGCAAACGGTGCTGGTTCAAGTTAAAAATGAACCTTAGCAAGCTGTATTAGAACTCAGAATACTATTTTAAGTCCACCCTTGAGATTTATTTTTGCTAGCAATTTTTGTCCGTTTTTAAATGTAGAATATGCTTAAACTAGATTAGATTAGATAGATAGAATTAAACATTTTTAGGGTTCCGTACCTCAAAAGGAACCCTAATGGGATCAATTCGTTGTCCGTCTGTCTGTCTATCCGTCAGTCAATCTGCTAAGAACCTTTTTCTCAGAAATCATGGAGGTAAAAAGTAAAACAATTATCAAATAATTAGCTGTATTTTTATTTGAGGCTGTGAAAAAAATTAACTTCTATGCCAACGCAGTCAAAAGATACGGCCGTTTATGCCGCATATTATTTGGACTCAGCTTCAAGGGATTGCAGGCCTGAGAATTTGATATAAAGTTCAAGACCTGTGTGATTATCAGTGATAGGAGTACGTAGATTGATTTAGGGTCAATGATCGTATATGCAATATGGAAACGTACATGATAATATGGACATGCCGCTCGGATTCCGAGAGTTTAACATTTTTAAGCAAACAAAAACGAATATTCTTTATGTTATTCGACATGAAAACAAATTTCTTCCTTCAGAACCAATTGATTGAACCAGATTTACTTTAATAATACTCAACTTAATTTAGAAATACCCAAACTTTCCGGAAAAAAGGATTGTCCATGTTGTAAATCACGATGCAAGACCAAAAAATCAATCTACCTACTCCGATCAGTGGTGATTATGAATTGGTACGGAACCCTCGTTGCGCGAGTCCGACTCGCACTTGGCCGGTTTTTTATTTTATATATCATCATCAGCTAAAATACGTTCATTTGTAATCAAAGGCTTCCCCCAAATTTTTCACAATTAAATAAGACCCCTGAAGAAGGTTTCGACAAAAACCACACAATACTTGAACAGAATCTCTATAAAACTATATTTTTTTATACTAATTATGTAAAAGAAATTAATAAAAAAAATAGCTTATTTAGAATTTCAAGAAACGCTCTGTTTAAAATTAAACTTACATCTTTTATTTTTTTAAAGGTCAAATTGCTTATCAAAAATACAATTCCCTGGCTACTTATTAAAAAAGCGGCCAAGTGCGAGTCGGACTCGCCCATGAAGGGTTCCGTAGCAGCAAGTAACATAATATAAAAGTTTTTGTAGTTCGTTGTAACTTAAATGAAAGGTAAATTGCGGTTTACGATTTATGAAATATAAAAAAACTACTTACTAGATCTCGTTCAAACCAATTTTTGGTGGAAGTTTGCATGGTAATGTACATCATATTTATTTTAGTTTTATCATTCTCTTATTTTAGAAGTTACGGGGGGGGGGGGGACACACATTTTACCACTTTGGAAGTGTCTCTCGCGCAAACTATTCAGTTTAGCAGAAAATGATATTAGAAACCTCAATATCATTTTTGAGTTTCAGTTCTAAGTATGAGGAGCCCCCAAAATTTATTGTTTTTTTCTATTTTTGTATGAAAATCTTAATGCGGTTCACAGAATACATCTACTTACCAAGTTTCAACAGTATAGTTCCTAAAGTTTCGGAAAAAAAGTGGGTGTGACATACGGACAGACAGACAGACAGACAGACAGACAGACAGACATGACGAATCCATAAGGGTTCCGTTTTTTGCAATTTGGCTACGGAACCCTAAAAACCGGTAAAACCGTAAAGCGGTTATGACATAAAAACCGTTTTCGCGCTCAATTAATTTTTAATTCAGTCGAGTCTTGGAGAGGCGCCAAATTTCTACCTATCGTACGAATTTTGCGAAATCGAAAATTAGGTTGGCAGTACTGAAAGGTTTTACCTGAAAATAAGTCTTATATTTTCCCGGTAATTTTTGATTGAAACTGGTTCTTATTCGCGTTTTAGGGAATAAATTGAAAGCTTAAAATTTATATGTTGATTGATTGATTTTCAAACATATATTTTTTTTACATTACAGAAAGGAGAAAACTCTTTTGAAAGCAAGTTTAAAGTGAGGACTTTTTACTATTTTATTTATTAGTTTCTTGCACACAAATACACTTACTCTACACACACATGATAACGGTTTTATGTACATTTGGTATGAATAACTATTAGAGTTTTTATTCCACATACCACTATTGTGTGATAAAGGAAACATAATGAGGCAAAATATCCTAATCTTTGGTCTGAAACCTAAATCGATGCGTAACAGCTGAGGTATCACAACCTTCTATGACCCTGTCAACGTACAGGTCCCTAGATATCAAAGGGTTAAGGTTATAGGTTTGACCTAGGGGTCATATGTACCCGGCCTTGGAGCAAGAGTTCGGAAGGTTTTTACGCCCTCCTGAACTCTTAATGCCTAATCCGTATGATATAATATTTGCCCGTCACAATATGTTCTAGTTGCAAATAATCACTTTTTCTAAGTTAATTATTTTCTGCTTTTCAAAGCAAGACAATGGCAAAGGCGTTAATACCATACAGCCTTGTCTGATGTCTCAAGTTATTCTTCGTGATGTTTGTATGACAAATAATAGTTGATAGTCTGTTGTTTTATATTTACACTCGCTCGTCGAAAGTCAGACACTGTTTTCGGCAAAATAATAGCACTTTTGTTGAAATTTCGTGGATTTCGTATCGGTATCCGAAGCACAGCCTATAAACTTTAATTTCTTAAAAAAAATAAGACACTTAAACGACACTTTGCGGAATAACACACTAAAATATTGTGGAACAAAAAAAAAACTTTATTTAATAGTATACTACACTGGTGGACTAAAAAATCGACTCAAGACTTGTTGCTCGACTTTTGAAAAAATAACTCAGTCTACAAAACTGCGTAACACTAAAAGCAAAAAACTAAAATCATAAACAGTAAACACACAGTTTTTGAACTTTTGGTTTAGTTTTATTTTGCTAGGTTGAGTTAATGCTCCAAAAGTCGTGCATGAAACTTTGAGTCGATTTTTTTATCCATGAGTATATAATTTTTTAAGTGTATACGCAATAACATTAAGTAATTTTATCTAAAATCGACTCTGCTTAGGTATATGCAAAGCTTTCTAAATAAAGGATATTATTATTCACGTTTCATGCACTCTTGGACCAAAAAAAGTGTGATATTCTGATAAAAATGTTAGGAATTAATGACATATTTAATACATCGTATTCTATTCGAATATCACACTTCTATTTCTGGTCTGGTCTTTTATTTTTTTGTCCAAAATGAATGATGTCCTTTAATTTTAAAAGTGGTTTCATTGATAACCCTGTCGTCCCCATTACTGGAGCACGGATCTCTGACCTTACTTCGAGGATAGGTCGTACTTCACACACGGGGGTCTAGTCTAGATTGGTGGAGGTCATGAACCCCAGTGTCAGATAGCCAGAAACCGATCTATAGTCAAAAACAATGTTTTTCTACAGACAACAGAATACGTTATGATATTGGTGAAGCGGTCGTGACTTAGTGCTTGTGTGGTCACGTCGATCACGCAGGTTAACTGACTACAGACACGGTCAGTACCTGAATAGGTTTGTCTGTTAGTGGCATTTATCTCGACCGATTCCGTGCTTCGCAAGGTACGTTAAGCCGTTAGTGCTGGATGCTATCGCTAGATGACAGTCGTTAAGTCATGTCGGAGACCTTATTGAAAACAGCGGCTTGAAAACTTCTGACACTGGGGTTGGCTACGAGCCCCACAACCTCCACCAATCCGGACTTGGCCCGTGTGTGGAGTATGGCCTAAACCTTCCCGAAGTATAAAAAGAGACCCGTGCCCCTGCAGGGGGTACGATACATGGGGTTGATAGGTAACATAAGTTAAATTACTTCGAAAGTTGTGAACATATAATATTTATGCAAATTTTAAGCTGTAATACACAAATAAGGTGTGTAACAGCGTGCGTTTACAACCAAACTTGTACCTACCTTAACAGTAATAGCTTGAATAATTTAACAGCATTTAATAGGAAGTTTTCAGATTACGTATGTCACACCGTTCAAAAGTAACTCAATAGATGGCGTTTCTAAGCTTTGGCAATGTATTTTTAAAAACAACGTTGAATTTACGGTAGCAAAATAGATTAATTATGGCTAAAAATATATAAAAAGCCACCTGAATATAGATTCTTATTAATTGAATTAAAAGAACATAAATTTCTAACTTCGTCAAGTATGGATAATCTGGGTGCGTTCTGGTTTCTCTGTTATATGTAATTTCTTCTTCGGAACCAAAAATTAATTGATTTTAATACATTCTTATGATTAAAATGCAATTTATAACTCGGTATTATGTTAGAATTCTTTGAAGAAATACAAAAATAATACTGATAAGATTGTGCATCAAAAATTATGAAAAGTATTTTTTGAATCAAAATGCAAAAACATATTCAATGAAAAGTAATCTTCGAAAGCTATTCATCATTAATATGATATTAGTCGGTAATATCAGTCAGTTTTGACGATTTTTAAGAGATTTTCTTATTTCCAATGTTGATCAGCGCCATCTAGTTGAGTTTAAAGAAACCTGTGGAAAATTCCCTATTGGTTTTACCATATTTTAGTGCGCTCAAAACTAGCTGCTTTCGTCTAAGAGCCAGGTTACATGCTCAGTCTGGCGTCAGTCTGGTCTGAGACTGATGGGAGAATGATCATGTAACCCACTGTCTGCCGTCAGTCTAGATCAGTGTTTTTCAACCTTTTTTAATACCCGACCCCTTTACAAGTTAAAAAATTCTTGCGACCCCCCTAGGGCCATAAACATACAAAATGTTAGTGATTTGAAAGACTACGTTTATAATTTTCTTAAATTAGAAAATAATTTACTTATAAACGTCTCCAAAATAGAACCACGTTTTGACAAATTGTAAAAAAAATAACAGGACCAGCCTTCTCCCTGAAATCGTATTTTTCATTGCAGTGTAGGTGTATTACACCTATAACCGTTTATTTTTTCTTTTCCCGCGACCCCTTTAGAAACGCTTCGCGACCCCCCAGGGGATCGCGACCCACAGGTTGAAAAACACTGGTCTAGATTAACTGGGTACCGTGAAAATCATCCATCATTCTGGCGTCAGTCAAGACTGACGGACCAGACTGACGCCAGACTGAGCGTATAACCTGGTTCTAAGGCAAGCTTTATACAGGTGTTAAAAAAGTGTGTTTGAAATTTTACGTATCAGAATAGAATTAAGTAAAATATTGAAAACGGGTTACTACTGAAGCGACCGCTTAAGTATTTTCAATGCTTATTTCGAAATAGGGGAGGTTGATATATCGCCTCGTATACCAGTCACCCTATACCTGTTAGAAAAATTGCGTTTGAGATTTTAAGGGGTTACTCAGAATCACGTATACAATACAGGAAAAATATATAAAAAATCTGATCTACAACTTTTTTTTTTCAGTTTCCCATACAAATTCTTGATTCACTAGTACGGGAAACTGAAAAAAAAGTTGTCGATCGGATTTTTTTTATATTTTTCCTGTATTCTGTACTTGATTCGAGTCACCTCTTAAAATGTAAACGCACTTATTTTAACATCCTGTATTTTATCATTAAGTGAACATCACTAAATCAACAAGCTTATCCAAACGTACATTAAAAAAAAAACAAAACATATATTATAAAAATAGAGTTATAACATTTTTTTATAGCACAGGTTATTTCTCGTATCCAGGTAAGTATGAAAGATGGCTTTTTAGCACGAAATATTAATAATATACCGTCAGATTGTAAAAAAAAACTGTCCCAGAAACTTTAACAGTTTGTTCTACTTACAAAACTGAACAACTTTTCCTATGGAACGTATAGGTACTGAATAAGCAAAAAAAAAATAACATTTCATACAAATTGATCGATCGGCCATTCAGAAATGTATGGAGAGACAATTTTTTTTTGAGTTTTTAGTATGGGTTCTTTGTAAAAAGTTGGTCAGTTTCACGAGTGATTAGCAGTTTTCACCACCACTTTTATCTTTCTCCACCTTGTATGAAACAGTAGCCTTCTACTGTTTTATATTGATCTGATTTTTATCCGGTTCAAAACATTATTACCTTATAACTAGCTCAAACTAGCTGCATCACGCATAAATGTGAACAAGTTAAAAAAAAACGCAAAAGAGATGAATTAATAATCGAATATGAGTTTTATCTATGGTTTCTGCCTACCGCAATGGGAATAACGCATGAGTATACAGGGTGTAAAAATAAGCGCGTTTGTAATTAAGGGGTAACTCGATTCTGCAAGTATAGAATACAGGAATCGTAACAACTACAATTTTTCTATGTTTTTGTTTCTGTTGATTTTTTCAAAAAGTGTTAAGTCAATTTAGATAAAATTTATATGGGATCACTTCTGAAGTATTACCTACCGAACAGAATAACCGCGTAACCAACATACAAAAAAAAAAAAACCTTCTTTTTTGAAGTCGGTTAAAACTATTGAAAAAATCCAATGTAGGTACAACTTTTTTCAGTTTCCGATACCAATTCTTGATTCATAATTCATATTAAGTACGAAAATCTAAAAAAAAAGAGCGGTGTTTTTATATTTCCTGTATTCTATGCTTGATTCTGTCTGAGTAACCCCTATTTCAAACGCAGTTTTTTAACATACTTTATATAATATATGTACGTAGGTCTTCGGAGAAAGTTTTTAGCTTAACCAACAGACTAAAAAATCAAAGGTCCCATTTCAAAGGTTGGCAACGCACTTGTGACTCCTCTGGCGTTGCGGGTACCTATGGGCGGCGGTAATCGCTTACCATCAGGTGATCCGTCTGCTCGTTTGCCAGCTATCACATAAAAAAATTGACTAATTTTCAGAACCAAACCCAGTTCAAGAACCAAATTTAAAATAGTTTAAACATATTTTGTTAGACCTTTTAGACTCGATCATAGCTAAATGGATTTGGCTTTTAAGTGGTATTTACTTATCACGAACGTTTCGCAAAGCGTTTTAAGCCTTTGATGTCGGTTGCTATGAGTATCACTAGACAAGCAAACATTAAGTATTAGGTCATGTCAGTCCTGACGGAGGCCTTAAAGGCGGCTTGAAAACTGACACTGGGTTGGCCACTAGCCCCACAGCCTCTGCCAATCCAAACAAGGGAGGTGTTTGGAGTATGCCCTATAGAACCGTCCCTAGTTATGGGGAGTTTAGAGGTGAGGAGGATAGGAATTATTTTAAGACACACCGTACTTCAGATAAATATATTAAATTCGATCGAATCGGCAACATTTCAGATTCGCCGGCAATGCACTTGTGACTGCTCTGGTGTTGCGGGTGTCTATGGGCGGTGGTAATCGCTTACCATCAGGTGATCCGTCTGCTCGTTTGCCACCTTTCACATAAAAAAAAAAACTATATCCTACACATACAACTTCTAAAATATTACCTAAGAAAAAAACGCTACATGCGTTTCATTGTTCCGAACGTTTTTTTTATTATCAATTTCTCGGAACACTTTTCAAAATTGAGGATAAAAAAATGAAATATTTAACAATCAGATTAGAAGAAACAATCTTTTGGCGTGTGGTCAAATGCCGGAACTAACGCCGCCATCTTGAAAAATTACACTATTTGTATAAAATACATGTCAGATTTGTGACAAAAGCACCCCTATCAATGTCATCCACACGCTAAAAGATCGATGGGAATACGAGTTCCGAGTGGAAGGAAGCTCGTATTAGTGAAGCGTTCCAGAACACTTTCATAAGAGTGATTTTTACCTGACAGCAGAACAGACTGTTGCAAATACATATTTTAATTGTGAAAGAGACACAGTCTAGTCAAGTATATCTAACCTTGGTATTGGAACGGACCTACTCGCAGGAAGATAAAAAATACCTTTAAAAGTTTACACAAGTAAATCGAATAAAATCTTTTTACTTTCATTTTTGAAATAAGATTCTAAAACTATCACTTACCGAGCTTGTTACTGCTATGCTGATTGTGTTGCTGGTGATGATGAGGCTGTGGCGGCTGCTGAGGAAGCTGCTGCATCAGCGCCGGATGGGGCAGTTGTAACAGCTTGGGCTCCAACTTGGTAGCAGCTGCCACCGGTATTGGCCCCGCATTCGTCATTGTCGTGATCGTTGCAGCCGGCATCATAAGAGTAGACATAGCTAGCATATTGTCTATGGAACACTGGCCACTTCGATCTTATTGTCTGTGGTTTTTTCTTTGTTTTTTTTCTTTGTTTTTCTTTTTTAGAAGAGTCCCATTTTCGAATTTCGAAATTGGAATCGTTTTTAATAATGGCGATTTGAAATTAACACACCAAACTTGTTTTGAAAGAAAAGTTGCTTTTTTGGCAAAGATTAGTTCACTTCACTTATTTGTTATGTTTTTTGTTATATTATATTTTTATTTTAATGCTATCTTATGTAATATTCTTGTATATTATACTAAATTATGCTACAATTTTCATTGGTGTTTTCATATTTCGTAATCACATTATTTCACGATGTCTCACAATAAGCACTGTTTCTTCTCATTATTTATTTAATATGTATTTATTTTTCAGTATATTGTAGTGTATATATTAAATTAAATATATCCGATGCAATTAAATATAATCTATTCTATAGGGGCGTCTGAAAATAAAAGAAACTTTGATATTAATTTTCTTTTTAACTTTTTTTTTACCGCGTAGATTTTATTGTGGCCTTTTTTATTTTTAGTTACTTAATCGATTTTGTATTTTGCATTTGATTTTGCTTTTTTGATTTTATTTATTTCAAGTGCTATATTTATATAACTTTGAAGTTATAAGCATGGGCTACGCGATCATTCAATTTTTTTTATTACAATAACGCATATTTTCATATAATAATTTATAATACTAAACATCACCTTAACATATTAAAAACCCGACAAAATTGTTGCTACATATTTTGTAATGTTTTTAATTTTACTTATTTTGCTAAACGTACAAAGCCGATTTTAATATAATTTATAAGGGATCACCCAGAGTTATAAGTTTATCTAATAAAAAAGGAATCATTAAAAAAATTAACAATTGGGAATAATATCGCGTAACATACATGAAAATACTAATTAATTTAACCTCTATAATCCTGTATATTATAGAGGTTAAATTAATTAGTATTTTCATGTATGTTACGCGAATGTTCAAAAAAATACAGGGTGAAAAAAACTGCGTTTGTTTTAAGCGGTTACCTACTCCGAATCAAATGTAGAATACAGAAAAAATATTGAAAAAATCTGCCCTTCAAATTGTTTTCATATTTCCATACTAAATCTTACTAGTAAATCAAGAATTTGTATGGAAAACTGAAAAAAAAATTGAAGATCCGATTTTTTTTTTACCTGTGTTCTATAACTGATTCTGAGTAACCCCTTTAAATCTCAAAAGCAATTTTTAACACCCTGTATATACTATACCGACAGTCATAAATATCCATGCGAATGGAACTGCAGGCACAGGCAAAAGCTAGTCACTCTTAACCATACTGAGCTAACTAGCGCCGCCACCAGTGTTTTCTTAATTGCTGTTTTTACAGACAGAATAAAAAAAAAGGGGTCGACAGAAACATTAATGTACCCCTGAGCAATTTTTAGGAAGTATTACATATTTTCTAGGATAATCGTGTTATGCACTTTTGCTATCTGTAACTAACACGATAATCCCAAAAAATGTGATCCTTTCTAAAAATTGCTCAGGGGTACATTAATGTTTTTGTAAGTAGTAAAGGCAATAAGTAGACGAAAAGCAAAAAACATTAAAGACTTTTTAGTCTGAGCATTACCCATTAGCGAACTTTAATAAAAAAAAACCAAACAGCAGTAATACCAACATTATTTTCCTAACCATAAATTCTAATGCCAACTCTTTGGAGCCCGCGCTCTGCGCAAATGTTACACCATTTACTTAGGCGAGGTTTTACTAGGAAACTCACTTATATCAACTTATTATAGTACGTAGGTATAGCTATATACCACCCGTAGCCTTTTATCCAACTAGGAAAAAGCTAAAATAGAAGGGGTTATGAATCCCACGGGTTTTGTGGAGCAAGCGTATAATTTAGTGTTCATTTATTCATGAAATGAGTTACCTACTTTTTTAATTGTGGCAGCCGTTAAGCCATGTTTCAGGCATTATAGGCGGCTTGAAACTTCAGACACTGGGGATACTAGCCCTATAACTTCTACCGATCTGCTGCCCTCAGATGACAAAACGCGGAAACCTAAAATTAGTGAAGTTGAGCTAAACGCGTTTAAAGTTCGCGATTTGTTAAACATTCTATAGGATTTTTAGGTTACTGTTTTTTGTATTTTGCTTTTAAATGGAGTAAATTATTTTTTGCCCACATTACGTCATAGGTCTGGAGTTGTAGATCCAATTAAGCTATGTTACGACAAAACGCGGTAACCCGGGTTGCCGCATTTTGTCATACGAGGGCAGTCCGGACTCGGCCCCATGTGTGGAGTATGACCTAAGCTTCCCTAGATATAGGAAGAGACCCGAGCAGACGGATCACCAGATTGTAAGCGATTACCGCCGCCCATAGACACCCGCAACACCAGAGCAGTCACAAGTGCGTTGCCGGCCTTTGATATGGGAGTACGCTCTTTTTAACTTATTTTTTTATTTACAAGTATCCTAACACATATCGTTTCGGTAAGCTCTTCTGCGGTCGGGTAAGAACTAAGGACTCATTTCTCTCAGCCTAGTACCAACCACCCGCAGTCAGCTTCAGTATATTGAGGTTAGTGTGTTCTGTCCGTAGGGGGTCATTAAGAGGTCGCTGGGTTTGTTAATTTTAGGGTTCCGTAGTCCGTACAAGGGAGAATATGGAGAAAAAAATGTTGAATTAAAAATAGTGCTTTCTTTACTTGTATGTATGTATGTATTAACGCTTTATTGCACACAAGGAATTTACATAACATATAAAGTATTGGATTACGTGTACAAAGGCGGTCTTATCGCTAGAAGCGATCTCTTCCAGACAACCCTTGGCAGAGGATAAAAGATCACAAGGAATACTGGTAGCGATAGTGCATGAATGATTTGAGCAATGTAACAAAGTATGTAAATAGATTAAAGATTTATTATATATTATATTATTATTATCATATTATTTTTAGATTGAGTATACAGATAAGTATGCGAAAAAAAAAACGGCTTCTCCATACAAACTGTCCAATCAAGTTTATAATTTTGTATGGAGAAGCCGATTTTTTTTTCGTTTCCTGAAAACATTTCTTGTGGAAAGTTGTTCAGTTTCGTCTACTGAGCAAGCCCTTAAAGTTTTCGGAAACCTTTCCCTTACACCCTGTATATTATTTAATTGAGATTCAATCTAAATCTACAGGGTTCTTTTTGGACCCCCCACCAAAAGTTCACAGTGGCTTCTATTCACGGAACTGAACAACTTTTCCCATGGAACCAATGGTCAATTTGCAAAAAAAATTGGGCATCTCCAATTCTCCATACAAAGCAGGCCGATCAAATGATCAATTTAGTATGTCAAAAATTTTTTTGCGAATTGACCGTTCGTTCCATAGTAAAACGTGAGTGGAAGCGACTGTGAAGTTTTGATGGGGGGTCCAAAAATAGCCCTAGTTATCGCTCTCTCTGTCTCTCTTATCGCGTGGCACAATTTAACCGTGCTATCCACAAGGTATAGGCGGCGGTTGCCTGGTGTTGCACTTATCATCACCCTCGGTCACGTGTAGGGCATTTTTAGATTTACACCTACAGACGTGTGCAATGCGACCTTCATATACATCTAGAAATCAGATGCACAGGTTTCTTCACGATGTTTTCCTTCACAGTTAAAGCAGTCGGTATGAAAATGAAAATGCACTAAATCTGAATAGGGAATCAAGAATTTGTATGGGAAACTGAAGAAAAAATATTATGAATGTGGATTTTATGTTTATTTTCCCTGTAGCCTATACTTGATTCTGAGTAACCCCTTAAAATTTCAAACTTACTTTATTTAACATCTTGTATTGTTTCTCAGCCTTTGCTTAAGGTGTGTCTTGAATTAATATATAATAATTTATTTATTTCAGACCATAAGTCCATAATGTGGTTCTATCTATCTATCTATCAGCCGAAAGACGTCCACTGCTGGACAAAGGCCTCCCCCAAGGATTTCCACACCGACCGGTCCTGTGCGGCTCGCATCCAGCGGCTTCCCGCAACCTTTACCAGGTCGTCGGTCCACCGAGTCGGGGGCCTGCCCACACTGCGCCTTCCGGTGCGCGGTCACCATTCGAGAACTTTACTGCCCCAACGGCTATCTGTTCTACGAGCTATGTGCTAATGTGGTTAGTAGAAACAAAACAAAACTTAAACTATGTTAGTTATCCTATAAACTATTACAATCACACAACATTTTTATTTTATTGCACCGGTCACTATCCCCACCCAGTGTTTTAGGAAGGGAGAGTCAGCCCGTGCAGCCAACGTCTTCAGGATGCCGTTGTCACTGCCGCGCAACCGATGGAGAAGTGAGATAGAATTAAGTGAGATAGAATTAAAGTTTTATCAGATTCACTACAAAATAGTGTGAAAATACTTTTCCTCTCCCTCGGGAACCATTTATTTTGTTCGGGATTAAAAAGGGTCGTTAAATTAATAATTTTGTTGCTTAACGCAGTGCCTGTGCTATACAGAGTGTAACAAAATTGGTCTAGGACCCGTTACCTGGGGATTCTACACATCCTACTGAAGAACTTTTGCTCTACGACTTTGCTCAAATCGCAAAAAAAAATTGGACTTTTCATACAAATTGATCATCTGTTTTGTCATTTTTTGCCATTTTAGTATGGAGAGTCCAAAATATTTTTTTTGCCATTTGAGCAGAGTTGTAGAACAAAAGTTGTTCAGTACGATGAGAATCCCCAGTTAACGGGTCCTACACCAATTTTGTTACACCCTGTATATCTACCTTTTGTTATCTTTTTTTATCTTTTGATCTTGACCAAAAGTTTATCACCGTCTTCTAAATGGTAATTGGTCTTTGTTAATATTAATAAATAATTAGGTTCTTACCAACAGAGTTAATTAAATATACAGGGTGTAACAACAAGGTGTGGTGATACTTTAAGGTGGGCTTCTAACTCATCAAACTGAACAAGTTTTGTTCTACAAGATTTTTTTGCAAAAATTGCATTTTTTTGGACTTTTCATACAAATCGATCAGCGTGCGAGCCAAGTTTGTAAGAAAAGTCCAATTTTTTTTTTGCGATTTCAACAAAGTCGTGGAAAAATGTTGTTCAGTTTGATGGACAGAAGACCATCTTGAAGTACCACCACACCTTTTTGTTACACCATGTAGATATAAGTACTCATATTGTCACATAAATGTACCTATGCGTAGCTACAGGGTGCGCTGTACGACCAAATTTAAACAAATTACCTTTAATGTGTTGGCGGCGCTACCCTTTTTACGGTACATGTCATGCGGTCATGACGGACGGTACAGTCAGAAAAAAAAAAATCAATTAAAAAAAATACACACGGGACAATAATTCGAAAACCTTTGAACAGATTTTCTTTAAATGTAACTTAAGAATAAGCATATTTGCTTTGAAGTGAAAAAACACTCTTTTTAGGGTTCCGTAGCCAAATGGCAAAAAACGGAACCCTTATGGATTCGTCATGTCTGTCTGTCTGTCCGTCCGTATGTCACAGCCACTTTTTTCCGAAACTATAAGAACTATACTGTTGAAACTTGGTAAGTAGATGTATTCTGTGAACCGCATTAAGATTTTCACACTATAAATTTTGGGGGTTCCCCATACTTAGAACTGAAACTCAAAAATATTTTTTTTTTATCAAACCCATACGTGTGGGGTATCTATGGATAGGTCTTCAAAAATGATATTGAGTTTTCTAATATTATTTTTTTCTAAACTGAATAGTTTGCGCAAGAGACACTTTCAAAGATGAAAAATGTGTGTCCCTGTAACTTCTAAACTAAGAAAATGATAAAACTAAAAAAAATATATGATGTACATTACCATGCAAACTTCCACCGAAAATTGGTTTGAACGAGATCTAGTAAGTAGTTTTTTTTTATACGTCATAAATCGTAAACCGCAATTTACCTACAACGAACTACAATAACTTTTATATTATGTTACTTGCTGCTACGGAACCCTTCATGGGCGAGTCCGACTCGCACTTGGCCGCTTTTTTCTGATTGCATAACAGAGAAAGGTTTTTTTAAAAAAACTCAAAGTTTATTAACAGTTTTTGAAATTTAGGCGGATAAAATTGCACGTTCTCAGTCATTACTTTTTTTTAACAAAGGTTTCATGTTTCATTTGAGATTGAATTTCCTGTCGGTACCCGTCACGACCTTACATTCTGTAAACATTCAAAGGGAGAACGGCTAACTTCAAACGGTACCCCGTCAAATAATTACCTTTCCTCCTTTGGAACATCCTGTATATACAGGAATAGCCAGAAGCGTAAATGATGTTGAAAAAAAGTTGAGTCTCCCAAAAATAGGCTGAAAAAAATCTTTCTTTTTTCGATTTGTGTTAAGAATTTTTGGGAAATTCTTTCTAACATAACAGTTTTTTTTTTACTTTTAGTTAACATCCTGTATATACAGGTATATTCAGAAGCGTAAATGATGTTGAAAAAAGTTGAGACTCCCAAAAATAGGGTGAGTAATTTTTTCTTCCCGCGAATTGTGTAAAAAAAATTGGTTAATTCTTTCTAGCATAACAGTTATTAGTTTTTTATTTGTAAAATTGTATATTGGGCTATATTGTGCTTTAATTGGGTCTTATTACACACTAGCTGTTGCCGGCGGCTCCGCCCGCGTGTATATTGTATTTATTACGGTTCTTGAGAATGGCATGGAAATGTTAGGTATATCCAGATCCCCCTTAAACTATGTTCTACTATGTTGTTTTCCAGCATTTACTTAAAAGTATTATATGTGTTAACCGAGTGCTTTATCTATCTACTTACCAAATTTCATCCCAATCCGTTCACTAGTTTCAGCGTGAAAGCGGAAAAAACACGATGAAGTAAAAATTTCACTTTTAACCATTCCTCCGGGAACCTTCAAGTTTTCCGGGATAAAAAGTATACTATGTGTTAACCGAGTGCTTTATCTATCTACCTACCAAATTTCATCCTAATCCGTTCAGTAGTTTCAGCGTGAAAGCGGAACAAACAAACAAACAAACATCCATACTTTCGTATTTATAATATTAGTGAGAAGTAAATAGTTTATTATACACAATAACCCATATTATGAATTCTCAGGATTAGTATTAAAATTAAGACAGGCACTCACACGACACACATAGTTTTTTATTGGTCTGATTAAGTGAATAAATAATATTTCTAGCTATAAGACTGTATTTCTCACTAATATTATAAATGCGAAAGTATGGATGTTTGTTTGTTTATTACGCTGTCACGCCCAAACTACTGAATGTATTTGGATGAAATTTGGTATGTAGGCAGACAAACCACTTGGCTAACACATAGGATACTTTTAAACCCGGAAAACTTGAGGGCTCCCGGAGCAATGCTTAAAAACTCAAAATTTCCACTTCGTCACTAGACGGCGCCACCTTAACATTTTCTTTCTCTCTGGATCTAATTATTAAGTCCACGCAGACGAGGTCGCGGGCGGATGCTAGTATAAGTTTTATTTTTAAATTTATTAATATTCCCAGCGTGAAATGGGTTGTGTACTATTTATTGAACAGCTTTTGTAAAGTCATAACAGTAATTACATTTATGATACCCGCGAGACAGGCTCAGCCTAGTGTGGAATTAATGTTAATTATACATATTGCTGTACCCTTTCGTTGGTTAAATAACATTTTATTATTTATTATTAAATTATAGGCTTAAAAAAGGAACGAATTTGAAGTTTAACTACAACGCTTTTTTACAGCCAAAATACCGTCCACTGCTGAACAAAAGCCTTCCCTGAAGACTTCCACACCGACCCTGCGTTGCCCGCATCCAGCGGCTCCCGGCAACCTTCACCAGCACCGGTAGCATGACGACATATCTCGCGCGCGACGCGAGTTTTAAAAGCATTTGTTCCGTTCTAATGCTAAGCTAATGAAAGAGACAGCAGAACTGTTTTCTCGCGTTTGGCGCGACAAACAGCTTTGTCTACGCCTCATACTACCCGTGCAGGTCATCGGTCCACCTGCCTACGCTACATCTGCCGGTGCGCGATCGCCATTCGAGAACTTCTCATCTCATCTCACCTCACTTCACTAATCAACATCACTAATCACTAATATCATCACTAATATTATAAATGCGAAGGTATGGATGTTTGTTTGTTTGTTCCGCTTTCACGCCGAAACTACTAAATGGATTTAGGTAAAATTTGGTAGGTAGATAGATAAAGCACTCGGCTAACACATAGAATACTTTTATCCCGGAAAACTTAGAAGTTCCCGGAGGAATGTTTAAAAACTCAAAATTTCCACTTCGCAACTAGATGGCGCCACCTTAAATTTTTCTTTCTCTTTGGATTCAGTTCTAAAGACCACGCAGACGAAGTCGCGGGCGGAAGCTAGTATTACATAAAGTTCATTGCAATAACAAGAATACTAATGTTGACGGTCGCTGTGGAATCCTTGGGGGAGGCCTTTGTCACAAAACACACAGATACAGAAGGTCCGCTCTATACGCTCACAAAAATCCTAAGCATATACATGCTTATAGACGTATACGGTCGTTGTAGGCAAGATCACGTACTGTGCGATCGTGACCTTGCCTTAAACGACCGTATATTTCTATAAGCGTGTATATGCTTACGATTTTAGTGGTTTGTATTGAGCGGACCTTCTGTTTCTATTTTGTGCCTTTGTTCTGCAATGGACGTCTTTCTGTTAAATGACGTAATTTATAGCGCGCTGAAATAAAAATAAAATAGTCTAAGAAGCTCTATCTTAGACAGAGAGCGTATACAAAAATGTGTAGACTTCAATTTATTAGGAGGGATTTAGTTTTTTTTTTTTTGTAATAAAAACATGGAAGTCACTTAAATAAAACGGCTAAATATTTTGAGATTATATTCCGTAATGCGTTTACACTTCACATAGTAAAGTTTTATTTTATGTTGAAAAAATTGTTCATATAATAGTACTTCATTTCAGATGTCCAAATCCATTAGGCATCTACCTATCTACATATAAAAATATTTAAAAACACACCACAAATTAGACATAAAAAAACAATCAAAAACCTCATCTTTATAACTTTTTAATTTTCAAATTATTAAAAAAACTAACAAACACAAAAATAAAAAACAGTTCTCTCTGTACCATCCGCGTCCATCCCACTTTTCCGGCTCGCTTACACACGGTGTTTTCTTTTTCACAACACACGATGCGGGCTGCTTTCGAAGTTCCCGCTTGTCTTTGTGTTTCTTTAAAAGCATTGCTCATTTCTTGCTTCGCGACTCGAGAGCTTTGCCAGTGCCAGGTATGCAGACTATTTTAAATAAACTTCTTACTGTTCTTAGCCGGAGTCAAATCAAATGTATCATGCGAAAAATCGCCTTGTCGAGTCGAAGGAGTTTGTATATTTTGGCCTATCTACTGCCCGCCATTTTTTTTGCTATACAAACAAACATTTTATAGACTGCAACTTCCTAAAGGGTCACGTTTCTGAGATATAAGGCTATCAAAGTTACACTGGAGCAGCCATCAGTGGGCAGATTAGCTTATATCTCGTAAACATCACACTTTAGGAAGTTTCTGCCTACACCATTTTGTTTGTTTTGCTGCCAGCTATCGATTCATGCAAGTTTCATTGGTGGCCGCTATTTTGAAAAAAAAAATGACGGACAGTAGGCAGGCCAGCCTAATCAAAGCCAAGCCAAGAATCTAAATAATATTATACTAAGAAGTTTATTAGTAATGATTATTTTTCTAGTTATTTTATTTTCCCTTTCACGCATTTGTAATAAATTTGTGGGATTTAAAGAAAAACAGGCTTAATTTATTTAATATATTTTTGCTTTTGATAAAAAATATAACCTTCAGAATTCATTAATCTTTTAACCTTAAAATGAAAAGGTTAAACAGAACATATTTTTTGCACAGTTGTTCAAAGCTTATTAACTTCATATAAGGCCTGTCTCACTTCGACGCAGATATACATGGTGAAATTGAAATCGTGGAACAAATTTTAACTGTGGTTTCTGTTCATGAAATTGAATTGAACAACTTTCTCAAAGAAACAAATTCAATCGGAGCAAAAAAAATTTGGAGTCCTCATACAAATCGATGTCCTTGGTAGCCAAATTTCCATGGAAAATCCAAGTTTTTTTTTGCTCCGATTGAATTGGTTTCTTTGAGAAAGTTGTTCAATTCAATTCCATGAACAGAAACCACAGTTAAAATTTGTTCCACGATTTCAATTTCACCTTGTACACGCGCGCAAGTACATCGGCGCGTGGCCTCGAGGGCACAGCCATAATATAGGCACTAGAAGCAAACAAAGACAGGAAAATTGGGCTTTCAGAGTAAAAGCAACTCTTGCGCGTTGTAAATAGGTAAATAATACCCTGTGCGTACGCGTGGTATGCGTTTATACCGGGTGTTAGGTTAGGTAAAAAAGTGAAGATATCTTAAGCGCTAGAAGGAGATCCTAGATGCAGTACATTTATGCTATTTACAAATTTATATTCGCTTTAATAACTGAGAAAAACAAAGGTAATGTCTCGGTGTGAGGCGGCCCTAAAGTGACGTCATAGCCCGCACGATTGTACGTGAGAGAAAGAGACGGAGAACAAATAAGGGCGGTGTTACACAAAAGCAGATATTTTTAAATTGTAATTAAAGTTTTTGGAAGGGAAATTTTAATTTAAAACAATCTGGGGTTAATTTTGAGCGTTCAGTATGTCTGATTCAACCTGAAAAAGTGGATGCGAAGCGGAAATTTGAGAAAAAATAGTGCAACTTTACACCCTTATTTCTCGTAAACTAATGGGAATTTCGACTTCGCTCTTTTTTATTTGTTATACGTTCTATAGCCCCTACGTGCCATTCAAATATTTGCACTATTTTACCTAACAACCTGTATACATGTATAATTAAACTGGCACGTAGTGTACGGGCAAGCAAGATTGAACTTTATCGCTGTGCATTTAGAATATCTTATTAATTTATCATCTCTGCAGAGTGAAACTTCTATATGAAGTATTATTCTTTATTCTATGGTTAAACAGAAAATGTTAGCAGTTGTTCAAAGTTTAATAAACTACATACACCATTCTCTTTACTCAGGTTTGTTTGACAACAAAACAAATGTTTTCCGTTTGTTTTAAATTGTTTTGAGGTATTTACGTTAAACAAGAAAGTTAAATATTTTTAAATTTGAATTTCATTTGAAAACCAGCGCTGTTTGACACCGCACTACAGCGCAGCAAAGTATAATTTGTCTCTATTTTTTTGTTATAATTAATATTTAAAGTTGTTTTTTTTGTGTGTTTATTAAGTTTTAATTTTTGTAATTCTGTTTGTATTTCATATATATTTTGTATTGTATTATGTTTTGTGTATGTGTCGAATAAATGTTTGAATCTGAATCTGAAATACTCTGTGAATGCGATTGCTTGATTGCTTACTTATAAGGTTAAACATACAATTTTTTCTACAAATTAATTGAATTTTTTGTCGGAAAAAATACGATTTGATTCTTGAAATATAATATAGGGTCCTTCTGTAATAAAAAAATCTATAAATCAAAACGGGTTACCTATACCGCCAAATTAAAAAAAGTCTTTATTTCTTTTTCGTATTTAATACGAAGTTTCAAATGTCATCACTAGATGTCGCTAGTAAAAGAGATTGTTAGTCTCCTTGTAGATTGTCTTTCATTTCGGTAACATTTCATTGGGAAGTGAATCATAATAACAAACTGCTGGTTTGACCGTTGTCATGGCAACCGGTGAAACTTTGGCCTAAAGAAGTTTCGGGCGTACGATTTATCGTTTCGAGCTCTCATTATATTCTTTGTCGCGAAAATCACGTTTCGTTAACTTTTGTAAGGTGTTAAGTATCAACGTTGACAGTTCTTAACTTCTCAAGGTACCTTCGTGAACATAGAGTGGAATTGTTACGGTCTTACGGTCTAATTATTGTCATTGGCGAAATCATAGAAACCGCCATTCCTTTTTTTTTTTAGTAGCAGTAGTGGTGTGGCTACTGGTGTGTGAATTTCTAGTTTTTGGCTCTTCTTAGCGATATTTTGACATAAGTTGCTCGCGTTCTACTTCCTTTCCTTGCTTTTTATCCGATCTCCGGGTTGTCTGGAAGAAACCGCTTTTAGCAATAAGAGCGCCCGGATTGTACTACTTGTTTCCTTTTTTTGTTGTTTTCGTTTGTGTTTCTTTGTTTTTTTGTAGTCAATGAAGAGTACTTGATTGATTGATATTTTGACGATTTTGTAACCTTATGTTTATATAAGCTTGCAATGGCCAGTTAGAGTTCTGACTAGAATCGTAATTCTAGGCGGTAACTGCAATGCTCTAGACGTGTATTCTCACGAAAAGCCAGAGATATTTTTTTGTAATGTTAGTGGAAATTATGAACGCGTTTTCTTTGTTTCATATTTTGATTTCGTTAGAAATAAAAATATAAAAATTAAATAAAATGAAATAATAACCTGTATCGTTGTTCCCTTTTGCTAATGTCGGTGCGCACCAATCTGTAACAAAGAAAAATATGTTATAGGTACATAGTTTTTTATATAATGTCAATTAATATTACATTATTAATACTTAATAGAGGGTATAAAAGTCCATCCCAGGAAACTAAAAAGGAAACGTTAGCTTTCGCTGTTGAAACTCAGTTCCTTCTAAAAAAAAGCGGCCAAGTGCGAGTCGGACTTGCCCATGAAGGGTTCCGTAGCAGCAAGTAACATAATATAAAAGTTCTTGTAGTTCTTTGTAGGTAAATTGCGGTTTACGATTTATGACGTATAAAAAAAAACTACTTACTAGATCTCGTTCAAACCAATTTTCGGTGGAAGTTTGCATGGTAATGTTCATCATATATTTTTTTTAGTTTTATCATTCTCTTAGTTTAGAAGTTACAGGGGGGGGGACACACATTTTTCAACTTTGAAAGTGTCTTTTGCGCAAACTATTCAGTTTAGAAAAAAAATATATTAGAAACCTCAATATCATTTTTGAAAACCTATCCATAGATATCCCACACGCATGGGTTTGATGAAAAAAAAATTTTTGAGTTTCAGTTCTAAGTATGGGGAACACCCAAAATTTATTGTTTTTTTTCTATTTTTGTGTGAAAATCTTAATGCCGTGCACAGAATACATCTACTTACCAAGTTTCAACAGTATAGTTCTTATAGTTTCGGAAAAAAGTGGCTGTGACATACGGACGGACAGACAGACAGACAGACAGACAGACAGACATGACGAATCCATAAGGTTTCCGATTTTTGCCATTTGGCTACGGAACCCTAAAAACAGGAAAAAAATGATAAAAAACATTTCCTTAAATAAAGATTCATTTCATTTCATTTCTTCTTATCGTGTGGCATAATTTAACTGTGCTACTGTTACCACAAAAGATAGACGGCAGTTGCCTGGTGCTGCACTTAGCATCATACACTACGGACGTGTGCAACACGATCATTATTACACATCTAGTAATCAGATGTGCGGGTTTCACGATGTTGTACTTCACCGTTAAAGCAATAGATATGAAAACGCACGTAAGTTTCGAAAAACTCATTGATACATTTGGCAGGGTTGAACCCGAGACCTCTGGTAAGATGGTCGAAGTCACAACCTTGGAGCCTTCAACGCTTTTTATTCTATTCTCAAGGAATTTTAAAGTTTCTCTGCAACTTTCGTTTTAATCATTAAATTCGCTTCAGTATAAGTTTATAGGTTTGTCAGTCAAGTTGCTATTTCATTACCCTACACTGAATGCCTACCCTACATGTCTCGTATCACAGACAGAAAGGAAAAATGTTTTTATTCGATAGTCTATGGATACATTTCCCCGTATGTCATGCCTATCTGTTGAAAGGTTTAGTGTGTATTGGGACTATAATGTATTGGTCACATTACTGTAAGACCAGGGTGTTACCAAATAACACCCAAAATATTGTAATTTACTTTTGAGTAAAAAAACTTGGCGCCATCTTGTTTTAAGGCAACACTTGTGTATGGAAACGACACAATCTTTTAATAAGCATTTAGTCTTTTTATAGTTATTATGTTTTTTATAATTTTTTTGATATTTTGATGTTCTAATCAATTTTCTATCAATATACGATTTTGCTTTGCCACGAGACGTGCCTTATAATTTGTTATAAAGAAAACCCAGCTTAACAGTCCATTCCAGCACAACTTGTATTCTCTCTCAGTATGAAGGTTCACAATCGATTTTGCCGATTAATCAATAATGGTATCAATCTAAAATGACAGAGGTATTTAACTAAATTTTACAATTAGGCGTTTCTTATGGACCCGACGTTTCTTCTCTCTCCGCAAACACTTCCCGAAACGTTGAGTATACGAGTTCCAAGTGGTAGGAACTTCATATTAGGTAGATTAAAAGATGACATTCGAAAAGTGTACAATGCTACTTCGAATAAATAATAATAATAATATCTCGGACAAATCACACACGGTCATCTAGCCCCAAACTAGGATTCCCTGTATCTTGGGAACCAGAGACTCATATAAATACACATATACTTTTAAATACATACATATATAGATATAATACACCCAAACTCAGAGCAAACAATTCTGCTCATCACATAAAAGTTTGCCCTGTGTGGGGATCGAACCCACGACTTTAAACTAAAATATCCGAAAGTCTCAAAAGTTACACAATTGTAAGATTCACTCAAATTTCCAAAATATCCAATACATTATCATTTACGTATTTGTGATAACAAATAAGCATACGCTTTATTTTATTATCGGCCAAAAGACGTCAACCGCAGAATGTATGTATGTATTTAAAAAAGTATATGTGTATGTATACCAGTCTCTGATTCCCAAGATACAGGGAATCCTAGTTTGGGGCCAGATGAACGTGTGTGATGTCTCCCAGATATTATTGTTGTAGTTGTAACCAAATCACTCTATGACCAATATACACTAGTATACTCAGCAACTGTTGAAAAGGTTAAGGTACCCATCGAGAAGATTCAGACTATTTCAGACCTATTTACAGATTGGCACATCCCTACGGGCCTTATATTATTAAAGGAGTTTGATAAATATACCCATATCTGCCCTTTTTTACCCTTTCTGGAGGGTCCAGAAAATGGGTCCCATTTTTTTTTGAGGAAACACACTTTTGTTGTTTAAGATGATGATTGCAAATTGGGTAATAAGCTTTTGAAATATGAAAGTTGTTTGTTGTGCAAAAGGTTGAATGTTTACGTAAACTTGTAGTTTTTTTTTTTTTTTATAATAATATCTGGGACAAATCACACACGGTCATCTGGCCCCAAACTAGGATTCCCTGTATATTGGGAACCAGAGACTGATATACATACACATATACTTTTTAAATACATACTTATATAGATATAATACATCCAGACTCAGAGCAAACAATTCTGCTCATCACAGAAAAGTTTGCCCTGTGTGGGGATCGAACCCACGACTCTCGGATCAGAGGTCAGGATCGCTAACCACTTAGCCACCGAGTCAGTCAAAATTATGTTTTCCATTTTGATAACTTTGAGTTTACGCTTTGAGTGTGCTTAGGCATTATGAAGTTTCTATACATGATGTTGTAAAAAAAACATTATGAGACTGAAAATCATTTGTTCTACAATTTTGCTGAAATACCAAAAAAAACTATCATCTTTTCGGCTGCTTTTAGTAAGGACAAGAAAACATTATAATAAACAGAAAGTAACAAAAAGGTGTGGTAATGCGTGGCTTCTACTTATCAAACTGAACAACTAATAACAACAACAAAAAATTTGGATTTTTCATACATTTCGAGTAATGCGGAAATGATTTTTGGATTTTTCATACATTTCGATCAGCTTGCTAGCGAATTGATTCCTTGGGGAAAGTTGGTTAGTCTCACTAGTAGAAGTCCCGATTTAAATAGTACCTACCAACTAATTTGGTAAACCTTACATGTAAAGCATAATAATAAGGTCCTACCACAAAAAAGTAAACTTCTTGTATATTTATTAAACGGAAAAAAATGAAGACTCTGAATCGCAAATAAATCCTCTTTCGCAAACAAAATCCCTTTAAAAAACACATTACATGTACAAACATTTTATGCGTTCTACTATCAGAGACTTCTGCATAATTATAATATTATCAAAACACACAGCCCCACCGATACTAGCAAGTCGTTCAAATTTATGACTGTTGCTGTCACTTTTGCTCCTTTAATACTAAATGCGATTCGACCGTCGTCCTATCTCACTCATTTCACGCATGCGCTGTACGCGTCTCTTTGTTCTCCTATAGAAATTTTCTCATACATACATCTAAACATGTATAAAATATAACTCTTAGTATGAATGAATGTTAAAATACGTTATACAGGGCGAAACTGAAATCGTGGAATTTTTAACTGTAGTTTCAGCTCGTGGAACTGAACAACTTTCTCTAAGAAACTAATGGGGAAGAAAACGCAAAGCTATTTGAAGATGGCGCTACGGTCGCTTGACTCATAACAACTTTCAATTAGTTCCGCGTTTTTTACTATCGAGGTCTTATAAATTAGTTTTTTTCTGTAAAATTGTTAAATGGAAAATGTATGCGACTTGGACTGTTCCTAAATTAAAGGCGAAGTTGAAAAGTACATAATTGAAAGCGTTACTTTTCCCACGTTTTCTTCATCCGAGAATCTTTAGGAAATTAATGATTTCCATTATTATTGCAACCAATCGCCACACAACGCGGCATTTTTTTTAATAATCTTAAGTTTAGTTCACGTAAACAATTTTTTCTATGCGTTTTGACAGTTAGTATGAGTCAAGCGATATCAGCGCCTCTATCGGCGAGCTTTGTTAGTTTTCTTCCCTATTCAATGTGAGCAATAAAATGTTGGACTCTTCATACAAATCTATGAGTTGAGTAGGCAACTTTATATGTATGATGACCACGCTGAATACGTTAAAAACAACCGACTTCAATCGCACCAACTCCAATTTTGCTATGTTTTTGTTGATTTTCTCAAAAACCGCTGAATCGATTTCGATAAAATTTATATGGGACCACCTGTGAAGTATACCCTTTAAAACAAAAAAAGAATGTTCCAAATCGGTTCAGGTGTCTTCGAGTAATCGGTGAACATACATAAAAAAAAAAGATTCCGACGAATTGAGAACCTCCACCTTTTTTTTGAAGTCGGTTAAAAAGTTCATTTTTTTTGCTCCGATTGAATTGGTTTCTAAGAGAAAGTTGTTCAGTTCTATGAGCAGAAACCAAAGTTCAAAATTTGTTCAGCGATTTCAATTTCATCCTCCTGTATTACGACTGTTTCTGTGTATTTTTAATGTATTAGATGTCAAGGATATTGAAAGAGGGCTTGACTGTTAGAATGTAATATGCGTACTGTTAACAGACAAACAAGTAAGATAAGTTACCAAGTGTGAGTCGGACTTGCATAAAGGGTATCATTTCAACTACATTCAATATAAGGTGTTAACAAATTAGCTGATAACCTCCTCGGTCCTTGCGTCCCCTATAGGGGACATTTTCCGTGGGGCTTTCCCTGGCGATCTTTTAAATAAAAATTATTGCAATGCATTAGAACTAGATACAAAAAAAGTGTTACATAGAGGACAAACAAAATATATTTTTTACTTATATAAAAACCACTTAGTACGTCCAAGTCCTGGAACTGAACTGTCCTAGTATACGTATAGTAGGCGCAGTGTGGGCAGGCCCCCGACTCGGTGGACCGACGACCTGGTAAAGGTTGCAGGAAGCCGCTGGATGCGAGCCGCACAGGACCGGTCGGTGTGGAAATCCTTGGGGGAGGCCTTTGTCCAGCAGTGGACGTCTTTCGGCTGATAGATAGATAGATAGATAGTACGTCCAAGTATTTTTTTTAGTGTTACAAACGAAATCATGCTTCAGGACTGAGGAGGGTATTACTTAAACTGGGGCTTCTACTAGTGGAACTGAACAACTTTTCCCAAGGAACCCATAGTCAGTTCGCGAATTTTTTAAAATACTTTTTTAATAAGTCGGTCACCTGATCGGGCCACTTAGTATGGAAAGTCAAAACTTTTTTTTGCAAATTGACTATGGGTTCCTTTGGGAAAGTTGTTCAGTTTCATGAGTAGAAGCCCCAGTTTAAATAGTACCAAATTATTTATTAACAATTTATACAGGGTGTTAAAAAAGTGCGTTCGAAATATTAGCGGTGACCAGAATCAAGTATAGAATCCAGGAAAAATATTGAAAGAATTCGCTCTTCAAATTATGTATATTTTTATTTAAATATGGTATTATTAAAAAAAAATAGTTTTCTTTTTTTAGTAATGCAATATTTCTGTTTATGCTTTCTCTTTGAATATTTTAATGTAATATTTAATGTTTGCATGCCATTACTGTGGCAAATCATGTCTTTACGCTGTATATTGTTATTTTTACATCTTTTTTACCATGATTTTTGTAAATAAACAATTTCATTTCATTTCAATTTTTTTTTCAGTTTTTCATACAAATTTTTGATTCAGTTTTTCATACAGAATCTGAAAAAAAATTGACGCTTGGCGAGGAAGACTTGCATATTGGTGGTAGCTATACCCAGTCGGGCTTAAAAATTTCCTACCACCTACCAAACGAGTCCTACAAAGTTGAACCCCGCTGGGAATCGAACCCGCGTCCTCCTGATTTTAAGTCAGAGAACTAGCCCCTGGGCCGCGGAGGCTTTAAAATCGATGTTAGTACGTAACATCTGACTTATATTATAAATGCGAAAGTATGGATGTTTGTTTGTTTGTTCCACTTTCACGCCAAAACTACTGAACGGATTAGGATTTTTTGTAGATAGCTAGATAAAGCACTCGGCTAACACATAGGATACTTTTTATCCTGGAAAACTCGAGGATTTCCGGAGGAATGGCTAAAAACTGAAATATTTACTTCGTCACTAGATGGCGCTGGCTTTTTATTCTATTTCTCTCTGGACCCAATTCAAAAGTCCACGCAAACGAAGTTGCGGGCGGAAGCTAGTTGTATTATAATAAATACGTTATTCGCCATCTTAATCGTCTACTTAATCAGTGTGAGATACTGTCATGGCGTCAGCATTATAATAAGGGAATTGTCTCATTAATGTAACTCACAACATAATTTCAACAGATTGTCGTGCAAATCTTAACTGTTATGGCTGTTTGACAGATAAGTTCATTCAAATTAAAATTAAATTAATTTGCTTCAATACAGATGTAAATTATAAATTATAGGGTATTTTAATCTTTTATATAATGGTATGCATCAGGGTTGTTTACCTGAATTATGTAGTAGCATGTAAGACTTTTATTTTAAAAAATGTGTTGGAGGGAGTTTCTTTAGGGCCCGACGTTTCTTCTCTCTCCGCAAACACTTCCCGAAACGTTGGGTTGGGTTGGGTTGAGTTCCAGGTATTAGGTAGACAAAAAAAATATTCAAAACAGGAAAAATATTTCAAAAATACAATCTACAACTATTTTCAGTTTTCCATACAAATTCTTGATTCACTATACAGATTTAGTATGGGAATCTGAAACAAAAATTCGAAGAGCGAATTTTTTCAATATTTTTCTATATTCTATACTTGATTCTGAGTAACCCCATAAAATCTTAAACGAATTTTTTTAACAGCCTTTATACAACTATGCGTTCAGATTACTGTAATTGGCCATAGTTACGTCACTGACATAAAGTACACTATCCCTAGCTTACTTTAAATCAGTTGGATCGTTATTGCGTAACTATGACCAATTCGGGATTACTCTAATACTATATTTCGGGATTACAATATCAATACCTCATTTCCTTTAACGGAAATTATCTTGGAATCTCTACTCACACGTGGGAGGATTCAGAATAGCTTATCAAGATTTTACTAGTGTCCGAACGAAACAAGATTTGCGGCCGAAACCGAACCTTCGGCCATGGTCTCAGTTTCGGCCGAAACCGAGTCCAAAACAGAACCTTAAATAGATCGTATTTAAACATGTTAAAATATCTCTTGTATGGTAATTATCTGGTGTGTTTTTTGCATGTTAGATAGTTAAGTGTTGATCGAAACAAAATAAAAAAGAATAAATAAATCGAATTATGTAAGGAAAATTTATGTGAGTGTTGGTTATGAAGTTAAGGGGAAATGTCACGGAGCTCACTAGCGCTCGTGGTTTTTAATTTATTTTTATTTTATTTAAAAGTGGCCACTTTTAGTATTTTTACCATTTATAACTGTACGAAGATATTCTCAATGATTGCAATGTTCGCTAAAACACCACCCTATGGTGTAATGCTCGCAAACAAAAGGAAGTCTATGTATCTTCTGTAGTTTAATAAAAATAAATTAAAAACCTCGAGCGCTAGTGAGCTCCGTGACCATTCCCCTTAACTGGTGACCGCGAGCCACGAAATAACCCAAACGAAGTTCGACAACTCACGAACAATGAGTTTCGGCGTGGCCGAAGTTTCGGCTCGTTTTTGGCCGAAACCGAAACTAATTTATTTGGCCGAAACCGAAAGCGAACCTTCGGTCAGACACTAGATTTTACCACCTATTACGTAATAATATAAAATGAAACAAGCTTTATTTGATTTCAATTAGGCACGTTATATGGGCGGGCAAATATTGAAAATAATTCATGTTTTGTTAATCTCTGTTTTGCCCCTACGGGAAAAGCTCTGCCTAGTGTGGAGCGTCACGCAATGGAGACGTTTTACGGGACTATGGAGCCTGGTCTGTATACGATCGCGCGCTCCCGTCCGATTTCCGCCTCAGTGTGATATCCGCGTATCTCGGAAGACCGGCTGTTGCTTGTGAAAAAGGCAATGCATATCCGCACATTTTAAAAATGGTACCCCAATGTCAGAAGGGTGTTTAGTTCAGTCAGAGTCAGAGAAAACATCTGAGGAATATGTGGACGAAGCCGTAATTTCTGAACGTGGCCCTTCATTGCAAGCCTCGGTGTTACCATTTATGCTGTAAAAAGTGCTGACAAAACATTAATTTTGTAGAATAGAATAGAATAGAATAAATCTTTATTCCGAACACAGACTTACAAAAATAGAAAAAATGAACAAATTACATAAACTTACAAACTTGTACCACTTAACCCTGCTTCTAATATTTTTTTCATTTTTTTCCTAGAAAGTCTATATTTTTCTATATTTTTCGGATTTCGTACAGTGTCCAGGCCCAAAATGAAACGTGTATGAGAAGACCTGGAATTTTTTGCGAATTGAATACAGGTTCCTTGAGGAAAGTTGTTCAGTTTCGTGACTAGCAGCCACTGTAAAAAAATTCAGGTATTTTAGAAGGACCCTATATTATTGTGTATATCTTTGACCTAATATGGTCAACACAAGTTGATGCCTCTCTTTAAGCAATTTTGGGCGACTTTGCTCAAATCTTGAAGGCACAAAAGGTAGTAATCGTATATCAACGGCACCCTACAGTAGGTGATTATTGGGCATTCTAGCTCACTTTTCGTTCGCGTTTGTGCTTTCGCACCGCTCACTCAAAGTGATCTAGAATCCCAATAATCATGACATGTCTTGCTAATAGTTGTATGTGTATGTTAAGTATAAACACTTTGTTCCAGTAAATTTCCGTATAAAGAATAGATATATAAAGCTGAATAAATAAGTTATATTTCATTATGTAATTACACCTGAACAAGTTAACACTTTTGAAGTTTGAGACATGAAATTTGTGAAACAACTCCATTCTTTGAAATTAGATAAAATTGAATTAACACAAAGTAAACCAGTCTACCGTCATGGACCACTTTTACCTGATACTATACGCTGCATAATTGCAGGTCCTTCTAATTTATTGTAGCGTTTGTGATCAAACTATAAAAAGTAGAGCTTTCTCATCTCATTTGCGGAGTAATTTACATAAAAATAATAATGCAGTTGAATTAAATGAATGTATAGAAAAACTAAGTTCTGCGTTCCGTAATCGTATAGCATCGTACAGAATACGAGTCCCTAAAAGTTCGTTAGAGGAGGTGGCGCGGCTCGCTCCAGGCACACTTTGTTCCAGTAAATTTCCGTATAAAGAATAGATATATAAAGCTGAATAAATAAGTTATATTTCATTATGTAATTACACCTGAACAAGTTAACACTTTTGAAGTTTGAGACATGAAATTTGTGAAACAACTCCATTCTTTGAAATTAGATAAAATTGAATTAACACAAAGTAAACCAGTCTACCGTCATGGACCACTTTTACCTGATACTATACGCTGCATAATTGCAGGTCCTTCTAATTGTGGCAAGACAAATCTCATGGTTGGTCTTCTTTTGCATGAAAATGGACTTAAATTTGAAAATCTTTATATTTATTCAAAAACTTTATTCCAACCAAAATATATATTCCTTGAAAGAGTATTTCAACTTGTACCCGACATAAAATTTGTGAAATATTGTGGAAATGAGGAAGTGATAAATATTCATGAAGCAACTCCCAATTCTATCATACTATTTGACGACATTTCTTGTGAAAATCAAAACAACGTTCGTGAATTCTTTGCAATGGGAAGACATAAAAATATTGATTGTTTTTACTTAAATCAAACATATAGCAAAATTCCAAAGCAACTTATACGAGATAATGCGAACTTGATTATTGTTTTTAAACAAGATGATGTTAATTTGCATCACGTTTATGATGAACATGTTGGTGGTGACATGACTTGGATGCAATTCCGAGACATGTGTTCAAAGATTTGGAGTGAGCCTTACAGTTATTTAGTGATAAATAAAGACTGTGAAAAAAATAATGGATGTTACAGGAAGAAATTTGATACGTATGTTATCATAGACTGAATGAAATATCTACCATTATATGAACAGAATAAAATATAAAACCTATGGTTTTTATCATCAGTATTACTTAGACATAACCAAGAGGAGAACGTGTCAATGATGGAAGAAGAATCACTTTTAAAAAAACAAATAATTACATCAGCTGCCGCAGTAAAGCGTAAAGTAAGAATGTTACGAGATTTAAAAGAAACTAGTGACATGGTTTTAGAGTCAGCTTTGAAACCAATAACAGAACCATTAAAACGAATTGCTAATAAACAAAAAATTGCAGATGACAATTTTAGCACCCCTATATCTACGTCTAGAGTAAAAAAGTGTATAATAAATAAAGATAATAATATCTCATCTATAAAACGTAAGCGTTTATCAATGAATACATTAAGGGGAAAGAGTTTTAGTAATACTTCAGATGATTTGTATTCTGCCGATGATGAAAGTGGTCCCATAATGAATCTAATTAGCAGCGATATTCAACAAGATAATTTGAATGACACGATTCTAAATGATTATGAAAATGATAAGAGTATAAATGTAGATAATAAACTGACAAAACTTAACGAAAGTGGTGAGACTTCGTTATCTGATGAAAGTGTTAGCCCTCAACGTTGGTGGTCGCTGTTTGAAGAGGTCCCAGAAAAGATTCCGTTTGGCGTCAGAAGAGAAAGAGGCAAACTCATGATCGGCTCAACAAGAATGACAATTGATGATAAGGAAATTATTGTGGGTAGTAACAAATATAAAAACACTCCAGGATTAAGAGAATTATTACTCAAAAAGACACCTGAGTTAGATCTTATTACTGAAGACGATAAAAAAATATACAAGTCAATATTACTAGCCACAAACGCTCATCGAAGAGATTATGATCCTACCAAGCCTATTAAAAGTAACAAAGGTTTTAAGTATACACAAATAATTAAACCCCTGTTCATTAAATTATCTAGAAATGCAGCAACAACTGAAAGTGAACCAGAAAAAGAAGGGCAAGGTTTACCGATTACGAAAAAATTTAATAAAGACGTAGATTACATATACTGGGATGATCCAAATGAGTTAGTTAATCGCTTGAGACTATTAATTGCTTCTCGTGATGCTGGTAACACAGGACTGAATAACGAAATAATTTCCATTATAGAGGAGCTAAAAGAAACTGGTATCATTTAAATAAAACCAATATATAAATGAAATACCGATTTTTATTTCTCATTCATTATTCAAAATTTGTACATTAAAGTCTCCTGAGAGATGAATGTCGATAAATTTGGCCATCATGTTCATAAAAGATTACGTGTTTCTACAGAAAATTTCGATAGTCACCTCGTTTTAGTGAGATTTGAAAATGGGGATTATGATTTTCATTCATCACATTTAAAAGGAGTGAAGACACCTATAGAATCAAAAGATGCAGCAAACAAAGAATATGTTGATAGAGAACTAGAAAAATATTGTACACTTCAGCAAATGCAACAAGAACTAAGTAATTTAAGATCTAACCTATTATTAGTTTTAAGCAAACAAGTTGATAATAATAAGAAATCAAAAATTGCTCCTCCTTCAAAATGAGTAAACAACAAGTTGTAGATGAAATCCATAAAGGTGCAAGGAAAAATTTCGCTCGTCGGCATGTTATTCTAAAAGGGATTGATGATTTATGGCAAGGAGATCTAATCGACATGCAAAAATATACGAAAGAAAATAAAGGATTTAAGTATATTTTAATTGTCATAGATGCATTTTCTAAATATGCATGGTGTGTTCCAGTAAAATCTAAAACTAAATGGGAGATTACAAACGCTTTTGAAAACGTACTTAGAGAAGGACGTATTCCTTGTAATCTTCAAACAGACTTTGGAAAGGAATTTTATAATGATTCATTTCAGACATTAATGAAAACTTATAAAATAAATCATTATTCAACATATTCGATAAAGAAAGCATCCATCGTTGAACGCCTTATCAGAACCATAAAAAATAAACTTTATAAATACTTTAGTCTAGTAGGCAATTATAAATGGATTCATTTGCCTTTAAGTAACATTGTAAATTTGTATAATAATACTATACACCGTACAACAAAATATAAACCAAACGAGGTTAATATTAATAATCAGGTATCAGTTATGAAAAACATTGAATGTTCTAAAAAGCTCATAAAAAAGAAACCAAAATTAAAAATTGGAGATCACGTTAGAATAAGTAAATACAAAAGCAGTTTTCAAAAAGCATATACACCTAATTGGTCTACTGAGATCTTTAAAATAGTAAAAGTTAATAATACAATTCCAGTTACTTACAAAATTGAAGACCAGCGGAAACAGAGAATATTAGGAACATTTTATGAACAAGAACTACAAAAAACAAAGCATCCAGATATATATTTGGTAGAAAAAGTTTTAAAAAAGAAAGGCAATAAACTGTTTGTTAAATGGTTAGGTCTTAATAGTAACGAAAATAGTTGGATAGACCAAAAAGCTATTATTTAACAGTATAAATTTTGCTCACGCACAAACCCATCTTCAGTCGCTTTTCAGTTATGCAAGGCGGAGGTCTTGTTAATAATATAATAAATAATTTACCGTTTGAGTTACATTTACCAGGATATAATTACTGTGGTCCCGGCACTAGATTACGTGAAAGGTTATTACGAGGAGATAGAGGAATTAATCAGTTGGATGACGCTTGCATGCGTCACGACATCGCATACTCACAATATTCAAAACTAAAGGATCGACACAAAGCTGATTTAGAGTTATTAAACATGGCGAAAAAAAGGAGTCAAGCAAGTGATTCAAGTAGGGGGGAAAAAATTGCATCGTGGTTGGTATCTAAAGCCATGAAAACAAAATTAAAATTAGGTGGTGGAGTACACAAATTTAATACTATCGTATCTAAAATACGATCACAATTGAGAAAATTCAAACCAAAAGACAACAAATCAGCAATCAAATTTGCTTATGCTGCAGCGAAAAAATTTTTATCAAGAAACTCAAGAGTGCGTATGCCACGTGTAATTCCAATACCAAAAACAGGTGGTGTATTGCCACTGATTCCGATATTCGCAGGACTGTCGGCGCTAGGATCTTTAGCTGGAGGCGCAGCCGGTATTGCTAAAGCTGTTAATGATTATAAAGCTTCTAAATATCAATTACAGGAATCTGAACGTCACAATAAAATGATGGAAGCCATAGCTCTTGGAAAGGGGTTGTACATTAAACCATATAAAAAAGGCTCAGGTTTATTTTTACCAAAAAACTAGAGAAAAGGTTACCCAATCATGCATTGACCGATTTCGATATTTTAAAATATGCCGAAGGTATTCCATATTTCAGAGGTGTTTATATGAGAGACCGTCTGCCGAAGAAACCAAGACAAATAGAATGCGCGGTTCTTAATTTGGATAGTTTTAAAAACAATGGAACTCATTGGGTAGCCTACGTTAAAATAGATAAATATTGTGAATATTTTGATAGTTTTGGAGACTTGAAACCTCCCTTAGAGTTGGTTGAATATTTTAAAAAGTGTAATATTTTTTATAATTATAATAAGTATCAGAGTTTCAATACTGTAAACTGTGGTCACTTATGTTTGGCTTTCCTTAACAACTTTTGGAATGATATGGGTATAAAATAAGATTATAGTGATAACCACTACCATTGTCAAAATGTCTTTCACGCTGTCAATATCCAGCACGTCGTCATCTCTGACTACAAATTACTCGCCACCTCTTCAGCTAGATGGGGAATATGAGTGTGGGCTTCTATATTTATCCACATTTAACTCTATACCAAATATAGATAATAGAAATAACATATTTTTTTATGGGGATAACGAGGTCGTAGAAGTACCTGAAGGATCGTACGAACTATGCGACCTTAGTGATTTCTTGCAAAAAAGTGTTAAAGATTGTTCATTAAAATTGTCTTGTAACAATAATACTTTAAAAACCACACTTATCTGTACAAAAGATATACACTTTGGAAAAAGTAATTCTCTTGGAAAAATTTTAGGATTTGGAAATGATACTCTAAAAGCTAATATATTACATGAATCCCGGTATCCTATTAACATTCTATCAACAACCGTGCTTCGAGTCGAATGTGATATTGTCAGTGGATCTTTTGTAAATGGAAATCCGTCTCATATAATTCATGAGTTTGTACCTAATGTTCCACCAGGCTACAGAATCATCGAAATTCCAAAAAATATTATTTATTTTCCTGTCAATCAAAACAGTATTAGTTGTATAAATATAAGAATCTTGGATTCTTATAACGAAACAGTTAATTTGAGAGAAGAAGAAGTACAGTTATATCTACATCTTAAAAGAAAATGATAAATTTTCATAAATATTCAGTACCAGCTCCGCATTCATTCAGTAGACATACTGATACCAGAAGGATAACACCTCCGAAAACATTTAAACAAAAAAGGAAAACAAATCCCCGTAAAAAATTAACACAAGAAAACAAGAAATTTCTGAAGTTAATTGGATTACTAAAATGAATATCCTAAACGTGACAGACCCTCTTACTTACGATAACTCAATAGAAAGTTACGAGTTTCATTCTTATAAGCCTTACGTGTCTAGTTTTAATCACAACGATGAAATCCGCATACCGATTAATCAACAAGATTCATACCTACTACCGGCAGAAAGTACGCTATATGTCGAAGGTGTTATTCGTGGTCTAAACGAACAGACGAAGACGGCGTTGCCATATTTTCACTTTACGAATAACGCGATACTTTATCTCTTTCAAGATATCCGTTATGAACTTAACGGAATAGAAATAGACAAAGTGAAAAACACAGGGATCACAACCACTATGAAGTCTATTTTATCAATGAATGAGAGTGAAGCTAAAATGTCTAAATACTGGGGTTGGAGCGTTGATGGTATAAAACACCCACAATCCGAGTTTTCGGTATCCATTCCACTAAACAAAATACTAGGGTTTGCTGAAGATTATAATAAAATTATAATTAATTGTAAACATGAATTAATTCTATTAAGACATAATACAAATTTAAATGCAATAAAATTAAACACGGGGGAAGTTATACAGGATATTACAATACGCAAGATAGTTTGGCGTGTCCCACACATTAAAGTTTCGGATCGGGAAAGGATTAATTTACTTCGTCATTTAGAAAAAGATCGTCCCATTCAAGTTGTATTTCGAAATTGGGATTTGCACGAGTATCCCTTGCTTCCAAAAACATCAAAACATTCTTGGTCGATAAAAACATCATCCCAGATAGAAAAACCAAGATACATAATTTTAGGACTGCAAACCAAAAGAAAAAATAATGTTAATAAGGACATGTCACAGTTTGATCACTGTTATCTGCGTGATGTTAAAGTGTTTCTAAATTCTGCATATTACCCTTATGAAAATATGAACATAAGTTTTGCTAATAATAATTATTCCTTAATATACGAGCAATATGCGAAATTTCAACAGTTTTATTATGGTCGTCGACCAGAACCGTTGTTAACTTTTGAAGAATTTAAAACAAAAGCACCTTTATTTGTGATCGACTGTTCACGTCAAGTGGAGTGCCTTAAGTCAGGGGGCTCCGTGGATGTGAGGCTCGAGATAGAAAGCGAAACGGACTTACCTGAGCAAACGACTGCTTACTGCCTCATTTTAAACGATTGTATCATAGAGTACAAACCACTGAGTAGTGTAGTAAAGAAGATATCATGAATGATATTATTTTCGTAGACGTTCAAGGTTTCAAAGACCGCTCAAATCATTTTATCGTAAAAGAATTGGCTTTGGCGACAGCTGAGTATACTCAAACATTTTTAGTAAAACCTCCATATCCATTTTCAAAACTAAACTATGAAGAGAGAAGACAGGTGACTTGGATAGAAAAAAACAGATGTATTTTATGGAAAGAAGGCTATATCGATTATCAAGAATTTCATAGATTGATGAAGTCGATATTATGTTTCAAATCTATTTTCGTTAAAGGCGAGGAAAAAGTTCAATGGCTTAAAAAAATAAGTCGTGAATGTAAAATTGTTGAAATCGGTGGAAAAGGATGCCCAAAATTCGAAACGTTGTATGAAAAGTTTTGGAAAGACAACTTTGTTATCAACTGTGCTCATCATAAAAAATATTGTGCTCTTAAAAATGTTTTGTGTTTAAAAAAGTGGTTTCATGAAAACAATTTAAATCGGTTTAAGTTTTTTTGATTAGCTAATACTTTTTAGATGTAGGTCTGTAATTTAGACAGTAAGGAATGAATAAAATAAATATTATATTATTATTTTCTTTATTATTTTTATAAAACCTAGTATACAATTTAAAAAACAACGACTTAGGGAGTAATCATAATATAAAGCTATTGAGGTAATTTAAAATATATTATAGAAACTGTAACCACATATTTTTTTGGATATGTTATGGACTAGAGACTCAGTCTGATCCAAGATCTCATCAACAGGGTCTTTCACTGTATACTGAGCGTTTACTATAACATTTCCACCTTCAAGATCATCATCACTACTAGTGGTTGTTGTGTCTATAATCTGGATCTTAATCACACGACGTCCTTTCCCAGCTTCTTTATTGATAACGTAGGATGAGGACATATTACCGGTACTAGTCGTGGCCTCGATACAATTCAAATTGTTGTGACGTCTCTTCCTCACAAGTTTGGATTTTCTTTTTGTTGAACGTTGTGGTTTTGCTACTTCAACAACGTTACATAAGTTTTCAATAGGTGATTCACCTTCTACCTCATCATCGATGAAGCATGGTAATATGGAGTCCATTGTCTGTGCAACAAAAACAAAATTTTAATATGCAACAACAACATGACATGATTAAAATAAAAAAAAAAAGAAGTATACGAATAACTAAATAAAGTACTTACCAAGAAGTTGATGTTGTAATGCACGTATTTTCACAGCGATGCTTTGTCAGAAAGTGGTGTATTAATCGAGTATTTATGGGAACGTGTAATTATTTGAAATTGAGTGCTCAGCATTCTTGCTGTCTACCTAACTCTGTTTGTGTTGGAACCGTGTTAAATTACAGACAAGTTTCTGCATGTATTTACTTGTTACTACCTATTTATGGGAACGTGTAGTTATTAAAAATTTTGTGCTCAGCATTCTTGGTGTCTACCTAACTCTGTTAGTTTTTGAGTGGTGTACAATTACAGACAAGTTTCTACATGTTACTAGCTATTTAAGGCAATCATGGAAATGGAAATATTTATTTATTAAATCATAATTATAGTTTATGGTAATAAAAATCATTTATTTCAAAATAACTAAATCTACGTATACACTTTAAAACTCACAGATAAAACTTCAAACATTCAGAAGATTTAACATACAACTATACCAGCATAACATTTACTAAAAAATATTACCTATAGCGATTATCAAATCATGGAATGACCCCAAGACATAGTATTTATACCATCCGACATAATTCTCCTTTTGTCATCATTAGACGACAACGCAATTTTATTTACTTTTTGCGTAAAAAGTACATGCTTTAGAGACTTAAATATAACATTGGTCTTACGTATAACTCGTTTATTTTTCAACACATTGTTGTAATCTTTCAAACTTAACTCATTTGTTAAATGTTTCTTAACACCTTTCGCTTTTTTAATTTCAGAGGACTCGGTTTTAATGCAATACAATTTGGATCTAAGGCCAACGAACTCTAAAAGTTTTTCTCCAGCTAATTCATCTTTAAATAGACCAGGAACTTTTTTGTTAGCTAACTTTATGCCATGTATATTATTTTTCGGATAATTACTGGTGTCAAAATAATTAAGAAAATTTTCTTTTAAATCCTTATAAAAGTCGTTAGTTTCTATGGAATACAAAAAACTATCTGTATCTGTGTAACATAGCCTGAGCTTTGATCCGTAGAAAGGTTTCATAATAGAATAATGGAAATTATACATATGGGATTTAGACAACTCCAATACAGTAAATCCTATGTATATCGGTTTATTTAGGATAACACTTTCAGGCGTCATTTGGATGGCTACAAAATCATCGCTAAAAATAGTTGCACTATGGAAATTTGGTCTAGCTATCAACTGTTCTGCGCAATAATTTTTCTTTGTTACATTTGTTTTATCTTTCCATTGATTCACCAATTTCACATCGAGTCTATTTTCTGAATTTTCGAGGGTTTTACCGAATATACTGTTGTTCAACAACTTGAAAAAATCTTGTTCAAAGGCAGATTTCGCATTTTGTCTTAAAATTGTATTTAAATCAATGTACTGTTTTAAATAAGGATATTGTTTAAATTTTATTACACGGTGAATCTTTTTTAAAACCAGACCATGTTTTATACATTCTTGTAAATGAACATAGTGAATAACATAGTAACATTTATCAAACAAATTCGGTATCAATTTACATGTTTTTGATCCGGGAGGAGTAAATTTTTCAGGACAAAATGGTAAGTCGTTATGCCAATCATGTAACTCCACTGGATATTCTAAATCCACTTCTAAAATATAACCTATTTCACAATCGTAAGGGACGCTACAAATATCTAAATTTCGTATTTCACTCTCATTTAATAATTTGAAATCTGAATAAGGTAAATAAGAACACATCGAAAATCCATATAAATTGTTACAGTCAGCGTAAAATAGATAATTAGAAGGATTAGATGGTTTATAAGTGGATAAATATTTATTGTTTGACTTAGCATACCTTAGAGAACATAGACACACTCCACCACGTATACCATTTTGAATCATTCTTATCATTTCCAAGTCATCTAAAAGCTGTAATTGAACTTTTGTTTTTAATAACATCGCATCGAAGCTTAAGCTCGGTGTAGTGATGTAAAAAGCCGGATCTAGTTGATAGTTTACTCTACAAGTTGAACGAAATTTTTCAAAAATATCTGCTAGTAATAAAACGTCAGTTTGTAAATATAAATCGGTGTATTCTCCAAGATTCTTCAAACTGAATGTAGTGAATACTTTAACCGCGTGGTCATAATCAGACTTAGAAACAGTTTGATTAGTAATACTGCTATAAAAGTTTTTACGTGGTGGTAAATAGCTTTGATCATAAACATCCCAAGATTTCATATACTCATAAGGATATACCCCTTTACGTCTCAATAATTCAAACTGGTTTTTATGAGGAAAGAAACGACACAAAAACCGAAAATCGGTTTTTATTAAATTTTCTGCTAATTTTTCTAAACTAGTCCCAAGGAATTTAAAAGAATCTACAAAACGAACCGGTATAAATTTATTTTCACCGACAGAGAAAAACTTTGTAAAAGATATATAGTTTTCTTTTGTTTTCGCAATCACCTTCACACGACCCGATGTTTCTCCTAATCGTGTAATAAATAAGTGAGCATCGTAACCAGAAAGATTATGAAAAAATATAGGTATAAATTTAGGTAACCTAAACTGTAAATTACAGTATGAATGCGCTGCACCACGAAACTTTCCTGTTAGATGACAATGGTCTCTTACTTTGTCATCAAATAAAAGCCTTGAACAAATAGAACATTTTACTGCAGAATCAAATATTCTGTGATCTGTTTCGGTAAAAATCATAGGAACTTTTTCATTTAACACTGAATTAATCTTAATTACATCTCGATGTAAGAACTCTAAAAATTTGTAAACGCAATCAGGACCTCGGTGCGATCGGTAACAATTTAACGAAGTATTATGTGAGCATACTATGTAATATGCAAAAGCTGATGGAATATGTTTATGTGTATTGACCGTATACTCGGAAGCGTTTATGTCTTTCACACAAGGTTCTAACAACGATTCGAAATCAGCATATATAACAAACGGGACATCCTGCAAACGTTCAAAATGTTTAAATTGAATAACAGATCCTTTTTCTGGTAAAATTGTAGCTACACCACCACAAACATGAGTAGTTAAAGCTCTTTCGTTATTAAAAAATAACAAACAATCATCACAAAAAAATATTTTCCCATGATGTTTCGTAATTTGTCGTCTTACTAAACGTTCCAAATCTTTGATTAAGCAGTAATGAGACCGACCACCTCTCTCTAAATATAATAAATTTATATGATATTTTTTACGTTGGTGTGTTCTGTACAAAGGTCCTATTATTTTATTTTTTCGTAAACCATAGACATTAATACTAATTTTTGAATTGTTTTTCTCAAAATGTTTTATATCATTCAATGTAACTGGAAAGGTCATATTATTTAAATTTAGTATTTCGTTAAAATCAGGATATGAACTAACACGATCTGCATTTGTTTTAACTGGGAACAAGGCTGCCATTATACACCACAGAAAACAAAAGTTGTCTGTGTTTTTAATATTAATACATGCTCGTTTATTTTTTATAAATTTTGGTAGCTCGATATAGCTGGAAGCGTGTAATGGTGAATATTTGTTTATATTCACTTCGAGATATAAGTTTTTAGAAAATATCCAACCACTATCTTTTGTTTCAAAATCTTCTATATTATTAACTATAGTACTTTTAATATTTTCATAAACATCATTGAAATCATAAACATGGTGTAATGAAATATTTTTAGTTGCGAATGATTTAATCTCGGCTTTATCATTTTTAGGTAATATAAATTCTGCAAATAGCTCAAAATTAACTTTGACATTTGTATGTTGTGCTTGTTTGGCAGCAACAAGCTGGCGCGCATGGTGGCGCACGCGCTGCAAGTATACGCCTGGAGCGAGCCGCGTCACCTCCTCTAACGAACTTTTAGGGACTCGTATTCTGTACGATGCTATACGATTACGGAACGCAGAACTTAGTTTTTCTATACATTCATTTAATTCAACTGCATTATTATTTTTATGTAAATTACTCCGCAAATGAGATGAGAAAGCTCTACTTTTTATAGTTTGATCACAAACGCTACAATAAATTGTTTTATTAGACATATTAGATATGGAAATTTCCGAGAGAAAGAGTATTTCGTATGTGTTTAATTTAGAAAAAAAAGTTATGGTGGTTACACTTTACAAATTATGTTTCGAAAACTAAACATAGACTATTACAAAAAACATAAAAACACAAATTTCTCTCTTAAAACATAAAAATTATGAAGAATAGAAAACTTCGTTCGCGTCGGCTAGACGAGCCTTAATGTCCACCAAAACTTTTTTTAAATATTTAAGATCTGGTGCATCATACGGCACACGGCACTTAGCTGATATATCCGCGTGTTTGTATCGCTCGGTGATAGGCAAACCAACAATGTCGGACGCGTTGTAGATGCGCAGCTCGTAGAATACATCACCATCAGGAAGTTGTAAGGAGCGGGTCAAGTTGCCCCCAGCCACGCGGCGGGCCAGCGACGAGACGAGCGCGTTCTTGTTGGTGCGGCGGCGTTGGGTGGAGCGCTTCACCGCCTCCTCCTCCTCGGAGTCGAGTGGCAGCAGTGACCAGCTGCTACAACTGCCAGCGGGTTCGCAATCCTTTACGTCAGGCTTTTTTGCCTGAACCCGAGATTTTGCCTTCGTTTTTGGCACAGGGGTAGACCTGTTAAAAAAAGAGATAAATAAATTTAATTGAAAAGACAAACGAACGATGAAATATTTACTAGCATTTTCTAAGGTTTGAGAAAATCTTTGCCATACATAGTTAACATAAATGCAAACAACAAAATACAAATGATTTTGTGAAATCAAAACTTTAAAAAGAAAATTATACATACCTAACGTCTTCCTCAGATTCAGAGTGCACCACCCTTTTATTTTTTGTGGAGTCCAAGCATGTTTTTTGTTTAACTTTTTCCTTGGGAACAGTTTTTGAAGTCGACAATGAACTGAAAAATTGAAATATTACAAATTATACCAGTGTAGAATAACGAGTGACCATACTATACATACCCTAGGAACATATAACTATTAAACACCCAGACTCACAACAAACAATCACAAGAATGTTTGGTGTGTGGGAATCGAACCCACGACTCTCGGGTTAGTAGTAAGAGTGCGAACCACTAAACCGTCGAGTCTGTCAATAAAACCATCGAAAATCTCACATACATGCACTATGAAAGCCACTGATAATAACATATACAAACTAATGGATATATACCATCTTCAGGTTAACATATCACTAAAAACATCACAGGAATAGGAATCGAACCCACAATCTTCCAACCTTACATCATAAATACTAACTGGTAAACCGGTCACACACTTTTGTCTACACCAAAAAAAAAAAAAAAAAAAAAAAAAAAAAAAAAAAAAAAAAAAAAAAAAAAAAAAAAAAAAAAAAACATACCGATTGTCTTCGTCAAACTCGTGAGTTGGATTGTGTTGCGCAATCTTTGGTGGCTCCGATCGTGGTTTTGACCTAACCTTCCCCTTTTTTATAGGTTTAGATGCCGAGGGTGAACTTCTGAAATAAAAGAAAACATTATATTAAAATAAGTTGATAAAAAAAATATATTTTTCTTGAAATAAAGTTGATTAAGATTTTTTTTTTTTAAATACATACCTTTCACAGTCTTCAGAATCGCTTAAATCAAACCATCCGTGCTCCGACTTGCGCTTCAAAGCGGTTCTGTATTCAGATCCAGACCTGAAAAATTAAAATATAAAATTTATTCAACCAGTAAAGTCACCGTTGGATCATTAAATATTACAAAATAATTGATGTTAATAAGAATACCTATAGAGGTAAATAATGGTAAACTGATAAAACTTACGAACATTATAATATTTGTTAGTTGCACCAACAACAGTGACGCGACACGGCAGCGGCGTAGTTACAGCGGTAGCGTGGGTGGAGGGGCGGGAATGCACTTCGAGGATCGCAGAGACAGCACTCAAGTGTCACGGGTAAAAATTGCGAAAACAATGATTTTTCACACGGATTTACCGATTATTTATTAGAAATTATCTGCTGACTTTACAAAAAATATAGTCAGCGGTTTTCAACTTTACGCTCGCAAAAAACACGTACACTTAAAAAATGGGTTAATACTTTTGATTATAAATGTTGCCCTGCTAGCTCTTAATATGTTCAACTAGAGTGAGCCGTTCTCAAAAAAAAAAAAAAAAAAAAACTAATTTTACAAAACTGCGGTGATCTGAAACTTTTATGTATAGATTGGTAGTCACCACTGTACGTTAGAAAGATAACTTCCAAAATGAATTTCAACAATTTATAATCATATACAGATAAATAGAGCGAGCTAACGGGACGCGTGATAGAGAACGACTAGCACAGGTATGAAGCTGGCCAGCGAGCCTGCAATTTGCAAAATCAGCATCAGCACTAACACCTGTGCATTGTACTTGTTGGTTATGACTTATTCTTACTTACATAACAATCTAATTAGTATTTATAAATAACCTTTATGGAAATAATGGCACTCAAGAGATTTAAAAAAATTAAAGATTGAGAACACCGTTTTTTTTTTTTTTTTTTTTTTTTTTTACTTAAACAACAAAAAAGTTGGTTTCACGAAAATAATGAAAACAAAAGTATTGATTACAGTTTCAAATAAAATAATAATGCAATTCAGCATTACAGAATTCCCACAAAAGAAGTGCATGGAAAGTATTGGTTTCCTTAACTGATGTCGAAGCATTCCTAAGGTTTCAATACACTATCAAAGCGAAGATATAACATCACTTGTGTGTATGTATGTTACTTTTACCTAACAAGTGATACTTAAAGTAGAACGCAAAACGAATACTGCAAGGTAAAACTAGTGAAACTATTTATACGAGTATTATGTTTAAAATAAGTAAACACCTCTATAGTACAGGTAAAGGTGGTGTAGGTAAAGTATGCGGTAGCTAGCTTTATATTTTTTTCTTCTATATAGCTATATATCAGGTCAAAAGCGGATTTAAACTTAAATATCCACTGACATAAAGTACATTGTCCCTTACTTACTTTAAAGTCAGTTGGATCGTTATAGCATAACTACAGGCGTTTAAAGTATACTCTAAATCTCGTTAAAAAAGCAATTTGTTGTTTCATATGCTAGTAATAAAGTATAGCATTAAGTATTATAACACCTTAAATGAAATAAGCTGATTCATATGGAATAACTTGCTGGTTTTTTACTTCTGGTAATCCAAAGTCAGCGTAAGAGCTAGAATATTGAATACAAATACTGAACATACACATACAACTATTAGCAATACATGTCATGATTATTGGGATTCTAGATCACTTTGAGTGAGCGGTGCGAAAGCACAAACGCGAACGAAAAGTGAGCTAGAATGCCCAATAATCACCTACTCCCTACATCCTTCACATAAATTGTCTAGTCCAAGGGACTAGTGCTAGGGTTGTCCAAATTGTTTTAGATATGGTACGGAAATTTACGGATTCGAAAATAAAAATGAGTTTCGTTACTATTTTTACTTACCACTTTTTTGACTTATTAGTTTTTAATTGTGTTATTTATTTTATTTGATTTATTTATTCGTCGTTTTTATATTTTGCAAGCTTCGAGATCAATATCTAATTATTTTTTTAAATAAAATTCCCTTAAAAATATGAAAACAGCAAATCACTCCATTTAGTGCATGCATAGTCAAGACTGGCATAACAAGTAACAAGAAGAATTTAAAATGTTATTACTCAATACTTTTAACCGTTTTACGGTTAGTAAGTAAAGTTTATTTTACATTGCTTTTTTCTTTATTATAGGTAGGTTACTATGTTATTTTTGTATTCTATTGTTTGATCAATAAACATTTTCTCTTTACTTAAACTGTGTCCGAATATATTAGTTACGGATACGGGTCCAATTTACTTAAGAATCACAACCCTAGTGGCAGCCCTTGTGGGGTCAATTTACGTACATAAATAGACGAGAGGAGTCAACAAGGCGTTGTAACTAAACGCCAGGCAAGGCGAAGCACATCGAGCCAATTGTATCCCAGAAGGTTACCAGGCATAATAGCTTTTGAAGAGACGAAATGTTTGATTTCCACTGGATGAGTTAAAGGACTTTAAATATTAGATGCTTACAAACATAAGTTTATAAATAAATAAAATCTGACTTTCAAACTGCTTTCACGCCAAAACTACTGAACGGGTTTGAAGAGAATTCGGTAGGTAGATAACTAAAGGACTCGGCTAATACATACTTTTTATCCCGAAAATCTCGAGGGTTGCCGGAGGAATGGCTAAAAATTGAAATTTTTACTTTGTCACTAGATGGCGTTGTCTTAAAATTTTATTTATCTCTGGATCAAATTCTGAAGTCCACGCAGATGGAGTCGCGGGCGGAAGCTAGTAAATAAATAAATGTTGACTCCCAAAAAGGTAGAGGTCAAAGGTTTGTGCTAAGTAACCAATGTTAATACGAGTGGCATTGATGTGTTCCGGCCTGGAGATAAGTTAGCCAGGTCCACATTGCGTTGGGGCATCTTGGTACGCCCGCTTCCATCTTCAGCAGCATCGTCACTTACAACCATGTGAGATGATGCTAAGGGCTTCCAACTGAGGATAAAAAAACCGTCACCCGATCTTACCCGCGGAGGGTGAGGCCGCCTTTAGAAAGGTAGGTAGGTAGTTTTTTACACAGGATGTTAAAAAAAGTGCGTTGAAAAATTTTAAGGGGTTACTCAGCATCAAGTATAGAATCCAGGAAAAAAACAGAAAAAAATCCAATCTAGAATTTTTTTTCAGTTCCCATACAAATTCTTGATTCATTATTCATATTTATTAGTATGAAAACTAAAAAAAAATTGATCTGATTTTTTAAAATTCTTGTATTCTGAAATATAAATCGGGATTAGGGCAATAAATAAAAGGCGCGACCTGCTATAACAACGGTGTAATGCAGACTGACTGGGGTTCACATACATTACATATTCTATACTTGATGCTGAGTAAACCCTTAAAATTTCAAACGCACTTTTTTAACATTCTGTATATTATTCTAGAAGTCTACACAGCAAAACTCCACTAATATTAAATAAAGCATTAAACCTTCCTAGGGCAGGGGCCCAAAGTTCTAAAAGCGAGTCGTAAAACGCCCGAATTTCCCCGTTTCGTCAGTTTTCAACGAGTTATGTACGAGCTCCCAATTTAAGTTTAATGCCTTAATAGGGATGAATGGTGTGAAAAGCCGAATAGTTTATGACCACCATGAAGTAAAAGCTTAGGTACGAGTAGTTGTTTCGGCTTTTTCTAAAAAATAACACAGTAATAACTTTAAAGTTTTCGTAGAAATATACTTTTTCAAGATGCTATTTTATTATTCTCATATTATAAGCTGTAAAATACTTGAGTCACTACTAAACAAAGAGCTCCTCCACAGACTTCCACCCAGCAGGGTTCTGAACCACACGCATCCAGCGGCTTCCTGCCAGCCTAATCACCAAACATGATAATTATCTTCGTACTGAGTTCGTTAACAACCAATAATTGTCCCCACTGCAGGGGCACGGGTCTTTCCCATACCTCGGCAAGGTTAGGCCATACTCCACACATGGGGGCCAAGGCCAGATTGGTGGAGGTTTAGGGCTGTTGGCCAAACCCAATGTCAGAAATTTTCAAGCCTCCGACATGGCTTAACGACTGCCATCTAGCGACAGTAGCAGGCACAAACGGCATAAAGTGCCTTACGAAGCACGGAAACGGTCGAGATAAATGCCAATCGCAGTCAAACCCATCCGGATTTCGACCGTGTTTGTAGTCAGTTAACTGCGTGATCGACGCGACCACACAAGCCGCACTGAGCCACGACCCCTTCTTTATATTAAGTTTACATCGCTACGGAATGGATTTGATTTGATTATGCATTTCGTTTCCCCAGAGCACTCCGTAAAAATTAAAATAGCACTTTAAAATTTAATTATACCATCTCATTTTAAATCTGCGCCATTACAAATTTAATTTCACTTCCACAGCCCGTTTAAATTTCACAAGACGTTAAGATTTCGCAAGCCATTAAATCGGCTTAAACAGAATTCTTGCACATCACTAATTACACATACAGAGTGTGCGTGTGGTCGCGACGAGAATTCTAAACATTCTCCCGGAACATGAAACAGGGTCTTGGCACATGCTATTTGCTTTAGACTTGGCGTAAGAGAATAGTTGGAGGTTTTTGATAGTTTTGGGGTTTATTTAAGCTATTAAGGATTAAGAGTTAACAATTTCGATTCTAATACTGATCAGAGAGTTTAATTTGGAAAATGGGTGAATCAGCTGTAAGTTGTACCTCTTTTTAACTGACTTCAAAAAAAGGAGGAGGTTCTCAATTCGTCCGATTACTCGAAGACGCCTGAACCGATTTGGAAAATTCTTTCTTTGCTTAAAAGGGTATACTTCACAAGTGGTCCCATATAAATTTTATCGAAATCGATTCAGCGGTTTTTGAGAAAATCAACAAAAACATAACAAAATTGGAGTTGTTGCGATTAAAGTCGGTTGTTTTTAACGTATTCAGCGTGGTCAATTATTTATCAACAATTAGTTGGTGGTACCTACATTTTAAAACCACACAGGAGGTATTTTTTATACACGGACTGAAAAATGACCACACCTGAAAACTTTACTGACTTTTTTGAGTGACTCGGTGGCTCAGTGGTTAGAGCTTCTGACTACTGGTCCGAGAATCGTGGGTTCGATCCCCACCCAGGGCAAGCATTTCTGTGAAGAGCAGATTTGTTTGCTCTGTGTCTGGGTGTATTATAATATCTATATTTGTATGTATTTAAACGTATACCTGTATGTATATCAGTCTCTGGTTTCCATAATACAGGGAATCCTAGTTTGGGGCCAGATGACCGTGTGTGATTTGTCCCGGATATTTGTTTATTTATTTTTGTTTATGAGGGTGTTCTAATCATAAAATTGAACAACTATTCAGTAACCAAACGTTACTTGGTGAAATTTTATTTAGTACTGAAAATAATATTTTCGAAATAAATAGCCGGTTCATTCGTGTCGAGCTTGCGTGCTATTAACGCGAGATTATTTAGGAGGGAGCCACACAGAAAGCTATAATATCATTCTACAGATCCCTACTAATAAACTGAGACGCTAAATAACACTCTAACGGCAGAAAAAAGCGACACTCCCCCCTGCCAATATAGGGTCCTTCTAAAATACCTGAAAAAAATTAACACTGGCTTCTACTCATGAAATTGAACAACTTTCCTCAAGGAACCTATACTCAATTCGCAAACAAATTTTTGGACTTCCCATACAAAATTGGCCGTTTAGTTGATCAATTTTAACAAATAGAGTATAGGTTCCATGAAAAAAATATTCAGTTTAGTAAGTGAAAGCCGCAGGGTTCGTAAATATCCGATATTTATAATAAATATCAAAATATCAGATATTTTTGATATATATCCGATATTTTCGATATCTTTGATATTTATCAAAATTACATACTAATTTCAATTTCTTACTTTAATACATGATTTTCGAAATAGCTTAATTTAAAATGTAGATATATGTTTGATAATTTGAAGATTTTTATTAAAATAACATTCAAATTTAATACTCTGATATGTTTTTTTCGAAATAACTGAATCTAAAATGTATATTTTATTTTTGCAAATTTGAAGATAGTTAATAAAACTAAACTCATTTATTTATTATTGTGATAATCATATCTTTATTCTTTGCATTTGGCACATTCATTCGTAAGAAGCAGCTCTTAGAAGCTAGGAAAATATAAATATCAATATTGATATATATCAAGCATAAATATCAATTGATATATATCATGATATATATCTGATATATATCAATTGATATATATCATGCGAACCCTGGAAAGCCGTGATAAAAAAAAAATTCAGGTATTTTATAAGGACCCTATATATCGCCATTCGTCACCTGCGACTTTACTCACACCTCGGATACAACATACAAATCGCCCGAGTTATTTACACACTTGGACTTCCCTTTCTAACACGTAAGAGTGAAAGAGATAACTGAGTAATGACTGTATGGAGATAAAAGCCACTTTTGGACGGCCCACCTTACCACAAATGGCTACCACCACCTACGAGCATTTATTACCCCAGAAGGATCGTTAGTGCCTTGCCGATCCTATTGTATTGTATTGTATTGTATGGGTGGAATGCCTCTTATACCGGTGTATACGCAGGCTATCTCGCGCCACCCTTCGGCACACAGCGCGCTGCTAGCGGCAGGCGTAGAGCGAGCAATAGCGCCCAACTAGAAGGGACCTAGCGGGGTGAACTCAGTATAGCATAGCTACAATACTACAGCACAAGTCTTAATCTACATTTCACAGTTTGCGTGTTCACTTAACACGGTAAGTTTATACTTATGTTGTGTTGGCGGGAAATAGGCAAATTAGCACCCACTGGCGGATATATGTCTCTTTTATTGACCGGCGAGAAAGAAATTATAAGTTTGTTTTATTGTTTATATGTTTCAATGTTTTACCATAACTGGTAAGTCGTTGGCATTATCTCATCTGATGGTAAAACGAACTTAACAACAACTTTTTCTTTTCACCTCTAAAGTAGCTCACTAAAAAAATGTAACGACATAACTTTTCTGGTTACCTACGAAAAGTAACGGCTATCTATCTCAACGCAAACATTACTCAAAAAAGTATAAAGTCGAAAATCGATACGGGAAAATGCGATACACCGAATAACGTAACGCAGGGAAATACATCATGAGAATTTGACAGCCGGCCATAAATTTTTCTCCTCGATGGTATCTACACAGTGTTACAGAAATGTCGCGGTACACTGGTTGACGTACACGATGGACTGGCAGACTTTTTAGTCCGTGAAATCGATATTGATTGTGCATTGGAGCGTGCAAAAAGTTTTATGTAATGGTGTATTTATAAAAATATACTGTTGGTTACGCGAAAAGTACAGTCAATAAGACACTGCAAGTCCACTGCTAGACAAAGGCCTCCCCAAGGACTTTCATGCCGACCGGTTTTCCGCTACTTATATCCAGTGACTTCCATAACCTTCACCGGGTTATCGGTCTACCGAGTGAGAAGCCTTCCAACGCTTAATGACATAATATTAAAATATCGCATTTTTTTACAAGTCGTAACTTGATCAAATAAGTCTTTCGTCGCCTAAAAAAGATCACAAGCCTATTTTAAATTAAATAAAAAAAAAAACTAAAAATAGAATTAATCGAATCAAAACTCTTGTCTCGGGTTACGGATGCTCATAGCGGTAGCTACTTTTCATCTGGTGAGCCATCTGCCCTTTGCCAACTAACCGAATTAAAAAAATCCCATAAAATCTTGTAAAGACAAAAAATACAACATTCCAGTTTTATTAAAGAGACTAACGCTAGTATATTAAAGCGACACATCGCCGACATTTCAGTCTGTCGTGTGAGCTTTCTCGACTCGATCCCTACCCATCCCCGACCCCACTTTGTCCTCCACACGAAGTCACGTAGGTCGAAGCAATATACATTAAACGACGCTATTTCAATCAAAATTTTGTGCTACGAATAATAATTAGTCCCAACCATGACATAGACATAATAGAGGCAGTGATTGCGACTGAAAATAGTTGGGATTTTGGGACGCGTGAGTGGAATTCATTTATTTTGTGGTTGACTGTAGTGTGGAATTGAAAACGTTATCTTTTTATTTTTGTAACATACGCTAAGAGACGGATCAAATCTATCCCCTTTGTTATGTTATAATAATAATAAATCTTTATTTCGACATAGTGGTTGTCATAGTGGCTTTTGAATTAGTAAAACTTAAAAATTATGTTAGTAGACACATTACATTCAATTCATCAAATTTTTAGTACCTATTTGGGACACTGGGTGTGTACACGTGAGTGTTCATCCAGTGACCCAATATAGGACAGTCCGGCTTCTCTGATATTGTCTTCAGGATGCTGTTGGAGCGGGAGGATACGGGGGACCGTACCCTACGCATTAGTGAGGCTGTTCGCTTGCGCATGATGGCGTAAAAGTCATCTGTGCGTGCCTCCGCGAACATCTGCGATGCGCTTTGTTATCTTATGGAGTGTAAAAAAATATTTCCGCGAAAAAACAGGTTGTTCTCTACTCATGAAACTGGACAGCTTTTCCCTTTAGAACTTATACTGAAATTGCAAATTTTTTGGACGTTTCATACAAATTGATGGACAATTCAGTTATTTCTGTATGATGAAGAGGTTCACGTTTTAATTATATTTTTAACCGACTTCAAAAAACGAGGAGGTTCTTAATTCGACTGTATGTTGTTTTTTTGTATGTATGTAACGCGATTACTCCGGCAATCATGAATCGATTTTGATGATTCTTTTTTTGTTTGGTAGGTAATATTTCAGAGGTGGTCCCATATAAATTTTATCTAAATTGATTTAGCTATTTTAAAAAAAATAACAAAACCAAAAAACATAGCAAAATTGCAGCTGTTAGGATTGAAGTCGGTTTTTTCAGTTCAGCGTTGTCAAATTATCATTGTATGATACAATAATAGTATTATATGGCCATAAAATATAAAATTTATGTATAATGTCAGTATGAAATACCTAAAAAACAATTTAAACTGACTCACTTTCCCCAATAAACCTATACTTACTATAAACTCGCAAAAAAAAATTTTGGAATTTTCTTTTTATATCAACTGATATCTGCCAACATTTTATGGAAAGTCCAAATATTTTTTTTGCAAATTGAGACACTTATCCATGGGAAAAGTTGTTCAGTTTCATGTATTTTAGAACAATCCCATATACCACTTATTATATGATTGTAGGTCTGCTAGGTCCACTGTTTATGAAAAGCCCACTTAAAAAAAACGTTTTGCTGACCGTATCATGTTTTTTATCAGAAATTACTAGTGATCGTAAATTCGGGGGCAATTTCATTTTTTCCAAAGAAAGAATAGTATGGATACGCCTTTCTGAATAAATTTGTAGATTTTTACACAAAAAATTCCCGGGATACCGCGATCGTAAAAAGCGTTTGGATTCTTAATTGTAATGATCCGATTGTAGTGAATGTTGATCTTATTGAAAATTTTATGTATGCTATTAAAAAACGTTAATTCAACGTTGGTTCTGTTAATTCAAAACGGCATGTCCACATTATGCTAGAATAGCTCCCCAATTTTAGGTATAAATGCCCCCGAATTTCCGATCACTGAAAATTACCCATGAAAAGGAAATTATCAACCAAAACAACTTCCTGTATACTGCACTAATAAGAAAGAAGGCAGCAAAGTAAACGGAAACACCATGTACTCATGAAGGCAGTATAACAGTTCTACGACAAAAATATAAAACACTAGCTTCCGCCCGCGACTTCATCTGCGTCAACTTCAGAATTGGGTCCAGAAAGATAATGTTAAGGTGGCGCTATCTAGTAACGAAGTGGAAATTTTTGAGTTTTTAAGCATTCCTCCGGGAACCCTAAGTTTTCCGGGATAAAAAAGAATCCTATGTGTTAGCCAACTTAATCTATCAATCTTAATCTATCTGCTTACCAAATTTCATCTAAATTCAGTAGTTTCGGCGTGAAAGTGGAACAAACCAACAAATAAACATTTTAAAATCATTTTCATTCATTCATTTTAACAAACAAACATCCATACTTTCACATATATAATATTAGTAAGAAACACAATCACTTTTCGGCTTTCCCGCTAAACAACCCGTTCGAACTCCGAACTATCATTAAATAACGATCAGGAGACCTGTTGATCAGCTAAAACAAGATGGCGGCGTGTCAAAGTGACGTTTGACAAATGCGAACTCCTTAGCGAGCGGCCATATTGAATTGACCTCCGCAAGGATGGGAAAAGTCACCGATTCTGCAGTTGACTGTATTAAGAATAGATTACAAAAATATTGTTAATAACAACAATAGAGTTGTTCTTTTAATATAAATTGCAAAAAAGTTACTTTTCATTCATTAAAGGTACAACATTTAATAAATAAAAAAATCGTAATTAGTACGCAAACTACTAATTGAATTATGACAATGACAGAATTGCTCAAAATTTCAAACATTTTAAAAACAAAGTTTCATTTTTCCTTCCTTTTTATCAACAAAGTTTGATAAAAAGGAGCGGTCGTGGCTCAGTCGGCTTGCGTGGTCGCGTCAGTCTTGCAGGTTAACTTACTGCAGGCACGGTCGTTACCTGGATGGTTTTGTCTGACATCTCGATCGTTTGGAGCACGGCCTTTCCTAGCTATGAGAAGAAACTCGTGCGCTAGCAATGGAGATGCTATGGTTTGTAGCGAACAAGGAAGTAAGTACATAATGGTTAATGCTGTAAGTTGTATATGTTGTTTTTGTGTTGTTTTTAATGCCTGGTGTGTATAATAAACGTTTTATCTATCTATCTATCTACATATTATTAATAAACTTACACATTACGATCTCATTTAGGTACTAAATGAACATAAGTAGGTACATAAAAGGAAATAATGTATTATAAATGGATATTACACATTTTCGTAGCCAGTCGATTTTAATCTCTACACGACCGCGAATATAATACATACCTACTTATGAAGGAGTCGCTTTAGTCAACGACATACTGAAAATCTTCTATTCTATTCTATTCGATTTTTCTATTTGGTATTCCACATCTCATAACGAGCGTGATTTTGCCAATGTCAAGTGAAAAATGGTAGAAACTTCAATAAAAAAAACGGCGAAACGCCAATGTCAAGTGAAAGACGCGGCTCTAAGGGTGATGGGCACTTAAAGACGCTCCACGTGGTGGTTTGTTGTTGGAACTCGGAAAACCGAGCTGTCTCCCGAGTTAATCCTCTTCTTATGACCGCTTATCACTGAATCGGAATCACAGCAATTTCCCCATCACAAAAATAACGTTGATACTACTCTAAAACGGAAATAATTAAAAAAATTACTCAGCAGACGTATGCTCGGTACAAGTCCCGGCAACTAACCCCTACTGAAAATCTTGTATTTGAAGTCCAAAAATGACTTAGTGATGTCAGGAAAATCGTTGCTCAGTTTCATGAGCAGTAATTACGCGGGAGAGTGTCAAGACAAGTTCAGGAAAGAAGAATAAAATACATATTATATTCATTTTCAAAGTACTTTTCAGCAAGTCTGTTTTAACTCAGCTAGAGGTCAGCGTACGCTGGTCGGTAGCTATCACAAATTCGTTAGGGGGCTGCAAAATATTACTTTTTCACTCTCGATTGACGTTTTTAATTTTGCAAGTTTTTTTCCCTCTTTTTTAGGTTCGAAGGGGTTCGTCTTGAATTTTTTATGAGCTCCTTTGTTGAAAACAGAGTAGCTTTACAAATTTTCTTGTGTTTTTTGTTTCAATATTTATTACACAGAGAGTTAAAAAAGCGCTTTTGAAATTTTAAGGGGTTACTTAGAATCAAGTATAGAATACAGGAATAATATTGAAAAAATCCAATCTACAACTTCTTTTTTCAGTTTCCCATACAAATTCTTGATTCACTTGTTCATATTTAGTGTGGGAATCTGAAAAATTTTAAACAGCGGATTTTTTCAATAAAATTTAAATAAAAGGTAAACAAACTTACTAGGGAAATGACACGTGAAAACGTCAATTGCCTAATAAGTTTGTTTACCTTTTATTTAAATTGGATTAAAATTAGGTTATACTTGATTCTGAGTAACCTCTTAAAATATCAAACGCACTTTTTTAACATCCCTGTATTACTTTAGCTCTTGCCCGCGGTTTCACTTGTAAAAAGAAATGGGTAACTCGCGAAAGTCGCTTATCCTAAGCCTATCTCCTTTTCCACGTCACAGGCAACGTGTAGGTATTTTTCAAAAGTGGAATTTTCAGTTTCCGCAAATTTAGGTGATTGAAACGGTGTTAACAATCCATTACTGATGTGCTCCGGCCTGGAGATAAGATAGCCAGTTCCCCATTGCGTTGGGGAATCTTGGTAAGCCCGCTTCCATCTTCGGCATCATCATCACTTACTATCAGGTGAGATGATGCCAAGGGCTTACCAATTGGTCGGCAACGCACTCGTGACTCCTCTGGTGTTGCGGGTGTCTATGGGCGGCGGTTATCGCTTACCATCAGGTGATCCGTCTGCTCGTTTGCCACCTATGACATAAAAAAAAACGTCCCCACTGCAGGGGCACAGGTCTCTTCCCATACTTCGGGAAGGTTAGGCTATATTCCACACACGGGGACAAGTCCGGATAGGTGGAGGTTGTGGGGCTAGTGGCCAACCGCTGTGTCAGAAGTTTTTCAAGCCGCCTATAAGGTCTCCGATTGGATAGAGTCTCTAAATCAAGTGGGTGGTTCAAATTGACTGACTCGGTGGCTAAGTGGTTAGCGATCCTGACCTCTGATCCGAGAGTCGTGGGTTCAATCCCCACTCAGGGCAAACTTTTCTGTGATGAGCAGAATTGTTTGCTCTGAGTCTGTGTGTATTATATCTATATATGTATGTATTTAAAAGTATATGTGTATGTATGACAGTCTCTGGTTCCCAAGCTACAGGGAATCCTAGTTTGGGGCCAGATGACCGTGTGTGATTTGTCCCAGATATTATTATTAATTACGAAGAATTTATTTAAATGAATATGTTATTTAAATTAAAAGTGTTAATCCATCACAAATTTAATAAACATATTTTATCGTAACCCAAACGCCAATCTTCATAGTTCTCTCTATTTTCCAGCATTTTGGCTCCAATCCAGCGGATCACTGCCTGAATACATTAGCATAAGAGATTGTTTGTATAATCAATACTAATTCAGTTGGTGGTACTAAGATTGGGGTCAAATTAGAATACGTTGGATCAGCGGTTCCCAATTTTTTTGCTGTGGAACCCTAAGGCGAATCGCACACTGAGGCGGTTTCCGCGGTAGAGGTTTAGGGTTAGAGGTTAGAGGTTAGGTTAGAGGTTTCGGTTGGAAAATGTACTAGAAATGTATGTAGCCGCGGCGGCTACCGCCTGGTACGCGGTTGCCCGCCAACCGCGCTAGCCTTGCACTCGGGCTAGCGCGGTTTTCATACATTTCTAGTACATTTTCCAACCGCAGCGGCTACCGCCGTGGTTGGAAACCGCCCCCCGTGTGATAATCGCCTAATTGCTCTACAATTTCTTGGCGGCACCTTATACCTCGCCAAAGGGAATATTCATCTTTAAGTCCCATCCAAAACCCATTCAAGTTTGAATTTAATGATTGTTACTTTTGTGCGCGCATGTTTGTACTTTATGCACGAAATAGTAAAATATGTGTTGCACAGATCGGTACCAAATTATACCGAACTGACCGATATAATTGACAACGCTGAATACGTTAAAAACGAGTGTCGGACAATCGACTTCAATCTCAACAACTCCAATTTTGCTATGTTTTTGTTGATTTTCTCAAAAACCGCTGAATCGATTTCGATAAAATTTATATGGGACTACCTGTGAAGTATACCCTTTTAAACAAAGAAAGAATTTTACAAATCGGTTCAGGCGTCTTCGAGTAATCGGTGACCATACATAAAAAAAAAAAGATTCCGGTGAATTGAGAACCTCCTCCTTTTTTGAAGTCGGTTAAAAAGTATGTTGAAGCGAGTTTGTTTTGGACTAGACGTTTCTTCTCGCTTCGGTGAACACTTCCCGAAACGTTGAGTGTACAAGTTCCGCGTGGTAGGGACTTGATATCTGAAGCCTGCGTAACACCATGTATCACGAAAGATTGAAATAATAGCTATAGCAAAATCAGAACCATTACCAAACCATACATTAAACAATGGATAGACTAAAGAGAAGACATCTACCAGTTGAAAATTGCGATAGATGATGTTTCAAAGCAAAGTGCGAATTACGTTTTAAAACTTAGGGGTTCCGATATCTCTGTGGGCTTATATATTAGGTAGAAAAAATGTCCATTAAAAAGAATGCGTAAATCTACTTCAAAAAAAAAAAAAAAAAACATTTTGAGTTTAAACGAATGGAAGAAAAAAACAGGAGATTATAGGCTTACGTGGTCACATCGATCACGCAGATTAACTGACTTCAGACATGGTCATAACCTGGATGGATTTGACTATTAGTGAAATTATAACCCTTCGCTTGCTTCGAAAGGCAGTTAAGCCGTTGGTGCCGGCTGCTATAGGTAGATGTTTTAGGCAGCTTGAAAACTTCTGACACTGGGGTTGGCCACTGTTCCACGACCTCTACCAATCCGGACTTGGGCCCCGTGAGTGAAGCCTTGTCGCTATTCTGTGTTGTTAATCACGCAGCAAACCTGCTGTGGGTGGAGTAACCTCTCACTGGACACTGCACTGCCTGTGCCTGGGACGGAGTTAGGGAAACACAGGGCTGCCCAGGACTTTACTCTCTTGGCATCGCTGGCTGATTCCACAGAAAAACCAAGCCAATACGTGTGGGGCAGGTTGACTGCAGGAGACCGCCGCGTTTCGGGTTAGACCCTACTCGCGCCTAACGGAGACCCCGGGCCGGGATTGATTTCGTAGTTTTCCTCCTCCTAGACGGGTTGCAGACCGATGCTAACAAGGCCCATCTCCCCCTACATACGTAGATACGTTTAATTACATACATGCCCTATACAGGATGTAATAGAAAGGTGGGATAATACTTCAAGGTGGGCTTTTACCCATCAAACGAAACAACTTTTGTTTTACAATTTTGTTGAAATCGCAAAGAAATTTTCTGACTTGTCATACAAACTTGGTTCGCCAGCTGATCGATTTGTATGAAAAGTCCAAAAAAAAATTGCGATTTGAACAAAGTTGTAGAACAAAAGTTGTTCAGTTTGATGGGTAAAAGCCAACCTTGAAGTATTGTCACACCTTTCTGCTACACCCTGTATACTGACACAGAGCAAAGAAATATGCTCACCACAGGAAGGTTTGCCCTGGGTGAGCATCAGACACACGACCCTTGTATCAGTTATTAGTCATAAGCGCTAACCATTGAGCCACCGAGTCAGTAAGCAAAACCAATCGCGGCAGAAAAACTTACTTTCAGAGAGAAAAATCAAAATTTTATCCATTAGAAATTAAAAGGGGAACTACCGCCAACCAGTAAGCCCCATCTGACAGGGATAATGGAACGAACACTTAATACCCTAAAATGTCGGACACAATCATTCGTGTCATCGCCAGCGTGGCTTAACTCCGGATTAAGCCGAGAGAGATGGGTTCCCAAAATATGTTTTATACTTACTAAAAATAAATATAATAAAAATAAAAAGTCTTTGAACTGTGATTCAAGGAGACAGAAACGTTGAGGAAGACTTGAAAGGATTTAAAAATAACGGTTGGGTTTGAGAGTTTTTCACTTTATGCTGGTTCTTTTTACTCCTAGTTTAGGTACACATCAGTTTGTATTTATTTTTAGGGCTCTGTACCTCACAAGGCAAAGGCACTTCGTTGTCTATCTGTCTGTCTTTCTGAACTCTTTTTCTCAGGAACACGTGGAGGTAGAAGGTTTAAATTTATATCAAATACTCAGGCGTGCAATCCCTTGAAGCTGTAAAAAAATGCCAACGCAATCAAGAGATATGGCGGTTTATTATCCATTATCCATTAGCGGACACCTGTTATTGGTCTATTATGTAACCATACTATTGTGTAATATGTATCATGTTATTGACTGTTGGTAGCCCAAATAAAAATTTATTTATTTATTTATGCCGAATATTTGATTTAAAGTTCAAGTCCTGTGTGATTATGAATTTATACGGAACCCTCGGTGCGCGAGTCCGACTCGTACTTGGCCGATTTTATATTATACTGCCTAGGGTTGGTTGCCGGGACTTGTACCGAGCACACGTCTGTTAAGTTAATTTTACAATTATTACCGTTTTAGAATAGTTTCAACGTTATTTTTGTGATGGAGAAATAGCTGTGATCCCGATTTGAGATAAGCGATAATAAGAAGAGGATTAACTCAGGAGACAGCTCCGTTTTCCGAGTTCCAGCAGCAAACCACCACGTGGAGCGTCTTTAAGTGCCCATCACCCTTAGAGTCGTCACTTTCACTTGACATTGGCGTTTCGCCATTTTTTTATTGAAGATTCTCCCATTTTTCACTAGACATTGGCAAAATCACGCTCGGAATGAGATGTGGAATGCCAAATAGAAAAATAGAATAGAATATTATACTGCCGAAAAAATAACAATGAAAGCATGTTTATTATACTGAGAAAAGAGGTTCTAGTTTTTGGTCTGCTCAGTAAACCATTCTGTTCTACCACTCACAACATCTGTTTCATTCATTTTACCTACCAAGAGTCCTATAAAGACAAAATGAGTTATTATTTTTCTTTTATATTTTTTGTCTTTTTTGTCTTTATTGTTTCTTGTAAGTCGTTTATCACATCTCATCTGACTAATATTATAAATGAAAAGTATGGATGTTTGTTTGTTTGTTCCGCTTTCACGCCGAAACTACTGAACAGATTTGGATGTTTGGTCGGTAGATAGTAAAAGCACTCGGCTTACACATAGGATACTTTTTAGCCCGGAAAACTTAAGGGTTCGCGGAGGAATGCGGAGGAGTTTTCAAAACTCCAAATTTCCACTTAGTCACTAGATGGCGCCAACGTAAAATTTTCTTTCTCTCTGGATCGAATTCTAAAGTCCACGCTGACGAAGTCGCGGGCGGAAGCTAGTGACAATATAAGTTATTATTAGTATTTATTTTTTCAAATCAAAATCAAATCAAATCAAATACTCTTTATTGTCATACAAGAAACATACAAACATATAATAACACAATAACAAGAAACAAATCGACAATCTGGGCGGTCTTATCGCTAAAAGCGATTTCTTCCAGACAACCCGCAGTCCGGAAAAAAGGCAAGAAGCAGAGGCACAACGCGAGTAACATTGAAAAATGAAATAATTATAATTTATGTTCAAGACAATATAAACCTAATTTAATTAAACTTATATTTAAACAATATTAGAAATTTTTAATCTGTAAATTTTTTCTTACTCTTTCTTATATTTATTGTTCTTGTTAGTTGTTTATACAGGATGTTAAAAAAGTGCATTTGAGATTTTAAAGGCTTACTCAGAATCATATAGAACACAAGAAAAATATTGAAAAAATCCGATGCACAACTTTTTTTTCAGATTCCCATACTAAAAATCCGGCCTACGTTTTTTTTTCAGTTTCTCCATACAATTTCTTGATTCACTACTTATTCAGATTAAATATGTGAATCTAAAAGGAAAATTAGAAGAGCAGATTTTTTTCAATATTTTTCCTGTATTCTATACTTGATTCTCAGTAACTCCTTAAAATTTCTAACGCACTAATTTTAACACCCTTGTATCATGTAAAAAAGATTATTAAATTTAATTAAGTTATTAAGTCAGTAAAAAAACAGACTTAATGACCTTCCAGTTAACATAATGTTAATTATCTAACCATATCGTGCCGTTTCCAGTCACCCGCCCGCTTAAACTTGAAAGTTGAACCGATCGCGGCCTCTTTGTCGTCGATCCCTTTGACGTGCCGCTAAATACGTAACAGCATTAAACTGACTCTTCCGCTGCGGTCTAGAACTTTAAGTTATTAGTTCAAGTTCGAAATTTTTATTTATTTATAGTTAAATCTGGCAGTAGGCATCTACATATACAGGGTGTAACAGAAAGGTATGATAGTACTTTAAGGTTGGCTTTTACCCATCAAACTGAACAACTTTTTTTCTACAACTTTGTTGCAATCGCAAAGAAATTTCGGACTTTTCATACAAACTTGGTTCGCCAGCTGATCGATTTGTATGAAAAGTCCAAAAAAAAATGCGATTTGAACAAAGTTGTAGAACAAAAGTTGTCCAGTTTGATGGGTAAAAGCCGACCTTGAAGTATTATCACACCTTTCTGTTACACCCTGTATATATAAATGTATTTCCTTCTTCTTCTTTCTTTTTCTTTACACACTGAATTCAACAGATTTTATAATAGGTCGATCAGAAAGTCTTTTCGTATTTTCTAGGCATAAAGTTGTCATTATACCTACCTATTTTGTGTCTGGGTGATTTTGATAACATTACTGGCTGATACTTTAAAAAACAAAAGAAAAGTAAAACCTTTTTTCCACTGTTTTTTAAACAGTTTTTTTTACCATTTTGTGTGTGGGTAATTGTGATAACATTACTGGCTGATACTTTAAAAAACAAAAGAAAAAGAAAAACCTTTTTTTCCACTATTTTATAAACAGTTTTTTTTACCATGGTTTAACGAGATAAAACATCGAAGAAATCAGGTATATTTTGAAATTAAATTTAAAAAATACGGCTCAAGCTGTAGAAAACAAAATAGGCTGTGTACGAGCGTATGGTATGAGAATTAGTAGCACAAAGTTGGTTCCAGCATTTCAAGTATGGGAGTTTATACGTTAAAGATATACATATTATAACAAAGGAAATCTTGAATTTTCATCTCATCTTACTAATAGTTACATAATGCGTATGTGAACCGCTGCTGCAGGCTCTCCACCTCGGTGGTGGACCTGTGAGCGGCGGGAATCGCTTGCGCGACTCAGTGTGTTTATTTATGTATTTATTTGTTATTTGTTGTTAATGATATTATTGTAATAACATAGGTTAAGTTAAATTGTTACTTACATGATAAGTCAAAGTCCTTGAATAAATAAATGAATTATTATTATTATTATAAGCGAAAGCCCACCTTAATCTATTACTATGACTTTTTACTAGACCACTTTAAAAAATAAATATTATTCTACATTTTCTCTCATTACGACTCTTTTTTACAACATCGCTCCACATATAAAAACTTTTAATTAAGCGCAGCACGGGAACATTTCTTCGGTGCACAGTGGAGCAACAAGTTAAAATTTGCGAAGTTTTGACGTCTTTCCGTCGTTTATCGAGGGAGCTGCGAGCCCGCACCGCCATTGTTAAGTTGAGATTGAGCTGTACTTAGTAACAATATAACTTTGAATACTTTGAACTATTACAAAGATGGATGCTGTTTACTTTGTATTCTTAGGGTTATTGCATAGTTATTTGTAAAATAGTTATGTGTTAAAAAAAGTGCGTTTGTAACTTTAAGGGGCTACTCAGAATCAAGTATAGATGACAAAATCCGATCTACAATTTTTTTTCAGTTTTCCATACAAACTTTTGATTCACAATTCAGATTTAGTATGGGAATCTGGAAAAAAAATTAAGTGCGGATTTTATCAATATTTTTCCTGTATTCTATACTTGATTCTGAGTAACCCCTTAAAATTTCAAATGCACTTTTTTAACACCCTGTACACCTAAATCAGTGCTAAATATACAGTATGGACTCTCCCCGCCCCTCTGTAAAGGCGACCCCCCCCCCTGCGGGTAAGATCCGGTGACAGTTGCTTGGCCCAAGCTCCGGATCTCACACATTTACAGGTGTACAAAGGTTATAGTTTTTAACCGACTTCAAAAAAAAGGAGGAGGTTCTCAATTCGTCGGAATCTTTTTTTATTTTTTTATGTATGTTCACCGATTACTCGAAGACGCCTGAACCGATTTGGAAAATTCTTTTTTTGTTTAAAAGGGTATACTTCACAGGTAATCCCATATAAATTTTATCGAAATCGATTTAGCGGTTTTTGAGAAAATCAACAAAAACATATCAAAATTGGAGTTGTTGCGATTGAAGTCGGTTGTTTTTAACGTATTCAGCGTGGTCAATTATATCTTGTAGTAAGCAGTACTAATGCCCTTCACGTGACCGAGGGTGATGCTAAGTGCAACACCAGGCAACTGCCACCTATACCTTGTGGATAGGACGGTTAAAATGTGCCACACAATAAGAGAGACAGAGAGAGAGAGAGAGAGAGCAGTACCTAGATAATAATTACGCGACATTTGTATAAATTGTCTCGTGTGTAGTCTTATTAATTAAGTATTGTAGGTGTTTAGTTTTGTTTATTTGGAAGGTATGAGTTGCGTACATATTTACATTTTTTTTTCAAACTCTCAAAAAAAGTCGGATTAACCATCCGACAGTTAGATTGTATGGAAAATTCGAATTTTTTGAAGTGCATTAAAAAATTGATAAAACATTTTTTTTACATTATTTGATTGACCTGAATAGTACTCTGTATATTATTTTCTTATCCTCCATAAAAACATCTTGTATTAAATTACAAAATTATTTACAGAGTATAAACAAACACAATTTCTCTTTTTCTAATTTACTTTGACAGAATGCTAATGGAATGAAATGAATAAGAGCGTCAAGAGTGAACGCTTCTGAACGCAGAATTCCGTATATTTTATTATATCTAATTTTTTGGGCCTTTCGTTTGTAGCTTCAATCTATTATTCAGTCTATAAAAATTTTGTGTTTTTAGGTACCAAATAATTTTAAGACTTTAGCTAGTCTAGTCTAGTGTACCTACTCCTTTACAATAAAGGTACATATTTTACAGTTCTTTCAGCATTATTTTGAATGGAAGTTATCCCTTTAACTATAAGCCCACCTTCACAATTTATTTTTGATTTAGATTATATTAATGTAAAATTAAAATACAGATTTTTCACAGAACATTTTTTCCTAATACTTAGAACACGTATATAACCGCCATTTCAGGTAGCGTTTGCTGAGTAAGAAGAAACGTCAAAAAAACGTATTAACTTTTAGTGGCATTAATCTCGACCGTTTCCGTGCTTTCCAAAACGCGTTAAACCGTTGCTGGTATGCCATCACTAGACGGCAGTCGTTAAGCCATGTCGGAGGCCTTATAGGCTTAAAGGCCGCTTGAAACTTTCTTCTAGGGGTTGACTACTAGTCCTACAACCTCCAGCAATCCGGACTTGGCCCTGTGTGTGGAGTGTGGTCTAGCTTTCCAGAGTTATGGGAAGAGACCCGTGCCCTAGTAGTGGGGACGATATGGGTTAACTTTAAAACCAGGGCAGCGAACAAAGTTCTCCATAATAATGCAATGTACCCGTAACATAACCCGCAAATTCTGTATGGGTTTCCACCCATTAACTACGCAAAACACTCTCTTGTATGTACAATATCGTACAACGAGTAATTTTGGCAATATCGATATTAATTATACCTACTATCAGTTTCGCGTAGAATGTTTCCTAATAAATATTGTTAGTTCTCTGGATACATCTTCCTACTTGTAAACATACTCACACACGCACACACACACACTTTTTTGGTATTAAAGCAAAGTAATTTATATTCATATTTTAGCATTAGAAACATTATTTTGTAAAATCTATTAAATATTTTAGATACTACACCGGAAGATAACTTAGGAAAGTTAACCTAAAGCTATAATAAATTTGTAAGTAAATGCGTTAACGGATTTCTAACTTTAAATAAAGTTGCTAACAACCCCTTGAGCCCACTGAACCCCAAAAATCTTTTATCTCGGCCTCTATTTAGTATTCAGGAAAAGAATTCAAACACAAACAGAATGCCCGCTGTAAGAAAGACATATTTTTAACGAGATACATTGCGTACATTTGTTATTTACGTTAAATTTCAGTTTTGTTACGATTCTGCTGGTCCCATTAAAATGAGCTTCAGATGTGTTTGTTATAGAGAACTTTGGTATAATGTACAAGGGGAGCTTCGTAATAAATAAGGCTTGTTAACCAACTTCAAAAGGAAGGGATTCTCACGTTACATCACTTTAACAAACCAAATCATCCCCACTGTATCCAGTACCAGCTAATGGTACATTATTATTTACGTATTTAACGTGTGGCAACGTCAAATTTATGCATTTGTTTTTTTTTGCATTCAAGGCCAAATGGTTCACAGTTCGAAGGAGTGTAGTTTACTTCGTCTTCATGACAGTTTTTCCGTCAATAAAAAAAAAACTAAAGATGTATCATTTGCAAACAACACGATTTATAGTAATGATAGATCGTTGATGTACCAAAAATAGAAATGGTCCTAAAATATATCCTTGAGGCACACCCATTTTAACTTGTGTGCCTGATGACCGTTTCGGCCCATAAGATCCGTTTCCCAAATCATCCAGTATGTTCAAAACCCCCGTTTCCCAAAACATCCAATTCCTAAAATATCCAAATCCCATAACACCCGTTTCCCAGAACATACAAATTCATAAAATATCCATCATCTAAAACATCCGTTTCCCAAAACATCCGTTTCTCAAAACATCCGTTTTAATAGGAAACCATTACCTTTGTTACCATTAATTTGTACTTTTTGGGTTCTATGTACCAGAGATGATTCTAATAGATTTAAAGCGTGATCTTTGATACCGTAATGTTCTAACTTGGAAAGTAAGGTCTTATGTTCTACGCAGTCAAAACCCTTCAACAAATCGCATAAGACTCCTACAGGGTGAAATTGAAATCGCGGACCAAATTTTAACTGCGGTTTCTGCTCATGGAACTGAACAACTTTCTCTAAGAAACCAATTCAATCGAAGCAAAAAAAATTTGCACTTTCCATAGAAATTTGGCTACCAAGGTCACCGATTTTGTATGAAGAGTCCAAATTTTTTTTTGCTCTGTTTGAATTGGTTTCTTAGAGAAAGTTGTTCAGTTCCATGAGCAGAAACCACAGTTAAAATTTGTTCCACGATTTCAATTTCACCCTGTATAGCGTTTTGAGATGAATATGAAGCAGTTTGAGTGTACAAGTCCCGCGTGGTGGGACACTGTACTAGGTAGAAAAAATATTGACGATTTAAAAGCAAGTGTAAAGCATCTACTTACATAAAAAAAACATTTTGAATTTGAGTTTATTAACACTGAAGTGACTCAACATTTGATAACAAATTACACCACTTTATAAAAATATTGAAAAGATGAGCAAGATAAGGAGCTTTTGTGTCAATGAGAGATAAAATTCCATACAGCTTTTATTGTATTTTTTAGGATTTCGATTTTTCCTAGTCAGAAAGTTACAAACGTTTACTTAGTTGCTATACAAACATTTTAAAAAAATTGTATGTGTATATTTTAATGAATTAAATGAAATAAATAATTATCCAGGACAATTCACACACGGTCATCTGGTCGCAAGCTAGAATTCCCTGTATTATGGGAGCCAGAGACTGATATACAAACAAACTCGTTTAAATACGTACATATATATATGTAGATTTAATACACCAAGACACAGAGCAAACAAATCTGCTCATCACAGAAATGTTTGCCGCGGGAGGCGATCGAACCCACGACTCTCGGATCAGTAGTCAGGAGCGCTAACCACTGAGCCAGTCTTAATGCTTCTCCATATCGATACAAGATAGTTCTGCATTTCTTTCAATCGAAATTTTGTTCTAAAAATTTAAATACGTGCCAAGACATGACTTAATAGTTTTTTAGCTACATTAATGGACTAATTTTGTTATTTTTATTAACTGAAAATTGAACTTCTGAAAGAGCGATTTACACAACGTTAGAGGGGGATAGATAGATAAAATAATTGGCCATTCCAAATTGAAATTTTGATATACTGATAACATCATCTTAGAAGCAGCGAGATCAAAGCTACCAGAGTACAAAGCGAGCCGACTACATCAAAGTGAATATATATTTATACAGTCTGTAAATTTTATAGTAGGTACGCTGGGGGCAAGTCTACAGTAACTCAGAGAAATTAGGTACTTGTTATGCAATCTTTTTTGTACAAAGTGTTTTAAGACGGTGAAATCATAGAGTGGCGGACTGAACTTCGATAATAACTACTTCGACAAACGCTTCTTCGACAGGACATTACTTCGACACAACATTAATTCGAGAGACCACTAATTGGACAGGATTAGTGATGTATAGAAAAAAAAATAAAAGTTTCTTTGACATTTTTGAAAATAAACATAAAAAAACGGGGTTTTTTTTCAGAGAACGGAAAACACAACTATAAACATAAATCACATTTTTGAAAAGTCTAAAGCAAAACTAAATATTAAACATCAGTTAGTTCCTAATATTTTGAGCTATGGTTACCATAAAAAACAAAAACGATAGTAAAGAATATTCAAAATTAAAAACAAAACATTGAAAATCAACTTATTCTTATTTAAAGATAACTACCTAAACTTAATTTTATTTTAGTACACTTGAAAAAAACTTGCGCCAGAAAAACAGTTTTTTTACCTCAGAAAAAAAAGTTTTTTTTACATCTCTAGACAGGATTCTACTTCGACAGGACATTACTTCGACAGGACATTACTTCGACAGACGTTACGTCGACAAAATGTATTTCGATATGAACGTTTCACTTCACCAGGGTCTAATTTCTGAGGTTTCGACACAATATCGGTATTTAAAAGAACTAAAGGTAAAAAAAAAGCGGCCAAGTGCGAGTCGGACTCGCCCATGAAGGGTTCCGTAACAGCAAGTAACATAATATAAAAGTTCTTGTAGTTCGTTGTAGGTAAATTGCGGTTTACGATTTATGACGTATTAAAAAAAACTACTTACTAGATCTCGTTCAAACCAATTTTCGGTGGAAGTTTGGATGGTAATGTACATCATATATATTTTTTAGTTTTATCATTCTCTTATTTTAGAAGTTACAGGGGGGGGACACACATTTTACAACTTTGAAAGTGTCTCTCGCGCAAAATATTCAGTTTAGAAAAAAATGATATTAGAAACCTCAATATCATTTTTGAAGACCTATCCATAGATACCCCACACGTATGGGTTTGATGAAAAAAATTTTTTTGAGTTTCAGTTTTAAGTATGGGGAACCCCCAAAATTTATTGTTTTTTTTTCTATTTTTATGTGAAAATCTTAATGCGGTTCACAGAATACATCTACTTACCAAGTTTCAACAGTATAGTTCTTATAGTTTCGGAAAAAAGTGGCTGTGACATACGGACGGACAGACAGACAGACAGACATGACGAATCCATAAGGGTTCCGTTTTTTTGCCATTTGGCTACGGAACCCTAAAAATGCTATAATTTCAATTCACTAACATTTTTATTAACTAAAACTGATATACCTACTACTAAAATACATACATATTATAGATATAATACACCCAGACACCGAGCAAACAAATCTGCTCATCATAGAAATGTTTACCCTGGGTGGGGATCGAACCCATGACTCTCGAGTCAGTAGTCAGAAGCATTAACCACTGAACCACTGAGTCAGCCTCTTGTTATATTTGGTCGTAACACACGTAGGTTTGGACACAGCACAGAAAAACACAGTTTTGTATGGTCTTCTGACAGTATTTATTGTAAAATAAATTTAATACAGTACAGAGCAATATGGTCTAGTTGGTTGCCAACCGGAATATGTTTTTTTGTTTTCACAATAAATAAACATCAATGAAACGTTTTTAAATAGTATTGTTCCAAAGCCAACGCCTTCAAGCGTTTACTTTTTTTTAAATTAAAAATAGCAGATCTTTATTTTTTATATTAACAGCAACATACAAAAAATTACAAAAATTTTAACTGCACCCGTAGCCCAGTGGCTTAACTGCTCGCTTCACATCAGGAGATCGCGGTTCCATTACCGGCGGGGTCCAGCTTTGTAGGATTTGGTTTGGTTAGTGGTAGAGTATTTTCTGATCTAAGCCTTTTTTACTTTTATCTTTTTTGAATCCTTTCTTTATTCTTATTTTTGTATATTTTATTTACAGACACGACATTGTATAATTCATTTATTGATCTAGCATTAAGATGTAATAGAATATAAGACTTTTAAAAAAAAAATGTGTTGGAGGGAGTTTCTTTAGGGCCCGCCGTTTCTTCTCACTCCGCAAACACTTCCCGAAACGACGGGTATACGAGTTCCGAGTGGTAGGAACCTCGTATTAGGTAGAAAAAGAATAACGTTCGAAAAGTGTACACTGCTACCTACTTCGAATAAAATATTTTCATTTTCATTTTCAAGCCCGCCTGGCTGGCTACCACCAAATCTAAGGCCTAATGGCAGTCCATGCCATGTCACAGGGTTTACAGAGGGCTTAAAAACTTCTGACACTGGGGCTGGTCACAAGCTCCACAACTTCCACCAATCCGGACTTGGCCCCATGCGTGGAGTGAGGCCTTAACTTCCCCAGGTATAGGAAGAGACCTATGCCCCTGCAGTGGGGACGATATGGGTTGTTAACTAAATAGATAAATAAAAAACAGAAAGACACGTGTTAAAAATATGGTAAATGCCAGATGTTTAATGTAAATATTAACATAAGACATAGCAAACAGGAAAATTTTAGAAATAATACAAAATTGCAAACAGGAAAATTTATACAAGGAAAACTTGTTTTGCTATGAACTATAACATAAAATCGTAAATAGACTTTTTGTCCGTTCGTTTGTGCATGCAATTTCAACAAGTGCCGAACGGATTTGAATGCAACTTTGCAAAGAGAAAAAAACGATTTCTCAAAATAAGATTCATAAATATTAAATGAAAGTAAATTGCATTAAATAAAAAATATAGTATTCTCATTATATATGCTCGTGATAACAACTTTCCCTAAGGAACCCGTACCTAGTCAAATCTCAAAAAAAGTTTTGGACTCTCCATACAAATCGGTCAACGGACCGGCCAAATTAGTATGAAGAGTCCAATTTTTTTTTGGATTTCTTAGGGAAAGTTGCTTGTTATCATGAGCACATGCATAGCCTTTGGTATCAAGAACCAATTTAAAGTCACCCTATATAAGGAAACAAATATTTGTCTTCCTGGATGAAAAAAATATTCTTGAATTGAATTTTTTTATTTTTTTTTATTAAGATTTACGAAGCTCCATCATCAACACACATTTAATTTATCTTGATAACATGTAAATCTGTATAACATTTTTTATTGATAAGTAATTTTTGTAGGTATCTTATGTAAGAAATATGTATGTTAAAAAAGTGTTGGTATTAATGTGACTTGTACCTACAATTAATTACTTTTTTTATGGCAGAGGTGGTAAACGAGCAGACGGATCACCTGATGGCAAGCGATTACCGCCGCCCATAGACACCCGCAACACCAGAGGAGTCACAAGTGCGATGCCGGCCTTTGATATTGGAGTACGCTCTTTTCTTGAAGGTTTGAATGTCGTATCGGTCCGGAAATACTGCAGACGACAATTCATTCCACAGTTTGGTTGTGCGAGGCAGAAAGTTTCTAGTGAAACGCACAGTTGTGGACTGCCAACCATCTAAGTGATGGGGATGAAAATATTACTAACAAATACATGTACATATTTATATCTACTTTACTGTCTTATTATTTAGGGTTCCAAAAGGAATTACAAACACCACCTTACCTACACCGAATTTTACGCGTATAAAGTCGAGAAAACCAGCTAGTTCTTAAATAAACAAGTCTTTACCCTATTATTTTTTTAATTTATAGTCATGTGTATTTCTATGTTATTCACAAACTAAAGTTCTGTCTAACCTTATGTTGTAAACAAGGTCTTAATTACACAGGCTGTTAGAAAATACAGCCTTAAACCACAATAAACCTAGTGGCTAGTCCGGTCGCTTCACATCAGGAGGTCGCGAGTTCGATTCCCGGCGGGGTCAAACTTTGTAGGACTCGGTTTGGTTGGTGGTAGGGCATTTTCTGAGCCCGCCTGGCTAGCTTATCTAAGTTTTGCCGTCAAACATCAATATTAATAGCATTGATGTGTTCCGGCATGAAGATAAGATAGCCAGTTCCCCATTGCGTTGGGGAATCTTGGTATGCCCGCTTCCATCTTCGGCATTATCATCACTTACCATCAGGTGAGATGATGCCAAGGGCTTACCAATTGAGGCTAAAAAAACATTAATAGCTTTTTTACATGAATCCGCCCGCTTGCACAAATCCTGCACAAATTTCCCATAATTTGATCTTTTTTATTGTTAATTGGTAATCCCTTGGCATCACTCACCTGATGGTCATAGAAGTTTGTTGCCAAAAAAGGAAATCGGTTGTAAAGTAATAGCAATAAATAGTAGCGTGCTTTCTCTAATTGCATTTTTTCCCAGTTTCCATTTTTTTCTAGTTCCCGAGGGAATCCGATATTTTTTAAAGGATGCAATGTAGCCTTTGATGTCACTTCTCATCCCGTAAACTACCTTTTTAGTAATCTGTGTAAGAAAAAATGACGATCCGTCATTCCGTCGCGAAAAACAGTTGTCCATGCCCGCATGCGTGCCGCCCGAAACCTATCGCCTCATTACATGTTTTAAAGCCCATTTTATTGTCATGCGTGTCACACGCACGCGCGATGCTTTGGAAACGCAGCACGCATTCGAGCCTGGCCCGCGTGCGGGTACAAATCCGCATGACAATAAAAGCGCCCTACCACAGACGTCAAGATTTAATATTTTCATACAGTTGCACGAATTCTTATGTGGAGCCAGCTAAAGCGTAGCATTGTGAAAATGGAAACAGAAGTATCTATGTTAACAACCCATTACGTCCCCACTGCAGAGGCACGGTCTCTTCCCATAACAAGGGAAGGTTTAGGCCATACTCCACACATGGGGGCCAAGTCCGGATTGGTGGAGGTTGTGGGGCTAGTGGCCAACCGCCAACCCCAGTTTCAAGCCACCTATAAGGCCTCTGACATGGCTTAACGACTGCTAGCGAAAGCAGTCGGCACCAACGGCTTAACGTGCCTTGCGAAGCACGGAAACGGTCGAGATAAATGCCACTAACAGTCAAACCCATCCAGGTTATGACCGTGTCTGTTGTCAGTTAACCTGCGTGATCGATGCGACCACGCAAGCCGCACTGAGCCACGACTGTTTCTAAAGTAACTACCTAAAAAAAGTATCTAACTCAGCCTCAATACAGTTCTCACTGACTTGACCTCATAATGGTTAACGATCCCCAATCTCTGGGGTTACAACTTCTAAGAAGAACCTTGGTGGTAAATGGGTTAAACAAAATCACTTTTGCGCTAAAAACTTACTCTTAAAAGTGATCGTTGAGAACCTGACAGCATCAGAACGCTACCGACTCGTGGTCCCACCGCGTTGACCCACTGGTGGGTCCACGAGTAATTTACTGTTTACGCCAGTAATCGTAGCATGCATTATAGTATGCTATAGGTTAATGTTACAATGTCTATAGATACTTGAAAAAGTATATATTCCCTTATGTGCATGGCTACTTATGAGAATGATTAAAAACTATTTATTGCGTGGAGTTGAGTTGTTTGTCACTGTCACCCATATAGTGAAGGTATCAAGGCATTTAATATTAAATATTAATAGTAGGCTAAAATGGAAAATACAGAAAAGTATCAATTTTGACTAGAAAAAATGGCTCAGTACTGCTTCACGGTGGCTACCAATATTACCGCCATAAAGTGTATGCCGATAAAAAAATTATTTGGACATGCTGCAATAAGCGAAAGCTTAAATGTTCATGATCTATTACAATGGAGGTAAATCGATTCTGCTAATAAAAATATCCGACTCGTGGTCCCACCGCGTGAATCTTCATTCTAAATGAAGATTCACGCGGTGGGACCACGAGTCGGGAGCGGGAATTTTCTGTAAAATATTTAAATTTTTTTATTTCTATTTTATATAAACCTCCTCCTTTGCTTTTAGCAACCGTTTTTTACCTTAAACGTGTTCAGACACAGACTAGATCGGAGTACAGAATGTCTTTGGAATAGATAATTGCATTTATTTTTTTACAGTAGATACTCAATAATATTATGTAGTTTACTCAACTTTAATAATTTTCTATACTATACTTTAGTCAATGCATTTTCATCTTATCTAAGTCTTGCCGCCAACATCAATTTAACAGCATTGATGTGTTCCGGCATGAAGATAAGATCGCCATCCCCATTGCGTTGGGAATCTTGGTAAGCCCGCTTCCATCTGCGGCATCATCGTCACTTATCATCAGCTGAGATGACGCAAAGGGCTTACCAATTGAGGGTAAAGAAAGGTTCTTAGATGATTGCTGTTCACTTTTATTAGTGGATTCAAGAATTTGCTATTTTTAGAGAAATGAAAAGTTAAGAAAGAGTTAAGAGAAAAAGGTAATATTCAGATACATTACTACTGTGTATATAGGACATATTATGAACTAATATTGTTCTGTTTTATGTTTTTGTACAATAAAGAGATTACAAACAAACAAACTATTACCCACAACAAAAAAAAAATTTAACACTTTCAAAACATTGGAAGGATTCGTCGACAAGGCCACGATGACATTTATAGGTATAATTTATAAATAACAACTAACTAGTCATTACAATATTAACCATTTGATCGCCATGGTAGGATATACAAGGAAAAACTAAAAAAATATGATTTGTACAAATAACGTTCCAATCCATGAAGAAGAAGACAAAAATTGTACACATAATAAATAATAATAATAATAATAATAATAATAATAATAATAATAATAATAATAATAATAATAATAATAATAATAATAATAATAATATCCGGGACAAATCACACACGATCATCTGGCCCCAAGCTAGGATTCCCTGTATCTTGGAAACCAGAGACTGATACACATACACATATACATTTAAATACATACATATATAGATATTATACACCCAGACTCAGAGCAAACAATGCAGACGTTAGTTAGTTCATATTAGGACTTTAATTTCAATGGACAACAACATAGGCGCCACAGGGTTAAAACGAGGTCTAAAATCGTATATAAATGCAGGTAGAGGAAAATCTTTAGTTCAGATATTAAAAGTCATACCTTCTGCATACATCGCTCCAGAGTTTTATTGTGGTAAGTAAAACTACACAAAATTTTAAGGCCATTAATTAATATAACGTGTTTTTTCTCTGTGCATACCTATAAAATTTTAAGGCCATTAATTAATATAACGTGTTTTTTCTCTGTGCATACCTATAAGATTTTAGCAAAGTCGCAAAACCAAGTTGGTTAGTGTGACGATTTGGAAGCCTACATCCCGTCTCCATGGTCTAGTGCCTTGTCTGCTTGCTTCAGATCAGGAGGTCGAGACTTGAATTCCCGGCGGGTCTTTAATGGGGGGGGGGGGGATGATAATGCCTAAGAAGGAAGCGGGCTTGCCAAATTCCTCAACGCAATGGGAAACTGGTTATCTTACCTCCATACCGAAACACATCAATACTATTAACATTGATGTTTGGCGGCAAGACTTAGATAAGATGGTGGTAGCTAGCCAGGCGGGCTCAGAAAATACGCTCCCACTAACCAAGCCGATTCCTACAGAGATAGACCCCGATATTCATGATACATTTTAGAAAAGTGACAAGTCTTCACTTTTTTTAATTTAATATTTTGATTTCATGCTTTGCGTGAAGTAGACGATAAGCTGTCTTTTGATAAGTTTAGCGTGTTCATAAAATCATTTTTGATAACGGAATGTTTGAAAAGGCCATTATGGGAGAAAAGATATATGTTTTTTTATTTTATGTTCTTTTGAATTACTCGGCGGTACTTTCGCATGTCTTGAAATGAAATGAAAATATTTTATTCGAAGTAGGTAGCAGTGTACACTTTTCGAACGTCATTCTTTTATCTACCTAATACGAGGTTCCTACCACTCGGAACTCGTATACCCGCCGTTTCGGGAAGTTTTTGCGGAGTGAGAAGAAACGGTGGGCCCTAAAGAAACTTCCTCCGACACATTTTTTGAAAAAAGCCTTATATTCTATTAAATCTTAATGCTAGATCAATAAATAAATTATACAATGTCATGTCTGTAAATAAATAAAATAAAAATAAGAATACAGAAAGAAAGGATTCAAAAGAGATAAAAATAAAAGTTATTTGTAGCTAATGGCTAATAATTTCAAAAAACTAATGACAAGAGCATCGTACGTATTAGTAGTCGACAGCCCTATCCGCCTACTACTCGTATGTATACGCGTATGCGTGGCTGCGGTACAAGGTTAAGGTGTGGGCACACAGCACAGACGCTAGTGAAGTATTTATTCTTCAGAAGAAATGCCTCCGAATATTGATAAACATCGGCCCTAAAGTAAGTTGGCAACCATATTTTAAAAAAGAAAACATAGTAACATTCCCGTCCATTTATATATTCGGAACTGCCCTCTTCGAAAAAAAACATTTAGATCAAGTGACATGTAAAGACATCCTAGTTGTCCCAGAACAAAAATTAGAAATGTACAAAAATAGCTCCCTCTGCACAGGAATACTGATATATAATATAACAAATTACCTAAAATAATAAGAAGTGAAAACAAATATACTCTATTTCAAAATAAACTTAAAAATACCTAATCGATAAAAGCTATTACCAAGTAAATGATTACAAAAATAATAAATAACCTCTAACAATAAAATCAAAATGTTTAGAGTACATAAACACAACATAAATTGGTACTAAACAATTTTTTCCAAAATTTCCTATAAATTGAATAAATAAAACTATTTTAATCTTATACAGGGTTATTTTTGGACCCCCACCAAAACTTCACAGTGGCTTCTATTCATGAAACTGAGTAACTTTCCCCAAGTAACCAATGGTCAATTCGCAAAAAATTTTTGGGCATCTCCGTATAAAGTAGATCGATCACGTGATCAAATTAGTATGAAGACACACTAAGACACAAGTTTGCGCGTTCGCTGCCAAGAAAATGCCATTTGTCGTATCACCTCGTTTTGAGGACACTCCCCTAAATGCCTCAGCTAGTATCGGAATTCTTGGTGTCGACATATCGAGTGAAGTCCAGTTCCGTGGCCATCTAGAGGGTAAGGCTAAATTAGCCTCGAAGAAGCTTGGTGTGCTCAATAGATCGAGACGGTATTTCACTGCGGCGCATCGCCTGCAACTTTATAAGGCGCAGGTTCGGCCTCATATGGAATACTGTTCTCATCTCTGGGCAGGGGCACCCCAGTACTAGCTTCTCCCTCTGGACCGCATTCAACGAAGAGCAACTCGAATTGTCGACTGCCAGGATATTTCAGATCGGCTTGACTCCCTGGCGCTGCGTAGAGATGTAGCCTCGCTCTGCATTCTCTATCGCATGTACAATGGGGAGTGCTCCGAGGAATTGTTCGGATTGATCCCTACCGCCTCTTTCCGCCATCGTTCTACGCGACAACATATTCATCCCCATCACATAGATGGTTGGCAGTCCACAACTATGCGTTTCACTAGAAACTTTCTGCCTCGCACAACCAAACTGTGGAATGAATTGTCGCCTGCGGTATTTCCGGACCGATACGACATTCAAACCTTCAAGAAAAGAGCGTACTCCCAAATCAAAGGCCGGCAACGCACTTGTGACTCCTCTGGTGTTGCGGGTGTCTATGGGCGGCGGTAATCGCTTACCATCAGGTGATCCATCTGCTCGTTTGCCACCTCTGCCATAAAAAAAAAAAAAAATGAAAGGTCCAAAAAATTTTCTTCGAATTGACCATTCGTTCTTTGGAAAAGTTATTCAGTTTCATGAACAGAAACCACTGTGAACTTTTGGTGGGGGTCCAAAAATAACCCTACTCATTATAATAGAAGTACATAATTGACCTGACAATATTTCGATCTGCTCCCCGCATGCAATTGCTGTGCTGCTTACAGGGTGCATGTACAATCTACAAAATTTACTAACCATCCTTATGTTATGTACATACATGTATGCAGAAATAAATGAATTATGAATCAATTATAACAAATGTGTAGGGCATAATATCATCAATAAAAGTACAATGATAAAATAGCTTTAGTCTCACAAAGATGAAAGAGTGCAGGCAGACTTGCCGTGGGAAGGTCGACAGACATCAGCCTCTAGACTGGAAAACATCGATAAAATTAAGGAAGCATTAAGTCGTACATGTAACTGGTCTGTCGAGGATTTGCGTCACCATGTTAGGTAACGTTTCTTATACTTCTGCGCAAAGAGTTATATCAGATTGGTGAGTAAGTTAGCTCCATGGGTTCCATACAGACTGAATAATAATCAAATTTAATTCTTAATTTCGACTTGAAGTTGCCTGTAACCATATTTGTGGTATAAGTAGTCGCACGAAAAGCAGGAATCTGTGATGTATAGATGAGATTTGGGTGCCGTTTTACACCGCTCTCGTCGGAGAGATCGACCTATCTAAGTTTAATGAAATAATTAGGAGGATAATAATGTAATTTATTTTTGGTCCATTTTGTTAGTAAACCAAAGTAGTATTTTTAATGGTTATCTAAAATACCAGTCGTTTGGAGAGGAATCATTGATAGCGCAGGAGACTACTGATGAATTTTATAAGTATTATATAATTTAAACACTAACACTTGTGAAAACAAATAAAAACAAAATATGTGAGAACTTGTGGTACGACCGATATTAAACTTTTAAACTTTTTTTTGCCCAACAGATCATCAGGATGTTCTCGAAGACTACCATTCTCCTGCTTGTTATCGTGGCTAGTGCCATGCTCTTCGTGACTACTCTTGCTGTGAACGTGAGTCCATGTAATGTGGATTGCGACAGAAGTGCAGCAGAAATAAGCCAGTGTTGTCGTGCACACGGCTACGGTGGCGGTTACTGCAGTGGCGGTGCAGCGTATTGCAATTAAGCAATATATTTATGGTCTAACAAATGCAGCGAAAACTATTCAAACTAGAAGAGGTTCGAACCATGAATCTCCGAACGATTTTCGCCAAGAAAATAAATTGTACTCGATTCGCAAACAAGTTTTTGGGATTCCTATAACTTTGTGTTCTGACTGGCGTCTTGGTAGAAATGTCAAAAAGTTTTTTCGCAAATCGGCTGACTATGGGTTCATTGGGGAAATTGATTATGTATCATGAATAGATTTAAATATAGGTTCAGGTGATTTTGTTAGACCTTAAAGTATTGGTGTAAAAAAATAGGAGTGTCATTTCATGGACTGAGCGTCTTTCGTCTACTTTATCGGACTAAAAAATCTAATAAAAATACGTATAAAAATACGAATAAAAATATAACGCAAAAAATTAAAATGTAAAAGTTAAGCGTTAGTTTTTGGCAGTATTGTTCAAGTGAAATTACAGTTCATTCAGAAATATTGCTTCTTTATTTTTTACACCTTTCATTTCTGTTTTTTTATCAGTAATTAATTTGATTTGTTTATCTTCATCACAATATTTTTTTTTTGTAATTTAATATCAATTGTATTTCTTTTTCAAATTAATAAATGAATTTATGACATTTTGTTTACCTTTGTTTTTAATAATCGTGTTCCTCTTAATTGCTTTGGTCTTTTCTAGACTGATTCGGTGGCTCAGTTGTCAGTGCTCCTGACTCCTGACTGTTTATCCATTGGCTCTGTGCTCGAAAGGTGGATCATGGCCTTACCTTTTTGAGCTTTATTGTAAGCAAATTATGAGCTGCAGTTCATTTTTTTAAATATTAACTGGACATAACTATCCAAACAAATACATAGTAAAACGTTAATGAAAGTTAAATGAGCGAGCGAGGGATATAAGGAAATGGTGGTTATAGCCAGAAGATTTCTGGCCGAAAGGCGTGGTATTTCGGCGGTTTCGAGGTCATCTTCGGGACTCCAACGCCAATACCAGCAACGCCATAGCACAGAAAAACGCTCATCTAAAGTAGAATAACTTATTAGTGTATCGCATCAAAAACATAAATGTGAAAATGGGAGCCAAGTTCAATATTATGATATGGTGTGATTGTCAACTTTACTGAGAAAAGAATTGAGATCTAAATGGATGCCAAGTTCTGTAGATAATCCTGAAATTTATTTATAAGAACGTATAACATTCTTAAGTAAATTTAAAACACAATTTCTTGTTTTTTACTGCTACAACAATGTTTGCTATTTAAAAATATGACTTTCTAAATTTAAATAGTAGAATTATTTACACAAAGCAAATAACTTATGATCTGTCTAACCTCAACTTTGACTTGGCTAGTTTTCACATACTAGTCATCTTAAATTTGGTTTATCAACGTATCATCTTTATGTTATACGCAAGTTCTTATTTTTATACTATAAGGTTCTATTCTTCTGAATATTTCATGTGCTGGTAAAAACTAGCCAAGTCAATGATGAGGTTAAACAGATCATAAGTTATTTGCTTTGTGTAAATAATTCTACTATTTAAATTTAGAAAGTCATATTTTTAAATAGCAAACATTGTTGTAGCAGTAAAAAACAAGAAATTGTGTTTTAAATTTACTTAAGAATGTTATACGTTCTTATAAATAAATTTCAGGATTATCTACAGAACTTGGCATCCATTTAGATCTCAATTCTTTTCTCAGTAAAGTTGACAATCACACCATATCATAATATTGAACTTGGCTCCCATTTTCACATTTATGTTTTTGATGCGATATCATTACTTTTTGTGAGTACATTTATTAATATTATTTAAAAGTGATTTATTAATAATAAAAAAAACCTGCGCTTACGCTGTCACACCCCGGACACTTCATACCAATTTCGCGCCATTGTTTACTACATAGACATTCATGTTTGTACACATGTAAATGTGTAAAACTTTTAGTGCTTGATCTAATAAGTGTACTTAGTAGGACAATTTCCATGTTCTACCGGCAGCTGTAGGAGCCTATGTGTTTCATCCCGTAAGGAATCGACCAACCGGTAGGCCGGTATAGAGGGCGGCTTCAGTGAGAAAACTCTTGGTTCAAATCCAACATGGGCAACTTTATATTTATTATATTTTCAGGTTATTGTTAGTAATAATTAAATGCTAACATATATTTTTATTATGTTTATATTAAATGAAATAAGTTTATATGTAATAGTTTTTATTTAAATATTTAGTAGCTAGTGCTTTTATTACACAGGTTTTTTATACAATTCCAAGAATTTATTTTTGTTTCGTTCCAAGAATCTTTTATTTTTGTTTCGTTTCCTGTTATCCATTTACTAAATTGTATAAAATTATCTTTATTTCACCATTGCCATAACAACCACGATAGCTCACTTAATATAGGAGTCGCACATGTAACGCGCAGGTGCGAGTTCGAGCCGCGCGATAAGTTACTTTTTGAGCCTTTTTTTATTTTTTTAACACATGGTTTTTTTAATTTTTCCGTTATCAGTACATGAAATACTAGCCGCACACCAAATTTAAAGCTCGTAGCCTTGCTAGAAGTACCTTAGCTTTTTGATGACGGTGAGTGTGTCTTTAAATCATAAAAATATTGTATTGAAAAAATTTTTTTTCTTAGAAATTCAGTGTTTTCTGATTTTTTCCTTTGCATACACACAATTACCTAGCTTGATGCAAAATTTGAACTTTCTAGGTCATCTGGAAGTGGGTAAGCTTTTTGATCTATATGTCAGTGAGTCAGTCATAAAAATGTCGATTTTCGGATGTTAAAATCTATACCAACCGTTTGAGCTGTGTTTATAAAATTTTGAGTGCTCGTTTATCTAGGAAGTCTTAATACATAAACCAAATTTGGTGTGTTTATGTTAAATAGATTTTGAGTTATGAAGGTGACAAAAGTGGCTCCAAATGGTTCGTGTAATATTACACACGGAGCTACTCGCCAGTTCTTTTTTGACGTGAACTTGGCTGGACACGCTCCGCGTGTCTAGATATATTTATAGTATTTATGTCTTTTTTAATTGTATAAGTTTTTATGTATCTATGAGCCTGTACATTAGCTACTAAGTTGCCTGAAAATAAATGAATAATAATAATAATAATAATAGCAAAGACAGGGGCCGCCTCTTAGATTAACCCCTTCAGACCTGAATTACAATACAGTTTAAAAAAATATTACTGTTAATTTACTGCATAGTTGTGGTCTCATTAAGGTATTTTTGGTGAAAATTTTTTTTTTTGATTTATACATTTTCATTTTTAGATTTTTTTGTGTCCATTGAAATGGACACGAGGATTAAACTGTGGCTTGAATTCTATAAATAATTACTATCTTTTTTTGTATTTCGGTACTTTAGCTTTTGTATGATGATTAAGGTAACCAAAAAGGCCTTCCAAATACGACAATATGGACAAAGGCCTTCCATGCCTACGATTAGTCGCTTTTCGGCATAAAAAGTTCAAAATCAAAAATGACAAACCAAAATACCCATCCTGTAGGTATAATAAACCCGGACACTTTGTGAGAAATTTATTATTAGGCCTATAATTTTTACGGTCTAAGCATTTAGTGTGAAACATCCTCAAATACCGATTGAAAAAAAAAGTTAAATTAATAACATTGACAACAACACTGGTGGTCACAGGGTTAATAAAAGGTAGTAAAAATGCATATAAATACAGGTGCAAGAAAAAACTTTACTTCAGATATTAAAACACTTATCTATTGCATACATTACTCCAGCATATTTCTTGGTGAGTATAAACTACACAGTACTTAATTTATGGCAATTAATTATTATCATTGACTGACTCGGTGGCTCAGTGGTTAGCGCTCCTGACAACTGAGCCGAGAGTCGTGGGTTCGATCCCCATCCAGGGCGAACATTTCTGTGATGAGCAGATTTGTTTTCTCTGTATCTGGGTGTATCATATCTATATATGTATGTATTTAAATGTATATGTGTATGTATCGTATATCAGTCTCTGGTTCCCAAGATACAGGGAATCCTAGTTTGGGGCCAGATGACCGTGTGTGATTTGTCCCAGATATTATTGTTATATTATTATTATTAACTGGCTATCTTTATCTCCATGCCGAAACACATTACTGCTTCATACGTTGATGTTTGGCGGCAAGAGTTAGATAAGATGGTAGTAGCGAGCCAGGAGGGCTCACAAATTGTTCTACCAATAAACAAACCGATTCCTACAAAGGACCTCGCCGGGATCCGCCCGCGATCTCTACTGATGTGAAGCAAGCAAACTTGCCGATAGACCACGGAGGCGGTTAAATATTAAAATTTTAAAATACTTTCTTTGCCCAACAGATCATCAGGATGTTCTCGAAGACTACCGTTCTCCTGCTTGTCATGGTGGCTAGCGCCATGCTCTCCGTAATTACTGCTGATAAACACGTAGAAGCATGTGATGGGTATTGCAACAGAACTCCACAAGAAATAAAACAGTGTTGTACTTCACGTGGCTACAGGGACGGGCGGTGCGAGTACGGCAGATGGGCGTATTGTGTTGAAGCATAATATAACTCTTACATATTCAGCTGAAACTTGAAAGTAGAGGTTCGACCCATGAATCTCTGCACGACTTTCCCCAAGAAAATTAGTCGATTCGCAAATAATTTTTTGGGCGTATTGCAGTAGAAAAGTCAAAATGTTTTTTTTTGGTGAATTGACTGGCTATGGGGAAGTTGTTCAGTTTCATCAATAGATTTAAATACGTTCAGGTGTTTTTGTTAGACCTTAACATTTGTGTTTTTATCAATGATTGATTTGAATTGTTATTCTTCATATATATATTTTTTTGTAATGTAATATCAACAGTAATTTTTTTTTAATTAATAAATGCATTTAGAGATGTTATTATCTTTATTTTTAAAATAGGATTTCTTTTAATTGCTTTGGTTGTTTCTAGACTGATTCGGTGGCTCAATGGTCACTGCTCCTGACTCCCACCCAGTGCAAACATTTCTGTGATGAGCAGATTTGTTTATTCTGTGTCTGGGTGTTTATGTATTAATTTTAACGTATTTTTTACTTATTTAGTTTTCGAAGAGCAGTGCACTAAAACACTGGCTGTTTTTATCTCATAAGAAAATTCGGAGCACCCCGATTCGTATAATTGGGCGTAGTTTAAATTAAAGTGACTTAAAAGTAAGTAAGGGATAATGGACTTTATTTTAGTTATATAAAATACATTATCCCTTACTCACTTTAAAGTCAGTTGGATCGTTATGGCATAACTAAGGCCAATTATAGTTTTAAGTTTCTAATATAAATAAATAAATAATAAATAAACTTAGGTTCGGAGACTGTGAAGTTGACGTGAGCTTTCATGCAAATTAAATTCAATTAATGTATTCAACAATATTTCGTATATTTGTTATTAGTAGTAGGTTAGTTGAGTTTTATATTATAATATTTTTTTTATGGCAGAGGTGGCAAACGAGCAGACAGATCACCTGATGGTAAGCGATTACCGCCGCCCATAGACACCCGCAACACCAGAGGAGTCACAAGTGCGTTGCCGGCCTTTGATTTGGGAGTACGCTCTTTTCTTGAAGGTTTGAATGTCGTATCGGTCCGGAAATACCGCAGGCGACAATTCATTCCACAGTTTGGTTGTGCGAGGCAGAAAGTTTCTAGTGAAACGCACAGTTGTGGACTGCCAACCATCTATGTGATATATTATAATATGATTGTTATATTATTTACATATATGTTTATTATATACAGCGTTTATTATACCTTATAAAATTATTCTTTACTAGCTGGTGTGCTCCGGCTTCGCTCAGGGAGTTGGTATGAGATCGTGTGGTAGTTGGAATAAAAGGAGAAAGCTTATAATCTAAGGGGTATTTTTTTAATGAAAATATATTCAAAATATTTACAATGTATTAATCACCCACATGGTCCCCGCTGCGGAGCCACGGGTCTCTTCCCATACCTCGGAAATTTTAGGCCATACTCCATACACGAAGCACGCAAACGGTCGAGATAAATGCCACTAATAGTCAAACCCATTCAGGTTATGACCGTATCTGTAGTCAGTTAACCAGCGTGATCGATGCGACCACGCAAGTCGCACTGAGCGACGACCGTTTCTGCTACAGTACTTGTTTATAAACAACATTTTTCATTTTGTTATCCGGGGTACATATTTTTCGATTTCCCTACTCGAGAGTAAGGTGGTGACCGTGAGAAAAGCAGGAGTCTTCATTCCAGAACATTCCACAGCATTAGTGTTCCTTTGTGTGCACCTCCCCCCTTATCCCTACCCCTCTACCCCTCACCCCCCCGCCTCAGCCCCCCCCCCCTCCCCCGCCCCGCAGCCCTCGAACAGTGGTTGGCAGTGGATGGTTTTAGAGAAAAAGCTGGACACACCCACACATACTAGATTTTTATAATTATATTGATATTGATTAAAATATCTTTAGAGTTCTTTTTAATCTTTTGATCATAAAATCTTTTGAAATGAAATGAAAATATTTTATTCGAAGTAGGTAGCAGTGTACACTAATCAAACGTCATTCTTTTATCTACCTAATACGAGGATCCTACCACTCGGAACTCGTATACCCGCCGTTTCGGGAAGTGTTTGCGGAGTGAGAAGAAACGACGGGCCCTAAAGAAACTCCCTCTAACACATTTTTTGAAAATGTTTTATATTCTATTACATCTTAATTCTAGGTCAAAGAAAGATTTATGTAATGACATGACTGTAATTAAAATAAAAATAATAAAAAAGAAAGAAAGGATCCAAATGGTATTTGTAGTTAATGACTAACAATTACAAAAACGAATGACAAGAGCAGGCCAGTCACACGGACACGGACAGCACCCGATCACGAGTATAACGCGAGAGTCAGCCATCACTCCCCTCAGCCATATTTGAGGAAAGGGAACGACCCGGCCACGATACGCCACCATCCGCGCGAACATTTAAGCGAGCGTACACCGCTCCGGTCAATGGACAAAGAAAAAGGAGAAGGAAAAGCCTTACTGAATCTCTTAAGTTTGGAACCAATGATAAACTACTCCATGATTTTGTAATAAAGTTATTATTATTATAGTTCTTTTACAATACAGTTTGCATCTTTAGCGTCTCACAATATGTCATGTAAATGTTATTGTGTTGGTTGGAAAAACACTTACCGTCCAAGCATTTCTATCATCTAAGTACACAGATGTCTTATAGTAAGCTTTATTAGATAGTGTCTTTTTTACATAACTTTTGAATTTACTTTCTGTTAACTTCAAAATATCTTCTGGTATTTTATTGTACATTCGTATACATTGTCCCACAAACGACTTACTTACCTTACTGAGCCTAGTAGATACAAGCTGAACCTTACTGTTATTCCTGAGATTACGAGAATGTCTGTCAGAATTCAGTGTAAAGAGATTTAAGTTTTTTCGCACGTACATTATATTGTCATAAATGTGCTGACAGGGAAACGTTAAAATATTGATTTCTTAAAATTTTTCTCGAAGGGAATCTCAAGAAAGCATTCCGTTAATAGCGCGAACAGCCCTTTTTGTAGTACAAAAATAGTATTTATATCAGCTGCATGCCCCCATAAATGTACACTGTAAGACATAATACTGTGGAAGTATCTGAAATATACTAGTCTCGCTGTTCCTATATCTGTTAGAAGCCAATTTTTTTTAACAGCATAGGCAGCCGAACTAAGCCTGCCTGCTAAAGTTTCTATTTGAGGACCCCATTGAAGTTTTGAATCTACGGTTATACCCAAAAAAACTGTTCTTGGCACGAATTTTAACACACTACTAGCTAATGACACGTTCTGAGTTACGTTTTTAACATTCGGTAAGGTAAAATTTATACATTTAGTTTTTTATTGCATTCAAGACTAGGTTGTTCACGGTGAACCAACTGTGTACTTTACAAAGAGTGTCGTTTACTTCGTTAATCATGTCAGTGTGTCTGTCAATTTTAAAAATTAGAAATGTATCATCCGCAAACAACACAATTTTCGACAGTGATTCAGCCATGAAAAGTAGGTAGTTGATGTAAACCAAAAACAGGTATGGTCCCAAAATGGATCCTTGAGGCATGCCCATTATAACGCGTGAGCCCAACGAATTTGTACCATTTATTTGTACCTTTTCGGTTCTATTAGCTAAGTATGACACAAACAAATTCAAGACCTTGTTTTAAACCCCGTAATGTTCTAGCTTTAAAAGTAGGGTTTTATGTTCTACGTAATCGAATGCCTTGGACAAGTCGCAGAAGAATCCTATAACATTTTGAGATTTTTCAAAAGCATCATTATATGTATATCTTATCGGTTCGACTCCTGCGTCGGTTGTCGAACGCCCTTTAGTGAAGCCAAACTGTACATTATGAAGTACTTTATTAATTTTGAAGTGACTTAACATTTGAGTAAGAAAATGTTTTCAAAGATTTCACAAAGTTACTTTATATTTTAACGTATATTTAAGAAAATTATATATTAGGTTTGTATATCTTCTAAATGATATCTCTTTTGTATTTTTAGATTCTATTACTTACCTGTAATAAAAGGGTACGTAGAATCTATAAAAGCATTCTTGTAACGTTTTTTTTTGCGAAGAAAAATCACCCTGTACGTGCATTAGTAATGCACTCTGAAAGGACAAAACTAACTTTATAAAGTTAAAAATATTTACTTTATGAATAATATCTAACAGTTATAAAAACATTATATTGTTTTGAACTGCAAAACACATTAACCATTGAAACGCCTTGGTTTGAAATACAAGGAAAAACAAAAAATATATGATTTGTACAACAAATAAGGACCCACTCCATGAAAGTCGAAACAAAAACACTTGTACAAATAAAATAGAGTTTATTTTAATAACATTTTTATGTTTCGTGTATTTCAAAATGCAAAAGGATTTGAAAATAAGCAACTACTGTTATCACAATTATCATAATTATCACGATTCAGCATTTAGCGTGCAACATCCTCATTTTTTTTAAAAAAATAATATAGTTGACAACAACACTGGCGGCCACAGGGTTAATAAAAGGTAGTAGAAATGCATATAAATATAGGTGCAAGAAAAAACTTTACTTCAGATATTAAAACACTTATCTATTGCATACATTACTCCAGCATATTTCTTGGTGAGTATAAACTACACAGTACTTAATTTATGGCAATTAATTATTATCATTGACTGACTCGGTGGCTCAGTGGTTAGCGCTCCTGACAACTCAGCCGAGAGTCGTGGGTTCGATCCCCACCCAGGGAATTTTTGTGATGAGCAGATTTGTTTATATTTAATAAATATTTGTATATATTTAAACGTACATGTGTATATCAGTTTCTGGTTCTCATAATTATACATGGAATTCCAGTTTGGTGCCAGATGACCTTGTGTGATTTGTCTCAGATATTTATTATAATATTTATTATTTTATTCCCCGCCATGTTTACACTTTGTATGATTCTGTTAAGTTGGTGAAGGGCATTTTTCAAAGCCCACCTAGCTAGCTAACCCAGTCATAACTGAATCGCCGCCAAACACCTATTTATTAAATATTTTTTTTATCCAACCTCGTCGCCACTGTTAGACATGGGACAGGCACGAGTTAAACGACAGAGGGCTCGTTGCGCACTGACTGTATTCAGTAATGGAGGCGCGGGCGCAGCCACCTGCTTATACTAGACAAGTACCTAACAAATAGCATTGATAGAGGCAAGATAGCCAGTTCCCCATTGCGGTGGGGAATTTCGGTAAGCCCGCTTCCATCTTCGGCAACATCATCACTTACCACCAGGTGAAAGGATGCCAAGGGCTTACCAATAGTTGGTAAAAGAATTAAAACTTCACGAAAAACTACACACAAAATTAAATTACCCAATTAAATGACTGAACCGATTTAGATGTTTATAGTATCATTAGAACATTAGGAATGAGTATATAAGAGGAAGTCTGAAAGTAGCGCCAGTGACAGAAATGTTGCAAAGTAATCGTTTGTCATGGTATGGGCATGTTATGAGGAGGGACGAAGGTCATGTGACTAGGAGAGTATTGAATATGAAAGTGGATGGATTAGTGGGAAGAGGAATGCCAAGGAAGAGATGGCTGGATTGTGTGAAGAATGATATGAGTATGAAAGGAGTGAGCACTGAGATGACGGCAAGAAGAGATGAATGGAAGAAGAAGACATGTTGCGCCGACCCCAAATAATTGGGAACAGGGCAGGAAGATGATGAGTATCATTAGAACATTTCTGATAGCTCGATTATAACTTTACTTTTGGTTAAGTCATTGTTTTTTATTTTTTAAATTTCATCATAATAATTAGCTAGATAAAACGTGATTTTTATTTATGAAAAACTGCTGGTGGTAGCTAGCCAGGAGGGCTCAGAAAATGTTCTACCACCAACCAAACCGATTAATTTGGACCCCGCTGGGTACTCCCGCGACTTTCTGATGTAAAGCAAGCAGTGTTGCCAACAGACCACGGAGGCGGTTAAATATTAAAATACGTTTTGTTTATCCAACAGATCATCGGAATGTTCTCGAAGACTACCATTCTCCTGCTTGTTATCGTGGCTAGCGCCATGCTCTTCGTGACTACTGCTGCTCAACCTTATATGTACTACGTAAAACAATGTGATGTGGATTGCGATAGAACTGCACGAGAAATAAGTCAGTGCTGTAAAGCAAATGGCTACGGTGGCGGTTACTGCACGGAAGGGAAATGGGCGTATTGCAATTATTAAGCAATATATAAGTCTAACAAATTCAGCTGATACTTGAAAGTAGAGCCACAAAATACATAGACACAGAAAGTCCGCTCAATACAAACCACTAAAATCGTAAGCACATACAATACATGTTTATAGAAGTAAACGGTCGTTCGAAGCAAGGTCACGGTGACCTTGCCTAGAACGACCGTATACGTCTATAAGCATGTTTATGCTTATAGACGTATACGTAGATGTCGGCGTATATGTAGAGCTTAGACCTATGAATCTCTGCACGACTTTCCCTAAGAAAACTGTAGTCGATTCGAAAAGAAGTTTTTGGACTTTCCATTCAAAGCCGATCGACTTAGTAGAAAAGTCAAAAGGTTTTTCGAGAATTGACTGACTATTGGTTCATTGGGGAAAGTTGTTCAGTTTCATGAATAGATTAAAATAGGTTCAGGTGAGTTTGTTAGACCTTTTCATTTTGTGTTATTTTTTATCAATGATTGACTTGATTTGTTTTTCTTCATCTAATTTTTTTTTGTAATGTAATATCAATTGTTTATTTTGTTTCAAATCAATAAATGAGTTTTTAAAACGTTGTTTTTCTTTGTTTTTAAAATAGGATTTCTTTTAATCGCTTTGGTCGTTTCTAGACTGATTCGGTAGCTCAGTGGTCAGCGCTCCTGACTCCTGACTGCTGATCCATTTTGTCCTGGGGTCGATATTTCCACTTCGTCACTAGATGGCGCCACTATTACTTAGTACGATAATTCTTTGATTAAATCGCGCTGCATTTGCACTTAAAACGGACCAATCTGTGAACGTCTTACAATCTAGCGGCATTGTTTATACAATTGCAAATCCAGTGAAATTATCAATAAACCTATGCCTCATAATATCACGGTATGTACACATCTAGTGGTATTATAACTTCATTGAAATGAGTACGTGAAATGGTAAGAAATAGAGGCGACTGACAATGAAATGAAATGAAAATTTTTTTTTCGAAGTATTTATTTTAGTATACGGTGTTCCTACCACTCGGAACTCGTATACCCGCCGCTTTGGGAAGTGTTTGCGGAGTGAGAAGAAATGACGGGCCCTAAAGAAACTCCCTCCAACACACTTTTTGAAAATGTCTTATATTCTATTACATATTCCGTATAATATCACTGTGTCAGATATAATACACCAAGACACAGAGTAAACAAATCTGCTCATCACAGAAACGTTTGCGGGATCGAACCCTCGATTCTCGGATCAGTAGTCAAGAGCACTAACCACTGAGCCACCGAGTAAGTCTCTCGCTACATTACTTCCACCAATCCGGACTTGGCCCCCGTGTGGAGTAACCTTACCTTCCCTAGGTACGGGAAGAGACTCGCATACTAGCCAGTGAGGACGATGTGTTGTTAACTAAATAAATAAAATAAATAAAACATAAAACCCTTTAATTTTTATCCTTAATAAAATATATTTTAGTTCATGCTCTTATAAATAAAATATAAAAAACATCTAAGTATAGACTTAATATAAGATTAATGAAATTCATGTAAATATTCTGATTATTGTTAATATTTTATTTTTTATATATATAATTATCCTATACTATTAAATGAGTTAAGTGTCCCGACGATTTCAAAAACGGCTTGAAATCTTTTGACGAAAATCTAGGATTAGGGGTTAAAAATCACCAAAAATCGATCTATGAGGGAATTATCTTCGAAAAATTTCATTTAAGGTAGATATGAGCGAAATAACATAAAAGGAGAACGCATATGATACTTATTTTTAACCGTCGCTTATAAGTACTTTGGTGGACTTGCGGATTTGGTGCGAGCCACTAACGTTTTGCTGCTTTTAGGTCCGGATTCGAATCCCACCCATGAGACTTTATAGTTGTTTTTGTCTTTTAATTTTTTATTTTGTGTGAACTTATCCTATACTATTAAACGAGTTAAGTGTCCCGATGATTTCGAAAACGGCTTGAAACCTTTAGACGAAAATCTAGGATTAGGGGTTAATCACCAGAAATTGATCTATGAGGGAATTATTTTCGATAAAAATCATTTAAGGGAGATATGAGCGAAATTACATAAAATAAGAACGCATATGATGCTTATTTTAACCACTTGAATCGAGTACTTTGGTGGACTAGCGGTTCAGGTGTGAGTCGCTTGCTTTTTGCTGCTTTTAGATCCGGATTCGAACCCCACCCATGAGACTTTATAGTTTTTTGTCTTTTTATTTTGTGTGAACTTATGTAAATATTATATAAATAAATAAAAAAACTTAAGAGTGATAAAAATATATTTTAACCTTTTTGTATTTTAGAGACAAATAGCGCTATCTTTCGCCATATAAGTGAATTACATACCTGATGATTGTGCCGCCGTGCCCCGTGTTTGACAATAGGGATTTTTCCACGGCTTTCTCTAAGCTCAACTAGATGGCGCTGATAACATTTGCAATAAGCAAGTAAAGAAAAATAAAACATAATTATGTTTCGTTCGCAACTGGTTACGAACCTTTGGTTACGTACGCGGCCGAAAGGAGAAAATCTCTAAAAAGTCGCCAAAACTGTTTGATATTACTGACTAAAATCATAATAAATGATGAACAACTTTCTAATATTACGTAGTATCATTGAATGTTTTTCTGCATTTTTATTAAAAAAAAGGATAATTTGCATGTATTTTTTTAATAGAATCAAATTATTTAAAAAAATATTATAGATATTTTCAGAACAAATATTGCTTGTCCTTTCGTCCCTTAGAAGGCCACTACCGACTAAAACAACACCCTGCAAAATGTTTTATAGAAAATATACCTTGTATGTCCTACTACCTAAACAAGTTATCTTAGTTTATAAAAACTCCGATTGAACGAGCGACGCTCGGTCTCCCGGCTAGTTATTATTTTATCTCAGATATGTTATTATTACTGTTTTTTATTATATTAAATTAAAATATATTTTTACAGAATTTTTTTGATTTTTTAAATTACTTTTCTCCTTTTTAGAATAATGTTGAGTTGTTTTTATTAGTATTTTAATTTAATTTTTCTTTTTTATCCTCATCTGGGTATGCTAAAAACATAATGTATTTTTTTTCTGATAGTTTAGACCATTTCGAAAAACTAATTTGATTATTTCACTTTTTAATCCTCTAGATATTTTAAAATATTTTTTTTTAATAAATTTTACTTTTCTAAGATTTATGATAGTTTATAATTATAATTTTAAGGTAAGGTTATAATTGACCACGCTGAATACGTTAAAAACAACCGACTTCAATCGTAGCAACTCCAATTTTGCTATGTTTTTGTTGATTTTCTCAAAAACCGCTGAATCGATTTCGATAAAATTAATATGGGACCACCTGTGAAGTATACCCTTTCAAACAAAAAAAGAATTTTTGAAATCGGTTCATGCGTCTTCGAGTAATCGGTGAACATACATAAAAAAAAAAAAAAAAAAAAAGATTCCGACGAATTGAGAACCTCCTCCTTTTTTTGAAGTCAGTTGAAAAATTTACTCTCATGAAAGCGTTCCGGAACGCTTTCTAAAAAACACGTCAACTGTCAAGTCAATTGTCATTTAGTTTTTTTTTTTACCCCAAGATGGGGAAAGCAAAGGATCAGAGCCATACAGCTTAGTCTGTTGTTAATCTTCTGTAGTATTTAAAGACTAAAAGCCATTTCTTTCGTATATCTTCGTCTTTATAGGAAAATTCAATTAAGGCCAAAGCCATTTCTATCGTATTTAAATTTCCTATTCCTCAGCAAAATGATAGCACTTTTGATGAAGATTTCATGGACTTCTTGAAAGCACTCAAAACACAGTCAACACTTAAATGGCACTTTATTGAACAATACACGATATCTATACAAAAAATCACGATATCTATTTTTTCGGATAATAAAACAAAAATGACAAACTCTTGCCGCGAGTTCCCGCCAAAAAGTCTCTCATCTAGTTTGTTTAAACTAAGGCCCGTTCTAGAACAATGATAATGATAAATCTTTATTGCTTTACATGTGGTAAGTACAGATCTTAATACAGAAGGAAAAATATACCTGACATAGTCTGTCCCTTTTACACTTAAAATATTTATTAAAGTTTATCCTGCTGTCAGGTTAAAAATTTACTCTCATGAAAGTGTTCTAGAACGCTTTCTAAAACGTTAACTGTCAAGTCAATTGTCATTTCGTTTGTTTATAAACAACTCAAGGTAACTTCAAAAAGTGCGTGAGCGTGTGACGTCACAGGGATACAAATGAAGATTATTGTCTTTTATCGATTTTTATACTCAATCTTTTACTATTTCAAGGGGAAATAGAAAAATATGGCTTCAAATCAAAATATGAAATGGTTTCTTTGTTTTCATACCTTATAAAAAATTAAGCATACCCAATTGGTAAGCCCTTGGCATCATCTCACCTGATAGTAAGTGATGATGATGCCGAAGATGGAAGCGGGCTTACCAAGATTCCCCAACAACGCAATGAGGAACTGGCTATTTTATCTTCATGCCGGAACACATCAATGCTGTTAACATTGATTTTTGGCGACAAAACTTAGATAAGATGGTGGTAGTTAGCCAGGCGTGCTCAGAAAATATCCTGCCACCAACCAAACTGAGTCGTACAAAGTTGGACCCCACCGCGAATCGAACCCGCAATGTGAAGTGAGTAGACTAGGCACTGGCCTACGGGGGCGGTTAAATGATTATTACAATAGATTGAAATTACATTTTTTTTTTAATTATTTGTCGTGTAGCTTAATATTTAAACCCTTAAAAGCCCTTGGCATCATCTCACCTGGTGGTAAATTGATGACGATGCCGAAGATGGAAGCGGGCTTACCAAGATTCCCCAACACAATGGGGAATTAGCTATGTTATTTCTATACCGAAACACATTAATGCTTCGGCAAGACTTAGGTAAGATGGTGGTCTATAGCTATCCAGGTGAGCTCAGAAAATGCCCAAATCGATTCTTACAAAGTTGGCTCCGACGGAAATCGACCCCGCGCGCGACTCTATGTGAAGCAAGCAGATCCAGATCCAATCCAATAGACTACGGAGGCGGTTAAAATATGAAATCTCAAAATATAATTCCTTCCCAATTCCTCCCATCTCATTTCAAAGGCCGGCAACGCACTTGTGACTCCTCTGGTGTTGCGGGTGTCTATGGGCAGTGGTAATCGCTTACCATCAGGTGATCCGTCTGCTCGTTTGCCACCTATTACAAAAAAAAAAAAATTGTTGCCCACCAGACAATCAGAATGTTCTCGAAGACTACCATTCTCCTGCTTGTTATCGTTGCTAGCGCCATGCTCTCCGTAACTCCTGCTGAAGTCTACAATTCTGCATGGAATCATGTGATAGGGATTGCAAAAGAACTCCAGAAGAATTACGACAGTGTTGTGCTGCACATGGCTACACTGTATACGGTTACTGCAGGGACAGGAAAAAAATGAAAATGAAATGCAATCCCTTGAAGCTGTGAAAAAATCAATGCCAATGCAATCAAGAGATACGGCCGTTTATGCCGCATATTTAGACTTATTTTAACGTATTTTTAACTTATTTAGTTTTTGAAGAGCAGTACAATGAAGCACTGGCTCTTTATATCTCTATGGAGAACTCGGAACTCTCCGACTCGGATAATTTAGGTTCGGAGACTGTGAAGCGGAGGTGAGCTTTCATGCAAATAAAATTCAATTAATATATATGTCGGATCAGGAAGGCCGATAAAACGAAATAACTATTATTCGAGGATCCAACATCATTATTCGGAAATACAATGTGGGCAAGAAAACTAAGTTTAGTAATTAAATTAATCTCAACGAAAACGTAAGGACAGCTTCCTAGGCACTTGCGCGGGCGCAACTACTCATGAATAAACTGAAAAACGTAGGAGCAGTCCCTCGGGCTCTGGACGCGTTCACACGCTCCGAGGTCCACCGAGATTCTGCTGAAGCGATCTGCCAGCCAGTATCACTTGCGTTTTCAGGTATATGAATACCAATCTGCCAGCCAGTATCACTTGCGTTTTCAGGTATATGAATACCTGAAAACGAGCGATACTGGCTGGCAGATCGCTTCAGCAGAATCTCAAAAAAAGATATACTTTTGTATATGTCGGCATGTTTAACTGATTGCTAAACATGCCGACATATACAAAAGTATAGGTATCTTTTTTTTTTTATGGCAGAGGTGGCAAACGAGCAGACGGATCACCTGATGGTAAGCGATTACCGCCGCCCATAGACACCCGCAACACCAGAGGAGTCACAAGTGCGTTGCCGGCCTTTGATTTGGGAGTATGCTCTTTTCTTGAAGGTTTGAATGTCGTATCGGATCTGACATTTGTTATAAAATGTAATCATTAGTAAGTTGCGTGAGTCTTATATCATAGGATTATTATATGTTTATTATATACAGCTTTTATATACCTTACAAATTATTTAATTATAAAATTATATTTCGCTTTTTTTTTGATCTAACAATCGTGATATAAAAAAATATATATATTTGATTTGTATGTCTTGTAAATGATATATCTTTTGTATTTATACATTCTATTACTTATGGCTAATAAAAGGGTAAGTAATAGAATCCATAAATGCATCTTCCATTTGCTGTTTTTTTTTTGCGAAGAATAATCAACCTGTATATACAGTAGTAATGTCCTCTAAAGGACGCGGCGAACTTTACAGAGTTCAAAATATTTACTCAATGAACAGTAATGAAAACATGGTATTGTTTTGAATCTTAAGGAACATTAACCATTTAAGCGCCGTATTCTGAAATACAAGGAAAAACGAAAAACATATGATTTGTACAACAAAGTAAGGGCCACTTCATGAAAGTCAAAAACGAAAACTTGTACAAATAAAATAGGGTTAATTTTTAGGGTTCCGTACCTCAAAAAGAAAAAAGGAACCCTTATAGGATCACTTTGTTGTTCGTCCGTCTGTCCGTCTGTCCGTCTGTCCATCTGTCCATCTGTCCATCTGTCCATCTGTCCATCTGTCCATCTGTCCATCTGTCCATCTGTCCATCTGTCCATCTGTCCGTCCGTCCATCCGTGTGTCTGTCTATCAAGACCCTTTTTCTCAGGAACGCGTAAACGTATCAAGTTGAAATTTATATCAAATACTCAGGCCTGCAATCCCTTGAAGCTGTGAAAAAACCAAACTTCTATGCCAACGTAATCAAGAGATGCGGCCATTTCTGCCGTATATTTGGACACTCGCATGGGAATCTATACCTATAGGTTACTCCCCATATACATAAATCATAAAATTTGCCAGGAACTAATGTCATATAGCACAAGTAAAGGGAAAGTCCGAAAACAAAAAAAAAATTGTTACATCACAATTATTTTTGTGTGATGTAACTAAAAATTTTTGGTTCCCATGCGAATGTCCAAATATGCGGCATAAACGGCCGTATCTCTTGATTGCGTTGGCATAGAAGTTTGATTTTTTCACAGCTTCAAGGGATTGCAGGCCTGAGAATTTGATATGGAGTTCAAGACAATGTGATTATGACTTTATACGGAACCGGAGTCCGACTCGCACTTGGCCGGTTTTTTAACACTTACTTGTATTTCGTAGTGGCGATTCTGTGGTCAGTTTTGGATCAGCGCCAGACTAATATACCTACCTATACTGATAAATACATAAAATAAAAGCCTGCTTCCTCACAGTTCATCATAGTTAAGCAGATTTGAAAAGTTAGTGGAAATTTCATGTTTTTTCTATCCCAGTTTATAAGTTTCATCAAGAAAGTTCCTCGATCTTATAACTAGCAACTACTATAAGCCGCTTTTTGGCATAAAAAATTCAAAATGAAAAACCAGAAAACCCCTTTACGCGGACACTCAGTAAAAATTTTATTGCTAGGCCCATAGTTTTTATGGTCAAAGCAGTTAGCGTGCGACAACCTCAAAAATTGATAGAAAAAAAAGTTTATAACGGCGGCGAAAAGGTTAATGAAAGGTATAAAAAATGCATATAAATACAGGTGCAAGAAAAAACTTTACTTCAGATATTAAAACACTTATCTATTGCATTCATCACTCCAGATTTTTTGTGGTAAGTATAAAACTACAAAATATTTTAGTATAGCAATTAATTTATATCATGTGATTTCTCTGTGTGTATTTTGGTAAAGTCGCAAATCCAAAGTTGTTCAGTGGGACGAGTTGAAAGCCTCTATAATTCACCCCGCGTTTTTTCTCGTCGTCGTCATCGACTGACTCGGTGGCTCAGTGGTTAGTGCTCCTGATTACTGATCCGAGATTCGTGGGTTCGATCCCCAGGGCAAACATTTATGTAATGAGCAGATTTGTTTGCTCTGTGTCAGGGTGTATTATATCTATATATGTATACAGGGTGTCCCAGGATAAACTGTACAAATGAAAATAACTAGACCACAATTTATCGACAAAAATATTTTTTTTTAAACAATTCATTTGCATAATACTGACACATTGTTTATTTTTTAAATTTCATCATAATAATTAGCTAGATAAAACGTGATTTTTATTTATGAAAAACTGCATTCAAATCTGTTCACCCATTTGAAAGTGTAGATGGCACAGAGATACATAGACTCACATACAGTCATATGTACGCTTCAATGTTACATACAGTACCAATATTCCCCAGCGCAATGGGGAACTGGCTATCTTATCTCCATGCCGGAACACATTAATACTTGTTCCATTGATGTTTGACGGCAAGACTTAGATAAGATGGCGGTAGCTAGCCAGGAGGGCTCAGAAAATGTTCTACCACCAACCAAACCGATTAATTTGGACCACGCTGGGTACTGCCCGCGACTTTCTGATGTAAAGCAAGCAGTGTTGCCAACAGACCACGGAGGCGGTTAAATATTAAAATACGTTTTGTTTATCCAACAGATCATCGGAATGTTCTCGAAGACCATCATTATCCTGCTTGTCATCGTGGCTAGCGCCATGCTCTTTGGAACTACTGCTGCTCAAAGATACACACAACAATGTGATGTGGATTGCGGTAGATCTGCAGCAGAAATAAGTCAGTGTTGTAAAGCAAATCAATACCACAGAGGCGGTTACTGCGTGCAAAGGAGATGGGCGTATTGCTATCGTTAAGCGATAAATAAGTCTAACAAATTCAGCTGATACTTGAAAGTAGTTTCGACCTATGAATCTCTGCACGACTTTCCCCAAGAAAACTATAGTCGGTTCGAAAATAGTAAAGGCCGGCAACGCACTTGTGACTCCTCTGGTGATGCGGGTGTCTATGGGCGGCGGTAATCGCTTACCATCAGGTGATCCGTCTGCTCGTTGGCCACCTCTTCCATAAAAAAAAAGAAGTTTTTGTACTTTCCATTTAAAGCCGATCGACTATGGGTTTTTTGGGGAAAGTTGTTCAGTTTCATGAATAGATTTTTACCGAAGTTTATATGTTACACTATTATGGGATATTTGGGTATTCTTTGTCCGGTACTAAATAGAAAGAGTTCTTGGTATTTAACACTTATGTAATCAAGTACTTGAAATTACAAGAGATACAAAAGAGACCTGTCGGGACGGGGTGCTGCAGACGACTGGCTAGGCTAGCTCTCACGAACCAGCGCGTAGCACAGAATACGCTGACTTAACATTTTAGCTACGCCGTAGCCGCTACAACACTCCCCCCCTTACAAAAAAACTTAAAAATTTTTTACGTGCACACAAGAAAATCAAAAACAAAAGTTACAAACAGCGTTATCAAAAGTACTTAGTACATTTTATTAAACAACTACTACTCTGTAAGTCAGTCATAACAACGGGATACAATAACATGCTTGCGCCAGCACATTGCGCGAGCTGTTCTGTGAACTACAATAACAACTGGAAGTAGGTACAAAAATGCTTACTGACACAAAACTACGCGTGTTGCATGTAACATTATATTATAAGCGTGAATAACACTGTGAACCAAACGATTGTTATACAGTTTTCAAGCTAAGTTGAATTTACAATGTTTAGGTATCTGTAATGAAAAATATACAATTTTAATTTAGGAACATCATACTAGTTATAGGTACACTTGTCTCTCTTATGGGACGATTTTAAACATCACTTTACTATTCTAGTCATAGTATGTAAGTATGGTATCTTAATATTAGGTCAGTGGTAAGTACTACACTTCACTTCGCACCAAAATTTTATTCCCTATGTAACACTAAGCCAAACCAGAAGGCGGGGCAAACGCAGTGGTAGGTAGCTGCTGAATGACCGCACCTGTTGGCATCACTCTGGACATCTCCTTTCTCAGCCAGCTTCTAGCACGATGTAAACATCCTCTCTGTATCCCGTAACACATCAATATTCCAAATATGACAGCCAAAATTATCAAAACTATCCCAAAATAGTTTAACTTATTTTCCAGATTCTCCGTAGCAATCTGAACTTGAGCCTGAGCTTGGGCTTGCACGGAAGTTTGTTTGTTCTGGTAGTTTCCCATGACGAAATTAAGTAGGTGCTCTTCACACATAAATAGCAATGTCGAAGTGAAATGAAGTATTTTTAATACTAAATTATAATTATATACTTAGGAACTAATTAGTTAGCAAAAATCGCACCGGTTGCCTAATAATGCGTCCACTACGCGATGTCTTAATCATAGGCGGTAGCGATTTTTCTGTTTGGTCATTTACTCTAACTTTTTCATCATTACTTTTACATGGTTCTACATAACTCTCACAGTCGTTCAACAGGTATGCCGGTTTTACTCTATCGATGGAAACAGTTGACTGTTGGTCTGATTTTTTAATGACAAATGTTTTTGGGGATCTACTTAACACAAGATAAGGACCGCTATAATTAGGCGTTAAGGGTTTACTAACCATATCGTTTAAATCTTTATGAACAAAAATTTTTCTAGAATCGCTTTCCGCTCGTGGCTTAGGCTGTAGACTATCTAAAATGTTACGTAACTTATCGACGTAAGTACTAGGTTCACTTACCTGTGTGTTCGGCTTGTCCAAATAAAAATCACCTGGTAACCGCAACGTATGTCCAAGTGTCATTTCTGCTGCGCTATACTCGTGGTCACTCTTACAGGTTGCACGAAGTCCCAACAAGACGGTTGGTAATTCATCGACCCAGGACCTATTATCTGAAAGACGAGCCTTAATTGCCACTTTCATCGAACGATGGAATCTCTCTATCATGCCATTGCTTTGAGGGTGGTATGATGTGGTACGAATTCTTTTAACACCTAAAAGTTTCATTAATTTACTGAAAACTTCACTCTCAAACTGTCTACCTTGATCGCTAGTAAGTTTATTTGGACAACCAAATCTACAAATCCAATTTTCGTAAATTGCCTTAGCTACAGTTTCGGCTGTAATATCTTTTATTGGGATTGCTTCTGGCCAACGTGTATAACGATCGATTATTGTTACACAATAGCGATATCCGTCTTGAGACGTAGGCAACGGGCCTACTATGTCTACATGTATATGTTCAAATCTTTCGGTTGCTGGGAAAGTACCTAGTCTTGAAACTGTATGTCGCTGTACTTTAACTTTTTGACATTGAACGCATGATCTAACCCAAATAGCAATGTCCTTGTTCATGTCTGGCCAAAAATATCTTTTTGTCATCATTTTACGCGTTGCTCTAATTCCGGGATGACTAATATTATGAACGATATCAAATGCAATTTTTCTAAATTTCAATGGCAAGTAAGGTCTTACATCGTTCGAGGAAATTTCGCAATAAATCATACGGTTACCTAAAGGAGTACTCATTCGCTTTAACTGTACCTTTCCGTTGGTTTCTGCTAGCATGCGCGAAACTTGATCGTCGGTTTCCTGTGCCTGCGCTACTTCGTCGAAGTCGATAGCTGTGGGACAAACAATAGACTCTACTGTGCGCGATAAAGCGTCCGCTACAATGTTGTCCTTACCGCTGACGTATTGTATATCGCTCGTATATTCGCTTATATACAATAACCATCTTATTCTCTTTAACGTCTCGCTTTCCGTACCTACTTTAGAGAATGCGTATACTAATGGCTTATGATCGGTAAACACGGTGAGCTGTCGACCTTCAATGATGTTTCGAAAATGCTTTACTGCTAAGTAAATTGCAAGTAACTCACGATCAAATGTGCTGTACCTCTGCTGTGCCTGTGAAAGAGCTTTTGAAAAATATCCTAACGGTTTCCATTCGTTATTAAGTTTTTGCTGCAACACTGCTCCTACGCACGTACTTGATGCGTCACACATGAGCGCAATAGAGCTGTCAGCCACTGGATGAGACAATGTAACGGCATTTAAAAGTCCAGACTTACATTGCTCAAAAGCTGCATCTGATTTCTCGTTCCAGACTATCTTAGACTTATCCTTTTTCTTGGCCCCATGCAAAAATTTATTGAGTTCAGCTTGATGTTCTGCTGCATGTGCCAAATGAGACCTATAAAAGTTTACCATTCCGAGGAATCTGCGTAACTGCTCTACCGTCTCGGGTTTTGGGAAATCCTGGATTGCCTCGACCTTAGTTTTTATCGGGTTAATACCTTCCGTCGTAACTTCATAACCTAGGAATTCAAGGTTAGCTTGACCAAAACTACATTTAGACAAATTTAAGGTTATACCGAAGTCATTAAGTCTACTAAATACTTGCCGAAGGTGTTCCTGGTGTTGCTTGATGTCATCGCTTGCTATGATAATGTCATCAATATAACAGTATAAAAAATCGAGTCCATTCAGCACTGAGTTATTCATGAAGCGCTGGAACGTCTGTGCTGCATTCCTAAGGCCAAAAGTCATTCTAGGAAATTCATAGAGACCAAAAGGTGTTATAATTGCTGTTTTCTCTATGTCCTCTGGTGAAATCATAATATTATGGTACGCCCTATTAATATCAAGTCTAGAAAATACTTTCTTACCTGCCAATACATAGGTGAAATCTTGGAGACGAGGGATCGGGTACCTGTCCGGCTTCGTGATCGCGTTGAGAGCACGATAGTCGCCACAGGGTCTGATCTGTCCATCCTTCTTGGGCACGACGTGAAGAGGGCTGGCCCAAGGACTCTTTGAAGGTCTGCAAATGCCTAACTCCTGCATTAGCCTAAACTCTTCTTTCACCTTTTTGTATCTGTCCGGGGGTAAAGGTCTTGCGCGAGCAAATACGGGAGGACCTGTAGTTTCTATATGGTGATAAATTTTGTGAACTGAAGGTTCTCTATAACATACAGGTTTAGTTATATCGGAAAATTCTTCTAACAAATCTTTGAACGGGTTATTACTTTGAATGCTAGAAATAGAAGGTTCATCGTACTTTACTAGAGAGCCTTGTTTACTTAAGTTTGTCAGACCATCAATCAATTTCTTACTATAGAGATCTACAATTAAATGGTGTGTTTTTAAAAAATCTGCGCCAATTATCGGTTGTTTTACATCACAAATTACAAAGTTCCATTTAAACGATCTACGTAGGCCTAAATTTAAATCTAAAGTTACAACACCATAGGTCTTAATTTCTGAATTATTAGCAGCAAACAGTTTGTATGCACACTTGCGTTTGATTCTATATTTCGCACTCACTTTGTTTACCGGGATTACCGAAATGTTAGCCCCAGTATCAACAAGATACGTTACGCCACTTTTAAAATCTTTAACGCACAAACGGTGGTTACCGGCGGTACAATCATCCACCGCTGCTGACTGCACCTCATCTAGTTTTCCTGTTTTTGTTTCTGCACAACGTTACCGCTGGACCAGTTACATGGAGACTCGCAGGTCTGAGCGTTCTGCCTGTACCGAAAATGATATTTGCACAACCAATCTGGGTTTGCTGGACTACGACGAGATGATGACTTGGATCTGGATCTAGATCTGGATCGAAATGATGGACGAAAATTCCTATTCCTGTTACCGTAGTTGTAAATGCGTCCGCGTTGTGATTTTATCTCGCTCACATCGCCGCGAAGTTCTCGTAACTCTAGAGACAATGCACGCACTTGACTAACCAACTGTGCGTTGACATCACTTTCAGGGGAAGAAGGAGATGGATTTGCTGAGGTTACTGCAGCTATCTCTCCGGATCCTAAATTTTCTATTATTTTATCTGCTATGGCCGCAAGATCTTCTAATTTGGTATCTCCACTTACAGCTAAAACTGCTCTAACTCCAGGAGGAAGTCTATTTATCCAAAGCTTTTTTAATGGTTTCTCCGTTATTCCTGCGTTTTTAGCTAATTCTGACATTCTACGTAACAGTTGAGAAGGCTTCTGTGTTCCCAAATCCATCTCACCAACGAGTCGCTGAAACTGTGACTCGGCGCTTTCTTCGAAAACTGACAGTAATCTTTGTTTTAATGTTACATATTTTCCAGAAACAGGAGGTGAATGAAGTAAATCGCTAACTTGCCTGAGTGCTTCACGGTTGAGTTTCGAAATAACCATGTCGAATTTGGTGCTGTCACTTTGTTTCTGTGGAGCCATAATCGATTCGAATTGTGCGAACCAAAGGCCTGGCATGTCCGACCAAAATTCAGGTATTCTCATCTGTACAGTCACCATAGCCACGTCTGCTGAATTATCTCCGACCGTGCCAGAAGTAGTTGTCGCTGCTGTTCCACTTCCGCTGGCAACACCTGCCGCGCCGGCCGCGCCGGCCGCGCCTGCCGCGCCTGCCGCGCCGGCTGCGCCGGCGGCTGCGCCAGCCGCGCTAGCCGCGCCAGCTACGCCTAGTACGCCCAAAGCACTATTCACATTCATGGTTGATGCTGTTTACTGTCCAGACACGTCCGCGTACGCGTCTATTAATGGAAAATGTCGCGGAATTAAATTAGTCACCGACAGGTCTTGTAGTGAGTCGCCGCGAAACAGAAAATTAAAAATTTTGAAACACCTTATAAAAGTTCGAAAAAAAAAAGTCACTCAGAAGGTTACTGTTCGTGTCGAAAAAGGTCACCACTTTACCGATGTTTATATGTTACACTATTATGGGATATTTGGGTATTCTTTGTCCGGTACTAAATAGAAAGAGTTCTTGGTATTTAACACTTATGTAATCAAGTACTTGAAATTACAAGAGATACAAAAGAGACCTGTCGGGACGGGGTGCTGCAGACGACTGGCTAGGCTAGCTCTCACGAACCAGCGCGTAGCACAGAATACGCTGACTTAACATTTTAGCTACGCCGTAGCCGCTACAGATTAAAATAGCTTTAGGTGAGTTTGTTAGACCTTTTCATTTTGTTTTATTTTTTATCAATTATTGACTTGATTTGTTTTTCTTCATCTAAATTTTTTTTGTAATGTAATGTCAATTGTTTTTTTTTTTCAAATTAATAAATGCATTATTAAAACGTTGTTTTTCTTTGTTTTTAAAATAGGATTTCTTTTCATCGTTTTGGTCGTTTCTAGACTGATTCGGTGGCTCAGTGGTCAGCGCTCCTGACTGTTGACCCATTTTGCCCTGGGTTCGATATTTCCAATTCGTCACTACATGGCGCCATTATTACTTAGTACGATAATTCTATGCGAATAAAGATAACAAGCAAGAAAAGTTTATTGAAAATTGAAAACAGATGAACTTAGGAATACTTGTTTTGATATGCACTATAATATAAATTAGTAAACAAACTATTTGTCTGTTCGTGTGTGCATGCTAATCTCAACTGGTGCTGAACGGATTTGAATGCAACTATGCACTATTATATTCTAGTTTCATGATAATAGTGAATTTTAAAGAATATAACTACTTCAGAATTTCTTCAATTCTTCAATTTTTTATTTTATATATTTAATAAGGCAATTTTAGATATTCTTCTTTTTCTTCAGTGAAATGTGTAAATAATTCCTGAAAAAAGGATTGTTAGCCAAGTTACACCCTCAATAACCTTAAGTAACATTAACAAATAACATATACATATGGTCTGTATCTGGGTGTATTATATCTATATATGTATGTGTTAGGTTTATTCAATGCCATAGCTGGCAATTCTCAATATTCTTTACTACTTCTATTCCCATCCCATAATCCCATCCCCTAATCCCCTAATGATACGCCGGAACTGCATCAAGGAATGACAGTTTCTGTCAAATCGGACTGTCACACACAACTTTCGCTACGCCACGAGAGGCGCCACGATCCGGGTCGGTCGACAATTCCGCGCCGGTGAAAAGTGCCGTCATCTGCAGTGCTGTATTCGTGGTCTCAAGTGTCGCGACACCGCGCTCCCCACACCTACGCGCGTCCGTAGTGGAAGTCTGGAGGAAAGGCGCCCAAGGCTACGCAATAGTACAGAGAATCCTAGTTTGGGGCCAGATGACCGTGTGTGATTTATCCCGGATATTATATTATTATTACAGTTCAGTTCAATTCAATAAACTTTATTATAATAAATAACACATATACAAAAGTTTGAAAAAACAATGCTTGATACTAAGGTTTTCTAACATCCTGTATAAGACCTTGTTTACAGCAAAAGGTTAAAGCTTTAACCTGTACAAACAAAGGAATAGAAAAATAAATGAAAAAAACAATAGGAAAATACTTGTTTTTTTTTATGAACTAGCTAGTTCTCCTAACTTTATACGCGTGGAGTTCTGTGTAAGACAGTTTTTTGTAACTCCTTTGGGAAACCCTAAATAATTAGACAATTAGATATAAATTAGGTAGACACCTCTTGACCTAGCATTAATATGTAATAGAATATAAGAATTTAAAAAAAAATTTGGTAGGAGTTTGCTTGGAGCCGTCGTTTCTTCTCACTCCGCAAACACTTCCCGAAACGGTGGGTAACATACGAGTTCCGAGTGGTAGGAACCTTGTATTAGGTAGATAAAAGAATGACGTTCGAGAAGTGTACATTGTTACCTTACTACGAATAAAAATATTTTCATTTTATGAAATCTGTACATTTATTTATTAGTTATTACTTCTTCTTATATTTAAGAGCAAATCTCTTGTCGGTGGAGCAATCTCCAACTTATCCTGTCCATAGCCAGCATCTTAACCATACCCCAGACACTTCATACAAATATCGCGTTTTTTATGTGATAGGCGGCAAACAATCAGACGGATCACCTGGTCGTATTGTTTACTACATACAAATTTGACACTTCTTCATGTCTGTACACTTATTAATGTGTGTGAGTATCTAGGACTGCTGCGGTTATAGTTCGCGTCACGTAAAAAGAGCGCTGGCTGGCGTTCCGAGGATGCACTCTGACAGCAACTGTTTAGTTCCCTCTCTTTCACACTTACGGGGTTTTGTATTATGCTATCCTGTTGTCAGAGTAAACTGATGGGACCTCGGAACGCCCGCCAGCGCTCTTTTTACGTGACGCGAGCTGTAAGGCTTCTTGGTCATACCGCCTTGTCGTACATAGATCACACTTCGTTTTGTTATTTTCATATTTTTAGAAATTAATATTTCCGAAAACAGAACTTTTAACGGCAGATATTAAAATAAACGACAGACTTTTACGATGGACATTTTTAATTAAGTGAATACTGTATACATGAGACAAGGCTGTAGAGACTTGGAATCCATTAACTCTATTCTTATGAGAATAAAATTGTCTTTGGTTTGCCAATCTTTTGACAACTGGTCACTTAGAAATCACACAGGGGGATGAGGTAGCCTTCAGAGAGCGGCAGGGAGTGTCCACACTGTATAATGTCCTTATACTGTGATCTTGACCTCCCGATACGACACGACGCGATAGCCGAGCGAAAAATGGAGATGTTGTGATAGAGAAAGTCGTTCACCTTTTTTAGTAGCATCTATCATTATTTATCTATCATTTGTAGTTCTTTTTGGCAAAGAAAAAGTCATCCTATACATACAGTAGCAATGTACTCTAACCTAACCTAACCTAACACTCTTTCAGAAAATATTTTTCTCTAAAAGGTCACGACGAACTTTACAAAGTTAAAAAATATTTACTTTATGAATAAAAACTAACAGTATTGAAAACACATTTTGTTATTGAACCTTTAGTTACATCAACCATTTGACCGCCATGGTCTGAAATACAAGTTGTGCCAAATGAGCGCCAGAGCGAAAAGAAGAAAAAAAATGTACAAATAAATGTAAAGTTTCATTTTTAGGGTTCCGTAGTCACCAAGGAACCTTTATAGTTTCGCCATGTCCGTCTGTCTGTCTGTCTGTTTGTCCGCGGCTTAGCTCAGAGACTATTAGTAATAGAGAGTTATAATTTGGCACATCTATGCGTATTAATGGCGACCGCGCACCGGAAGACGCAGAGTGGGCAGGCCTCTGACTCGGTGGACCGACGACCTGGTGAAGGTTGCAGGAAGCCGCTGGATGCGAGCCGCACAGGACCGGTCGGTGTGGAAATCCTTGGGGGAGGCCTTTGTCCAGCAGTGGACTTCTTTCGGATGATAGATAGATGCGTATTAATCACGCCGACAAAGTGGTAAAATAAAATCTTGAAAAAAAAAATTTTTTAGGTTACCTCCCCTACACGTGAAGTGGGGATGAATTTTTTTATCGACGGTGTGGGGTGAAGTTGGATAGGTCTTTCAAAAATATTGTTGGTTTGCTAAAGCCATTTTTCGATTCAAGGATCCGTTTTCGAAATATTAAGCTTTAAATTGCATTTTTTTGTTAAAGTCATGTGCTCCCCCCTCTGCCAGCTAAACAGTTGTTTCTAGAAATGTGAAAAAAATCACGACAGTAGTATATACGACGTAGGTTTATGATAAAATTAAAAACCTAGGTTTTTGATCAAGAACCAAAAGAAGACAAAATTATTATTTAATATTATCATAAACCTAAGAAAATTCGGTTTTTTGATCAAAAGCCTGAACTCGTTTATATCGAAGTATAATTTTAGAACTTTTTAGGAAAAACAAGACGTGTCTCCAAGAAACACCAATATTTCTTATAATTTTAGAACCATTTAGGAAATAGGTAATCAAAATTTTTCCTCCAATAAATACTTATACCTTATTCCAGATTGAGACGACCTAATTTGACAGAAAAATGGTTCTAAAATTATAGAAATATTGGTGTTTTCCGGATTTTCTTAGGTTTATTATAATATTAAGTAATAATTTTGACATCTTGTGCAGTGATATACACGCATTAGCTCATAGAGCTGCTAGTGTATAAAACAATAATAATAATAATAATCTTTTTGATTCTTTTTAATATTTTTCTGATATTCTATACTGGATTCTAAAATTTCAAACGCACTTTTTTAAACATTCTGTATACGAGTACATGAGCTTGAAAGTGGAAGCAGTTGTGGCTCAGTGCGGCTTGCGTGGTCGCGTCGATTGCGCAAGTTAACTGACTACAGACACGGTCATAACCTGGATGGGTTTGACTATCAGTGGCATTTATCTCGACCGTTTACTTCGCAAGCCACGTTAAGCCACTGGTGCCGGCTGCTATCGCTAGATGGCAGTCGTTAAGCCATATCGGAGGCCTTATAGGTGGCTTGAAAACTTCTGACACTGGGGTTGGCCACTAGCCCCACAACCTCCACCAATCCGGACTTGGCCCCCGTGTGTGGAGTATGGCCTTACCTTTCCGAGGTATGGGAAGAGACCCATGCCCCTGCAGTGGGGACGTAATGGGTTGTTAACGATACATGAGCTTGGCAAATGAAAGCGTTACCTGGAATTTTCTGAACAGTTTTGACATGGCAACGGTAAAAAGTTGTCAGTGGCTGTCACTGCTTTTTTTAAGTAAGCTATACATTGTCAAATACTGTAATGTTAGTATTGGTGTAAATAGTTGATGATGAACCAAATAAATAAATAAATTTCTCCGATTGGGGTACTTTTGTGACAGAGAGCCGCCACTGCTGTGTCTTTCTTGCGATTTTACCATACATGAGGTGCATGTCAGCATATTCTTGCTTAGTGAAATCTAAAATTAACGGCAGTTCGTCATTTTAGGTAGGCAAACCCAACAAGTTCAACTATAACCGAAATGCATCTAGTCCAAGGAGCACCAAGCCATCGTCATTATTAAAATTTAAAAGTACCAATCATCCCCAAGATTTGATAATATAGTACTGATTGGAGAACCTCCCAAGTATAGTACTGATTGGAGAAGATTGAAATTATAGGGGGCGGGGGGGGGGGAAGGGGCGCCATTTTTTTTTTTATCTCAGGCATCAAGTTCGGCGACTTCTACATACAATTGATCTCCTTTCTGTTCTTAATCAGTCTGATTAATTTTATTTAAAAAAATTTGAATTTACCTTTTTTTTAAAATCAGCACCTTTATATCAAAAATATCAAATAACTTAAGGTTTGCAAACAAAATGTAAAAGTACTGTACATTTCTAAAATGGGCATGAAACAAGGACATTTAAGTTGTATTGGTTTTTACTGTAAATAAATTTGTGTTTAGCTACTACTGTGTCCCTTTCGAAATAAAAAAGCGGCCAAGTGCGAGTCGGACTCGCCCATGAAGGGTTCCGTAGCAGCAAGTAACATAATATAAAAGTTTTTGTAGTTCGTTGTAACTTGAATGAAAGGTAAATTGCGGTTTACGATTTATGACGTATTAAAAAAAACTACTTACTAGATATCGTTCAAACCAATTTTCGGTGGAAGTTTGCATGGTAATGTACATCATATATATTTTTTAGTTTTATCATTCTCTTATTTTAGAAGTTACGGGGGGGGGGGAACACACATTTTACAACTTTGGAAGTGTCTCTCGCGCAAACTATTCAGTTTAGAAGAAAATGATATTAGAAACCTCAATATCATTTTTGAAGACCTATTCATAGATACCCCACACGTATGGGTTTGATGAAAAAAAAATTTTTGAGTTTCAGTTCTAAGTATGGGGAGCCCCCAAAATTTATTGTTTTTTTTCTATTTTTGTGTGAAAATCTTAATGCGGTTCACAAAATACATCTACTTACCAAGTTTCAACAGTATAGTTCTTAAAGTTTCGGAAAAAAAGTGGCTGTGACATACGGACAGACAGACAGACAGACAGACATGACGAATCCATAAGGGTTCCGTTTTTTGCCATTTGGTTACGGAACCCTAAAAAGAAAACAATATAGAGTTTACTGCTACAATACAAATAAATACGTATACAAGCTGTAACAAAATTGGTGTAGGACCCGTTAACTGGGGATTCTACTCATCGTACTGAAAAACTTTTGTTCTACGACTTTGCTCAAATCACAAAAAAAGGACTTTTCATACAAATTGATCATCTGTTTTGCCATTTTTGTATGGAGAGTCCAAAAGTTTTTTTGCAATTTGACCAAAGTGGTAGCACAAAAGTTGTTTAGTACGATGAGTAGAATGCCCAGTTAACGGGTCCTACACCAATTTTGTTACACCCTGTATTATATTCAATTTATGGAGACTTCAATTCCTACCTAATCTAAAAGCCCGCACCAAGTCGCACCCGGTGGGAATGTACCCATCACGCTGCCCGCGTTTCCACGCTGGATCGCCAGTGCGATGCATTGCACCAGGTATGACTCGGCGCGGGGGTCTCCCGTACTCTCGCGCACCCTCCTCCCCAGCTCCATCACAAACGTTTTGGCCTCCTCACTCCTAAGGTCACCACGGATAGCGGCACAAACGCGTGCGCCAGCTTCAGCTCCGCATATTTAGTATGCTTAAACTTCGCTCGTACCTCCGCGGCCGCTCCCACCGTCCGAATGGTCCGGCCGATGCTGGAGGTGGCGTACGTGCATGCGCATGTGGCATCCCATAAAATGGGCCTGCCTTTCACCCACGGTATCAAGGTGAGGTCGTCTGGTATCTTGCATCCTGCTGGGGATGTTGGCAGACACCAGGGCGCGCTCAGGTTATTTTGTAGCATGTGAAACAAAACCATTCAGTACATTTCATCGCCGATGTTTAAAATTTTTCTAAAGATTTTTCTTGCATTGGTGATGTACTTCTAAGGGCATCTTAATTTTTTTTGTAGAATAAATAGTAGATTCGGGTAGAAATACTAATCAACAATGTTGTAGTGTGAAAAAATATACATATTAAGTAGTTTTTAATAACAAAAGCTCAAAAGACCACCGCAAAGTAGTGATTTTCAACTTTTTTTTTTAATCTGGTATTACTCGAAAACCATAAACTTTTCTGAACATAATATATTTCGTTATTTTGATAGGTCTTGATCAAAGCTATCACCAGCTAAATTAGTTTTGATTATTAACTAATATATTTTCCCACTGACCGGAGCGAGCGGTGCATGCTCGCTTAAATGCTTGTGCGGATGGTGGCGTATCGGGAGCCGGGTCGTTCCCTTCCCTCAAATATGGTTAAGGGGAGCGATGGCTGACTCCCGCGTTATACTCGTGATCGGGTGCTGTCCGTGTGAACTGGCCTGCTCTTGTCATTGGTTTTTGGTCACAATAATTACCTGTTTGCACATTGTACCTGTATGTTTTGTTGATACTTTTAAATTCTTTTTGTAATAGTATACAACTAAACTAACTATAACTTTGTTGTTTACCCGAATTTTGTAATAGCATGTATGAATTTCATTTAAAAAAATGTGTTGGAGGGAGTTTCTTTAGGGCCTGACGTTTCTTCTCTCTCCGTAAACACTTCCAGAAATGTTGGGTATACGAGTTCCGAGTGATAGGATCTTCGTATAATGTAGTTTAAAAAAAAGCCCTGCGAAAAGTGTTCAATGCTACCTACTTCGAATAAACATATTTTGACTTTTGACTTTGATTTTTGGACATCCTGTTTAAAGATTAATTATACAAGTATTAAAACATTTTGCCTACTATAGTTGGTAATACCACATGAAGATTTTTTGAATTTGCCGCGTTTTCTCAGGTCACGCTTTCATTTGCCAAGCGTTACGATACCAACATAATTATATCTATAAATAAATCACAAACGTGCTTCCTCACGAACCGACATCGACACAGTTAAACAGATTATGGATTAGACGTATGTGGAAATTAATTTTTTTTTCGGTTCTATTGCATAAGTTTCATCAAGATAGCTCCTCTGTTTCAAAAGTAGCATTAGCCACTTTTCAGTAAATGAAAAGTAACCAAAAGTTTATTATAGCGCCCATAATTATCAAAGATCCAAGCATTTCGCGTGTAACATCCTAAAAATATATTGAAAAAAGTAAAATTAATAACATTGACAACAACAGCAGCGGCCACAGGGTTAATAAAAGGTAGTTGAAACGCATATAAATACAGGTGCAATATAAATTTTACTTCACATATTAAAAAACTTATCTTTTGCATACATCACTCCAGATTTTTTTGGTAAGTATGAAACTATACAATATTATTATATGATTATTATTTTAATAATTATATTATTATTTTATTATTATACATATTTTATGGCAATTTATTATTAACATGTGTTTTCTTTGTGTGTATAGTTAATAAGTTTTTGGCAAAGTCGCAAATAAAAAGTTATTTGAAAGTCTCCGATCCGCTTCCGTGGTTTAGTGGCTACTCGAGTCGCTTCACCTCAGGAGGTCGCGGTTTCGATTCCCGGCGGGGTCCAACTTTTTAGAACTCGGTTTGGTTGGTGGTAAGGCATTTTTCGGAGCTTGCCTGGCTAACTACCACCATCTTATCTAAGTCTTGCCGCGAAACATCAATATTATAAATATAAAACATATGTAATTTAATACAAATAATAATAATTTATTCATTTGTAAAAGATAAATAAACATAGGTCTCTAAAAATTAAACAAAGTACAAATTAATGGGTGCCGAACTTCAGGGTTCCGGATAATTGACATTTTATGATTTTTGGTTTTTTTATTGCGTCTCCTTTCTTTTACACTACAAAACGTATAAAAATGAGCAGGACGAATAGTAAGTAATAAATTCGAGACGTTTGTACCCCTGTGCGTCTGATTTGCGGGTGGTAGGACCTTGTGCAAGGTCCGTCCGGATCGCTACCACCATCTTACTCGCTAATCCTGCCGCTAAGCAGCAGTGCTTGCACTGTTGTGTTCCGGTGTGGAGAGTAAGACAGCCGAGGAAATTACAGGCACAAGAGGCATTTCATCTTAGCCCTCTAGGTTGGCAACGCATCTGCAATCCCCTCCGGGGTTGCAGGTGTCTATGGGCAGTGGTGATCACTTACCATCAGGTGACCCACTTGCTCGTTTGCCTTCCTTATCACATAAAAAAAAAAAAATTTTTGATCTCTAGGGTCGTCACTTAATTATTTTTGGACATTACAATGGATAAACCTGTACCTCAGGCAACCTGTGGGTCGCGACCCCCTAGGGTCATTATCAGATAATAAAATATTAGATAGTAATATTTTAGAATTCTTATATAGCACTGTTTTTAACCGACTTTAAAAAAAGAGAAGGAGGTTCTCAATTCGTCGGAATCTCTTTTTTATGTATGTTCACCGATTACGCAAAGACGCTTGAACCAATTTGGGAAATTCTTTTTTGTTTGAAAAAGTATAATTCCCAGGTGGTCACATATCAATTTTGACGAAATTGATTCAGCGGTTTTTGAGAAAATCAACAAAAAACATAGCGAAATTGGAGTTGTTACGATTGAAGTCGGTTGTTTTTAACGTATTCAGCGTGGTCAATTATTCTAGGTTATTACTTTAGATGTATCCTTACAATGGGGACCACATATAGAAATCTTAGCAGAAAAGCTTAGTTTTGCTGCCTACACTGCCAAAAAACCAAGGCAACTAACAGATGTCGATATTAAAAAACTTGTCTATTTTAGCTATTTTTATAGTATAATGTCTTACGGAATCCTAATTTGGGGACATGCGGCTGATACAGAAACTATAGATATTTTCATACAAACTATAGATATTTTCATACTGCAATAAAAAGCGGTCAAACAAACATAAACGGCGACGCAATGATAGATACCACAAACATCTAAATCGGTTCAACCATTTAAAAGTTATGACGAAATAAAAAAGTCACCTAGTTAATTGCAATGAACACTAAAAACTTTACACTCTTTTTTTCAACCGACTTCAAAAAAAGGAGGAGGTTCTCAATTCGTCGGAATCTTGTTCACCGATTACTCGAAGACGCCTGAACCGATTTCGAAAATTCTTTTTTTGTTTGAAAGGGTATACTTCACAGGTGGTCCCATATAAATTTTATTGAAATCGATTCAGCGGTTTTTGAGAAAATCAACAAAACATAGCAAAATTGGAGTTGTTGCGATTGAAGTCGGTTGTTTTTAACGTATTCAGCGTGGTCAATTATGGGGCGATTGAATAAAAAATAAGTGCCTTTGCCTTTGAAGATTTTTAAACAAGGGCTTGGCACCTCACTTGGTGGTAAGTGATGATGATGCCGAAGATGGAAGCGGGCTTACCAAGATTCCCCAACGCAATGGAGAACTGGCTATCTTATCTCTGTACCGGAACACATAAATTCTATATAATAATAATAATCTGGGATAAATCACACACGGTCATCTGGCCCCAAACTAGGATTCCCTGTATCTTGGGAACCAGAGACTGATATACATTCACATATACTTTTAAATACATACATATACAGGGTGTTAAAAAAGTGCGTTTGAAATTTTAAGGGAATCAAGTATAGAATACAGGAAAAATATTTCATACAAATTCTCGTTTCACTATTTAGATTTAGTATGAGAATCTGAAAAAAATAATTGAATAGCGGATTTTTTCAATATTTTTCCTGGGTTCTGTACTTGATTCTGAGTAACCCCTTAAAATTTCAAACGCACTTTTTTAACACCCTGTATAGATATAATACACCCAGACTTAGAGCAAACAATTCTGATCATCACAGAAAAGTTTGCCCTGTGTGGGGATCGAACCCACGACTCTCGGATCAGAGGTCAGGATCGCTAACCACTTAGCCACCGAGTCAGTCAGAAATAAAAAGCATTTTGAGTTTGAGTTTGAGTTTTGAGTCAGAATAGACCAACGGAGACGGTTAAAATATGAAAATGTTAAAATACCTTTGTCTGCTCAACAGATCATCAGAATGGTGTCGAAGACTGCTATTTTCCTGCTCGTCATCGTGGCTAGCGCCATGCTCTTTGAAACTGCTGAGGCTGACCCAGTAGGACAGTGTAATCGGTATTGCTCGAGACCTCGAAATGAACAGAGAGAATGTTGTAGAAGACATAGGTACAGAGGAGACTATCGGTGCATTCGTGGACAAGCACATTGCTACAATTAACAATAATGTAAAGTCTAACCAACTCAGCTGAAACTAGAGGTTCGACCTATGAATCTCTCTACCAAGTCGCTTAGCCGATCAGCTGAGCGAGTTGGTAGAGAAGTCAAAACTTTTTTCGCAAATGGACTGACCAAGGGTTCATTGGCGAAAGTTGTTCAGTATCTTGAGAGAGTTTTAAATAGTTTCATCTGATTTTGTAAGACTTCTACATTTTTTTTTACGCCTTTCCCATATTTTACTTTTATTTTCCTGTTTTTTATATTTCTTGCATTTTTTCTTAATTGTTTTTCTTTATTTTTTTTTTGTGAATTGATATCAATTAAAGATTTTTTTTTTCAAAACTAATAAATGCATTTTTTATCGGGTTTCAATTGCTCGTTTCTAGACTGATTTGGTGGGTTGGTCAGCGCTCCTGACTCCTGACTGCTGGTCCATTGGGTCATGGGTTTTATTCCCACACAGGGCAAACATTTCTGTGAAATTTGGAAGTGTTTTGATTGATTGATTGAAAAGCAGATTTGTTTGTTCTGTGTCTGTGGAGAGGTAGCTTTCAGAGAGTGGCAGGGAGTGTCTATTCTGTATAATATAATATACAGGAACCTCGTGTTAGGTAGATAAAAGAATAACGTTCGAAAAGTGTACACTGCTACCTACTTCGAATAAAATATTTTCATTTCAAATAATGCCCTTATACTGTGGTTGTATCGAAGAACAAAACATTATTTATGAGTTTACATCCCTCTACTAAGGGGGAGTGGGACAGTACGACCGTACGCGGCGCCGGCGCCGGCGCTGCCAGCACCGGGTGGCGCCGCGCGCGCCGGTAGTTCTCGGGCACGAACAGCGACACTGCGCCAGCGCCAGTAGCGGCGGGCGTGCCAGTGCGCGCGCACCGGCCGCGCCACGTGCTTCCAGCGCCAGGCCCATCGGCTCACATACAATAAATTTTGTTTTTGCTCGATTTCAATAAGCTTTAACCTTCGGCTGTAAACAAGGTCTTATATTATACAGGTTGTTAGTAAACCTTATCAGTTAGAGGCGTTGCTTTCACACTTGATGGTAAGTGATGATGATGCCGAAGAGAATGAGGAACTGGCTATCTTATCTCCATGCCAGAAGTCATCAATGCTGTTAACATTGATGTTCGGCGGCAAGATTTAGACCGGAACTGGTGGTGAACTTATTTTCTGTGAGGTTTAGAATGTTATCCGATATTTTATTGTATATTTGTATACATTGCCCCACAAATGACTTGGTTACTTTACTGATTCTAGTATTTACAATCTGAAGTTTATTTTTACTTCTGAGATTACGTGTATGCCTGTCAGAGTTCAATGAAAAAAGATGCAAGGGTTTTCGAACAAATATTATTTATAGATATATTGACAGGGAAAAGTTAAAACTCGGGAGACCGCTCTGTTTTGCGAGTTTTAGCAGCAAACCACCAAATGGAGCGTCTTTAAGTGCCCATCACCCTTAAGCTATGACAATCACTTGACATTTACGTTTCGCCATTATTATTGAAGAATCTCCCAAATATTCGCTTATCTATTTTCACTTGGCATCGGCAAAATCACTCTTTTTGTTGTGGAATGCCAAACAGAAAAGAAGAAGCATCACCCGCGGTCATGTGTAGGGCATTTAGTAAAACTGTAAAACATATAATAATAATAATAATATCTGGGACAAATCACACACGGTCATCTGGCCCCAAACTAGGATTCCCTGTATCTTGGGAACCAGAGACTGATATGCATACACATATATTTTTTTAAATACATACATATATAGATATAATACACCCAGACTCAGAGCAAACAATTCTGCTCATCACAGAAAAGTTTGCCCTGTGTGGGGATCGAACCCACGACTCTCGGATAAGAGGTCAGGAGCGCTAACCACTTAGCCACCGAGTCAGTCGTCGAATATCGAATTCCCTCGTGAACCACCTCATAGTGGCTAGTCCGCTCGCTTCACATCAGGAGGTTGCGTGTCGATTCCCGGCGGGGTCCAACTTTGTAGGATCCGGTTTGGTGGGTGGTAGGACATTTTTTGAGCCTGCCTATCCATATTTTTTGGTTTGCTGCTGGAACTCGGAAAACAGAGCTGTCTTCCGTCTTAATCCTCTTCTTATTACCGCTTATCTCAATATCTGGATCACAGCTATTTCTCCTTTACAAAAATAACATTGAAACTATTCTAAAACGGTAATAATCGTAAAATTAACTCGACAGGCGTGTGCTTACCAAGCAACTGCAGTCTATCCCTTGTGATAGGACGGTTAAATTTGCACACATTAAGAAAAAGACTGGATGAAATGTAGCTTGTGATGCCACTTCTCATTCTACTATTTACCGTTTTTTCGAGAAAGAAAAAATCACACTGTATGTATTGAAGTGTTTGCGGAGAGAGAAGAAGCGTCAGGCCCTAGAGAAACTCCCTTCAACTCATTTTTTTAAAGAAATTCATACATGCTATTACAAAATTCGGGTAAACAACAAAGTTATAGTTACCTAGTTCATTTGTATACTGCTACCTACACCTAACACTCTTAGAACACACACATATTGACTGACTCGGTGGCTAAGTGGTTAGCGATCCTGACCTCTGGATCCGAGAGTCGTGGGTTCGATCCCCACACAGGGCAAACTTTTCTGTGATGAGCAGAATTGTTTGCTCTGAGTCTGGATGTATTATATCTATATATGTATGTATTTAAAAGTATATGTGTATGTATATCAGTCTCTGGTTCCCAAGATACAGGGAATCGTAGTTTGGGGCCAGATGACCGTGTGTGATTCGTCCCAGATATTATTATTATATTGGAATAATTCTCTACAAGTACACGACGAACTTTACAAAGTTAAAAAATATTTACTTTATGTATAACAAATAACAGTATTGAAAACCTAAGGGGTGCTGAGAGCAAGAGTGGTGTAAGCCACATTTTTGAACATCTTCCTCTGGTCCACTTTTTAGCACTTTAGATGATATCTACCTAAATCATAATGAAACTGCCCTATTAAAATGCATCTTGACATAGTGACTAACATGGATAAACGAATAGATTTTCTTAAAAATTAATGATTAATGAAATAAATGATTTCGAAGTAGAATACAGGGTGTAACAGAAAGGTGTGACAATACTTCAAGGTAGGCTTTTACCCATTATACTGAACAACTTTTGTTCTACAACTTTAAAATCTTAGGAATTACCAACATTTTAGGTAAGGTTAGGTTGGACTTTTACCATTAAGAGTTGATCAATCTTAGAATTTACGGTAATACGTAAATATATTCCAATATATTTCTATAAATAAATGAATCAAAAACGTACTTCTCACGAATCTTTACAGGTAAACGGTGGATTTGAAAATGTATTTGGCTATTTTTCGGTCCTTTTGTATAAGTTGCATCAAGAAAGCTCCTCTATTGCATAAGTACCAATTACCATACAATGTAATCCCTGCCGGAAATTCGGCCAAATGTTTTTTGTTTATAATTATGCTCATAATTTTCAACGGTCCAAGCATTTTTCGTGTAACATCCAAATTGTTTTTTATTTATTTATTGAAATTAATAACATAGACCACAACACTGGCGACCAAAGGGTTAATGAAAGGTAGAAGAAACGTGTATAAATACAGGTGTTAGAAAAAACTAGAAACGCATATAAATACAGGTGAATGCAAAACATACTTCACATATTAGAAAACTAATCTTTTGCATACATCACTCCACAATTATTTCATGGTAAGTAAGTAAAACTGCACAAAATTTTATGATTATTACGATTATTATTGTTTTCTCTCTGTTCGTAATAAGATTTTGAGAAAGTCGCAAATCAACAGTTGTGGAGTGTGGTTAAAAGCCTATGGGCGAAAACACAACAGAGCGGTGAGGCGCTGCGACGCTGGATTCGGCGGCGCGTGATGCTCGTATCCGCATTTCGCAGCGCGCAACACCGTTGCGGCGGCTAATTGGATGTCCCTCCACACGTCGCGTAAGTCGGACACTTGTTTTTTGAACAAACCTAGTCATGCGACTGAGATGGTCAATTCAGTAGATGTTCAACATATATTGGGATAAGCAACGTCCCAATATATGGGATAAACTAGAGAAGATTTTTAAAATCTCGCGACACCGCTCGCCGCAGATATCAACATCGCGCCGCACAACGCTTTTACTTGGGTTGTGAATTTTGTTTCTGTAGCTCCGCAATGCTGATATCTGTGGCAGAGCAGAACGCGGAATTTCGCGTCGCACGCCGCACCGCTCTGTTGTGTTTTCGCCCTATTATCCAGTCCACTTCCGTGGTCGAGTGGATGGCTAAAAAAATCGGCTAGTCGGCTCCGTTTACCTCAGGAGGTCGCGGTTTGGATTCCCGGCGGGGTCCAACATTGTATATATGGGGCAATTGTAAATAATTTCGCTTCAGTGCCCTTGAAGATTTGTAGACAAGGGTGATCATGATGCCGAAGATATAAGAGGGCATATAACCAAGATCCCTCAACGGAACAGAGAACTGGTTTTATTATCTCTATGCCGGAACGTATATTTGCGTATATGTTTGGCGGCAAGACTTAGATAAGATCGTCGTAGCTAGCCAGGCGGTCTCAGAAAATGCCTTACCACCAACCAAACCAATTCCTACAAAGTTGGAACCCCATGGGAATCTAACCCATGACCTCCTAATGTGAAGCAAGCAGACTAGCCATTAGACCTTGGACTAGGTAGAAAAAACTTACAATTTAAGAGCACGTGTAAAGCATCTACTTAAATATAAAACATTTTGAGTTTGAGTTTTTGAGTCTGAATAGACAAACGGAGACGGTTAAATTATGAAAATGTTAAAATACTTTTATTTGGCCAACAGATCATCAGAATGTTCTCGAAGACTACCATTTTCCTGCTTGTCATCGTGGCTAGTGCCATGCTCTTCGGAACTGCTGCGGCTGTCCACATAGAACGATGTGATAAGTTTTGCTCGAATCCTTCAAATGAACTGAGAAATTGTTGTAAACGTGCAGGTTACCACAGAGGCGCTTGGTGCATCAAAAAACGTTATGCGCAATGCACTAATAAATAAGCTATACATATATAAGGTCTAACAAATACAGCTTAAAGTGGAGATTCGACCTATGAATCTCTGAACGACTTTCCCCAAGGAACCCAGAGTCAAGTCGCAAGCAAGTTTTTGGCTTGCCCATACTAAGTTGGCCGATCAGGTGAGCGACTTGGTAGAAAAGTCAAAAAGCAACGCTTTCGTTGTGTTTCGCCGAGGTGAGGCCACCGGAGGCCCAACGTCCCCCCCCCCCAATTCCCCCATCCCCCAAACCATTTCAAAGGTCGGCAACGCACTTGTGACTCCTCTGGTGTATGGGCGGCGGTAATCGCTTACCATCAGGTGATACGTCTGCTTGTTTGTCACCTATCACATAAAAGAAAGTAAAAAATATTTTTCGCGAATTGACTGACTAACTAAAGGTTCTTTGGGGAAAACCCTGTTTAAATAGTTTCATCTGATTTTGTAAGACTTTATAATAAAGGTGTAAAAAATAGGAGTAGCATTTCATGGGATGTGATTCGGACTGGAAGATCTATTAAAAAAACAACAACTTAAAAACATAATCCTAATAAAGTACCTACTTTCAATAAAAACATAAGCGTTAGTTTTTGGTAGTATGGTACAAGTGAATTTAAGAGTCCATTCTGAAATATTACTTCTATATTTTTTCTACGCCGTTCGTTTCTTTTTTTTTAATTAATATTCTTGCATTGCTTTTCTTAATATATTTTTTGTAATTTGATATCAATTAAAGTTTTTTTTTTATATTAGATGCATTTATGTTTTTTTTTATAACCGCGTTTCACTTTCTTTGGTCGTTTCTAGACTGATTCGGTGGCTCAGTAGTCAGCGCTCCTGACTCCTGACTGCTGGTCCATTGGGTCGTGCGTTCGATTCCCACCCAGAGCAAACATTTCTGTGATGAGCAGATTTGTTTGTTCTGTGTGTGGATGTTTTATATCTATATATTATAGACGTATACGGTCATTCTAGGCAAGGTCACGATACTGTGCGATCGTGACCTTACCTCGAACGACCGTATACTTCTATAAGCATGTATATTTTTAGAGTTTTAGTGGTTTGTATTAAGTGGACCTTCTGTGTATATCTATTTTGTGGTAAAAAACTAGAGTGGCGACCGCGCACCGGAAGACGCAGTGTGGGCAGGCCTCCCACTCGGTGGATTGACGACCTGATGAAGGTTGCGGGAAGCCGCTGGATGTGAGCCGCAGAGGACCGGTGTGTGGAAATCCTTGAGGGAGGCCTTTGTCCAGCAGTGGACGTCTTTCGGCCGATGATGATGATGACGATGACAACTTTAGCAAAATAAAATTTAATAAAAGAAAATTAAGCATTAAAAAACTGATTTTGTTGTGGTTTCTTACAGATAACATACTGACTAATCATTACAAATAATAATCTTACGAAAAACTAAAGAACAACACACAATAATTGATTAAAATAAATGTACTTCTATGGTTTGCTTTTTTGCATTTTTTTATTTTTATTTATTCATTTATTACATTCACTGGAACAATAACAGTTTATAAACCAAGCTCGCTTACATTCGATTAATCTTCATCAGTGACGTTTTGTCTGTCATAACATAACATAAACCACTCGGTATGCCTGATGTTCGCGGACGATGCCAAGCTGAACTACTGACTCTTCGGCGACTTCTTTGTGATGTATATGCTTAGGATTTTAGTGGTTTGTATACGGCAGACCTTCTGTTATATCTATTTTGTGCCCGAGGCGAGGCGAGTAAGTTACAATCCCGATTAGTGTGCGCTGCAGTGTAGGAACTTTCATACAAAGAATACTGAACGGCTCAAGTTTTTTTTTTTTTTTTACACTCAATTGGTAAGTCCTTGGCATCATCTCATCTGATGGTAAGTGATGATGATACCGAAGATGGAAGCGGGTTTACCAAGATTCCCCAAAGCAATGGGGAACTGGCTATCTTATCTTCATGCCGGAACACATCAATGCTGTTAACATTGGACCCCGCCGGGAAGTTGGACCCCGCAGGGAATCGAACCCGCGACCTCCTGATCTAAAGCGAGTGGACAAACCACTGGGCTACGGAGGCGGTTAATACGGTTACGTTCCGTTTTTGAGTTGATATGTGTGCTACGACCCTAACGAGGACATAATCTCAATGACAGATGTTTAAAATAAATACAACAAACAAGAAAATTTTATTGAAAATTGAAAACATTGAAAACTTTGTTAAAGAATATATAAAATAAAACAGTATAATAGACTGTTTGTCTGTTCGTTTGTGCATGCTAATCTCAACTGGTGCTGAATTGATTTGAATGCAACTTTGCACGAATATAGGTACTCTAGTTTCATGGTGATAGTTTATATGATGATAGTGAATTTAAAAAAAAAATAAGTTCAAAAACTAAAACCAGACTACGGAAAATCTCACTCTGAAAAGTATGAAACAAGAAAATATTACACATGTAGTGATGTTCAGAGGATAGCCGTGGTCGTATGCTAGTATGTAATATAGGGTTCTTTATCCTTAAGGATAAGGTGGCATACGACCACGGCTATCCTCTTGGCATTGGATGGTTTTGGAGAATAGGCTGGACATATCCACACACATTAGATTTTTTATAATATATATTGATTGATTACATCTTAATGCTAGTCAAGAGACGTCTATAGGTAGACAAATAGGATTAGTCTGCCTAAATTATGTCTACCTAATTGTCTAATAATTTCGAGTTTACCAAAGGAGTTATAAAAACCTGTCTTACACGGAATTCCACGCGTATAAAGTCGAGAGAACAAACAGCTAGTTCACAAATAAACAACTCTTTTCCTATTGTTTTTTTTATATTTATTTGTTCTATTCCTTTGTGAGGTACAGGTTAAAGCTTTAACCTTCGGCTGTAAACAAGGTCTTATATTATATAGGATGTTAGGAAACCTTATCAATTAGAGGCGTTGCTTTCTTAAGTCGCATTTTTTGGGGCTCCCTTTATTTTATTTTTATTTTTTACCCTTAACTGGTAAGCCCTTGGCATCATCTCACCTGATGGTAAGTGATGATGATGCCGAAAACGGAAGCGGGCTTACCAAGATTTCCCAAGGCAATGAGAAATCGACTATCTTATCTCCACGCCGGCACACATCCAATGCTGTTAACATTGATGTTTGGCGGCAAGACCATGAAATACTAATCTATAAATTTGAAATTTTCTTTTTGCAGCTGCTTACATCTTACTCACGTAACCGCTATCAATATGTAGAGATCAAACATGATGATGAAGATACGCAAAGTTCTTCAGACTACAAATCTACCTTGGCTAAAGTCAAGAGAGGTGTGCCACAGGGATCAATATTATGGCCCACTTATTTTCATAATTTTCACCAATGATTTAGTCAAAACATTCAAAACGTTCATTTACAGTCAAAATCTGGATGTAAATACGGTCGTATACGCAGATGATACAAATGCTATTATAACAGCGAATAACATTAATGATCTTGAAAACAAAACGTTGCAAGTATTAACAACTTTTAATCAGTGGTTTTCTGCCAATAATCTAATACTGAACATAAGTAAAACAAATATTCGGCTTTTTAAGACTACTGCCAGAAACACAGACACACTAAATATAAATTTCAATGATAACACAGTCGCTACTTTAAGCACTACAATTTTTTTTGGGATAAAGATTGACGCAAAATTAGTTCAGCTTGCTATGCTATACGAAGCTTACGTGACGAGTTAAAATATTGAACAGCTTAAAATTGTGTACCACGCCTTAGTAGAATCTCATTTGAGATATAGCATTAAATTTTGGGGAAATAGTTATATATTTTTTTATTTTTTTTTATTTTTTTATATCATAGGTTGCCACCTATGACGAGCAGATAAAGCAAATATAATATCGATAAAGCTTTTATCAAACAAAAAAGGGTCATAAGAACAATGGTTCGCATTCCACAATGGGAATCCTGTAGAGAACATTTTAAAATGCTGAATATACTATGCTGAATAGAAAATTAACTCAAGAGACATGTGCTCACCAGGCGATTGCCGTCTTACCCTTATGATAGAACGGTTAAATGTATCACACAATAAGAATAATTGACAATACACGTTGAAAACAACCGACCTCAATCCTAACAACTCCAATTTTGCTGGTTTTTTTTTGTTTTATTTGTTGATTTTTTCAAAAAGCGCTTAATCGATTTCAATAACCACCTGGGAAGTATACCTTTTCAAACAAAAGAAGAATTTTGTAAATCAGTTTAAGAGTCTTCGAGTAATCGGGGAACATACATAAAAAATAAAAATAAATAAAAAAAGAAGAAAAAGAACCTCCTCTTCTTTTGAAGTCGGTTAATAAACAGACAGTATTAAGTTTAGCTTACGATGCCACTTCTCATTCTACCATTTTCTGTTTTTTGGCGAAGAAAAAATCATCCTATAGATACAGTAGTAATGAACTCGTAACTTTTACCTACACTTAACACTTAGAACAAGCACATATTGAAAAAAATATCTACAAGGGCACGACGAACTTTACAAAGTTAAAAAATATTTACTTTATGTATAAAAAATAACAGTATTGAAACAGGTGTGTTTTGTTGTTGGACCTTGAGGTTCCTTGAGGAACCTCAACCGTTTGATCGCCATGTTCTGAAATACGAGGAAAACTAAAATAAACTAAAATATTGTACTAACAAGAGTCCACTTCATGTAATGAGCGCCAGGGCGGAGAAGAAGCAGAAGGCAAATAGTTGTACAAATAAATGTAAAGATACATTTTTGAAAACTTATTTTGTAGTGGCAATTCTATTGTCAGTCTTGGTTTCGCCAATACCAACAGAAGGTCCGCTCAATACAAACAACTAAAATCCTAAGCATATACATGCTTATAGAAGCATACGGTCGTTCGAGGCAAGGTCACGATCGCACAGTATCGTGACCTTGCCTAAAACGACCGTATGCGTCTTTAGTGAGCGTATTGAGCGGACCTTCTGGTTATATTTATTTTGTGCTTAAACTGCCCTCATTAGAGAGAAGGCTGCAAAGCATATGGAGTTTTATACGTTGCGGCTTTATTTCTTATGAGGGCAATATACAGGTGAATTGAAATCTTGAAACAAATTTTAAATGTGCTTTTTTCTCAAGGAACTGAACAACTTTCAGTTCAAGGATTGGTTCCTTCAATCGGAGCAAAAAATTTAGACTCTTCATACAAGTCGGTGACCTGAGTAGCAAACTTTGTACGGAAAGTCCATTTTTTATATGATTGTATATTCTTTAAACTTCGACGTTTGATGATATGTCAAACCACGATTTGTTATTTCACTAATGTAGAGTTTTCATGATATCAAAGGTCATTTCTGATCAGGTGGGCTTCAACGCGAAATTTAAGAAAAAATAACTGTCCAAGTGCGAGTCGGACTCACGCACCGAGGCACAGTGGGGAATTGGACCCACAAACCCGGACATTTACCAAAATATCAAAAGTGAAGCTATAATCCACCGATACCACACATTATTAGTTTATAACTATATGCATTCATACTGCGAAAGTGGAATAGATGAGTACTCCGTACCGCACACGGTGCCTGAGGGAACTTGGGAGACTTGGTGGCTGCTTGTGTGTTTGCGCTGTACTGATTTTTTCATTGGTTTTCGGTGGTTGTCTCGCGAATATAGAACATTGTCTACATTTATTTTAACATGGACGGGTTAGCTTAGGGCAAGGACAACTTATTTTGATTATTATGTTTTCTGTAATATGGAAGTTATATTTATAAAAAAATATATTCATGTGAGGTTAGTAAATAACTAAAAAAAAAATACTCTTTGTCAGATACTTGTAGACTTTAAGTACATTATCGGACATTATCGTGTATTGAATGCTTGTTCTGGTTGTTGCTGAAACTTTTCTTAATAGGGTCCAAAAATAAAATTATGCGTATTTTGGCGGATTTGGCTGCAATTATTTTTTTACTAAGGATATTGAAATTCCATTATTTTTATAATAAACAATTTTTTTGTGGATTTGTCTTGAAATCGACTACGGTAGTATAGGAGCTTATAAAATCGCAGTTAATAGATATCTCACAACAATATGACGCAAAAAAATTTGAGAACTAGATCTTATATCTGCAAGAATTTGTCAAAAACTGCACAATGGCCCAGACAGAGTTCTTGAAATTTAAAAGTAAAATAGCTCGTTTTAAAAGTAAATATTAAAGCAGATGGCAATAGCAAATCGGAAAACACATCAGTTCTACCTAAACAAAAAACGGGCTCGAATGTGTCATTCAGATAGAAGAAATCATACAGAAATTTGATCCGCAAGAAAACAGGTGATGCACCTAAAATATAGCTGCAACTACAATAGAATATAAGTAGAAGTTACCTCATTGAATTGCCGTTCCAAAATCATTTTTGAACGAGCTATTTTACTTTAAAATTTTGAGAGCTCTGTATCCGAGCCATCGTGCAGTTTTTGACAAATTCTTGCAAATATATGATCTGGTAATCTAATTTCTTGCGTCATATTATTGTAAAATGTCGACTGACTGCGATTTCATAAGCTCCTATACTACCGTAGTCAATTTCAAGACGAAATAACAAAAATATCGTTTATGATAAAAATCATGGAATTTTATATCCTGAGTAAAAAAAAATATTGCAGCCAAATCCGCAAAAATCTGCAAAATTTTATTTTTGGACCTTATTAAGAAAACAAAACAAAAAAAAAACCTTACCATCAGGTTAAATAAGCCTCGAAGAAGCTTGGTGTGCTCAATAGATCGAGATAGTATTTCACTGCGGCCCATCGCCTGCAACTTTATAAGGCGCAGGTTCGGCCCCATGTGGAATACTGTTCTCGTCTCTGGGCAGGGGCACCCCAGTACCAGCTTCTCCCTCTAGACCGCATTCAACGGAGAGCAACTCGAATCGTCGGTTGCCAGCATACTTCAAATAGGCTTGGCCTCATGGCGCTGCATAGAGATGAAGCTTCACTCTGCATTCTCTATCGCATGTACCATGGGGAGTGGTATCGCATGATCCCTGCCGCCTCTTTTCGCCATCGTTTTACACGACAAATTTTCATTGGTTGGCAGTTCACAACTGTGCGTTTCACTAGAAAATTTCTACCTCACACAACCAAACTGTAGAAAGAATTGTCGCCTGCGGTGTTTCCGAACCGATACGACATTCAAACCTTCAATAAAATAGCGTATTCCTACTTTAAAGGCCGGCAACTCACTTGTGACTCCTCTGGTGTTGCGGGTGTCTATGGGCGGCGGTAATCGCTTATGACATTAAAAATAATAACCTATGACATTAAAAATAATAACAATAAAAAGATTCTAGTTCTAAAATCTTGCTGTTGTGTCTATCTGACCATGAAACCGAAAAGTTACTTACAAAACCCGTTAAGTCTAAAGGAAGTAAACCCAATAAATATTATTAGGTTTTTAAAAGAGGTTACTGTCTAGAAAATATTTAAAAATCAATCAATGCCTAGAAATACTCACATTAAATGACATTTTGGAAAATCAAGATGTAAATAGAACGTTCAATAAACATAAACAAATAAGCCTCTCCTATATTTTCCAAACAAAATGAAAAATGTTGTTCATAAACAAGTATTGTAGCAGAAGCGGTCGTGGCTCAGTGGTCGCGTCGATCACGCAGGTTAACTGACTACAGACACGGTCATAACCTGGATGGGTTTGACTGTTAGTGGCATTTATCTCGACCGTTTCCATGTTTCGCAAGCTACGTTAAGCCGTTGGTGCCGGCTGCTATCGCTAGATGGCAGTCGTTAAGCCATTTTGGAAGCCTTATAGGTGGCTTGAAAGTTTCTGACCTTGGTTGGTTGGTTTCGGGGGTTGGCCGCTAGCCCCACAACCTCCACCAAACCCGGACTTGGACCCCGTGTGTGGAGTATAAGCTGTTCCCGGGGTATAGCTTCCTATACCCGTGCCCCTGCATTGTATATTATTAGAATATGTTTTCAATAAAAAAAACCTTTTAGATGTAGGTAAAGCTTTTTTCTTTTATTCCGACTACCACACCATCAAAATTCAATTCAATACAATAAATTTATTTGTGAAACACAGGTTACATAAAATTTATCAATGTAATATAAATTGACGCTGTGAACCGCCATTTAGCATACAAAATAAAGGTAATAAAACATCATCATCAGTCGAAAGACGTCCACTGCTGGACAAAGGCCTCCCCCAAGGATTTCCACACCAATCGGTCCTGCGCTGCCCGCGTCCAGTGGCTTCCCGCAACCTTCACCAGTTGGTCGGTCCACAGAGTCAGAGGCCTGTCCACACTGCGTCCTCCGGTGCGCGGTATGAATAAAACATAAACAAAATAAACTGAAAAATACTCATATCAACTCCCTGAACGAAGCCGGGGTACACAAGCTAGTCTTAAGCTATGGACTCAAAGTCTCTGGTCAGAGCAATTATTGTGCTACGCACAGACTTGCACCCCGCTCTCCACCCTAAGCGGAGCGACGATATAAAACTTCTGTGGTGCTACGTCACAGATCGAATCGAGTGCCATCGTTCAAAAAATTTAAGGCTTTGATCGAGCGTGGTTAGTAGCTATTGTATTGTAGCTATTGTGGTTTGTATTGTATTTTGTTCTGTGTGTGTCGAATAAATGTTTGAATCTGAATCTGAATCTATTGTATTTCTACTACAATTAGTGTGGCTTGGCGGAACATGAAGCAGTGGATGTTTACTAAATGAACGGACTGGTATCCTAAGTTGAATTTTATTAAGGAGCTCAGGAACATTACATTTTGAGATAATTTTCATCTTCTCCATGTTCATTTTGAGTGCCACTTATTGATTTTTGTGCCTATTTCTTTACAGGTATCATGACCACAATATTTTCAGCAAATCAACTATGGGTGGTGTACTTGCCGCTGATGTTAATGCCTGTGTGATGTACTTGCCGCTAATGTTAATGCCTGTGTGATGTACTTGCCGCTGATGTTAATGTCTGTGTGATGTACTTGCCGCTGATGTTAATGTCTGTGTGATGTACTTGCCGTTGATGTTAATGCGTCTTTATACGATAGGTTGTACTCGTAGGTAAATTAAGGATAATAAAATATCAAACAACGTAATCAGTAGAACGGAATCTACGATATGTAACAAATCTGTCGCCCTTATTTATTTATTCACACTCTCTTGAGGGCTGCGTTACCGTTTTTACATTCAGTGTGAAAATATATTGCTTTTAATGTGGTAACGGCCTTTGATACGAGTAACATACACTTTTCCTGAAGCCACCACAGGTTTTTCAACTGATAAGCTCTAATGAAATCCATTAGTCCACTGCCATTATAAAAAGCTTGTAGAATTTACCAGTTGTTTTACGAATTAAATTCAAAATTGAAAATTATTTTATTTGTGATTATGAGTTTACAAATATGGTCTTAAAACTTAATAACATGTCCTTTATCATAATCTGTCATTTACGTACAAATTTACATAATTCTGTTAAGTAATAGCTGCACATAAAATATGATTAAATTCACAAATGTCAGAACTCTACAACAAAAAAAAATACAAACGATGTCAAATAAAATTTTATGTAAGTGTTAAGAAAAAAAATGATGTAAAATTATTCCAAATAGTATGATAAAAATAAATTAAATTTTAAAGAGTTTTTTATAGTCATAAATTAATTTTAATATAAAAAAAACGGGATAAGCAATATTTTTTTCTCTATTTACTTATTAAAATGTACTTATATATTTTTTCACGGTATTATAGACTACATCACACTCGTTACAAGGTATGATGAAATAAGAAAAGAGCGTACTCCTATATCAAAGGCCGGCAACGCACTTGTGACTCCTCTGGTGTTGCGGGTGTCTATGGGCGGCGGTAATCGCTATCCGTCTGCTCGTTTGCCACCTCTGCGATAAAAAAAAATAGACGAGCGCTGTATACGCACCACCGCGAAGCGCTTATAATTTTTTTCCAATAAATTTGTATGAATACTATAGATAAATTATACATTTTGGAAAACGGTATTAAATGGACTATCGGTACGTTTTTATATTGAAAAACGTCGATTCAAAAAAGTTGTAGCCCACGCAATGGAAAAATAAAAAAATTTTTGCTTATTTTGCTAAAATTTCATTTTTTTATCTTTATATTGAATATTACCTTGATACTCTCAAAAATTTATTCCTTATCCTTAAATTATACAAAAACGATACAAAACTTCCCCAAATAGCAAAAGTCAGAATTTTTATTCTGGGGCGCGGCGGGATCCAACTTCAAATACCCGGCAACTGGCCTTAATCTGCTTAGTTTATTCCAGGTAACACCTCCACCAAATTTCATGCTTTAATCATAATCTGCAGGGTCATTGTCAATTAGCGTGTAACATTCTCAAAAATTTATTGAAAAATAAGTAAAATTAATTACATGGACAACAACACTGGCGACCAAAGGGTTAATGAAAGTTATGAGAAACTCATATAAATACAGGTGCAAGAGAAAACTTTACATCAGATAACAAAACTTATCTATTGCATATATTAGTCCAGTATTTTTTTTGGTAAGTATAAAAGTACACAATATTATATATTATTATTATTATATGATTATTTTTTTATTATTATTCTACAGGGTGTAAGGGACAGGTTTCCGAAAACTTTAAGGGCTTGCTCAGTAGACGAAACTGAACAACTTTCCATAAGAATTTTTTTCGCGAAACGAAAAAATTCTTCGCGGAGTTTCGTCTACTGAGCAAGTCCTTAAAGTTTTCGGAAACCTGTCCCTTATACCCTGTATTTTATGGCAATTAATTAAAATCGTGTGTTTTCTCTGTGTATAATAAGGTTTTGGCAAAGTCGTAAACAAAAATTTTTGAGTATGAGTATGTAGTTGAAAACCACCAACCTGCCTCCATGATCTAGTGCCTACTCGGCTCGATTCACCTCAGCGGCGGCGTTCCCGGCGGGGTCCAACTTTGTAGAACTCGGTTTGGTTTGTGGTAGGGCATTTTTCGGAGCCCGCCTGGCTAGCTACCACCATCTTATCTAAATCTTGCCGCCAAACATCAATACTATTAACACTGACGTACTCCGGCAGAGATAAGATAGCCAGTTCTCCATTGCTTTGGGGAATCTTGGTAATCCGCTTCCATCTTCGGCATCATCATCAAGAGATGGCAGTAAGAACCGCCAAGTAAGATGGTGCCAAGCCTTTGTTTACTTCTAATCATTACAGCAATATTCTTCTTTCTTATTCTGTTTTATGTTTTTGTACAATAAAGAGATTACAAACAAACAAACAACATTATAAAAAAACCGGTCAAGTGCGAGTCGGACTCGCGCACCGAGGTTTCCGTATAAATTCATAATCACACATATCTTAAAGTCTATGTCAAATTCTCAGGCCTGCAAACCCTTGAAGCTGTGAAAAAATCAAACTTCTATGCCAACGCATTCAAGAGATACGGCCGTTTATGCCGCATATTTTGACACTCGCATGGGAATCAAAACCTTTAGGGTACTTACCGTATGCCTAGTATCATGAAATTTGGCAGAAAGCAATGTCTTATAGTACAAGTAAAGGGAAAGGTCCGAAAACCAAGAAAAAAATTAGTTACATCACAATTTTTTTATGAATTATTAAAATTGATTTTAATTGGGGAAAGTTTCTGAGTCTCAGTTTAATTTACAAAATATTTTAACGAAAAGAAATAACAATAAATGCTATATTATGTTTGGCGGCAAGACTAAGGTAGCTATCCAGGCGGGCTCAGAAAATGCCCTACCATACCACCAACCAAATCGACTCCTACCAAATTGGACCCAGACGGGAATCGAACCCGCGACTTCCTGATGTGAAGCAAGCAGACTAGCTAATAAACCTTTTACTAGGTAGAAAACATTGACAATTTGTAAAGCATCTACTTAAATAAAAAGCATTTTGAGTTAAAGTTTTTGAGTTTGAGATTTGAGTCAGAATAGACCAACGGAGACGGTTATAATATGAAAATGTTACGAGTAAAATACCTTTGTTTGCCCAACAGGTCATCAGAATGGTGTCGAAGACTGCTATTTTCCTGCTTGTTATCGTGGCTAGCGCCATGCTCTTTGAAACTGCTGAGGCTCGCCGCGTAGAAAAATGTGATCCGTATTGCAGGAGACCCCGAAATGAACAGCGAAAGTGTTGTGAAAGACACAATTACAGAAAGTCCTATGGATGCAATGGTCATCGTCAGGCGTTTTGCACTTAAACAATATACAGGGTGTAACAAAAAGGTGTAGTAATACTTCAAGGTGGGCTTCTACTCATCAAACTGAACAACTTTTGTTCTACAACTTTGTTGAAATCGCAAAAATTTTTTGGACTTCTCATACAAACTTGGCTCGCCAGCTGATCGATTTGTATGAAAAGTCCAAAAATTTTTTGCGATTTCAACAAAGTTGTAGAACAAAAGTTGTTCAGTTTGATGGGTAAAAGCCAACCTTGAAATATTATCACACGTTTCTGTTGCACCCTGTATAAGGTCTAACAAATTTAGCTGAAACTAGAGGTTCGACCTATGAATCTCTGAACGACTTTCCCCAAGGAACCCACAGTCAAGTCGCAAGCAAGTTTTTGGCTTGCCCATACTAAGTTGGCCGATCAGCTGATCGAACTGGAAGAAAAGTCAAAATGTTTTTTGCGAACTGACTGACTTAGGTTTCATTGGGGAAAGCCCTGTTTAAATAGTTTCATCTGCTTTTGGAAGACTTTATAGTAAAGGTGTAAAAAATAGGAGTGGCATTTCATGGGATGTGATTCGGACTGGAAGATCTATTAAACAAACAACAACTTAAAAACATAACACTAATAAAGTACCTACTTTCGATAAAAACATAAGCGTTAGTTTTTGGTAGTATTGTACAAGTGAATTTAGAGTCCATTCTGAAATATTACTTCTATATTTTTTCTACACCTTTCGTTTCTGTTTCTTTTTTTATATTTCTTTCATTTTTCTTCATTGTTTTTCTTTTTTTTTTTTGTAAATTGATATCAATTAAACATTTTTTCAAAATTAATAAAAGCATTTTTTATCGGGTTTCATTTACTTCGCTCTAGCGTTTCTAGACTGACTCGGTGGCTCAGTGGTTAGCGCTCCTGACTACTGATCCGGGAGTCGTGTGTTCGATCCCTACCCAGGGCAAACATTTCTGTGATGAGTAGATTTGTTTGCTCTGTGTCTGGGTCTACATACGTATAGGTCTCAGAATCGCTAGACTTAAGTGGCAGTGGGCAGGGCACATAGGTCGTAGAACAGATGGCCGTTGGGGCAGTAAAGTTCTCGAGTAGCGACCGCGCACCGGAAGACGCAGAGTGGGCAGGCCTCCGACTCGGTGGACCGACGACCTGGTGAAGGTTGCGAGAAGCCGCTGGATGCGAGCCTCACAGGACCGGTCAGTGTTAAAATCCTTGGGGGAGGCCTTTGTCCAGCAGTGGACGTCTTTCGGCTGATAGATAGATAGATAGTGTCTGGGTCTATCATATCTATACATATGTATATATGTATCATATTTAAATATATATAGAGAGATAGAGATAGAGATACATTTATTTAACAGACAGTAAACAACACAAAACAAATTACAACAAGGAAAAAAAGAGAAACAAGCACATCTATCTATGTCAAGATTATTTTTACTTCTCAAATTACGGTTATGTCTGTCACTATTTTTGAAGAACAAGTTTAGATTTTTACGAACACATGATATTTTCGTAAATAAACTGACAGGCAACTGTTAGAATATTTATTTCCATAAATCTATCGCGAAGTGATTCTCGGGATCGTAGTTGGTATATAGCTCGGACTGCTCTTTTTTCTAGAATGAAAATGGTTTCAATGTCTGCTGCGTGTCCCCACAGTAAAATGCCATAAGACATTATACTTTGAAAGTAACTGAAATATACTAATCTGGCAGTTGTTACATCCGTCAATTGCCTTATTTTCTTGAGTTGCAATATGTGGGCCCCACTGTAACGTGCTATCTATAGTTATGCTGAGAAAAACTGTACTAGGAACAAAATCTAATTCGTTACCATTTAATATAACTTTATTATGAGTCTGTTTAACATTTGGCAAAGAAAACTTGATGCATTTTGTTTTTTTCGCATTAAGTAACAGATTATTAGCAGTAAACCAGTCTAGTAACTTAGAAAGAGTGTTGTTCACTTCGTCAATTATAATATATATATATATATATATATATATATATATATATATATATATATATATATATATATATATATATATATATATATATATATATATATATATATATATATATATATATATATATATATATTCTATTCTTATATATATATATAAGAAATATTAGATGTATACAAAATTATACATCTAATATTTGTTATATGTAATCAGTAGTAGATAACATGAGTTCATTATTATGGGATTGTTATATTACATGTTGATGATACTGGGATTGGCCGATAGCCCCATAACCTCCACCAGTCCGGACTTGGCCCCCTTGTGTATGGAAGAGACCCGTGCCCCTGCAGTGGGGATGATATGGGTTGTTAACGATGTTTATTATACAGGGCGACTGTTAATGTGCCGTAAAAAATTTAAGAGATAGATGAGGTCGAAAGCAATCGATTTTGTCCTAAAGGGTTTTTTAAAAACTTAACGGATATTCAGTTATTTGAGGTTTTTTAAAGTACGACTTTGGCAAAATAAAATTTAATAAAATAAACTACGTATATAAAATTGTATAGTATGATATAAACGTAGAAAGATTAAATTTAAACAGAAACATTGCTTTTCGGAGCGATTGTCTCAAGATAAAGACCAGTCGATATCATGATTTTCGACTCTGAGCTGTCGAAGAGATCTAACGTTGTATCGAAGAACAAAACATTATTTACGAGTTTACAACCTTCTACTAAGGGGGAGTGGGCCAGTACGTCCGTGCGCGGCGCCGGCGCCACCAGCAGCGGGTGGCGGCGCGCGCGCCGGTAGTTGTCGGGCACGAACAGCGACACTGCGCGACATTCGACATTGATTGTTCGACATTTTGGGACCAATAAAATGGTGCCATAAGTCACTTCCGTAGGGCCTGTCCTTTATATAAGGCACTATTTTAAAGCGGCAGTTGTAAATTGTACTTTAGGTAAGTTAAAAATTACAAAACGCATGTTTACTAACAAGTTCGGCTGTAAAAACTGAGCAGTAAACTATGTAAAAAATTGAGTCTAACAAAAATTTGAATGGGTAACTTATTAAATATATTGGGCAGTAAAATAGCTGAACTGCAGGTTACGTGTGGGCAGTGAACAAATTGGAATTGGTCTGTAAGAAATTGTATTATAAGCGGTTCTAAAAACAATGAAGCGGAAAAAAATCTCTTATATATTTCAGTAGAAAATGTAAAAGAACCGGCCAAATGCAAGTCGGAATCGCAATCGCAAGGCTCTGTGCCATAAAACAAACGTTTTTTAAATTGAAATGGAGCAAAAAGGGGCCCTCTTTAATTTTAAACTTTTTATATTTCGGTTATTCTTTATCATAACAGTTATAATTATGTATGCCACTTCTCATTCTACTATTTGCCGTTTTTTGGCGATGAAAATATCACCCTATAGGAACAGTAGTAATGTACTCTAAACTGTTACCTACCACCTAACACTCTTTTAAATCACACACATATTGGAATAATGACACGACGAACTTGACAAAGTTAAAAAATATTTACTTAATATATAACAAATAACAGTATTGAAAACATATGTAGGAACATAAACCATTCAACCGCCATGGTCTGAAAATTCTGAAATACGAGGAAAACTGAAAACAATAAAAATAGACCAAATGGCGGCCAAAGGGTTTAATTAAATGTAAAAGAAACGCATATAAATACAGGTGCAACAAAAAACTTTACTTCATATATTAAAAAACTAATCTTTTACATACATCACTCCAGAATTATTTTATGGTAAATAAAACTACACAAAATGTTATGCCAATAATTAATTAATTATTATCATGTCTTTTCTCTGTGTGTGTTTTTGGCAAAGTCGCAAATCAAAAGCTGTTCAGTGTAACTAGTTTAAAGGCTCCATTCCGCCTCCATGGTCTAAGTGGCTGGCTAGTCGGCTCGATTCACCTCAGGTCGCGGTTTGGATTCCCGGCGGGGTCCAACATTGCATACATGGGGCAACTGCGAATAATTTCAGTGCAGTGCCATTGAAGATTTAGACTAGGGCTTGGCATCATCTCACTTGGTGGTAAGTGATCATGATGCCGAAGATATAAAAGTGCATACCAAGATTCTCCAACGCAATAGTTCTCCGTTGTCATGGCTTGGCTATCTTATTTCTGCCAGAACACACAAATGCTATATTTATGTTTGAGGGCAAGACTTAGATAAGATGCTGGTAGTTATCCAGGTGGGCTCAGAAAATGCCCTACCACTAACCAAACCGATTCCTACAAAGTTGGAAACACCCGGGAATCTAACCTACGATCTCCTGATGTGCAGTAAGCAGACTAGCCAATAAACCTTTTACTAGGTAGGAAAAAAATGACGATTTAAAAGCATGTGTAAAGCATCTACATAAACAAAAAACATTTTGAGGTTGAATAGACCAACGGAGGGGGTTAAAATATGAATACGTTAAAATACCTTTGTTTGCCCAACAGATCATCAGAATGTTCTCGAAGACTACCATTTTCCTGCTTGTTATCGTGGCTAGCGCCATGCTCTTCGCTACTGCTGAGGCTGACGCCGAACCAAAATGTGATAATTATTGCTCGGGACCTCCAAGTGGAGTGAGAAGTTGTTGTAGAAATTTAGGTTTCAGAGGGGCCGCTTGGTGCAGGGACGGACGTGATGCGTATTGCACTAAATAAGCTATACATATAAGGTCTAAAAAATACAACTGAAACAAGAGGTTCGACCTATCAATCTCTGAACGACTTTCCCCAAGAAACCCACAGCCCAAGTAGCACATCAGTTGCGTAACAGCTACATGTCAGCTATTAAACAGCAATAAGCTTGACAATGGCTGGATAAGAGTTTGAGGAGACGCTTAAGGCTGGTTAAGGGCTGTAAAAGAGGAAGAAAAACACTAGAAGCAATTTAACGACAACTTCGAACACTCTAGTACAGCCTTTGTCGTAAATTCAGCTCTTATGCAGCCAATGTGCTACCTGGGAGTCGAGTTGCAAACAAGGTTTTGGACTTCCCATACTAAGTTGGCCGATCAGCTGAGCGACTGGGTAGAAAAGTCAAAAAGATTTTTCGCGAATGGACTGACTAAGGGTTCATTGGGGAAAGTTGTTCAGTATCTTGAGTAGAAGTCCAGTTTCAAATAGTTTCGTTGGATTCATCTGATTTTGTAAAACTTCTATATTTTTTCTACAACTTTCGTTTCTGATTTTTTTTATATTTCTTTCATTTTCTTTTCATTGTTTTTCTTATATATTGTTTGTAAACTGATATCAATTAAAGATTTTTTTAAACTAATAAATGCATTTTTTATCGGATTTCAATTACTTTGCTTGTTTCTAGACTGATTCGGTGGCTCAGTGGTCAGTGCCTCTGACTTCTGACTGCTGGTCCATTGGGTCGAGGGTTTTATTCCCACCCAGGGCAAACATTTTTGTGAAGAGCAGATTTGTTTGTTCTGTGTCTGTGTCTGTGTAAAGGAAGCTTTCAGAGAGCGGCAGGGAGTGTCTATTCTGTATAATGTTGTGGTTGTATCGAAGAACAAAACACTATTTATGAGTTTACAACACTTTACAAAGGGCCCTTTTATTGTCATGCGTGGCACACGCACGCAGGTCGCATTTGACACGCCCGCCGCACGCAGAAACACGCATGACAATAAAAGCGCCCTAAGGGGGAGTGGGCCAGTACGTCCGTGCGCGGCGCCGGCGCCACCAGCAGCGGGTGGCGGCGCGCGCGCCGGTAGTTGTCGGGCACGAACAGCGACACTGCGCGACATTCGACATTGACTGGTCGACATTTTGGGATCAATAAAATGGTGCCATTTGTAGCTTCCGTAGGGCCTGTCCTTTATAAAAGGCACTAATTTAAAGCGGCAGTTGTATATTGTACTTTTGGTAAGTTAAAAATTACAAAACGCATGTTTATTAACAATCCGTCATAAGACCGGTCATATCGTATGGATTCAGATCCATGTTCGGCAAGTAAGAAGACTGATGAAAGGCGACTGCATGCAGCTGAGATGAGAATGTTAAGATGGATGTGTGGAGTGACAAGAATGGACAAAATAAGCAATAAGTATATAAGAGGAAGTCTGAAACTAGCCCCAGTGACAGAAAAGTTGCAAAGTAATCGTTTGTCATGGTATGGGCATGTTACGAGGAGGGACGAAAGTCACACTAGGAGAGTATTGAATATGAAAGTGGATGGATTAGTGGGAAGAGGAAGGCCAAGGAAGAGATGGCTGGATTGTGTGAAGAATGATATGAGTATGAAAGGAGTGAGCACTGAGATGACGGCAAGAAGAGATGAATGGAAGAAGAAGACATGTTGCGCCGACCCCAAATAATTGGGAATAGGGCAGGCAGATGAAGATGACATAGGTACAACTGACTCTTTGAAAATGTAATGTATCTATCTATTTCAGTGACACGTAACGTGGGACAAAATCACCAAAAATTCATTCTTATTTGTATAGGGACCATTTTATTTATAATTTTTATCCCCTTCCTGCCCCCTGCAATAGAAGTTTGCCGCCCTTTTCAATTATACTAGCGCTCGGATATTACTGAAAAACTGTTTTATCTTACTGTTCATTTTATTAGTTTACTGACCATATTATTTTTTGTACTGACCATAGTAGGATAAAATTACCGACCAATTTTGATTTTATACTGTTCATGTTTTACAGTCACACTAATTTTCAAACCTTCAAGAAAAGAGCGTACTCCCATATCAAAGGCCGAAAACGCACTTGTGACTCCTCTGGTGTTGCGGGTGTCTATGGGCGGCGGCAATTGCTTACCATCAGGTGATCCGTCTGCTCATTTGCCACATCTGCCATAAAAAAAAACAGGAGAAATTTTAATATCCGCCCGCCTGTTTATTTTTTCACTGATCATAACTTCCCTAATATTTAAATAACACTCATATAAATTAATGCCCTTTATCCATCACAAAAATGACATTGAAACTATTCTAAAACGGTAATGATCGTAAAATTATCTCAACAGACGGTGCTCACCAAGCGATACGACGGTTATATTTGCACACTATAAGAAGAAGACAGGATGAAATGACTCAAATTCAACTCAAACTCAAAATGTACTTTATTTAAGTAGATTATAATTATTTTCTAATAAAAATTTGGCTACTCTGACCATTTCGCGCTAGCTACTCTAGCAGAAGCACAGTCGGCTGGGCTGGAGGTCAATGCGACGAGGAGAGAAAGCGTCGGTCAATCCGGGCATTGTTGAGGAGGACTGCCTTCTGCATAGCCGCTATTATCGGTCTGCCTCGAAGTCCCAGCCGCCTAAGGTTATGATTAAGGTCAGCGGGGATCAAACCATTAACGGACAGGACTACAGTATTGTTTTTTATTTTTATAATTAAAATTATTTTGTAGATGCTTAACACATGCTTTTAAACCTTCATTTTTTTCTACCTTGTACAAAGTCCATACCACTCGGGACTTGTACGTTACACTCAACGTTTCTTCTACACTCAATGTAGCTTACTATGATGCCACTTCTCATTCTACCATTTGACGTTGTTTTGGCGAAGAAAAAGTCACCCTAATGAAATGAAATGAAAAAATATTTATTCGAAGTAGGTATCTCTGTACACTTTTCGAACGTCATCTTTTTTCACTCGGAACTCGTATATTATAAATCACACTTTTCTGTGCAAGGACACGATGAACTTTACAAAGTTAAATAATATTTACTCTAAGTATAACAAATAAGAGTATTGAAAACATAAGTATGTATTTTGTTATTGAACTTTAAGGAACATAACCCGTTCGACTGCCATAGACTGAAATACGAGGGAAACTGAAAACAATAAAAAATATCAATATCAATATTATTGATATTGCGCACTACCCTATATAATGTTCTTACGCGATTTCCTTCACCTAAAGGTTGTCTGGAAGAGATCGCTCTTTAGCGATAAGACCACCTACCTGTATAACTTTTTTTTTAATGTTTATGTTTTTATTTTCCTGTTTTGTTGTGCATTAAAGTGTTTTCATTCATTCATATCAACGATTTTATTTTGACTAATAACATTAGCACTTGTGTTTCCTCTGGTGTTGCGGGTGTCTATGGGCGGCGGTAATCGCTTACCATCAGGTGATCTGTCAGCTCGTTTGCCACCTATCACTTACAAAAAATTAAGCTTTCATTCAGTTTTTTTTATTTTTTCTTGTATTATTTCCCTTTATTTATACAAGTCTTTATTTTCTATCCCAATCGATCTTCTCAATCCTTCAACTCTATTAGAACTTTCATTTCATTAAAAAATGTGTTGGAGGGAGTTTCTTTAGGGCCCGACGTTTCTTCTCTCCCGCAAACACTTCCCGAAACGTTGGATATACGAGTTCCGAGTGGTAGTGGTATTAGGTAGAAAAAAATATGACGTTCGAAAAGTGTACAGAGATACCTACTTCGAATAAATATTATTTCATTTCATTTCATTTCATTGGCGAAATCAAAGTAACCGCTTTTTTTTAAAGTAGTAGTCCACTCCATGAAATGAGCGCTAGAAGGGCGGAGAATAACTAGAAGGTATTAGCCAATTTTCTGTAAATAATAAGTACCCCTACCGGAAACTCTGTTAAATTTTCTAATTATGCCCATAATTTTCAACGGTCCAAGCATTTTTCGTGTAACAACCAAATTTTTTTTTATTTATTGAAATTAATAACATAGACAATAACACTGGCGACCAAAGGGTTAATGAAAGGTAGAAGAAACGTGTATAAATACAGGTGTTAGAAAAAACTAGAAACGCATATAAATACAGGTGAATGCAAAACATACTTCACATATTAGAAAACTAATCTTTTGCATACATCACTCCAGAATTATTTTATGGTAAGTGAAACTGCACAAAATTTTATGATAATTACGATTATCATTGTGTTTTCTCTCTGTGTGCAATAAGATTTTGAGAAAGTCGCAAATCAACAGTTGTGGAGTGTGACTAGTTAAAAGCCTCCAGTCCACCTCCGTGGTCTAGTAGCTGGCTAGTCGGCTCCTCACCTCAGGAGGTCGCGGTTTTGATTCCCGGTGGGGTTCAACTTTGTAGAACTTGGTTCGGTTGGTAGTAGCGCATTTTACAGAGTCCGCCTGGCTAGCTACCAACGTCTTATCTAAATCTTGCCGTCAAACATCAATGCCAATATCATTGACGTGTTATGGCATGGAGGCCAGATAACCAGTTCCCTCATAACGTTGGGGTATCTGCATCATCATCACTTCCACCAGGTGAGATAATGCCAAGGGCGCTTTTTTCAGCATTATCGGCTCTATTTTTGTGGATAAAAAAAAACATTCGGATTTTTGGATGTATTTTATTTCATATGTATGGTGTTCAATGCAATTAAATGTTTTAGATAAATCACAAATTAGTACGAAAAGTTACTTTTTTTTTGCTCCGACTGTACACACTACACATTGTAGGTATAGGTTTGCCACTTGTCATTAAATAAAAAAAGGTCACAAAATATAATATCGAACTTATTTTTTATCCCATACACAAAAGCGGAATATTAAAATTTTGAAGCAAGAGGGACAAAACTATAAGTTAGACAAGGATTTACTTATCTCGTTACTCTACTTTCATATAGGTTTGTCTCTCTTGCTCGCTCATGATGGCCCATCGTGTTGAGGGGCTATTATGTATACAGGGTGTAAGGGTCAGGTTTCCGAAAACTTTAAGGGCTTGCTCAGAAGACGAAACTGAACAACTTTCCACAAGATATTTTTCAGGAAACGAAAAAAAAAATCGGCTTCTCCATACAAAATTATAAACTTGATTGGGCAGTTTGTATGGAGAAGCCGATTTTTTTTCGTTAAGCAAGCAAGAGAGACAAACCTATATGAAAGTAGAGTAACGAGATAAGTATATCCTCGTCTAAACTTAGGTCTGTCCCTCTTGCTTCAAATTTTTAATATTCCGCTTTTGTGTATGGGATAAAAAATAAGTTCAATATTATATTTTGTGACTTTTTTTATTTACTGACAAGTGGCAAACCTATACAGTGTGTAGTGTGTACAGTCGGAGCAAAAAAAAGTAACTCTCCGTAATTTGTGATTTATCTAAAGCATTTGATTGCATTGAACACCATACATCCGAAATAAAATACTTTCAAAAATCCGAATGTTTTTTATTTATTTACAAAAATAGAGCATGTAATGCTGAAAATAGCGCCCTTGGCATTATCTCACCTGGTGGAAGTGATGATGATGCAGAAGATGTGAGCGGGCTTACCAAGATTCTCCAACGTTATGAGGGAACTGGTTATCTGGCCTCCATGCCATAACACGTCAATGATATTGGCATTGATGTTTGACGGCAAGATTTAGATAAGACGTTGGTAGCTAGCCAGGCGGACTTTGTAAAATGCGCTCTTACCAACCAAATCAAGTTCTACAAAGTTGAACCCTACCGGGAATCAAAACCGCGACCTCCTGAGGTGAGGAGCCGACTAGCCAGCTACTAGACCACGGAGGCGGACTGGAGGCTTTTAACTAGTCACACTCCACAAATGTTGATTTGCGACTTTCTCAAAATCTTATTACACTTCCCTTACACCTTGTATGTAAGTATGTGTGCTCTTTCCGTTTGTATGCGCCATCTACACTCTCGAATGCACGACCGATTCGAACGCAGTTTTTTTAACAGAAGAAATTAAATTTAATCTTATCTCTTATCTCTATACCGGAACCCATTAATGCTATATTTACGTTATGTTTGGCGGCAACACTTAGATAAGATGGTGGTAGCTATCTAGGTGGGCTCAGAAAATGCCCTACCATCAACCAAACCGATTCCTACCAACTTGGACCCCGATGGGAATCGAACCCGCAACCTCCTGATATGAAGCAAGCAGACTAGCCAGTAGACAACGGACGCGGTTAAAATATGACGTCAGAGTCAAAATATTATGTTTATTCGAAGTAGGTAGCATTGTACACTTTTCGCAGATCTTTTTTAAATCTACCTAATACGAAGTTCCTACCGCTCGGAACTCGTATACCCAACGTTTCGGGAAGTGTTTGCAGAGAGAAGAAACGTCGGGCCCTAAAGAAACTCCGTCCAACACATTTTTTTTAATATGTATAATTCTTACCTGCTATTACATAATTCGGGTAAACAACCCCGTTTATAGTTCGTTTAGTTGCATACTATTACAAAAGAATGTGAAAGGATCAACAAAAACATACAGGTACAATGAAAATTTTAAACTGTTTGCCCAACAGATCATCACAATGGTCTCGAAGACTACCATTTTCCTGCTTGTTATCGTGGCTAGCGCTATGCTCTTCGAAACGGCTGATGCTGTATACGTAAAAGGTTGTAATTGGGCTTGCAGGGGAACAAAAAAGGAGCAGAGAGAATGTTGTTTAAAATACCACTACAAAAAGACCTTTGGGTGCAATAAATATCATCAGGCGACTTGCTCATAAACAATATACAGGTTGTAACAAAAAGGTGAGCTTCTACTCAGTAAACTGAACAACTTTTGTTCCACAACTTTGTGCAAATCGCAAAAAAAAGAGATTTTTCTTGTCCAATTTTTTTTTGCGATTGCAACGAATATGTAGAAGAAAAGTTGTTCAGTTTGATGATTGGAAGACCCACCTTAAAGTATTACCACACCTTTTTGTTACATCCTATACAAATTCAGCTGAAACTAGAGGTTCAACCTATGAATCCCTGAACGGCGTTCTCCAAGGAACCCACAGTCAACTCGCAAAAAAGATTTTGGACTCCCCATACTAAGTTGGCCGATCAGCTGATCGAACTGGAAGAAAAGTCAAAAAGATTTTTCGCAAATTGACTGACTAACTAAGGATTCACTGGGGAAAGCCCTGTTTAAATAGTTTCATCTGATTTTGTAAGGCTTTATAGTAAAGGTGTAAAAAATAGGAGCGTCATTTCATGGGATGTGATTCGGACTGGAAGATCTATTAAAAAAAAAAACGAAACCTTAAAAACCTAACGCTAATAAACAATGTACAATAAAAACAGCGTTCGCTTTTGGCAGTATGGTACAAGTGAATTTAGAGTCCATTCTGAAATATTGCTTCTGTATATTTTTCTACGCCTTTCCTTTCCTTTTTTTTATTATTGTTTAATTTTTTTCTTCATTGTTTTTCTTTTTTTGTGTGTCTTGATGACAAATATAGTTTTTTTCAAATGAATAAATGCAATTGTGAATTATTATTTTTTTGTTCATTTTTATTAACCCGTTTCAATTGTTTTGGTCATTTTTAGACCAATTCGGTAGCTTAGTGGTCAGCTCCTGTCACCTGATTGCTGATTTATTGGGTCGTGCGTTAGATTTCCACCTAGGGCAAACATTTTATGATGAGCAGATTTTTTTGTTCTGTATTTTGGTATAATATTTCTATATAATATTTATGGATTTAAACGATGGTGAGATGATGCCAAGGGCTTACCAATTGTGGATAAAAAAAAAAAAAAAAAACGTGTTATTTATTTATTTAGTTTTCAAAGATCAGTGAACTGAAGTACTGGTTCTTAATATCTCCATGCCGGAACACATAAATGCTGCTATCGCAACATTGATGTTTGATGACAAGACTTGGATATCATTAGACAAACTAGGTCTTACTGAACACAACAACAATAACAATCGCAACAATAATCTCACGAAAGTTTCGTCGGCTATGGTCTAATCCGTACGAATATGTAATATCTTATAATATAAAGGACGTAAGGGACAGGTTTCCGAAAACTTTAAGGGCTTGCTCAGTAGACGAAACTGAACAACTTTCTTCAAGATTTTTTTCAGGAAACGAAAAAAAAATCGGCTTCTCCATACAAAATTATAAACTTGATTGGACAGTTTGTATGGAGAAGCCGATTGTTTTTTCGATTCCTGAAAAAAAATCTTATGGAAAGTTGTTCAGTTTTGTCTACTGAGCAAGCCCTTAAAGTTTTCGGAAACCTGTCCCTTACACCCTGTATGTAAGTATGTGTGCTCTTTCCGTTTATCTGCGCTATCTACACTCTCGAATGGAGAATCGATTCAGTTTTTTTAACAGACTAAATTAAATTTAATCTTATATCTTATCTCTATATCGGAACACATAAATGCTATATTTACGTTATGTTTGGCGGCAGTGCTTAGATAAGATGGTGGTAGCTATCCAGGTGGGCTCAAAAAATGCCCTACCACCAACCAAACCGATTCCTACCAACTTGGACCCCGATGGGATTCGAACCCGCAACCTCCTGATATGAAGCAAGCAGACTAGTCAATAGACAACGGAGGCGGTTAAAATATGACGTCAGAGTCAAAATATTATGTTTATTCGAAGTCGGTAGCATTGGACACTTTTCGCAGATCTTTTTTAAATCTACCTAATACGAAGTTCCTACCGCTCGGAACTCGTATACCCAAAGTTTTGGGAAGTGTTTGCGGAGAGAAAAGAAACGTCCGGCCCTAAAGAAACTCCGTCCAACACAATTTTTTTAAATATGTATAATTCTTACCTACTAATACATAATTCGGGTAAACAACCCCGTTTATAGTTCGTTTAGTTGCATACTATTACAAAAGAATGTGAAAGGATCAACAAAAACATACAGGTACAATAAAAACTTTAAATTGTTTGCCCAACAGATCATCACAATGGTCTCGAAGACTACAATTTTGCTGCTTGTTATCGTGGCTAGCGCCATGCTCTTCGAAACGGCTGATGCTGTATACATACAAGATTGTGATTGGACTTGCAGGGGAACAAAAAAGCAGCAGAGACAATGTTGTTTAAAACACCACTACAAAAAGACCTTTGGGTGCAATAAATATTATCAGGCGTCTTGCTCTTAAACAATATACAGGTTGTTACAAAAAGGTGGGCTTCTACTCAGTAAACTGAACAACTTTTATTCTATAACTTTGTTGAAATGGCAAAAAAAAAAGATTCTTCTTGTCCAATTTTTTTTTGCGGTTGCAACGAATTTGTAGAAGAAAAGTTGTTCAGTTTGATGATTGGAAGACCCACCTTAAAGTATTACCACACCTTTTTGTTACATCCTATACAAATTCAGCTGAAACTAGAGGTTCAACCTATGAATCCCTGAACGGCGTTCTCCAAGGAACCCACAGTCAACTCGCAAAAAAGATTTTGGACTCCCCATACTAAGTTGGCCGATCAGCTGATCGAACTGGAAGAAAAGTCAAAAAGATTTTTCGCAAATTGATTGACTAATTAAGGATTCACTGGGGAAAGCCCTGTTTAAATAGTTTCATCTGATTTTGTAAGGCTTTATAGTAAAGGTGTAAAAAATAGGAGCGTCATTTCATGGGATGTGATTCGGACTGGAAGATCTATTAAAAAAAAAACGAAACCTTAAAAACCTAACGCTAATAAACAATGTACAATAAAAACAGCGTTCGCTTTTGGCAGTATGGTACAAGTAAATTTAGAGTCCATTCTGAAATATTGCTTCTGTATTTTTTTCTACGCCTTTCCTTTCCTTTTTTTTTATTATTGTTTAATTTTTTTCTTCATTGTTTTTCTTTTTTTGTGTGTCTTGATAACAAATATAGTTTTTTTCAAATGAATAAATGCAATTGTGAATTATTATTTTTTTGTTCATTTTTATTAACCCGTTTCAATTGTTTTGGTCATTTTTAGACAGATTCGGTAGCTCAGTGGTCAGCTCCTGTTGCCTGATTGCTGATTCATTGGGTCGTGCATTAGATTCCCACCCAGGGCAAACATTTTATGATGAGCAAATTTTTTTGGGCTGTATTTGAGTGTATTATTTCTGTATAATATTTATGAATTTAAACGTGTTATTTATTTATTTAGTTTTCAAAGATCAGTGAACTGAAGTACTGGTTCTTAATATCTCCATGCCGGAACACATCAATGCTGCTGTCGCAACATTGATGTTTGATGACAAGACTTGGATATCATTAGACAAACTAGGTCTTACTGAACACAACAACAACAACAATCGCAACAATAATCTCACGAAAGTTTCGTCGGCTATGGTCTAATCCGTACGAATATGTAATATCTTATAATATACAGGATATAAGGGACAGGTTTCCGAAAACTTTAAGGGCTTGCTCAGTAGACGAAACTGAACAACTTTCCACAAGATTTTTTTCAGGAAACGAAAAAAATATCGGCTTCTCCATACAAAATTATAAACTTGATTGGATAGTTTGTATGGAGAAGTCGATTGTTTTTTCGTTTCCTGAAAAAAAATCTTGTGGAAAGTTGTTCAGTTTTGTCTACTGAGCAAGCCCTTAAAGTTTTCGGAAACCTGTCCCTTACACCCTGTATGTAAGTATGTGTGCTCTTTCCGTTTATCTGCGCTATCTACACTCTCGAATGGAGAACCGATTCAGTTTTTTTAACAGACAAAATTAAATTTAATCTTATATCTTATTTCTATATCGGAACACATAAATGCTATATTTACGTTATGTTTGGCGGCAGTGCTTAGATAAGATGGTGGTAGCTATCCAGGTGGGCTCAGAAAATGCCCTACCACCAACGTCAACAAAGAAACTCCGTCCAACACATTTTTTTTTAAATATGTATAATTCTTACCTACTATTACATAATTCGGGTAAACAACCCCGTTTATCGTTCGTTTAGTTGCATACTATTACAAAAGAATGTGAAAGGATCAACAAAAACATACAGGTACAATAAAAACTTTAAATTGTTTGCCCAACAGATCATCACAATGGTCTCGAAGACTACAATTTTGCTGCTTGTTATCGTGGCTAGCGCCATGCTCTTCGAAACGGCTGATGCTGTATACATGCAAGATTGTGATTGGACTTGCAGGGGAACAAAAAAGCAGCAGAGACAATGTTGTTTAAAACACCACTACAAAAAGACCTTTGGGTGCAATAAATATTATCAGGCGTCTTGCTCTTAAACAATATACAGGTTGTTACAAAAAGGTGGGCTTCTACTCAGTAAACTGAACAACTTTTGTTCTATAACTTTGTTGAAATGGCAAAAAAAAAAAGATTCTTCTTGTCCAATTTTTTTTTGCGATTGCAACGAATTTGTAGAAGAAAAGTTGATCAGTTTGATGATTGGAAGACCCACCTTAAAGTATTACCACACCTTTTTGTTACATCCTATACAAATTCAGCTGAAACTAGAGGTTCAACCTATGAATCCCTGAAAGGCGTTCTCCAAGGAACCCACAGTCAACTCGCAAAAAAGATTTTGGACTCCCCATACTAAGTTGGCCGATCAGCTGATCGAACTGGAAGAAAAGTCAAAAAGATTTTTCGCAAATTGACTGACTAACTAAGGATTCACTGGGGAAAGCCCTGTTTAAATAGTTTCATCTGATTTTGTAAGGCTTTATAGTAAAGGTGTAAAAAATAGGAGCGTCATTTCATGGGATGTGATTCGGACTGGAAGATCTATTAAAAAAAAAAACGAAACCTTAAAAACCTAACGCTAATAAACAATGTACAATAAAAACAGCGTTCGCTTTTGGCAGTATGGTACAAGTGAATTTAGAGTCCATTCTGAAATATTGCTTCTGTATTTTTTCTACGCCTTTCCTTTCCTTTTTTTTTATTATTGTTTAATTTTTTTCTTCATTTTTTTTCTTTTTTTGTGTGTCTTGATAACAAATATAGTTTTTTTCAAATGAATAAATGCAATTGTGAATTATTATTTTTTTGTTCATTTTTATTAACCCGTTTCAATTGTTTTGGTCATTTTTAGACAGATTCGGTAGCTCAGTGGTCAGCTCCTGTTGCCTGATTGCTGATTCATTGGGTCGTGCATTAGATTCCCACCCAGGGCAAACATTTTATGATGAGCAAATTTTTTTGGGCTGTATTTGAGTGTATTATTTCTGTATAATATTTATGGATTTAAACGTGTTATTTATTTATTTAGTTTTCAAAGATCAGTGAACTGAAGTACTGGTTCTTAATATCTCCATGCCGGAACACATCAATGCTGCTATCGCAACATTGATGTTTGATGACAAGACTTGGATATCATTAGACAAACTAGGTCTTACTGAACACAAAAACAACAACAATCGCAACAATAATCTCACGAAAGTTTCGTCGGCTATGGTCTAATCCGTACGAATATGTAATATCTTATAATATAAAGGACGTAAGGGACAGGTTTCCGAAAACTTTAGGGGTTGCTCAGTAGACGAAACTGAACAACTTTCTTCAAGATTTTTTTCAGGAAACGAAAAAAAAATCGGCTTCTCCATACAAAATTATAAACTTGATTGGATAGTTTGTATGGAGAAGTCGATTGTTTTTTCGTTTCCTGAAAAAAAATCTTATGGAAAGTTGTTCAGTTTTGTCTACTGAGCAAGCCCTTAAAGTTTTCGGAAACCTGTCCCTTACACCCTGTATGTAAGTATGTGTGCTCTTTCCGTTTATCTGCGCTATCTACACTCTCGAATGGAGAACCGATTCAGTTTTTTTAACAGACAAAATTAAATTTAATCTTATATCTTATTTCTATATCGGAACACATAAATGCTATATTTACGTTATGTTTGGCGGCAGTGCTTAGATAAGATGGTGGTAGCTATCCAGGTGGGCTCAGAAAATGCCCTACCACCAACGTCAACAAAGAAACTCCGTCCAACACATTTTTTTTTAAATATGTATAATTCTTACCTACTATTACATAATTCGGGTAAACAACCCCGTTTATCGTTCGTTTAGTTGCATACTATCACAAAAGAATGTGAAAGGATCAACAAAAACATACAGGTACAATAAAAACTTTAAATTGTTTGCCCAACAGATCATCACAATGGTCTCGAAGACTACAATTTTGCTGCTTGTTATCGTGGCTAGCGCCATGCTCTTCAAAACGGCTGATGCTGTATACATACAAGATTGTGATTGGACTTGCAGGGGAACAAAAAAGCAGCAGAGACAATGTTGTTTAAAACACCACTACAAAAAGACCTTTGGGTGCAATAAATATTATCAGGCGTCTTGCTCTTAAACAATATACAGGTTGTTACAAAAAGGTGGGCTTCTACTCAGTAAACTGAACAACTTTTGTTCTATAACTTTGTTGAAATGGCAAAAAAAAAAAGATTCTTCTTGTCCAATTTTTTTTTGCGATTGCAACGAATTTGTAGAAGAAAAGTTGATCAGTTTGATGATTGGAAGACCCACCTTAAAGTATTACCACACCTTTTTGTTACATCCTATACAAATTCAGCTGAAACTAGAGGTTCAACCTATGAATCCCTGAAAGGCGTTCTCCAAGGAACCCACAGTCAACTCGCAAAAAAGATTTTGGACTCCCTATACTAAGTTGGCCGATCAGCTGATCGAACTGGAAGAAAAGTCAAAAAGATTTTTCGCAAATTGACTGACTAACTAAGGATTCACTGGGGAAAGCCCTGTTTAAATAGTTTCATCTGATTTTGTAAGGCTTTATAGTAAAGGTGTAAAAAATAGGAGCGTCATTTCATGGGATGTGATTCGGACTGGAAGATCTATTAAAAAAAAAAACGAAACCTTAAAAACCTAACGCTAATAAACAATGTACAATAAAAACAGCGTTCGCTTTTGGCAGTATGGTACAAGTGAATTTAGAGTCCATTCTGAAATATTGCTTCTGTATTTTTTCTACGCCTTTCCTTTCCTTTTTTTTTATTATTGTTTAATTTTTTTCTTCATTTTTTTTCTTTTTTTGTGTGTCTTGATAACAAATATAGTTTTTTTCAAATGAATAAATGCAATTGTGAATTATTATTTTTTTGTTCATTTTTATTAACCCGTTTCAATTGTTTTGGTCATTTTTAGACAGATTCGGTAGCTCAGTGGTCAGCTCCTGTTGCCTGATTGCTGATTCATTGGGTCGTGCATTAGATTCCCACCCAGGGCAAACATTTTATGATGAGCAAATTTTTTTGGGCTGTATTTGAGTGTATTATTTCTGTATAATATTTATGGATTTAAACGTGTTATTTATTTATTTAGTTTTCAAAGATCAGTGAACTGAAGTACTGGTTCTTAATATCTCCATGCCGGAACACATCAATGCTGCTATCGCAACATTGATGTTTGATGACAAGACTTGGATATCATTAGACAAACTAGGTCTTACTGAACACAAAAACAACAACAATCGCAACAATAATCTCACGAAAGTTTCGTCGGCTATGGTCTAATCCGTACGAATATGTAATATCTTATAATATAAAGGACGTAAGGGACAGGTTTCCGAAAACTTTAGGGGTTGCTCAGTAGACGAAACTGAACAACTTTCTTCAAGATTTTTTTCAGGAAACGAAAAAAAAATCGGCTTCTCCATACAAAATTATAAACTTGATTGGATAGTTTGTATGGAGAAGTCGATTGTTTTTTCGTTTCCTGAAAAAAAATCTTATGGAAAGTTGTTCAGTTTTGTCTACTGAGCAAGCCCTTAAAGTTTTCGGAAACCTGTCCCTTACACCCTGTATGTAAGTATGTGTGCTCTTTCCGTTTATCTGCGCTATCTACACTCTCGAATGGAGAACCGATTCAGTTTTTTTAACAGACAAAATTAAATTTAATCTTATATCTTATTTCTATATCGGAACACATAAATGCTATATTTACGTTATGTTTGGCGGCAGTGCTTAGATAAGATGGTGGTAGCTATCCAGGTGGGCTCAGAAAATGCCCTACCACCAACGTCAACAAAGAAACTCCGTCCAACACATTTTTTTTTAAATATGTATAATTCTTACCTACTATTACATAATTCGGGTAAACAACCCCGTTTATCGTTCGTTTAGTTGCATACTATTACAAAAGAATGTGAAAGGATCAACAAAAACATACAGGTACAATAAAAACTTTAAATTGTTTGCCCAACAGATCATCACAATGGTCTCGAAGACTACAATTTTGCTGCTTGTTATCGTGGCTAGCGCCATGCTCTTCAAAACGGCTGATGCTGTATACATACAAGATTGTGATTGGACTTGCAGGGGAACAAAAAAGCAGCAGAGACAATGTTGTTTAAAACACCACTACAAAAAGACCTTTGGGTGCAATAAATATTATCAGGCGTCTTGCTCTTAAACAATATACAGGTTGTTACAAAAAGGTGGGCTTCTACTCAGTAAACTGAACAACTTTTGTTCTATAACTTTGTTGAAATGGCAAAAAAAAAAAGATTCTTCTTGTCCAATTTTTTTTTGCGATTGCAACGAATTTGTAGTAGAAAAGTTGTTCAGTTTGATGAGGAGAAGCCCACCATGAAGTATTACCACACCTTTTTGTTACACCCTATACAAATTCAGCTGAAACTAGAGGTTCAACCTATGAATCCCTGAACGGCGTTCTCCAAGGAACCCACAGTCAACTCTCAAAAAAGATTTTGCACTTCCTATACTAAGTTGGCCGATCAGCTGATCGAACTGGAAGAAAAGTAAAAAGATTTTTCGCAAATTGACTGACTAACTAAGGATTCACTGGGGAAAGCCCTGTTTAAATAGTTTCATCTGATTTTGTAAGGCTTTATAGTAAAGTTGTAAAAAATAGGAGCGTCATTTCATGGGATGTGATTCGGACTGGAAGATCTATTAAAAAAAAAAAACGAAACCTTAAAAACCTAACGCTAATAAACAATGTACAATAAAAACAGCGTTCGCTTTTGGCAGTATGGTACAAGTGAATTTAGAGTCCATTCTGAAATATTGCTTCTGGTTGCTGAAGTACTGGTTCTTAATATCTCCATGCCGGAACACATCAATGCTGCTATCGCAACATTGATGTTTGATGACAAGACTTGGATATCATTAGACAAACTAGGTCTTACTGAACACAACAACAATAACAATCGCAACAATAATCTCACGAAAGTTTCGTCGGCTATGGTCTAATCCGTACGAATATGTAATATCTTATAATATAAAGGACGTAAGGGACAGGTTTCCGAAAACTTTAAGGGCTTGCTCAGTAGACGAAACTGAACAACTATCTTCAAGATTTTTTTCAGGAAACGAAAAAAAAATCGGCTTCTCCATACAAAGTTATACACTTGATTGGACAATTTGTATGGAGAAGCCGATTGTTTTTTCGTTTCCTGAAAAAAAATCTTGTGGAAAGTTGTTCATTTTTGTCTACTGAGCAAGCCCTCAAAGTTTTCCGAAACCTGTCCCTTACATCCTGTATATTACATCTTTGTCATACAAACAAATTGTTATCATTTCATCATAGAAAATACGTCATAAGGGGTATTTATTTTTAACTGTTATTTTTAACCGCGTATTTTGAGTTATCTCTATACAAGGACTATGCTATGTAATGGTCAAGTTTTATCTTGCGGTCACATAAGGTTAAAAAAACCTGCGTCAAATATGTACATTTTTCGTGGGTGTGTCAGATAGTGTCAGATATACAGGGTGACTTTAAATTAATTCTTGATACGAAAGGCTATGAATGTGCTCATGATAAGAAACAACTTTCCCTAAATAACCCATAGTCAAATCGCAAAAAAAATTTTGACTCTTCATACTAATTTGGCCGCTCGGCTGATCAATTTGTATGAAGAGACCAACATTTTATTTACGATTTGGCTATGGGTTCCTTAGAGAAAGTTGTTTGTTATCATGAGCACAAGCATAGCCTTTCGTATCAAGAACTAATTTAAACTCACCCTATATATGTATAAGGTGCTACTTTATTAGTGCCCGATATTTTAGTCAGTGCTTCTACTCCTGATTCTGATCAACTTTCCCCAAGGAACCCATAGTCAAATCGCAAAAAATTTTTTGGGCTCTTCATACGTCATAAAAGTCATACTAATTTGGGCGCTCGGCTGATCGATATGTATGAAGTGTCCAAAAATTTTTTTCGATTTGACTATGGGTTCCTTGGAGAAAGTTGATCAGAATCAGGAGTAGAAGCACTGACTAAAATAAAATATCGGGCTCTAATAAAGTAGCACCTTATATAGTTATGTTACAAAAGAAAAGAGGGGGTTATCCGGGATTACAATATTTAATAAAATAAAAGACAAGAAATACAAGAATTTCGAGATAAAGATAATAAGAAACGCTAACTTAAGAACCTACGCACATAAAGGAATAAAGGAATAAACGAATAAAACTAGCAAAGGTAAATATTTAGAAGAGAGATAAAAAACGCTATAATATATTACATAATTAAATAATTAATAGTCCTATTAAAGTTTTAGGTAAAAAACCGGGGCAAGAGCGAGGTGAATCGCGCTCCGAGGGTTCTGTACAAACAAACTTGTGAAAGCACCAAATGGCGGACTGTACTTCGACAACAACTACTTCGATAAGACATTACTTCGACACGACATTACTTCGACACGACATTACTTCGACACGACATTACATCGACACGACATTACTTCGACACGACATTACTTCGACAGACCACCATTAACATTGCTCTAATGAAAAGTTCAGTCGGATTGAAGGACAAACTTAAGTTTGCAGACGAAATATTTTTCTTCCATACATCGTTAAACGTCATGGTAAATTCTCCAACAGCAAATGGAAGTTTGTACGCACAATGTTGAGAGATACCTATACCTTTACTGTACACTATAAAAGAGAGATGTTGAGAGATGTACCATGTTGTTTTTAGATCACAGATTTCTTATAGGCTTTCGTGTAAGTATTTTTTGTTTATTTATTTAGGCTCATTAGTTTCGGAGATAAGTGGGGAATTGTCAATTTTGGTCTACTTTCTTAAATAATTTCAAATTATACAAAATATGTTTGACAACCTTGCAACAAGCGCTCATCTGTATGTCACATGGTGTAGCTTGATCATCAGCTAAAAGTAGTCCCCCCCCCCCCAAGGATTTCCAAGCCGAACGGCTTGCGCTGATTCATCATCATTCATTCGCGAACCTTCATTTGCGCTATTTCATCCAACGGCTTTCCGCGACCTGCACCAGGTCCTTACCCAACGGCATCTGTTCTAAGAGCTAATACCAGGTTCAGTGGCCATTGCTTTCGGCTGCTGATACGTGAATCGTGGGTTCGATTCCCACCCAGAGCAAACGGATCTGTACTAAATGTATACTAACCTAAGATAATATGCTCATTGACGGAATTCGAAAAGGTGACCTTACGTTATTTATTTGTGTAACTAACTAGGTACATTATTGTATTGGGTTTATACTTTAAAAAATAAAGTTGAAATAAAATAAATAAATATATAATTGTTCAGAAGTCTTAGTATTGGCCTGTTGTGGCACTAAAAACGTAAGTCAATTATTTTTATAAATCGGTCTACAGTGCTAATATTTTATCGAAATGTAATTAAAAAACAATAATTTCAGTGACAAATTAAATACAACATATACATAGGTATACTCTACCGTACAAATTAAGAACAGTAAGTGACAGTTTTGATGCGATTGATTTTAAACCTTATTAGAAACGCGATACGGTTTACTTCATTTCCCGCCAAATCTGTCACTTATCACGTTCCCTGCGTCATGAACAGTATACTGCCCTCATAAGAAAAAAGACCGCAAAGTTTTTTTTTATGGCATAGCTTGCAAACGAGCAGATGGATCACCTGATGGTAAGCGATTACCGCCGCCCATAGACACCCGCAACACCAGAGGAGTCACAAGTGCGTTGCCGACCTTTGATATGGGAGTACTCTCTATATTTATTATTTATCACGTTCCCTGTGTCATGACTAGTATATTACCCTCATAATAAAGAAGGCCGCAAAATACGGAACTCCATGTCTTTGCGGCCTTCTCTCTTGTCACGGCAGTATAGAGCCATTCGTGACTTCACCACGTGCGGCGCCAGAAATCGCAACTCTCACCACGGTACAGGACAGTTATCTATAAGTATTTATGAGAGTATAAAAGAGACAACTATATAATATTTGGGCATGGTTTAAAATATTATTTTTTCTTTATTTGACCATGTCCTATTTTAAAAAATAGGACTTGTTTAAAAAAAAAAACTGGCATGGCAAAATGATGTTCATGACTGCATGAAAAATACTTGAGTTCATGTCGCATTCTGGGAAAGGTTGGCAAATCAGGGTGCCGCAATGAACGTGTTATTATTACTATCATAATATTGATTAGTAACAATTTAGTTTTATACGCAGTACTTAATATTTGTGTTGTTTTAAAAACAAAAAGTGACGCAGTGTTTTGATTGAATCCAACTAATATTTTTATCAAATCGATAACGAATGAAAAATCTAAAAACATCCTGCATGTATAAATATCGGGCGAAGAAAAAAATAACTATCAGAATAGTATTCCCTTTTCTACTCAAAACGTTACTCCATATTGTGTTCCTTGTTGTGTTCGCTGTTATTTGTCGAAGGTAAGTAAGAAACAGTAGATATTTAATTTTACGTATTGTAATAACAACTTTAGTAGAATAACGACTTTTCCTATAGAGCCTAAACTGAATTCTTAAAAAGACTTCATACAAAATAAGTTAGTCAGCCAATGGGGAGAATATTTTTTTTTTGAGAATTAAGTATGAGTTCTTTTTTAGAAGTATGAGTAGATTCTTTGCACCTTGCTCTAATAAAATCACATGAAGCTATGCAGGTGTTCAAAAAGTGTATTTGAAATTTTAAGGGGTTTTTCAGAATCAAGTATAGAATACAGGAAAAATATTTTAAAAATCCGATAAACAGTTTTTTTACCAAATCTAAATAGCTAATCAAGAATTTGTATAGGAAACTGAAGAAATATTTGTAGATCGGATTTTTTAACATTTTTCCTGTATTCTACATATACTTGATTCTGAGTAACTTATCTTTAATAAAAAAAAATCAAAGTAATACTACAGGAAATAAAAGAATATTTAAAATATTAGAAACTATTAAAAAATAATCCGTTACTATTTTGTTTTTAGATCCAAAATTTTTAATAAAATTAAGATCTCAATTTACACTGGAGACAACCTGTTACATTAATGACATTTTTTTTTTTTATCTACAGATTCAAACAAACAATGTTCTCGAAAAACACATTCCTCTTCTTCCTCATCATCGCTTCAATCCTGATCATGACTACAACAGCATCAGTCCACGTTGGAGCTTGCAACAAAGCGTGCAACAAATTCAGAAGAGAATGGGACGATTGTTGTCGTGCACACGGATTCAGAGGCGCTCTTAAATGCAATCGTGGCTCCATGCATTGTTATTAAAAATAGCGACAAATAATGGAGATAACACATTTTTTAAACCGAGTCCTCGGTGCAAGGAGCGCTTGTTTTCGAACTCCGGGAAAGTTAGGCCATACACAAGGACGGAGTCCGGATTGTTGGAGGTGTAAGATTTTAAGCCGTCTACGCCTAAGAGACTTGTAGAAAAAGGTCCCAGGTCCAAGTCAAAATCTGTGCCTAAAGGCCTCTAACATGACTTAAAGTCTGCTATCAAGAATTGGAAATAGTACTCAGCAAACGACCACGTGGAGCGTCTTTAAAAAAAAAAAAATAATAATAATTTATTTCAGACAACTTCAGTCCATATTTTGTTAGTAACAATTTTTGCTTATAAACTATGTAAGTACCCATCACCCTTAGAGCCGTGACTTGACATTGGCGTTTCGGCTTTTTTTTTTATTGAAGATTCTCCCATTTTTCACTAGACTTTGGCAAAATCACGCTCGCTATGAGAAGTGGAATGCCAAATAGAAAAATACGTAGAATAGAATAAGAAATAGTAGTAGGTATGATTTTATAAAACTATTTATTTATTTTTATTTTGTGTATTTTTTATAATGATTAATTACCTTAAAATGTAATTTACATTTTTACTTATGTATAGTTATAAATGTATATTATTTTACCGTGCATTAATTGTTTTTTTTTTTAATAAAATAGGTTAGGTTAGGTTAGGTTATTTATTATAACTACCTATTTATTTTGAAATGAACTTTTTTTTTCACATTATCTACTTGAATCAATAAATAATTTTGATAATTTTTTTGGGTTTTCTATAGTCTTTTAATTCTGGCGAGTTTTGTTTATTTTTGATTGATTTTAACTACCTCGGCTTCAAAAAAATCGCACGTCCGTAAAAATAGGCTTCAAGCACTGTTAATCCTTAAGACAAGCAGTTATTCGTAGCAATATTGGTATCATTTGAGAGCCCTATAAAAACTCTTTAAAAAAATATCCATTTCATTTGATTAAAGAAAAAGCTTGACACTTTAAGTCACTGTGAATGACAATGGAACTGATTCTCCTCTTCAAATTTTGTTTGTATTGTTTTGTTTTTTGGGTATAAAAGGGTCGATACAGCTTATCGGGGGATAAATTTGCTACCAACAGTCGAAGAAGACACAGAAGAATATCTTTCATCAGAAAAACGTCCTTGAAGATGGACACTACTGCTGCTGAAGCCGCCCAAGTTATCGCACTACTGCAGTCAGGACTACGTCAGTGTGATGTTGCTCGGCAATTGCACTTGAGTCGCTTTTCTGTTCGAAGAGTGTACCAGCGGTTCCTGCAGACCGGTGGCTTTGTCCGAAGGCGTGGGTCTGGTAGAAATCGCTGCACTTCTGCGAGAGATGACCGATTCGTCGTATCGAAGTCTTTGAGAAATCGGTTCTCTAATGCTGTTGAGTTGCAACAGCAGCTTCAAGCAGTTCGTAGAAGGGCCGTGAGTGTCTCTACAGTTAGAAGAAGACTAAAGGAGAGAAATATTGTGGCTAGAAGACCTGCCACGGGTCCAAAATTAACCGCAGCGCATCGGCGAGCACGCCTGCAATTTGCTCGCGCCCACGTCAATTGGACCCTGGACCAATGGAGAGCTGTTCTCTTCTCAGACGAAACGAGAGTGTGCCTTTTCTGCAACGATAGACGCAAAAGAGTATACAGAAGACAATGGGAACGTTTTGCCCAAGCCTGCATCCAAGAGACGGTAGAATACGGGGGCGGTTCCTGCATGTTCTGGGGCGGCATATCTGCCGACGGCAAAACTGAACTTTCTTGCGTCTCTCGGACCGGCGGTGCTCGCGGGCAAGGGTCGATGACTGCTCACCGGTACATCACAGAGATCCTGGAAGAACATGTGGTCCCCTATGCTGGATTTATTGGCGACGGGTTCACATTAATGCACGATAACGCTCGCGCGCACACTGCTGGAATTGTGCAGGGCTACCTTCAAGAGGTTGGGATCCCTGTCATGCAGTGGCCAGCGAGAAGTCCAGATCTGAACCCGATAGAGCACCTCTGGGACCAGCTGAAACGCAAGGTTAGATCCCGTGATCCCGCTCCCGCGACTCTTCAGGAGCTCCAAGACGCCGTTATTGAGGAATGGGACAGAATCCCTCAAGAAGAGGTCCTAAAGTTGGTGCGATCCATGAGGGAGCGCATGGAAGACGTCATTAGGGCTAGGAGGGGTAACACTAGGTTTTAGGTTAGTTTTAAGCAACTTTGTTTTGAAAAATTTATCAGATTTTATTTGGGTTTTTTAAGGATTTTTATTGTTTTGTAAATTTTTCTCAGTTCCAATAAAAAACATTGAATGAATTATTGTTTTTGCATTCTCTGTTTCCTTACCTTTCAAATGATACCGAACATTACCAATATTTCATAATACAAATACGATTGAAAGATGTTTAAAATAGATTTCTTAAAAGGTGCGATTTTTTTGAAGCCGAGTGTAAATAAATAGATTGTGTTTTATTGTAACGTAATTTCCATACGAACAATACCATAGACCCGTAATTTCTAGGACAATCATATCCTGTATGAAAGGTGTTTGTTTGGGTGTATTTCGGACCTCCTTTGGAACCTTAGCGTCTTGTTATTGTACAAGATAATTTAGACACTTTTGATGTTTGAATTTTTTAAAAGGGACAAATTAAGAGATAAAATGCGTCTTTCAATATATCTATGTTCACCGATTACTCGAAGACGCCTGAACCGATTTGGAAAATTCTTTTTCTGTTTAAAAGGGTATACTTCACAGGTGGTCCCATAGAAATTTTATCGAAATCGATTCAGCGGTTTTTGAGAAAATCAACAAAAACATAGTAAAATTGGAGTTGTTGCGATTGAAGTCGGTTGTTTTTAACGTATTCAGCGTGGTCAATTATTTATTGTTCTTCTTATCGCGAGACACGACTGAACCGTGATGTGATGAAACCCCACACACGGGGCCAAGGCCGGATTGGTGGAGGTCGTGGAGCTCAGTCAAACCCATCCAGGTTATGAACCGTGCCTGTGGTCAGTTAACCTGCATGATCAAAGCGATATGCAAGCCGCACTGAGCTATAATCGCTTCAGAAGGATTTTATATATTCTTTTTCTTTTTATTCTTTTATTTTATATAGTGTCGCAAAATTTTCCATCAGCTGTCCCCAAAGATTTTATATATTTGGATATAAGAGGCTATCCAGCTGATATTTCATGAAATTGTTTAATTTAAGCAAATGCTTATGTAATCTGGCTGTTGTTGAGATTTTTGCAATAATGATTTTATTATTATTATATTTTGACGAACTGGTAATGTAATTGGTATGATATTTTAATCATAATATAAGTTATTGAGTATTTATTTAAATTTAATTTACTTTAATTAGGTACAGGACAAATTATTAAATTAATAAATAAAATACGTTGAAATTAAATTATTTATACAGGTGTAAGAAAAAGGATGGTGATACTTCAAGGTGGGCTTCTACTTATCAAACTGAGCAACTTGTGTTCAGTTTTTAGAAACCCATCTTGAAGTATCACCATACCTTTTTGTTGCACCTTGTTAAAATACTGTTTTTTCAACCGACTTCAAAAAAAGGAGGAGGTTCTCAATTCGTCGGAATCTTTTTTTTTTTTTTTTTTTATGTATGTTCACCGATTACTCGAAGACGCCTGAACCGATTTCGAAAATTCTTTTTTTGTTTGAAAGGGTATACTTCACAGGTGGTCCCATATTAATTTCATCGAAATCGATTCAGCGGTTTTTGAGAAAATAAAAAAAAACATAGCAAAATTGGAGTTGCTGCGATTGAAGTCGGTTGTTTTTAACGTATTCAGCGTGGTCAATTATACCTTACTTGGTTTGTTTTGCACGCCATATAGCTAGCTACACATAGAAATACAGGACAGCGGAAAAACCCAATAACATATGTGCTAATATTTACACAGGTTCTAACTAACAAAACCTAAATGATGTTTATCTTAATATGTTTTTATCGACAATTATTAACATTTAATTTTTTTTTACCCGTTCTATGTAGACAAGCAAAAATAAAATACCTACCCTTTAAAAAAATATATTATGCATTATTTTTTAAGATAATTACGTAAAGGGTAAGAAGCCTTTCTAACCAATCGAGTTCACAACTTTTTTTAGTTAGTTTTTTTATGGCAGAGGTGGCAAACGAGCAGACGGATCACCTGATGGTAAGCGATTGCCGCCGCCCATAGACACCCGCAACACCAAAGGAGTCACAAGTGCGTTGCCGGCCACCTAGACGACATTGTGTAAAGCATCAATTTGATTTACACATACAGACTTACTTTAACGTTATTGATACGAAAGGCTATGCGTGTGCTCATAATAACAAACAACTTTCCAGTAACCTGTGGTCAAATCTCAAAAAGAGTTTTGGACTTGCATAGACTGACTCGGTGGCGAAGTGGTTAGCGATCCTGACCTCTGATCCGAGAGTCGTGGGTTCGATGTCCACACAGGGCAAACTTTTCTGTGATGAGTAGAATTGTTTGCTCTGAGTCTGGGTGTATTATATCTATATTAGTTCTTGATACGCAAGGCGATGAATGTGCTCATGATAACAAACAACTTTCCCTAAGGAACCCGTAGTCAAATCGCAAAAAAAATTTTGGTCTCCATACTAATTTGGCCAGTCAGTTGATCGATTTGTATGGAGAGACCAACATTTTTTTTGCGATTTCACTATGGGTTCCTTAGGGAAAGTTGTTTGTTATCATGAGCACATTCATCGCCTTGCGTATCAAGAACTAATTTAAAGTCACCCTATATATGTATGTATTTAAAAGCAGGGTTCGAAAATATCCGATATTTATAATAAATATCAAAATATCAGATATTTTTGATATAAGTATATCCGATATTTTCGATATGTTTGATATTTTTGATATTTATCAAAATTACATACTAATTTCAATTTCTTACTTTAATACATGATTTTCGAAATAGCTTAATTTAAAATGTAGGTATATGTTTGATAATTTGAAGATTTTTATTAAAATAACATTTAAATGTTATACTCTGATATGTTTTATCGAAATAACTGAATCTAAAATGTGTATTTTATTTTTATTTTTGCAAATTTGAAGATAGTTAATTTAACTAAACTCATTTATTTATTATTGTGATAATCATATCTTTATTCTTTGCATTTGGCACATTCATTCGTAAGAAGCAGCTCTTAGAAGCTAGGAAAATATAAATATCAATATTGATATATATCAAGCATAAATATAAATTGATATATATCATGATATATATCCGATATATATCAATTGATATATATCATGCGAACCCTGTTTAAAAGTATATGTTTATGTATATCAGTCTCTGGTTCCCAAGATACAGGGAATCCTAGTTTGGGGCCAGATGACCATGTGTGATTTGTCCCAGATATTATTATATACAAGTCGATCAGCTGACCAGCTACTTCAGTTTAGCTATTCAGTAACATCCTTAGTTTGTGTAAATCAATTTCCGATTCAATATCAAGCCTTTCCAAACCGGTCTTTATGTCATCGGTCGGTAGAGGCAAAATTTACGACTAGGAAACTGAGGTTTATTAGAAGTCTAGGTTAGGTCTTATCGCTTTGTATAGTCTATTTCTTTAGGTTTACTTTCTGGGAATAAGACGTGCAGGTTTCCCCAGGATGTTAACCTTCACCGTTAAGTAGTCGGTATGAAAATGCACAAAATTATAAAATTATATTCGCTTCTTTACAAAGTAACATTTACCATTCTTAGGTTTTTTTATGGCAGAGGTGGCACACGAGCAGACGGATCACTTGATGGTAAGCGATTACCGCCGCCCATAGACACCCGCAACACCAGAGGTATTTGATATAATATATTTTATGGATCATGTCCATTTTTCAATGAGTAGAAATGAGCAAAAAGTTCAAGCGTCCATCGACCCACTTACGTTTCGTTAGACCGTTGGTAACGGACACCTTCATCGTATTACAAATAAAATAAATGTCCGCCATTTTCCCAAGAACGAAGACAAATACAAATGATAGGGCAACCCCATTCTACCTAATAAAAGTAGTACAGTCTGTCTACAATCTTTTGGCAGGTGGATGACATTGACAGGAGGGCGCTTTTGTCGCAAATCTGACATTTATTTCATTAAAATAGTGTCATTCATTCATTCATTCATTTTTCAAGTTGGCGGCGTTAGTTCCGATTTTTCACCACACGCCAAAAGATCGTAGTCAGAATGTACCTAAGTAGTTGTATTTTTTTAGTTTATATTCCTAACGCTCATTAGTAGAGACAACGAGATTCGTCTATGATGTTACTAAGTAAATACATAACATTCAACACCCCTCCACTTGTTCCCCCTCTCCCTCCCCGCCGCCGTCGTATCGTCGTCTGCATTGCGACCACAGATAGTGTCTCTTAAACCTCTATAGAACAGACACCGCATAAAAATCTGTAACTTTCAAGCTTATGCCATTTAGACTTAGAATATGCCATTTAGACTAGAATAGACTGTCCAGATATCAGGGTAATAATTACTCTTTCGGAATTGTTTTGGAACGAAACCTACTTGCAAGCTTACTTGTCGTGATAAAAACTTTTTAGTCTGAACTTATAATCTTACGCCACTAAGGTCGTAAGATTTAGAGTTTCTTTTTTTTGCAGGTCGTTGCAAAAAAATCTAATATTCCGTCTCTTTGCCGACCGGTATAAATAAAGGCAGGTGTACCTAACTCTGGCCCGGTGCCAACATCCAGACGGGGCGCCAGGTGTGGCGAAATGATAATTTGAAATTCAGGAGCACCCCATAGCTGGGAAGTTTCCGGGAGAACTTTGTAAAACCAATTGGGTAGTGTAGTGTTCACCAATTGAGAACATTGTGAATGTTTCTCTAGGTTTTATAACATTGTCTCATAGACTTGAAATAAAGACTTTTTAGTCGGAACTCTTTTGACTTCACGTTTTCTTTTTAATTAAAATCTTTGTTTCGTGAATATGTCAGGGAGAAATTTTATTAAAGATATCGGTACATAGATTCAGTGATAAGCGGTCATAAGAAATGGATTGGTTTGGGAGACTGCTGCGTTTTCCGGGTTCCAGCAACAAAACAACTCGTGAAGCGGCAATCTTTAAGTTAATATATTCGGTTCTTGGACTTAGCTTAGGTAGTTCGCTTAGGTAATTCCCAATAATTTTATTATTTTTACAGGATACCTAATAAAATTAGTACATATTATGAATGAATGAATTCAGACTCTTACTTTGCATCTATTATTTTAATACCTTATTTTCATGTCGATAACGAATCTAGGTAGTCTCGGTCCAAAATTCAGCCACACGAATCGCACTGTCCGTCCGTAGGTAGATCTTCCTGCGTGTAGTTGTTTGGGCACGCTATCTCTAATGATTATACTGTTCGTTAATTGTAAAAGAAAAGAGCGTACTCCCATATCAAAGGCCGGCAACGCACTTGTGACTCCTCTGGTGTTGCGGGTGTCTATGGGCGGCGGTAATCGCTTACGCGTTGCCGGGCTTGAATATTATGTTCTCACCGAGTTATCTAATAAATCCAACTAAAATACAAAGTTCTTCGGACCCGTTACTCTATGACAAGTTTTCGAATACTCTAAGCTTATAGTTTATTTAAAATCGATGTCTTGCGTCTCGCGTAACTATATTATTTATTTGACTGACGAAACGAAAGGGAATGCTTTTGGAGTGTATGTAATGAAAGTAAATGGAAATATTGTATTTTAGGAAAGTAGCACTGTATACTGTAAAGTGAACGGTAAAAGAGAGAGAGCAATGCCAAGAACCACTTACATTCAAGAACTCAAAACATGGTCTGGTAGTTAGTTGTACCAGGAGTTGAAGGCGAGAGCGAGAGATAGAAGGAAATGGTGGCTTATGCAACGACAGGGGCCCACCCCGTAGATTAAGAAGAAGAAACACCCTACCACGACCAATACGAGTTTCCCACCACTTGTGAACTCGTATACCCACTATTTAACGGGCTCACCAAAATTTCTCAACGTAAGGGGAATTGACTGTCTTGTCTCCACAGCGGTAATTATCAATGCTGTTAACAATAATATTTGGCAGCAAGACTTAGATAAGATGGTGGTAGCTAGCCAGGCGAGCTGAGAAAATGGCCTACCATCAACCAAACTGAGTTCTGAGCTTTAAGAGTAAAACCCACGACCTCCTGATGTGAAGCGAGCGGACTAAAATTGATAGATTTTAAAAATGCAAGGTGTCTATAGATTATATGTCATGCAAAGTTGGACTAGGAGGGTACCATCGCTCGCTCTACACCTCCTGCCAGCAGCGTGATGTTTGCTGGCATGTGATGAGGTAGCCAGGGTCTTAGACTTGTAAGATCGGCCATTATAACCCTTCTACCAAAAGAATATCGAGAGACACTCAGTCAGCTGTTGTACAGTAAAAGTACTTATCACAATAAGGTTTGAACAGTATCTCGATGTACATCGCTCTATTGAAATCAAAATACAGTCTGTACTACGTGGCGCGATGCCAGCGACTCCGACATTAATTTTAATAACAAAATGGTGGACGGCAGCCGTCATGGCGGATTTGAGGTTATGTTCGTATGTTTATTGTTATTTGTCTTCGTCGTTGCATTCAAATGGAATATTCAATGGAAATAGTTCGGTTTTATTATCCTTTTAATACATAAGATAGGTACGCAATATGCTTAACATTAAAAATATGTTTGTAAACTTGAGTGCAGACGAAATTAGATTGGTAAATATATATAATTTAATTTGGGAAACAAAGAATAATGTTTGGGTATAGCCGCTAATATTAATTCAATCTAAGTTATGTATCATGTTCTATTATATTTGGTCTGTTATTTTACGTAAGAATACAGAAAATCTATTGAGTAAAATCACAATATCTAAAATCTAGCTCGTTTACTTGCCGGTTTGAGACCTGTTTGCGGAGTGAGAAAAAACTACGGGACCAAAGAGATCCTCTCCAAGAAATTTTATTATGCTGCTTTGCCCACAAACTCTATAGTTCACGGACTTCTTTTTCGATTTTCAATTCATATGAACCAAAAACTCCGTGTACTTTTAAATACTATAGGTACTAACGAAATACTAGATACTAACAACCGCCTCTCTTTGTTTCATTTTTCGTCTGTTATTTTAGGTCGGTTTTCACGAAATTTACGAGGTAGGTGTGTCCCTGTGGTAGTTTTCGCGCCAAAACGGGTGATCCAATTTTCGGACCGCTATAAATATACCTACTTATGTGTTAAACAAAATTGGGCAGCGTAATTGGTGAAATGGGTGAAAATGAAAATGGCAGGAGCGTCAGCGTCTGTCAGAAAGGGAGACGCCATGTTGGTTAAAATTTAGCGAGAAAATTGGGTTTTTTATAATGACAATTAGTAACATCAAATTTTAATTCAGTTCTTTCTAAACAGTTCGCTTTTACATTGTCTTTTTCATATCCGTTTTTTTATATAACTTGTTTTTTTATTTATTATATTTCTGGTTTTCTGTATTTTGTAATTGCTAAAAAAATTACAGCGTAAAATGTTACGTAATGGAGTACTAAACACGTAACGTAACGGAGTAGGTTAACGGAAAGTTACTGGAACTCCTTGGGTGGGGACTTGGTTCAGCAGTGATGCTGATGATAATAAAACTGGCTCATCATGCTTCCACTTAGCCTGGTCCTGAGCCACACGAGTCAAACTGCTTCTGATCAAAATAATATTCATAAAACATGCCTATTATCAGTGTTATATGAAAAGGATGTTTCTAACTTATCTCAAGAATAATGAAATGTAACTTAGATTTAATGAGCGAGAAAGTTTTTTACGCTCGGTGCATTTTGCCTCCTATAGTTTCGGCTCAAAAGCGCCGAAGAATTTATTTATTATTTATTTTATTTTTACATATTTTCACATATATTCATAAAACATGCCTATTATCAGTGTTATATGAAAAGGGGGTTTCTAACTTATCTCAAGAATAATGAAATGTAACTTAGATTTAATGAGCGAGAAAGTTTTTTACGCTCGGTGCATTTTGCCTCCTATAGTTTCGGCTCAAAAGCGCCGAAGAATTTATTTATTATTTATTTTATTTTTACATAATTAGGAAATCAAACAGCTGTTTCTTAAATATTGATACAGAAGGTAGACAAATTTTACATTGTAAAGCCTTATCGTAGACGTTTTAAATGCCTTGATAAACTTACATATTCGCCTTAGTTATATACATAATGAAATAAGTGAGGTTCATAAATATCATGGCACATCCAAGTTTTCCCGCTACCTCTAGTCAATGTACCCAAACCTCAACTTTAGGTACGCGAGTCACGTAGGGACGGATGTACACCCAGTACTAACAAATGTGGTCTATAGAAGACGCGCTTGCGCATAATATCTAATTATAATGTATAGTATATGTGGTCCGGCTTAATTTTTTGGAACTGACTTTAGGGAGATCGTAAAGAATATGGTTTTTAATTTGCCAAAAATAAATAAAAAGTTACAGCTCTCAACCATAAAAGTCGAACTGTTAATGAAAATAACGTGCTCCAGCATAGAGATAAGATAGCCAGCCAGTTTCCCAATTCGCTGGGGAATCTTGGTAAGCCCGCTTCCATCTTCGGCATCATCATCACTTGCCACCAAGTGAGATATAACGCCTAGGGTTTACCAATTGTGGATAGTAAAAAAACGTGAAAATTATAAATGTACAAGGTGATTCAAGTTTTTTCGGGTGAAATATGACTTTGTAGTACCACTTTGTAAAATAAATGACAAGAGCCAGTTAACTCGTATGAACTGGTGGCGATTGACAAAAATCCGTGTAATTATAATTTCACTAGTGAGATTAAAATATCACGAGTGTGACAATATGCCTGCAATATTATGTATAGTATACCGTGACTCCATGACAGTAACTCTGTCTTCCTAATAAGTCTCACTTTCGACTGACTCGGTGGTTTCGACTGACTCGGTGGCTCAGTGGTTAGTGCTCCTGTCCACTGATCCGAGAGTCGTGGGTTGTGGGTCGTGGGATCCTCACCCAGGGCAAACATTTCTGTGATGAGCAGATGTGTTTGCTCTATGTCTGGGTGTATTATATCTACATTTGTATGTATTTAAATGTATATAGTACAGGGAATAGTACAGGGAATCCTAGTTTGGGGCCAGATGACCGTGTTTGATTTGTCCTGGATATTATTATTATTATTAGTTTCGCATCCCGTAACGGCTAATGTACCTACCTATTGAATTTTTCCAATTGAATAAGATCCTTTTCTTAGTTTTATTTACCACTTTCCATCTTTACTTTGTAATATTCTACCAATCACACTAAATTGATGTGACGCAGTTAAGCGAGCGACAGTATTATATCAAACAAAGATTTATTTTAAATTTTTATCATGAAATCGTTATTGCACCGACATTTAGGAACATCAGCCACTACGCTAAGAGCAACGTAAAACTTTTCGAACCGCAGCTCTTAAGTAAAATGAAACCCGCCTTCGGAGTTCGTTCGTCTAAAATTCAAATGTGGAACGAGTTTTCCAGAGCTAAATAACTTTTTGAGAATTCATTAAATGCTATTTGTCTCTTAAAACACAGTCTAAACATCATGTAATTTCGGCAAAAATGTGTGTGCTGGATGGATTTTATATAATGTCTGTGTTGTAAATAAATTCTAGATGCTCATACTAAAGAGTCTACATAGATTTCATTGTATATGTATGTATGTACCTATTACTTGAAAAGTTTTTTATTTTTTATTTGGCTTGGAATCAAGTCTTTCAGCCGGATTCATAGATCGTTTTAATTTTTGCACAAAAATGAAAAGTCTTTAAACAATGCAGTGTGTTGCCAATGATGACTATTGGTTGAATGCTTCTGTAGTTAGCATTACGTAATTTGTTAGTAATTTTATTAGTTTCTTTAATAAAGAAAAGAGCGTACTCCCATATCAAAGGCCGGCAACGCACTTGTGACTCCTCCGGTGTTGCGGGTGTCTATGGGCGGCGGTAATCGCTTACCATAAGGTGATCCGTCTGCTCGTTTGCCACCTCTGCCATAAAAAAAAATACTTTCCTCTTTTCTAACCTTAATTTCTTTAAAAGGTATTTCAAACAAGGATTTTTTTACCTAAAATTAAGATATAAAATCGAAGGTCTTAATCTTTTTTAAAAAAAATGTGTTCTTCACAAAATACGTAGATAGATATGTAAATAAATACACATTGCAAAAGATGAGAGATAAGTAGTGAATGATGGATTGCTTCTAGATATAGGTACGTATTTATACAGAATGTGACGTATGAGATTTACGACAGGGTGTGAAGAATTATGTAGAAATACCACAATATACAAACTGTGGAATGAATTTTGTCGCCTGCGGTATTTCCGGACCAATACGACATTCAAACCTTCAAGAAAAGAGCGTACTCCCACATCAAAGGCCGGCAACGCACTTGTGACTCCTCTGGTGTTGCGGGTGTCTATGGGCGGCGGTAATCGCTTACCATCAGGTGATCCGTCTGCTCGTTTGCCACCTCTGCCATAAAAATATAAAAATAATGTAACAAAATTGGTGTATGACCCGTTAACTAGGGATTCTACTCATCATGCTGGCTGAACAACTTTTTTTCTACGACTTTGGTCAAATCGCAAAAAAGTTTTGGACTCTCCATACAAAAATGGCAAGAGACGATCGATTTGTATGAAAAGTTCAATTTTTTTTTGTGATTTGAGCAAAGTCGTAGAACAAATGTTGTTCAGTACGATGAGTAGAATCCCCAGTTAACGGGTCCTACACCAATTTTGTTACACCCTGTATACTTACATTAAGTCGTCTAATGAATTATACTTGAATTATTATTGACCTGAAAAAGATCCAACTAATTAGTCGTCGCCATCTTTATTTTTAAAGTTTTTACTGTAATAAATACAAAATATAATACATTAAAAGAACACAGAATTAAAATGTTCAGTGGCGGACTTTGTTTCTTTTGCATCTCCATTTTTTTTCTTTATCTATAGTCTATGATCAACTCAGCATGCCCACTCAGCATTAGTTGTAACGGAGAGGTGCTGCTACAATGATGGTTTTCAGTATTTCAATAAACTAGCTAGTTTATACTACTCGTCAAACTAAGCAACTTTTACTCGAGAACCTGAGGTGTCTTGGCGCAAAGAAAATAATATACAACGCAATCGAAAAAAAAACTGATCTTTGATAGAAAGCTTTTTTTACTTCCATCTTATAATTCCTTTAGAGACACTCTAGCTTTATGAGTAACATATGCCGCTTTTGAGCGAATAAAAGTCACCTTGTTAATCCAATCCCATAAAATTTTAGTCGGACGTCATCAGGACCAAAAAGTCTGATTGGACGCCGAACTGTGTGAATTGCGACTTAAGTTTTTTTCAGTTAGCAACACTGCATTCATAGCGCGGCAAGGAATTTTATGTTTGTAGAAACACAAAGTTTATTTAGTGTGAGTTTGTAGCGCAGTACCTATTATCTACGCTGCGATATTGTAGGTATGGTACATAATAATGACTTTTTAGTCTGAGGTATGGATAAATTTAAACTGGGATCCTAGAAATGTAGTTTCGGGCGCAGACGGGTCAGTTCATTGACACACAGAGTAGTTTTTAGTCCCAAATGAAATAGTTCTCTCTGGAACTGAAATCGACAAACAAGTCGTCCTTTTCTTGATTAAGCTGTTCTACGTTCGTTCTAGCAATTTATGGATAGCGTTGGAAATTGAATTATTTAGAAGCGTTTGATTGACTTGGTGGATCAATGGATAGCACTCTCTGAATACTGATCTGAGGGTCACTGGTTCGATTCCCATTCAGGCAAACATTTTTATGAGGAGCAGTTGTTTTTTTGGGTCTATGACGTTTTTACACGCGTCGATGTGTATTGCGTGGCGTGCGTAGGCAACCGTCACCGGATCTTACCCGCACGGGGGGGGGGAGGTCGCCTTAGAGAGGGGGCAAGGAGTGGGCCTAATGTATGTACCTAGTATTAAACCCCTCGCGTGTGGGAACGCCTTAACACGTGATATGGGGAGAGACGTGTGTGCTAGCTGTGTGAATGCTGATTTATAAAGCTTGTAGGTTTGTTAAAAAATACCTTAAAAGACAAAACTAAAAAAAAAACAGATTTTCAATAGTACTTTTATTATGCTATTTTGGAGTAAGTAATTCATAATTTTATTGTACATCTGCAGCTAAAAAGCATTTGTTAAATGTATTATTGATTGCCACGAGACAGGCCTAGCCTAGTGTGGGATTTTTGTTAGTTAAGTAATTAGCTGTTTTTCATGTGTTTTGTTTATAAACTCTTTTTTTCAAAAATTCTAAAGAAATAAAAAATATATTTGTGGAAAAGAATATACCTCTCCTTTTACTCATAATGCATACTAGTCAACGTACTACAACAACAAATACTTAACTACAGACACGGTCATAACCTGGATGGGTTTGACTATTAGTGGCATTTATCTCGACAGTTTCCGTGCTTCCCAAGACACGTGAAGCCGTTGGTGCCAGCTGCTGTCGCTAGATGGCAGTCGTTAAGCCATGTCGGAAGCCTTATAGGCGGCTTGAAAACTTCTGACACTTGAGTTTGCCATTAGCCCCACAACCTCCACCAATCCGGACTTGGCCCCCATGTGTGGAGTATGGCCTAACCTTCCCGAGTTATGGGAAGAGAACCGTGCCCCTGCAGTGGGGACGTTATGGGTTGTAAACGAATAACAACAAATTTCCCCTAAGGAATACATACATACTCTACAAAAAAGTTGGACTTCCTGAATTTATTTTCTTTCAAAAATTTTTTGTTTGTTTGTTTGTTTGTTTGTTTGTAATCTCTTTATTGCACAAAACATAAATTTAACAAAACAATATTGTGTAAATAAAATAAATAACAGTTTGTACAAAGGCGGACTTATCCCTGGAAGGGATCTCTTCCAGTCAACCTTTGAGCAAGTTACTTGAAAGGACATTACAAAACATTACATTATTCTTTTGTTTTATTGTCTCAAAAGTCAAAATCTTTTATTATTTAAGTAGATGCTGTACGCATTCTTTTAAATCGTCATATTTTTTTTCTTCCTAATAAAAAGTTCCTTTCGGAACTAGACAAGATAAAAATCTCTTTGCTTTATCCATAGACTACGCATAATAGTTATTTTACTTACCTCTCAACTCGCCATTCGTAACTATAACAGAGATGCTGCTATCACGATCATAGGTTCAGACCATTTTATGCTGCTCCCCCTCTCCTCCCCCCAGTACTAATGGAGTGTGGGGGGTGACCTAATTCGTTAATGTATCGCCAGACTGCAGTCAAAATGCTTAAGAGGCGATTTGGTACAGGATTATGCGATATCCAAAGCGCAAGATATACTCGGCTTAGTAATGTTTTAAGCTGTGCTGCATGTAAAAAAGAACTCGCTCCGCTAACACTTCCCGAAACGTTGAGTGTACAAGTTCTTCGTGGTAGGAACTTTGTAATAGGTAGAAAAAAATTGACGATTTAAAAGAATGCGTACAGCATCTACTTAAATTAAAAAAGATTTTGACTTTGACTTTGAACCTTTGTTCTAACGACTTAGCTAATCAAAAAAAGATTTTGGACCTTTCATACAAATTGATCCGCTAATAGACAATTTTCTTTGTGCAGAAAAAAACAACATTTTTATTATTATAGTCACATTTAGGACTAGTTTATATGATACGTTTTTTACATCACAATTTGTTTGTGATGTAACAAAAAATTTTTAGTTTTCGGACGTTTTCCTTTACTTGTGCTATTAGACATTGCTTCCTGCCAAATATCAATATTCTAGGTATACGGAAAGTACCCTATAGGTTTTGATTCCCATGCGAGTGTCCAAATATGCGGCATAAACGGCCGTATCTCTTGATTGCGTTGGCATATAAGTTTGATTTTTTCACAGCTTCAAGGGATTGCAGGCTTGTGAATTTGATATAGAGTTCATGTGTGATTATGAATTTATACGGAACCCTCGGTACGCGAGTCCGACTCGCACTTGTCCGGTTTTTTTAAATCTAATACGAGGTTCCTACCACTCGGAACTCGTATACCCGCCGTTTCGGGAACTGTTTGCGAAGTGAGAAGAAACAACGGGTCCAAAGAAACTCCCACCAAGACTATTTATAATAACTATTTAGTTCCTCCTCCTTAGTCGGTCCCTCAGTGCCGAGGATCGTGACCTCTTCCATTAATATATTCCCGGATAGTGTTGCGCCGAGCCCCGCGTTCATTGCCAGATTCGATAGCTCGTGGATCGTCATATTTAGGGTCTTTGTAACGAGAAATTTGGTATGATATTTAGTTACGATATTCATTATTCTAAACCTAGGAACGTGTTTCGTCAATATTATTTATAGTACCTTGCTGGTATTGTAAAAATTAATTACGATGGGTCCAAAACTGTGAAACTGAGTACGAGTATTGTTAAACAATTTAATAAATTATCATTATTTGAAGCCAAATAATTTTATAACTAGTGTTGGAGTGACTATTAAATTCAATACTAAACCTACTTTATGTTGTTAACAACCCATATCGTCCCCACTGCAGGGGCACGGGTCTCTTCCTATACCTCGGGAAGGTTAAGCCATACTCCACACACGGGGGCCAAGTCCGGATTGAAGCGGTTATGGGGCTAGTGGCCAACCCCAGTGTCAGAAGCTTTCAAGCCGCCTCTAAGGCCTCCAACATGGCTTAACGACTGCCATCTAGTGACAGCAGCTGGCACCAACGGCGTCACGTGTCTTGGGAAGCAGGGAAACTGTCGAGATAAATGCCACTAATAGTCAAACCCATCCAGGTTATGACCGTGTCTGTAGTTAAGTATTTGTTGTTGTAGTACGTTGACTAATAGGCATGATGAGTAAAATTCTCCGTTAACATTGTAGGAGAGGTATATTCTTTTCCACAAATATATTTTTTATTTCTTTAGAATTTTTGAAAAATCTATCCATAGCAGCCGGCAACGGCTTAACGTGCACAGAAACGGTCAAGATAAATGCCACTAACAGTCAGACCCATCCAGGTTATGACCGTGTCTGTAGTCAGTTAACCTGCGTGATCGACGCGACCACGCAAGCCGCACTGAGCCACGACCACAACGCACGACCTATACGCCTATTTTGATGTATCCCCAGTGAACAAACTAAAAGGACGCGTCAAGTTTTAATTAACTTATGTGTTTTTAGAGCCGTCCTTACATTTCTAGTTAAATAGTTAAGTTTGTTTTATTTTACTGAATAATTTATATTAATTATATTAAAGACACACATGCATTCAAATGCTTTTTTTATGGCAGAGGTGGCAAACGAGCAGACGGATCACCTGATGGTAAGCGATTACCGCCGCCCATAAGTCAAAGTCAAAGTCAAAGTCAAAATATTTTTTATTTAAGTAGATGCTGTACGCATACTTTAATCGTCTTTTTTTCTACCTAGTACAAAGTTCCTACCATGCGGAACTTGTACACTCAACGTTTCGGGAAGTGTTAGCGGAGCGAGAAGAAACCCGCAACACTCGAGGAGTCACAAGTTTCAATACTTTAATGCTTCATTTGAATGCGATTAAAATGTATCCTATTTCCTTCTTAGGGCACAACTCTTCAGAATACATGAAGCTGATTCAAACTGTATACAGGATGTAATAAAGGTGTGGTGATAATTAATAATAATAAATATCCTGGACAAATCACACACGGTCATCTGGCCTTAAACTAGGATTCCCTGTATCTTGGGAACCAGAGACTGATATACATACACATATACATTTAAATACATATATAGATAATACACCCAGACGCAGAGCAAACAATTCTGCTCATCACAGAAAAGTTTGCCCTGTGTGGGGATCGAACCTTTAACGAATGAACGACTCTCGGATCAGAGGTCAGGATCGCTAACCACTTAGCCACCGAGTCAGTCTTTCAAGATACAAATCGATCAGCTGGCGAGCAAAGTTCGTATGAAAAGATAACAATTTTTTTTGCGATTTCAACAAAGTTGTCCAGTTTGTTGAGTAGGCGCCCACCTTGAAGTATCACCATACCTTTTTGTTACATGTATACCTGTATATAAAACGCGCATGCATACATATGAAAAACATGACTCCTCCTGAATAATAAGTGAGGTAAAAACTACATTTAAATGGGATCACCCGTTGGGAGCTAAAGCATTATAGACAGACGCATAAAGGTTCTCCAATTTTATGACATAGGTAACATTAGTTTTGACTGACTCGGTGGCTAAGTGTTTAGCGATCCTGACCTCTGATCCGAGAGTCGTGGATTCGATCCCCACAGGGCAAACTTTTCTGTGATGCGCAGAATTGTTTGCTCTTAGTCTGGGTGTATTATTATCTATACATATATGTATGTATTTAAATGTATTTGTGTATTTATATCAGTCTATGGTTCCCAAGATACAGAGAATCCTAGTTTGGGGCCAGACGACCGTGTGTGATTTGTCCCAGATATTATTATTATTATTATTTGTGTCGAGACCGCAGGTTAAAAAGAAAATTAGAATATATTTGCATTTCTAAAATAGTTATATTGCGTCGCACTCGCCCGTAGGTATAAAACACAATGCCCTAAAAGCGAACGCGAGTTATGCTAATCGCAACACCAAATAAATAATTCCATCATAATCATTAGCCGAAAGACATCCATTGCTACACAAAAGCGTCCCCCTAAGAATTCCACAACGTCATGTTTTGCGCTGCCCGTATCCAACGACTTCCCGCGACCTTCACCAGCCCTAGTAGCATGGCGACATATCTCGCGCGCGACGCGAGTTTTAAAAGCATTTGTTCCGTTCTAACGCCAAGCTAATGAAAGAGACAGCCGAGCTGTTTTAACGCGTTTGGCGCGACAGACAGCTTTGTCTACGCCTCATGCTACCCGTGCAGGTCATCGGTCCACCGAGTGGGAGGCCTGCCTACACTGCGTCTGCCGGTGCGGGGTCGCCACTCGAGAACTTTCCTGACCCAACTGCAATCTGTTCTACAAGTAATGTTACCATAATATAAGCGTCTACAAACACTCCATTTCTTATAATAATGAAAGACTGTTTGTTTACCACAGATATATCTAATCAGATGCAATAAATATAAATAGAATGGTTAAGGGCGTTAAACCCTGGGTCACCCGTATCGATATAAGATAATAATAGATATGGAAAGGAATAATATTGGTTCGAAATATGTCTCATAGCATAGCTGAGTACACTTTTCAAAGCTATTTTTAGTCTCGTGCTCGTTTGCCACTTATCACATAAAAAAACCTAACAAGAAGTTTTTGACACTTAGAACCCTTGTAACGGACATTTCGTGAACTGTTTGCGGTGAAGAAACGTTGGGCTCAAAGAAACTCCCTCCAGCATACTCAGCACTTCAGCATAAGAGCGTACTCCCATATCAAAGGCCGGCAACGCACTTGTGGGTCCTCTGGTGTTGCGGGTGTCTATGGGCGGCGGTAATCGCTTACCATCAGGTGATCCGTCTGCTCGTTTGCCACCTCTGCGATAAAAAAAAAGCATATTGTTCCAAATAAAAGGCTTACATGCTATCTTGATTTGGGTAAAACCTTAACAATGGCTTACCAATTGAGATTGTAAAGGACCAATTGTTCGCTTCGCTTCTGGTCACAACCCTCGCGTATAAAGTAGACTCTAGCGGTGTTCTTATATCAATGGTTACGATTCACGAAAAGACATTTCAATGGCATTTTACTGCGTAATAAGTAAGGCTCGAACGAAATCTCGGTCTCGGTCTCGGCACCAGTCATTTTCGGCAAAAAATTGGGCCGAGATCTCGGTCTCGGTCCCAGCAGAGAAACCCGGAGATTCTCGTCTTGGGACAGCGGTCGCGATGCTGGCGATTCGGTGAAGTTAAAATTTTTATTCTGCGCGGCAGAAGTTTTTGTCTGCGTCACCTACCAGTATTGACAGTGAAAAAACTTTTCAGCAACGTTGCGCAGTTGTAAGATGAAGGGCGGCAAAGTTTAACGCCGAAAATACTATTTGTACTGTTAATATAACTTTATTTAATTTAGATTTTTATTTAACATTTCTTTATTAAGTACTTATTGAGTTTTTATTTCTCATATTTTTAATACTTAATCAAGTCTCGTTCTCGGCCGAAAAAACATTTTTTTCTCGGTCTCGGTCTCGGTCTCGCTCGGCCGAGACCAAAACTCCAGGTTCGGTCGAACCTTAGTAATACGAGGACACAAGGTCACTTTTTGTTTGCAGAAAGCGCGGAATTGAAGTTGCAGTTCTATTCATGAAAATTCCTCTAAGGGTTCTTATTATTTCTCTGAAATTTCACAATAAATTAACTTATTTTGTTACATTTACATTATTCAGAAAGATTAATTTCGCTGAAAGCAATGACGCGGAAAAACTATGACGTCACTAGATATTTCGAAATACCTATAGTTTTTGACGGATGTTAAAAAGTAACTCAAATGACTAGTAGTCATCTGCCATATTGGTAATGTTACCATCCATATGTAACGGTCGTTAATAACCCATATCGTCCCCACTGCAGGGGCACCAGTCTCTTCCCATACCTCGGGAAGGTTAGGCCATACTCCACACACGGGGGCCAAGTCCGGATTGGTGGAGGTTGTGGGGCCAACCCCAGTGTCAGAAGTTTTCAAGCCGCCTTTAGGCCTCCGACATTTCTTAACGACTGCCATCTAGAGATAGCAGCCGGCACCAACGGCTTAGCGCGCACGGAAACGATCGAGATAAATGCCACTAACAGTCAAACCCATCCGGGCTATGACCGTGCTTGTAGTCAGTTAACCTGTGTTATCGACGCGACCACACAAGCCGCACTGAGCTATGAAAGCTTCGTAAAGCTCACTGAAATAATACTATAACTTTATGATACGGGCCTTTTTGGACCCCATACTCCCCGAGTTACAGATAACCAGAAATAATACATTATCCTAGTCCCCTCTGTTGTTTTATACGTATTTGAACTATACAGGGCGTTTTTAAATAGACAAAAAAGAAGTTTAATCGGCAAACACAAAATTCATAGAATATTATATGTATTTTAATTAATTAATAAATAAACACTAAACTAAAACTAAATAAATAAAAATAAATAAATTGTTCGGAGCACTCATGAAACTGATAAACTTTTAGAAATAAAAAATCTAAATAAAAACCATATACATATTTCTTTAAGTGCGTAAGTACATACATATTATATCAAGCTCTCTTATGAACTTCATATTATTATCATTTTGTTGATGAAATTATCCAAATTTCATTATCATTCATTTGCTTTATAACTCTGTTAAAATCGAACAAATTTTTGCATCACAAAATACTTACAAAACGATCATCTTTACGGCAATTTTTTTTCTTTTAAATCGTTTTTTTTGTGAACTGATTAACTGGTGAATTTTTGGCTAAATTTATTTGGAATAAAAAAAAACAATAAATACAAAACAAATATAAACCAGTAAAAAAAAACAAGCAATAAATATAAGGTGCTACTTTATTAGTGCCCGATATTTTAGTCAGTGCTTCTACTCCTGATTCTGATAAACTTTCCCCAAGGAAATCGTTTTTTTTTGTGAACTGATTAACTGGTGAATTTTTGGCTAAATTTATTTGGAATAAAAAAAAACAATAAATACAAAACAAATATAAACCAATAAAAAAAAACAAGCAATAAATATAAGGTGCCTCTTTATTAGTGCCCGATATTTTAGTCAGTGCTTCTATTCCTGATTCTGATAAACTTTCCCCAAGGAACCCATAGTCAAATCGAAAGTTTATCAGAATCAGGAGTAGAAGCACTGACTAAAATATCGGGCACTAATAAAGTAGCACCTTATATATTCCATTCTATTCTAATGGTTTGGAGAAGCCCTATACAGTTAATGGGCACGCCTGTTTTGGTACTCCCTGTATAGCGTCCTTCCAATCCTATTAAAACGTAATCAATCAGGCATTGTCTCCACGACAGACCTATCAATGATCAACACGATCAAAAGAGGAGGTTGTGAGTATAAACAGAAACAGTCGCTGAAAAGGTTGCCTTTATGTTAATAACCGAATATGTGTCACTCTAATCTAAATACGACGGAAAAATAATTAAGTGAGACAAGGCTGTATAGCTGTGGAGCCTTAGCCTGCCTCTAACAAGGGCGAAAATAGGAGTGTCAAGTTATCTCAGTTTAAAACATAATAAAGGGTTGGTTGCCGGGACTTGTACCGAGCACACGTCTGTTAAGTTAATTTTACAATTATTACCGTTTTAGAATAGTTTCAACGTTATTTTTGTGATGGAGAAATAGCTGTGATCCCGATTTGAGATAAGCGATAATAAGAAGAGGATTAACTCAGGAGACAGCTCCGTTTTCCGAGTTCCAGCAGCAAACCACCACGTGGAGCGTCTTTAAGTGCCCATCACCCTTAGAGCCGTCACTTTCACTTGACATTGGCGTTTCGCCATTTTTTTTTATTGAAGATTCTCCCATTTTTCACTAGACATTGGCAAAATCACGCTCGGAATGAGATGTGGAATGCCAAATAGAAAAATAGAATAGAATAGAACATAATAGTATAAAATAAAATAAAGTTTTTGAAGACCATCCAGTATTATCTTGATATGTGTTAATTGAATAACTAGAATATCACCCAGTGAGTGCGGTCTACGACTGATTCATAACCTCAAAAACCTAGTTCATCAAAATAAATTAATTATGTCTCCGAAATTTAAGTTTGGTTGTTGTCGAAGCCAAGCTGCTGCTGAGGATGAGTTGGAGTGTTCTAAGTGCAAGGTTAAATATCATTACGGATGTACGGAGAGCACTGGAAAATCAGTAAAACTGTACAAAGATTTATCGAAAGAGTTCAAAATTTCATGGATTTGTCCTACATGTCTAAGTAAGAGACCAAAAGGTAACCAAACTAAAACACCAATTCGCGCTATAGTGCAAAGCTCTGACTCGTCAAACATAACAGTGCGAAAGAAGGATGTCGAGATAGATCAACCTGGTGATGACACTGATATGCGCCTGTTGATTCGCGAAGAAATGGCCTCATTACTAGATGAACTCAAATCACATATTCTTCTACAGTTTGACCTGCACACCAGTGAAGTGCTCAATCGTCTATCTAAGGTGGATGAGACTTTGAATAATTTACAGCAGAAGTATGACACTGTAAAAGAGGAACTTGACGAAAAAGCGAATATAATAATCAGCCTAGAATCTGAAAATAATGAACTCAAATCTACTGTGGTGGATCTGAACTTGCGCTTATCTCAACTGGAACAACACTCTCGATCCAGCAATGTGGAGATACAATGTATTCCGGAGTTCAAGTCTGAAAACTTGTTTAAAACAGTCAAACAGATAGCAAGTACAGTGAACTTTCAAACGACGTTTGAAAGACGTCCATTGCTACACAAAGGCGTCCCCCTAAGAATTCCACAACGTCATGTTTTGCGCTGCTCACATCCAGCGACTTCCCGCGACCTTCACCAGGTCATCGGTCCACCGAGTGGGAGGCCTGCCTACACTGCGTCTGCCGGTGCGGGGTCGCCACTCGAGAACTTTCCTGACCCAACTGCAATCTGTTCTACATTACCATAGTATAAGCTACTACAAACACTCCATTTCTTATAATAATGAAAGACTGTTTGTTTACCACAGATATATCTAATCAGATGCAATAAATATAAATAGAATGGTTAAGGGCGTTAAACCCTGGGTCACCCGTATCGATATAAGATAATAATAGATATGGAAAGGAATAATATTGGTTCGAAATATGTCTCATAGCATAGCTGAGTACACTTTTCAAAGCTATTTTTAGTCTCGTGCTCGTTTGCCACTTATCACATAAAAAAACCTAACAAGAAGTTTTTGACACTTAGAACCCTTGTAACGGACATTTCGTGAACTGTTTGCGGTGAAGAAACGTTGGGCTCAAAGAAACTCCCTCCAGCATACTCAGCACTTCAGCATAAGAGCGTACTCCCATATCAAAGGCCGGCAACGCACTTGTGGGTCCTCTGGTGTTGCGGGTGTCTATGGGCGGCGGTAATCGCTTACCATCAGGTGATCCGTCTGCTCGTTTGCCACCTCTGCGATAAAAAAAAAGCATATTGTTCCAAATAAAAGGCTTACATGCTATCTTGATTTGGGTAAAACCTTAACAATGGCTTACCAATTGAGATTGTAAAGGACCAATTGTTCGCTTCGCTTCTGGTCACAACCCTCGCGTATAAAGTAGACTCTAGCGGTGTTCTTATATCAATGGTTACGATTCACGAAAAGACATTTCAATGGCATTTTACTGCGTAATAAGTAAGGCTCGAACGAAATCTCGGTCTCGGTCTCGGCACCAGTCATTTTCGGCAAAAAATTGGGCCGAGATCTCGGTCTCGGTCCCAGCAGAGAAACCCGGAGATTCTCGTCTTGGGACAGCGGTCGCGATGCTGGCGATTCGGTGAAGTTAAAATTTTTATTCTGCGCGGCAGAAGTTTTTGTCTGCGTCACCTACCAGTATTGACAGTGAAAAAACTTTTCAGCAACGTTGCGCAGTTGTAAGATGAAGGGCGGCAAAGTTTAACGCCGAAAATACTATTTGTACTGTTAATATAACTTTATTTAATTTAGATTTTTATTTAACATTTCTTTATTAAGTACTTATTGAGTTTTTATTTCTCATATTTTTAATACTTAATCAAGTCTCGTTCTCGGCCGAAAAAACATTTTTTTCTCGGTCTCGGTCTCGGTCTCGCTCGGCCGAGACCAAAACTCCAGGTTCGGTCGAACCTTAGTAATACGAGGACACAAGGTCACTTTTTGTTTGCAGAAAGCGCGGAATTGAAGTTGCAGTTCTATTCATGAAAATTCCTCTAAGGGTTCTTATTATTTCTCTGAAATTTCACAATAAATTAACTTATTTTGTTACATTTACATTATTCAGAAAGATTAATTTCGCTGAAAGCAATGACGCGGAAAAACTATGACGTCACTAGATATTTCGAAATACCTATAGTTTTTGACGGATGTTAAAAAGTAACTCAAATGACTAGTAGTCATCTGCCATATTGGTAATGTTACCATCCATATGTAACGGTCGTTAATAACCCATATCGTCCCCACTGCAGGGGCACCAGTCTCTTCCCATACCTCGGGAAGGTTAGGCCATACTCCACACACGGGGGCCAAGTCCGGATTGGTGGAGGTTGTGGGGCCAACCCCAGTGTCAGAAGTTTTCAAGCCGCCTTTAGGCCTCCGACATTTCTTAACGACTGCCATCTAGAGATAGCAGCCGGCACCAACGGCTTAGCGCGCACGGAAACGATCGAGATAAATGCCACTAACAGTCAAACCCATCCGGGCTATGACCGTGCTTGTAGTCAGTTAACCTGTGTTATCGACGCGACCACACAAGCCGCACTGAGCTATGAAAGCTTCGTAAAGCTCACTGAAATAATACTATAACTTTATGATACGGGCCTTTTTGGACCCCATACTCCCCGAGTTACAGATAACCAGAAATAATACATTATCCTAGTCCCCTCTGTTGTTTTATACGTATTTGAACTATACAGGGCGTTTTTAAATAGACAAAAAAGAAGTTTAATCGGCAAACACAAAATTCATAGAATATTATATGTATTTTAATTAATTAATAAATAAACACTAAACTAAAACTAAATAAATAAAAATAAATAAATTGTTCGGAGCACTCATGAAACTGATAAACTTTTAGAAATAAAAAATCTAAATAAAAACCATATACATATTTCTTTAAGTGCGTAAGTACATACATATTATATCAAGCTCTCTTATGAACTTCATATTATTATCATTTTGTTGATGAAATTATCCAAATTTCATTATCATTCATTTGCTTTATAACTCTGTTAAAATCGAACAAATTTTTGCATCACAAAATACTTACAAAACGATCATCTTTACGGCAATTTTTTTTCTTTTAAATCGTTTTTTTTGTGAACTGATTAACTGGTGAATTTTTGGCTAAATTTATTTGGAATAAAAAAAAACAATAAATACAAAACAAATATAAACCAGTAAAAAAAAACAAGCAATAAATATAAGGTGCTACTTTATTAGTGCCCGATATTTTAGTCAGTGCTTCTACTCCTGATTCTGATAAACTTTCCCCAAGGAAATCGTTTTTTTTTGTGAACTGATTAACTGGTGAATTTTTGGCTAAATTTATTTGGAATAAAAAAAAACAATAAATACAAAACAAATATAAACCAATAAAAAAAAACAAGCAATAAATATAAGGTGCCTCTTTATTAGTGCCCGATATTTTAGTCAGTGCTTCTATTCCTGATTCTGATAAACTTTCCCCAAGGAACCCATAGTCAAATCGAAAGTTTATCAGAATCAGGAGTAGAAGCACTGACTAAAATATCGGGCACTAATAAAGTAGCACCTTATATATTCCATTCTATTCTAATGGTTTGGAGAAGCCCTATACAGTTAATGGGCACGCCTGTTTTGGTACTCCCTGTATAGCGTCCTTCCAATCCTATTAAAACGTAATCAATCAGGCATTGTCTCCACGACAGACCTATCAATGATCAACACGATCAAAAGAGGAGGTTGTGAGTATAAACAGAAACAGTCGCTGAAAAGGTTGCCTTTATGTTAATAACCGAATATGTGTCACTCTAATCTAAATACGACGGAAAAATAATTAAGTGAGACAAGGCTGTATAGCTGTGGAGCCTTAGCCTGCCTCTAACAAGGGCGAAAATAGGAGTGTCAAGTTATCTCAGTTTAAAACATAATAAAGGGTTGGTTGCCGGGACTTGTACCGAGCACACGTCTGTTAAGTTAATTTTACAATTATTACCGTTTTAGAATAGTTTCAACGTTATTTTTGTGATGGAGAAATAGCTGTGATCCCGATTTGAGATAAGCGATAATAAGAAGAGGATTAACTCAGGAGACAGCTCCGTTTTCCGAGTTCCAGCAGCAAACCACCACGTGGAGCGTCTTTAAGTGCCCATCACCCTTAGAGCCGTCACTTTCACTTGACATTGGCGTTTCGCCATTTTTTTTTATTGAAGATTCTCCCATTTTTCACTAGACATTGGCAAAATCACGCTCGGAATGAGATGTGGAATGCCAAATAGAAAAATAGAATAGAATAGAACATAATAGTATAAAATAAAATAAAGTTTTTGAAGACCATCCAGTATTATCTTGATATGTGTTAATTGAATAACTAGAATATCACCCAGTGAGTGCGGTCTACGACTGATTCATAACCTCAAAAACCTAGTTCATCAAAATAAATTAATTATGTCTCCGAAATTTAAGTTTGGTTGTTGTCGAAGCCAAGCTGCTGCTGAGGATGAGTTGGAGTGTTCTAAGTGCAAGGTTAAATATCATTACGGATGTACGGAGAGCACTGGAAAATCAGTAAAACTGTACAAAGATTTATCGAAAGAGTTCAAAATTTCATGGATTTGTCCTACATGTCTAAGTAAGAGACCAAAAGGTAACCAAACTAAAACACCAATTCGCGCTATAGTGCAAAGCTCTGACTCGTCAAACATAACAGTGCGAAAGAAGGATGTCGAGATAGATCAACCTGGTGATGACACTGATATGCGCCTGTTGATTCGCGAAGAAATGGCCTCATTACTAGATGAACTCAAATCACATATTCTTCTACAGTTTGACCTGCACACCAGTGAAGTGCTCAATCGTCTATCTAAGGTGGATGAGACTTTGAATAATTTACAGCAGAAGTATGACACTGTAAAAGAGGAACTTGACGAAAAAGCGAATATAATAATCAGCCTAGAATCTGAAAATAATGAACTCAAATCTACTGTGGTGGATCTGAACTTGCGCTTATCTCAACTGGAACAACACTCTCGATCCAGCAATGTGGAGATACAATGTATTCCGGAGTTCAAGTCTGAAAACTTGTTTAAAACAGTCAAACAGATAGCAAGTACAGTGAACTTTAATTTGAATGAGGCTGATATACACCTATGCACGAGGATTTCAAAGCTGAACAAAGAGAGTAAACGCCCACGTTCAGTTGTGGTAAAGTTTAGTTCCCCCCGAGTTCGAGATGCGTTCCTAGCGGCCACAATCACGTTCAATAAGAAGGCTGAAACCTACATGGACAAACTGAACAGCAGTCACTTGGGCATAGCGGGTGAACGACGTCCTGTGTACGTGGGCGAGCACTTGTCACCGATGATAAAGGCCATCCATGCTGCTGCCAGAACTAAGGCAAAAGAGCTCGACTACAAGTTTGTGTGGGTCAGGAGAGGAACTGTTTATATGCGAAAACATGAAACAGCTGATTACAAAATAATAAGATCCATTGAATCGCTGTCTCAATTAAAACCGGCTGGCAAAATTTTTTTTTTTTTCTTTTTAAACAGGATCTAAAATAATTTACGACTGTACTCTTACTAAAATATATAGTGATGTAGTTTATTACTATAATGTTTGAGTACCCAATTACTATTATAATTACTTACAGTGTAAGTATTGTGCAGTGTTGCAGCATACCTAATGTTTGTTGTTTTTGTTATTTTTATACAATATTTTTAATACAAGTAAGTAGTAATATAAAAATTAATACTTAAAAATTTAACATGAAAGTACCCAATTACTATTATAATTATAGTGTAAGTATTGTGCAGTGTTGCAGCATACCTAATGTTTGTTGTTTTTGTTTTATGTGTGTGTATATGTATATGTGTGTGTATGTGTATGTATATATATATTTTAATATATATATTTTAATACAAGCAAGTAGTAATATAAAACATTAAAAAAAAAAAATAAGTTCCTACTTTATCTAAGAACAGTCATTTAAAAAAAAAAAAACTTTTGTCGTAGACCGCCCTCTGGCGGTGTTATTTTGATCTCAGCAATTTTTCCTCTAACTTGTTATTATCAAAATGTAAGAGGTCTTAGGTTAAATACTATTAAGGTTCAACAACAAATACTAAAAAATAATTATGATGTCATAATTTTTACAGAGACATGGCTCAATCAAAGTTTCTTTGATTTAGAAATATTTGATGACAGATATACTGTATATAGACGTGACAGGGAGAGTTCTCCTTTGTTTAATTTTAGGAACATGGGAGGTGGTGTGTTAATTGCTGTGCAAAAGAAATTTGAGTCAAGTAGGGTCCGTGACTGGGAGAGCGATTGTGAAGATATTTGGGTTGAAATAAAATTGAACAAATCTGAAAAAGAATTATTTAATTTATGTGCAGTTTATTTACCTCCACCTGTTACGCAATTGTCTTTAGATAATTACTTAGACAAATGCTGTAGGGCTTTTGAATCTGATTCTGTCGCTATAATTTTTGGTGATTTTAACTTGAGTAGAATAATTTGGGAAACATGTAACGACTCTACATACACATCGCCAAGCAACTACAGTAATTGCTCTCTGAGTAGTAGTTTGATAGATTTTATGTCCTTAAATGATATTGTTCAACATAATCATATATTGAATAAGAATGACAAGATCCTTGATCTTGTACTAAGTAACTTAATTAATGGAGTAAACATTATTTGAATGTACTGACCCCCTAAGAGATATTGACAAACTCCATCCCCCCTTAGATATTATTATTGAATTTACAGCACATTCAAATAAAACAAACAAATCAAGCCCAGTATCTAAACTTAATTTTCTAAAAGCGGACTATAATTTAATTAACCTTAAACTAAGTAATGTTAACTGGAATAGTGAATTCAAAGATTGTTTGAGCGTTGATGATATGGTTGATAAATTCTATTTTATTGTCTTTGGAATAATTCAAGAGCATGTTCCTCTTATTACAAAATTTAAAAATAATAAATACCCTGTCTGGTTTACTCCATCTCTAATAAAGCTGATAAAACTTAAATATAAATATCATGTAAAATTTAAAAGATTTGGCAACCCACTTGACAAGGTAGAGTTTAATTATTTGCGAGAAGACTGTGATAAATTATTGCGTGAGTGTTATAATAAATACATTGAATCTTTAGAACAACTTATAGTAAAGAACTCTAAATATTTCTGGACACATATTAAAAACAAACGCAAAAATAGCTCTAATTATCCACCCGTAATGAGTTTACATGACAATAAAAGTAGTGATTTGAAAATAATTTGCAATATGTTTGCATCACATTTTTCTTCGGTTTTTGAACTTGATAATATATCTCAAAATAATATAATAAGTGACAGTAGTATGAATGTTGTTCAGAATATTCATAAAATTGAAATTAAAACAAGCTCTGTAGAGTCCAAATTAAATCGTCTTGATGTTAATAAAGGGCCTGGTCCCGACAATATTCCTCCAATATTTCTAAAAAATTGTTCAGAATATCTATCAATACCCTTGTGCATAATATTTAACAAGTCACTGTCGACTGGTGTGTTTCCAATAAAATGGAAAGAAGCCAGAATTGTACCTATTTATAAAAATGGAAACAAGGAACTTATTACAAATTATCGGCCAATTTCAATCTTGTCAACCGCTGCCAAGGTTTTCGAGTCTGTAGTTTACCCATATATTTACAATCATATCAGGAGACATTTATCCTTACATCAATACGGATTTATGACGAAAAGATCTACGGATGCCAATCTTTTTCAATATGTGGATGATCTTGCAGTTGAAGTGGATAATGGGGGTCAAATTGACGCAGTGTACACAGATTTTTCTAAAGCGTTTGATAAGGTCAACCACCGCATTTTAATAAACAAACTTTCTGGGTTTGGCATCCATGGCGCTTTGATTGAGTGGTGTAAATCATACCTTCTTCGTAGAACCTCGTTAGTTGTAATTGATGGGTGTAGTTCTGATCCTTTTGTGGCTTATTCTGGGGTACCGCAGGGATCAAATTTGGGGCCTTTGTTTTTTAATTTATTCATTAATGATATAACTGATATTTTTAAAAACTCAAATTATTACTTATTTGCTGATGATCTTAAACTAATGCGTTCAGTTAGAAATGATACAGATGTTGCATTACTACAAGATGATATAGATGGACTTTATGAATGGTGTCAACTTAATAAGATGTACCTAAATCCATCTAAATGCTTTCATATCAAATTTACATTGAAACGTAATAAGGTCAACAGTATTTACAATATCTCAGGACAAACATTAAAAGAAGTAAATGAAATTCGTGACCTAGGGATAACCATAGACACAAAGCTTAAATTTACTAGTCACGTTAATAACATACTCACATCGACCAACAGGTCTTTAGGATTCATTATTAGGAATGGTAAAGAATTTAAAAATGTTTCAACTACATTAATGCTATATAACAGTTACGTCAGAAGCAAATTAGATTATTGCTGTGTGGTTTGGTCTCCTACTTACAAAGTTCCTGTTAACAGAATTGAGAGAACTCAGAAAAAGTTACTTAAACACCTCTGTTACCGTTTCAGACCACCGAGACATGTAAAATCTTATAAGGAACGCGTCAATTACTTTAAATTAGAAACCCTTTATAACAGAAGAATTGCTCTTAATATGTCATTCCTGTATAAAGTTATGAACAGTCTCATAGATACTCCAACAATTCTCAGTAAATTCTCTTTGAGTGTTCCTAACAGAATACCACGTAAACCTCAACCGTTATTCCATGTTCGCTTTAGCAGAACGAACCTGGGCAAACATTCCCCTGTACCTCGCTTGTCACGTTTATATAACGAACTAGTACGCAAAAGAGAGTCTATAGATTTATTTGATAAATCTCTAAATAAATTTAAAAAACAAATATTAGATGTGTTTGTTGAACCTTGAATTAATTTTATAATTATACTATTGTCTTAAAATTTTCCTTTTATTATTGTAATATTTGGTGCATGATGTGGCTGCCTGTAATAAGAGTTGCAATAAGTATTTGTTATTAACATATAATTTTTATTTCATGTAAAATTGTAAACTCTGTTGGCAATCCTTAAATAAATAAAATAAAATAAAAATAATAAAGACTCTTTGGTCCGAGGAATAAAATAAGTCTTTAATCAAGTTAAGATGGCTGATTCCACACCTCATCCGATCTAAATCTCATCCGAATCGAAGACATGTCGTGTCGGACCGCAGTAGCAATGTATCCTAATCTCGTCTTCCGAAGTTTACACATCTAGTGCGCAACTCAAACTTTTGAATTGCGAAATAGAACAAACTGCGCATCAATAGGATTAAGGACAAACCTAATAAAAACTTTTTGCGTACCATATTGTTTTTTATTTTTCACGCAGGAAAACGGCTTCATAGATTTTTGTGTATCGTTAGATTCGACTTAATTTCTAAACGGATACATTTTAAGGGATGCTTTTTCTGTTCTGTTAAATCGGTAAGCTTTCCCTTTCTTTTTCTTTTATAATTTTGCTGCAACTTATACACGTAAACATGATTCCCTTCTTTCATTCTTTCCATTTTATCTCCTAAACCTCCCGTAACAATAAACAGGAAAGATTCAGGAAGCAGAAAAAAATTATGGCAGAAGCGAACAATAGGGGTTCATTGTTGACTTTCTATTCAACTGTAGCGTTTTAAGGTGCCAGTTTTCAAAATATTTTTTATTCGAATAATGTTCATGTTCAAATAATATTATTTATTCGAAGCCGGCAACAGTATACACTTTTCGAAGGTCACTTTTTTATCAAAACAGGGTATAAAAAAAGTGCCTTTGAAATTTTATGGGATTACTTAGAATAAAGTATACGTATAGAACACAGAAAAATTTCGAAAAAGTCAGCTCTTAATTTTTTTTCAGTTTCCCATACAAATTCTTGATTCACTATTCAGATTTAGTATAGGAAACAAAAAAAAAATAGCGGATATTTCCTGTATTCCATACTAGATTCTGAGTAACCCCTAAACCGCATGAAACAATAAATGATTTGAATTGAATTGAATCTAAGGCCGGCAACGCACTCGTGACTCCTCTGGTGTTGCGGATGTCTATGGGCGGCGGTAATCGCTTACCATCAGGTGATCCGTCTGCTCGTTTTCCACCTATCACATAAAAAAAAAGAATTTCAAACGCATTTTCTTTAACATCCTGTATAAGTAAGTAATAAGATGTGTCTTACCACGTTTACAAAGTGAGAAGAAACGTCGGGCTCAAAGAAACTCTCCTTAAACACATTTAAATCCTACGTAATTTTATGCTAATAAATCTTACGTAACTTTATTTTACGTAATTTTAAGTCAATTAATCTTACGTAATTTTAAGTAAAGAATCCCGGTTTTTTTTGTAATGTTGCATAGATATATTAAAAAATGTGGGGTCATATAAAAACCTCGGGAACTTTTCTTCCCATCGGTAAACAGATTATCATCTTCAGCCTGTATTAGTCCAGTGTTGGACACAGGCCTCCCCCAAGGCACGCCACTTATACCTATCTTCAGCCACGCACATCCAGCTGTCTTCAGCAACCTTGCGCAAATCATCGCTCCACCTAGCCGAGGGGCGTCCCCCGCTACGTTTGCCCAAACGCGGTCTCCACTGTAGAACTCTCTGATCAGATCTGGAAGCTATAAGATCATAGCCTGCTGATTGCCACTTTATACCTTGGTTATCTGTGAGTTATGTCGGCGCACGTTGTTAACAAACCCATTTACGTCCCCACTGCAGGGGCACGAGTCTCTTCCCATAACTCGGGAAGGTTTAGGCCATACTCAACACACGGGGGCCAAGTCCGGACTGGTGGAGGTTGTGGGGCTAGTGGCCAACCCCAGCCCAGTGTCAGTAGTTTTCAAGCCGCCTATAAGGCCTCTGACATGGCTTAACGACTGCTAGCGATAGCAGCCGGAACCAACGGCTTAACGTGCCTTGCGAAGCACGGAAACGGTCAAGATAAATGCCACTAACAGTCAAACCCATACAGGTTATGACCGTGTCTGTAGTCAGTTAACCTGCGTGATCAATGTGACCACGCAAGCCGCACTGAGCCACGAACGCTTCTTCTTCGACCGTCGGCGCACGTCCGTAGGTGTAAATCTAAATGCTCTACTCGTGACTGTGAGTGATGCTAAGTGCAACACCAAGCTATTGCCGTCTATCTATTGTGATAGATACAAAATACGGTTATATCGGCCGTTGGTGTCGGCTGCTATCACTAGATGGCAGTCGTTAAGTCATGTCGGAGTCCTTATAGGCGGCTTAAAATCTTCTGACACTGGGGTTGGCCACTAGCCCCACAAACTGCACCAATTCCGACTTGGCCCCCGTGTGTGGAGTATGGCCTAACCTTCCCGAGTTATGGGAAGAGACCCGTGCCCCTGCAGTGGGGACAATATGGGTTGTTAGCAACGGTTATATCGTACCACGATAAGAAGAAGGAGTCAGCAAAAAGTACCTATCCATTTGGAATTTGTTACCGTGTTAAGAGCGTCACTCACTAGAGCGATACTGTGCTATAAAATCCGCCACACTCATGGATGGAGTGGGGTGACTGTGAAGTCATGAGCCCCATGCTAGAATATCCGTCAATGAGTGTGGCGGATTTTATAGCCTAGTATGTGACGCCCTTTACAAGGTTTTTTTTTTAATTCGAATAGAATCGATTTTTAACAGACTTTAAAAAAAGGAGGAGGTTCTCAATTCGTCTTTTTTTATGTATGTTCACCGATTACTCGAAGACGCCTGAACCGATTTGGAAAATTCTTTTTGTTTAAAAGCGTATACTTCACAGGTGGTCCCATATAAATTTTATCGAAATCGATTCAGCGGTTTTTGAGAAAATCAACAAAAACATAGCAAAATTGGAGTTGTTGCGACTGAAGTCGGTTGTTTTTAACGTATTCAGCGTGGTCAAATATTACGTAACAAGTTTAGTAAACCAAATAAAAAAGTACACCGAGTTATGGATGAGAGGCAGCGGTCGTAAAGTAAGTCGAGAATTTTCTGGAAACTGGACTCTTCCCAGGCGTTTATAGGTACAGCTAGGAAACGAAATATCTAGATAGACTTGGGAATAGACATAGATATATTTATTGGTAAAAATATAAAATAAATTTTGTATGTTACGCGGCTACGTTTCACAGATCAAGTAGATTGGGTTTATTCCCCAATCTACTTGTGGTGAGTGTATTATATCTATATATGTATGTATTTAAAAGTATATGTGTATGTATATCAGTCTCTGGTTCCCAAGATACAGGGAATCCTAGTTTGGGGCCAGGTGACCGTGTGTGATTTAACCCGTATATGTTCCGGATATTATTATTATTATTATTAATTTTATTCCCGCTCAAATATTTTTTTCTGATATCGACAGGTGAAAGTCTACTTATTTGTATTAACCGAATTTCTTCGAAATGTTCAGGAAATAACGTAATTTTTAAAATTACTTTCTTGAAAAAATTATTATTAAAAATAAACTTATTTCGATTCTTGAGATTGTTAATTTATTGTATATTTTTAATATTATTAATTTTTAATGAGTATATTTATACAAAAGTAATTTTAAAAATGATAGGTTCAATATTTCTAAAAAAAATCGCATAATACAATTTAAATTTTACCCGTCGATATTATCATATATTAATGTCAAGTGAAAAATGGGAGAATCTTCAATGGCAAAATCACGTTTAATATGAGATGTGGAATGCCAAATAGAAAAACAGAATAGAATCATATATTAATTGATACATAGAAAAGGTATTGAATGTAATAGAATATAAGAATTTTTTAAAAAATGTGTTGGAGGGAGTTTCTTTTGGCCCGTCGTTTCTTCTCACTCCGCAAACACTTCCCGAAACAGTGGGTGTACGAGTTCCGAGTGGTAGGAACCTTGTATTAGGTAGATAAAATAATGACGTTCGAAAAGTGTACACTGCTACCTACTTCGAATAAAATAAAACACCCGCCGATTTTATTTTTTAAATATTTTTTCTTTATCAGAGTTGCAAAGGCTGTATATTGTATGGGGTATAAAACCTTACAAAATGTACAGTAAAACTTTTTGCTCTTTCAGTAAAAAAAAAACTTTTGAATTGAGAAACCTGTGAATTTATAACACAAGTTCCGAGTGGTACGAACTTTGTCGGTACTATACCTGTTAGATAAAAAAATACGTTATATAAATAATGTGAACAGCATTCACTGAAATAAAAAAAATATTATGAATTTGATTGAATTTTTAAGAAAGGTGTTTTAACTCTTTTTGGTAGCAAATATATACTTTGCTTAATTTAATTTAATTTTTTCGTAATTTTTTTTTGTGAGTTCAATTCAATTCATTTCAATATACTTTATTGCATCTTAAAAGATAAAAATATTATGAGTCATTTTTTACATAATGAAATAAAGACTTTTTTGAGTCTGAGGTATCATACGAGCGAGAGTAAAGTAAGCTTTCTTGAGCCTTTAGGTATCTGTGAAAAATGACATTTTGTACTAAAACAATTTGAAATACCTAGACGTGACGTCATAAAATTTCAGCGTCATTAATGGGCTCATTTTGTTTTTTTTTTAATAATTAAAAATTAAAAATGGGATGGGAGATCATTTTTAATATTGCAATTTATTATTCTTGATCACAAAGTTTTTATAATTGCTTTCATTTTACATTCGTTTTGTTGCTGTAACATTTTTTTTTTTTATGTGATAGGTTATATTTTATTTATACTTAATTGTTTTGTTTATATTTCAACAACATGTAGAGGTGGGTTTTTTGCAGGATATTTGCAAGCAGTGCCTATTTTAATGGCCCTGTGCTAAAAACCAGCGCTGCACTGTGTTGCCACAGATTGCAGCATTTGGACATACATCCAATTTATAGCACATACCTACACATAAATATGTTATGTTTCTTTGTATTTTTAATTGTATTTTTTTTTGCTAACATGTTAATTATGACGCCAGAAATTAAAAAAAAATGTCTTATGTATATGAAAATAAAACAAAATAATATGTTTTATTGTTTCAGTGGACAAGCAATTTGGTGAACAATGATTCATAATTTTTTTCTGAAGGTTTTTTTTTCCACTACGCATAAGATTCAGTAAGTATTCATAAGTATATTTAAATCTGAATTTGATTCTAACTTCGAACCTTTAGTTTTTTAGACTTAAATCCAAACAAAACACTTGTAACAAAAAAAAACTGCTCTCAATTTACATGAATTCTTAATTTCTATTGAAATTTAAGAAACTTTTCGGTTCGCAATATTTAGAGAATATTTTTCGCTAGTCAAACTTTAAAACTGAGGAATAATACTGTGTCGATTATTCTAAATCGTCCATTGTCTTTTTTTTTATTCTAGTATGTATTAGTTTTGATGAATTTATACAATGTCATGTCTGTAAATATATTTTTTACAGAGCTTAACAAAAAGCTTTAGCAATAAGTTTTTAAATAACATGTACATAGTTTTTTTATTGCATAGCTGGCAAACGAGCAGACGGATCACCTGATGGTAAGCGATTACCGCCGCCCATAGACACCCGCAACACCAGAGGAGTCACAAGTGCGTTGTAATTGTAGGAGAAATGCTATTTCGTGAATAATATTTTGCAATTTATTATTGATAAGTACTGTTCAATACCCATTGGCCCAAACTCGAGGAGTTTCATAGGGGCCATAGAAGAGTTTCACTATCCACCTATATTTGACCCGATGTTTAGTCAAATGGTATCGTTATGGGAACGGGCCGTTTTGAGAACGGCCCGTTCCCATAACGTATGACACCTCAGAATAAAAAAAAAGTCTTTATTTCATTATGCCCCTCATAAGATGTAAAAAATAACTCATAATATTTTTTTCTTTTATGATGCAACAAAGTATATTGAAATGAATAGAATTGAACTCACAAAAAAAAATGACGAAAAAATTAAATTAAATTAAGCAAAGTATACATTTGCTACCAAAAAGAGTTAAAACACTTTTCTTTAAAATTCAATCAAATTCATAATGTTTTTTATTTCAGTGAATGCTGTTCACATAATTTTGAGAACGGGCCGTTTTGAGAAGGGGCCGTTTCGAGAACGGGCCGTTTTGAGAACGGGCCATTTCGAGAACGGGCCGTTTTCAGAACGGGCCATTTCGAGCTCACGGGACATTTTGCGAGTGGGACGTTACCGTCCGAATCGAGTTTATTTATTGATCATGCAGCAACGAGATTTGTTACAGATTCGTTATATTAAACGCAAATTAAATAATTTTATTTAGGTAAAATGAGCAGCTGTCAATTTAGAAGACATATACTCATTGATAAAATATATATAGCATTACTTATCTTCAAAATATTTCTTTATTTTCATTTTAAATTCTAACATAGGCAATTTAGTTATCTCAAGAGGCAAACGTTATATGTATACAGGGTGTAAGGGACAGGTTTCCGAAAACTTTAAGGGCTTGCTCAGTAGACGAAACTGAACAACTTTCCACAAGAATTTTTTTCAGGAAACGAAAAAAAAAATCGGCTTCTCCATACAAACTGTCCAATCAAATTTATAATTTTGTATGGAGAAGCCGAATTCTTTTTTCGTATCCTGAAAAAAATTCTTGTGGAAAGTTGTTCAGTTTCGTCTACTGAGCAAGCCCTTAAAGTTTTCGGAAACCTGTCCCTTACACCCTGTATTATTATGTATCTTCACTTCCATTCCTTGTTTTAATGTTTTCGACAATGTAACTCTTGTTTAATATGGATTATGTTTACATCAGCCATTGAAGAATCATAACATATTTTTATTACCTATTTAAGGACTATTCTACTTTTTTCATACAGTCCAACCCTACAATAGTAATAATTAGTTATGAAACAACAATTACAATAACAATTACAATTATTGCTTGAAATAATTGCCAATTACAATTACTGAAATTTAGATTGGTTTTTATCATATTTATGAGTGATAGAGGTTTAATCAAAGTACCTGGACTATTAAAAGACTATGTAATTATTAAAAATCTAAGTACGAGACTTCAAACACGACATAATGGTGTCAATTCGGTTTTCACGACTAAACTTAATTTAAGTGTTCTATCTTTTTCATTCTATATCGAAATAAAAAGCGGCCAAGTGCGAGTCGGACTCGCCCATTTCAATTTATTTATTCATAAAAATGTCAGCTTACAGAATAATCCAAGTCACTAACATTTCATAGACTACAGTCAATAAAACTTAAAATCATTAAATCAATTTCATAGCAAAAATTTATATAAAAATAAAATAAAATTATATACATATACATGGAAAAATAATTATAAATTCATCATTAATTAATTATCTAAAACTAACAGTTTAAATACCTGTAAATGTCTTTTATTAATTTAGGTATAATGTCATATAGTACGTCGGTATGCTCGAGCCGCGAGTGCATGTCATTGATCGCCCATGAAGGGTTCCGTAGCAGCAAGTAACATAATATAAAAGTTCTTGTAGTTCGTTGTAGGTAAATTGCAGTTTACGATTTATGACATATTAAAAAAAAACTACTTACTAGATCTCGTTCAAACCAATTTTCGGTGGAAGTTTGCATCGTAATGTACATCATATATTTTTTTTAGTTTTATCATTCTCTTATTTTAGAAGTTACAGGGGGGGGGGACACACATTTTACCACTTTGGAAGTGTCTCTCGCGCAAACTATTCAGTTTAGAAAAAAATTATATAAGAAACATCAATATCATTTTTGAAGACCTATCCATAGATACGAGTACCCCACACGTATGGGTTTGATGAAAAAACATTTTTTGAGTTTCAGTTGTAAGTATGAGGAACCCCCAAAATTTATTGTTTTTTTTTATATATTTTTGTGTAAAAATCTTAATGCGGTTCATAGAATACATCTGCTTACCAAGTTTCAACAGTATAGTTCTTATACTTTCCGAAAAAAGTGGCTGTGACATACGGACGGACAGACAGACAGACAGACATGACGAATCCACAAGGGTTCCGTTTTTGCCATTTGGCTACGGAACCCTAAAAACAAGGACAGGATGCATAAATTAAGTTTAGTCCTGTCAAATAAGTTTAATCGAGAAAACCGAATCGATGCCAATGTAACCTGTCAAAACCTAAAAGCTATATATTTTATGTCGTTGAACTTTTTTTTTTGTATAGCGTTTTTAGGTTATCAGGCTTCATGTGGTTTCTTTTCCATTTTAGATTAACCCTGCTGTTAAGAAAAGTCTTTCGAAAGCCACAGTTGAAGGTTTGACTGAAAAGTATTTGACTAAAAAGTAGTAATCATAATGGTATTGATTCGGTGTTTTTTTTTTATGTGATAAGGAAGGCAAACGAGCAAGTGGGTCACCTGATGGTAAGTGATCACCACTGCCCATAGACACCTGCAACCCCGGAGGGGATTGCGGATGCGTTGCCAACCTAGAGGGCTAAGATGAAATGCCTCTTGTGCCTGTAATTTCCTCGGCTGTCTTACTCTCCACACCGGAACACAACAGTGCAAGCACTGCTGCTTAGCGGCAGGATTAGCGAGTAACATGGTGGTAGCGATCCGGACGGACCTCGCACAAGGTCCTACCACCCGCATGAAACTTATTTGACAGGACTAAACTAAATTTAAGCGCCCTGTCCTTGTCTTTTCGATATAGAAAGAAAAAGACAGAACACTTAAATTAAGTTTAATCCTGCCAAATAAGTTTAACCGTGAAAACCGAATCGACATCACTGGGTAAAATAATTGTCTTAAATGTTACAATTACAATTAATTGTTAAAATGCCAATAATTGCCACTTACAATTAATTGTAATTGTATCATCACTAGTAATAATATTAATTAAAATACTACGAATACAAGTACTTAAATATAAAAAAAGAGATACCTAGGTAAAAATTTCCAAAGGCTTGTTTCTCATTAAGTTATTGTACTCAATGTTTTTTTTTTATTTTAAAAATATATATTGGACAAATAGTCGTAAAATCGTGAATTGGTTTAATGACTTAGATAAAAACAACTGACGCAAAAATACAAGACTGTAAAATATTTCAAATAAGGTAGAGGTACTGGAGTACGATATTTTCTTAAAATCCCATAAAAAAATCTTGATTATTATAGGAGAAGCGAAGTTTTAAGTTGCTTCCACACAAACACATTGCATCTCTTTTTCTTCCATCGAATCCGACGGAGATAGTGCATATAGCATAGTGTACATAAATACAACTGCGGCGTAGCTCGTAGAAGCTATTTTATTTTATATCTACGCTACGCGTCGTCCCAGCAACGTAATACCTAGCGAAAAAATGTACTCGTTCTGAAAATATTCCTTAAAAAAACACACATTTTACACAAGTTATGAAAAACGTTTCGTGTTGCACTCAAAATCGCGTGCCGCAATACATTTTTAATATCATAAATTCCTTAAAAAAACACAGTGAAAAACTCATTTCACTAAAGTAGAGAGTTGAGTGAAACCCAATTAAAATAATGAAACACGTCCGTCATAGGACATGGGTCTCACAAAATGCACACAGCCATAAATATTGCACAAAATCAAAATGGCCGAAACATCGCAAAAGTGTATGTCAGTTGTTACCTTTCGACATTGCGCAGTCCGCCTCGATACAAGTAGGTACAGTGCAGTCGGGAACAAAGGATTCGTTCCTCACCCCCCACTCCACAATACAGTTAAAAAAAACCGAGCGAAAACAGCAAAGAGAACCAAAGAAAACGCGGCTAGAAAAACACTTTCAGTTTTTTTTTCTGTTCAAACAGAACAAAGAAATACACTTTACTTTTTAAACACCAGTTCGAATTTGGAAACGGATAAGTAATTGACAAGGCTTGTTTCGTTTTTTTTTTTCGCAATTCAAAAAGGCCACAATTCTACGCGGTCTTTTGTTAGGCGGTTCGCTTTTCAAATTTCGTATCGCTGCGTTCGAAACGCTTTTACTTCGGCAACATTCAATCCTTAAAAGATGTCAACGTAATCAGTTTGAATTTGGAATGTGGTTTATTGTTTTAATTTTATCAATTTTCTTTTTTTTAAGAGGCAAAGAGACTACGCACCGTCTCCTTTCAGAGTCCGCGACACACTGAAACCCCTGCAGGCTTCAGGGAAGGCTGTATGCATTGATTAGGCGTAGCTCGCTCCCTCTATACGTCCCTTTCATTCCCATATATCTTCTAGCCCTTTCCCCCGAATGTCCAGTCGTTAGCAGTGGCGAATTTTGGCTTGGCTAAAGCTCAACGCTTCCCAAACATTTTCACATAATTTAATTACTCTGCCGCTAGTTTTTTTATATGATCGATACAAAGCACGTATGCGGTTAATTAAGTTCGAATTTGGAACATGGTTTTCGTTCTTTAAATTGTATTTTTATTCGGTTTTTATTTACCTACCTACATTGCTTTTATTTTTAGATTTTTTGGTCGTAGGTGTGAAAATGACGTCATGGTTGCAATTTTAAACATTTTTGTTCGAAATTGTCGTTTTTGACATTTTATAAAAAGTAAGTCAGATGACTGGCAGTTAACTACGCCATTGCAATACAAATATTTTATTTTATTGTCTTTTTTAAGTTTTACATAATAATGTTACAGTTTATTTTGTATACAATTTAGACATAAAATAATTTTCTCAGTACCATTTCTATGATATGTTTTTCATTAAAATAGCTCTAGTTATTTTTATTTTTCACATATTTCTCTAATTAGTTTGTATGGGGGAAGAAATTCTGTTATCTCCCTTAAAAACAATATAAAGATGTAGATTGTTAATATTTTCGTCAAAGTATAAACATTAGAACTACATAAATACAGTACGGCAATAGTACAAAGGAAGTGTTCCCTCTCTAAAGGTGACCCCCCCCCTGCGGGTAAGATCCGGTGCCGGTCGCTTAGCGGGAGCCACGCAACCCACACTTTTACACGATCATAGAAAATTTAATCATTAAAAATAAACTTCTTAGTATTACTTTGATTTTTGATAATTCTAATATTTTTAATATATTATATATTTTTTTTGTTTAATTTTTTTTTATCCGTCGATATTTTTTATGTAGCAGTAGTAGTACTTCCCGAAACGTTGGGTATACGAGTTCCGAGTGGTAGGAACTTCGTATTAGGTAGATTAAAATATGACCTTTGAAAAGTATACAATGCTACATACCTATTTCGAATAATCATTGGCCTATCGTCCAAGACCGACGATTCAGTCATTGTCTCGGATACAATATTTTTGGTGACTGTACAACCCAATACGAGACCGGCACAGTCGACCGCAGGACCAACATTCTGAACAAAATTCTGAATATGTTCACACTACGAATAAAAATGTTCAGAATTTTGTAATTTTTTTGGTATACAGGGTGTAACAGAAGTGTGTGACAATACTTCAAGGTTGGCATTTACCCATCAAACTGAACAACTTTTGTTCTACAACTTTGTTGAAATCGCAAATTTTTTTTTTGGACTTTTCATACAAATCGATCAGCTGGCGAACCAAGTTTGTATGAAAAGTCCAAAAAATTTTTGCGATTTCAACAAAGTTGTAGAACAAAAGTTGTTCAGTTTGATGGGTAAAAGCCAACCTTGAAGTATTGTCACACACTTCTGTTACACCCTGTATAGTAGGGTAGGTTTACCTATAACGCGATATTTGTATGAAGCGTCCGGTGTGTGCTTCTATATCCTTTTACGCAGATATTACGCTACTACACCACTACAACACTACGACGCTAAAAAGACTACGCTACGCACGATTAGAGATGGGGTTTTGCCCGGGCATTTTTAGGCATTTTGAGTAAATCAAATCAAAAATCAAAATCAAAAATCTTTTTTTATTTAAGTAGATGCTTTACACATACTTTTAAATCGTCGTATTTTTCTACCTAGTACAAAGTTCCATCCACTCGGAACTTGTACACTCAACGTTTCGGGAAGTGTTAGCGGATCGAGAAGAAACGTCGAGCCCAAAAGAAACTCGCCCCAACACATTTTTTGAAATAAAAACTTAATAGCTATTACAATTGATGTTATTACTAAAGCTATGAGCTGGAGGATCTATATATGTCCACACATCTTTGTCATTTACATAATCTATGGTTTTATAATATCCTCTTGAACACAGGCATTTCTTTACATAAGTTTTAAAATTATTTTCGGATAAACTTGTTACTTTTTCAGGTATTTTATTGTAAAATTTTATACACTGCCCCATGAACGACTTATTTACCTTACTCAGTCTCGAATAAGCAACTTCAATATTATTTCTATTTCTCAGGTTAAAATTGTCACTGTTTTTTGGAAACAACTCTAAATTCTTACGAACATACATGATGTTTTCGTATATGAACTGACTGGCAACAGTTAAGATATTTATTTCTTTTAACTTGTTCCTCAAGGACTCTCGAAATCGCAACTGATAGATAGCGGAATGGCTCTTTTTTGCAGTATAAAAATAGTTTCTATGTCAGCCGCATGTCCCCAAATTAAGATGCGGTAAGACATTATACTATGAAAATAGCTAAAATAGACTAGTCTAGCAGTATCTACATTTGTTAGTTGCCTTATTTTCTTCACGGCGTAGGCAGCTGAACTAAGCTTTCCTGCTAGAGTTTCTATATGTGGTCCCCATTGTAAGGAAGCATCTAAAGTAATACCAAGAAAAACAGTACTATTTACGAATTCTAAAACATTACTATCTAATATTACACTATCGTGAGTTTGTTTGACATTTGGTAATCTGAATTTTACAACTTTCGTTTTTGTAGCATTTAATAGCAAGTTGTTAATAGTAAACCATTTATGTATCTCTGAAAGTGTGTTGTTTACTTCGTCAATTTTGCTGTATTTCCTGTCTGCCTTAAAAATAAGAGATGTGTCATCTGCAAACAACACAATATTTGAACGATGTTGCACCATAAATGGTAAGTCATTAATATAAACAAGGAAGAGAAAGGGGCCTAAAATAGATCCCTGGGGAACACCTATTTTTACTGTAGAGCCGAGAGAGTTTGTGCCATTTACTTGGACTGTCTGTAACCTATTGTTTAGGTAAGAATTAAGAAGACTGAGGACCCTATCCTCTACACCGTAATGTTTTAGTTTGAGAAGCAAAGTTTGATGATCAGTAAATGCCCAGTAAGCGCCCATTTACGCCATACAGGGTGAAATTGAAATCGCGGACCAAATTTTAACTGTGGTTTCCGCTCATGGAACTAAACAACTTTCTCTAAGAAACCAATTCAATTGGAGTAAAAAAATTTGGACTTTCCATACAAAGTTGGCTACTCAAGGTCATCGATTTGTATGAAGAGTCCAACATTTTTTTTTGCTTCGATTGAATTGGTTTCTTAGAGAAAGTTGTTAAGTTCCATGAGCAGAAACCACAGTTAAAATTTGGTCCACGATTTCAATTTCACCCTGTATCGCATAAATGGACGCTTACTGGGCATTTACTCAAAATGCCTAAAAATGCCCGGGCAAAACCCCATCTCTAATCGTACGTAGCGTAGTCTTAGTAGCGTCGTAGTTTTGTAGTGGTGTAGTAGAGTAATATCTGCGTAAAAGGATATGGAAGCACACACCGGACGTTTCATACAAATATCGCGTTATAGGTGACCGTGTGTGATTTGTCCCGGATGTTACTCAAAAATTGGGCATTTACTGGGCCTAAATGGACGTTTAATGGGCATTTACTCAAAAATGCCAGGGAAAAACCTATCTCTACGCACGATACAAAGAAACTGAAATATATACATTTATCCTACGATCACGTCTGGTCTAATGGACAGTCTGCTTGCTTCACATCAAGATGTTTTAGGTTCGAGTTCCGGCAGGCTCCAACTTTGTAGGGCTCAGTTTGGTTGGTGGTAGAGCATTTTCTGAGCCCGCCTGGCTAGCTACCACCATCTTATCAAGTCTTGCCGCCAAATATTAATGTTAATAGCATTGATGTGTTCCGGTATGGAGATAAAATAGCCAGTTCTCCATTGCGTTGGGGAATCTTTGTAAGCCCGCTTCCATCTTCGGCAGCATCATTACTTACCATCAGGTAAGGTACCATCAGGTAGCGTATAACAAAAACGTGGTAACGTAAGATCACCTTCAGAGATCAGCAGGAAGTGTCCCACTTAAAATTAAGAATCAAAAATCAAAATCTTCTTTTTTATAGATTTAAGCGAGTTTGACAACACTTCACCTGATGTTAAGTGATGATGCTGCCGAAGCTGTAGCACGCAAGCTCAGATAGTGCCTGTTCACTCGCACCTTGAAGATTCCTAAATTGTATGAATCGGGGAACACAGTGGCAGGTAAAGAGTTCCACTCCTTAGCCGTCCGCATAATAAACGATGACTCAAATCGTCAAGTGCATAAAGGTGGAATATCTACAATATAAGGGTGGAACCTGCCCCTACCTGAATCTGAACCTGCCTTGTCGTAAGATGGTGTAATGGAGACGGGGGTTTGCGGGTGGTAGGACCTTGTGCGAGGTCCGTCCGGATCGCTACCACCATCTTACTCGCTAATCCTGCCGCTAAGCAGCAGTGCTTGCACTGTTGTGTTCCGGTGTGGAGAGTAAGACAGCCGAGGAAATTACAGGCACAAGAGGCATTTCATCTTAGCCCTCTAGGTTGGCAACGCATCCGCAATCCCCTCCGGGGTTGCAGGTGTCTATGGGCAGTGGTGATCACTTACCATCAGGTGACCCACTTGCTCGTTTGCCTTCCTTATCACATAAAAAAATAATAATATGGAGACGGGGGTATAAGATTGTGAAGTTCCTGAGCACACTCTCCGAAATGAATCCTATAAAACACTGATAAGCAGGCAACTTTTCGAAAGTGTTAAAAATATAAGAAATAAAAAATCGGCACTTAATACAGAAATGTTTAATAAAACAAGTATTGAAAGCTGTTGGATTTCTTAATATTTTTTTTTAATTAAAATTACATAAAGTTATATTATAATTTAAAATGCAGCATTTTAGACGTTAAACTTTGCCGCCTTTCATCGTACAACTGCCGAGCGTTGCTGAAAAGTTGTTCACTGTCAATACTGGTAGATGGCACAGACAAGAACTTTTGCCGCGCAGAATAAAATTTTCACCGAATCGCCAACGTCGCGAACACTGTCTCGACCAAGCCGAGAATCTCGACGTTTCTTTTCGAGACCGAGATCTCGGCCCCATTTTTTGCCGAGAATGACTGGTGCCGAGACTGAGACCGAGATGTCGGTCGAGCCCTACTATCAGTATTTAACATGTTTTAGGAACCAAAACGAGAGAGGTCTTACTGTCTCGACCAAGCCGAGAATCTCAACGTTTCTTTGCCGAGACTGAGACCGAGATCTCGACCCCCTTTTTTGCCGCGAATTCAATGACTGGTGCCGAGACTGAGACCGAGATGTCGGTCGAGCTTTACTATCAGTATTTAACATGTTTTAGGAACCAAAACGAGAGAGGTCTTACTGTCTCGACCAATCCGAGAATCTCAACGTTTCTTTGCCGAGACTGAGACCGAGATCTCGACCCCATTTTTTGCCGAGAATGACTGGTGCCGAGACTGAGACCGAGATGTCGGTCGAGCCTTACTATCAGTATTTAACATGTTTTAAGAACCAAAACGAGAGAGGTCTTACTGTCTCGACCAAGCCGAGAATCTCGACGTTTCTTTGCCGAGACCGAGACCGAGATCTCGGTCCCATTTTTTGCCGAGAATGACTGGTGCCGAGACCGAGACCGAGATCTCGGTTGAGCCTTACTATCAGTATTTAACATACTGTTTTAGGAACCAAAACGAGACAGGTCTTTTTATAAACCAACTGTCTTAGAAACAAAAATGAAGGTCTTTGTACAGCCTGATTCCAGTGCACACCAGTTTGAGAGCCAGTGCCCTACGCAATGATTGCACCAAAACATATTTTAATGGTGTCCCCTGGTTCAGACAGATATAGGAAACCGTTTACTGGTCGATTTATAGGCATTATGCAGGCGGCATCGGGACCCTAACCCTAACTTACCACTCACTACTCAGGGCCTCTGAATTTGCAGCTCAGCAAAATATTGCGGAGGCCCCTAATGGTCCGTATTTAGTTCCAAACAAATGTTTCGGGTCCTGAATTGATGTGAATGGTTTTTTGTTGTTTTATTTCCTTTTTTCTTTAATAGTGTTCGATTTTTAAAGTGTTTATATACAAGATGTTCAAAGAAATGCTTTTGGAACTATCCGGGTTACTCAGAATAAAGTATAGAATAAAGGAAAAATATTGAAAAAATCCGATCTTCAATTTTTTTCAGATTCTCATACTGAATCTGAATAGTGAATCAAGATTTTATATGGGAACTTAAAAAAAAATTGAATAGAACATCGGATTTCTCCAATATCCTGTATTCTATACCTGATTCTGAGTAACCCCTAAAAATTCAAACGATCTTTTTTAACATCCTGTATATAAAATATAATCATATTTACGAAACAATATATAAGATTCAGAGTAACCCTTAAAACAACTTCACATTTGCAAATGTTGCAAACTAAAATATGACTAAAAAAACATATCAAACTTTTTTTTTTTATTAAAATGTCCTCAAAGTCAAGTTAGCTGTGGCCCTTTGTATCAGTTCCTTGATCCGTCCCTGGCATGCTCGCAGTAACTAATGGTTTTAAGTGGGGATCTAAGTCGTCTAAAATGGAAAAAATGCATAGGAATTTTTAGTGAAATTCAGTGTCCTCGTTTATTCCGTATTTTATGAAACTGACCCGGTGGCTCAGTGGTTACCGCTATTCGTGGGTTCGATTCCCACCTAGTGCAAACTTGTTTGTTGAACAGATTTGTTTGCTCTGTCTCTGGAGTACCTCTTACAAACTTTAATATGACGTTAGTACACGCGTAAATGTGTGTGTCGCGTGGCTTGCGCTAAGCAACCATCACCGGATCTTACCCGCAGGGGGGGGTCGCCGTCAGAGAGGGGCAGGGAGTGATCAAACTATAAGTAGTACTAATGTATGATATATACTGCGGTTTGGGTGTGTTAAAATGTGTTGGAGGGAGTTTCTTTGGGCCCGACTTTCTCCTCTCTCCGCAAACACTTCCCGAAATGTTGGGTATACGAGTTCCAAATGGTAGGAGCTTCGTAATAGGTAGGAAAAGTATGACTTACGAAAAGTGTACAGTGATACCTACTTAGAATAAATATTATTTCATTTCATATCTATTTAAATGTTTATTTAACTAATATATGTGTGTGTGTGTGTATTAGAGATGGGCCAACTAGCTAACGACTAGTCGGTAAAGACGACTATTCGGCGACTTCTCTAGTCGGTGACTAGTCGGCGACTTCTCTAGTCGGTGACTAGTCGGCGACTAATCGGCATAATATGCCGATTATAATTGGTGCATAATATACTAGTCAAAATAAAATAATATAATATTGTTGTACCACGAAAATACCTACTGAAAATGTAAATAATTTTATATTTATTTAATTGAATAACAAGAAAAGAAAGAGTATTATTTATTTGAAATGTTTTTTACACACTGTTTCTTACACACAACACACACACAACACAAATAAGTGGTTGAAGAGTGGATGAAAATATAACCTGTCACAAGCTGCACAGCAACCACGCGATTGGCTCTCGCACCTGCGTCAGCAGCCCGAGAGGTGACAAAACAGCCGGAATATCCCCGAATGACGAGCATTAGAATGATCGGTATTGCTGACTAGTCGGCCGACTATTCGGCAATTTGAAAACCGATTAGTCGGCTCGTCGGCTAATCGGCAAATACCCTAGTCGGCCCATCTCTAGTGTGTATAGTAGCTGCTTTTGTGTGTATACAGGGTGTAAGGGACAGGTTTCCGAAAACTTGAAGGGCTTGCTCAGTAGACGAAACTGAACAATTTTCCACAAGAATTTTTTTCAGGAAACGAAAAAAATCAGCTTCTCCATTCAAACTGTCCAGTCGAGTTTATAATTTTGTATGAAGAAGCCGTTTTTTTTTCGTTTCCTGAAAAAAAAAACTTGTGGAAAGTTGTTTAGTTGCGTCTACTGAGCAAGCCCTTCAAGTTTACGGAAACCTGTCCCTTACTGTATAGTTTATAGCCAGATATTCTTTATAGGCCACGAAATCGTATTTTTTCGAAATTCCATGAAACTATTTCTACTGATAGGACTTTGCCTTACCTTGAGGTTATATATGCTCATAGGCGGCGGTAGCCACTTTTAATCTGGTGGGCCGTGCTGCCCTGGGATGACAAAACGCGGCAACCCGGGTTACCGCGTTTTGTCGTAACATAGCTTAATTTAATATACTACTCCTGACCTATGACGTAATGTGGCCAAAAATTAATTTACTCCATTTAAAACCAAAATACAAAAAATAGTTACCTAAAATCCTATAGAATGTTTTAACAAATCGCGAACTTTAAGCGCGTTTTTCTCAACTTCACTAATTTTAGGTTACCGCGATTTGTCATCTGAGGGCAGCGTGGCCTTTTGCTACCTAACTCAATTTTAAACAACGCTGAATACGTTAAAAACAACCGACTTCAATCGCAACAACTCCAATTTTTGTAGTGTTTTGTTGATTTTCTCAAAAACCGCTGAACCGATTTCGATAAAATTTATATGGGACCACCTGTGAAGTATACCCTTTCAAACAAAAAAAGAATTTTCGAAATCGGTTCAGGCGTCTTCGAGTAATCGGTGTACATAAAAAAAAAAAAAAAAAAAAAAAAAAAAGAAGATTCCGACGAATTGAGAACCTCCTCCTTTTTTTGAAGTCGGTTGAAAAAAGTACTCGTTCGTTCATGGAATGGCGGACTGCGCGTTTTCACCGTAACATATACATTTCTCTAAAGAACAAACTAAACAAAGTGAGTACACTCACTAGGGTACTTATGCGCTAACGGCGAGTAACTTTGCACTTTTGTGTTTTAAGTAAGGCAAACTTACATAAACGCATTGTTATATGTACTGGCTTTTGTAGGGAACAGTGTAGGCAAGGTTTTTAAATTAAATATACACAATCTTTTTTTACAAAGTAAAACTTTTCTTTCATAAAGTTGTTGTATGAATAGTTCAATTTTTTTTCTACGATTTCAACAAAGTTGTAGAACAAAAGTTGTTCAGTTTAATGAGTAAAAGCCCACCTTGAATTATCATCACACCTTTAAAACGTCCTGTATAAGTACAAATAATTATAAATAAGTCCTCTCATTTCCTCTCATATCCGCCGCATAATTGTCCGTATACAGGGTGGCCGACGTCGTATACAAATAGGGTGTTCCAGTCGGCATGGGACGTATTTAATAATGGACACACAACAGATTGTGGGGCGTGACAAGTGGTGGTACCGTCAGCAGAACAACGAAATTCTCTGTAAGGTCTAATTATTTTTTATTAGTTTTGAAGGATTTTTTGAGCTCTTTTCTTGGGGCGTAAGTCCTCTAAATTATCTTTAAAAATGTGTTTTTTTTTAGAATTAATTATGCTTGCGTTATAAGAATAAATATGTTTTTTTATGATTATAAGTTCTTTAAGGTACACGTACGCTGTATTGTATACAGGGAGTTACAAAAAAATGAAGTATGTTAATACATAAAGGCGTCTTTCTGATAAACTGAACACATTTTTTTTACTCTCAAATAGTAAGCCCTTGGCATAAATTTACGAAAATTGCAGAAATAAAATGAATTTTTCATACTAATGCTTTATTGCTCACAATAATACGTGTTCAAAGGCGAAACATCATATAACACAAAATTAAAAACTCAAAAACCTAAAAAGTACATCCTTCTTTCGCATCAGAGGTTAAAACTAACAAAATTTTATTGCAAACATGAAAACGTTGACAGTTTTGGGAACGCCACTATTAAATATTCCACGATGTCACTTGTCACATCTCTCTGTGACAAATTCGTAGCAAAATGTTTGTTCCGTCCCTCGATTTCGATGTTGCCTCGTCGTTTTGAAAAAGCCATAAATGTTTTATGACAGCAAGGAGTAGTTAATACATTTTATTTGGTTGGTTCGGGATTATAAAATAGATGGGATTCCTGAGTTGACTACTAAGTAGGGGAAGAAGAAACTTTTACTCTTTTTAATTAGAGCCTCTGCATACGAGTCCCGAGTGGTAGGAACATCGCATTAGGTAGACAAAAGAATGACCTTCGAAAAGTATACACTGCTACTTCTTAACAACAAAAGAATGGACCTTCGAAAATTATATACTGCTACCGAGCTACCTCTTAACAACCTATATCGTCCCCACTGCAGGGGCACAGGTCTCTTTCCATACGACGGGAAGTTAGGCCATACTCCACACACGGGGACCAAGTCCGGATTGGTGGAGGTGGTGGCTAGTGGCCAAACCCAGTGTCAAAGTTTTCAAGCCGCCTACAAATCCTCCAAATTTCTTAACGACTGCCATTACTGTGCTTCTCAGATAACGTTAAACCGATGGTGCCGATTTCTATCACACCTACAATAAATAATAATCTCGATACATTCCAGGACAAATTACACACAGTCATCTGACAAAGATACCCTGTTTTTTTTATGGCAAAGGTGGCAAACGAGCAGACGGATCACCTGATGGTAAGCGATTACCGCCGCCCATAGACACCCGCAACACCAGAGGAGTCACAAGTGCGTTGCCGGCCTTTGATATGGGAGTACGCTCTTTTCTTGAAGGTTTGAATGTCATATCGGTCCGGAAATACCGCGGGCGACAATGTTTTGTGGAAACCAGCCAAAGACGTACGTATATACCTATGAACACATTATAATAATATTAGATGTTAAACTTTCAGACACAGCAAACAAATCTGCTCATCACACAATTTTTTCCCTAGGCGAGGATTGATGAACCTACAACTCAAATCAGGACCGCTAATTAGTACACCAACGAGTCAGGCGGCAGTTTTGTTAGAAGTAATGTTTTTGCTAACAGTACTCTCGGATGAAAGACCTATTATTCCCTTTATTTATAAGAATGATTGCTACAGGTACAGTGTATCAAACTTTATAATTTCGAAAACACGTTTGATAGAATGCACGTTAGACCAAATGAGATTTCGGGAGAATTTTGTTTTATCTGTCTTGGCCAGTTAATAGAATTGGCCAGATCATGAATTGATGATATCTACAATTTAGCAAGCCTTAAGAATCATGTCATTTGATGGTAATTGATGATGATGCCGAAGGTAGAAGCAGGTTTGCCAAGATTTCCTAACGCAATGGAGAACTGGCTATCTTATCTACATGCCGGAACACATCAGTTATATTTACACTGATAACAGACTGTTAGAGCCAGGTTACACGCTCAGTCTGGCGTCAGTCTGGTCCATCAGTCTGGTCAGAATGATCGGAGAATGATCGTGTAACCCACTGTCTGCCGTCAGTCTAGATTAACCGTGTACCGTGAAAATCATCCATCATTCTGGCGTCAGTCAAGACTGATGGACCAGACTGACGCCAGACTGAGCGTGTAACCTTGCTCTTAGACTGCTGTAGGGCGTAGGTAGGTGCGGCGAACTCAGGAAAGGGTGGGGCTTCTCTGATAACCACAGGTGTGATTACGGTACTTTGAAATCCATAAAACACTTGTTGAATCGCGAATACCTGAAGCTCGACATCACCGAAGTGCTAATAGCTAAATAGCGACTTAGCAAGACTATTTTTAAAACTAACTTGTTAAAGTGGATATGGTTCAGTCATTCAGCTTGCAGAACAGTTTTTTTTTTTTATTTGCTGACGGCCCATCTAATGGACAGCGGCATCCTCAATAGGGTTATCAGTGCCTTACCAATTTTGAGGGCTAAGATAAAATGCCTCTTATTCCGGTGATTACGCTGCCTACCTCACGCCACCCGCCGGAACACGCTGCTCGGCGCTGCTCGGCGCGATAATCGAAGACGACGAACAATTTCTCGAGTGGCAACCGAGGGCCGGAAGACGTATGTAGTATGGGCCGGTCCCGCCAGGTGGACTGCTGATCTAGTTAGGCTGGCAGGAAGGCGCTGGATGCGAGTGGCTCAGAACCTTGCTGAGTGGTCCATGCGGGAGGCCTTCGTTCAGCAGTGGACGTCTTTCGGCTAATATTGAATGATAATGACATTTCAATAATTTCTCCAGCAAAATGATATGACTTACTTACTTATGTTCCTAAAGAAATAAATGATTTTGATTTTGATGCCGCGGTTGACTTTTCGATTAATTTTGTTTAGACGTAATGAAATTCGAGCTAATGTACGATAGTAGGCAAAGATGTCCAGTAATAAGTTTCGCTTGGCCCCGACGCCTCTTGTTAGGAAAAATAGAGAGATACTTCGGACAGCTGCGGTCTATAATTAGTATATATTATATTAACTATAGCAATGATAATAAATACTCATTTGATGACGTCATTTGGTAAGTTTTAGGTCACTGGTTTTGTAGAGGATATCGTCACTTAGCGTCGTAGCGCAAGTACATACATTAATTACAGAAATTATGAGATTGTACATTGCATTAAATTTTTAGTCAAATAACTTTTTAATGGCATGGTGTAAGAGACATCATTTTAAAATACAGAAATACAGAAATTTTAATAGCACCATTGGATTTTTTACCCTCAATTGCTAAGCCTTTGGCATTATATCACCTGATGGTAAGTGGTGATGATGCCGAAGATGGAAGCTGGCTTACCAAGATTCCCCAGCGGAATGGGGAACGGAACTGTATATAATATAACTAATTTTCTTCAATTTGTCCCTTATAGCAATTCTTATTTCAAGTGACAATATGTCGTGACTAAATTGTAGGAGTAAGCCAATAGTGAAATGACAAAACAGTGCTTCGTGGAGCTCCTTTATTCGATACGAGTAAACCTAACCTATAGTATTTTCGGAGCCAGACATTTCATGATTTGGCCCCGACATATATATAAGTCATGTCATACAATACGGGCACTCCCTGCCCCTCTCTAAAGGCGATCACCCCCCTGCGGGTAAGGTCCGGTGACAATTGCTTAGCGCGAGCCACGCGACACACATTTATACGAGCATCAACGTCATATTCATATTCTCTCTTTATCCTAAGAGCTAGGCTTCTTAGTTTACCAAGATAAAAAATAAAAATCAGCCCCTATACATGTTTTGAACATGGTGACATTGAATATAGTGCAAAATCTAACTTAAAATAACAAAATAATAAACACCTGCAAGTGTGAGTCGAACTCGAATTATACAGGGTGTAAGGGACAGGTTTCCGAAAACTTTAAGGGCTTGCTCCGTAGACGAAACTGAACAACTTTCCACAAGATTTTTTTTCAGGAAACGAAAAAAAAATCGGCTTCTCCATACAAAATTATAAACTTGATTAGACAGTTTGTATGGAGAAGCCGATTTTTTTTTCGTTTCCTGAAAAAAAATCTTGTGGAAAGTTGTTCAGTTTCGTCTACTGAGCAAGCCCTTCAAGTTTTCGGAAATCTGTCCCTTACACCCTGTTTTGTTTTTACCACAGCTTCCTTCCTTCTCCTTCTTCATCCTTATGAAATACCTGTTTTTTTTACCACAGCTTCTACTCATGAAACTGAACAACTTTCCCCAAGGAACCTATACTCAACTCCCAAAAAAAATTGGAATCCTCATACTAATTAACCAGCTGAACCACCAATTTTGTATAGGAAGACAAAAAAAATTGCGAATTGAGTATAGGTTCGTTGGGGATGGTTGTTCAATTTCATGGGTAGAAGCCACTGTTAAATTTTTTCAGAGAAATATTTTAGAATTTTTGGAGCCCCCACCAAAACATCACAGTGGCCTATATTCATGAAACTGAACAACTTTGCCCATGGAACTAATGGTCAATTCGTAAAAAAAATTTTGGACATTTCATACTAATTTGATCACGTGATCAAATTGGTATAAAATGATGATACTTTGCATGGAGATGACCATTTTTTTGCGAATTGACCATTCGTTCCATGGGCAAAGTTGTTCAGTTCCGTGAATAGAAGCCACTGTGAAGTTTTGGTGGGGGGTCCAAAAATAATCCTGTATTCTGTAGTAGAACACAATCCTCAGTGCACTAGTTTGAGTACCACTGGTTTTTAACCATTACTCTTGTTAAAACTTCGAAATAGAGGTATAAAAACTCTTTAGTTTTCTCATAAAAACTCTTTAAGTTTTCAATTAGGAGAGAAATCTTTCGTTTTAAATTACATCGCCATACTGTTCTGTAGTGAAGTATCTGTTTTAAGAGTCGACACACCTTGAGCCGGGTCGTTCCCATCCTTCGAAGATGGTTGAGGCACAAAATAGACACAGAAGGTCCGCTCAATACAAACCACTAAAATCGTAAGCATATATGTACATGCTTATAGAAATATGCGGTCGTTTGAGGCAAGGTCACGATCGCACAGTACGTGATCGTGCCTACAACAACCGTATACGTCTATAAGCATGTATATGCTTAGGATTTTTGTGAGCGTATTGAGCGGACCTTCTGTATCTATGTGTTTTGTGGTTGAGGGGAGCGATGGCTGACTCTCGCGTTATACTCGTGATCGGTGCTGTCCGTGTGAACTGGCCTGCTCTTGTCACTGGTGTTTGTTCATTAGTAATAACTGCCTGTTTACACATAGTTTTACATTTTTTGACGATCCTGCGACTAAATACGCTATAAAATAGGTTTGTTTACCCGAACTATGAGAAGCGTTCGTGGCTCAGTGCGGCTTGCGTGGTCGCGTCGATCACGCAGGTTAACTGACTACAGATACGGTCATAACCTAGATGGGTTTGACTGTTAGTGGCATTTATCTCGACGGTTTCCGTGCTTCCCAAGGCACGTTAAGCCGTTGGTGCAGGCTGCTACCGCTAGATGGCAGTCGTTAAGCCATGTCGGAGACCTTATAGGCGGCTTGAAAACTTCTGACACTGGGGTTGGCCACTAGCCCCATAACCTCCACCAATCTGGACTTGGTCCCCGTGAGTGGAGAATGGCCTAACCTTCCCGAGGTATGGGAAGAGACCCGTGCCCCTGCAGTGGGGACGATATGGCTTGTTAACATAACACAACCACATTTAGGTTTCTTAATAATCGTCTTTGGCGCCTAGTGGTTAGTCTGCTTGCTTCAAGGAGGTCGCGGGTTCAATTCCAGGCGGGGTCCTGTAGGACTCGGTTTGGTTGGTGGAAGGTTTTTTCGGAGCCCGCCTGGTTAGCTACCACCATCTTATCTAAGAATACATTTCTTTTTTCATGACTTTATGTCCTCTAGAGGGCGCCATATTGAATTTAGTGTGACGTCACATAGCCTATATAACCACGATCAAGACGCTTCTAATGATACCTCATTTGTCGGATTATGATAAGTAGTTTCGAAGTTATGCGGGAACAGATGAACATACAATATATGCGGGTCAAAAATCGTAACCCTCCTTTTTGCTACGCTGTATTTGGGTAAAAATAACATTGGGTTTAGTGTCTGTAACTCCATAGTGGTGACTCAGTCCTTCAAACCAGAAGTCTCTAAACCAGAACCAGAAGTTTTTGAAACTTAATCTTCATTTTCATACCGATTGCTTTGAGGGTGAAGGAAAACATCGCGACAAATCTTACATGTTATCTTGTAACTCGGGTGTTAACAACCCATATCGTCCCCACTGCAGGGGCACGGGTATCTTTCCATACCTCGGGAAGGTTAGGCCATACTCCACTCACGGGGACCAAGTCCGGATTGGTGGAGGTTGTGGAGGTAGTGGCCAACCACAGTGTCAAATGTTTTCAAGCCGCCTATAAGGCCTCTGACCTGGTTTAACGACTGCCATCTAGCGACAGCAGCCGGCACTAACGGCTTAACGTGCCTTGCAAAGCTCGGAAATGGTCAAGATAAATGCCACTAACAGTCAAACCCATCCAGGTTATGACCGTGTCTGTAGTCAGTTACTTTGCGTGATCGACACTACCTGCTTCTACCCTTAAACCAATGTTAAATGTGGTGTCGACCCTTAAACCATCTCTCCGCAATTACTTATGTACTTTTAAATGGTTTCATTCCTTTGTAAAAGAAATGAGTTTGTTTTTTCTTTCTGTATAAGTTCTTTTTGAATTATTTCCTTTGTTAGAAATAAATAATATATTCTTCATTAATGTTTGATGATGTGTTTTGTTTATCTTTGGTAAAACGATTTGTAATTTTATATATATAGAATTAAACAAATAGAAAAATGAGAGAGTGTTTTTTGGATGTTCTAATTGGATTTTTTCGAGAAAGTTTTTTCAATTGAGAAATCCAAAAATATATTTTAAAATGTAGGATCCCTTAGAAAATTGTGTAATTTTCGAAGCGACATTCATGTAACCAAGTCTATAAATATCACTAGTTTTAGTGTAAAATAATGAATATTTCATTGGACAATGAAATGCAAATGATAATGCTGTCCGTGTGGCTGAGTTCTAGTCCTCAAAATGTGTAAGATTTGATGATAACAAGAAAGAAACATCCTACTAGCCATTAATTGTTTTCAGTCGAGTTAAAAAAAAAACAGTACCAATATAGATGTCCCCAATCCAGATTACAGGTCTGCCGTGCTTACGTTAAAAGTAGTAAGTACACACACTTTCGAGTTTTCGTCACATTTTTCGAATTGTTTCTTAAGATTATTTTAATTACTTACGACTTTTAAAATGTGTAGCTCAGATTCAGTACTTTAAATTAGTTATTAGCAAAGATAAGATAATATAAAACATTTATTTGCCTTTGAAATGGGTGCATGGTCTTAAATTAAGAAAAGTGATCGCAAATTCAGCAAAATTTTTAGCATGTAAACATTGAAAACATACAATTTAAAAGATAGACACAAGCATCGCCAAACCACAAGAAAAACACAAATTTTTATACTTCAGGAATTCTTTAATAGTTTATAATAAGTGCTGATGAAGCCACCTGCTCAGTTCTAATTTGAACTTGTTAAAGGGAATATCTTTAATTGTTGTGGTATCTTGTTATTTGTAATGCATGAACTGTGATATTTAATTAAAATGTCCTTACATGGCTTTATAATAATAGTAATATAGAATTTATTTCAGGCCGTAGCCCGTAGCCGTAATTTATGTATGTTCCTTTTTTTTATTCTCAACCCTCAACCTCATGTCTACGACAGCAAGATGTCCTTTGTGAGTCGACGCCTCCCCCTCTGTTCTGCACCTCGCGCTCCGCTTCGCTCCAACTCAGCCTAACTGCCCGTAGCTCAGCTTCGACGTTGCGCTGCCACATGTGCCATGTGAGCCGGCCGGCCCAGCCTCCTGCTTCCACGTAAACCCAACCCTGGTGGAGTTTTCTTCTCCTCTTCGCAATGTATGCCCTATCCACCTCCACTTGCGTTGAGCAATTTATTGTTTGATGTGAATTTGGTGAATTTGGACCCCCATTACTCTCAAGTAATACCCCTACGTCAAATTTCTGTACATTTGAAACGCCTACCCCATACCATAATACTGCGCTTATAACAAAAAAGGCCGCAAAGTATACGGATACTAGTGACCAACCGAAGGTTCGGTTTCGGTTTCGGCCAGTTTTGGCCAAAAAATCATGTTACGGTCATAGTTTCAGTTTTAACCAAAAATCGGCCGAAGCTTTGGCCGCGCCGAAACTCAGTGTTCGTGAATTGTCACGCTTCGGTCGAGCGAGTTCGTGCCTTGTGGTTGAACCCACGACCTCCTAAAGCCTCCTACCTAAAGTGCTTAACCTTGTATCAATCCAAAATAAATAAAAGGTATTACATACAACATATTAGACAATTGACGTTTTCATGTTACACTTACTACGAAAAGCTTAAATTGTTGTTTTTTTTTTTTATTTCATTCAACAATAATTAAATATCACGCAATAGAGATTTTCACTATTATGTACATGTCTGAATGAGTTTCGTTTCGGCCGAACGTGAGACTGAGGCCGAAAGTTCGGTTTCTGTTTCGGCTGAAAATCCTGTTTCGGTCGGACGCTAATGGAAACTCCATATGCTTTGCGGCCTTATTCCTTATGAGAGCAGAATATACAACGGTCTAAACGTGAACAAGGCCTGATATGGCAAACTGTAATATGCCTTTGTGGTTAGCCCAGGCTCTATGCGAGAGGGAACCAGTTAATTTCAAGGTTCTATTTTTATAATTATAAGCACATAAATATGAAAATGAATAATAATCAATAACGCTGAACACGTTAAGAAACCGACTTCAATCGTAACAGCTACAATTTTGCTATGTTTTTTTTATTTGTTGATTTTTCAAAAAATGCTAAATCAATTTAGACCAAATTTATATGAGACTACCTCTGAAGTATTACCTACCAAACAAAAAAAACTACATAAAGTCGAATTGAGAACCTCCTCCTTTTTTTAAGTCGGTTAAAAAGATGTAGGGACATGTATAGATGTCCCAGCTCTTAGTTCTTGTAATGACGTGAATTGTATTAGGAATAAAGTTTTTTTTATATAAAAAAATATGTTGGGACGTGTTTCTTTTGGACTCAACGTTTCTTCTCGCTCCCCTAACATTTCTCGAAACATTTAGTGTAGGTACAAGTTCCAAGTGGTAGGATTTTTGTACTAAGTAGAAAAATAATACGATTTTAAAGATTTTTTTAATAACAATTTTTTTAATGGCTCTTCTCCGTGGCTTCTCCCGTGTTCATTAAAAGATAGTCATTAAAACTATATCTGTGTCTTTATGAGTATCATTTAATGAGCATGGAAATGTTTTTTTTCTAGATACCCTCTTAAACTGTGTTCTACTTTTTTTTTATGGCAAAAGTGGCAAACGAGCAGACGGATCACCTGATGGTAAGCGATTACCGCCGCCCATAGACACCCGCAACACCAGAGGAGTCACAAGTGCGTTGCCAGCCTTTGATATGGGAGTAGGTACGCTCTTTTCTTGAAGGTTTGAATGTCTACTATATTATTTCCGAGCGTTTGCTTTAGCTACATACCAAAACCATAATAACATCGATCGATAAGTTTCAGCATAAAATACGGTCAAAATATTTTCCGATCCTTTTGAAACCAAATTTTTTCCGGGTCAGTTCCTACCCTCTACGTACCGATCCGATATATACCGATATATATCGATCCGTTGCCCCGTTGCAATGTGAAAAAAGTACCTACGAACAAATTTTTGTTTCGCGCGTCATTAAATAGGTTTCCTACGATCACAATTTTTTATCACAATGTAACTGACTCGGTAGCTCAGTGGTTATCGATCCTGACCTCTGGTCCGAGAGTCGTGGGTTCGATCCCCACACAGGGCAAACTTTTCTGTGATGAGCAGAATTGTTTGCTCTGAGTCTGGGTGTATTATATCTATATATGTATGTATTTAAAAGTATATGTGTATGTATATCAGTCTCTGGTTCCCAAGATACAGGGAATCCTAGTTTGGGGCCAGATGACCGTGTGTGATTTGTCCCAGATATTGTTATTATTAATTTAATGCATTATTTCGAAATATCCAAATTCATTTAGCAGTTTTCAAGTGAAAGCGGGTCAATCAAACATCCATACTTTCGCATTTATAATATTAGTTATTCGTCACTGAAATACTTCTTGAGTATTAATAGGGTAGGTGCTACATCGGCAATTAATAATGACAATATTTTCACAAAATAGCACTTTTAAAAAAAAATTACGGTAAACACTATAGTTCGGAATTTGATTTCATGTGCGTTATGGCCTCGAAAAATTTGTAGAAAAAATTGTCTTATTTGAAATTTAATCTATCTATCTATCAGCCGAAAGACGTCCACTGCTGGACAAAGGCCTCCCCCAAGGATTTCCACACCGACCGGTCCTGTGCGGCTCGCATCCAGCGGCTTCCTGCAACCTTTACCAGGTCGTCGGTCCACCGAGTCGGGGGCCTGCCCACACTGCGCCTTCCGGTGCGCGGTCGCCATTCGAGAACTTGAACTTGAAATTTAATAAAATAAATCAAATGACTAATAATGACAACCCTATTGTACTTGGTAAGTAATAAAATTGAATGTTTTTATAGTCATGTCTTATAAAGCTAGTCGTATTGATGGCAACACAAGATCATATCCGCAAAGGATGGATTAAAGCTTCATACCGGGTGATTATAAAAAGTCTGGCAATATTGTAACTGTGGCTTTTAGTCATCAAACTGAACAACTTTCCCCAAGAAACTTATACTCAAAAAGCAAAAAAAAATTTGGACTCTTCATACAAATCCGTCAGCTGATTGATGAACTTTGTATGGGAAGTCCAAAGATTTTTTTTGCTTTTTGAGTATGAGTTTCTTGGGGAAAGTTGTTCAGTCTGATGAGTAGAAGCCACTGTTAAAATATTACCAGATATATATTTTATCACCTAGTATGTCAATGATAAAGCATAAGCGCCAAGTCTCCTGAAAAAGAGCAAAATCAAAATGTTTTTATTTATGTAAGTAGATGCTGTACGTATTCTTTGAAATCGTATTATTTTTCTACCTAGTACAAAGCTCCTACCACTCGGAACTTGTACCTACACTAAATGTTTCGAGAAATGTTAGCGGAGCGAGAAAAAATGTTTAGCCCAAAAGAGTTGCCCCAACATATTTTTTCAAAAAATACTTAATTTCTAATACAGTTCATGTCATTACTGAAACTATGAGCTAAGGGATCTATCCATTTCCCTACATCTTTTTCATTTACATAGTCTAGTGTTGTATGTAACCTTTGGAACACAGGCATTTCTTAACGTAAGTTAAGAACTTATTTTTAAATACATAATTGCAACAACAAGAAATGTAGCTTTCAACACCTACCGTCCACAACACTTTAAATTCCAACCCCCAACTCCAAGTATCAAAACTTTGGAGCCCTTTTAATGACGCAACCTGGCAATATGATTTGCAATTAAAATGTCGTGGTTACCTCTCGCGCTTCACCGTCACCGGTGGCTTTGCCACAGGCTATTCTGTTGGGAAATCAAGGTGTGTTTACACGCGGCACACGGGAAAGTGTGTCTGTACACGGCCTTAGATGTTTGGTCCAAGACAGAGGAAAGAATACGGTATAGTTCATTCCAGTCAAAAAAAGCAAAAGGTAAACAAACTTAGTCGGCAACTGACGTTGACGTGTGTCAGTTCCTATTGTAAGCTTGTTTACTTTACTTTTTCTTGATTGGAACAAGGTATAGTCGACTCTTAATTATCTGAGCTACTTTATATCAAATGTCAGAAACGACAATTTGTTCTAAAAAATATGTTTGAAATTGAGTGAAATGACGTCAAAATTTTGTGTAGTCGATTTTAGAGGATTTTTTTTCAGTAAAAGAACTATTTAGTTAAAACATATTTTCATAAATAATCCGCGAGTTGCCTGCATCAAAATTAAATTATGAAATATTGATCACAAAGTATATTTTTCATTGAAACTGCATAAAAACTTATTTGCTTGGATTTTTATTACGTATTCAATTTTAATTTATAAAAAAATAATAATAAGTGCGCAAACTACTACATTAAACAATGACGTCATTGTACATAAAATTTCAAAAAATCTTAGAACATAAAATCTTTTTGACATTTATTAAAATGTAACTTAAATGACTAGCAGTCAACTACCGTATTGTTGATACAATCAATTCTCCTACAAAGGTCGATATAGTTTTGTTTTGGTCGATCTTATGATGCACTGCACATTTAATTCTTATTTTTTTTTCTACAGCTTCCATTCGACATCATCATCACTTACCATCAGGTGAGATGAAGCCAAGGGATTACAAATTAAGGATTTTTTTTAATATAAAAATTCCCTACTACGCGGAATTTTTTCACTCAAAACCAAGTATTTTTTAAACTTGATAAGTCTGTCTCCTTAAACTAAACTAATTTGTTTTCTATAGATACTTAGGTTAATAATTATTTTCTAGGATATGTTAAAAAATGAAAACGAAATATTAAAGTAGATTCAATCTTGGTATAAATTTTAAAATATTCGAGGTTTTTTTCTTAATTTACGTGTTATCAGTCCCTTAGATTAATATTTTGCGAATATCTTGGATTTTGTCCTAAGTTTGTTATGTAATTTATCCAATATCTGGCATTATCACACTTGAAGATAAGTCATGATGCCGAAGATGGAAGCGGGCTGAACAAGATTCCCTAACGCAATGGGGAAATGGCTCTCATATCTCCATGCCGGAACATATCAATTATTATTAACATCGATGTTTGGCTTCCAGACTTCGATAAGACTGTGGTAGTTAGCCATGGGGGCTCCAAAATACCGCAGAACAGATACAAAATATTTTTTTTCCAAAATAACCTAACAAATTAAACAATTATACATGGAAACTTCAATAACGAAGAACCAAGATTTAAATATTTTTTTATATATACCTGTTTATGCAAATAATATTTTTTTTGAACTTGAATATCGCTAGTTCTTGTCCCTTAGACCACACGGTAACGACACGCACACACTGACGCATGACCGCTGTGCAAAATTCATGGGTTACTTACGAATTACACACAGCCTAACTAACAGCCGAGTCAAAGGTTCGAGTCCTGCCCGTGTTCTTTTGTTTAAGTTCAACAAGCAACAAACTGGTGTGGACGAAACATTGCCAGAAATGACCTTGTACATTAAAATTGTGGTTTTGTTTTTGACATTGTCAATTTAATAATCTTATTTTTTTATGAATGAATGAAAAACACTTTATTGCACAACACAAATAGGAAAATATAAACAACATACAAGAAAACAAAAATTTAAATAGAGGTCTTTATGTGTCCGCGTATTTTTAGGAAGGAAAAAAGGAACCCTTATAGGATTACTTCGTTGTCCGTCCGTCTGTCTGTCTGTCTGTCAAGATCCTTTTTCTCAGTACCGCGTAGACGTATCAAGTTGAAATTTATATCAAATACTCAGGCCTGCAATCCCTTGAAGCTGTGAATAAATCATGAAATTTGGCAACAAGCTATGCTTATAGCACAAGTACAGAAAATAGTCCGAAAACCAAAAAAAAATGGTTTTCGGACTTTTCCCTTTACTTGTGCTATAAGATATTGCTTCCTGCCAATTTTCATGATTCTAGGTGTACGGGACTATACCTAGAATCTATAGTTTTGATTCCCATGCGAGTGTCCAAATATGCGGCATAAACGGCCGTATCTCTTGATTGCATTGGCTTAGGAGTTTGATTCTTTCGCAACTTCAAGGGATTGTAAGCCTGAGAATTTGATATAGAGTTCAAGACATGTGTGAATATGAATTTATACGGAACCCTCGGTGCGCGAGTTCGACTCGTACTTGGCCGGGTTTTTCTTTTGAAAAGGCATTTTAACACCCTAACTTTTTAATTATTTTTGTAATAATTACATTCGCAAGGCTCATTAAGCGTTTTTTCAGGTTGCTATGACTGAAGGGCAGTCGTTAAGCCTTTTCGGAGGCCTTATATGCGGCTTAAAAACTTCTGACACTGGGGTTGACCACTAGCCCTGCAACCTCCACCAATCCGTACGTACATATTTATGTGATTGAAAAGGGAAAATCTGTTATCCGTTCGTAGTTAAATATCTGCACTATTATTGCCCACTTTTTCAGATAGTTGAGTTTTTTAAGAAATGTACGATCTTTAGACGACTGTTTTCGTTAATGTAGATAAGTAATAATAATAGTAATAATATCCGGGACAAATCACACACGGTCATCTGGACCCAAACTAGGATTCCCTGTATCTTGGGAACCAGAGACTGATATACACACACATATACTTTTAAATACATACATATATAGATATTATACACCCAGACTCAGAGCAAACAATTCTGCTCATCACAGAAAAGTTTGCCCTGTGTGGGGATCGAACCCACGACTCTCGGATCAGAGGTCAGAATCGCTAACCACTTAGCCACCGAGTCAGTCTAGAGTCAAGTAATCTAGAGTAATGCGTGGATGACGAGTGACTAGTGCACGGATAAATCTGCTAAGGTTTTCGATATACTAGCTCAAGCAAGTATCTGTTAATAAGTGATAAATTGATAATAAATAAATAATATCAGGACTTGGCTCCCGTAAGGAGTACGAACTAACACTCCCAGTAGGATAATTAAAATTATAGTAGAATGGTTTACAATAAAATCGAAGACAATTTCGGCAACGCACTTGTGACTCCTCTGGTGTTGCGGATGTCTATGGGCGACGGTAATCGCTTACCATCAGGTGATCCGTCTGCTCGTTTGCCAGCTATCACATAAAAAATAAAAAAAATCGCAAGACTACGAATAAGTTACTTGACTGACTAGGTGGCTAAGTGGTTAGCGATCCTGACCTCTGATCCGAGAGTCGTGGGTCGATCCCCACACAGGGCAAACTTTTCTGTGATGAGCAGAATTGTTTGCTCTGAGTCTGTGTGTTTAATATGTTTAATATGTAATATGTATGCATTTAAATGTATATGTATATGTATATCAGTCTCTGGTTCCCAAGATACAGGAAATCCAAGTTTGGGGCCAGATGACCGTAAAAAAATTTTTTTGAAGTCAAGAAAAGGATTATTATTTAATTACGTATCTATATAATGTAGATATTTTTCATCTCTTCCCTCATATTTCTTTGACTGTTCGTTAATATTCAGCGCGCTTACTTTATTGATCGTAAGTTTTCTTGTTAGAATCTTCTTTTGTTAACATAAATAAATAAACTTCTTAGGTTATATCATTAGTACAGCGAAAAAGGTCTTTAAACATTTAATAATAATAATAATAATATCTGGGACAAATCACACACGGTCACCTGGCCCCAAACTAGGATTCCCTGTATCTTGGGAACCAGAGACTGATATACATACACATATACTTTTAAATACATACATATATAGATATAATACACCCAGACTCAGAGCAAACAATTCTGCTCATCACAGAAAAGTTTGCTTTGTGTGGGGATCGAACCCACGACTCTCGGATCAGAGGTCAGGATCGTTAACCACTTAGCCACCGAGTCAGTCAATTTCAATTTAGTTTTAATTTTATATTCATTAAAACCTTCTTAATTAGTTCGTCAAAGAATATGACGTCACGCGCAGTTTCTCGAAAAATTTCAGAATGAAAGATCATTTTGGATGCTTGATAAAAAGCGATTCAAATGATTAGTATTCAAGTGTCGTATTTTATTAATTAGTTTTATAATTAATTAATATTATTAACTCGTTGTTTAGCAATGTTGATGTTAAAGCACTTGCAGATAAATTAAGGTCCAGTGGAAACAACAAGAGTTAACTACCTTAGCTTCTGAGTTGAACTCTGCTAAGTTAACTAGAGGTAACTACTAAAGCAAGTTTTTTAGGGTTCCGTAGCCAAATGGCGAAAAACGGAACCCTTATTATTCGTCATGTCTGTCTGTCTGTCCGTATGTCACAGCCACTTTTTTCCAAAACTATAAGAATAAATACTGTTGAAACTTGGTAAGTAGATGTATTCTGTAAACCGCATTAAGATTTTCACACAAAAATAGAAAAAAAAACTAAAAATGGGGAAGTTTTTAAAAAAAAACTTCCCCATACTTAGAACTGAAACTCCAATTTTTTTTTTATCAAACCCATCCGTGTGGGGTATCTATGGATAGGTCTTTAAAAAATTATATTTAATTCCTAATATCATTTTTTCTAAACTGAATAGTTTGCGCGAGAGAAACTTCCAAAGTGCTAAAATGTGTCCCCCCCCTCTGTAACTTCTAAAACTAGACTTCTGTAACTAGAATCTCGTTATCCGTACGATATTGTCTAGTTCTAATTGTGACAACAAAACGCTTTGTCGTCATTACTATTATAATCTGGTTAAATCAATTTGTGAATATAACAGAACATATCGTAAACACTACAATCTGTTTTAACTGGATTTAAAAAGTAAATATTACTAATCGCTTAGTACATGCTGCAAAACATTATATTAGTTATAACTAGTTTTTTGTTAGAATAACTATTTTTTAAACAACTATACGTTCTTGTTGTATTGTAGTCAAAAACTTTTTTTCGGTGCAGACCTACCAAGATTCCTCAACGTAATGGGGAGCTGGCATCAATATAGGAGTTTCTTCATGCCGAAACACATCAATGCTTTTAACATGATGTTTGACGGCAAGATTGTGCTAGCCAGGCGGATTCAAAATGCCCTATCACCAACCAAAATGAGTCTTACAAATTTCGACCCTGAGAATCGAACCCACGACCTCCTGATAAAACTCTAGCTAACTTACCACTAGACCACGGAGGAATACGAAAATTACCGAGTTGTGTAAAAAGTCCAATTTTTTTTTGCAATTTGAGCAAAATCGCAGAACAAAAGCTGTACAGAATGATGAGTATAATCCCCAGTTACCCCCCCCCCCCATGTACCTACATTCTGTACATTTTATTATACATTATAATTTAGCTCATGGTTTAGTGGAACCGGCCCTATCTCATATTAATTAGCACTATAGCTCGCAATGGCCGTCCCCTGAATATTTCATACAGCAATTAGTTTATACATCCTGTTTATACTGTCTTCGGGTCCTCCGGGATTCCACGACTGAGATCAGTCCACTTAGTCTTGCTAAGTACTTACATTAAACTTAGTCCAATAGTGGCATGTATATTAATTTTAGAGTTAGCGTTCAGAAGCCTCGATTACAGTATACAGGGTGCTAAAAAAGTGCGTTTGAGGTTTTAAGGGGTTACTCAGAATCAAGTATAGAATGCAGGAAAATTATTGAAAAATTCCGATCTACAGTTTTTTTTTTTCAGTTTTCCATACAAATATATATTATTGCGACATGTTAGATAGATATCAAAGATAAATATCAAATATCAAATATTCTGTGTAATTTGTATATAATTATATTATCTTTAATCTATTTACATACTTTGTTACATTGCTCAAATAATTCATGCACTATCGCTACCAGTACTTCTTGTGATCTTTTATCCTCTGCCATGGGTTGTCTGGAAGAGATCGCTTCTAGCGATAAGACCGCCTTTGTACACGTAATCCAATATTTTATATGTTATGTAAATTCCTTGTGTGCACTAAAGCATTAATACATACATATTCAGATTTAGTACATATAGAAAAAAAATAAAAAAATAGAAGATTTTCAATATTTTTCCTGTATTCTATACTTCATTCTGAGTAACCCCTTATTTCAAACGCAATTTTTTAACACCCTGTATAGTGGCCTAAAGAAATACCTGAAAAAAAAATTAACCACGGCTTATACTCATGAAAATGAACAACTTTCCTTAAAGATTCTATACTCAAATTTCAAAATATCGTAACTTCCTCACACTTATTGATCAACCGATCCGACAATTTTGTATTGGAAGTCCAAAAGTTTTTTTTGCTAATCGAGTATAGGTTCCTCGCAGAAAGTGGCTCAGTTTTATAATTAGAAGCTACTGTTAATTTTTGCAGGTATTTTCAAAAAACCCTATACAATATTTCAATTTTTTTTTACCAGTTTTCTTTTTGGCTATAAACGCTCGTAATACGGTATGATGTAATTAAACAAAACCTAGTGTTATTTCAGGCCTACAACATCGTCCGGAAAATATTTTTATTTAATTAACCTTCCCTTTCATTAGGTAGCGTTTTGTTCTGAACGTACCTACATTTTATTTTTTGCTAACATTTTTTTTCTCTAATTAATTGTTCAAACGTACAGCGGCAGGTAACGCCCGTTTGGACAAAGAACTGTTTTTTTTGGGTTACGTACTAGCTGCCGTTTCAGTTTTTAAATTCAACTGGATTTTTTTATTGCCAATATACAGGGTGTTAAAAAAAGTGCGTTTTAAATTTTAAGGGGTTACTCAGAATCAAGTATAGAATTCAAGAAAAATATTGAAAAAATCCGCTCTTCAAATTTTTTTTTTTCAGATTCTCATACTAAATCTGATAGTGAATCAAGAGTTTGTATGAAAAACTGAAAAAAAATTTGAAGAGCGAATTTTTCAATATTTTTCCTGGTATCTATATTTGATTCTGAGTAACTCCTTAAAATTTCAAACGCACTTTTTTTAACATCCTGTATATGTTTATTTACACTTATTTTTTATTCGTACTGTAGGTATTTTACCTACACAGAAGAGGCATTTTGTTTGTCAACATATACCACCCACATAATTAGCGACCGTTAAATAGTTTAACAGTGTTTTCAATATAAAATGATAGCAGCCGGCACTAACGGCTTTACGTGCTTGCGAAGCACGGAAACGGTCGAAATAATAGTCAAACCCATCCAGGTTCTGACCGTATCTGTAGTCAGTTAACCTGGGTGATCGACGCGACCACGCAAGCCGCACTGAGCCACGACCGCTACATGCTGATAGGCAGCAAATATCAGGTGGACTGCCTGATCCGACTGACTGATCAGCTTTTTGTCATCTTATTCAATAAAAGTAATCCCGTAAGGGATAAGTCCGCCCCTGTATGTCTTTTCCTTGTTTTATGTATTGTACTTTGTTTTTTCACAAAAAAAGAGTTTAGAAACAAACAAATAAACAAAAAAACCAACCCACTTAGCGGGGGCCGTCCAGCACAGCACTACGTCTTCCCCATCGGCTGTCAGTTCTGAAAATTGCCTAGCTTATTCTAACGTTAACTTACTATCCAAGCAGTAGATACTATAAACAATACTTCAGTGTCCATTACAACTATGCCATAGTGAAGAGAACTGGGGCATAGAGCAGAACCCGCAAGCCGAATGAGATGTAAACACATACCTACCTAAGTACCTGCTTTTGTACTAAAATGTTCGAGCTGCTTCTCTTGAAGAAATAGTGTGGGGAATTATCGATAGAATTGAGTAGGTTATGTACTATATAGGGTGTTTAAAAAAATGCGTTTGTTTTAGGGAGTTACGCAGAATCAAGTATAGAACCAACATCATCATCGTTATCAGCTGAAAGACGTTCACTGCTGGACAAAGGCCTCCCCCAAGGATTACCCCATACCGAGCGGTCATGCGCTGTCCGCATTCAGCGGCTTTCTGAAACCAATTTTACAGGTTCCTCGAGAAAATTGTTCACTTTAATTAGTGGCATCTACTATTTGCTATTTTTCAACAAAGAAAAAGACGCCCTGTACCTACAGTAGTAGTTAGTGATGTCAACCGGTTTAGGAAAACCTAAATAAAACCGGTTTTTACAATACCGATAAAACCGGTTGTAATTAAAAGCAACCGATAATTTTTTTGGCTAACCCTAAATACACGGTGTGTCCGATTTCTTTGGCAATATTTATTTATATTTCTATGCTTTTCACTTTTTGGAGAAATAATCTGCATTTAGCGCCAACGTTGAATATAATTTCCTTTAAGTGTATGTCAGTGCCAGCAACTCCTGCACATTCCAAACGTATGTTCTCGGCATTGGACTTAATTTTATCATCAAGAAGGAACAGAATGCAAAATATTGCAGTTCATTAACTTTATTTATTTATAAAAATGAGCATTTTATTGTGAAATAAAGAATAATTATTTTATCTTAAATCAATAATCATCAATATTTTATCTTAATCAATAAAATGTTATTTTTTATTTTGGTATTTAGGTATCTCATTTTAAAAAAAAAACCTATAATTGTCTACCTAATAAAATCGTTTTGAAAAGAACTAATCAGTAAATACCGGTGGCGAAAATTTTAATCACTAGTAGTAATGTACTCTCAACTGTAATTGTGCTCTCACTCTATACTCCCATTCTAGATGCCAGCTGTGGCGGGACAGTGCCCACCCCCTTTGTCCCACCCTCCGAGGACTCTACTCCTGGACATGAGTTGCCTTGGTCAACCTGGAAATCTTTAAACAGACTTCGGACTCGTGTTGGCCGAAGCAAGGAGAACATGCTCAGGTGGGGGTTCGCGGATGGCTCCAATCTGGGATGCAGGTGCGGTGTCGTTCCGCAAACTATGGAACACTTAATTTCTTGCCCCGCGTGCCCTGTAACTTGCACGCAGGAAGAACTTATGGAAGCTACTGAAAATGCAGTACTCGTAGCTAAATTCTGGTCCAGCTCGATTTAATTAGATTGTTATCGATTCGATAAGAAGAAGAATTGTTACTTACACCTAAATGGCAAATGGTAGATGGCACTAATACACTTGACATACACACGCGAAACACTTTCTCTTAAGAACCTGTAAAATTGGAGAAAAAATTAAAATAATCCTCTATAAGAACACACTCTAAAGAACATTGCACTCTAAAAGGGCACGGCAAACTTTACAAAGTTAAAAATATTGACTTTATGAATAATAACAAAAATGAATGAAAACATGTTATTAACCATTTACATTCACAAACACATAACAACCATATTAATATAGATATTATATAAATAAACAAAATAAAAACGTGCTTCCTCACGAATTTTCACAGTAAAGTTAAACAAACGATTTGAAATTTGATATAGGAAAAAAACCGGTCCTATAGGTTTAATCGAGATAGTTCCTCAAGTTTAATAAGAAGCAACTGTCATTAGCCGCTTTTCGGATAAAAGCCAACCTGTTACCCGGGCTCTCGGTCAAAAGTTTATTGTTAGGCCCATCATTTTCACGGTCCAAGCATTTATAGCGTGTAACATCCTCAAAAATTGGTAAAAAAAAAGTTTAATTAATAAAATTGACAACAACAATGGCGGCCACAGGGTTAATGAAAGGCAGAAGAAACGCATATAAATACAGGCGCACGAAAAACATACTTCAGATATTAAAAAACTTATCTTTTGCATACATCACTCCAGAATTTTTTGTAGTAAGAAAAACTAAACAAAACTTTTAAGGCAATTAATTACTATCATGTATTTTCTCTGTGTTTAACGAATTCAGTTTGATGAGTTGAAAGCCCCCATGGCCTATCCAGCATGGTCTCTCCATCTGGCTAGTCAGCTCGCTTCACATCAGGAGATCGCGGTTTTAGATTCCCGGCGGGGTCCATCTGCTATTTCGTTCCCCTTGACGCCACTGTGTCCAGTCACCCAACATAAGGTGACGTTGTTGTGCCTTCCTAGCTGATTAATTGCATTCACATTCAAGGTCAGTTTTGAATCAATCTCGTATGATTTCATTGCCATTTCTATTTTGTTAGGACCTCAAAAAGGTTTTCTTGTAAGCTTCTTATTATTGCGTACATTTTTGCCTGAAATACAGTTGCATGCAGGCCTAGACAGTATGACTGTTTCATCAGTTTCAGTTCCATCATCATTTCCTCCGCATACTCCAGCACCGGCGAAACCCTCATTTTTGGAACCGTCTGTGAACCAGATTTGAGAGTTTCGGGAACCACACAGTTCTACTCGTCCCTACGCGGTATGTGAATCGTGTACAGTTTGTTGAAACTGTACTCCTTTAAGAGAACATCGGATGGCATGGCCAGTACTGGGCTTACTTACAATGAACCCTAAAACATAACACTAATTCTTTGGAGTTATTGAAGTTATTTCTGTTTTTAACCTACTTCAAAAAAAAGGAGGAGGTTCTCAATTCGTCGGAATCTTTCTTTTTTTTTATGTATGTTCACCGATTACTCGAAAACGCCTGAACCGATTTGGAAAATTCTTTTTTTGTTTAAAAGGGTATACTTCACAGGTGGTCCCATATACATTTTATCGAAATCTATTTAGCGGTTTTTGAGAAAATCAACAAAAACATAGCAAAATTGGAGTTGTTGCGATTGACGTCGGTTGTTTTTAACGTATTCAGCGTGGTCATTGTTATTCGTATGTCATGAAATTTCATATTTTTTTTATCTTCAATTGGTAACCCCTTGAAATTATCCCACCTGCTGGTAAGTGATTATAATGCCAAAGATGGAAGCGGGCTTACCAAGATTCCCCAATGCAGTGGGGAACTGGCTATCTTCTTGCCGTAATAAGATGGTGGTGGTAGCTAGCCAGGCTTGCTCAAAAAATGTCCTACCACCAACCAAACCGAACCGAACCGCACGAGAATGTGACCCACGATCTCCAGATGTGAAGCAAGCAGAGTATCCAGTAGACCACGAAGGCGATAAAAACGTTAAAATGTTAAAATACTTTTGTTTTCCCAACAGATCATCAGAATGTTCCCGAAGACTACCATTCTCCTGCTTGTTATCGTGGCTAGCGCCATTCTCTTCGGAACTACTGTGGCGAAGCACGTGACAGATTGTGATGGTGTTTGCGGCAGAACTAGCGCTGAACAGATGTCATGTTGTTTTAGACACGGATACGAAGGAGCTTTTAGGTGTAATAACAAAAAGGAGATGCATTGCACTTAAGGCGAGGTAGCACAGAGCTACTGCGCATTCATCTGCGCAGTACTAAACGCAAGTCTCACCCGCACGCGACACGTCAATTATTTACGTTTTTAAAATAAAATAAATAAAAAATAAAAATTGTTTAATTCAGATGTCTAAGATCCATAAATGTTAGTAATACATGACTTAACGTAAGGGGTTAGTAACACACAAACAATATGATAATTAAAAACAATATTAAAATTAGTAACAGGTAGTATCCGGTATCACCCTGCGCACTAGGCACTTCCATATTGGCGAGGTGTACCGGTCGGCTATAGTTTTCAAGATGCTGTTGGGACTGTCCCGCATTCTGCGGATCAGGGACACTGTTTTTTTGCGGATTACGGCTGTGAATCCTTTGTTTTTGGTTATTTTGTATTTTTTTCTGAATGAAAATGTTCAAACGAATTGCGTAGTTTCCTTCATATCGTCGAAACCAATATTGTCATATAATTTTAATTTTTTTCTTTTGATATACAGGGAACTGTTTTAAGTTTTAAGTAACGGTAGACCCATCTTTAGATTTTTTTCTATTGAGCCGAAACTCTTCAGTCGTATTGTATGGCGTATGATCATAGGAAATATAGTCAAAAATAAGTAATATTTTTTTCAGACTTGAAACTTCTATAGTTTTACGTCAAAATTGTTCAAAAAAACGTCATTTTGGTATAAGTGAAACTTCTATAGTTTTGGGTATATATTAGAATATACATAGTTTTACTTCAAAATTGCTCGAAAAAACGTCATTTTGGTTATAAGAGCGCCAATGGACCAATAAAATGGTACCATTTTTTGCTAGCCTGTCCTGTTGGAAATTCAAAAACGTTTTTCGCGAATTGACTGACTATGGGTTCCTTGGGGAAAGTTGTTCAGTTTCATGAATAGAAGACCCAGTTTTAAATAGTTGCAAGTGATTTTGTCAGACCCTATGTTATTGGTGTAAAAAATAGGAGTGTTATTTCATGGACCGGGCCGAGCTAAAGTGTCTTCCGTAAATTTTATTGGACAAAAAAATCTATTAAAAACTATGTAAAAATAAAACGCTAAAACACAAAATATAAAAGCAAATTTACACAAATATAAAAAAAAAATTTGTACAGGTGAATTCATGGATTGGATGTGTCTGAGTAACCCCTTAAAATTTCAAACGCACTTTTTTAACACCCTGTATAAATTAAACACATACTACTATATTATTATACTGTATGTACTTACCAAAGCAAATTTTAACCGCAATAAAAGTTGATTATCCTGGACAGAACATGTGGAATCCTAGAAATTATTATTCATATTTTTTGATGACCTAAATAACTAAAAAATAAATACAAATTAAGGAAGATGGTAATGGTAAAGTGTCTTCCGACAAATAAATAAAGACAGTGAATAAGAGCATACCCAAAGTTAATTGTAGCATTGTGAACTATTGTTGCCCTTATCGAGTAGTTTAATTTATTCTAAGAGCGCTTGGAGAAAAAAACCTAGTTTCTAGTACATTCTTGGAAAAAATATTTAATGTTGCAAAAATCTGTTCATCTTTCAACAAACATTTTTCTTTTTCTCCAAGTGAATTACTATACTGTCTTAGGATAAATTAAACTTCTCCATGAGGGCAAGAAATACCAACATAGTTAATAATGCTACATAGTGTATTGGGTAAGATGCCCATACAAAATTACCCATTCTTCTTTGATGATGACCTTGAAAGAAAAGAAATAAATAAAATACATTTTTTTGCGAATTGCGAAATCACGCAAATCAATTAGTTCTTGAAAATCCCCATTGCGTTAGGACATCTCGGTACGCACACTTCCATGTTTCGTCATAATCATCATCACCTTATCATCATTCGTCATCAGGTAAGACGCCAAAGGCTTACCGATTAGTGTAGTCCAGTGTTTTTCAACCTTTTTTAATACCCGACCCCTTTACAAGTAAAAAAATTATTGCGACCCCCCCTAGGGCCATTAACGTACAAAATGTTAGTGATTTGAAAGACTACGTTTATAATTTTCTTCAGTTAGAGAATGATTTACTTACTTATAAACGTCTCCAAAATAGAACCACGTTTTGACAAATTGTTAAAAAATAAACAGGCCTTCTTACTGAAATCCGAGTGAGTGAGGGCACCGGAGGCCCAACCTCCCTCCCCCCCCTTCCTAATTCCCTCCATTCCCCATTCCATTTCAAAGACCGGCAACGCACTTGTGACTCCTCTGGTGTTGCGGGTGTCTATGGGCGGCGGTAATCGCTTACCATCAGGTGATCCGTCAGCTCTTTTGCCACCTATCACATAAAAAAAAATCGTATTTTTTCATTGCAGTGCGCAGTGTAGGAACTAGGACCTATAACCACTTACTTTTTTTTTCTCGCGACCCCTTTAGAAAGGCACAGGTTGAAAAACACTGATGTAGTCCATAAAAAAAATTACCGAATGTATACGAAATATCGATATGATTAATTATGAATTAATGTATACTGTCCCATCACTACTTTATCTACAGGTGAACTTTCACGTAACTATCTCTTTAGTACATCACTTAACTCTGCCATTCCTTTATTTCGTACAATTAACATTCGGCCTTGCTCCAAAGCGATAGAGATGAGAATCAAATGAAATTATTAGTAAGTTAGGATTTTACTGCGCAAAAACGTTGTCTTTATCAAGTTTCTGCAGTAAAGCAAAATAGAACTTAAGTTAAACTGAATAGTTTGATTTTAGCTTGTTTTGAAGATTGGACAGTAGTATCACGGTGAGAGAATAGAAATTATCATTAATATAGCTACCTACCTATTACGAGAATCCTATGTATACAGGGCGTATCAAAATTGATGTAATAACTGACTCCGTAGCCTAGTGGATTGTCCGCTCACTTCACATCAGGAGTTCTATTCCTGGCGGGGTCCAACTTTGTAGGACGCAGTTTGGTTGGTGGTAGGGCTCGCCTGGCTAGGTACCACCATCTTACCTAAGTCTTGCCGCCAAACATCAATGTTTACAGTATTGATGTGTTCCGTGTCTAAAATAAGATAGCCAGTTCCCCATTGCGTTGGGGAATCTTGGTAAGCCCGCTTCCATCTTCGCCATCATCCTCACTTACCATCAGGTGAGATGTTGCCAAAGGCTTACCAATTTTTAACCGACTTCAAAAAAAGGAGGAGGTTCTCAATTCGTCGGAATCTTTTTTTTTTAATGTATGTTCACCGATTACTCGAAGACGCCTGAACCGATTTGGAAAATTCTTTTTTTGTTTAAAAGCGTATACTTCACAGGTGGTCCCATATAAATTTTATCGAAATCGATTCAGCGGTTTTTGAGAAAATCAACAAAAACATAGCAAAATTAGAGTTGTTGCGATTGAAGTCGGTTGTTTTTAACGTATTCAGCGTGGTCAATTATGGATTAAAAAAATGTAGGACCAGTTACGGGGAATTCTAATCATCATTTTGAACAACTTTTGTTCTATCACTTTGCTCAAATCACAAAAAATGGACTTTTCATCAGCTACTTACCCATTTTTGAGGAGAAACAAAATATTTTATATGCGGTACCTTTTGGATGATCTGTGTTTTGGACTTACCCTTCCCCGCTGTGTTGGTAGCCAGGTTGATCGCCGTGTTAACTGCTGACATTGAAGATGTTGGTATCTGTAACAAAATTGTAGTATCACTTGATCAGGTATAGTATCTCTTTTACGTTGGTAATGAGACGGAGTGGAGAAGAACGGTGACGATTGATCTAGCATTAAGATGTAATAGAATATAAGACTTTTTCCAAAAAATGTGTTGGAGAGAGTTTCTTTAGGGCCCGCCGTTTCTTCTCACTCCGCAAACACTTCCCGAAACGGTGGGTATACGAGTTCCGAGCGGTAGGAACCTCGTATTAGGTAGATAAAAGAATGACGTTCGAAAAGTGTACACTGCTACCAGCTACTTCGAACAGATATTTTCATTTTTCATGTTTTTTTCAAGAGCGGTAAAGAATGGAGCGGTGAAAACCGACAAAGGATGGAAACTGGAATTGTGAAATTAGACAATAAACAAGTGAAGTAAAGTTGTTGTTAACAACTTATATCGTCCTCACTGCAGGGGCACGGGTCTCTTCCAATACCTAGAGAAAGTAAGGCCATACTACACTCACGGGGGCCAAGTCCGGATTGGTGGAGGTTCTGGGGCTAGTGGCCAACCCCAGTGTAAGAAGTTTTCAAGCCGCCTATAAGGCCTTCGTTATGGTTTAACGACAGCTATCTAGTGACAGCAGCCGGTATACAGGATGAAGTGAAGTGTTTTCAATGAATTTGTGTAAAGTGGGGCGGAGAAAATATCAACTGGTAGTGTGTAGTGAAACAGAGCGAAGAAGAGCGCAGCAGTGAAGTCGAGCGGAGCGGATACTATGATAATTGACCACGCTGAATACGTTAAAAACCGACTTCAATCGCAACAACTCCAATTTTGTTATGTTATTGTCAATTTTCTCAAAAACCGCTGAATCGATTTCGATAAAATTTATATGGGAATACCCTTTTAAACAAAAAAAGAATTTTCCAAATCGGTTCAGGCGTCTTCGAGTAATCGGTGAACATACATAAAAAAAAACGACGAATTGAGAACCTCCTATTTTTTTTTTGAAGTCGATTAAAAACAGTACTGAATTCGAAAAAAATATGGTCGGCCAATCAGCCAATTTTGTATGAAAAGTCCAACATTTTTTTAGAGAATTTAGTATGGGGTTCCTTGGGGAAAGTAATTCAGTTTCATCAGAGACAAGGTTCTATGAGTAAGTAAGATCAACGTATTTTTTTCAGGTAAGTGTTTTTCTGAAGATCTATTTTTAACTGACTGACTCGGTGGCTAAGTGGTTAGCGATTCTGACCTCTGATCCGAGAGTCGTGGGTTCGATCCCCATACAAGACAAACTTTTCTGTGATGAGCAGAATTCTTTGCTCTGAGTCTGGGTGTATTATATCTATATATGTATGTATTTAAAAGTATATGTGTATGTATATCAGTCTCTGGTTCCCAAGATACAGGGACTCCTAGTTTGTGGCTAGATGACCGTGTGTGATTTGTCCCAGATATTATTATTATTATCAGAGACAAGATTCTAGCAGTAAAAATCAACGTTTTTTTTTCAGGTAGGTGTTTTTCTAAAGATCTTCAAGAAATGAGCGTACTCCCAAATCAAAGGCCGGCAACGCACTTGTGACTCCTCTGGTGTTGCGGGTGTCTATGGGCGGCGGTAATCGCTTACCATCAGGTGATCCGTCTGCTCGTTTGCCACCTCTGCCATAAAAAAAAAAAAAAAAGAAAGATTTATTTTTAACGTTATAAATTCTTTGCATAATTATTTTCTTTATCCAGTGTTAATAAGCCCTTGGCCATAGATTAAATCTTAGCTCTTGGGATTATCTCAGCTAACTGTAAGAGATGAAGATGCCGAAATAAGAAATGATGAATATGTAAATTAAAAAACATAAAATTGTATAGGTTCGAGCTAAGATAAAACCGTAGATTATTTGAATGTTAATGAATTTCTTCAGCAAAATGATATGACGTTTACAAGAGAACTAATTTTTGTATCGTATTTTATTTTATTGTTGACATGAATTGTAATAGAATTTAAGATTTTATTTAAAAAATGTGTTGAAGCGAGTTTTTTTTTGGGCTCGACGTTTCTTCTCGCTTCGCAAACACTTCCCGCAACGTTGAGTGTACAAGTCCCGCGTGGTTCCCTACCACGCGGGACTTGCACACTTGTACTAGGTAGAAAAATCTACTTAAATAAAAAACATTTTGAGTTTAAGTTTATCCATAATTGGTAAGCCCTCCTTGGCATCATCACACCTGGTGACAAGTGATGATGATGCCGAAGATGGAAGCGGGCTTACCAAAATTCCCCAACGCAATACGAAACTGGCTATCTTATTGTATTTCAATGCCAGAACACATCATTGCTATAAACATTGATGTTTGGCGGCAAGACTAAGATAAGATGATGAAAGGTAGCCAGGCGAGCTTAGAAAATGCCCTACCCCAAACAAAGTTGGACCCAGCCGGAAATCGAACCCGCGATCTTTTGATATGAAGCGAGCGCACTTATTGAGATCTCTATGCAGCAGACTAACCAGTATCGTGTGGCACAATTTAACCGTCCTATCCACAAGGTATAGGCGGCGGTTGCCTGGTGTTGCACTTAGCATCACCCGCGGTCACGTGTAAGGCATTTTTAGATTTACACCTATGGACGTGTGCAACGCGACCATCATACACATCTAGAAATCAGATGTGCAGGTTTCCTCAGGATGTTTTCCTTCACCGTTAAAGCAGTCGGTATGAAAATGCACATAAGTTTCGAGAAGCTCATTGGTGCACTGGCCAGGATTTGAACCCGAGACCTCTGATTATGAGGACGGAGTCACTACCCGCGGAGCCACCGACGCTTATTATTACGACCACGTAAAGTACCTATTAAATGACATTTTTTAAATGTATATTTAATCCAACCCAGAGAAACGTACAAACATAAAATATATCTTAAAATAACAATTTGTTTTATGAAAAATCAAAGGTTACCCACGACCACAGGTGGTTCATATACGGAGATATTCAATATGTTTCTTTATTGAGATTCTCTTGAAATTGTTTTACCCCTGCAAATGTATCCGATAGGTAGGAGCTTTGAAAAATATACGTACATTTAACAAAATAAAGGGGATCTCGTAAAAATAACTTTTGTGCAAAGGGAATGTCTTGTAAAAAAATCACAGTTGTTTTTGTATCTAGCTTGTAGAAATAATGTTAAAGTAGAATACTGTATCTTATATTATTATATGGTAAGGGAAAAATCTATACATATAATAAAATTGTTACGAGTTCGTTTAAAATATTATTTGAAATTAATGACGGTAAGCACTGTTTAGTGGCAAGAAAGGTAACAATAATAATTCTTTATTTTCATATAAAAATACAGTGCAATCTTAAAAATAAGTAGTTCTCTAGTTTTTCACTAGGATTTCCTGTGTTAGGGGTACTAGTCTCTTCCCCAGGTTATATCACAAAACAGTGATGAATTAGCTTGCCTATTAATTAGCTTGTAAGCGTGTTGGATCTTAGTCTGTAAGCTTACATGTAAATAAATCATATAAATAAAATAAAATGCGTATGACAAAATGTAGCAGAGGAAAAAAATGGAAAAAAGAAAGAGGAAAAAATAATAATAATTCAAGGTACATTCTAAATAAAAACAAGAATGATAAACTAGCATGTGAGTGTGTGTGTGTATATGTGTGTGTATATGTTTGTGTGTGTGTATGTGTGTGTGTGTGTGTGTGTGTGTGTGGGTGGTTGGGTGTGTGTATTTGAGTGTGTGTGTGGACTTGAGCGTGTTTGTGGACGTGCGCGTGTGTGTCTGTTTGTGCGCGTGTGGTATCTGTTTATTTATTTATTTAATTTATTACAATTCATTGGAAGGCTTACAGTTTAACACTAAGACGCCTTCCAAGATTATTAGTATTAGATATAGATAATAGTATGTTAGATTAAGTTATTTTTAGACAAAGTTTATTGTTAATAAATAACCATATAGCTTTAAAAATTATGTTCTGGCTATCAAAAAATAAGTCATGTTGAAGAACATAGTTGCCTAAATAGTAGGTATTATCAGCTTTTCAGTTGCAAAGTAGTCGAGGTTAAATAGCCAGTCCTTGACCTTTTTCTTGCAGGCGTATCTAGAATTCATCAGAATATACAGGTGTAACAGAAAGGTGTGATAATACTTCAAGGTTGGCTTTTACTCATCAAACTGAACAACTTTTGTTCTACAACTTTGTTGAAATCGCAAAATTTTTTTGGACTTTTCATACAAATCGATCAGCTGGCGAACCAAGCTTGTATGAAAAGTCCAAAAATTTTTTTGCGATTTCAACAAAGTTGTAAAACAAAAGTTGTTCAGTTTGATGGGTAAAAGCCAACCTTGAAGTATTGTCACACCTTTCTGTTACACCCTGTATATTGCCTTTTCTACCTTAGTATACGTAGGCCACTCTATAACAGATCTCTTTGACAGATGTGAAAATGGTTAGTTATGCGGACGACACTAATGCAATTATATCAGCGAAAACTTTCCTTGAGCTTGAAACTAAGACGAATAACACTATGGCTGTCCTCCAGCGTTGGTTTTGTGCAAATAACCTTATTGTGAACGTAGCTAAAACTAATGTTGTGTTCTTTAGAACTACGTCCAAAAAAAAGGAAACACTAAACGTATTTCTGGATAACATGAAAATAGAAAATGTAGCAATTGTCAAGTTTTTGGGCGTTAATATCGACTGCTTCTTAAATTGGAAAAGTGAGCTAGACAGAATAGAATCGAAGATCAGTTCAGCGTGTTATGCACTACGTAGCTTACGCGATGAGCTGGACATCAAACAACTCAAAATTATATACCACGCTCTGGTCGAGTCACACTTGCGGTATAGTATTAAATTTTGGGGTCATAGTTATGCATATAACATAAATAAAGCTTTCGTCATACAAAAAAGGGCCATTCGAACGATAGTACGTATTCCGCAGTGGGAGTCTTGTAAATGTCATTTTCGAGAACTAAAGATCCTGACGGTACCAGCTCTTTATATACTAGTCATATTGACGGATCTTGTAAAAAGACCTGAAAGATTTGAAACACTTGTAAAAAAAACTGAAAGAGAAAAAACGCGTAGGAATGATTTAGCCCATGTAATATCTCCAAAAATAAACGTAGTAGCACATAGTGTAAGATATCAAGCAGTTCGGCTGTTTAATTGTCTGCCAAATAGATTTAAAGTTATTCAAGATCACAAACGTTTTATGATACAGCTTAAGGCTTTTTTGTTGGAGAAATGTTTTTACAGTATAGACGAGTTTGTTACCTGTAGGGACAAATAGACATAATCAATGCTCAATTTCACAACAACGACAATTTAATAAGTGAATGAATTCAATTAATTTAAATAATAATGAATTTTATATTATTTAATTTGATAATTTTAATATTATACACTGTAATCAATGAAATGAATTTATAGTATTTGGCAATTTTTTTTAAATATTATGTTATTTGTCTTTAAATTTTAATAATAATGCATTTTATTTTATTTAATTTGATTATTTTAATAATATTAATGAAATGAATTAATAATATTTTGGCTATTTTGTAATTTTTATTATTATGTTGTTTGTCTTTTAATTTTAATAATAATGAATTTTATTTTATTTTATCTGATTATTTTAATAATATACACTGTAATTAATGAAATGAATTTATAATATCTAGGCTATTTTGTTATAATGTTATTTGTCTTTTTAGTTAAAATTTTGTACCCTTAAATTTCCGACACAGTTGTAAAATATTGTATGGAATTAATAAAATAAAATAAAACAGGGTGTAAGGGACAGGTTTCCGAAAACTTTAAGGGCTTGCAGGGCAAAATATACAGGGTGTAAGGGACAGGTTCCCGAAAACTTTAAGGGCTTGCTCAGTAGACGAAACTGAACAACTTTCCACAAGAATTTTTTTCAGGAAACGAAAAAAAAACGGCTTCTCCATACAAACTGTCCAATCAAATTTATAATTTTGTATGGAGAAGCCGATTTTTTTTTTCGTTTCCTGAAAAAAATTCTTGTGGAAAGTTGTTCAGTTTCGTCTACTGAGCAAGCCCTTAAAGTTTTCGGGAACCTGTCCCTTACACCCTGTATATTTTGAGATACCAATTAACAGCAATACTTACTGTTGATTGCACTGCGTAAAAAGAAACGCTAGTCTTTGGTTAATACGTGTAAATCCCTGCAGAGTAATAGTGTTCTGTGTACGTGTGTGTATTCGGTACATGTCCAAACTTGTTATAGTGTAAGCAGTAAAAAAATATTTGAAGTCGATGATGGAGTTGTCGCGTGAACACTACCGTGCTATGATTTTTTACGATTTTAAAGTCGGTTTAAATGAAAATCAGTGCACCGAGCGCCTCCAAGAAGCATTCGGCGAAGAAGCTCCGTCCAGGGCGACCGTGTTTCGCTGGTATGGGGAATTCAAAAGAGGCCGTAGTTCACTGGGTGATGAGGAACGTCCGGGCAGACCATGTTCAAGTGTTACACTAGAAAATATTGCAAGGGTTCAGAGATTAATCGAAGAAGATCCGCGATGCACATATCAAACGATAGAGGCAACACTCGACATCGGATCCGCAACAGTGCATACTATCTTACATCAACACCTCCATTTAAAAAAAGTCGTAACGAGATGGGTGCCACATAAACTTTCCGATTTTCAAAAGGCAGAACGTGTTAGAATTAGTCGTGAAACTTTGAAGTTCTTGAATGACGGCGGCCATCGCATAATATCAAAAATAATAACAGGTGACGAAACATATATGTGGGAACATTCATTCAGTCACTTACTCTCACTTCCTCTCATGTCGTGTGTCTGGCCGCGCTGTGTGCTCTTTTTTTTGCAAAATATAATTAATTAAAGTGAATATCCCGTTGTTTAATTGCTCAATCCCACATTTTTGGGGGCTCGTCCGGGATGGAGCAATAGATACGGGGTGCTACGACGTCTACGACGAAGAAGATACGACGATGTAACCGCCCACCACGCCGCCACGCCGGAACATAACCTATGTCACGAGTGAAAAGACGGACTTTTGGCACAAATACGAAGACAAAGACGAATTGGACTGGACAATCACGACGGGTTAGCCAGGAATTCCAAATCAACGAAGACGACGAATATTTTACCGACGACGACGACGAATTTACCATGACGCAACCAAATTTTAACCTGCTACTACTCGACGACGCCATTCCGAAGTTCACCGGCCAAGACAAAACCTATTCTGCTGCTAAATGGGCGCAAGACGTGGAAGACAATGCCGAAATATTTGGTTTAACAGCCCAGCAAAAGTTGTTGATCGCACGACGTTCCCTTACTTCGACAGCTGCTGCTTGGCTAAAGACGGAAAAACCTTTTAAGACTTTTGACGACCTCAAGACTGCTATATGCAAAGAATTCCCTGATACGACGAACACTAAGGAAGTTCACGAACTGATGAGCACGAGGAAAAAACGCAGAGACGAAAGTTCCTACGAGTACATGTTGGAAATGAAGGAGCTAGGCAAGAAAGGCAAGCTCGCCGACTACGTAGCTATTCAGTACATCATCGAGGGCATCGTGGATGCGGAAAGCAATAAAGTTATGTTATACGGCACTACAACATATACAGAGTTGAAAGAAAAACTGAAAGTGTATGAAACATTTAAGAAAAACATTGCGAAGAAGAAAAGTGAAGATTTTAACAAGAAGCCTCGACCGGAGATGCAGCAAAGTCGCCCGATCACTGACAGGCAGCGATGCTTCAACTGCGGAGAAAAAGATCATTTATCGTCAGCGTGCCCGAACCGTGAAAAAGGACTCAAATGTTTTCGCTGCAATCAGTTCGGCCATATTAGTTCAAAGTGCACGGCGACGGTGGCGGCGCCAGCGGCGACAGCGGCTGCAAAAGGTACTCGCGTTGGTGGCAGCACTGCATTTCCGCAGCGTGACGTGTTGCTCGTTCAATCATCGACCAATCACGACGAAGCGAATGAAACGAATGAAAATGGCGGCGGCCATTCAATCAGCTGTTCCTGTTCCTGTCAAAGTCATGATGTCCACAATGTAAACAATGAGCTACGAAAAACAAATCGAAAACCAACAAAAGATGTTATTATTGGAGGAATTACGTCGTCCGCTTTAATTGACAGTGGAAGCGATATCAACTTTATTACGGAGGAGTTTTACGAAGAGCTTGGATCGCCAAAATGTATGGAAAATCGAAGTGAAAAACTTAGCGGATTTGGACAACAAAAACAAGTGGAAAGCCTTGGTATTTGGACAACAGACATCGAAATAGACGAAAGAAAGTACTATGGTGTGCGTTTCTATATAGTGCCTAGTGACTGTACTCCGTTTAAGTTGGTTTTAGGTTATGATTTCTTGAAGAATTTTGTGGCGATTTTGGACGGAAATTCTGTGTGTATTACGCCGAAAGACGAAGAATGGCTCTCGAATGTAAGTGTTGAGCGTTTGTTTTTAGGTACCGGAGTGGATCCTGCCATAGAAAAGGAAGTAAGGTGGTTGGTAAGCAACTACAAGCCGAAACAGACGAAGGAAGCCCCTATCGAAATGCATATTGTGCTAAAAGATGACATTCCGGTTGCGCAGCGGCCGCGACGTTTGTCATTAAAGGAACAAGAAGAGGTTGATAAACAAGTAAGTGATTGGTTACATAAAGGAATTATTAAGCCTAGTTTTTCTGAGTACGCTAGCCCTTTGGTTCTTGTTCGAAAGAAAAATGGTTCAATTAGAATTTGCATTGATTTTAGACGTGTTAATGAAAAGATGGTCAAGGATGAGTTTCCCCTACCAATAATCGACGATCAAATAGACAAGCTTTCTAAAGCAAAAGTGTATAGTAAACTTGATCTTAAGGATGCATTTTTTCACCTGAAAATTAAAGAAGAGTGTACGAAATATACATCATTTGTGACACATAACGGCCAGTTCGAATTTACTAGAGCACCTTTTGGATTATCCATTTGTCCTAACTATTTCACAAGATTTATTAATGTCATTTTCAGAGACCTCATGACGAAAGGATGGCTGCAAGTATTTATTGATGACATAATAATAGCATCGGAGACACACAAAGAAGGATTGGAAAGACTAAAGACGGTATTGAAAGTAGCGGCTGATTATGGATTGCACATAAACTGGGAGAAGAGTGAGCTTCTTACAACAAAGGTCGAGTACCTTGGACATGTAATTGAAAATGGTACTGTACGTCCGTCGACAGAGAAAGTTGATGCCGTCATGAAGTTCCCAGAGCCGACTACACTGAAAAGACTACAAAGCTACATAGGATTGACGTCGTATTTCAGAAAATTTATTGAAGGCTATGCTGCTATAGCTAAACCCCTAACAGACTTATTAAGAAAAGATAATAATTTTACATTTGGAGAAAAAGAAAGAAACAGTTTTTATGTCTTGAAGGAAAAGCTATCAGAAAGTCCTGTACTAAGAATATTTGACCCAGCTTTACAAACAGAAATGCACACAGATGCTTCACAGCAAGCGTTATCAGCTATTCTTTTACAGAGAGATCCGAACGATAACAGTTTACATCCAGTTTACTACAGTAGTAAGAAGACTACAGACGCTGAAAAGAAGTATTCAAGCTATGAGTTAGAGGCTCTAGCCGTCATTGAAGGCGTTAAGAAGTTCAGACGATACCTAATAGGAATTTCATTTAAGATTGTAACCGATTGTATGGCATTTGAGTTGACAATGAAGAAAAAAGATTTAACACCGAAAGTTGCAAGATGGGTTATTTTACTGCAAGAATATAACTACACTATTGAACACAGGAGTGGAAGCAAAATGAGGCACGTCGACGCTCTCAGCAGAAACCCATATGTCGGAGTAATTACTAGAGGAGTGCATGAAAAGATAAGACAAGGACAGCAATGTGATGAAGGAATAAAGGCTATATTACAGGTTCTTGAAGAGAAAGAATATTTAGATTATTATGCACAAAATGGATTACTATACAAAGGTGAGAATGGCCTATTAGTAATTCCAAAAGGACTAGAGACTGATATATTGCGCCAAGTACACTCAAATGGTCACTTTGGCAAGAAGAAAATGTTAGAATTAATAAATAAAGATTTCTACATCAAGGATGCTTCAAGGAAGATTGAAGAGTTTACATCAACATGTGTACCATGTTTGCTAGCCATTAAAAAGCAAGGAAAGCAAGAGGGCTTTTTAAACACCATTGATAAGGGAAGTTTACCTCTAGAGACGCTACACCTTGACCATATTGGACCTTTATCAGAGACAAGTAAGAAGTACAATTATATTCTAACAATGGTGGATGCTTTTACAAAATTTGTGTGGCTTTTTCCAACAAAAAGTACCACTACAAAAGAAACTCTTGACAAGTTAATGATTCAACAGCAAACCTTTGGAAATCCCTCAAGAATAATTACCGATAAAGGCACAGCATTTACAAGTACAGATTTTAAAGATTATTGTGAGAAAGAAAACATTCAGCATATTTTGATAACAACAGGCGTGCCTAGAAGCAATGGACAGGTAGAGCGCATACATAGGACATTGATATCAGTGCTTACAAAGCTATGTATTGAAGATGAAACTCAATGGTACAAACATGTGAGTAAAATACAGCGTGCTATAAATAGTACCTATCAGAGGTCTGTAGGTATGACTCCATTTGAAGTTTTAACTGGAATAAAAATGAAACAAAAAGAAGACATAGATATTTTAAATTTATTGAAAGAAGAACAGAAAGAAAGTTTTATGATAAACAGAGAACAGTTAAGAGAAAAGGCTAAAATACAACTACTAAAAGTACAAGAAGAAAATAGAAAAAACTATAACAAGAAACGAAAGGAAAGCAGAATATATAAGAAAGGTGATTTAGTAGCAATAAAAAGAACACAATTTGGAAAATGTTTGAAGCTGAAACCAAATTATCTTGGTCCATACAAAGTTACCAATGTGAAAGGCAAAGATAGATATGATGTAGAGAAGGTGGACAGTAGTTCTGAAGGACCTATAAAAACATCAACTGCTGCAGATTACATGAAGAAATGGCCTGAAAGTTTCGATTGATGTGGTATGTGGTTTTGTTATTTAACAATTTTTTTTTAATCTGTTTCAGATATCTGTTTCTGTTGAGATGAAGCATGAAAGTTTAAGTAGTACTAATTAGTTATCCTGGTATGCTATAACTATACATATATATTTTCTAAGTTGTGAACTTATGTATAAAGACTTATATAAGTAGGTTGGGTACATTTCTCCTTATGTTGCCATAAGAAGTTTATGTATAATTTACTTGAAAGATTTAAACTAAAGACTATTTACGCTAACTATTAAAACTAATAGTTATTGATATAAACTGTTTTTCAGATTTGTATTTTTTTTAAGGAGTAGAAAATAAAACAAAGCATGTTGTTATTTAAAACTTTATTGCAGTTTTTTGGAAAAAGTTGTAAATTATAAGTAAAAGTAAAATAAATTGAAAATAAGATGATTCAGATATGATTGTCTAAGTACTTAATATAAGATTTTGATTTTGTATTTCTAAGAGATTATAATAGATTTAAGGATAGTTTCAAAAAAGAGTTCCCACATAGTTCTGTATGTGTTATTGTTACATAAGTGATGTGGTATGAGTAGGAGTGTTGTAAGGTGTTATGGATGACTTGTGGTTGTGAGATTTTTTTTGATGTTGATGTCTGATGGCCTGACTGAGGACAGTCAGCAAGCAGGATGACTTTTTATGACATGCATACTCGTCAGGAAAGCCGTGTGTGGATCCATGAAGATGCGTCAACGCCAGTAATGGTCAAAAAACAAAGAACAGTGAAGAAAATTTTGTATGCAGTTTTTTTTCGTAGCACAGGTTTAGTGAAAGCAATTAAGCTTAAAGGGCAGAAGACTATTACAGCTAACTGGTACGTAAATGAATGTTTACCGCAAGTTCTTGGAGCATTAAAAATAAGGGGCCTGATTTTGCATCAGGATAACGCCTCCTCTCACACCGCTCAACAAACTTTGGAATTTTTGCGCCAAAATAAAGTCAAAGTACTTGAACATCCACCGTACTCACCGGATTTATCTATGTGTGACTTCTGGCTATTCAATAATCTAAAGAAAAACCTACGTGGGCGAAACTTCACATCAGAAGACGAAATTGATCAGGCGGTTAATGATTTTTTTGCCGACATCCCAAAGAAAGACTGGCTTGAGGCGTTCCACTTGTGGAAAATTAGATTACAAAAGTGCATTGATGTCGGAGGAGATTACTTTGAACATACGTGATACATTTTCTAAAAAATCACTTGTAGTTTTTTTGTATCTCAAAATTTCTAGAGTGACCTACGTATAAGAATGGTCCACGGTAAGCACAGGAGCGCAGGATTATGGTGGCCTAACCAGGCGGACTCAGACAACGCCTACAAACAATTAAACTAAACCGAGCCCTATAAAATTAGCCCATGCCAGGATTCGAATCGCGAATTCGAACCTAACAGAAAGCGAGCAAACTAGCCTCTGGACCGTGGAGTGATTATAATGTTGACTAAAATTCACACTATTACGGTTAATAGTGTGAATTTTAGTCAACATTTTAACTACGGTTAGTTACAGAGTACAACCACAAAATACATAGATACAGAAGGTCCGCTCAATACAAACCACAAACGTATACGGTCGTTCTAGGCAAGGTCACGATACTGTGCGATCGTGACCTTGCCTCAAACGACCGTATACTTCTATAAGCATGTATATGCTTATGATTTTAGTGAGCGTATTGAGCGGACCTTCTGTGCTATGTATTTTGTGGTACAATGGAGGCAGTTATAATAGTTGACTAAAATTGGATCACGCCAAGATTAACATTGCTGTTTAGTGGCAAGACTTAGATAAAGAGGCCTACAAAGTTGTGACACGTCAGGATTCGAACCTTAACGTAAAGCGAACGGTCTAACCACTGGACTACGGAGGTAATTATACCGCTTACTAAAATCCGCATTATTATATTAACCATAGTTACAGAGAAACACGGCTTGTACCAACCTCGTAGCTGGTGCAAGCCCGCGGCCAACAGTCTTGCTAATTAGCCCTAGTACAAGAGGTTGATGTTATGAGTTTGGCTCCATTGACGTAATGTATTCTCGGAAGGATTTTGGGAGGTCTTGTCTGCGAAAATCGCAATAAAATCCATTGTGTTAACGACCCATACTTGTTCCCACTGCAGGGGCACGGGTCTCCTCTCATACCTCGGGAAGGATAGGCGATACTCCACACACGGCGCCAAGTCCAGATTGCTGGGGGTTGTGGGGCGAATATTTTGACACTCGCAAGGGAATCAAAACCTACAGGGTACTTCCGGTTGACCTAGAATTTTGGGAAGAAGTGGTTTTACTAAGACTTTTAGGAAATAGCAGACTATTATTTTTTACCCTCAATTGATAAGCCCTTGGCATTATATCTCGCTTGATGGTAAGTGATGATGATGCCGAAGATGGAAGCGGGCTTACCAAGATTCCCCAACGCAATGGGGAACTGGCTATCTTATCTTCATATCGGAACACATCAAAGCGTTAACATTGATGTTTTTTTATGGCAGAGGTGGCAAACGAGCAGACGGATCACCTGATGGTAAGCGATTACCGCCGTCCACCGTTTGGCGGCAAGACTTTGATAAGATGGTGGTAGCTAGCCAAGCGGGCTCAGAAAGTGCCCTACCACCAACCAAACCAAGTCCTACAAAGTTGGACCCCGCCGGGAATCGAACCCGCGACCTCCTGATGTGAAGCGAGCGGTCATGGCGGACAAGCCACTGGGCTACGGAGGCGGTTACTTATTGGCGGACACTAACTGTAATGTGAAGCGGTCGTAGCTCAGTGCGGCTTACGTGGTTTCGTCGCTCACACAGGTTGACTACAGACACGGTCATTACCTGGATGGGTTTGACTGTTAGTGGTATTTATCTCTACCGTTTCCGTACTTCGCAAGGCACGTTAAGCCGTTGGTGCCGGCTGCTATCGCTAGATGGCAGTCGTTAAGCCATGTCGGAGGCCTTAAGGCTGAGGCTGAAAAATCTGACACTGGGGTTGGCCACTAGCCCCACAACCTCCACCAATCCGGACTTGGCCCCCGTGTGTGGAGTATGGTCTAACCTTCCCGAGTTATGGGAAGGAACCCGTGCCCCTGCAGTGGGGACGTAATGGGTTGTTAACAACTGTAATGTAATAATCATCCGAGTTTTTCCGTGACGTGAAACAACGAACCCGCACACCGCCGAAGGCTGTACGGCAGCCGAGTTACAGCTATTATTCCATTTAATAACAATAATAAGGCAAGAGAACCTCGAGGGTTCTGCAAATTACTGGAAATTTCCAAAATGGCCGCCGACGAGAAGTCTTTCAATTATCTTCTCTGCTCGTAAGATCAGACGGAGAATGTTAATAGATAATTTATTGTTTACAACGAATAATAAAAAGTTAATTTCGTTGCTTAATTATCTAGTGGGACTTTTGCGGTTAATTATTTAATGAGTAAATAAATTCTGGTTAATTATCAGCAGTAAGTTCACCTTTGAAAATATGAATTTAGATATATTTTTTGTGAAAGTACAGTTAAATTGTGCCACACGATAAGAAGAAGAACATTAAAAATAGTTATTTTAATTTGTATCCAAAAGAAAAAACGGATCACCATTTTCTGTGTTTCTATCTATCCGTTCGTATGTCATAATTAGTGTCTAACTAGTAAATGGAATTAGATCTAAAGTTTTTTTCATCATCATCATCCGAAAGACGTCCACTGCTGGACAAAGACCTCCCCCAAGGATTTCCACACCGACCGGTCCTGCGCTGCCGCATCCAGCGGCTTCCCGCAACGTGAATCTAAACCTTAATTTTGGATATTTTGTGTAGAATATATTAATACTCCATCACTGTCCAAGGTCTGCTGGAAGAAATTTCTTATAGAAATAAGCTGCATCTTTTGTATGCTCTAACCTTGTTAATGTATGTATTTGTCTTTTCTGTGTATAATAAATTGTAAATAAATAAATAGGAAATTCATTAAGAACATAATAAACATAGATACTGGTATTGGTATACCTGCGTACTTCTTATTTCTTCTTTTCTTCTTCTTAACATTGTGCTCAAGTAACTAATTTAAAAAAACACAACTGATGATTGGAGAGATTTGCAAAGAGCTTAGATAGAGAACTGGAAACGATATAGGACTGGTTCAGCAAGAAAAACTCATTTCCGTGCTCGAGAGGTGCTTGCAGTTTGCGCACCGCGCACCCTCAGCGACAATCTTAAAGATTAAATTAACACGGGCGGACCCGCGGGTAAAAGTTAGTTACAAATAAAATTGAAATTTTGAGAACCATAGACCAAACTTAGCTAAGATACTATCTCCAGCAAATAATGTGTCACTCCAATCGCTCCAGTAGTTTTCGAGGAAGTCGCGGACCGCAAATACAAATAGACTGTGGCGGTAACCATTTTCCTTTAGGTTACTAGTCAGCGATTTGCCGCGTTTTATGATTAAATAAATTATAAATGTAAACACTTCACGTGCTAATACATAAGCTCTTTTTTCTTAAAGTCGTGTTTTAAACTATAGTTCATTCCAATAAAAAAAAAGCAAAAGGTAAACAAACATGCAGATGACATTGAAATGTGTCAGTTCCATAGTACGTTTGTTTACGTTTTGCTTTTTTTTGATTGGAATGAAGTATAAATGTAAACACTTCACGTGCTAATACATAAGCTCTTTATTCTTAAAGTCGTGTTTTAAACTATAATACAAGATTTTCTTGAAATTCAATATGGCTGTTATACGTAATTAATTAAATAAAAGGATTTTTCAGCTATTTGTGATTTACATTTTATGTTTATTCTAGAAATAAATACATTCGGAAAGATAAAAAAATATCCGGCATTATTTTAACTGTGGATTATAATAGAAGGTCCGAATTAGAGTTTATTTATTTATTATAAACTGAACAACTTTCCCCAAAAAACTCATGGTCAAATTACAAAAAACACGTTTGCCTTCCCAAACAAATTTCATCAATCAGCTGACGGATTTGTAGGATGAGTCCAAAAAAATTTTTGCTATTTGACCATTATTTTTATGGGGAAAGTTTTTCAATTGGATTATTAGAAGCCACAGTTAAAGTTTTGGTTATTTTCTTATCACTGTGTGTAGAGACTTACAGAAATATCAAATGTATGTATGTTTTTCCGTGATTTTCTCGAAAACTACTGAAGTTCTATTACGGAAAGCTGATAGAAGGAGGAAGACTCTTAAATAAGTTTCATTTAAGAGTCGTTAACAACTCATAACGTCCCCATTACAGGGGCACGGGTCTCTTCCCAGAAGTCGGGAAGTTTGGGCCGTACTCCACACACGGGGGCCAAGTCCGGATTGGTGGAGGTTGTGGGGACAGTGACCAACCCCAGTGCCAGAAGTTTTCAAGCCGCCTATAAGGACTCCGACATGACTTATCGACTGCCATCTAGTGATAGCAGCTGGCACCGACGGCTTTACGTGTCTTGCGAAGCACGGAAACGGTCGAGATAAATGTCAGTAACAGTCAAACCCATCCAGGTTGTGACCGTGTTTGTAGTCAATTAACTTGCGTGATCGACGCGATCAAGCAAGCACCATTGAGCCACGACCGCTTCGAGCTTTGAAAATCCCGAAATTTAATAAGTAATTTTCAGTATTTTCGGTATTACTTAGAAGCTATATAAACTATAACGCTCGCTGAAGTTTTTTGTATGGCTGATTATTATTTTCCTGATTTTTGTAGTTTTTTTTGTATTGGATATAGGTCAAAATTATTTCACTAAAACACCATCTACGAATCAGAGATATATGATAAATTTTTATATTTTATCTACAATAACTGCCTGTGCGCTTTTTTTCTATATTCCGCTCCAGTGTGAAGCATCGTAGCCGTGTAGCCAGTGTTACGTAGCATTTCCTCTGCACAAATATGCTAACCCCATCTATCTGATATGGTGTGAACCATTCAAAGAGCAATGTAAAGCGAGATAGCGAAGCGGAGGAAAAGTTAACTTTCCGGCTTTCCACTTAGTACCACGAGTTGGTGATAGATGGCGCTGTGTTGCGAATGTAAAGAATTTGTAGAATATGTTACACATATTTTTTTTACGATTTTTAATTAAAAACCTTGAAGTAATATTAAATAATAAGTTTATTTTATATTAACATCATTTTAATATAAATTATTAATTTAAAATTCGTTTTAAAAAAGAATAAATTATATTTGTCCCTATTAACCTACAAAATAAAATAAAATTATTAAAAATAACTACAAAATACAATTTTCGTGTTAAGTTTTGCCAAGTACGAGTCGTCCTTTCTTGTCCACGATACCGACTTGTCTCATCCAATTGATAAAGGCGCTATTCTGATGCATGTCAGACTTTTTGCCGCCAACGCATTCCGACATCGGCCTTTTTCGCCAATCTGCAAAAAAAACCGGTAATATATATTTTTTTTATGTGACAGGTGGCAAACGAGCAGACGGATCACCTGATGGTAAGCGATAACCGCCGCCCATAGACACCTGCCACACCAAAGGAGTCACGAGTGCGTTGCCGGCCTAAAATATAGGGTACTCTCTAAATATTATATAGGGAGCTCTCAAAATATCTGCCAGGGCACAAACTGGGGTTTCAAGCAACACATATTTAATCAATTCGCAAAAAATTGGATTTTCAAAAAATCTAATTTTCTGTCGTTCTTTGTCTTTCTTGGGCAAAGTTGTCAAGTTTCATGAGTAGAAACCCCAGTTTAGATGGTTTCAGCTGATTTTGAAAAACTATGAAATGTGGACACTTTGTAAAAAGTCATTTTTTAAAATTCAGTACAGGAAAATTTGTTCAAACTCAAAATTTTTTTTATTTTATTTAAGTAGATGCTTCACACATTATTTAACAATAAATCATTATTTAAATTCATAAGTAGACATGTCAAGGTTTTGATTAGTACCTAAGGAAATGGAGTACCTACTTATACAAATAAATATTTTCGATTTGGTTTGTAAGGTTAAATAAATGAGTGATATTTCATGGTTCTATCGCTTTACAAAGGAGCAAAGGCAAACAATTCGAAGTTACAACACTTGTGTAAGTCAAACACATGTGAAACTAGAGTAAAAGAGCTATTCAGCAGTTTGCAACCACTGGTGGTATAACTATGTCACAAAACACATAGATACAGAAGGTCCGCTCAATACGCTCACAAAAATCCTAACCATATACATTCTTATAGACGTACATGGTCGTTGTAGGCAAGATCACGTACTGTGCGATCGTGACCTTGCCTCGAACGACCGTATATTTCTATAAGCATCTATATGCTTACGATTTTAGTGGTTTGTATTGAGCGGACCTTCTGTGTCTATTTTGTTACTATGCTTACAAGTTACCCCTAACCTGTAAGTTATACAGGGTGTAAATCTACAAGTGCGTCAAATTTTAGTCAGGGCTTCTACTTTTGATTCTGAACAACTTTCCCCAAGGAACCCATAGTCAAATCGCAAAAAAAATTGGACTCTTCATACAAATTTGGCCGTTCGGCTGATCGATTTGTATGAAGAGTCCAAAATTTTTTTTGGGTTCTATGGGTTCCTTGGGGAAAGTTGATCAGAATGAAGAATAGAAGCCCTGATTAAAATTTGACGCACCTGTACACCTGTAGAGTAGGTCCCTCTATAGAGAGCAAAACAAAAGAGATCAAATGAAACCGAAATTGTAAAGACAAAAATATTAAATCTAAAAAAGACGTATTTAAAACAAAATTAACAAAGGAACAGTTAGTTCAATTTTATAAACAGAACACTCTGTTAAAGCTTCCGGGAGTGCTTATTTTACTTTGTACAAATCTCTGGTTCCTATAGTACAGAGATTTCCACTTTTCGGCCAGATAATGTGCGTTATCAATTATCAAAATCAACAAAAAAATGTGTTGGAGGGAGTTTCTTTAGGGCCCGCCGTTTCTTCTCACTCCGCAAACACTTCCCGAAACGGTGGGTATACGAGTTCCGAGTGGTAGGAACCTCGTATTAGGTAGATAAAAGAATGACGTTCGAAAAGTGTACACTGCTACCTACTTCGAATAAAATATTTTCATTTTCATTTTCATTTTCATTTTCATCACTAAATAAATAAAGCCCAGTTTTTTAATACACAATTAGTAAGCCCTTGGCATCATCCCACCTGGTGGTAAGAGATAATGATGCCTAAGATGGAAGCGAGCTTACCAAGATTCTCCAACGCAGTGTTTTTCAACCTGTGGGTCGCGAACCCCGGGGGGTCGCGAAGCCTTTCTCAAGGGGTTGAGGGTAAAAGTAATAATTAATGACCACGCTGAATACGTTAAAAACAACCGACTTCAATCGTAGCAACTCCAATTTTGCTATGTTTTTGTTGATTTTCTCAAAAACCGCTGAATCGATTTCGATAAAATTAATATGGGACCACCTGTGAAATATACCCTTTCAAACAAAAAAAGAATTTTTGAAATCGGTTCAGGCGTCTTCGAGTAATCGGTGAACATACATAGAAAAAAAAAAAAAAAAAAAAGATTCCGACGAATTGAGAACCTCCTCCTTTTTTTGAAGTCGGTTGAAAATAATGTTATAGGTTTTACAAAGCAATGAAAAAATACGAATTCAGTGAAAAGGCTGTGCCTGTTTCTTTTTCAACAATTTGTTAAAACGTGGTTCTATTTTGGAGACGTTGATAAGTAATATTTTTTTAATTAAAGAAAAAATCGAATACACTAAAATTTTGTATGTTTATAGCCCTGGGGGGGGTCGCAAGAATTTTTGTACCTGTAAAGGGGTCGGGTATTAAAAAAGGTTGAAAGACACTGCTCCAACGCAATGGGGAATCGGCTATATTATCTTCATGGCGGAACACATCAATACTATTATCGTTGATTTTTGGCGACAAGACTTACATAAGATGGTAGTAGCTAGCCAGGTAGGCTCCGAAAATGTCCTACCACCAACCAAACCGAGTCCTACAAAGTTGGACCCCACCGGGAATCGAACCCGCGACCTCCTCATGTAAAGCAAGTAGACAAGCCACTAGATCACGGAGGAGGTTAAATTATAATCACTGAAATTCCACAATGTGTAAATAAGTTAATAAGGCAGACTCGGTGGCTCAGTGGTTAGCGCTCCTTACTGATCCGAGAGTCGTTGGTTCGACCAAACCCTGGGCAAACATTTATTTGATGAGCAGATTGGTTTGCTCTATGTCTCGGTGTATTATATATCTATAATGTATGTATTTAAACGTATATGTGTATGAATATCAGTCTCTGGTTCCTAAGACACAGGGAATCCTAGTTTGGGGCCAGATAACCATGTGTGATTTATCCCGGATATTTTTTTTGTTTATAACTTACAAATCCCATTCCAACACGAGTTGTAATCCAGCTTGCAGTGGTTCAGGAACACCCGCCTCTCCCCCGTGTTGGTGACGGCGCACTCCGGCTCGTAATCATTCGTGCATGATATGGGGCACGGGTGGCTGCAGTGTGTACCGTCCATCATGATGTGGAGAGATCTGCGGAAGACATCATCATTTTATTATTAACCGACTTCAAAAAAAGGAGGAGGTTCTCAATTCGTCGGAATCTTTTCATTTTATTTATGTTCACCGATTACTCGAAGACGCCTGAACCGATTTGGAAAATTCTTTTTTTGTTTAAAAGGGTATACTTTACAGGTGATCCCATATAAATTTTATCGAAATCGATTCAGCGGTTTTTGAGAAAATCAACAAAAACATAACAAAATTGGAATGGTTGCGATTGAAGTCGGTTGTTTTTAACGTATTCAGCGTGGTCAATTATTATAAGGTGAAATAACGAAGTGCTAAGCAAGGCTCGTAAAGAACGAAGACACAGATACCATAAGGGACTACAAAATTACCATAAGATATAAGATATTTATCATTTTTTCTCATTATATAGCCTGAAACGATAACTGAAATGTCCAGAGTGGTATGTTAAAATTTTAATGACCTTTTCGTTTTTGTGAAATCTGAGATTTTTCGAAACAAGTCACCAAAAAGCCGATCAAAGAGTAGTGTTTCTTTTAATTTTGATAAAAGTTATAAACAATTTCGAGTTCTTTTTGGCATATTGTAACCCTTTCAATAGCGCATCTTATGATACCATTTTAATTTCTCTATCTTAATAACTGAGGACGCTAGGCTCTATCGTACTTTTGTTGATAACGGGTACCCTACTGAAGCGATCGAATAAGCATTTTTGATGTTCAAAAATCTCACCGTCTAGCGGAGGCATTCCACACCGTCTCCGTCAAATCCGGCTTGACCATGGGCACCGGGAGAGGCTTAAAATAGTAAGGGGGGCGCGAAGCGTAATGCTCCCCTACACTGCGACAGTTCTCCGACTTCACTCTTACGTATCCTGTTAAAGTAATTTATACATATATTAATTAATCAATCAACTGAGTTCCCTACTTATTTAAGGTCATTTAAAGTTTTCAGTGTCATTTAACGTTTTCAAGGTCATTTAAAGTCCTCAACGTCACTAACGTTCTCTGAGTCCTTAGAGATATTAAGGTCAAGAAAGGATGTTCCATTTTCAATTTCCATAAGCCTATTTCTGTTCTCTTTTAGTTCTGTTAATGTCTTAATAGTCGATCAGTCGTTGGATTAATGGATCTTAATGTGGGTTAATACTTGAAATGGTAGCGAGTACTAGTAATTATCAAAAAATACAATATTTAAATGATTGAAAGATCACCTAAAAATTTAAATCTCAAGGTCATTTAGTTTTTTTAATTGTATTTACAGTTAACAGCGCTTAAACTGACCTGTGTTTAACTGACTGTTTTTCAAAATTTTACCAAAACCATTCTGTTGGTTTTCTAGGTACAGCGAAATTTATCAAGATGTATCAAAATATCAGTTATTTAAATGTATTAAGATTATTTACATTAACCGAGGTAAAGAACATTTACATTTAAGAAGATCAAGTTCATTTACATTAACCAAGTTCAAGGTCATTTGCACTAACCAAGGTCAAGACCATTTACATTAAACAAGGTCAAGGTAATTTACATTAACCAAGGTCAAGGTCATAAACATTAAGTATAATCAAGGCCATTTAAGGTCAACAGTGATTGAACTGACCCTCAGTCCTTACCGCTACGAGCTTTCCTCTGCAAGTTGGTGAGGTGTCTCGAATACGCTAGGGGCAGTGGGATCCTATAGAGCCGTGACATCTCTCGAATCTCTTCCACTCTCTCTCTCTCTCGCTCTAACTCAGGGTCTGATTCACCTGCGAATAGGCATTATTTGGGTTGGCGTGATTTGTTCTTTTTTAATAGATAACTATAATAACATAATGTTTGTAGGGATAAAATTTACAGTCGAAAATAGATCGAATCCCGGGATAGAAGAAATTGAAATTGTAACAAAGACGTTTTGCAAAATGTAAGCGAATATTAAGTTTGCATGGGGCGAGGTGACTATGAGCAATTTGGTCCTAAATATTATAATGATGTTTTTATTTAGATGGTTAAAAGAAGTGCGGTCAAAAGGTCGATAATTTTATCGATACTTAATTATCGATAGTTTTGAATTATACGAAAAACGTACGAAATTCTTTCAGTTTTTATCACAGCATTCAACGTAGTGATCACGCAAACCCAAGCAATACCTATTCACATACCTTACGAGAGGCAAAGCAGTGAATAGGTACCATGAGAGTGGAAGATAACGAATAATAAATACATATACGGCAAAATGTCATAAAATTGTTACAAATGTCATTGACTCTTATAATAACTTAAGGGTAAGAGAGAGTATGTATAAATAACTTATGTTATTGTACAACTATCTATATCTCAGAACCCCGTCGATAATGCAAAGTGGCAGTAAAACTATTGATGTGCCTCTTCAGTTTTTAACCCCCGACGCAAAAAGAGGGGTGTTATAAGTTTAACGTGTCTGTGTATCTGTGTATCTGTGTATCTGTGTATCTGTCTGTGGTATCGTAGCTCCCAAACGGATGAACCGATTTTCGTTTTGTTTTTTTTGTATCATAGATAATTTTATCCCGAGTGTTCTTAGCCATGTTTCATGAAAATCTGTTCAGCCGTTTGAAGATCATCAGCTCTTTTCTAGTTGATGAGGGGATCTGACTAACTTCCTTATGTCCGATCGATTCGAAATTTGGTACCGTGTTACTTCAACGATATTTAAAGAACATGGTAAGGCAAGCGTGAGCTGGTCAGCCGTTTGAAGATCATCAGTTCTTTAATAGTTGATGAGGGGATCTGACTACCTTCCATATGTCCTATCGATTCGAAATTTGGTACCGTGTTACTTCAATGATATTGAAAGTATATGGTAAGGTAACCATGACCTGATCAGCCGTTTGAAGATCATCAGCTCTTTAATAGTTGATGAGGGGATCTGACTACCTTCCATATGTCCTATCGATTCGAAATTTGGTACCATGTTACTTCAATGATATTGAAAGTATATGGTAAGGTAACCATGACCTGATCAGCCGTTTGAAGATCATCAGCTCTTTAATAGTTGGTGAGGGGATCTGACTACCTTCCATATATCCTATCGTTACTAACTCAACTAACTAATCATTATAAATACCTTCCTAATATTTATACCTACTTTAAAAAGGACAAAATAAAAGTAAAATTAAAATTTTAAAAACCCCCCGACACAAAAAATAAACTCTAAAAACTTACAAATAATATTTTAAACCTATTATAATTATTATCGTCACATATATTATGTAAGTTCAAATATTTTTATTTTCCAAGCGTCGTCGCGTCGGGGGACCGCTAAGTGAGAAAAACAGGTGTAGTCGTAGATTGCAACAAAATAATTTACTCCGCTCGTAGGTACCTAAATGTAATTCTTAATAATTAATTAGCTGTTGTTGAAAAAATACTTTATAAACTTTAGCGGTCCCCCGACGCGACGACGCTTGGAAAATAAAAATATTTGAACTTACATAATATATGTGACGATAATAATTATAATAGGTTTAAAATATTATTTGTTAGTTTCTAGAGTTTATTTTTTGTGTCGGGGGGTTTTTAAAATTTTAATTTTACTTTTATCGATATAATACAGAACAAAATTATCGATACTTCTACACAACACAACATTTTTGCGATCATCTCTAAAATTTGTTCTAAAATGTGTCACAATTCCGTCGAATCCGTTGTAAGTTCTATGAAATGTTTTCAAACGCACTAAGATTATAATTTAAATAAAAATCCATACATTTTACATTACACTTACTGACTGTACCTTGTTTATAAGCAAATAAAGATTTTTATTCTATTCTATTCACTTGCCTAGGAACACTCAAGGAAATTAAATCCTAGAAAAATCACACTATTATCAAGATACTGCGTCTTGTATTCGATTCCCACCCTGCGCATATATTTCTGTGATGACAGGATTTGCATATGTTTCTGGGTGTATTTTATCTATATCTAATCCTACAATACATCCTAGTTTAGGGCCAGATGACCGCGTGGGATTGGCCCGAGATATTATTACTATTTTACTATAATTTCAATTAAAAAACTTACTATTATTTTCAAATCTGAAACCGCAGTTAACCTTCCTGAAATAGCATTCATTCAAGAACAGTCTGTATTTCCACCTATTATTTTCAATCTTGCCCCCACACACAGATTTCACAGTATTATTGCACTCCAAATTATTGCAGTTGAGTTTTCCATTCTTCGCTAAGAAACGATTCTCTTTCTTCTTCGGCGCTTCTCTGTGTTTCTCCTTTTTCTCTTTTTTCTCGTAATTTGTGTTTTCATTGTTTTTGCCTGAGACGAATAGGATATCTCCTGGTGGTGCGTCTGTGGAAATATTGTTATCATTATTATTTTAAAGGACACATAGCTCGTAGAACAGATGGCCGTTGGGGCATTAAAGTTCTCGAGTGGCGCAGGCAGGCCTCCCACTCGGTAGACCTATGACCTAGTGAAGGTTGCAGGAAGCCGCTGGATGTGGACAGCGCAGGATCGTTCGGTGTGAAAATCTTTGGGGGAGGCCTTTGTCCAGCAGTGGACATCTTTCGGCTGATGAACTCTCTTCTCTTATCGTGTGGCACAATTTAACCGTCCTATCCGCAAGGTATAGGCGGCGGTTGCCTGGTGTTGCACTTATCATCACCCGCGGTCACGTGTAGAGCATTTAACATTTACACCTACGGACGTGTGCAACGCGACCATCATACACAACTAGAAATCAGATGTACAGGTTTTCTCACAATGTTTTCCTTCACCGTTAAAACAGTCGGTATGAAAACGCACGTAAGTTTCGCAAAACTCATTGGTGCACTGGCCAGGATTTGAACCCGAGACCTCTGGTTAGGAGGACGGAGTCACTAACCGCAGAGCCACCGATGCTTTTTTTTGCACCGATTATAGATAACTAGCTGTTGCCCGCGGCTCCGCCCGCGTGGATATTGTATTTGTGACGGTTCTTGAGGATGGCATGGAAATATTATACCCAGATCCCCCTTAAACTATGTTCTGCTATGTTGTTTTCCAGACTTTGCTTAAAGTACCTATTCTATGTGTTAACCGAGTGATTTGTCTATCTACCTACCAAATATCATTCCAATCCGTTTAGTAGTTTCAGCGTGAAAGCGGAACAAACAAACAAACAAACATCCATACTTTCGCATTTATAATATTATTAGTGAGATTTACCTGTCTCAGTCGCTTGCGCCTCCGCCGCCGCGTCAGCCAAACTCCTCCTGTTAGCTAGCACATCGCTCATCTTCACATCTTCATGATATCTGTCTTCGTTCCTCACGACCTGCTTCTCATTCGGTAGGAAGACCACGTCATCAGCTTCAGTTGGTTGAAAGTTGGGATCTGGAAGAGGGTACAGGTGAAACTTTAAACGCGAATACTTAAAACTATTTGTTTATGTTCAAGTAAATGCTTTAGGTACTTCATTCTTTTAAATCGTATGGTTTTTACCGAAACAAATTTTCTAACAGGCAATTCGAATATTTTACAGACAGAAACTGTTCCTATAGTTTATTTTAAAACTTATTTTTATAGCATGTTCTTTTTCATGGTATATGCCAGCTATACCTGCCTTCCTAACGAGCAAACGGATCACCTGATGTTAAGCGATTACCGCCGCCCATAGACACCCGCAACACCAGAGGAGTAACAAGTGCGTTGCCGACCTTTGATATGGGAGTACGCTCTTTTCTTGAAGACTAGAATGTTGTGTCGGTCCGGAAATACCGCAGGCGACAATTCATTCCACAGCTTAGTTGTGCGAGGCAGAAAGTTTCTAGTGAAACGCCCAGTTGTGGACTGCCAACCATCTAAGTGATGGGGATGAAAATGCTGTCGCGTAGAGCGATGGCGAAAAGAGGCGGCTGGGATCAATCCGAACAATTCCGAGCACTCCCCATAGTACATGCGATAGAGAATGCAGAGCGAGGCTACATCTCTACGCAGCGACAAGGGGTCAAACCGATGCAATGTAATTTAAGATGTTGATTTGAAAAAATGTGTTGGAGGGAGTTTCTTTCGGCATCATAATCACTTACTATCAGGTGAGGTAATGCCAAGTGCTTATCGATTTTGTGGATAAAAAAGATGGCTTAGTTCTACAACATATCAGAATTTCAGCCAGCACGTTTTCAAACAAAACAATATGTTGATATCTTTGGTCGACTGTCCTATTAACTCTATTCAGTCAATGTATTACACGTTTTCTACACTTAATATACCTAAAAAGAACTCAAAGTCACAGTCAAAGTCAAAATATTTTTTATTTAAGTAGATGCCGCACGCATACTTTTAAATCGTCTTTTCTTCCACCCAGCACAAAGATCCCACCACGCGGAACTTGCACACTCAACGCTTCGGGAAGTGTCAGCGGAGCGGTGTCTAAAGAAAGAAATTGGCTTCTCTACTAGGATTTACTGAATGAACAAACTCTAAAACAGTAAAAAAAGAACTGAAAAGAACTGTAAACTGGGTAGTAAACCTGTAGCATAAAGTTTTCTCTTTTTTTGCATTAACGTTTCATTAACAATGGTGTTTATGAATTTCTTGTACTGATTTTTGGTGGGCTTTAATTTTTTTTGAAAAGTTATTTTAAACAAATAACACAGAAACTATCTGATATTTTTGTTTGTTCATCCTTTCATATTCGTTTGTAATAGTATGCAGCTAAACTAACTATAACTTTGTTGTTTACCGGAATCGTAATTTAATAGCATGTAAGAATTTTATTTAAAAAAATGTGTTAGAGGGAGTTTCTTTAGAGCCCACCGTTTCTTCTCTCTCCGCAAACACTTCCCGAAACGTTGGGTATACGAGTTCCGAGTGGTAGGAACTTCGTATTAGGTAGAAAAAATATGACGTTCGAAAATTGTACAGAGATACCTACTTCGAATAAATATTATTTCATTTCATTTCATTTAAAAAAAGAAAAAGATGACAAGCCAAAAATTTTTGCTGTGAAGCTATAAGCTTGAATTTGCTGTGAAGGAAACAATTAGTAATTTTAATGCCCAATTGTTTGTATTTATACTGCTCAATTAACAATAAACATTGTGCCTTTTTTATAATAATGTAAAAAATTGTTTTACTAAAAGCAGTGTTATTAAAATTAAATCAAATGTAGAACTCATATATTTATACTACATATTTATGAAAGTTTCATAAATATGTTTCATGCATACATTTTTACTTTATTTTTATGTTATTTTTGCTACCCCCCTATCTTATTCTATCGATGTTTTCCTACCCAAAGGTTGCCTGGAAGAAATTGCTACATAACAATAAAGCCACCTATTGTATGTCTTTTCCATTCGTAACCACACTTTTGTATAAGTATGTATTTATTACAATAAAGTATATTGAATTGAATTGAACTCAACAAGCATATATTTTTTATCCACAAGTTTTAAATCCCTTGGCATCAACTCACCTGATGGTCAGTGATGATGATGCCGAAGATGGAAGCGGGCTCACCAAGATTCCCCAGCACAATGGGGGACTGGCTATCGTATCGCATATATCCTAGTTCAGTTAAAATTAGGCTGTCTTAAATTCAATTTGCATTTTTTGTAAATTTACTGCTCATATAGTACTTTGGTGCTCAATAATTATTTTGGCTATTCCAAATTTTAATATAATAAATAAAATTATAATATTTACCTGGTATCAAAGCTGGATCTTCCGATGTTGTGGTCCCGTAATCTTTCATGACTCCTTTCCATATTTCTCCATTTCTGTTCGCTTCGGCATGCCCTTCATAGGTAACTATAACATCAGAGCTATTGCTAGCTACATGCATAGAAAAAGATTCCACTAGCAAAAATGCAGCTAAAATAGAAGTTTGTAACATCTCTTGGTAGCACTACTATTTGCTGTCACGTAAAAAAATAAATTATCACTCGAAGGAGGTTTTATTAAACTCGCTGAGCTGTGGCGCGGAAATTGAAATGTCTTTTGAAAGTTTTTTTTTTAAATAGTTACACGCACCGGATACAAAAATTATTGATTCCGTCGTCGATAAAAATGTTGCACAATTTTACTTTTATGTTTTTAAAATATGTATTATGTATATTACACAACGAAAACACGTGTATGATTTCCTTTAAATAAATAAATAAAAAGAAACATCTAACAAAACTTTTCAATATTTGTCGTTCATATTTCAAAGCCTATTATTTTCACAAAACATTTACTACAACAATCATTGTTATTACTTAAAAATGTCCCATTCCATTAGGTAAAAAAATAACCACAAAAACCCGGTTTCAAAACACGTCTTGTTCCTAACTATTATTTTTAAACTATGAGCATTTGACGCGTATTTGGCCCCTCTATATCAACTCTACGAGGCTGTGTTTAAAAAACAATTCAACAATGGAAATTTTGTAGAATCGCTTTCTGCACCGTAGTTGGGTAAGAGTGCTGTTGAATCACAATAAGTAGCCGTAACTAGAGTTATGAATTCTACGATATTTGCTGCTCCCGTAATCACTGGTACCAATTTCGCTCGAAAAAATTTTTGGCGGAGCAAAAATAGAGGTGATCATAAAAAAATACCAGCATAATTTAAAAAAATAGATACCGATGAAACTGATATTTTTACTAGGAAACTTACACAGTAAAATCAACAAACAAAAAACGACTCCCTATGGAGTCAATTTTTTAGACAAATCAGTGAATCATTTGTCAATAAGATCGATTTGTATTAGAAGATATTACCAAACGTAGAGTTACTCGAAATATTTTACTGTGTAAAATGAGTTTCTTTAAAAAAAAAATTTTAACTTTGTCCATCATTTAATACTATTTATTTATTTTTTTATTTATGGGTAGAAGCGGCTGACTAAAATTAAGCTAACATTTTTTTTTACCAACATAGGTATAAGCGAAAACACGTTTTTTTAATTAACTAATTAGGTATTCGAAAACGTTATATTTATTAAAAAATATATTAATGTCAGCTTCCGCAATATATTGACTCACATATTCTCAGAATTTAAAAAAAAATAAGAAGAAATATCCATCAGCGCAATCTTTAACTTTAAACATGATGTTAAAAAAATGCGTTTGAAATTTTAAGAGGTTGCTCAGAATCAAGTACTTTATACAGAAAAAAATATTGAAAAAATCCAACGTACAATATTTTTTTCAGTTTCGCATGCAAATTCTTGATTCTCTATTCGTAAGGGAAACTGAAAAAGTTGTAGATCAAATTTTCCGTTTTTTTTTCCTGTATTCTATACTCGATTCTGAGTAACCCCTTAAAATCTCAAACGCACTTTTTTAACGCCCTATATGTATAGTTCTCAAGGCACTTTGGTTTTAAGCTCAGTTTTATGAGTGAAAGCCCACTTCAAAAATCGAATAGAAAATCTCCCCCTATAAGAGTATAATCAACTTTTGCCTAATGGAGGCTACATCACTAAAAGCCTGTCCAGTATCCACCTCCGTCTGTTCCTAAAACCTAAGATAAATTTTATTATCTAGGTAGTATCTTTACAAGACTTTTTTAAAGATTTTACCGGACTTTTCAAGAGAAAGGAATATGTGTGTTCATAATAATGTAATTGCTAGCGCCTGTAGAATTTTTTTTTGTAATTTAACAAAAACAAATACAATTGGGAAGCCCTTGGCATCAAGAAAAAATCGGCTGAATAAATGTATCCATGTCAATTCAGAGGTTAAAAAGAACCTAACACATCTAGTTCTTCAAAATCCTTCAAAAACTTCACATAATTTTGCGGCCATCTTTCTTATGAAAGTTTTGGCTTCAGACGGACATTTATTTATTTCATTTATTTATTTATTTCCCAAAACGTTCTTACTGTTAATTACATTGATCTATAATATAAGATTAAAACTACTTAAGTATTAGTGATATAAAGCCTTAAATTAACAAAAATTTTACTTATACATACACTGAGAAAAAAAAGCTCCTTACAGAACGCAATTTTGTAATGTGCTTGCAATTTGCTACTTACTACGTTAGTAACACACGTAATAATTGTGGCGCTTCCTTACCAATGGAACATCATACTGACGTGAAAGTATGAAACCCAATTTTCAATAATGGTATTACAGAAACGTATGTATCATACGTAGTAATTATGTTTCATCATGACAATAATGAATCAGCAGACAATTCGTACGAAATTAGGCAACATCAGTAAGTTATACCTAGTGAGCCTACTTGGTCAGCATGCCGGCATAATTACAGCTTGTGGCTACCTACGTACAATAAGTAGCCGATATCTTGCTGTTATTAAGTAAGCCGGCTGCTTATTTAAGGTGGACAGCTATATTACTTTAAGTAGGCAGCCTATAATATTTTTGTGTGAAAATAACACTTTCATTATTTTTATTTAACAAAATTAACTCAAAAATAAAATAACAACATCATAAGGATTTCACGCTTCCGCCGAGAATCGAACCCAGGTTTAATTAAATTGAAGGCTAATCTCGTAATCGATTGAGCTGCCTCACTACTTACGTAGCCGATGGCATTACGTTTGTAAACATCATACTTTCAACTAGTTTAAAGCTACATTTTTTACGTTACACATGGCATTACGTTTGTAAGCATCATACTTTAACAAGTTTAAAGCTACGTATTATACGTAGCCCACACCATTACGTCTGTAGGCAACATACATTTGAACAAGAAGTGGTATATCTTTGGGAAGTAGTCCGGGCATTACAGTAAGTATTCGGCTCCGGTGTTTAATTATACCGCATACGTACACACAAACGCTCTCAGAGTGTTATCAACTTAGGGTGATTTACCCTGAATTTACGGGAAAAAATTAAACAAGCGGTTAATTTTACGTTTAGTATTTTATACATTTATAAGAATACCTTTAGCGTAATGACTTACTTGAGGGATTTTTTATGGAAGGCTATCTAAGTATCTTTGGTCACATTATTTAAGGTTTATTTAGCTTAGAATAATGTCGAGGGTTCACGGGCGACTTGTATTAAGCGACATTTTTAGAAATGTTCAGGAGACTGATTATAAAAAAATATTTCTTAGAAAATAATCATTAAAACTTTACTTCTTAGTATTATATAGATTCTCGATATTCTTAATATTTTAAATATTATTCAGAAGTTATTTTTGTGAGGTAATTTGTAAGAAATAAAATTTTAAAGTAGAGGTTACCTGTGTTTCCAAAAATGTCGCTTAATACAAGTCGCCCGTGAACCCTCGATGTTTAAAGGTAGTTTTGGCAATGTTGTCTAAGGTTATCTTTGGCCGCTTGCGCCTCGTGTTCCGCATATCTTTGAGAAGTGTCCCTCACTGAAAACGTAATTTTTTAAACAGGAGTATTCGTAAACCAAAAGTGATGGAGTGTTAAAAACTAAAACATGTTATTTATTGGTCTTCTATTATAAGTTAAAAATAAACAGTGTTTAATAATATTTAAAATGAAATCAAAGTTTCGCTTCCTTTTGTACCTAAAATCGGTTAATAAAATTCAAGCAAAAATTTAAAGAGTATACTACCACTGTACTCAAAATACTGCACAATTTTTAATGGGGCAAAAGCGTTCATGTGAAAACGATTTTCTCCATTTTTTTATGCTAGAGTTAATGCGCAAGCGAAAATTTAACGTCGAAAAAATAAGTATTTAAAGTATTTTATTTTTTAAGTATTTAAAGTAGTAAGTAAATAGTGTTTTTTTTATTAAGTACAGTTAACCATATTGGGACTTATAATTTTTTCTTTCTTCACAGATCAACGACTTTCAAACCGTTCACAATTAATAATAACCTATGCCAATCTTACCTTCTCTGTAAATAATGTGCTCTCTACTAAAAAAAAGAAAACTACTCTTAAAAATGTGATGGTGTGGTCCTATTGAAGTCAATAGTGGAGATGGGTAATGACCCGTGTTTTAACCCACTGATGTCTTATAACCCAGTTATCACCCAGTTCTAACCCATTAGGGTGGGTGAAAACAAACTGCTTGGTGGAGGGTAATTTTTTTCAAGTATATGTATATGGTATGTATATTATGTATAAAATATACATACGTTTATTATGTATGCATGTATGTATGTCCTTAAACCGTCTGTAGTCCAAAAGCAATGACGTCAGTCAGTCACAAATTTTATTTTTTCCGCTTGCATCGACAACGTCAAGTGATAATGAGGGCAGTTAGATATAAAAACAAACTGATTACTGATATATCTTTTTGTTGAAACAAATAAATAAAAAGTACCTGAATGATTTTGAGTTCATCTTTTTTCTTTCTTTGTATGTAAGATTTAAGTAAACTAATTATCAACCAGTGTTGGCAATTTAGCATTCATACATTAATTTCTTTTATCATTTAATCAATCGATTGAAAATGTAATCGAGATTTAAAAATGAATCGATTAATTTAAGTTCTCTACAATCTTAATCTGGTTAAAGAAGGAAAGAAAGAAGAAAAAAAATAGTAAAACGATTAACGATTAATATATTAAATATTATATTATTATATTATATTATTTAAAAGCCATACGTCATATTGATTGGATTTAGTCCGTATTTGTAAAAAGATGGGTATATAAATATATTCTGTATATTAGTAATGCTTGGTGAGGGTGACAGTGGATTTTTGCATTGTCTTAAAAGGCGAAACCTATGAATAGGTATGCGTTTCTCGAAAAGCATTGATATAGGAGTAATTTTTGAGTAGACCAGAACAAAAATAGCATCTACTTTTGAAGCCAAGATGGCGGACATGCATTTTTATAAATCGATATGGGTATCATTTTAAAAATTTTTCGAGGTGCTGATTACGAAAATGACATCCATTTTTGAATCTAAGAAGGCGACCATGCATTTGTCAAAAAATATCGCCATGGGCGTCATTTTCGAGTTTTAGCAGGGTGCTGATTACGAAAATTATCTTTGTTTTTAAACTTAAGATGATGGATATTTTTAAAACAAGTATTGAATGAGTGGCATATTCGATATTTTTCAGGGTGCTCACAAAAGCTATACTTTTTTCCGAAATCCGAGATGTCGGATATGTATTTCTCAAAACATTTAAATATGGGTGTTGTTTTTAAGGCTTTTCAATGTCATCATCATCATCAGCCGAAAGACGTCCACTGCTGGACAAAGGCCTCGCACAAGGATTTCCACACCGACTGGTCCTGTGCTGCTGGCATCCAACGGCTTCCCGCAAATGTGCTCCGCCTACTGCCACTTAAGTTTAGCGATTCTGTGAGCTATGTCGGTTACTTTAGTTCTCCTACGTATCTCCTCATTTCTGATTTGATCACGTAGGAAAACACCAAACATATTACGTTCCATCGTCCTTTGGGTAACCTTGAGCCTTCTTATTAGGCCCATAGTAGGTAAGCGACCATGTATTGGTTCCATATGTCATCACTGGCAACACACACTGGTCAAAGACTTTAGTCTTGAGACCTTGCGATATTTTGAACGTGAAGATATTGTGGAGCTTCCCGAATCATTTTAAGTCATCTCATTCCTTTCCCACGTTTTCACCCACTAAAATAAGCGATAATGGGTTATAACTGGGTTAAAACTCAAAAAACCCGGTTTTAACCCAAATGGAATGAATGCGTTAAAACCCACTGCCCATAGCGGTAAGTCATGGTAAAAAAATAAATATCACCATGTCTTATTTTATGAAAACTCTTAAAAAACGCCTATTGAGTCAATAGGCGTTTTTTGTTGTTGTGTTTTATGAAAACTCTGAAAAAACGCCTATTGACTCAATAGAACACCAGTTATCAGTTTTCATAAAACACAAGACATGGCGATATTTATTTTTTACCATGACTTACCGCTATGCAATCACAAAAAAGTAAAACTTTACAATTTTTGTTTAAAAATATTCAAAGATAGACCACTATTTTCAAAGAACTACGAAATATGTAAAATCTAGGGTAAATTGAGACGAGGCCACGGGGTGAAATGAAAATCAGACCGGGCAACACTGTTTTAGTGGCCGGCATTGTTGTTCCGCGCGCCCGCGCCGCCGCCGCGTGCGTTCACAGAGAACCTTACTACAAAAAGAAAGCCTGGAAAATGGAAGAGTTTTTAACTAACTGTGAAAATGTAAGGCTCAGATTGAAAGAAGTTATTTGTTTGTGGTACGTAAAATAAATATTAGTAGCTAAATTCATGATGCGACGTCGCATTGTAAAACGCGCGAATTCACTTCCTGTTCTTACTTTGTTTTTAATTAAATACAAAGAAAATTGCCTTTTTCAGAAAACAACATTGAGCTCTTGCTTTTACTGGAGACTGAGGATTTTCAAGAATTAGTATCCAAAATTGGGGACTGGGTTAAAATCCAATAATACATTAAAAACAACTCCAAGATAGTATTACAAATTCGGTAAGTTAGCTTCTTTATTTCATTTACTTATAATAGCTTCTTCCTTACATGATTTAAGTGTGTTAAGATCTATAATATGAGCCCATTCATTCATACTGAAGCACTTACTAAACGATGATGTAAAGGCGGTCGATCTTTATTTCTTAGGTTTCCCTTATATAATGTATTTTGGATAAATTTCAGCTCCTGGATCCTGATTTCCTTGCTTCAAAAACAGAGAAGAACAATGTAGAAGCTTTGCCATCATTACCCATAGCGGGATCTGACATTATACAGGAAAGGAGACAGAATCTATGTCATCTTTACCCGTAGCTGGAACCGACAACAAAGATAGTGTGAGTACATAATAATATGTATGTTTTTAAGGTTCCAAAGTCAACAAGAAACCCTTTGTCATGCATGTGCAGTTGGATTTTTAAAAGTTCAAGGTTTTCATACAAAATGTTTATAACTACAAAAATCATTTTGTTTTTTAAAATATACATTTAATTTTTTGAATTTGAATTTGAACTATGGAACCCAACTTTGAACACGCACGCACTTGGCCACTTTTAATTGACTTGTTATTTTCTGTTTCAGGTATACAGAATACTAAACGTAATCAGTTTATATTAAATGATGTATTTCACAAAAATATACAGTTAACTCCGTTATCATCTGGGACGCAAAAAATGGTAGCAACGTCTGAGGTATTCAGTGTTAGGTTAAATTTCCAACCTGAAGATATTTGTGATGATTATTGTAACTCAGCATCATGGTATAAAATAATTATTGACAATTTTATAAGATATTTCGGAATCGACATATTTGTTGTTTGCGGAAATAATAGATATCTATTATTAATGACATTGTAATATAATAAATAACATTAATTTGATTAAATATAATGTTACATATTTCAGTCTGTTACATGTATTTTTTTAATAAATGTGATTCAATTTTCTATAATGTATGATTATTAATTTTTCATCCTTATCTAACAGATACAAAAAACACATGTTTATTATTTGCTGTTTATTTACAGGTGATGTAATTCCTACAATACTGGCACGGGACCGCTAAAGCATTGAGTTTACTACGTATGTATTGTTGCTTCACAGGTTCTATACTGGGCTAAGCGTCGCGCCGTAGGGCTTTGAGTCTTATGTACTGATGATGGATGCGTAGAATACTAGCACGGGATCCGTAAAACATTGTATAGCTACGTATGAATTGATGCTGCAGGGTCTGTAAACACATTTTACCCTGTATGATTCTGCAACGATCTTATTAATTAATTGCGAGATAAGGTTAAATCTGTAATTAATAGATAAAATCATTGCGGAATCATACAGGGTAAAATGTGTTTACAGAGCCTGCAGCATCAATTCATACGTAGGCTACACAATGCTTTACGGATGCCGTGCCAGTGTCGTACATAAGTAGGAGACTCCATGCCTTACGTAGCCTAGCCCAGTATAGAATCAGTGCAGCATCATTTCATACGTAGGCTACACAATGCTTTACGGATCCCGTGGCATTACTGTACGCATACATCACCAGTGCATAAGTAGGACACTCCATGCCTTACGGAGCTTAGTACAGTATAGAACCTGTGCAACAACATTTCATACGTAGACTGCACAATGCTTTACGGATCCCGTGCCAGTATTCTACGCATCCATCATCAGTACATAAGTAGGAGACTCCAAGCTTTAAGGAGCCTAGTCCAGTATAGAACCTGTGAACCAACATTTCATACGTAGGCTACACAATGTTCTACAGAGCTTAGCCCAGTATAGAACCTGTGCAACAACCTTTCATACGTAGGCACCACAATGCTTTACGGATCCCTTACCAGTATTGTACGCATCCATCACCAGTACATGAGTAGGAAATTCCATGCCTTGCGGAGCCTACGCCTGTATAGATATTCCTATGTACGTAGTAAACACCATTCTACCAGCTACTTACATATGTAGCAAAACAACACAGCAGTAATTTACGTATACCGGTTGATGACAAACTTCATGGCACCGCCTACTTAATACTAGCTACGTATGCGACACGGTTCCGGCTACAACTGTCATGCTGTACTGTTTTGCTATGTAAATTACGTAGCCCGAATACGTATTTTTTTCTCAGTGTACATACATACAAAGAAAAATATTTCTCTTGGGTAGTCTTATACAATAAAAACTATTCTGTAATAGATACTGTTGGAACTCCTTTGTCCAATGTTAAACTGGCTGTAAAAAGTGCTCGTTTCAAAAAAAAACTGTATTTAAACTGAGAGTCCTATAATAATTACTGTATATCTTAAAGGCTCTAATCGTGAAACTAAACAACTTTTTTGATTTTATTTTAGTTTGCTAAAAAGTAATTTTTTTTGGAAATTTTTAAATATCCAAAAATATTTGTAAGCTCTACGACGAAAAAGCTAAAGATACTCTGACCAAAAAATTTTTCGCCGTAACGTAATTCGCTTTTGCAGTCGCGTAATCAGGTCTGATAATTTTATTATGGAGATATCAATAAAAAGACATAACATTATTGTTTATATTTATTTCAATACCATAAGAAATGGAGTCAAGTTGGTTCCAAAAGCTAAATTTTTAATTGCCTGAACGAAACTAAGCACATTTGTTTCGAGTACCCTAGTAGAATAGCCACCATATGTTTACACCCACCTTAAAACGCCTTGGCAATGCATAACATGATTACACGCAATATAGATATCGGACGTCAGAAGATTGTAAGATATGTCCATTCTGCTAATGAACTTAGCCAAGTAATGGCGGATCTTAAATTCCAATTAGGATGGTAATTCTCGCCCCGCGTTCTCCTCGTCTGAGGGGTGCCCGAGCATAAAATTTTAGAGTGGAATTTAGCAACGACATTTTGGAATACGATTGATACAACTGTAACAGAAGTCATTTGAAAAATATTTGTTGATTATAAATATCTGAAGCGGTCGTGGGTCAGTGCGGTTTATGTGGTCGCCTAGATCGCGCAACTTAACTGACTACAGACACGGTCATAGTCTGGATGGGTTTGACTGTTAGTAGAATTTATCTCGACCGTTTTCGTGATTCGCAAAGCACGTTAAGCCGTTGGTTGGCTGCTATCATTCGATAGCAGTCGTTAAGCCATGTCGGAAAACCTGCCTTGAAAACCTCTGACACTGTGGTTGGTCACTAGTCTTACAACCTCCACCAATCCGGACTTGGCCCCCGTGTGGAGTATGACCTAACCTTCCCGAGGTATGGGAAGAAACCCGTGCCCCTGCAGTGGGGACGATATGGGTTGTTAAGAATAAGTATCTACTACCAGTGGAAGGAGCTTATTATGCAAGATCCGACTGGTTGGGTTACGCTGCTCGCTCAACGCCTGCCGCCAGCAGCGCGCTGTGCCGGCGGGTGGCGCGAGATATACATAGTTCGCGTCACGTAAAAAGAGCGCTGGCTGGCGTTCTTAGGATGCACTCTGACAGCAACTATTTAGTACCCTCTCTTTCACACTTACGCGATTTATATTATGCTGTCCTGTTGTCAGAGTGAACTGTTGTGCCCTCGGAACGCCCGCCAACGCTATTTTTACGTGACGCGAACTGCAGCCAGCGTGATTACTGGCATAAGAGGCATTCCACCTTAGCTCTCAAGTATCGGCAAGGCACTGTTAACTCTTCTGGGGTACAATATCTACCCTGTTTATACACACAGCCGTTCAATTTATTTTTCGTTTTTTACGTCTAGGTATTCCGTAAATTCTTGAGCCAGCTGACGTTTCTTCTTGCTCCGCAAACACTTCTCGCAACAGCAGGTGTTTGTTTAAAATGTAGTCATTTTGATAAAGTGATTTTTATGAGAGAGTAGTCACTTTACTAATATTGCATGCCTGATCGATATCATCGCTTCGAATGTCACATAATAATAAAAAATAAAAAAAATATTATACATGTTATCTTGAACCAAGCGAGTATTTTCTTTTCTGTTATTCCAATAAATGGAAAAATTGGAATGGAATTTTAATAAAAAAAATTTGGACAAAATATTTCAAAAAAATAATTTTATATTTAAGCTACATGTACGTAAATGCCACTAACAGTTAAACCCATCCAGATTATGGCCGTATATGCAGCAGTCAGTTAACCTGCGTGATCGACCCACCATACGCGACAATATATTCATCCCCATCACATAGATGGTTGGCAGTCCACAACTGTGCGTTTCACTAGAAACTTTCTGCCTCGCACAACCAAACTGTGAAATGAATTGTCGCCTGCGGTATTTCCGGACCGATACGACATTCAAACCTTCAATAAAAGAGCGTACTCCCAAATCAAAGGCCGGCAACGCACTTGTGACTCCTCTGGTGTTGCGGGTGTCTATGGGCGGCGGTAATCACTTACCATCAGGTGATCCGTCTGCTCGTTTGCCACCTCTGCCATAAAAAAAAAAATAAGCCGCACTGAGCCATGACAGCTTTAAAAAAAAACAATGCAAAAATCAAGAAAGTCCTTTTTCAAAGCCGCTAAAATCATACACAAATTTTCTTCCCTCTATCTCTGATCCTACCGGTATTTTAAAATAGGCAGCTAACGAGGTATAGAATATTCATAAGTTGAGTATGAATAATTCCAGGAATTAAACAAACCATTGTACCAAACTGTTATCTTATTCAAAGTGAGCGGCGGGCCTTGGACTTTTTCGAATCGAAATTTCGTAAAAAGATTTCACTCTGGAAAAAAGACCCTTTTTAGGGTTCCGTAGCCAAATGGCAAAAAACGGAACCCTTATGGATTCGTCATGTCTGTATGTCTGTCTGTCTGTCTGTCCGTCCGTATGTCACAGCCACTTTTTGAAACTTGGTAAGTAGATGTATTCTGTGAACCGCATTAAGATTTTCACACAAAAATAGAAAAAAAACAATATGGGTTCCCCATACTTAGAACTGAAACTCAAAAATTTGTTTTTTTATTAAACCTATACGTGTGGGGTATCTATGGATAGGTCTTCAAAAATGATATTGAGGTTTCTAATATCTTTTTTTTTCTAAACCGAATAGTTTGCGCGAGAGACACTTCCAAAGTGGTAAAATGTGTGTCCCCCCCCCCTGTAACTTCTAAAATAACAGAATGATAAAACTAGAAAAAATATATGATGTACATTACCATGCAAACTTCCACCGAAAATTGGTTTGAACGAGATCTAGTAAGAAGTTTTTTTTAATACGTCATAAATCGTAAACCGCAAATTACCTTTCATTCAATCAACTCAAATATAAAAAATATAGAAGCAAGACATGTGTGATTATGAATTTATACGGAACCCTCGGTGCGCGAGTCCGACTCGCACTTGACCGGTTTTTATAAAAACGAGTATTTAGTTTTACACACTCGCCGCCACGGCCCGCGAACCTAGCATCCCAACATGTGTTTTTTAGATCCCTCAGGAACTTGCATATTATTTTGAGTATATTTTATTCTTCTTCGCCGTATGCTTTATTTAACTTTAGAATAGGTAATAGTAATTATTAATAATTAATCTGAATATTTTTTATTAAATTTTGTCATTAACTTTTGACTGACACATTAAGGATTTTTTTATACATATATATTCTATACTAAACATTGACATGAGTTTTTTTATTTGTATGATAGTCATATGTAAATTTATTTTCTAAAATAAATAATTGGTAAATTTTATCAAAATCTGTATAGTACTTTCAGCGTATATAGGAAACTTGGTTTATACGAGTAGTATAGATACCTACACCAATAAGTTTTAGTGTCTAAAGACATTACAGATGACTGGTATTACACAATGACAAGAAGAATGACAAATAAAATAGCTAAACAGAACTGTTAAACAGCTTCGCAGAACACTTGCTAATTTGTTTCCTTATGAGACACAGAGTCGCAAAGAATGGCAAGCACAAAATACAGAGAGATAAAAATCCACAGAATAAAATGTTATATGAGCGTCCTAAAACGACATGCCACATACATATTTTACAAAATAGTTTTCTTGTTATAAGATTTAGCAAAATTCATCACCATCATTAGCCGAAAGACGTCTACTGTTGGAAAAAGATCTCAACCAAGGATTTCCACACCGACCGGTCCTGCGCTGCCCGCATCCAGCGGCTTCCCGCAACTTTCACCAGGTCATCGGTCCACCGAGTGGGAGGCCTGCCTGCACTACGTCTTTTGGTGCGCCGTCACCACTCGAGAACTTTACTGCCCCAACGGCCATCTGTTCCACAAGCTACGTGCCCCACCATCTGCCACTTCAGTTTAGCGATTCTACGAGCTCGCAGTATGAAAATTAACAATTTCAAGCTCACAATTTTCAAAGACAGTGTGTCCCTAAACGTCCACAGAGCACAATATAAATAGATTTGCCATTAGTTCAATCTCATTAGCTCCGTCGGTGTGTTAGTGTCTCTATCGTGTCTGTCTGTCCGTCTGTTTTTAGAATAGGTCTGCTTAGAATAGCCACAGTTACTGAATACGGTATTTGACTGTTATTCATTTGACGTACTTTTAATTTATTTATTTAAATACCTAAACAGCGGTCGTGGCTCAGTGCGGCTTGTGCGTGGTCGCTTCGATCACGTAGGCTAACTGAGTCAAGACACGGTCATAACCTGGATGGGTTTGACTGTTACTGGCATTTATCTCGACCGTTTCCGTGCTTCACAAGGCACGTAAAGCCATTGGTGCCGGCTTCTATCACTATATGGCAATCGTAAAGTCATGTCAGAGGCCTTACAGGCGGCTTGAAAACTTCTGACACTGGGATTAGCCACTAACCCCATAACCTCCACCAATCTGGACTTGGCCTCCGTGTATGGAGTATGGCCTCACCTTCCCGAGGTATGGGAAGGGACCCGTGCCCCTGCAGTGGGGACGATATGTGTTGTTGAGGAACGAATTTAAATATCCAGGGCTAAACCATACACAGTCGTCCAACCTCAAGCTATAGGATTCCCTTTATCTAACTAGTTTTTTTTTTAACCGCCTCTGTAGTCAGTGGCTAGTCCACTCGCTTCACATCAAGAGGTCGCGGTAGGGATGTTAAAAATAATAGTTTTTTTATGGCAGAGGTGGCAAACGAGCAGACGGATCACCTGATGGTAAGCGATTACCGCCGCCCATAGACACCCGCAACACCAGAGGAGCCACAAGTGCGTTGCCGACCTTTGATATGAGATGGGGGATGGGAGGAATTGGGGGGCGGAGGCATTATTTTTCTAAAATAATCGATTATTTTTGGACGATCATTATTTTTATATAATCCATGAATAAATCGATTATTTCCATTTAACGTCTCGATTTTTTTGTTTATTTAAAAAAATCGGATCGGATCGGATGTAGTAGAACACAGCCCTTAGTAAAGAATGATAAGCAATAGGTAAACATAACTTGAAGCTGCTGCAAGTATGAAGTGATAGAGCTGAAGACTCCTTGACATCTGAGAAAGATTTATACATTGCAGCGCCATTAGCAGATTGGAAAAAGACCCTTCACATCTGTAATGAAATGAAATGAAATGAAATAATATTTATTCGAAGTAGGTATCTCTGTACACTTTTCGAACGTCATATTTTTTCTACCTAATACGAAGTTCCTACCACTCGGAACTCGTATACCCAACGTTTCGGGAAGTGTTTGCGGAGAGAGAAGAAACGTCGGGCCCTAAAGAAACTCCCTCCAACACATTTTTTTAAATAAAATTCTTACACGCTATTACATAATTCAGGTAAACAACAAAGATATAGCTTAGTTGCATACTATTACAAACGAATGTGAAAGGATCAACAAAAACATACAAGTACAATGTGCAAACAGGTAATTATTGTGACCAAACACCAATGACAAGAGCAGGCCAGTTCACACGGACAGCACCCGATCACGAGTATAACGCGGGAGTCAGCCATCGATCCCCTCAACCATATTTGAGGGTAGGGAACGACCCGGCTCCCGATACGCCACCATCCGCACGAACATTGTGGAGATCATACTCAGGAGCATATCCGAAACTTTCAGAAGTGGCCTACAAGCACCTCGTGATTCCAGCGGCAGTCCTGCGAGAGCTGATGATGCGTTACCAGCTCCCGCAGAAAGGCTTTTCACGAAAGAGCGTACTCCCATATCAAAGGCCGGCAACGCACTTGTGACTCCTCTGGTGTTGCGGGTGTCTATGGGCGGCGGTACTTAATCGCGTACCATCAGGTGATCCGTCTGCTCGTTTGCCACCTCTGCCATAAAAAGTGCACACAAATTTTGTATTTTGTACCCAACTACTCCTTGTACTGAGGCTTTTTAATACATATTTCTGTACTGTCTTGATAAATAAAGCTAAAATCGTTTAACCTATTTTCTTTCAGTCCATTAAAATCGATTTTGAAAAATTCGATCATTTTTAACTAAAAAAATAGATAGTAAAAAATCGTTTTTGGATGTCTTTACTCACATCCCTAGATCGCGGGTTCGATTCCCAGCGGGGTTCAACTTTGTAGGACTCGGTTTGGTTGGTGGTAGGGCATTTTCTGAGCCCGCCTGGCTAGCTACCACCATCTTATTAAAAGTTTTGCCGCCAAACTTCCTTATTTTTTTTATTATTTTTTTTATGTGATAGGTGGCAAACGAGCAGACGGATCACCTGATGGTAAGATATTAACAGCATTGATGTGTTCCGGCATCCCCATTGCGTTTCCACAAGGTTTTTTTCAGGAAACGAAAAAAAAATCGGTTTCTCCATACAAAATTATAAACTTGATTGGAAAGTTTGTATGGAGCAGCCGATTTTGTTTTTTCGTTTTCTGAAAAAATGTCTTGTGAAAAGTTGTTCAGTTTCGTCTACTGAGCAAGCCCTTAAAGTTTTCGGAAACCTGTCCCTTACACCCTGTATAATGTCATGTCTATAAATAAAAATAATAAGAAAAAAAAGAAAGAATTCAAAAGAGATAAAAGTATTATTTTATTTAACATATTATTTCATTTTATTAATTTTTTTAGCGACTATAGTAATACAAACTCTGTGAGCATTTCAAGCGGATAAATATTGCCATTATTAAGATCGAGCAAAATAAGCCAAAAAAATACGTTTATATCAGGGGTAGTATTCCCTTTAATTTTTTATCTATTTATATTTATTTTTATTATATGTTGTTATAGCGGCAATAGAAATACACACTCTGTGAAAATTTCAACTGTCTACCTATATGGTTCATGAGATACAGCCCGCTGACAGACAGACGGATGGACAGCGGAAGCTTAGTAATAGGGTCCCGTTGACCTTTGAGTACGCAACCCTAAAAATTGACGATTTAAAAGAATGTGCAAAGCAGCTACTTAAATAAAAAACATTTTGAGTTTGGTTTGAAACTAGCCTCAACATTAATTACCAAATCAAAGACAATAAGTAAACAAAAAGCTAGAAATACATAGGTAACAACGCTTTCTAAAGGCGTAGCTCTTTAGCTTAGCGTGAAGGCACCCCCGGGTTACTCAAAGGGTGTTCAAAAACCATTACCGCACAAGTATAAATTCATGGCGGTCCGATGGTAAAGTGGCTATAGATCAAATGCAGAGTTTTAAGGTGTCACCCGCAAAATGTGGGAATCTGCACTTACGCGGTTTCACCATGATATTTATTGGATATTGTAAATTGAGTTTTGGGAAATTCTCTCAATAATTTACAGCTGGAGTTTGAGTGGTTAAATTGTAGTTTTGGGACTGTTTTTGATTTCTTTTTACTACTTAGGGTTAAATATAAGAACCTCAATAAAAAATTCCTGGTTCTTTTTCCTATTTAGAATAGAATACACTACTTCTTATTCAGCACAAATTATTTTTATTTCGATCCTTTTTTAAAGTTTCCAAAAACATTTTGAAGTTTGCCCCACGTATGTCTTATAGGTATAATACCAAATTAAACATTAAGATGTCAAATAAAACAAATCTCGAGTTAACCCTTCACTTGTCGATGATACCAAAAGCGTCCAATCCAAACTGTAACATTTCGTAATTAGTTCACTTTACGCCCGACCGCGCCTCAATCGCTCGACAAATTCGCTGTTATTTTTAATTAAGACCTCTAATTTGAGGGTTGGCAGTAGAAGTGAAGCGAGAGTTAACTGACTGTGTAGCTCAGTGGTTAGTGCTCCAGACTACTGATCTGAGAGTCGCGGGTGCGGTCCCCACCCAGGGCAAACATTTCTGTGATGACCAGATTTGTTTGCTCTGTGTCTGGGTGTATGTATTTAAAAAGTATATGTGTCTCTGGTTCCCATAATAGAGGGAATCCTAGTTTGGGCCCAGATGACCGTGTGTGATTTGTCCCGGATATTTGTTTATTTAATTAACAACACATATGACTGACTCGGTGGCTAAGTGGTTAGCGATTCTAACCTCTGATCCGAGAGTCGTGGGTTCGATCCCCACACAGGGAAAACTTTTCTGTGATGAGCAGATTGTTTGCTCTGAGTCTGGGTGTATTATATCTATATATGTATGTATTTAAAAGCATATGTGTATGTATATCAGTCTCCGGTTCCCAAGATACAGGGAATCCTAGTTTGGGGCCAGATGACCGTGTGTGATTTGTCCCGGATATTATTATTATATATATCTCCACTCATTAGAAAGAAAGCCGCAAAGTACTTATATACAGTTTCCGTATACTTTGCTGCCTTCTTTGTTCCCACTGCAGGGGCACGGGTCTTTCCCATTATGCGGGCAGGTTAGGCAATACTCCACACACGGGGGCCACGTCCGGTTTGGTGGAGATTGTGAAATGGAAAATGAGAGTGAAGGTAGATAGTAGAAGCGAGTGTGGAGAGTTTTTACTTACAATATACAGAGAGAACAGAAATAGATCAAGTCATCATAAACCAACCACCACAATACAGGCAAGGTGCCCAGTGTGGGGTTATTGTCGATATTGTAATTCTGTACGTACTTTAGTCTAGAAATAAACATTTTTACTTTTTTACTTACTTTAATTTACTTTTACAACATCATTCATCAGCCAAAAGTCTGGTGGACAAAGGCCTCCCCCAAGGATTTCCACACCAACCGGTCCTGCGCTGCCCGCATCCAACGGCTCCTGCGACCTTCACCAGGTCATCGGGCCACCGAGTGGGAGGCTTGCCCACGCGAACTTTGCTTTGAACAACACAGAACAGAGTAACCCCACAAATATAATGAAAAAATAAAATATTAGAAATGCCCTGCCACCAACCAAACCAAGTCCTATTAAGTTGGACCTGAGTATTGAATCCGCTACCTCCTGATATGATACCAGTGGACAGTCACTACGCCACGGAGGTGGTACGCTCATGGATGTGATACCTAATAACCATTTACAGGTGTTGTTTTTTAAATTAGATTTTTTATATATTTAGGGAATAATTATCATGTATATTATGTGATTGTCGACCGAGTCAACACCCTGTATATCTTTAGTGCCAGTACGAGTATCTTGACACCAATTTAGTCCCAACTTTCAAACATTGTTTAATTCTTTCACAAAAGTCATTTTCTTTCAAATCCGTTGAAAAGTTAAAATTATGAATAATACAGATACAGGGTGTTCAACCCTGTCAGGGAAAGTTTTTAATTAAATATTTAAATTCATGCTACAACCCGCGATAAGAGTGCGCCGCGTTTGCGGATGTAGTACGCGTAAGATGTCTTGGTACTTGAAAGATCTTCAGGTAGTTTGCTTAGAGAATGCCACGAATACGGCCACAGTATAATATTATGTATAATAATAAGTCACTCTGAAATTGCGTAAACCGTAGACACAATACCTACATAATTATATAAGGCCTTTAATAAGTTGTGGACGTTTTTGGTTGATGATGATGAATAATATAAGGCGTGACAAAATCAGCTGAAACTAAGATATTATAGTTTATTGTGGAATAAATAAATTTCCCAAAAAACCTTAGTCCTCATGATAAAAAATAAGATTTCCGTATATTTGTGAAGCCGATCAGTTGATGGGTTTTTTTATGAGAAAACAATAAAAAAAATATTTATTTATTTATTTATTTATTAAATGTTCGGAAAACCAACCAAAATTCGCAAAGCTCCTAGGAAAAACTTGTTTACTTTCATGAGTTAAAGCCAAGGTTGAATGAAATAGTTTTAGATCATTTTGTTATTACTTAAACAAGGTGATTTTTAATGGCCAATATTCAGGTCAAATGATTCAACTTTTTAAATAATAAACAAAAATATTTGTGCTCTCCTTACAAAAATTTGGAATCCAACTATAAAATATGGAGATTTAACATTTTTTTGGCCTAACCTTACCTAATCTAGATTTTTTCGGAGCTCCTTAATATGGCCAGATATTTCCTCTGGCCATATTATTAAGGGCCTCTGAAAAAAATCTATATTAGAAAGACAGGACATTCATACTATGCCTTAAGATAAAAAGTATCGAGACATAGTAGTCGCAGTATAAATCTCAGACAGCACGCGTACCGGTCCAAATTGCGCAGTGATGCGTTATCCCTGTCGCGCGCGCGCCGCCTGCATTAGGGGAGTGAGATGCAATATATACTATTGTCTTTAATTTATATTTCAAATAAAAAAACAAATGATTGAATATAATAATAATAATAATATCTGGGACAAATTACACACGGTCATCTGGCCCCAAACTAGGATTCCCTGTATCTTGGAAACCAGAGACTGATATACATACACATATACTTTTAAATACATACATATATAGATATAATACACCCAGACTCAGAGTAAACAATTCTGCTCATCACAGAAAAGTTCGCCTTGTGTGGATATCAAACCCACGACTCTCGGATTAGAGTTCAGGATTTGAATATATTTCAAAAATATATAGAAAAGCGAGTTGTAATAAAAATTATAAAAAGAAAACTTACTAAAAAACTAACTCTTAATACGACCTTATGACCGACACAGGGTGTAACAAAATTTGTCTGAGGCCCGGTAACTGCGGCTTCTACTCATTATACAAAAAGAAAATATTCTACGTATTTGCTAAAATGGCAATTAAAAAAAAAAAAACTGCATTCATACAAATTGATTAGCTACGAGTATTTGGCTAATTTTGTTTAGTAAGTCCAAAAATGTTTTTACAATTTCAGCAAAGACGAAGAACAAAAGTTATTTAGTTACAGGGATAGACACCAATTTTGTTACATACTGTATAGAAAAGTAAATTGTAATAAAAATAAATCAAAACAAGATATATAACTTTACTTACACAGAAAAAAAAAACTCTTAAACCAAGACTTCTAGGTTTTGGATAAGGAAAATCGAAAATATCTTCGCCTATAATAATAATAATAATAATAATAATAAGCCTTTTATTTGCCAAACTTATTCGCTATCTAAAAAAGTAACATGCTTTCATAAATGAATAGTTTATACATACTTATTTTCTTATTTCTAATTTAAATACTAATAAAAACTATGATTTTTTTTTTTTAATTTAATTTAGTTTGGATACCCATAACTGGGCGAAGGCCTCCTCCATGTCTGACCAGGCTCGCCGGTCTCTCGCCAGTCTGGTCCAGTTGCTGCCTGCTACTTGCATGATGTCATCGCACCATCGTTTCCTCTGCCTGCCACGAGCTCTTTTTGCCTCTCTAGGATACCAGTGTAGGATACTCTCACTCCAGCGACCATCGGTTATTCTCGCGATATGTCCTGCCCATTTCCACTTAAGCTTGCACACAGTCTGAATGATATCTATTACTTTAGTCTTAGAAGACTAAAGTAATAGATCTTCGCCTAAGAAATAACCAAATATGTTTCAACTGATATTCTTAATCTCAAATAAAAAGGTATTGCTGGAAGACAATCGCACTATCGCGATATATCATTGCAAAAATTTTAAATTCTAAAAAATCAAGATTAAATATTTTGTGACAAGAATTTTATGACTCGGTTGAAAACGCATATCTTGGATCAAGATAGACTGACTTCTCGCAATAAGCACGACACCTTTCCAATATTGTTACAAGACATTTAGTGCTTGGACTAAGAACTATAATACAAAATATCTTATTTCTTAGGCGAAGATATTTTTGACTTTCCTTATATCGAAAACCTAATAGCTCTTGGCTTTTTTTTGTATATGTAAGAAACGGCGATTTAAAAAGTCTGATAACACAACCTTATACAGGGTGCAATAGAACTCTTCTGGAAACCTAAATGGGGGCTTTACTCATCACACTGGACAACTTTTCCCCACGATCCCAAAAAAAAAAAAACACACAAAAAAAAAGCCAAAAAATTTTGAAAGCCAAAAGTGATTTTTTTTTTGAGAATCCTGTGTGGGAAAGAAAACAAAAAAAAAACCACCCTAATCGTTTAACTGGATCGGATATTGTTTTTATGAGAATTCAAAAAACTGATTTGAGAACCGGACGCCGCAGTGTAGGCAGGCCTCCGACTCGGTGGACAACGACCTGGTGAAGGTTGCGGGAAGCCGCTGGATGCGGGCAGCGCAGGACCGGTCAGTGTGGAAATCCTTGGGGAGGCCTTTGTCCAGCAGTGGACGTCTTTCGGCTGATGATGATGATGATTTGAGAATTCATCACCTTTTTTATTAGTAACCCACATACGATAGACTGCTTGAATTTTCGCGTCGATCAAGTAGATTAACTGATTACAGACACGGTTATAACCTGGTTGTATTTGACTCTTAATGGCATTCTTCTCAATAATTTCCCTGCTTCGTAAGGCATGTTAAACCGTTGGTGCCGGCTGCTGTCGCTAAATGACAGTCCTTAAGCCATGTCGGAGAACTTAAAGGCGGCTTGAAAACTTCTAAAACTGGGGTTGGCCACTAGCCTCACCACCTATATCAGTGACATAAAGTACATTATCTCTTACTTACTTTAATGTTAGTTAGATCGTTATTGCATACCTACGGCCTATTATTGTGTGATGTATTCTGGCAAATAAACATTTCTCTCTTTCTATGTCCTAATTTTCCCAAAATATAAGAAGAACCCCGTACCCCAGCACTGCCCTGTTAAGACAGGAGGCGGCTAACTATATGGAGCTTCCGTTTACTTAGCCGCCTTTCTAATAAGTGCCAAGCAGTGGCAGGGACGATATAGGCTGTTTTTATATATATTTTTTATGTAATAGGCACCAAACGAGCAGACGGATCACATGATGGAAAGCGATTACCGCCGCCCATAGACACCCGCAACACCAGAGGAGTCACAAGTGCGTTGCCGGCCTTTGATATGGGAGTACGCTCTTTTCTTGAAGGTTTGAATGTCGTAGCAGGCGACAATTCATTCCAGAGTTTGGTTGTGCGAGGCAGAAAGTTTCTAGTGAAACGCACAGTTGTGGACTGCCAACCATCTAAGTGATGGGGATGAAAATGTTGTTGCGTAGAATGATGGCGAAAAGAGGCGGCAGAGATTAATCTGATCAATTTCTCGGAGCACTCCCCATAGTACATGCGATATAGCATGTAGAGAGGCTACATCTCTACGTAGCGCCAAGGAGACAAGCCAATCTGAAATATCCTGGCAGCCGACGATTCGAGTTTCTCTCTGTTGAATGCGGTCCAAAGGGAGAAGCTGGTACTGATACTTACCTAAGCCACAAACTTCGTGTAAATTGGTATAAATTGTCAACTCGATTGTCTGTCTGTTTGTCTGTCTACAGATATGGTATATAGTGAATCACAAGTACTACATAGAAAAGCGGAGTAGCTCCACCGTGTTTGTACTGGCTAATTGGAATGAGGACGCCTACGGGTGTACACTAGTGTTGGGACTGTCGATGGATTAGAATGAAAACATCGATAACAATCAAAGATGAACCATTGATTCGACTCCATTGTTAGTTAACATCGGGTAAGATTAATGACAAAGGCTTCCATAATTCTACTTTAAAAAAATATACAATATAATCTAAAATTATAAGTATTGACCGAAAGTGTCGTGAAATAAATAAAATAAAAAATCTAAATACACAGCTGAGAATAAAGCAAGATTTTTTCTGTATTCCAAACTGTTAGGCGAGCTAAGCCAAGGGCTTATCAGTAAGAGATAAAAGGCCTAGTTCTGTACTGAAACCACTCAAAAGCCTGTTTTTAACAATCAATATCGTTCCCAGAGCCGGGGGATGGGCCTATTCCCATACATCAAGATTATTCTTCTTCTTGATTCAAGAAGCTTTCCTGGCTATAATTATTCATGTATAATTAGTTCATTAACATCGATCTATCAGCCTGAAAAAATTTGCTCAAAGCAATAAAACTGTCTTTGCATTGTTTTTATTGTATTTTATGATATTTTTGTTAGTCAGGTGTGCAATAAAAAATATTTACTTACTTACTATCAACCGTCTTTACATTGATCGATATCGATAACTTCTTTAGCCCATCTCTACCGGCTCCTTGTTTAAATATTAATCGTAGCGACAAAGGGTCGATTGCGGCGGTTGGTTCCTATTGTACTACCTTTGTGCCGGTTGGGAAATGTCCCGCGGCGATCAGGGATGGACCTGAGTCGACGACATGATGGGGGTCCAACCAAAAATTTGAAAATGCAGTCAAAATCGCTTGATGGATTTTGAAGAGCGACTTGAATCTGTTCATCTTGGTCCCGAGACTGACAAGGATACATTTTTGAAGCGATCGTCGCCAGCCGCAAGGTTAACTGACTACAGATATCGTCGTCACACCTTGATGAATTTGCCTATGAGTGGCATTTATCTTTATTTTTTGCAGTCGGATTTTCAAAATTTCAATATACTAGGTGTTTTTTATAACGTGAACATATCAAACACAGTGACGACTTGTTCTACCATTTTTTAAATAAACTGCAATCGTTTTGGACTCTCTACACCGACTGACGATCAATTTGTGTGGAGAGTAAAATTGACGTTTATGTAATGAAAGTCGTAAAGTGGTAGAACCGAAGTTGTCACATTTACAAAATGGATAACATGATCACATCCGTCACTAAATCACCTTGAACAACAAATAACCTATCAAATAATGATGAAATAAAATCATTCTGTCATCAGTTCTATGGACATGTCATCAGTTCTATGGACATGACAGCTGTCATTAGAACTGTCATATAACACACCTGAATACCTCTCTGGAGCGCCTCACTATGTGCACAGGGCACAGGTACATTGTTTATTTTGTATCCCCACGTGGGTAACCCTACCGCGTGTCCTGTTATCGGAATGTTATTTTGGCAATCTCATTCAACTGGTATGAAGATTATCTATCCCATTGTATGGGACTTAAACTATGAACATATCTGCTGATATACGTCCATTGCTGAACCACCCCGACGCTCCGCTCCATACAAATGCCCCGTCCTTTTACCTACTACTAATAACATACATAATTATAAAGAAAACTATCACAAGAACTACATATGCTATAGAAACGTACCATGATACACTGAAAATGAATTCCTTATCTTTAAATTAGACGAAAACGATACCAAACTTACTATCTATCTATTAGCCGAAAGACGTCCACTGCTGGACAAAGGCCTCCCCAAAGGATTTTCACACCGACCGGTCCTGTGCGGCTCGCATCCAGCGGCTTCCTGCAACCTTCACCAGGTCGTCGGTCCACCGAGTCGGAGGCCTGCCCACACTGCGTCTTCCGGTGCGCGGTCGCCATTCGAGAACTTTACTGCCCCAACGGCCATCTGTTCTACGAGCTATGTGCCCTGCCCACTGCCACTTAAGTCTAGCGATTCTGAGAGCTATGTCGGTAACTGTAGTTCTCCTACGTATCTCCTCATTTCTGATTCGATCACGTAGGGAAACACCAAGCATAGCACGCTCATCGCCCTTACCAAACTTACTATAACGACAAAACTGGATAGTTAGAATTTTGATTCCGTGATGTGGCGGCGGCAAGCCAAGGGGGAGGGGGGCCAATTCAAAATAAGGGGGAGGGGAAACTCTTGGTAACCGGGCTTAATCTGCTTAGTTTCATCCAGGTAACAACTCCGACAAAACTCATGCTTTAATTACAATCTTCACGGTCACTTATATAAGGCCCCCACTATGCCTAAATGTGTGTGTTACGTGACTCGCGCTAAGCAACCGTCACCGAATCTTACCCGCAGGGGGGGGGGTCCAAAATCAGAATATATTTATTTGCCATTGAGCTGGGTACATAATACTGGTCATAAAACATTTAAGAAGAATCGCCAAGCTCCGCTATGATATTATAGCATGCAAAACATTTAAAATTACATTTAAAAATTAAAGTAACACATTAAAACATTCATATTGAAGATAGTAGAATGTATTTCGCAGAAGCCATCTGTTTAGTTCTACTTTAAATCTATTAAATGGCAGTTCCTTAATAAATTGTGGAATCTGATTATAAATAATCTTGCAAATCCAGAAACAGTTTTTATTTCTTCTCATCGGCTCATCAATTAGTATGAAAAGTCCAAAATCTTCTTTACGAATTCAATACCTAAGATCTATAGGAAAAATTGTTCAGTTTTATAATCTCATACCCTGTTAAATTAGAAGAAAAGTTTTAACTATAATAAGATAGTTAACCCTTTCGTTACCACGTGTATCGAACCCAAAAGACCTCCCCACCGTCCCTTCCGTCTAGCCCTGTTATTTTCTAAGTCAAAAAGAGATTAATGAATACTAAATGAGTTTCGAAATTAAAATCAAACAAAGCTCAGATACAGGGGGAGCGGCTTTCAAGAAAATTTTATACGGGTCGTAAAAAGTTTTTTCTTTGGACTCTTAACGTGAAATTTTTCAAAGTTCATTACATGGAAATGTATCATACAGTATGTTATTTTAATTTGACTTTTGGTGGTCATTACTGATCATCATCATTAGCTAAAAATAAGTTTATTGCTGGACATAAGTCTCCTATTATATTAATATTTGATAAAAAAGTAACTTAAGTGCATTAACTGAGTGCGACAAACGAATATGCGATGAATGATCGTTCGACAGAACGGTTCTGCGGAACACCATCGTGCAAATGCATGCTAGTGCGACAAACTGGAAATCGACACAACTCTAGTGCGACAAACGATTATACGACACTAGTTCGATAATTGGTGAAGTGAGTTACTTTTGACGCTTTTGATATACGCGGCGGACACTCTATAGGAATGTCTCGTTATTACTTATTATGTTATTACTACATAAAAATATGTCATTTTTGTACGTGACAATGTAAGTGTGTTGTGTGGATTGTGCAATGCAACCGTCACAGAGGGGCAGGGAGGGAGTGTCTATACTGTATATCTATTGGAATTATAGTTTCACTGAAATGAGTTTGTGAAATTGTAAGGAAGCAATGACAAAAATCCGTGTCTTAATTATAATTTCACTAGTGTGATTATAATATTACGGTATTGACAATACTCTGCTCTCATAAGAAAGAAGGCCGATAAATATACTAAAACTCTATACAGGGTGTAACAAAATTGTTGTAGGATCAGTAAACTGGTGATTCGACTCATTGTACTGAACAATTTTTGTGCTACGACTTTGTTCAAATCGCAACAAAAATGTTGGACTCTCCATACAAAAATGGCGAAACAGATTGACCAATTTGTATGAAAAGTCCAAATTTTTTTTGAGATTTGACCAAAGTCGTAGAACAAAAGTTGTTCAGTACGATAAGTAGAATCCCCAGTTAACGGGTCCTACACCAATTTTGATACACCCTGTATACTTAGCGGCCTTCTCTCTTAAGGCTAAAGGCTGTGACTTTGTCGTTTTTTCTCTCTACAACAACATTTCCCGTAACAACTGTATAACTAACCATAGCTATCTAAAGTCTAAACAATTGCAATACCTTGCAATACAGTGGACGTAAAATGTCCAGCCGAACAAAAAATAGGGGAGGCAGGGGTGAAACGGGCAACCGAAATCGCTGACCGTTCGATCGGTGGTCTTTTTGCCGTCATCGCCCGATCTTTCAATTAACGTTCGCGCCAGATGTAATATCTTTTTTATTTATTGGTAAGGGAATATGTACGGGGTTAGCTATTGTTTCATTTGTACATTTTTTGTGATTTCCAGTATTTGGTAAAAATATTTTGTGAGGTGATTTTGTTATTGTACGATTATTATTAACAACCCATTACGTCCCCACTGCAGGGGCACGGGTCTCTTCCCATAACTCGGGAATTTCCCATAACTTGGATTATTATTGGTAAGGCCTTGGTATTTATTTTACCATGGCAAGTAATCATGACACCGAAACATAGAAGTGGGCTTACCAAGACTCCGAACGAAAAGGGAACTGACTATCTTATCTCCATACCGAAACACAATAATGCTATTAACATTGATGTTTGGCAGCAATACTTAATATGATGGTAACTATCCAATCGGACTCAGAAAATACCCTACCACCAACCGAACCGAGTCCTAAAAAGTTGGCTACGCCGGGAATCGAGCCCCTGATGCGAGCTTTTTAATCACTACGCGACGGAGGTGCTAATTTTTTTAATTAGTTTAATTAGATTGATTTTTCAGACAAGTACTACTGCTAACACTTTTGTGAGTGCCATCAACATTATACCATCCAGAAAAAATCTATTATTGAACATGTGCTTCACCCAAAGACTTCCACTTCATCTAACGGCTTCTGTTCACCTGGTGGGGGCCGTCCAAGATTACTTCTTCCGCCCCGCATAAGTTGTGCGGGGGGGACGAAGACTTATTAATACAAGGTGATTTTTAATGGCGGATATGATATGGCATATTTTTTTAACTGTCCAACAAACACTTATTAATTTGTAAGAAGAGTTTTTTTAATGGTAAAATATACGTTGTTTCGTTTGATCCAAATAATAAAATAAACCTAAATACGTTCACGACGTCTTTAAAAATCATCTTTTGATAATAATCAAAACAAGTTATTTTTAAAACATTCACTTCACTTCACCTAAATTTTACCTGAAGTATAACTAACTATATTATAATGTAAATATATATATAAACATTTAGTCTTTCTAAACTAATCGACTTTCTAGACTAAACAATTGTTAGCCAATTCTGTAGAGAGATCAAAAAATAATTTTTAGAATCTTAGAGAAAGTTGTTAAGAATGTTAAGCACAAAACACAGTAAAAAGGTCCTATATCTATCCCCTATACCTGTTTCTCGTATAATTTAAGTAATAAGTTTTAGCAGTAGGCTGTAGGATTTTTAAACAATACTCCAGTGCCTTGGAGACAACTTTTACTGTGACTTACTTTAAATGCAGCAAAGCTGATGAGAGTGATCTCTCCATCGACATAACATCGAATATTAACTGTATTAAAAAAAAAGCGTATGATGGAGATAATATTTTCAATTTTTTACATAAATAACAGGTAAATACAGTTTTTTTTTTTATTTGTATTGAGGTAATTTTGGTGTTAATTTTCTTTTGGTTATTAATATTTGTGTCTAGCTAGCTAGTTAAAAGCTAAAATAAATAGCTAGTTATGTAGGTACCTGCATATATTCTAGTAACAAATTATTAAAGAACAAATCCCGAGAACGTGTATCGGTATTGCCAAATCTACCCTACAGGGAGTCACCCCCGCTAAAACCCCGATATTCATCTTGTAATACAATTAACCTGCCATAAAAATCGGCACGGGCTCGCATCGACCCCGTGCGGAGTGGCGGGAGCAGAAATTGTTAGAGTGCCATTAAATTGGGTATGGGAGGTTAATTTTGACGTTCAACCCTTCGTGGAGATGTGTGTATTAAAGAGGAATTTGGAGAATTAGGGATTGCTTGTCAAATTGTCCGTGTGTATTTTAAATTTTAGGGTTTATTCATCTTTGTGTCATATTTTCACACCGTAACTGAGCAATAGACTGACATGATATTGGCTACACTTCATCTTATAAAAATATCGGATTCCCTCAGGATTTACGTCGGGGACCTAAATATATGCAAATTGACAAAGTAAAGATTTTTTTCTTTATGCTATAACTACTCAACTTTGATAAAGAGCTTAAATAAAAACAAGAAATAACATATGATAGTCATACAAACTATACGCTACGGGCAAAAGCTAGTAGGTAATAACAGGCACAGGATTCAATTATTTTACAATAATAATAGAAAATTAGTACGGAGATAAGAATTCTTCCTCCGTTTTTCACTGGTAATACCTACTTAGATATCAAAGCTCCATTTGGTTAATCGCAAAAATCGCTTTAAAATTCTGGCATTATCCAAGCACAGGACACAACCCTTGCACGGCCTGCCGCCTGACACTATGCAGACGTATTAATTGACAGTCCCCATTCTCCCCTCCCTCCCCTTCACACTTCTGCCGGACCACGCCACCCTGACGGTAATTTTTCGCCCGTTTTAGCCAGATGGCAAGTGGGGGGTTAAAATATTACTGCTGTGACCGCGAGTCAGATCTAGATGTAAAATTAGAGTTTGTTTTTTAGTTTTCAAGTAAATGTAAAATAAAGGATTATTTATCCAAAAAACAAAGTAAATTGTTTTGAAATTGTTATTGAAAAAGAGGTTTAAAAACCTTGGTCTACAGTATAGGACTCTTCAAGAAGGGATCGAATAGGTTTTTGAGAGTTTGGCAGAGATTTGAAGCACCCCTGTGTCGCAAATATCAGGCGGCGATAACCACTTTCCATAAGGTGGGCAGTTAGGCTTTTCTTTTGTGACAAGAAAGATATGATTTATTTGTTTATTTATTAAAGAAATTTTGCTCACGTGGCTTCGTGACTTCTGCTCGCTTCACATCGGTTGCGTTGGGGAATGTTGGTAAGCCCGCTACCATCTTCGGCACCACCATCAAAAAATTACTTTGCAAAAAAAGCACTTGAAGGTTTGAAGTTTGTATGGGTTCTAAGTAAGTAAATCCAAAATAAATGAGTTCTTAATAACTAATTAAGTCCCAACTGAGTTCTAAGTCAGTAAGTTCTAAGCCCACCATTTAGCGTAGGTATAATCTACAAGCAGCTGACATATTCCAGACACCCTGTCTAATCAATCCATAACATAGAACAGACCAGTTGACAGGAGTTATTGCAAAAAAGATATTAAGTTCACGACACATGTGTTCTGGGGAACGCAATATTCAAAATGGTGTTACGTGAGGGGAGAATAGCGGGGCAAGAAATGATATCTGACAATGTGTTAAATATGCCTTTACCAAACTTATCTTACAGACGTAAATAATCTAAATAAGCTATGCTTCCTTGAATTACAAACTATGTAAGGTTACCGTGATCTTGACCTTGATAACTACACTGGTGGACAAAAAAATCGACTCAAAATCTGTTGACCGACTTTTGAAAAAAGAACTCAGTCTACAAAACTACTAAATAGAAAAAACAAAAAACTAGAAAATCACCAAACTAAAATCATAAAGAGTAAACACGCAGATTTTGAACTTTTGATTTAGTGTTTTTTTGCTAGTAAGAGTTATTTTTTCAAAAGTCGTGCAACAAACCTTGAGTCTGTCCATTGATGTTTTTGTCCATGAGTATATTTTGATGAAATTTTAGACATATAATGAAAATGAAAATATTTTATTCGAAGTAGGTAGCAGTGTACACTTTTCGAACGTCATTATTTTATCTACCTAATACGAGGTTCCTATTACCGCTCGGAACTCGTATACCCACCGTTTCGGGAAGTGTTTGCGGAGTGAGAAGAAACGGCGGGCCCTAAAGAAACTCCCTCCAACACATTTTTTTAAAGTCTTATATTCTATTACATCTTAATGCTAGATCAATAAATGAACTATACAATGTCATGTCTGTAAATAAAATATACAAAAATAAGAAGAATAAAGAAAGAAAGGATTCAAAAGAGATAAAAGTAATGTTGGCTATTATAGATGAGGAAAAGAAATAATCTGTCAGAGCCAGTTATTGTTATCGCCGTGCTATAAAAATGGACTTTTCTGCACCTGATACACAATATGATAATTATAAGAAATCTTTTAATTAATTTCCAAGTCTTTAAGACCATTGCCACGACCAGCGCCGGCCCTATCTCCTTTTCAAGTGTAATAGTTTACAAAATTTCATCAACTTCCGATGGCTCAGCGATCCAAAATGTGTCTTGGTCTCCAATACGAGAGGTCGCCACTGGTCTCGGTCTTGTGCGATTTCACGCCAGTCGCTAGCTTGGAGCTCGAAGGTCTGCATCCAAGGTTTCATGAAGGTTTCATCAAAATCATTATTAGAACGCACTGTACCAAACGTGCGCTATTGTTTGTTACGGAATTTTGTTTTACCGGGCGGAGCCGACTGCGATTTTAAAAAATGTGTTGGAGGGAGTTTCTTTAGGGCCCGCCGTTTCTTCTCACTCCGCAAACACTTCCAGAAACGGTGGGTGTACGAGTTCCGAGTGGTAGGAACCTCGTATTAGGTAGATAAAAGAATGACGTTCGAAAAGTGTACACTGCTACCTACTTCGAATAAAATATTTTCATTTTCATCTTTCGTGCGTTGATCTAGCTACGCAGTACAGAGGGTCGCGCGGGTTGGGGGCGGGTCAGTGACGTATCGTGCGGAGATCCAAAATTTGTACAAGTTTTTCAAAAACGAATTTTTTTTTATCGTTCTGAAAGGGATACGGTAGCCAGTTTTAAAATTTTTGAAACCAATTTTGATTAAAAATATGATGTTTGAGTGTTTTATCTATAGTGGCCGTGGCAAACTTTAAAAATGCTTTAAGCAAAAACAATGAAGCTATAGGTGCTGTATCACCGAACACACAAATTTTCAATTTATAGTTTTTTTACTCTCTTCATGAAAGACAATCTACATCAGAATGTCATGTTATGTTTTTGAGATTACTAAATTGCTGAAAATATTAAAACCACTATCTGAACTTGTAGAGCCCACCAATAACTTACGCAGACGGGAAGAAGACATAGCAGAACAAAAACTCCTTCCTAAAGTTGCAATAGAACGCAAGTCACTAAACAAAATTTACGAATATCTTTTTTTATAACTTAATTACTTACAAAAGTGAATTTCCACTTTTTCCAACCTCATTTTCAATTCAAAAGGGGCGTCTGTTGGAAATTCCAAATTTTCCGGAACAGTTATCAAAGAGGAGGAAAGACCCTTAAATATACAAGATTGAATCATTTCTTTCTTTTAAAACATTATTTTCTTTACGATAAGAATAAGGTGGATGCGGCAGAACGTTTAATATTTATTTGCTTACTCCGAAGCGATCGTGGCTCTCTGTGGCTTGTGTGGTCGCGTCGATCATGCAAGTTAACTGGCTACCTGCCGGCTATTTGGATTTGAGACACTTGTTACGACTATCGTATGGGTCAGGCCGCCATTTTTTGCTAATATGGCGCAGAAGTATTATGTTGGTAGCGTAGACACTTCTACGCGTCGGTGACGTTGAGTGACGTATAATAGTGACGAATAATTGTAAAGGAACACCTACACATGCCAATTTTTATACTGTCTTACTAAACTTTTTAACAACGAATACTTTTTTAATACTATTCACTACCAATCATTGTTGTATTTTATTGTAAATAATACCGGAAAAAATTAACAGTGGCTTCTACTGATAAAACTGAAAAAAATCTAAGGACCTATGCTCAATTAAAAAAATATATATTTGGACTCCTACTAATTGATCAACTGATCCGCCAATTTTGTATGGGAAATCCAACAATTTCTCTGTTGATAGTCTGACGCATACTAAACGATGGAATGACAATATACTGATGGAAAAATACTATCATTATTACTGATAGTGTCTGGTCCGCTTCATAAATAAAAAACTGTCTCATGGTCCGGGCCGTGCAGCCCTACGACGACTAACGAAAAAAATTTACAACGTTGAAAGAAGTTTACAGTTTGTCGGTTACAGCGTTTATGATTTTTTTGCGTCGATTATATACACGTCTAGTTTATGCACAAAAAACAAGTGAATATTCTCCTTTATTTGGTGGTGTAGAAGAGGTGACGAATATCTACGCTACTGGTGGCGTTGAAGTAACAAAATGGTGGCGTTTTTTTACTTCTCCGCTACCGTCGCGTTGAGAAAACAAGTTACTACTCTGCAAATAACGTACTATTACAGTTGTATTTTAGTATTAAACATAGCTTACATATTGACACACATAGCACACTGATAGTTTTTAATAAAACATTGAAACTTACATTTTTATACACAAAAATCTTCCGTCGAAGCAAGCGTGCCCGTTTTACTTGAACTAACAGTCACATGTCTTTTGTCAAAAAAATTGTCGCTATCAAACAACTGTCTATAGACAATCCAAAGCCAGTGTTTGTCATCTACTGATTTTAATCTCCCTAACTCTAAACTTTGATGGATACAAATAATATTGGTGACGTTGACAAAGTGACGTATAATTACAGTTTTATGACAAAACTAAAAATTGGAAAAGTTTTTAAATAAAGTCTTAGGAAAGACATTGCACAATTAAGAGCAATGATAGCCATATAGATGGGTATTCCTAAAATATCAGCCATATCTCAAAAACTATCGTATTTTTTACTACAGCGACAGTTAAAGTGCACCTCTACTTTGGCGGATAGGAGTTTTAGTGTAATTTTTCTTCATTTTATCACGTTTCGTTTGAAATATCTTTTTTGTTTAATTACTGAAATTAAATGATTGTAGTGTCAAGTAGGGCCCCTTTGTTGCTTAATCCGATAAAATCATCCAATATAAAATAAAAGTCCTACTTTTGAAATTACTGACTGCGGAGATTTTTTTTCACCAAATCAGCAAAAAATAACGGCCTCACCCACATATTTTTAACTAGCTTCCACCCGCGATTTCGTCCGCGTGGACTTTAGAATTGAAAGAAAATGTTAAAGTAACCCAATCTAGTGACGAAGTGGAAATTTTGAGTTTTTAAGCATTCCTACGGGAACCCTTAAGTTTTCCAGGATAAAAAGTATCCTATGTGTTAGCCGAGTGCTGCATCTATCTACCTACTAAATTTCATCCAAATCCGTTCAGTAGTTTCGGCGTGAAAGCGGAACAAACAAACAAACATCTATACTTTCGCATTTATAGTACTTATTAAGTGAGATGAGATGAGATAAGATGTGATACATTTTTTTTTTTTTTTTTTTTTTTTTAATATGATAGGTGGCAAACGAGCAGACGGATCACCTGATGGTAAGCGATTACCGCCGCCCATGGACACCCGCAACACCGGAGGAGTCACAAGCGCGTTGCCGACCTTTGAAATGGGATGGGGGATGGGGGAATGGGGAGGGGGAGGGGGGATTGGGCCTCCGGTACCCTCACTCACTCGGCGAAACACAACAAACGTTGCTTCACGCCGGTTTTCTGTGAGAGATTTTAAGATGTTTTACTTCTTGGAAAAACAGATTTTTTTATTTTGTGACGGCCCATCTGATGGGAAGTGGCTACCACCAGTTATGAGCATCTGAAACTCTAGAAGGGTTATCAGTTGCTTGCCGATCCTCGATAACTAAAATGGAATGCCGCTTACGCCGGTGCATGCGCTGGCTATCTCGCGCCACCCGCCGGCGCACAGAACGCTGCTGGCGGCAGGTGTAGAAGGAGAAGAAGAATGTATTTATTTGCTTTAAATATGGTACAATTAAATGCAATTTAAATTCCAGGTGGTCTGGACATTTGCAGATTCACATATTTAGTCATACACAGACGACATGCAAAATTATTTTACTTATAATCTAAATATTCCTTAACCGAGTAAAAACAGTGCTGTATTAACCATTGGAATAGGCTCGATTTAATTTTTTTTAATGGGAGATATTTTATTTCACTAGGCAATTTATTAAAAATGCTGACATAGAGCGAGCAGTGGTATCCACCCAGTCGGACCTTGCATAATAACGTTCTACCACTAGTAGGTAGCGGCAGGCCTCCGTCACTTCCTCAAGGACGCGCGCTATATACCTACAGCTCCGTGTACACTCGACTGTACAAGATTCAGAGGGCCGCCGCACGCTTACGCCCGTCGCACGGCGCACGGTTCTCCTCCCGCGCAAACATTCCAAAATGCCAAAAAGAGGACGCAATAAGGAATTATCATAATACATAACTCAATATTCATTTTTAAATCGTCGGCAACATAGAGAAATATTGTATATACTGAGAACTCGGCAACCCTTGCGTATCTGTGAGATGACGCGCTCACTTAGAGGTCACGCGGCGGGCAAAGCAACGACAACTCTCGATGTGCATGGTTAAGGTTCTTTTCTGCTCGCAGCGAGCGATTGGTAATAATAATAATATTTTGTAGGTAAATATAGCGTAGGTATTTTCGTGTTTGTATGGAAGTGAAGATCTGCACGTAGTACTATTATCTAATCTGTGGTAGCGGTACTAGCGTAAAGAATGTTTAGTGTAGCGTAAAGATGTAGATCAGTGTAAAGAATGTTTTCAATTTAGAAAAATTTACCCTTATACAGTTGTAAAAACCTTTAAGTCACTTAAACTTAAAAACACTGAAGATTTATGGGGCATATCTGTTAATTTGTTAAAGTCGGTTATTGATACTATAGCCCCTTATCTTGCTTCTCTTTTTAATATATGCATAGATAGTGGTGTATTTCCGGATCTTATGAAATTTAGTAAAGTTGTTCCCTTATTCAAATCCGGAGAAAAAACTAACCCTAGTAATTACAGACCTGTCTCGGTACTGCCAGTACTTAGTAAGATCTTTGAAAAAATAATTCTTACTCAAATGTTAAGCCACTTCAATATTAATAAAGTGCTTCATAATCTACAGTTTGGCTTCACTAAAGGGCGTTCGACAACCGACGCAGGAGTCGAACTGATAAGAAACATATATGATGCGTTCGAAAAATCGCAAAATGCTATAGGAGTCTTCTGCGATTTGTCCAAAGCATTTGATTGCGTCGAACATAAAACCTTACTTTTAAAGCTAGAACATTACGGGGTCAATAATAAGGCTTTGAATTTGTTAGAGTCATACTTAGTTAATAGAACTCAAAAGGTGCATATAAATGGTACAAATTCGTCAGGCTCACGCGTTAAAATGGGTGTGCCTCAAGGACTAGGTTTTGGGACCATTCCTGTTTTTGGTTTATATCAACGACCTACCTTTTATGGTTGAATCGCTGTCTAAAATTGTGTTGTTTGCGGATGATACATCTCTAGTTTTTAAAATTGACAGACAAACTGATATGATTGACGAAGTAAACGACACTCTTTGTAAAGTACACAATTGGTTCACCGTGAACAACCTAGTCCTTAATGCAAAAAAAACTAAATGCATAAATTTCACCTTACCGAATGTTAAAAATATAACTCAAAACGTGTCATTAGCTAGCAGTGTTTTAGAATTCGTACCAAAAACAGTTTTCTTAGGTATAACCGTAGATTCAAAACTTCAATGGGGTCCTCACATAGAAACTTTAGCAGGCAGGCTTAGTTCAGCTGCCTATGCTGTTAAAAAAATTAGGCTCCTGACAGATATAGAAACGGCGAGACTAGTATATTTCAGCTATTTCCACAGTATTATGTCTTACGGTATACTTTTATGGGGGCATGCAGCTGATATAAATACTATTTTTGTACTACAAAAAAGGGCTGTTCGCGCGATTTACGGAATGCGATCTCGAGATTCACTTAGAGAAAAATTTAAAGAAATCAATATTCTAACGCTTCCCTGTCAATATATTTATGAAAATATAATGTATGTGCGAAAAAACTTAAATCACTTTACACTGAATTCTGACAGACATACTCGTAATCTCAGGAATAACAGTAAGCTTCAGCTTGTATCTACTAGGCTCAGTAAGGTTAGTAAGTCGTTTGTGGGACAATGCATACGAATGTATAATAAAATACCAGAAGATATTGTAAACCTAACAGAGAATAAATTCAAAAGTTATGTAAAAAAGATACTATGTAATAAAGCTTACTATAAGACATGTGAGTACTTAGATGATAGAAATGCTTGGACGGTAAGTGTTTCTCCAACCAACACAGCAACACTTTCATGACATATTGTGAGACAATAAAGATACAAACTCTATTGTGAAAGAACTGAAGGGATTCGGTAAGACATTTTCTTCTCCTTTTTCTTTGTCCATTGATCGGAGTGGTGCATGCTCGCTTAAATGTTCGTGCGGATGGTGGCGTATCGGGAGCCGGGTCGTTCCCTTCCCTCAAATATGGTTGAGGGGAGCGATGGCTGACTCTCGCGTTATACTCGTGATCGGGTGCTGTCCGTGTGAACTGGCCTGCTCTTGTCATTGGTTTTTTGGAATTTGTTAGTCATTAGCTACAAACAATTTTTACTTTTATCTCTTTTGAATCCTTTCTTTATTCTTATTTTTGTATATTTTATTTACAGACATGACATTGTATAATTCATTTATTGATCTAGCATTAAGATGTAATAGAATATAAGACTTAAAAAAAAAATGTGTTGGAGGGAGTTTCTTTAGGGCCCGCCGTTTCTTCTCACTCCGCAAACACTTCCCGAAACGGTGGGTATACGAGTTCCGAGTGGTAGGAACCTCGTATTAGGTAGATAAAAGAATGACGTTCGAAAAGTGTACACTGCTACCTACTTCGAATAAAATATTTTCATTTTCATTTTCATTTTCAGCGGTAGAGGAATAAACGGTAGGTATCGCGTTATCATCACCATCATCAGGCAAAAGACGTCCGCTGCTGGACAAAGGATCTCCACGCCGACCGGTCCTGTTCTACCCGCATCCAGTTATAGCAATATTTAAGAAATCTTATCAAGTCGTATCCACCCTACTCTTTAGCCCTTTCACAAGCAGCGCAGGAGACGTGAAATTGAATCCGTTGTCGCGTGTGATTCCTGTTGATCTTTATCTATTTCTGTGTCTCTGAGTACTGTGCAGGGAGTATTAAACTGTGACTTTGTGACGTATTTCTATCTTATTATTAAGGTATAATGAAGAATAATGAATTTTATCAATTAAAATTGGGATAAAACCATCAATTCTCCTGTTTTATTACATTTCAGTTGTGTTTTCCATTCTCTATAAAAAACCTAATTTAGAAAAAAAACAACGGTGCTGTGTTTTTTTAAAGATTGTAAAAAAGTTTTTTATCTATTTACATCACTAGTCGTGGCTCAGTGCGGCTTGCGTCGATGGCCTAGGTTGACTAGATTTGTTTGTCTGTTACTGGGATTTATTTAGATTGTTTCCGTGCTTTATAAGGCACATTAAGCCGTTGGTTCCGATTGCTGTCAATAGATGACAACGTCAAATACATAACAGGTGACTTGCAAACTACCTTCTGACACTAAAAAGGACTCTGTATCCAGCCAGTCACTGTATCACTCCACCATCAAGTTCCAAGTAAAAACATTATAAAAATCGGCCAAGTGCGAGTCGGACTCGCGCACCGAGGCTTCCGTATAAATTCATAATCACACATTTCTTGAACTCTATATCAAATTCTCAGACCTGCAATCCCTTGAAGCTGTAAAAAATCAAACTTCTATGCGCAACGCAATCAAGAGATACGGCCGTTTAAGCCGCAAAACCTATAGGGTACTTCCCGTTTACCTAGAATCATGAAATTTGGCAGGAAGCAATGTCTTATAGCACAAGTAAAGGGAAAAGTCCCAAAACCAAAAGATTTTTCACAGCTTCAAGGGATTGCAGGCATGAGTATTTGACAACTTGATACGTCTACGTGGTTTGAGAAAAAGGGTCTTGACAGACAGACAGACGGACAAACAGACAGACAGACGGACAACAAAGTGATCCTATAAGGGTTCCTTTTTTCCTTTTGAGGTACGGAACCCTAAAAAAACAAAGCTAGCAGCAAAACTGATAATGCTAGGTTCAAAAACAGTATCTTTACGACGACATTTTCATCTCGCGATCTCCCTGCACTCCCTCGTTCCGCCAAACGCTTAAGAAAACAGTGATTAGCGCGAACTTTTCTAAAAACCCCCATTCGTATGCTTATTAGGGCTCCCTGCGACAGTTCGCTGTCCCCTTCTGAGTTGGAAGGTTCCAAGGCATGAGAGTGTAGACTACAATCTTTTGACGTGTGGTGAAAAGCCGGAACTAATGCCGCCATTTTGAAAAATGACACTATTTGTACGAAATAAATGTCAGATTTGCGACAAAAGCGCCCCCCTGTCAAATGTCAGTTGGAAGGTTCCAAGGCATGAGAGTGTACAGTCTGACTACGAGCTTTTGGCGTGTAGACGACATTGACATTCGCTTTTGTCGCAAATCTGACATTTATTTCATACAAATAGTGTCATTTTTCAAGATGGCGGCGTTAGTTCCGGCTTTTCACCACAAGCTAAAAGATCGTAGTCGGTTTTTTTTTTGTATCTATTTCGCAAGTTTAGCGTCGCTCGCTCCTAATAGGTAGAAAGTTCGACCTACTAACCAGAGGTCTTGGGTTCAAATCCCGGCTAATGCAACAATGAGTTTTTCGAAACTTCGTGTATTTTTATACTGATTGCTTTAACGGTGAAGGAAATCATCGGGAGAAAACCTTCCACGTCTGTTTTACGCATTTTTTAGTTTTCAAATATTTAGAGTACAGATAGTTATTATATGTATATTGAAAATGGAAATGAAAATATTTTATTTGAAGTAGGTAGCAGTGAACACTTTTCGAAGGTCATTATTTTTTCTACCTAATATGAGGTTCCTATTACTCGGAAGAATTCGTGTACCCGCGGTTTCGGGAAGTGTTTGCGGAGTGAGAAGGAAGACGAGTCCAAAGAAACTCCCTCCCTCCAACACTTTTTTTTAATTGGAATTCAAACTGTACGTGCCCACATCATCATCAGCTTAAAGACGTATTAATAAGAGTACATAAGAGTACTGACTGATTCGATGGCTAAGTGGTTAGCGATCCTGACCTCTGATCCGAGAGTCGTGGGTTCGATCCCCACACAGGGCAAACTTTTCTGTGATGAGCAGAATGGTTTGCTCTGAGTCTGGGTGTATTATATCTATATATGTATGTATTTAAAAGTATATGTGTATGTATACCAGTCTCTGGTTCCCAAGATACAGGGAATCCTAGTTTGGGGCCAGATGACCGTGTGTGATTTGTCCCAGATATTATTATTATTATTACATAACGACGCTTAAAAGGAAAAGTTGACTTCTTCTTCTTCTTATCGTGTGGCACATTAAGCCGTTTCATCCACAAGGTATAGACGGCGGTTGCCTAGTGTTGCACTTAGCCATAATATGTCGCTTAGTCAACTTTTCCAGCGACGATAAGAATCAAAAACGCTTCGCTTTTTACCTCAGTACGCTTCAGTTTCAAACTTAAACCATACTGTAAAGTATTAAAGAGAAAAAAATTGTGAGCAAACTCTAATTATAAGGAAGATCTTTATGGCCTTGTCCCGGGTATAGCATTATACTGCCTTTGAAAGGAGAACGGTTAACAGCAATAAAAAATGTTAAAAGCATGAAAACTGTGACGTCACGATGATGTAGCCGGTTACTAGTTGGTTCAGACTAAAAAACTTTTAATAAATTTTTTTTGGTTGATTTTTATTAGGTGAGTTGTATTGTAAGTTTCTTGGTTACTAGCTGTTGTTTACGGATTTTCTCGCGTAACAATGAGATAAATAAGACTGTCTTCAATGATATATTTTCATTGATATCGAATAAAGAAAATATAATATAATACAACAATATTATTGCTACGTTATGGCCTTTTGGCAGATATTGTCCCATTCGCAAAACGCCCCTTCACCGTTTTGCTTAAAGTCCCTTTTCAAAATGTATACCCAAAAAAATACAGTGTCTATTAGACATCATCGTCAGCCGAAAGACGTCCACTGCTGGACAAAGGCCAAGGATTTCCACAACGACTGGTCCTGTGCTGCCCGCATCCAGCGATTGCGATTTGAGTATAGGTTCTCTAAGGAAATTTGTTTAGTTTTATCTTTCTTCGGGTATTTGTGAAAAACTCTTCACTATGCTCCTTTCTATTTCAAATAAAATTGTCACTCCATTCGAGTAAAATTTATGTAACTTATCGTGTTGTACTTTCGAGAAAATTATGGACATACAGAGTCTTACAATACAGGGCACAGCCAGAGTGATATTTAATTCGCTCAGTAACTGTAAATGCTACTAATATTACTGAAAACATTCACCAAAGAACCAATCAAATCTGACAAGCTAAGCGAAAAAAGAAATATTTTCCATAGGTAAATCTTAAACTTTTTTTAAATTGCCTAAAACATCCTCCTGACAACGCCATACTCAATACCAAACTGACCATGTAGTTTGTAGTGTTATAATCTCATACGAGTCGAAGAGGCACCCTTAAAACTAACATTTTCTTTGCTTAGCTGCGGCCGGCAGATAGGGAGCACTGCCATGTTAGAACGTACAGTCGCGCACGTTACACTTTTTTATTTTTATTGTGTACTAGCTTCTGCCCGTGACTTTGTCCGCGTGGACTTCAGAATTTTCTAGAAAGAAAGAAAATTTTAAGATAGCGCCATCTAGTGACGAAGTAGAAATTTTGAGTTTTTAAGCATTTCTACGGGAACCCTTAAGTTTTCCGGGTTAAAAAGTATCCTATGTGTTAGCCGTGTGCTTTGTCTATCTACCTACCAAATTTCATCCAAGTTCGTTCAGTAGTTTCGGCGTAAAAGCGGAACAAACAAACAAATAAACTGACAAACAAACAAACATCCATACTTTCGCATTTATAATATTATTATATTATATTAGTGAGATTATTATTATATTATAGTGGAAATATGCCAAAAAGCTGACGGCCCACCTGATGGTAAGCGACATCGGCCGGATATCAGCATCGATAACCCCAGAAGGGTTACCAAGTCTTGCCGATCTTGAGGGCTAAGGTGGAATGCCTCTTATGCCGCCGGTAACTGCGCTGGCTATCTCGCGCCACCCGCCGGCACAGCGCGCCGACACTACACAGGTGTTTTTGTTATTTTGGACTCTCCATGAAACTGGTGATCCCATGGACCCATGGAACATGACGATCGATTTGTGTGGAAAGTCCGAATATTTTTTTGGGAATTCAGTAGCTATAGAGGTTCCATAGGAAAAGTCGATCAATGTTCTACAGCCTATTAAAGTTTAAGGAAGCAGTATTTTTACAGCTTGAATACTTAGTACTTTAAAATATATAGTATGGATACTCCCTGTCCCTCTCTGAAGGCAACCTCCCCCCTGCGGGTAAGATCCGGTGACACGCCACGCGACACACACATTTATGCTTTTTTTTATATGTCATAGGCGGCAAATGAGCAGACGGATCACCTGATGGTAAGCGATTACCGCCGCCCATAGACACCCGCAACACTAGAGGAGTCAAAAGTGCATTGCCGACCTTTGAAATGGGATGGGGGGATTGGGCAATTGAGGGGGAGGTCTGTTACAAACGTCATATTTTTATGTTGTATGTAGTAGGTAATAATATCGCAACATTTGTATGATGTGTCCGTATGCTTTTGATGTCGCGTCGCTTGTGAAATTAAATGACGCATCGAGCAATATAAATTTCGCCTAAGTCAACTTGTCGACAAACAATTTTGCTAATGTTATTTACAGAAACAATATTTCTTTAGAATTCATGCGTAGTTAAACTTCAAAGAACTAGGATAGGTTTCTGTCGGACTATTTTGAGTAAGGTAGAAACAAAAATTTATTTCGAAACTTTGAGTGTACAAGTTCGGCGTGGTAGGAAATTTGTACTACTTAGATATAAATACATTTGATTGATAAAGATGTAAAGCGTTTGTTTAAAACATTTTGAATAAGAAAAAAGAAAAAGTTTTTATTCAGCACATAGTATTACAGTATAGTAACTAAAACCAACTACTACCAAACTATTACCTAAAAATAAAAACATCATACAAAGAATGGTATACCAGATTAAAATAAAAATACTGTGCACCGAAACGGTACTGACTCAGCATTTGCCGCAGTGTGACCTGCGATGCAGTTATTCTGCCAGATTTTGCTGTTGATCTGCCAATAACAATTTTGTGCTTTTTGGTGTCTTTTAAAAACTACTATTATATTCTCGGATCTTATGTCTGTGGGTAAGTCAGCGATTTTCTTTAAAACTATAAACTGAATGAATTGTGTGTGAAGGAGTTTTTAAAATGTTTCATTTCAAATATCTATATAGGGTATATAACTATAATAATATAAATAGGGTATAAACTATAATAGGGTATTTGACAGTATCAAAATTAAATTGAAAAATATTATTCACTAAAAAGCATTTGTCCTAGAATAGCGAAAAATATTACTCGACTGATAATTTTGTTAATTAAAAATTTTATATTCAATACAATTACAAAATAAGTTCGTCAAAGACTGTGACGTCACATGCCAGTAACACGAACAATTTCAGAACAAAATATCGTCTTTGGCAGTTGATAAAAAGTCACCCAAATGACTAGTAGTCAAATACCGTATTACCAGTGCCCCTTTCATTTTATCTTATTTATTTTTTTACAGTGCATCTGTACATATGTACAGCATCTACCTAATACGAAGTTCCTTCCACTTGGAACTCGTATACCAGCCGTTTTGGTTCGTGTTTTGGAGCACACGTCGTCGAGAGAAAAAACGTCGCGCCCAAATGAAACTCCCTTCAACACATTTTTACAAATAATAAATAAATAATAATAATATCCGGGACAAATCACACACGGTCATCTGGCTATCTGTCATTTTTACAAATAAAAATCTCAGATGCTATTTACATCCTAATTTATAGTAAACAAGGCTCATTAATTTTGTTATTTTTTTTACTGTAAGTTAGTTTTGTATAGGGGACGCCTTTTTGTAGGGATCACTTCTGCCCTCGCCAGTACCCACTTATTCTTGTGTTATGTTAGGCGACTGCTTGACCGCAGATAAGCGGCCGGACCATACAAATATACGATCAATGTAGGTATAGGTAGCTCTACTTGTAGAGTGCCCTCTCTTTCTGTCTCACGTCTTTATTAAGATAACACGAGGTGCTTGTTAGAATAAAAAAAGTTTTTATACTTTAAGACACTTCTGCACAGAAAAGTACATCACCCTGTATACACATCCTTATTAATACTACACGCCGTGTTTGAACAGATAAAAAATATAAGATCAAGGAAATCCACATACTTACAGACATACCCAAATATAGTTCATTCCAATCGCTTACCATCAGGTGATCCGTCTGCTCGTTTGTCACCTATAACATAAAAAAGCGGCCAAGTGCGAGTCGGACTCGCCCATGAAGGGTTCCGTAGCAGCAAGTAACATAATATAAAAGTTTTTGTAGTTCGTTGTAACTTGAATGAAAGGTAAATTGCGGTTTACGATTTATGACGTATTAAAAAAAACTACTTACTAGATATCGTTCAAACCAATTTTCGGTGGAAGTTTGCATGGTAATGTACATCATAATTTTTTTTTATTTTTATCATTCTCTTATTTTAGAAGTTACGGACACACATTTTACAACTTTGGAAGTGTCTCTCGCGCAAACTATTCGTGTTGTACTTCCTGGCAGGACCTCAGAAGCGTACCACATTTTAATTGCGGTACAAATTCATAGAATTAATTGTACTTAATTTGTACCACAATAAAAAAATTGTACCTCAAGGGTATAAGAGTTACAGGTGGTCCTGCCAGGAGGGTTCCTTCCTGGCAGGACCACGGTGGAATTTCCAAAAAATAACAGTATACTATCCCTAAAAAAATTGTACTTAATTTATACTTACACCAAATCATCAAAAACCGACTCCGTAAAAAAGTGGTTATGTGCTCAGCGTTGCCTGAATGAATTTGAAAAATATTGTACTTTTTCTTTTTCAAAATATTTACAATATTTCGAGCTTACTTAAACAAACATGATTTTTACTGTAATACATACTTACTCAGGGAATATTTTTCAAGATTCATCAAGTCAGTATTCCCTTTTTTAAACAGAAAAAGTACAATATTTTTCAAATTCATTCAGGCAACGCTGAGCACATAACCTCTTTTTTTACGGAGTCGGTTTTCGATGATGACGGACGGACGGACGGACGGACGGACGGACGGACGGACGGACGGACGGTCAGACAGACAGACAAACAGACAGACATGACGAATCCATAAGGGTTCCGTTTTTTGCCATTTGGCTACGGAACCCTAAAAAAAGCAAAAAGCAAAAAGCAAACAAGCTTATTAGCAAGTAATTTATATGTTATAGAAGATATACAAGTTCTTTGCTTATTAGTTACTTTTTTTTTTCGCCCTTGTTGGGCAGGCTTGGGCTCCATGGCCATACCGCCTCGTCTTTAGTTATGTTTTTTATTTTTAGTTTCAAAGTTTAGTTCAGTATTATTTTCTTCATTTTATCTTCATTTTATTTTCAAATTCTTACTCTTTGTTAGTCAACTACCCTATTCTTCAGCAAAATGATAGCACTTTTGATGAAGATTTCATGGACTTCTTGAGAGCACTCGAAACTCAGTCTACACACTTTTATTTCATTATCCTACATATTAGACACTTAAATGGCACTTATATCAATATAATGCATTTAAAACCACGATATCTATTTTTTTGGATAATAAAACAAAACTGACATACCCTTGCTACGAGTTCCCGCCAAAAAGTCCGCTTATCAGTTACTTATTAGGCAACTTACATTGACATGTGTCAGTTCCATTGTACATGGTAAGTTTGTTTACTTTTGCTTTTTATGATTGAAACAAGGTAAACACTAATGTTTAACGTTTAATGTTTCATGTTGTCAACCTTAGGGTTGTACACTTTGGGCCAGATACGCGTGAAAACATAACCCTGTCTTATCAATCACACAGCCGGGTAAAAAGGCTGTTTAAATCTTTTTTTTTTTTATGTGATAGGTGGCAAACGAGCAGACGGATCACCTGATATCTTTTTATTTTTATCTTGGTAAGCTCGCTTTCATCTTCGGCGTCATCATCACTTACCATCAGGTGAGGTGATGCCAAGGGCTTACCAATTGAGGGTAAAAAAAAAGTTAGGTACAACGACTTCGCCATAATTCTTGTATTAAATAAAAGAAAAAATAACGCTTTGACTTTTATAAGTCGAATACAAAAGTATATTAAACCGAGCAAGTGAAGACTGTATATCATTATAATACAGTGTGTGTAAAGTATTCATGCCACGAAATTTAGTGCCGTATAAAGGGTGCGCCAATCCACCTTCAGATAGAGGGTGCTGCTTAAATGAGAAAGTAGAAAAAAGAAGTGTACCAAAGATATTATTGACATAACATTAGAAATATTTTAGAAGATTTAAGTATGTGGGTATGTTTTTGTCCAACTACGAAACGAAATTAATATGTACCTAGGGAACTAATAAAGGGATAAATCTTTTTTTAAATAAGTCTTATTTAATAAGTGCTGTTGTTTTTGCACTTCAATGAAAAGGAACTAATCATTTTTTTATCACATTTACAAACTTTTTATTTAATATTTTTAACCGACTTCAAAAAAGGAGGAGGTTCTCAATTCGTCGGTTTTTTTTAATGTATGTTCACCGATTACTCGAAGACGCCTGAACCCATTTGGAAAATTCTTTTTTTTGTTTAAAAGGGTATACTTCACAGGTGGTCCCATATAAATTTTATCGAAATCGATTCAGCGGTTTTTGAGAAAATCAGCAAAACATAACAAAATTGGAGTCGTTGCGATTGAAGTCGGTTGTTTTTAACATATTCAGCGCGGTCAATTATTTAAATTGTGTTCTTTTTTTATTTTGAAAATAATTTATATTATTTTTATGACCCCGAGTTGAAAACTGTTTTTTTTTTCAGCCAAATATTTTTTTAATTTTCCTATTTTGAACACCCTGTATCTTCACAAGGAGTTCATGCCTCACAATGTCGTAATAAAAGCGACTTTTGACTTACTTTATTGCGTCTACGTGAGTCGCTGAGGTGTAACCGCGGGTGGCGTTGAAGGTGTTAACGTCTTGCTCTGGCTAACTTTTCATATAAATTATGATTTTTTTATGTGATAGGTGACAAACGAGCGTCAGCGAGGTCAGCGATTACCGCCGCCCATAGACACCCGCAACACCAGAGGAGTCACAAGTGCGTTGCCGACCTTTGAAATGGGATGGGGGGATGGGGGAATTGGCGGGGGGAGGTTGGGCCTCCGGTACCCTCACTCACTCGGCGAAACACAACGCAAGCGTTGCTTCACGCCGGTTTTTTGTGAGGCCGTGGCACCACTCCGGTCGAGCCGGCCCATTCGTGCCAATAGATCAAAATGAAACCTAAATAACCTAAGCTTAGCCTGCACGACTGTGTTTAATATTGTAAGTTAATCTTATGTCGATATTTAATACCAAATTACATCAACCAACGTTTTGCCCGTAGAAATCTACGTAAATCTAATTTTGTTAGCAACCCACATCGCCTGGGGTTGGCCACTAGCCCAACAACTTCCACCGATCTGGACTTGGCCCCGTTTGTGGTGTATCGCGGAATCTTCCCAAGATAAGAGATCATGGTATCTATGGTAAGAGACCAGTGCACCAGCAGTGGAGAATAGGGAATTAGGGATGGGTTACGCTATATACCTACTTAACAAAGTGTAGAGAAAGAGAACAAATTTTTTGCTATAAACTTTCCAAAAGTTCATTGAAATGTCGTTGATCACGTAAATAGTTCGTAAACTAATATTTTTCAGTTATTTTGGAATGGTTTTGCTTTATCAAATATTTTAATCATCCATTTAGGAGAAGAAATCCTTGAGAGAGATCTTTACAGCATGTTTGAGACATGTATGTTTATATATATTCTCATTCTTACCTACCTAACCACAACAAATTCAACCCCTCCGCTAACTACAACATGTAACCCTTCGGTGCCCCTCGACCGGGTTTTTAAGTGGCTATCTGTGTAGTTCGGACGGCGCTAGATTTATGCTCATCCGGGTTTGAACCGATCGCGGAGGAACGAAGATGTATTGGTGAAATTGAAGTGTTAAAGATTATTCTCTGCTGTGAAGTCGGGGTAGGTCGCGGGTTCGGTTCCTAGTATACAAAATTCAAAATATTTTTTTTTTTTTTTTTTTTTTTTTTTTTTTATGGCATAGGTGGCAAACGAGCAGACGGATCTCCTGATGGTAAGCGATTACCGCCGCCCACAGACACCCGCAACACCAGAGGAGTCACAAGTGCGTTGCCGGCCTTTGATATGGGAGTACGCTCTTTTCTTGAAGGTTTGAATGTCGTATCGGTCCGGAAATACCGCAGGCGACAATTCATTCCATAGTTTGGTTGTGCGAGGCAGAAAGTTTCTAGTGAAACGCACAGTTGTGGACTGCCAACCATCTATGTGATGGGGATGAATATATTGTCGCGTAGAACGATGGCGAAAAGAGGCGGCAAGGATCAATCCGAACAATTCCTCGGAGCACTCCCCATTGTACATGCGATAGAGAATGCAGAGCGAGGCTACATCTCTACGCAGCGCCAAGGAATCAAGCCGATCTGAGATATCCTGGCAGCCGACGATTCGAGTTGCTCTCCGTTGAATACGGTCCAGAGGGAGAAGCTGGTACTTATTTGTTTACGTAGGTACATTAAGCACTCTTATAGACGTCATATCATTTTACTGAAGGAATATTCCAAATGTCATTATCATTAAAATAATCTACAGTCTTATAGTATCCTCTTAAACAAATACAGCGTTTTATTTACTTCTTAAATTTACATTCTGGTAGTTCACACACGTCATTCGGAATTTTGTTATAAAAGCGTACACACTGCCCCACAAATGATTTTTTCACTTTGTTAAGCCTCGAGAAAGCTATGTCAAGATTATTTTTACTTCTCAAGTTACGGTTATGTCTGTCACTATTTTTGAAAAACAAGTTTAGATTTTTTACGAAAGTACATGATATTTTCGTAAATAAACTGACTAAACTGACTGTATAGGGTCCATCTCAGTTTAGTTGGTGGTAGCGCATTTTCTGGGCCCATCTGACTTTAATAGCTACTTAGGTAAGATGGTGGTCTATCCTTGCAGCGAAACATCAATATTAATAGCATTGATTCGTTTCGGCATGGCGATAAGATAGCCAGTTCCCCATTGCGTTGGGGAATCTTGGTATGCCCCATACCATACAACCATTTCGGTCGCAGTGTAGACAATGCTACTTGCTTCAATTTCGACACTGGTAACTAATTTGATCGTAGTTTTCACTTAAGTAGTTTTGTTTGACATATCGACCAAAAGTGGGGAATTTAAGGAACACAAAAATTGTTCAAGTAACAATACAATACAATACAATAATTTATTGATAACTCATTTGTTACAAGACATTATACACAGTGGTATATCTATAATAAATTATTTAAATTATTGTTTTATTTAATAACTACATATTTTATAAAATATGTGAAAATAAATGAAAAACAAAATAATATTAATTCACAACATTCATGAAAATAATTTATGTCACACTTAATACAAAAGGCAATTCCATAAATTCCTTGAAACTATACATATAACATTTCAGGTTACATAGAGAATTCGCTTCCTATCTTGCGGCATTATCATTACTTACCATCAGCTGAGAAAATATCAAGGGCTTACCAATTATTAATATTAATAAAAACTGTCAAACACCCTCTGTAATAGTTTTTTTGAAAATCTCCTAAACAGTCCGTAGGTAAACTACCAAATGTTATATATTGCACATATAAGGGTACAATCGCGGAAAAAAGTCTATGAATAAAATTATGGATCCCTCAAAATTTATAAGGCGTATAAAATGGATGTGCGATGGGTGAATGTAAGTTTGAATGCATTTACATTTATTGCACGACTGTACTAGACGTATATAGATAGGTATGTATTTCTTATGATGCAAATTCTTTATTGCTTTCATGGGTGGAAGAAAAGGTGTTACAAAAAAAACTGAATTAAAAAATCTTACAGGGTGAGGTCGCCTTATAGAGGAGCAAGAAGTGGTGGTATTTTACTGTTTATATTGTGCAATAAAGTGTTTTCATTCATGCATTCAGTTTTTTCATTCATTCATTCGTGCAGCCTACTTTCAGTATTTGTTTTTCCTGTGTTTATCTGCGTTACTGATAAAACAGAGCACGTATAAACCGGACAGTAGATAAGTAAGTTGATGGATTTACGTATGTCCGGAATCCGGTCTAGAGCGTCTTCCTTGTTTCTTACTTCCTGGTCAGATGGAAAAAACCAGCCAAGTGCGAGGCGGACTCACGCATCGAGGGTTCCGTACGACGTACACTTGGGATTGTGGGAAAAACCCAACTTTGCCGTTGGAAAACAACCGCAAAAAATAAAATTGTTTGTGAATTAACTACAAATTGACGGTTTTCGGACTTTTTCCTTTACTTATGCTATAAGATATTGATTGCTTCTTGACGAATTTCATTATTCTAGGTCGAGGAAAATGTGATAGGTTTTGATTCACTTGCGACCATCACAATATGTGGCATAAAGGGCTGTATCGTTCAGTTGCGTTGACTTACAATTTTGATTTTTTAACAGGTCCAAGGGATTCCAGATTTGAGTATTTGATATTAATTTTAATTTGATACGTCAACGCGTTCCTGCGAAAAAGGGTCTTGACAGACAGGCAGAGGGACGGAAAACGAAGTGATCCTATAAGAGTTACTTTTTTCTTTTTGAGGTACGAAACCCTAAAAAGGATATGTGGGTAATTTAACCCACTTTACCGTAGTAGATAATGCACATACCACTTAAAGAAAGTGGCTTCTTATAGGTATTGAAAAGTGAGAAATTATAACATTATTCTCTAGGGTCATTATTAAATATTTGAACAGAAATGGAAAAAAAAAATCCCTCGGAAGCTACAAAAATAGTAAAAAACGCGGCCAAGTGCGAGTCGGACTCGCCCATGAAGGGTTCCGTAGCAGCAAGTAACATAATATAAAAGTTTTTGTATACGTAGTTCGTTGTAACTTGAATGAAAGGTAAATTGCGGTTTACGATTTATGACGTATTAAAAAAAACTACTTACTAGATATCGTTCAAACCAATTTTCGGTGGAAGTTTGCATGGTAATGTACATCATATATTTTTTTTAGTTTTATCATTCTCTTATTTTAGAAGTTACGGGGGGGGGGACACACATTTTACAACTTTGGAAGTGTCTCTCGCGCAAACTATTCAGTTTAGAAGAAAATGATATTAGAAACCTCAATATCATTTTTTAAGACCTATCCATAGATACCCCACACGTATGGGTTTGATGAAAAAAAAATTTTTGAGTTTCAGTTCTAAGTATGGGGAACCCCCAAAATTTATTGGTTTTTTTCTATTTTTGTGTGAAAATCTTAATGCGGTTCACAAAATACATCTACTTACCAAGTTTCAACAGTATAGTTCTTATAGTTTCGGAAAAAAAGTGGCTGTGACATACGGACAGACAGACAGACAGACAGACAGACAGACAGACAGACAGACAGACAGACATGACGAATCCATAAGGGTTCCGTTTTTTGCCATTTGGCTACGGAACCCTAAAAACACACTTTCCATACGTATCTTAAAATAGGTGATTATATTTTCAGAAAAATATAATATACAATATACATAGAAACCTTACATCAGGCTACGTATTTCTCGTGGTAGTTCAAGGAAAAAAACAGGTAGTCGAATGAATAAATATTTTCAGGTATTTTAGGACCCTATATAACTGATACGTGTATCTGAAGCAGGTTTTTCATGAAACCAGCTCAACCAAACAGAAAACCCCTAGGAATTTTGAGAGTAAAATACTGAAAATTATCTTCCTACTCTACGTTTTTGAAAGTAAAACAAAATACTGCAAAAACCCTTTTTGCTCTAATGTTTATAAGAGTAAAAGTAAATACTTAAAATCTTCCTACTTTTCGTTGCACAAGAAGGTGACGCTCTTAGTAATCTTGATTTTTCCTTCAAAAATCAAAAACAGGTTAACAGGTTAAAAACAGGTAAAACAGGATACATTTTATTGTATTATAAGTAAATGGATGTAAAAATACTTTTTTTTTTTAAATCTCGAATTAAAAACGTCTTCTTGTCATCCGTTTTATTTGATTTTAATATACTTTGCTGCATACAAAAATAACTTAAAAACAGAAATACCGAAAAAGATTGAATTCTTATAATACTTATGCCAAAGAAATGACTAGAATAAAATCACAAATTCTTATAATATTACAATTATGAAATAAAAACTTACCTTGTCGCTGACTTTGACAGATTGCTTCATGACATACGGTATCCCCGGAACTGGACCGAAGAGCGATGGCATCATCGCCGGCGCGAAAATCACTTTGACAGGACTTTGACAGTTGCACTTTGATTCAGCACTTTTCACTTCACAAGTTTCAGACGTGTCACGGCAACTCTTAGCGCAGCAGCAGTGGTGACAAACTTTCACAGCGCTTTGACAGGAATTCTGACAGCAACTTTTAACGTCACTTTTGTTTTGACACGAACTTTTCATTTCAGCGTCGCTGTTTTTATTATTATTTTCATTTGAATGGTTATTGTTAGTGCTTTGAGAAAAAGAGTTTTCAGTTTTTTCAGTGGCGTATAATTTTGGTTTTTTCGCGTGATGTGGTAATTCTAAAAGCGGTGGTTTTCTTTTGAGTTCTTTTGGAGTTTCCAGTAAGTAGGTTTTAGTTTTTTCCGCGTGGTTTTCGTTTTCTGGTTTACTGAAAGGGTGCACTAGTAGTGTTTTTGTATTTTTATTTGGCGGTTGAAGCAGTTTATTTGAGGCCCCTTGAAGGGCCTCCGTTGCCCTTGTTGAATCCAATTTGAATGATTTTTTAATGTAGATTTATTTTGAAAAAGAATTAAAAATGTTTTGGCGAAAACACTGTTTTTAATGTTTCACTGTTTCTAATGTTTGTTATATCCAAATATCTTTGTCTCTCACTATCATTAATGTACAAAATTTACTAAGCACATATTTCAAAAACTTGTACCTATATTACACTGATTTTAACGAGTAAAGACGTAAAATAGTTTTAGTAAAAAGCGCAGCACTTAAAAGTAATCACAAACAACAACAATTTTTTAATTGTTTGCTATTTTTTTAAATGAAAATCACTGTCAAAGTCCTCGAGTTCAATGTCAATCACTTTGCGACCTTGACAGGACCACGTGTCATTGTTTACAAACAACAGTCGGAACAAACAAAGCGGCAAAAACTTTTTTCACTCCAAAACACAAAATAAAAACTTTTCTGAACGACTTTACATTTCTTTTTTACTTATTTACTTTTGAAATGGAACAAAAGAGTTTTATTTTCTTTTTTTTTTAAGTAAAAGGAAAGTCAAAAATGTATTTTCAAAATGGTGCGCGCATTTCATGCACGCGTCCGTATTCGCGGTTATGCGGGATAGCACTGATGTGGGTTGGTGAGTGGGCGTGGATTCTGGGTGTGGCTAGAACACGCCCACCTCATGGTCTAGATTTTAAATTATTACACGGTCTAGTCTAGACTGGCCAAGATGGCAGACTGGGGTTTAGGTGACTATTATAGTAATATATTAATAAAACTCGTCGATTAGATACATATTTGGAATTGACAGGATAAAGTGTTAGTTTAGTCACTGAAAAGCGACTGGCCGCAAAAGTGGCCAAAGTCAAAAAAATTACATTTAAAAGTGTAGAGTTTATATGTATGTATACTGTATATGTCGTGGCAAGATCGTAGAATTGACCAGATTATGAAATGACTAGCCACATTGTTGAGAAACTCCGGAAAAGCTCTATGTTAGGTTAGGTTACTGGTGTACTCTTTGACACTGATATGGGCAGTCATTTCATTACTTCGCCATTTCCTGATCTAGCCACGACATTATATCTCATATAAACACTTTATTACCCACAAAGCACTGGAGTTAATGATTTTTTATTTAAATTTTAAGTATACATATTAATATTTTTTTTTAAATTCTTACTTTTCATTTTGATTGCCAGAGCTATTGAGCAAAACTTACATTTTTTTTGTCATTAATTGGTAAGCCCTTGGCATCACCTCACCTGATGGTACTCGTAAGTGATGATGATGCCGAAGATGGAAGCGGGCTTACCAAGATTTAAAATTTCGCATTTTCACCCCCAGACGATACTTTTTTCGAATGTTCGTTGGTATATCAGTAATTGTTACCACTGCGCACCGATATGACAATATTGAAAATACGAGGTGTCGTCAGATTTCAACTTTATCCTGGGACAATCGAGTTGAAAGCTCGGTACAAGATAAATCCTGAAAAAAACGAAACTTATACGGCTGGCAGTCCACAACTGTGCGTTTCACAGAAACTTTCTGCCTCGCACAACCAAACTGTGGAATGAATTGTCGCCTGCGGTATTTCGGGACCGATACGACATTCAAACCTTCAAGAAAAGAGCGTACTCCCATATCAAAGGCCGGCAACGCACTTGTGACTCCTCTGGTGTTGCGGGTGTCTATGGGCGGCGGTAATCGCTTGCCATCAGGTGATCCGTCTGCTCGTTTGCCAGCTATGCCATAAAAAAAGAAGAAACAGACTACGTAACGTAACCAATTTTAAAAAAAACCGACTGTAAAAAATAGGTTAATAAGTACTTATGTGTGGGACATTTCGTACTCCATTTGGCTACAGCCGGCATAAAATAAAGTTCCTTAGTCGGACACAGCCGGTAACTATACTCATGGACAAAATAATCGACTCAAAGTTTCATGCACGACTTTTGGAAAATTAACTCAATCTAGCAAAATAAAACTAAACCAAAAGTGCAAAAACTGTGTGTTTACTGTTTATGTATTTAGTTTGATGGTTTTCTAGTTTTTTGCTTTTAGTGTTTAGGAGTTTTGTAGACTGAGTTATTTTTTCAAAAGTCGAGCAAAAAATCTTGAGTCGACTTTTTTGTCCACCAGTGTACGTGAAGTATAAATGTGAAAGTAGGATGTTTGTTTGTTCCACTTTCACGCCGAAATTACTGAACGGATTCAGATGAAATTTGGTAAGTATGTAGGTAGATAGATAAAGCACTCCGCTAACACATAGGATAGGTACTTTTTATCCCGGAAAACTCAATGGTTCTCGGACGAATGGCTAAAACTGAAATTTTAATTTTGTCACTAGATGGCGCTGCCTTAACATTTTATTTCTCTCTGGACCCAATTGGAGTCAACGCAGACGAAGTCGCGGGCGGAAGCTAGTATAACTAGATAAGGTTTAATAAAATCAGTTAAAACTTTTTAAACTGGGGCTTCTACGCATGAAACTGAACAACTTTCCCCGAGGAACCCGTAGTCAATTCGCGAAAATAATTTTAGACCTTTCTAACAAGTCGATCAGCTGATTGGCCAACTATTAAGTTGAGAAGTCCAAAAATTTTTGTTTTTTTTTTATGGCAGAGGTGGCAAACGAACAGACGGATCACCTGATGGTAAGCGATTACCGCCGCCCATAGACACCCGCAACACCAGAGGAGTCACGAGTGCGTTGCTGACCAAATGGTAAGCCCTTGGCATCATCTCACCTGATGGTAAGTGACGATGATGCCGAAGATGGATGCGGGCTTACCGAGATTCCTCAACGCAATGGGGAAACGCAACGAAGAATGTTTTTGCAATTCAACTGTGGGTTCTTTGGGGAAAGTTGTTCAAATTCTTGGGTAGAAAATCTAGTTAAAATAGTTTTAGTTAACTTTTAGACCTTATATTTAGAGGACGTGTTAAAAAAAATGCGTTCGATATTTTAAGGGGTTACTCAGAATCAAGTACTTAAGATGAACCTGGTCCATTTCTCGCCAAATTATTAAAATAATGTGTTTTTATCGTAATTTGTAAGGCTCGTGATAAGTTTATTTGTAATATTACCTGTATATGTCTTCTTTTTCGACAGTAAACTTATTTTCATTTCATTTTCATTTTAAGTACATATAGAATAGAGGAAAAATATTGAAAAAATCCGCTCTTCATTTTTCCGATTCCCATACTAAATCTGAATAGTGAATGAAGAATTCGCATGGAAAACTAAAAAAGGTGTAGATCGGATTTTTACAATATTTTTCTTGATTCTGAGTAACCCCTTAAAATCTCAAACGCACTTTTTTAACACCTTTTGTATTTGTTTTTATACAGATACAGCCCAAAACTACCGTCTTACTACGTCGGGTAAAAATATAAAAACGCATCACTAAATTCCCTTTCTAACTAAAGCCAGTTTAAAAATCGCTAAAACAATGGCGTCTAGTTAGCGACGTCGCTCGCTGTTGATTTTTCCGCTTTAAGGAACACCCTGTGAATGCTAATCACGCGAGCGGGGGTGGGCAATTTGTACCTGTTGGGTGGACGGCGACTGTTTTGAGAGATTGAAAGGAATCAATTAGAAAAGGTATTTTTTGCAGAAACTAAACTGAAAATTGGGCTTTTTTAATACAGGAATGAAACTTTATTTAGTTCTGGTTAGCTGTTGCTTCTACTCATGAAACTAAGGAATGTCGTACAATTAGAGCAAACTAATTATACTACTCTCCATAAAAAGTTTGTTAATCATTTGTAAAAATCATTTATAATCGAAATAGGAGAGACAACGACATAGTATACCTACGTCCCTAAAGCTAAAACAGCACTAATGCAAAAGAGCATATTATGTATGGCTCCAGTTATATATAACAAAATAGCGAAAGATATTAGGGAATTAGATTTTAGTTTGCTTAAAAATAATATTAAACAATATTTATTAGATAAATGCTATTATATTATATTAATGACTTTTTGAATGATAAGACGTAAACTGTTCTTTATGTATATTGTGTTTTTTTTTAATGTTATAATTTGATTTTTTTACAACAGTTGATCTATTATGAATGAATTATTTATTAATTAAGCAATTGACATATTAATATTATTATTGTACTATGCTAAAGTATGATATATTTGACATGACATTATGTAAAATTTGTATTGCCCTAATAGGGTAGAATATAGAGCACAATTTAATAACTATGTTACACCATCTCTGATACCTATATTCACAAATAAATTGATTTGTATTTGTATTTGAATCATTTGTTTTGCACCGTGGGAGAGCCACCACGAGAGAGTGATACCACGGCCTCACAGAAAACGGGCGTAAAGCAACGCTTGTTGTGTTTCGCTGAGTGAGTGAGGATACCATCCCCCCATCCCATTTCAAAGGTCGGCAACGCACTTGTGATTCCTCCAGTGTTGCGGGCGTCTATGGGCGGCGGTAATCGCTTACCATCAGGTAATCCGTCTGCTCGTTTGCCAATTATCACATAAAAAAGGGGCATTCAAGTTCTCGAGTCGCGACCGCGCACCGGAAGACGTAGCGTAGGCAGGCTTCCGACTCGGTGGACCGATGACCAGCATGGGTAGCATGAGGCGTAGACAAAGCTGATAGTCGCGCCAAACGCGAGAAAATAACTTAGCGTAAGAACGGAACAAATGCTTTTAAAACTCGCGTCGCACCTGAGATATGTCGCCCTGCTACTAGGCTTGGCTGGTGAAGGCTGCGGGAAGCCGCTGGATGCGGGCAGCGCAGGACCGGTCTGTGTGGAAATCCTTGGTGGACGTCTTTCGGCTGATGATGTGATGATGATTGTAAAAGGTCCAGAAGAAAGGGTAGTTGACTGCATCAACAATTTCCTTTTCATGAAATAGCCCTTTATTGAAACAGTAGAAAAAGTTACTACTCTAGCTTGGAATTTTATTGCATATATGCATTATTTTATTTATAAAAATTTAGTGATGAGTTTTAAATTATGATGTCAAAGGTACTATTTACAACTTAAAACAGAAAAAAGTTACAAAAAAAAACATTTTTATTACATTTGATAAAAAAGTTTTTCAGATGACTAGCAGTAGCAAGTAAACTATTTTTGAAAAAGTTGTTCAGTTTCATGAGTAGAGTAGACCCGTAGTGAACGGGTGAGAAACTAATACAATTTCCATATTTGAAACGAGTGCGACGCGACCTTCATATACATCTAGTAATCAGATGTGCAGGTATCCTCATGATGCTCTACTTCACCGTTAAAGCAACCATTATGAAAATAAAAGGAAGTTTCGAAAACTCATTGGTAGTATTTGTACAATGTACTTGGCCAGGATTTAAACCCGAGACCTCTTGTTAGGGTGGTCAGTCCTCCAGGTTATCACCGTTTCTGTAGTCAGTTAACTTGCGTGATTGATGCGACCACGCAAGCGGCACGTAAGTACAGACAGCCACAAAGATATCTGAACCTCTCTGTACTACACCATGTATCACGAATAGCTTTAGTAGGGGTTCAGCTATCTCTGTGGGCCAGTGTACATACGTTTGAAAGCATGCGGGCAGACAGACATGTCATAAACCAAGATTACCGTGTAACCCCAAGATCAGGTTAGCAAGATAACGTCCATTTGAACCCCAAAGTTTAAAGTGAACTGTTTCGGTCATTCGGTTAATCTGCTTCGGTTAAGTTAATCAAAGGTAATTGTGGAGGGTTAAGCTGGCTAGCGTTGGGAGGGCAGGTAGGGAAGTTAGGGTTAAAGATAGATAGACATACGTCGCCTATAAAAAATAAGTAATTCACTATAAAAATTAACAAGTCTGCTATTATTATATTTTATCTCTTTTGAATCCTTTCTTTCTTTATTCTTATTTTTGTATATTTTATTTACATAAATCACATTTTATAATTCATTTATTGATCGAGCATTAAGATGTTCTAGAATATAAGTTTTTTTTTTTAATGTGTTGGAGGGAGTTTCTTTGGACCCGCCGTTTCTTCTCACTCCACAAACACTTCCCGAAACGGTGGGTATACGAGTTCCGAGTGGTAGGAACCTCGTATTAGGTAGATAAAAGAATGACGTTCGAAAAGTGTACACTGCTACCTACTTCGAATAAAATATTTTCATTTTCATTAATCGGCAAAAAATGCCAACTACTTAGTTGGCATTTTTTATATATGATACTTTTTTTTTAAATAGACAAACGATGAAAAAGTAAACAAAAACGCAATTTGTACAGATGAATAAAGCAAATGATAGGTGAAAGTTAGTCGATCGACTAATCGGCAACTTTAGAACATAAGTCGGCAAAATCCTAGTCGGCACATCACTATAAACAAGAGGTTTGTGACGATGCGCAACCCTAGCAGTTACGAGGAGAGCGACACCCTAAACCTCCCCGCAGCCTCCGCGCGCCGCGACACACCCGCAGCGCCCGCCAAGGCCCGGTCGCCGGTGGACAACCCCCGCTACACCGTACCGCACACCAGCGAGACCCGCCGGCTACCCCACTCTTGACCGAACATATAAAAGCCAGCGCGCTACCCCGCGCCCTCCGCCTCGGAACCCCGGCCCGCACGCCGCGCTGTCCCACGTACTGAGGACTTCCCACCTCTACGTCCCACTAAAACACCCGCCTTCACCCCCAACATCGCAGCCTCACAGGAGCTGCAACCCGCCTGGAGAAGCCAAGCAGCCTTGGCTTCACCACCTCCACTCATGGAAACTCCAGTTTCCATGCCCACGGCATTCAAACCGACCTCCAGGCCCCCCACCAAACCAGCTAAGATCAGCAAAGCGCCCCTTCCCCCTAAGGTCTCCCCTCCAGCGCCTGTCCCAGACACGGTGGAGGAAGACGATCTTAGCCTAGTTATCCGCTTTGCCAGCGCCATTAACATGGAGCAGGTCCGCGACCTGGCTAGGGAGCTCAGAGCAACCCAGCATAACACGGAGCAGCGTTGCATAGCAATGCTTAAGCATTCGCGACTCATCGCAGCCATCTCAGAGTTCAATGTTAATTCTCCATAATGGATTTAAACCCCTCAAAAGGTAGACTCAAACCCCGATCCATTACCGTCGCATTCTATAATGCAGACGGTATCCTCCCCCAGCGTTGGCAAATCATAGATTTCCTTCGCGAACACCAAATCGATGTCTTACTAGTGCAAGAAACACACCTTAAACCTTGCACTCGCGGACCTAAAATCCCCAACTACGATTTAGTGCGTAACGATAGAGTGAACTCCGCAAAAGGCGGCACTCTCATCTATTACAAAAGGTCCTTGCACTGTATACCCATCGACACCCCCCCTCTCACGAGCATTGAGGCCCCTGTCTGTCGGCTAGCCATGACCGGCCACCAGCCCATTACCCTAGCTTCGGTCTATCTCCCTTGCAGTGGCGACAAACCACTACTCGGGAGCGATATCGAGGCTCTTTTCAATCTAGGAGGCGCACTCATTCTGGCTGGCGACTTAAATAGCAAACACGAACGGTGGAATTGCTTATCCACCAATACTAGAGGTAGAGCCCTGGACAGACTCGTTGACCGACTCAACTTCGACATCATTGCCCCAATGACCCCCACTCACTTTCCGTACAATGTCAATCACACCCCAGACATTCTAGACATAGCACTTCTAAAGAACATCAACCTTCAGTTGTGCTCGATAGAAGTGCTTCAAACTCTATGTTCCGACCACCGGCCGGTCCTGTTACAATTAGGTCCCCCGACCCCCACGGCCCCGCCCACAAAGATGATAGTTGACTGGGACAGCCTTGAGGACAAACTCAAAGCAACCAGTTCACCGGACCTTGACAACATACCCGACGACATTAAGTCTTTAGATGACGTCCGATGCGCAATCGATGCCCTTAGCAGCCACACTCAGTCAGTCGTAAAAGACTGCTCCCGGCAGGTTCCAGTGCTGCCCCAGCACCGCTGGAGACTGCCGGAAGACGCGAGGTCGCTGCTGACCGCAAGAAATGCAGCCATCCGTGCCTACGACAGCTTCCCAAACGAGGAAAACCGCACTCGCATGCGAGCTTTACAGAGGGACGTAAAGCAGACCATGCAGGAGCTGCAGCAGACCCGTTGGGATGAACTTCTTGGGGGAATCTCGCCATCTCACGTCGCGTATTGGAGCTTGGCGAAAGCCCTCAAGAAGGATGTCGAGTCCCCCATGCCCCCTCTCAAACGCCCCAACTTACCGGATGCCTTTGACGACTCCGAAAAGGCCGAGTGCCTGGCCGACAGCCTAGAGGCCCAATGCTCCCCCAGTACACTCCCAATCGAGCCCATCCAGCTACAGAAGGTGGATGAGGAAGTCGAACGGCGAGCAGCCCTCCCCCCGACCGAGTCTCTTGCCCCAGTCACCCCATGTGAAGTAGAGAAGGCCATTAAGCAGCTCAAACCCCGAAAGCAGTTCACAGGAGCTCTCTTCTTTGATGTGGCAAAAGCTTTCGATAAAGTCTGGCACAACGGGTTGATATACAAACTATATCAGCTGGGACTGCCAGACCGGCTCGTACTCATACTACGAGACTTCCTCACGAATCGGAGCTTTCGCTATCGCATAGAAGGAGTCCCTCAGGGCTCCGTTCTAGCCCCCACACTCTTCTCGCTCTACATGAGCGACATGCCGCGATTCCCAAATGTCAACCTTGCGCTTTTCGCAGATGACACAGCCCTCTATCTATCCAGCCGCTCAGCGGGCCTCATCCTTCGTAACCTCCAATCCTCTGCCAGTGCCCTGGGCAAATGGTTTAGGAACTGGAGGATCGAAGTGAACCCTGAGAAAAGTGCAGCTATGCTCTTTTCATTCAAACGGCTCAGTACCGAGACCAATCCCATCGATCGCAGCATTAAGCTGTTCGATCGCCCCATCCCGTGGGAACGCTCAGTCAAATATCTAGGCGTCACCCTAGATGACCGACTGACGTTCAAAGACCACATCAAACGAGTCCGAAACAAAGCAGCCTTTGTTTTAGGCCGTCTCTACCCCCTCACGAACAAGAAAAGTAAAATGTCCCTTAGAAATAAGGTGACACTTTACAAAACTTGCATCCGTCCCATTCTCACCTACGCCGGCGTAGCGTTCGCCCATACAAAGCCCAGTCTCATCCACCGACTTCAGGTCATCCAAAATCGCTTCATGCGCCGAGCCACGGGCGCCCCATGGTTCGTGCGCAATGAAAATCTCCATTACGATCTAGAGCTCCCCACCATAGCTCAATACCTGAAGCAAGCGTCAAAACGCTACTTCGATTCCGCCCCCCATCACCCCAACCCCCTATTCGTAAGCTCCGCAGTTTACGACCTTCCCGCGAATCCCATACGCGTGATCCGACACCCCCGGCACGTACTCGAGGATCCCGATGATCCTATAACGCTAGCCGTAGCAGCCATGACCCCCCCGCCCCAACCACAGAGTAACACCACACCGACATACTGCCCTCGCCGGCGAGGGCGGCGTCCCCCAGCTTCTCGCGCTTACCAGCGCTATCGGCACATTCCGGGCCGATTCTCTCCGATCCTCCCCGTCCAAGCAACGTCCTAAGCCGAGGTCCGTGCCCACCTGGGCGCCCTTAGGCAGTTGCATCTTTTGCTTAGGCTGAGTACCCTACGTACTCGCCTTCCCTGTCCGGTGAAGTAGTAAAGGCCCAACGGCCAACTACAAACAGTCCTGTCGAAAAAAAAAAACCAGCGGCTGGCACAGTCAGTGAGCTCTCGCGCCGTCAGGCTGAAGGGGTGCGCTGACTGTGTCCACTCTCCTCCCCCCCTCGAACTGTTGCTGGTAGCTTGTCCTGAGCTGAACGTATTGCGTTTGTTCGTCTAGCTCCAAGTTGTCAGCAAGGGTCTATAGATTTGCATACCGCTCTGTAGGTGCCGCCCGTGTAGCTCTTGGCCGAGTCGCACTGCAGAGGTTCTGGATTAAGATAGGTTCTCTGTTATTTACTGAGTAGGGATATCAATGGGTCCGTAGCCTTTAGGCTAGGTAGTTTACCGAAGAGTATGTCGTTTGGTATACCACTCTGCATGTGCCGCCCGTGTAGCTCTTGTCCGAGTCGCACTGCAGAGGTCCTGGATTGATATAAGTTTTCAAACAAGTAGGGACGTCGTTAGGTCCGTAGTCATTAAGCTAGTTAGTTTACCGTAGGGTCTAGATATCCACGTATTGCTAATAGATAATCCGTCCGTAGGAAGCTCATAGAGTAGGGGTTCGTTAACAGTGCTAGAATAAGTAACTATTGCGGAACGAACAATAAAAGCTTAATTTTGTTGTTACCGTATTCATTGGTCTTTTATTTTACATCACGTAGGAATCCCGTCCTAGGCTACCTTTTAGTGTTAACGAGGCATCCAGGCTAGCCGGCCCGAAGGGTGCCCCGTTACAGGTTTCATATGAAACTCTATACACGTTAGTGATAAGAATGATTATATTATTAAATCGATTCCTTGATTTAATGGCTAGCCCACTCACTTCACATCAGGAGGTCGCGAGCTCTTTTCCCGGCGGGGGTATAATTTTGTAGGACTGGTTGGTTTTATTTAAGTTTTTAGTCTTACCGCCAAATATTAATGTTAATAGCATTGATGATGATGTGTTCCGGTATGAAGATAAGATAGCCAGTTCCCCATTGCGTTGGGGAGTCTTAGTAAAACCCGCTTCCATCTTCGGGATTGATGATTGAAAATGGCGACGAAGTTGTAAGTTCCTTTTTGTAACGACCATCTGTTTGTACACTTAGTTTCGCAAATAAATACTTTGACTTTGACTTTGATCACTTCCCACCCCACCAGATGAGATAATGCCAAGGGCTTAGGAACAGTAGTAGGAAAAATTTGAGCTTTACTTTCTAGAAATATACATTCATTTCATTAAAAACCGTATTTTTATATACCCTATGAAAAACTTAAAATCATTATATTACTATAATTTAGCGCCGATACTGTAACAGTGTTGTAATATATAAATATCATTTGGTCCGCAGTCGTTAACCAACCACATTGTCCTCACTGCAGGGGCCCGAGTTTCTTCCCATACCTTGGGAAGGATGGGCCACGGGGCCAAGTCCGGATTGGTGGGAATTGTGGTTTAGTGGTAGTTAGTTCTTATTTTAGAATATATGGACCCCGCAGAAAAGCTCACTGCTCACAGGTAGGTACTTACGTACTTCTTGTTTTGTCATATTTAAGAAAGAGCAAAGCCCTTGTATAGGTTGAATACCTCATAAGTTGATGGAGCCATAACACCTCATAAGTCGATGGAGCAAGAACACCTCACGAGTTGATGGAGCGAGAACACCTTAAAGTTGATGGAGCAAGAACACCTCATAATTTGATGGAGCAAGAACACCTCATGAGTTGATGGAGCAAGAACACCCTATAAGTTGATATAGGAAGAACACCTCAAGAGTTGATGGAGCAAGAGCGCCTTATAAGTTAATGGAGCAAGAACGCGTTATAAGTTGATGGTGCAAGAACGCCTTATAAGTTGATGGAGCAAGAGCACCTTATAAGTTGATGGAGGAAGAACAACTTATAAGTTAATAGAGCAAGAACGCCTTATAACTTGATGTAGCAAGAACGGCCTATAAGTTGTGCAGCAAGAACACCTTATAAGTTGACGGAGCAAGAACGCCTTATAAGACACGACAGCTTCCTCGAACTACAGCGTGAAATCGAAATCGCGGACCAAATTTTAACGGTTGCTTTGTCATGATACTTAACAACTCACTAAAACTATCTTTGCTCAGCGATTTCTACATTTCCGTGGGCCCTTCCTGTACCGTAAAGTAGACCAAATTCTAAATATACTGGACTGTCTAAGATCAACCTGTAAAAAAAACATAAAAACTTGGATAATAAACCTTGACTATCAGGAAACAGAGGCTTTTATTCTACCGTCCAAGTATAACAGCTTTTCCCTCACACGCACACACCCCACACATAAACACACACACACGCACAGACACAGACACACACACTCACACACACACACACACACCGCACACACACACACACACACACACACACACACACACACACACACACACACACACACACACACACACACACACACACACACACACACACACACACACACACACACACACACACACACACACACACACACACAGACACACACAGAGACACACACAGAGACACAGAGACACACACACAGACACACACACAGACACACCCGCACACAGTAGTTCGTACATTCATTGTATGCCTTTATTCTTGTGTATAAGTATCAATTACCTAAGCAGTGTTAAGTATCTACACCACGTTACTAAATTATTGTTAAGTAAACTTATTGAGACTAGCCCCTCCGACACAGGGGATCCTAGTGGAGGTGCTAGTGCATCAAATGTATAATGTACTTAAGTTTAAGTTGCAAGTAATAAACATTTTGTTTATTTATTTATTATTATAACTTTCTCTAAAAAACCAAGACGATTATATGGAACAGATAAAGAAGGTCGCTGTCGTGTATTTTAAAAATCTGTAGTGGTGGGTTTTTCGCAGGATACGTGCAAGTAGCCACTTAATGGCCCTGCTGAAAACCAGCGCTGCACTGTGTTGCCACAGACTAGGGTTGCCAACTATACTGTTAAAAACAGTATTATACTGGTTTTTCTCTACGGTATACTTTTTACTGTTGAACAAAAATAAAGTATACAAAATACTGTTTTCAACATCATAAGTGTTAGACTTAGACGCTCACACATTTTTTTTTATTTAGTTAGAGGGCGCTCAGCGCAGCGAAGCTACAAATAAATCTCAGTAATGGAGTTTAAGAACGAATCTGTCAATGTCGAATATTCAAGACATAAAGACTGTCACTCACTGACACAGACTTGCGAGTGTGTGCGTTCTCAGAACATAACCTTTTTTTCGTGCATTTACTGAAAGAGTTTATTCAGTAATGAATGCAACGTATTAATTTAATAAAAAAATGAGCTCCTCATTTATTTTAATTTTAGTTATAATAGTGGTGAGACGTTTGAAGTTTTTAAAAAATACTGTAAATTAATAAGTTGTGCGAGAAGCCCAAAAAAATATGTATTTAAAACATCAAATAAATAAAATACTGTTCATTTTTCTAAAATACTGTTTAATATTCTTCTCAAGACCTAAATATACTTTATTTATTGTAAAAAAAGTTGGCAACCCTACCACAGACTGCAGCATTTCTGAGTCGGGGGCCAATTTTAGGCACATACACATTGTTAAATTTCTTTCGTTTTGTTTGTATTTTTTTTTTGTTATTTTATACCAAACATGTTATTTATGATGCCAAAAATAAAGAATGTCTATATGTCGTATCGGGAAGTCAAGATGCTGGCTAAAGACAGCTACTTCAATAAAACAAAACATTAATAAAATAAGCAATAAATTATTTATTTTTCATTAACACGTAAAACTTATCAGTTAATATTATAAATAATAATAAAAACGTTAAACAATTTCAGAAAGATCAAACTCATTACAATTTTATTGCAGTCTTGTTAACATAGGATTAGAATACAAAACAATAAATGCATTTTTTACGTTAAACCGTATAACTTTAGTAAGTCTGTGATTATAAAATATACCATAAACTATACAGTTTTTTTTTATTAGTCGACAAAGGGCAAATGCTTGAAAAGTTGCGTCTCCTGAAACTGTACAACTTTCCCCAAGGATCCTATACAAAGTGATTTTTAGCGAATGTGAACATTATCAAGCCACGTGACAACTTTTGTTCTACCAGACAAAAGTTTATGGACTCTCCATACAAAAATAGTCAATCCCAGATTTTAAGTTTCTTAATTTCCATCGCAATTCAGCGTGGTAACGCTGCTTCTGTGATGGGCACTTTTGTTCCGGGTACGATTCGGGGCAGTATTTTTGACTAATAAGTTTTTAATTGTGTTAATTTTTTTTTCTTAGCTTTTATTTGTGTGTGTTATGGTATCTCATGTTTTTTATCCCAGATTTTTGTGAGAAGTTGATTTTTGTTTTTTTCGTTTATTTTAAAAGTGGTGGGATAAACATTTTGTCATATAGCCTCGCATCGGTGCAAAAATATTTTGGCTTTCCACACAAAGGAGGCCTTTGTCCAGCAGTGGACGTCTTTTGGCTGACGATGATCATGATATTAGCTTCTCCGTGTTTTATTCGAAGGTATCTTACTCATGTCTATGATGATATTAGCTCTCTCCTTATTTTTTTTACGCATCTCCAGCTAAAGCTGCAAACTTATTCGCCATAGCTGTGGTTTCGGTATCGCTAGAGTCCTCGGTCTCCGCTCCGTCGGTATCGGTATCTCCGTCAGTATCCGAGCTGGGTTCCGGGGAACCAGTGACGTCAGAGGTGAGGGCTTGGACCCACTTGATGTATTTGATTTCTTCGCATTTTTCGTATTTTTCTGTGAAAAAAATAAATTTAAATTTTTATTCGAAGTAGGTAGCAGTGTACACTTTTCGAACGTCATTCTTTTATCTACCTAATACGAGGCTCCTACCACTCGGAACTCGTATACCCACCGTTTCGGGAAGTGTTTGCGGAGTGAGAAGAAACGGCGGGCCCTAAAGAAACTACCTCCAACACATTTTTTGAAAAAGAAAAAATGTGTAGTAATGATCGACCGACTTACGTTAACAAGTCATATCGTCCCCACTGCAGGGGCACGGGTCTCTTCCCATACCTCGGGAAGGTTAGGCCATACTCCACACACGGGGGCCAAGTCCGGATTGGTGGAGGTTGCAGGGCTAGTGGCCAACTCCAGTGTCAGAAAACGGCCGACTATAACGGCTATATCTACAGGATGGAATTGAAATCGCAGACCAAATTTTAACTGCGGCTTCCAGTCGTGGCACTGAACAACTTTCTCTAACGAACCAATTCAATCGGAGCATAAAAAAATTTGAACCTTCCGTACAAAGTTGGCTACTCAATTTATATGAAGAGACAATTTTTTTTTGCTCCGTTTGAAATGTTTCCTGAGAGAAAGTTGTTCAGTTTCACGAGGAGAAACCACAGTTAAAATTTGGTCCGCGATTTTAATTTAAACCTGTATAGTCGGTCTGTGGCGACATCTATCGCAACCGCCACGAACTAAACTTAGAACGCGCTATTGAAAGTTTCTTCGGACTTAGCATATATACAACTTCCAACCATCAGCGGTTGGACCGCGGCCGGTCCCCAGGCACACCACCTCGCCTGGCGGAGGTACCTCCCTTTTCCTCCGAAGAGTGGGAACACAATTCCCACAGATCCATCGGTAATAATTACCATAGCAGGCAATTATTAGTAGTTACGTAATTGCGTAATCCTAACTAATATTAGTCTGTCTGTTACGCCTAAACCGCTGAACAGATTTGGATGAATTTTGGTAAAGAGATAGATGACACTTTGGAGAAGGACATAGGCTATATTTGTCATCCTGCCGCGACAAACCTTGGAAGGGGTGAAACGGGGTGAAAAGTTTGTAAGGGAAACCAATAATTTCTCAAGTTATGGATATTATAAATCGTTTTATTTTATTCTCATCCTAGTTTGTTTGTTTGTTTGTAAACTCTTTATTGATAACATAAAATATGTACAAAACATTAACAGGAGTAATATACAATGGCGGACTTATCCCTTACGGGATCTCTTCTAGTCAACCTTATATGTTAAGAGGAATTATAGGAAGCAAAAGTTACAAACACGACTAGTTATTAATTACCTCTCTGCGCGGTGAAGCCGGGCGGTCGTAGCCACAAGCAGATTTTACCATCCAAAGCCATCCTCAGTATGCTGTTAGCAGCTCTATACGTATCCAGCCTGAAAGAGATACAACACTTATTAACACGTTCGCTGTCCATGACTCCAAAAAGAGTCACAAATTTGACGGCCCCAAGAGTCCATGACTCCGTATGGAGTCAAGATATTTACGTAATTTACGGGCAATAGAGCTTGAATTTACCGTAGAGCAACAAATGATCGTTATTTTAATAGACAATTCAATAACTGACATAAAAGTTCAATGAAATGAAATAAAATGTGATCTTGCAAATAATAAAATATATACAGGGTGTAACAGAAAGGTGTGACAATACTTCAAGGTTGGCTTTTACCCATCAAACTGAACAACTTTTGTTATACAACTTTGTTGAAATCGCAAAGAAATTTTCGGACTTTTCATAGAAACTTGGTTCGCCAGCTGATCGATTTTTATGAAAAGTGAAAAAAAAATTGAGCAGGAATTCAAACTTATATAGGTGGACAGTGCACGTGATAAATACCAACAATCTAGTCAGAATTAAAAGAGAATGAAAATTCATTCGTACTAAGAGAACGAAAATCCATTCCATTGATGTTTTTTTTCTTATTTCCTATTAAAACGGATGTTTTGGCAAACGGATGTTTTGAGAAACGGATGTTTTGGGAAACGGATGTTTTGGGAAACGGATGTTTTAGAAGATGGATATTTTATGAATTTGTATGTTCTGGGAAACGGGTGTTATGGGATTTGGATGTTTTAGGAATTGGATGTTTTGGGAAACGGAGGTTTTGAACATACTGGATGTTTTGGGAAACGGAGGTTTTGAACATACTGAATGATTTGGGAAATGGAGGTTTTGAACATACTGGATGTTTTGGGAAACGGAGGTTTTGAACATACTGGATGTTTTGGGAAACGGAGGTTTTGAACATACTGGATGATTTGGGAAACGGATCTTATGGGCCGAAACGCTCTTTTCGAAGGTTATTTTTTGGTCCTCCTTTATTAAGGATTTTTCCTATTGGAAGTTCATTAAAAAAATTGCTAACCTTCATATTATATTGAAATTGAAATATTTATTTGCTGTAAACATGGTTTTGAAGATGTTACATACAAAAATTTGGTGTCTCATGTTGAAACATACATAAATGGCATGCAAAAATTTACGGATAAGTATTAATAAATTTAAAATTTTAAAATTTAAAATTTAAAATAAAAATATATGAAAATTAATAATTGAAAACAAAGTAAAAAAATAATACTAGAATAAAAATTAAAATTAAAAAGTACCTTTAAAATATTTCATAGATGTCACAGTATAGAATATAAATATGTAAATTACTAAATGTTAAACTATGTACAAAATTAAATCAAAAACATTAATATGTCAACAAAAATAAACAGAAACAATAAGAGTAAATAATTTATGAAATATATTAACTAACGGGATTTAAATTTAATAAACTCATCAGTACTATAGAAACAATTTGTGGAGAGAAATTTATACAGTTTTTTTTAAACAATGTCAAGGGCAATTCTTTTAGAGTATCGGGTAACACATTAAACAATCTAATGGACATTGCATAGCTATTTCGGTTAAAACTTTTTTAAGTTCAAGTTCAAATCATTTATTGCATGTCACAGTAGTTCACAGGTGGTAAAATTACAATTCGTGAAATTATAGATACATGTGACGCCCTGCAAGGGCGTGGCAATAGAGAGGTGCTATTACAACAATATATTATTATTACAAATATAATATATATAATTTACAATTTCCTATAAATTAATTTATTCTACAATAATTTAAGTTAATAACATTCGATTATTTCTATAACATTTTATATAATATGTATTATTATTTTTATTTAATTCGTTTATTCTACTTTGTCTTCAAAAAATTCGGCGATACTGTAATAGCTTTTATTAATTATAAATTCCTTAAGGTGCTTCTATAAAGCATTTGTCTTTTTCTATGTTTTTTATATAGTTAGGAAGGTGATTGTATATTTTTATCAACATCGAATGGGGAGCTGATGTGTATAGTTTGAGTTTTGAGGATGTTTGTTTTAATTTATTTAGATAACGGTTATTACGTTTTATAGTTTTTACTGGTGAATACATATGTTTATGTTTTTTAACTACTCGTACTACAAGGATCGTATCTCAAATATTATCTTAAAACTTTTAAAGTAAGGTAGTTTTAGGCGCATTACCACTATAGGTGGCGCTATGAAATAATTAGTTTATTGCTTAACAGTAGGTTATTTTGCCACGAATGGCTATCTTTTCTCCATGCCGAAAAATATCAATGCTATTAACATTGATGTTTGGCGACAAGACTTGGTAACATAGCCTGCTCATTGCCACGTCGACTTAATTCTTTTGTATGTTATTAGATTTAATTTTTTTTTATGAGAGCTGGCAAACGAGCAGACGGATCACCTGATGGTAAGCGATTACCGCCGCCCATAGACACCCGCAACACCAGAGGACTCACAAGTGCGTTGCCGGCCTTTGAAATGGGATGGGGGGAATTGGGGGGGGACTTATTTATAAACTATGTTAGTAAACTTACCGAGCTGCCTTCGCGGTGAGGTAACCACGTTTCTTGGCCCATCCGTCGCAAATGTCTCTTGGAGACCAGGTGTCATCGTTTTCTGGGTGGTCTATCCTTAACAGTTGCGGTAGGTTCAGGCGTTCGCCTAGATACCTGTTTTTGAAATTTTAAGGTAATTTAATAATCTTATAAAGGTATGTGAAGAAATAAATAATAATAATAAATCAATAACCGGGACAAATCACACACGGTGGTCTGGCCCCAAACTAGGATTCCCTGTGCTATGGGAACCAGAGACTGATATACACATATATGTTTAAATACATACATATATAGATATAATACACCCAGACACAAGAGCAAACAAATCTGCTCATCACAGAAATGTTTGCCCTGGGTGGGGATCCAACCCACGACTCTCGGATCAGTAGTCAGGAGCGCTAACCACTGAACCACCGAGTCAGTCTAATCTTAAATAAAAATTTCTTAGAAGTGGGGACGATATGGGTTATAAACGTAAAATCTAAATACTTTAAAAACAAGCGACTTCAATCGAAACAATTTCAGCTTTGCTATGTTTTCGTTGATTTTCTCCAAAACCGCTGAATCGATTTCGATAAAATTTATATGGGACCACCTGGGGAGTATGCCCTTTTAAACAAAAAAAGAATTTTCCAAATCGGTTCAGGCGTCTTCGAGTAATCGGTGAACATACATTAAAAAGATTCCGACGAATTAAGAACCTCCTCCTTTTTTTGAAGTCGGTTAAAAAGCGACTACATTAAATGTATCCTATACTTAACTGAAAACCAAATAAATGTTTGGACCCCTCACACTAATTGATCAACTGAACCGCCAATTTTGTATGGGAAATCCAATTTTTTTTGCGAATTGAGTATAGGTTCCTTGGGGAAAGTTGATCAGTTTCATGAGTAGAAGCCACTGTAAATTTATTTTTTCAGGTATTTTAGAAAGACCCTATGGAACTAGCCCCACAACCTGCACCAATCCGGACTTGGCCCCCGTGTGTGGAGTATGACCTAACCTTTCCGAGTTATGGGAAGAGACCCGTGCCCCTGCAGTGGGGACGTTATGGGTTGTTATCAGATGGACCCTATAGATAGATAGTAGATACCACACCCCGGACACTTCATACAAATTTCGCGCCATTGTTTACTACATAGACATTCATATTTGTACACAGTTAATGTGTGCGTGATGTACTAGGGTTGAATTGAGATTTAATAATTAGCTCTCATTGTCTTTATTGTTAGCTGGACTTTTACAAATAAAGTGAAGGCTGTATAGCCTAAGAAGCCTTTAGCTCTCTCCTTAAAAAAATAAACTGACTTTGGTTATTATACTGTGCTTTAGTTTGCCACCCCTTGACAAATGGTCACACATCGGTCACACAGGGGGGTGAGGTGGCCTTCAGAGACCGGCAGGGAGTGTCCATACTGTATAATGTTCTTATACTGTGGTAGATATATAATACATTACCTGATTGTCGTGTAAGGCTCTCTTAGCTGCGCTATGGGGTAAGATCCCATCAGAATTTGTATGGGGCGTGGAACAGTGGACGGGAACACCAGCCCGGGACAGTCGCACAGACGGACCTACACACATAACTATTGTTACTACAGATGGACCTATACACATAACTAATGTTACTACGGACGGACACACGTAAAAAATTGGTGCTACGGACAGACCAACACACATAACTATTGTTACTTACTGCGGACGGACCTACACACATAACTATTGTTACTTACTGCGGACGGACCTACACACATAACTATTGTTACTTACTGCGGACGGACCTACACACACAACTATTGTTACTTACTGCGGACGGACCTACACACATAACTATTGTTACTTACTGCGGACGGACCTACACACATAACTATTGTTACTTACTGCGGACGGACCTACACACACAACTATTGTTACTTACTGCGGACGGGCCTACACACACAACTATTGTTACTTACTGCGGACGGACCTACACACATAACTATTGTTACTTACTGCGGACGGACCTACACACATAACTATTGTTACTTACTGCGGACGGACCTACACACATAACTATTGTTACTTACTGCGGACGGACCTACACACACAACTATTGTTACTTACTACAGACGGACCTACACACATTACTATTGTTACTTACTGCGGACGGACCTACACACACAACTATTGTTACTTACTACAGACGGACCTACACACATTACTATTGTTACTTACTGCGGACGGACCTACACACACAACTATTGTTACTTACTACAGACGGACCTACACACATTACTATTGTTACTTACTGCGGACGGACCTACACACACAACTATTGTTACTTACTACAGACGGACCTACACACATTACTATTGTTACTTACTGCGGACGGACCTACACACACAACTATTGTTACTTACTACAGACGGACCTACACACATTACTATTGTTACTTACTACACGGATGGACCTACACACATAAATCAATAAAGAGAAATATTTGACCGCCCATCAAAAATACTGAATTGCACATGATCATCATCATCAGCCGAACGACATCCACTGCTGGACAAAGGCCGCCCACACCGACCGGTCGCGGTCCTGCGCTGCCCGCATGCAGCGGCTTCCCGCGACCTTCACCAGGTCGTCGGTCCACCGAGTGGGAGGCCTGCCTGCACTGCTTACTGTGAATCGCACAGCAAAAAAATATTTCATTTATTTATTTAGTTAATTTGATGTGCAATTAGTGTTTTTCTGATGCGAGATTATGGACATCATAAATAAATATCTGGGAGAAATTACACACGGTCATCTGGCCCCCAAACTAGGATTCCCTGTATTGTGGGAACCAGAAACTGATATACATGCACATATACATTTTAAATACATACATATATAGTTCATTCCAATCAAAAAATAGCAAAAGGTAAACAAAGATAGTATGCATCTGACATTGACATGTGTCATTTCCATAGTAAGTTTGTTTACCTTTTGCTTTTTTCCTGATCAGAGGTCAGGGGCGCTAACCACCAAGCCACAAAGTCAATCTAGATCCAAGTCCGTCAAATTATTTGTAAGTATTGTATTGTATAGTATTGTACTGTACTGTATTGTATTACACTGTACTGTACTTTACAAAACTAAAATTCTATGAACTTACCTGCGGTGTCAGAAATATAGTCTGGAAATGCTTAGTGTGCCCCGGGGTACGGGACACGGAGACCACTTTTCGTCCCATGATCGCGTTCATGAGGGACGATTTGCCCACGTTGGGCTGGCCAACGCAACCAATTGTCACTACACCGTTCTTATAGCGCTCGTGTTGGTAGAAAGACGTGTCTGCTTTCTCTAGGATTGTTTCTCCTGCGAAAGAAGACAAGTAAGTTGTGATAAAGCAATTTTTTTTATTTCTTAGCCGGTGCCAATGACTGTGTCTGCGTAATAAGAATAAGATGAATTTCCTTCTCCAAGGTCCCATCTATTTCTGAACCAAAATTCATCAAAATTAGGTCAGCGGATTAGGCGTTTGTTAGCCAAACTCACCAATCTCAGGGCCCTCGTCATAGTTCTTCAGCACACATGCGCTGTTGGCCCTTGTCACACACACACACACACACACGCGCGCGCGCGCACACGCACACGCACACACACACACACACACACACACACTTAGAGAGAGGTAAAGATAAAGAGGGAGAAAGAGAAAGGGGGAATGAGAGGGAGAAGAGATAAAAAGAGAGATAAGAGTCAATAAAGTATTGTAGAGACTATATAGGTTAAGAGTTAGGCCTGCATAGGTTTGTATAAAAAGTAAATACGACGTTGATTTGAATATTTGAAATGTGGAATAGAAAACAAATGTATTGACAGACTTTAAGTTGGTACCTCGCCCCGAGTGCATGTGAATATCGAATAAAATATATAAAAAATATAAAATTGTTTACATCAATCCCTACAGTATATACATTATTTATCAAACTCACCAATCTCAGCACCCTCATCATAGTCAAACTCCACCTCGGTCTCCTCTCTGATCTTCTTCTCCCAGGAGGAGAGGTCCACGTCTCCTCTCACGATGTCCTTCACAGCCTCCAGTATCTTGGTGGCTCCTTCAGCGCACATGCGCTGTCTGCCCTTGCGCCGGCGGACTTGGAGGCCTGGAGTGAGGAAAATATTATTATTATTTGAAAGTATACATTTGGGCTACTCTGACCACTTCGCACTAGGCGAAGTGACAGGAGCTACTCCAGCAGAAGCACAGTCGGCTGGAGGTCAGTGCGACGAGGTGAGAAAGCGTCGGACTACCGGGCATTGTCGAGAAGGACTGCCTTTTGCATAGCCGCTATTATCGGTCTGCCTCGAAGTCCCAGCCGCCTAAGGTTATGATCCAGGTCAGCGGGGATCAAACCATTATTATTATTTCAAATTTTTGATCCCAAACTTTTGCGAGTGTTTTATGTAGCATATGTAAAAATAATACATCTATTTTTAAAATAGTAAGAGACATTTCTCCGTTATGCTGTATAGGATATGAAGCTAAGCTATTCCATCAGATTGAGTTCACAACTTTTTTAAATTATGTAGTTGTCACTTGTCACTCATTTGGTATAGACACCTGCAAAGATGCATCCAGCCCTTAAAACCCTAACAGAGAAAAATATACATTTTCTCCAGAGCTGTGTAATTATAAAAAAGAAAAAGTAAATAAATATTTGGATTTTTAATACTGCCATTAATCCGTGAACCACACATAAAAATTGGTCAGTTTTTTATCAACGGCCAAGTATAACTGCAACACTTACCAGCTTTATCACTGGTCGTGCCAGCCAAGTTATACCCCGGGCACGAGGTGAAGTACACCACCCGGAGTCCAGGGCAGGACCCCGTTAAGTATTCTTTCCACGCAGCCACCACGGATGCTGGGACGAGGTCAATCTTGTTGAGAACCAGTATCATGCTCTTGTTTTGCTGCTTCACTACGTACTCGTATAGGGATGGAGGGAACATCATACCCTGTGGGATGGAAAATGCTGTATGTTCTAATTCTTCTTTAGTGTGTAGAAACATACCACTTTTCAATGGTTAAGGCTGTAAGTTGTCCGTCAGGCAGAAGGTAAGTTAATAGGTAAGTTAGAATGTTAGTCAGTATGCCAGTTAGTAGGTAATCAGTATGTCAGTCAGTAGGTAAGTCGTTATGTCAGTCGATAGGTAAGTCAGTAGATATTTCAGTGTGCTAGAAAGTTGGTTAGTCAATATGCGAATCTATGGTTAAGGCTGTACATTGTTTGTCAGTAACTATCTCTATGTTCATCAGCAAGTACAGTCTGACTACGATCTTTTGGCATGTGGTGAAAAGCTGGAACTTACGCCACCATCTTGAAAAATGACACTATTTGTATGAAATTGCGACATTGTCAAGTGTCATCCACCTGCCAAAAGATCGTAGTCGCACTGTAGTCGGATCAGTCAGTAAAGGTCAGAAGGTAAATCAGTAAATCAGTCCATAAGTACTTTGGTATATCAATCATAATGTCTGGGAGTATGTAAATCAGTCTGTCAGTAGGTAAATTAGTTACGTCAGTTAACAGATAAGTCTGTACAGAGAATAACACTCACAGCGTATCTAACATCGACGATAAGCAGCAGTATGTCGCACATTTCGAGGACGCGCCACAGCTGGCGCCACGTCTCCAGGTTCAACTCGAAATACGATATGTTCTTCCAGTGTTCAGAGTTCTGTAGCGACTGGATGTACTCCTGGAGGCGAACAGAGGGATAAGTTATCTTGGATTAAAGTAAAGAGTAACACCAAATACCTTTCTTTTGTCATCTAAGTAAATTAAAACAACAAATAAGAATTTGAAAGAGACTTTAAAAGCAGTCACGGCATAAAAATTGAGTTGGAAAGGATATTTACGCATTATAGGCCCCGACTCCCTTCAAAATCGCTATTTAGTGCTTCAATTGTTTTTATTATCACAAGAGTGTTTGTGAGCCTTGTTCAAACCACTCAGCATAGAAGTGCTACGAGGGCGACACTGAAAGTTTTTAGAACTGGCCACTTGTAAACGATATAATAAAAAAATAATATTTTGAAAATGGAACTCTTTGCCAATGTTATCAATTATCATGTATGTATTTCATTCATTTGTCATTTTTTTCACGATTTGGCGGCAAACTGAAAATTATCTGTGTCACGTCAGCATGAATTTAACGCGAGAAAATTTTCGTGCAATGATTTTTTATGACTTTCGATGTCATTTAAGTCAACAAGAAAGTTATGATAGACTTCGATTGGCCTTTCACGATGAAGCCCCATCTCGTGCCACTGTTTACAACTGGTTTAATGAGTTTAAACGTGGTCGCACTAATATCACCGATGATCTGCGTGAGGGACGGCCTTCTACGGCGACGACTGAAGATAACATCAGTCATGTGCGGCGTATGATAGAGACTGACAAAAGAGTGACCTATCAGCAGATTCGGACAAGCTTAGGCATCGGTATGAGTCAAGTGCACAAATCCTCCATGAACATTTAGCGGTCAGGAAGCTTTGTGCCCGGTGGATACCTCATAATTTGACAGAGGTCCAAAACTCCGTCGTGTTGATTGGTGCCGTGAAATGGTTCAAAGATTTAACGGAGGTGACTCAAATGCTGTGTTCGACATACTTACGGGTGACGAAAGCTGGATTTACTGTTATGATCCTGAAACTAAAAGACAGTCTGCTATGTGGGTGTTTCCTTCCGAGGAGTTGCCAACTTAAGTGAAGAGAGGTCGAAGCGTGGGAAAAAAGATCGTGGCCTCGTTCTTCGGAAGGACAGGTCATTACGCAACAATTGTTTTAGAGGATTGAAAAACAGTTACTGCAGACTGGTACACTAACAATTGTTTGCCACTTGTCTTGGAAAAAGTTCGGGAGAAACGACCTCGCAGTAGGATCCTCCTTCACCACAACAACGCCTCGTCGCACACCGCCAAGCAAACGATCGACTATTTGGCGACGTCAGACGTGGAATTATTGGGTCACCCGGCGTATAGCCCCGACCTCGCACCTTGCGATTTTTATTTATTCCCGAAAATAAAAGAAAAACTTCGCCGAGGAAGCAGTGGCTGCGTTTGAAAAGGCCGTCGAAGAGACCCCTAAGGAGGAGTGGGCAAAGTGCTTTTCTCAGTGGTTCCATCGGATGCAGCGATGTATTGATGTGAATGGACACTATTTTGAAAAGATATAATAAAACTAATAACTTTCTAGTTTGTTCAGTTTTTGATTTTCTAAGAACTTTCAGTGTCGCCCTCGTAACCTCAAGTTAGTCAGAAAGTCAGTAAAAATCCATTAAGTAATTCACTGACCTTAAAATACCTCTGTTCCTGAGCGTCTAACTGAGCAGGTGTCATGTTAAAGTCCCAGGGTGGTCGTTTCGGGAAAGAAATCTCAGATGGAAAGAAGTCTGCAGGATCAATCTCCATTGCTTCTTCGGGTACTGGATTTAATTCCTTACTAGAAACGAAAAGACAGTAAGACTTTTAAAATATGTATTATAGGGTTTTTTTGTTTAGATTAGATGAATTTCTTGGTAGAAGTTGTTGAGTTACTTGAGAAATAGTCGCAGTTATCAAGGACTTATAGCCAATCTCTTACTGCGTTAGGGAAACTTGGTCTTACCAGCCAGCTTCCACCTTTGGCATCATCATCACTTACCATCAGGTGAGATGATGTGAAGGGCTAAACTTTAGGGTATTTGACAGTATCAATAATAAATTGTTAAATATTATTCACTAAATATCATTTTTCCTACAGTCGCAAAAGTACCTTACTTGATTGATGTTTTCATCTATTTATAATTTGATATTAATTAGAAAAAAAAATGTTCGTCAAGGACTGTGACGTCACATGCTTGTAACACAAACAATTTCAGAACAAAATGTCGTTTTTGACAGTTGATGAAAAGTCGCTCAAATGACTACTAGTCAAATACTGTATTGTTGTGGAAAAAAAAACAACTCACAGCGCATCCTCCTTCTTCATCCTCAGCTCCTCGTCAGTCTCCCGATAGAACTTGAGCGCGTACCGGTTCGACTCTCTCCCGCCTCCTGAGCGACCGCGGCTGGGCTGGTAGTTCATCGCTACCATGTTATCGTATTCTGCACCGCCTGATGTTGCTGTAAGTGCAAATAATATGGTTAGCTCATTGACCACTACCCTACATTTTGACAAAGCGTGCCGCTCCCACTGCGAACGTTAGCTCCAGCCAACAAAAATGTGTGAAATTCTCAAATCCTGGAGCCTGTGGCAGGCAAACCAATTGTCGGTCCTAGCCGAATGTGCAACTCAAAGTGTTGGCCATATACAATGTACAGTGTGTCCCATTATGGAGTATGAAACGAAAAGGGGTTAAATTATCAAATTTTATTTATCACAAACAAGGTTCCATTTATTGTTCTGCATAAATCTGAACAATGGACTGGAATATAACCAATTTTTAACTCACATGACAACAGCAGAGTTTTGTTCTGTTTCTTCGCCTGCAACTGCTGCTTCTTGGCCTTCCCACTGAAAGGGGTCTTGCGGTGAGCCTGCGGCATCTTGGCAGTTTACTCTGAAAGTGTACGTGTCACCAATATAGAAAAATAGAAAATACTGTTTTGAAAGGTCGTAAAAAGTAACTGATTTGACTTTTGGAAAGTATTGTATTGTGACAAAGTAGAATAGACAGTGGTTGTCTGGTCTTGCATTTATTGTTAGTGAGCTAGCTTCATTCTATGTCTATTTTCTATTTGGCATTCCACATCTCATTAACCCGTCAAGCGCCCCAGAGACACCGTTTGTCCATAAGAGATAACTTTCTGACGCGTCCTAGTAACGACGTCTGTCCATAAGCGAAATGGCTGATTGTCAGCCATATCTTCTGTTTCTTATTATAGTTAGAAGTTTAAAAAAATATGAACAGTCAATAAGAACTCTTCCTTTTTTATTTTAAATTTATTTCCACCAATAAAATGGAGTGATTTTGGAGGAAAAAAATATTTTGTGTGGTAAGGGGACGCGGTCGATTCATTTACAATTTCTCGTGCGCGAACGTAAAATCTATGTGAAATAAAAATGTCTAAAGCTTTTAAAAGGTACGTGTTTACTGTGTGTATTATACATGAAATTACTGGAAATTGAGTACAGAATCTGTTCTATATATTTGTTTTAGACTTACTATAAATTTTAACAGTGAAAAAACGTTAGAACTTTGGTGATGCAACGTTTTCAACGGCCAACCATTTGTTTGTACGTGTGTTGTGCCCTATATTTGTTGAAAATGATATTAAAAAAATACATTAACTTGTTAGAATTTTACTCAAGAATTTATTTTTACTATTAGTTTGGTCATAAATTCAATAGTTTTGGTTAGATCATCATAATTGTTCAATAACGGCTCAAAATTGTGACAAAGTACAGTTGACAAGAAAATATGTGAGATTACGCAATATGAACATATTTTTATATAAACAGTGTTATTTTCGATTTGACAAAACAGTGTAAACTTTTTATAACGAACGAAAGATTTTATAGGTGTAAAGCATTTTTTTGTTGTATAGAAAGTTTCCGTTAAGTGGTGTGAAGAAATAAAAATAACAAAATTTCACAATTCAAAATACTGTTTAATATTTGTTTTAATATAAAAGATAATAAAATTATAAATACATACATATAATCTGTTAACTTTGCCTAAACTTTTTGCTATGTCAGTGTTTGTCTTGTGTATTTTATTCATGTCTTGGAATCAAGTGGGATCATTGTAATTGAATAGCAAGATAGTTAATTTTAGTTATTTCTATTAGTTTTACAGTATGAAAGGTGACTAGTGTATTTAGTAACTGAGACCAAAGTTTCCAGACAATGCAATCGTAATGGCACACGTGTTCCAGGAAATTTACAATAACAAAAGCAACACGACTGTTTACGACCTCAGGTATCTTTCTTAGAAATGTCGGCACCTCAAAGATATTGTTGGAACCTTTTCTTAACTGATAAACAATAATACTAATAAAAAATATTTACGGACGTCTAAATATAAAGAGTGTATCAATGTATGGGTTTGAAGGTAAGCTAACCAAACTAAAAAACTTTCTACGTTATGTTAATTTTTAACATAATTATAACAATAAATAATTAATATTTTTTAGGAAAGCATGTGATCTGCGGCGCATGTCAATTTCTCGATGTAAGTCCCGATTCCGGTCTAGATCCAGATCGGTAACACCAGAATCGGTGACGAGCCATCGACGCCTTCTCCTTGGTATAGCCCATGGCTCGCCATGTTGACTTCTATTTAAAACACAATTTTTCGAACATCCTTATTAAAATATTTCATAACATAAACTTTTTTAATTTCCAAATATACTTTTAGCCCATTGCATTCATACAACTTTTTATTCATTATTTACATAAGATAATAAGTTATTTGCAAAAGCATTTACTCAGTACTATAAGATAGACTAAAAGAAAACTATAATAAAATAATAAACGAAAGGCATTGAAATATGAAATGAAAATAACAATAACCATTTTTCTAACGTTGAGCATTTCGCTTGTCAACTGTACTTGCGGACCACTTCGTTGTCAGTTGCGCGTGGTGCAAGCATGGCGGCCGGCCGTTATTTTGATTGTCGCGTAAAAAAGAATGATTGTGGAGTAATTATATGTTCTGTGACGATGAAATTAGGCTTAATAGATGCGTAAATAACAAATCTTTAAATAAGTGTTTGTGTTATATTGCAAATGGTTATAAATTTTGTGCAAGAAGTATGTGAAGTGCGATGAGAGGAACGAAAAAATGTATGAAATACGAAAACCTTCGAAAGATTATTTTTTTGTCCTTGTTACAAGTAAGTGATATCATTTTGCTATATTTAAACATGTAGAGAATCTAATCCCCTTTCTAACGATATATAACATGTTAAATATAATGATACAACAAACCCATAATTTCAATCTATCTATGTGAAGCCAGAAAAAAAGTCTTTGTATGGGACGCTACCGGGTAAAAATTTGCTATCTCTTTGGCGTGGGACGGGTTAAAGGAGTAATTTTGCCAATGTCAAGTGAAAAATGGGAGAATCTTCAATAAAAAAAGTGGTGAAATGCCAATATCAAGTGAAAGACACAGCTGTAAGGGTGATGGGCACTTTTAGACGCTCCACATAGTGGTTTTCTGCTGAACTCGGAAAATGGTGCTGTCTCCAAAGTTAATCCTCTTCTTATTACTGCTTATCACTGAATAGGACGGAATCACAGCTATTTCTCCATTACAAAAATAATGTTGAGACAACTCTAAAATGGAAATAATTAAAAAAATAACTCAGCAGACGTGTGCTCGGTACAGAGTCCCAGCAACCAACCCGAAGCTAGCTTTATACACAACTTTGAGGAAATCACCTCATCTGTCTGGGTCTGCACCCAAAAGTTTGTGAAACAAAATATTACTACTGTCTGTAGTCTTATAGCCCCTAGGCTAGGTATAAATGTACTGCCTGATTACCGACGTCAAGATCTGCATACTCCATAAAATACACAATGAAAACAAGAAAAACAAGAACGTATTAAAAACGAGACTGAAGCATCGTGGTCTGCTAAGTTTGGTTGGTTGGTTTCAATGAATCAGCACGTAAAACTTACCTGAAAGTTGATGCGTATTAGAACTTGAAGGTTTTAGGCAGAAAATACAGAGCTCAAATCGTATTACGTTTCAAACTCAAAAACTTATCAAGAATTTTTCAATATTTCGTCGCAATATCGCAGTGAACAGGAACGCCGGTAGGTAAGTTTTTTTTTTGACATATGTTGTGCTGTCAATTTTGAGTTTTTTTAGGTAGTCCGTCATCGTGTACATTTCCCCGTATTGTCCAAACGCCTAGAGACTTTATGATTATTTGAGGCTTTAGTGCCTTTTAAAAGAAGTCCTATGATCATATTCTGCTCATTTGTACCGCTACGGCTGAAGAAATATTCAAGTGTATTGGTAGAGGTGGGCAAGACAAGGAAATGCTTTTGACATCTTAACCTAAAAATTTTCGAAACCAGCATTTGCGTTTTGTTATTGCATCAGCTACATCATTTTAGGCTTCTCTACAAGAACAATATTAGAAATTTACGGCTGAAGAAATATTCAAGTGTATTGGTGGGCAAGACAAGGAAATGCTTTGACATCTTAACCTAAAAATTTTCGAAACCAGGCAGCGAAGACCTCGTTTTCCTAGAAAAAACTTTTGTGACGGAGAAAAAAATATGATGCAACAAACGTCCGACGTAAAATTTGCAGTACTTTTGATAAATCTTGACTCAGATGGTGGTACCGAGGATTTCGTCGGGCCCACCTGAAATCAGGACAATGCGCCAGTGCAGACACAAACTAATTTGCGGAACACTGTCACAAATCGCAAACGATTATTTGTAACGCATTCGCAACATTTGTGACGCAACAGAAAAAAAGATATAAGCGATCGAATCTTTCGAGGCATTTCCCCGTCTGGCCCATCAATACACCTCAATATCTCCGCAATTTTGGCGTCACAAACGTAGTGAAGTAGCTCCAGGTGAATGTTTTCTGCGTCACTAAATTATCGTAAACAATCAAAGCATTCTATGCATTAGATACAGAGATATCAATACCTTAATTTGTATGAAGATATTAAAAGTAGGGTGTATTTCATTTTTATTTTTGTAGGACAACAGTATAAAATTATGTTTTCACTAGATTAAAACATATTCATTCTACTTACCATAATTTCTAATATTGTTCTTGTAGAGAAGCCTAAAATGATGTAGCTGATGCAATAACAAAACGCAAATGCTGGTTTCGAAAATTTTTAGGTTAAGATGTCAAAAGCATTTCCGTGTCTTGCCCACCTCCACCAATACACTTGAATATTTCTTCAGCCGTAGCGGTACAAATGAGCAGAATATGATCATAGGACTTCTTTTAAAAGGCACTAAAGCCTCAAATAATCAAAAAGTCTCTAGGCGTTTGGACAATACGGGGAAATATACATCCGTCATCGACGTATTCTATAGTTCATTCCAATCAAAAAAAATCAAAAGGTAAACAAACGTAGTATGTAGATGACATTGACATGTGTCAGTTCCATAGTACGTTTGTTTACGTTTTGCTTTTTTTTGATTGGAATGAACCATACGTCGATGTAGTCCGTGGACTGACGTGTTAGGTAGTCATGATAAAAAATGAAAATAATGAAATTACTGTACATTTTTGTTATATCTACTCTATTATTATACTCAAATAGACATATTTTAGTTTCGGATGAAAGTTCTTTGCATTTTTTAGGGTTCCGTAGGCAAATGGCAAAAAACGGAACCCTTATGGATTCGTCATGTCTGTCTGTCTGTCTGTCTGTCTGTCTGTCCGTCCGTATGTCACAGCCACTTTATTCCGAAACTATAAGAACTATACTGTTGAAACTTGATAAGTAGATGTATTCTGTGAACCGCATTAAGATTTTCACACAAAAATAGAAAAAAAAACAATAAATTTTGGAGGTTCCCCATACTTAGAACTGAAACTCAAAAATTTTTTTTTCATCAAACCCATACGTGTGGGGTATCTATGGATAGGTCTTCAAAAATGATATTGAGATTTCTAATATCATTTTTTTTCTAAACTGAATAGTTTGCGCGAGAGACACTTCCAAAGTGGTAAAATGTGTGTCCCCCCCCCCCCTGTAACTTCTAAAATAAGAGAATGATAAAACTAAAAAAAATATATGATGTAAATTACCATGCAAACTTCCACCGAAAATTGGTTTGAACGAGATCTAGTAAGTAGTTTTTTTTAAAACGTCATAAATCGTAAACCGCAATTTCCCTACAACGAACTACAAGAATCCTATACTATTAAACGAGTTAAGTGTCCCGACGATTTTGAAAACCTTGTGACGAAAATCTAGGATCAGGGGTTAAAAATCACCAGAAATCGCAGACACATATAATGCTTATTTTTAACACTCCTTTCAAGTGCGAACTGGCCTAACGGTGCGGTGCTGGCTTTCTTTTAAGTAGGTTCGGATTCGAATCCCGCGAGACTTTATTGTTTTTTATCTTTTTATTTGTGTTATTATTATTATTCCTATACTATTAAACGAGTTAGGTGTCCTGAGGATTTCGAAAACGGCTTGAAACTTTTTGACGAAAATTTAGGATTAGGGGTTAAAAATCACCAAAAATTGATTTGGAACATTTCAAATCGGGTGCTGCAGCATGAATGACGTAGGTACATTTTTTACCTATTTTATCGAAGATAGTATTCTTAAAAAAATTCGACGCGCGCTGAGTTATCAAGTTTTATATAAAAGACATCAACGACTGCTACAATGTTTATGTTTCGAATTTACTGTGCATTACATTTTTTTTTTTAGCATTTGCATCTTTGATTCCGACCCCATGTAAGTTGGTTAACTCACGTGTTTTCGGTGATCGCAAATTTTTTTTCGAATTTCTTCGTTCTCCCCTCTTCTTTTTTTGAGATTTTGTGTTTTGTGTTGGTGGCGGTTTCTATAAGTGTATTGGTGAGTGTTTTGTGTTTGTTTTGTGGCCCAAACTGGCCGAAAACATGATCGACGAGGAGATTCCTCCCGATCCGCCAGATCAATCCCCTCCTATGTTTAGCCCTGCTTCACAGGGCTACAATGAGATCAGTAATCCTAATCTCCAGAATGACTGCGACGGAGATGACCGTCATAGAGTCTCTCGCGTCCCCAAAAGACGTCTGATAGATAATGGCCCTACTACTTCCAAAAAAACCATCATAAACTTAGAACAAGGTTCTGCGAGCATCCAATGTGTATATACTCACCCAAGCCTAACAGAGGACACTCGTCTATATGACAAGGAAGACAACGGACCCTTCGTTGTTCATGTTAGTAAGGTTGAGTCTGAACCTGTGACTGGAGTAACTCTCAAACCCATTAGAGTAGGGGAACTTCTCTCTAAGAATAAAATAAGCAATGTTGCAAGGGATGGCGTCCGAGGTATAGGCAGAAACAAAGTATCCATAGAGTTCACTACAGCAGAATCAGCAAACTCTTTTCTGAACCAACCCTTCCTAGAATTAAACCGTCTAACAGCTAGCATCCCAGCATTCAATGTCTCCCGTACGGGCATCATTCGGGGTGTCCCCGCAGATTGGTTCATGTCTGAATTAGTGGAAGCTCTGGAACTGCCAGACCGATGTGGCAAAGTTTTAAAAGCCAGGAGACTGAATAGGAAGAGAAATGTTGAAGGTAAGACAGAATGGATTCCCACACAGACCGTTGCTCTGACTTTTGATGGTCAGTTCCTTCCAAAGCACGTATATGCCTTCCACACCTCTCTTCCTGTTGAGTTATACCAGCTGCCCATTATTCAGTGTCACAACTGTTGTCGCTTCGGACATATAAAGACCCAATGTCGTTCAAAGCCGCGTTGCTTCCGCTGTGCTCAAAATCACACTGGTGATTCCTGTGAGGTTATGGAATCCAACTCAACTTGCCTATTCTGCTCTGGTCGCCATTTCGCTACACAGAAAGATTGCCCAGAACACTCCCGTCAGAAGGCCATCAAAGTCACTATGGCTGAGAAGAATATCCCATACTCTGAGGCATCCTCTCAATACCCAGTAGTCCGTAGATCTTATGCTGATGTAGCAAATATTATGTTTTCGCCAGCTACTGAGATGCCTCCCAGCTCCTCTCAGCCAGCTTTCCCTTCGCTCTCTAGAGGATATAAAAAGACTTTTATATCTACTCCCCGCCCAAGAGCACCTCCTCCTCCAGGTTATAATAGAGAAGCTCACCTAAATATAATCCGCTCCCCTAAGTCCACAATCCCCAATGGTTGTGTTCTACAAAATTCTCAGTCGAGACTTGTATCGACTGATGCAAACCCCCCTATTGAAAGCATCCAAGAATCTGTTACTCCCAATGATAACTTACTAGAATTATTGTTATCTTTACTATTTAACATGCTCCTAAAACATAATGATGGACTCCCAAACAATATTGTAAATAAACTTCTTCAAATATCTAATCTTGTCCCTAAGGATTATGGCTCGGATTCAGTTCCTACAGTGGAACTGTAGAAGTATCCGGGCTAATAAACATGAACTCCTCTTTCTTTTAAACAACTTTTCAATTCTCGTCGCTGCCATCTCGGAGACATGGCTGACCCCGGACTCCCGTTTCAGGGTCCCGGGCTATGCATGTCTTCGGGATGACAGGGACGACGGATATGCTGGTTGTGCTCTCCTCATTAAAAAAAACTTACCTTTCTCACAAATACCTCTTCCCCGGCATAATAGTGAAGTGAATGCTGTTGCCGCTAAAGTGATGGACATTCACTTTTTATCAGTCTATATTCCTCGTCCCAATGTCAATCTTATACCAGATCTCCAACTTATTTTCTCAGCTCTACCTCATCCTCTCATTATCTTAGGCGATTTCAATTCCCATCATTATTCTTGGGGTTCATATTTTTGCGACTCCTTCTCCTCCCCTCTCCTAGACCTATTTGATCATATTAATGTTTGCATCTTGAATAATGGGTCTCGGACTCATCGAACATATCCTTCACAAAATCCTCAGTCTGCCATTGATCTCTCCTTATGCTCCCCTAATATTTCCTCCCTTATAGAATGGGAAACGCTGTCTCTTTCTTATGGCAGTGATCATTTCCCTATTATTTTGAAAATGAATAAAACTGTTTGTCCCTCTTCCCCTCCCGAACCTTTGCTTAAATATAAGCTCCAAAACATTAATTGGTCGGAATTTGCTTCTGGAGTAGATTCCAGACTCAACCAAGTTAATTTAGATCCTTCTGGAGACATTTTACTAATTTATCAAAGCTTCGTTAATATTATAATTGATTCTGCTGATACCCACATCCCAAAGAAAAAACCTGCAGTGCAACGACTAACTTCTCCTCCTTGGTGGGATTCAGAATGCTCAAACATGATTAAATTACGTAAGGAAAAAGAAAAGACTTGCAATAAATCATTTACTCAAGATAATTTTAATGAATTTCAAGAGGTAGCAGCCAAAGCCAAACGACTTTTTTACAGACAAAAGAAACAGGGATGGCGGAACTTCTGTGAGAACTTATCTCCCAGATGTCCACCCTCCATTGTCTGGAAAAATGTTCGGAAGTTCCGTGGCTCACTTTCCTCTGATAGCTTAACAGCCAATTCCGATGCTTGGCTATTTAACTTTTGTAATAAATTGGCCCCTCCATTTGTCCCAAACATTTCTCATTTCCCCCCTGATACTGCCCCTATTCCATCTGATAGGTTTGATGAACCATTCTCTATGGCCGAACTACACTGTGCTTTAGACGATTTACGGGACTCCTCACCGGGAGAAGATGGGATTCCTTATTCGTTCCTGGTAAATTTGAATAATAATGCAAAAAAACAATTTTTGAAAATTTTAAACAGAATCTTCGATTCTGGACATATTCCTGCTTCATGGAAATCCCAAATTATAATTCCGATTCTTAAACCTGGAAAGGACCCTACAAACGCATCTTCTTATCGCCCAATCGCCTTATCATCTACCCTTTGTAAAGTCATGGAGCATTTAGTAAAAAATCGTTTGGAATGGTTTGTAGAAAATGAAAGTATTTTGGCTAATACGCAATTTGGTTTCCGCAAAGGAAAAACCACCATGGACAGTATTAGCATCTTAACCACTGACATTCACTTATCCTTCTCTAACAATGAGGATCTAGTTGCTGTCTTTCTGGATATAGCTGGTGCTTATGATAATGTTTCTCTTCCCTTGCTCAGGCAGAAAATGCACCATCTGAACATCCCGGAGAAGATTATACATTTCATATGTAACTTATTTATGGGCAGATCTATTAAGATACGACACAAAGGGATATTAACTCCTGCTAGACTTATTTGGAAAGGCTTGCCTCAGGGCTCTGTATTAGCTCCTCTTCTCTACAATATTTATACTTATGATCTAGAACATTCAGTTACTTCATTTTCTAACATATTGCAGTATGCCGATGATCTCACTCTTTATTTCTCATCTGGTACGATCAATGATATTTCTTCCCGTCTTAACTCAGCCCTGTATTATCTTAATCAGTGGCTAGAAAATAATGGCCTTGAATTATGTATTTCAAAAAGTAATGCCGTAGTTTTCTCTAGAAAAAGGAATCCCCCTCTTATTAATTTAATATGCAAGGGTCAACACATTCCACTTCTTGACAAGTCAAAATTTTTAGGTGTGATTTTAGATTCCAAATTGACTGGAGCCCCATATCTTAACTATGTGGCTCAAAAATGTGAAAAGGGCATTAATGTCCTGCGTGCCTTATCTGGAGTCTGGTGGGGCTCTCATCCGTACTGTCAGAAATTATTGTATAATGCCATAGTCCGAAGTCACCTCGACTATGGAACATTTTTAATTGAACCATGCAATAAAAACGCTTTAGAAAAGATTAATTTAATTCAGGCAAAATGTTTACGCATTATCTTAGGTGCCATGAAGTCCTCTCCGAAAAACGCATTACAGGTGGAATGTGTTGACCCGCCATTAGAATTAAGAAGACAGTACTTAGCTGACAGATTTTTATTCAAAATATTCCAGTACCCTTCACACCCTCTCCTAGATAAACTGAAATCCTTGTCTACTAAGATCTCCTCGGGGGGTTACTGGGCTCACAAGTCTCCTCCTAAAATTTTTAATAGTTTTAATAGATTAAAAGAACTTCCTTTTCCCGTACACCAGGTCCCTAAACTCCCTTTGTTTTGTTATGATTATAATATTTTAATATTCAAACCAGATATTGTTTTAGACTGTAACATTTATAAAAATGATCCTGGTGCCAATTCTTCTCTCAATTGTCTAATCGCCAACCGTTGGAGTGATTATCTTATTATGTACACTGACGCTTCAAAAGTTTCAGAATCGGGTGGAATTGGGGCGGCGGTCTATATTCCTCAGGTTAATGTGGTCATCCAATATAAATGTCCTCCTCAAGCGTCCGTTTTCACAGGAGAATCTGTGGCTATTTTAGAGGCGGCCTCTTTTGTGGAGTCTCATAATGTTAAGAAAACCTTAATATTGTCAGACTCCAAAAGTTGTCTACAAGCCTTGTTATCAAATCAATTCAAGAGCAAAGTCAGATCCCCAGTAATTCTGCAAATTAAGAAGATCTTACTAACTTGCAAAAATAGAGACCTTAAGATTACTTTAGCCTGGATACCTGGTCATAGTGGCATTGTGGGTAATGAATGGGCAGATTCTTGGGCAAAGGATGCAATCGAGACAGGTTGCTCGAGCCACCTTAAGAATTATTCAACGGATCTTCTTTCCATGGCTTCTTCCTATCTAAAGCATACATGGACTAATCTGTGGGACTCTTCCAGGCTTGTAAAGGGAAAATATTATGGTTCAATTCAGCCGACAATCCCAACTAAACCTTGGTTTTATAAACATCGTTCATTCTCTAAACGCATCACTTCTTCTATTTGTAGACTACGCCTCGGACACGCTGTCACTCCCGTTCATTTAGCGAAAATAAGAGTGAAGGATAGCTCCCTTTGTGAATGTGGTATAGACGAAGGCTCCGTCGAGCACATATTCTTTAATTGTCCTAAATATTCATTCTCCCTATATGATGTTCTCCCTCCCCAAATTCACCGTCCAATTAACTTTCCTTCTTTACTGGCTATTAATAAACCATTTGTATTTAACTGTCTGGCAAAATATATTCAAATCTTTGATATTAAACTGTAACTTTATTATTCCCTTTGTTATTCCTACTGTTGTGTATTGTCTCTCCTGCATACATAATTAAGTATTCTATTTTGTGATTGTTTTAGGTAATAAGTTGGTGTAAGGTTCAACACTGCATTTTCTCAAAAAAAAATATATATATATATTGGCATACACTTTTACCGATCACTTTCTGTGTCGTCGTGAATTTTCCACTACATTGACATTGGCGGAATTATTGTGGCTTAAAACAATAAAAGGCCAAAAAAAAAAAAAAAAATTTTTTTATCTTTATCGAAAACGATTCTAACAAAAATAATTCTATCGATCTATGGTTAGTTGTTTCGGATCTACAATGGATCTATAAGGGTCTAAACCTAAACTTATCCTCACAAATAAGGAATTTATTTTGATAGTTGGTTTTTTGTTTTGTACATGTATTTCACTAATGGTGCCATCTTTTATCGAGTAGGTGAATTACCAGTGAATTACATTACTTGGAGGCCTTGGAGCCCTTTGTTGCTAACATTGACCGCGCTACTCGACAACAGATGGCGTGCAGTTCTTGAAGGAATGAGCACAGGAATGACAACATGCACTGATGTGTTCGAGTATTTTTCTGCCATTTTTGGCGTGTTTCATCTGGATATGTCGTTTCCAGTTTTTTTTTGTATTAAGTGAATTAGTTTATAAACGCTCCGATTGAACGTGCGAAGCTCGGTCACCCAGCTAGTTTTTATATTATCGCACCTTGAGAACCGTAACGTCATTATACGAAATTTGGCTAAATCACAAATTTGGACTTTATAAAAGGCGATAAAAGCTCAGTTTGTGATTTTACCAAATTTCGTATAATGACGTTACGGTTCTCAAGGTGCGTTATGTTCCTTGCTGCTACGGAACCCTTTATGGGCGAGTTCGACTCGCACTTGGCCGCTTTTTTTTATTTTACGGGAATGAATGATCTGTTTTTATGGATACATTAAAAGACCCAAAAAAACGCACCGCATAAATGTCATTCAGCTTTTAGGGTCTTTTTTTATGAGATCAAATCTGAGCCTCTGATTTTTTTTTTAAATAAAATATAACTAGGTACTTAGCGATTGTAAAGTTTTGCAGTTTTGCTTATGGAGTTATAAAAAATATTTATTTTAATGTAAAATATACATTTTTATTATTTAAACTAGCTATTCATCAAAAAAGAAAATCAAGTCTATCAGATCAAATAGACTACACAAAACGTATCATGCTAAAACACCTTATTTTATAACCTCAAAATCCGAGATCAAGACGCTATACTTGCGTAAATAAATAAAAATCTGTTTCAAAGTACTTTGTCGCTATTTCAGATATCATTTTACTTAGAAATCCACAATTCACTAACAATGTTACCTCTGTCACTACTCCGTACTGCGCAAAACCATCCAATGCTCGTCGAACTTAAAAACGGCGAAACCTACAACGGTCACTTAGTGAGCTGCGATAACTGGATGAACATAAATCTCCGCGAAGTTATCTGCACGTCCAGAGACGGAGACAAGTTCTGGAGGATGCCCGAATGCTACATTAGAGGCAGTACCATAAAATACCTTCGTATTCCCGACGAAGTCATAGACATGGTGAAGGAAGAGACTCAGGTGAAAGCAAGGAGTCGCGGCGAGATAACCAAGGGTAGAGGCGGTCAGAACATGAGGACTGGTCGCGGAGGCAGTCGCGGCGCGTTCGGAAACAGGGGGCGGCCGGCGCCGCTAGCTAGAGGCGGAGGAAACCAAAATCGGAACCAGCAGAACAAAAAGAAATAGATTCTTAGTCTAAATTCGTATTGTAAAGGTACTTTTATTTAATAAATTAAGTTTTTGGTAAGGTCTTGTAGTTTTTTATTTTAACAGAATAGTCTGTGCAGATTTGGATTCGCACACTCTTTGCCTGGTGGTCGAAACCAGCCCAACTTTATAATTATACCGTGTAGAAAGTGAGCCTTAATGACGGATACAGAAACTAATACCTATTATGGTTTTACTGGTCATTTCTCATATGAAATATTTAGATGTTTACCTACAATCTATATTTATGTGATGGTGCATTCCATATTTAAATTAGTTCTTGATACGAAAGGCTATACATGTGCTCATGATAACAAACAACTTTCCCTAAGGAACCCATAGACAAATTACAAAAAAATTTTGGACTCCATACAAATTGATCAACTGGCCGGCCAAATTAGTATGGAATCCAAAAAATTTTTTGCAATTTGACTATGGGTTCCTTAGGGAAAGTTGTTCGTTATCATGAGCACATGCATAGCCTTTCGTATCAAGAACTAATTTACTCAACCTATATAAAATACTATAATTTTGTGCTATCTACTCCACAAACTCCTGTTCCCTTTCCCTCCAGACTCAAGGGCCCCATTTGTAAACAAACCTATGTTTACTTGTCAGTTATAAGTCTGTCCCTCGGTCACCTTCTTGGTCTCGGGATGATTATAATTACTTTCTCGGATGTGTTTTGGGAGCCTGGGAGGCAAATATCAATATCAGTGACAGCCATGGATATACAGGATGTTAAAATAAGTGCGTTTGAAATTTTAAGGGGTTACTCAGAATCAAGTATAGAATCCAGGAAAAATATTGAAAAAATCCGCTCTTCAATTTTTTTTTTCAGTTTTTTATACAAATTCTTGATTCACTATTCAGATTTAGTATGAGAATCTGAAAAAAAAAATTGAAGAGCAAATTTTTTAAATATTTTTCCTGGATTCTATACTTGATTCTGAGTAACCCCTTAAAACTTCAAACGCACTTTTTTTAACAGCCTGTATAGCGCCTGCTGTGGCTTCTACTCATGAAACTGATCAATTTTCCAAAAGTAATGTTAAGGTGGTGCCATCTAGTGACGAAGTGAAAATTTCGAGTTTTTAAGCATTCCTCGGGAACCCTTTAGTTTTCTGGAATAAAAAGTATCCTATGTGTTAGCTGAGTGCTTCATCTGTCTACCTACCTTTTATCGAAATCCGTTCAGTAGTTTCAGTGAAACAAACAAACATCCATACTTTCGCATTTATAATATTGGTGTGATTACTCAAATATTTCTACATTACTCTAAAAGTGATGTGTTACATTCAAATAAAAACTGTGTACCTACAGTTCTGTGCACAAAACAAAAAACATAATTTGTATACCTTGCAAATTAATTTTGTACTTCAGTAATTGTTTTTTGCTAAGTAATTAAGTTGTAAGTTTTCATATTCAGTGGCCAGGCACTGTAATTCAATTTAAATTAACATTCTTTATCTATGATAAGAATTAACATTGTGGCCGAAAAGTTTATAATTTACGTGACTGCGGGCGATGCTAAATGCAAGAAACACCCGTTATATACGCCTTCATACATATATTTTTAAGGCTTTGTTACGTCTCTTGGCGAATATTTTAAAACAGATTAATACAGTTAATAGATATTTTTTTTTTGTATAATTGTTTATTAGTAGGTAATTTAGAACCTAATCACAATGTTCATTAATAATTTTGTACCTTGGAGGAGTTTTGTACTGATCTCGTTGTTGTTTGGTAAGTAAACTGTAATCATACATACCTATAACTATATAGATGCAGAATCGTACAAGTATCTTCTATTCATCATAGAGCCCAGTCAACAAGGAGTTTCTTTGTATGGAGACACTATAAGTCCCTCCTCTGTTAACGAAACTTGCTTCAAACTACACAATCTCTCAAATCTAATGATATACCTATTTCAGCTTCCTATACACCAATAAACTGTCAACCAACAAGGAGGAGATTCACTAACTTCGGCTACCAGAAGCGAACAACAAAATCTGTATTCAACAGTAATCTGGACGTATGGTTTATGCAACTGGCGTTTCAAGATTTAGACGTGCCCGACTTTAAGCACTCTGGAAGTTTCTGAAGTGTTACAGATGTTGCAAGAAGTAATGGCGTTGCATTTTTATTTAAACCTCAGAGCACTAGCACCGACTCCACAGGGCCTGGGGGTGTACGAGCCCCCCCAATAACATTATCAGCGGGGTAGAGCCCCCCCCCCAATATTTTGTAATAAAATACTGGTGTTGCTTTTTTTCTTGGGATACTTTTTCCAAAAAACTCATTTCCATGTTTGCGATCCGCTTACGGATCGCGCACTGCTCTCTCATGGATAATCTCAAAAACTATACCCACGCGGACGAAGCCGTGGGCGTAAACTAGTTACAATATAAAATATGGGAAAAAACTCCGCCCTAGCCCCCCCAAATATTTTTATGAAGTCGGCGCCCCTGCCTCAAAGAAATATCTAATACTAGCTTCCGCCCGCGACTTCGTCCGCGTGGACTTCAGAATTGCGTCCAAAAAGAAAGAAAATGTTAAGATAGCGCCATCTAGTGACGAAGTGGAAAGAGTTTTTAAGCATTCCTACGGGAACCCTTGAGTTTTCCGGGATAAAAAGTATCCTATGTGTTAGCCGAGTGCTTTATCTATCTACCTACCAAATTTCATCCAAATCCGTTCAGTAGTTTCGGCGTGAAAGCGAAACTAACAAACATCCATACTTTCGCATTAAGATAAGATATTCTTTATTGTCAAAAACTGATAACTGTCATTTATAATATTAGTGAGATGAGAAGTGAGAAGACTCAGCAATTTAAAATGAGGCTTCTTAAAATACTTGTTCAGTTTTATACAGAGTAAGATTACTCTGTGAGTTTTATGAGTAGAATCACGTAGAAATAAAGCTGCTGTAGGAACCGTGTGTTCCCACTGTTCGGAGGAACGGGAGGTCCCTCCGCCAGGCGAGGTGGTATGCCTGGGGACCAGCCGTGGTCCAACCGCTGATGGTTGAAGTCGTATACAGGGTGTAACAAAACTGGTGTAGGACCCGTTAACTGGGGAGTCTACTCATCGCACTGAACAACTTTAGTTCTACAACTTTGGTCAAATCGCAAAAAAAAATTTTGGACTCTCCATACAAAAATGGCAAAACAGATTTTTTTTTTTTTTTTTTTTATGTGATAAGGAAGGCAAACGAGCAAGTGGGTCACCTGATGGTAAGTGATCACCACTGCCCATAGACACCTGCAACCCCGGAGGGGATTGCAGATGCGTTGCCAACCTAGAGGGCTAAGATGAAATGCCTCTTGTGCCTGTAATTTCCTCGGCTGTCTTACTCTCCACACCGGAACACAACAGTGCAAGCACTGCTGCTTAGCGGCAGGGTTAGCGAGTAAGATGGTGGTAGCGATCCGGACGGACCTCGCACAAGGTCCTACCACCCGCAAAGATGATCAATTTGTATGGATTCCAAAGAAATTTTTGCGATTTGAACAAAGTCGTAGAACAAAAGTTGTTCAGTACAATCAGTACAATCCCCAGTTAACGGGTCCTACACCAATTTTGTTACACGTAATATGCGTAGTGCGAAGAAACTTTCGATATCGCGTTCTAGGATTAGTTTGTGGCGGTACGATAGATGTCGCCACACTGCCGTTTCTATGGTCACTTATTAATTATTACTTATTAATATATATTTTTTTTCATCAAACCTATACGTGTGGGGTATCTATGGATAGGTCTTCAAAAATGATATTGAAGTTTCTAATATTTTTTTTTTCTAAACCGAATAGTTTGCGCGAGAGACACTTCCAAAGTGGTAAAATGTGTGTCCCTCCCCCCTGTAACTTCTAAAATAAGAGAATGATAAAACTAAAAAAAATATATGATGTACATTACCATGCAAACTTCCACCGAAAATTGGTTTGAACGAGATCTAGTAAGTAGTTTTTTTTTTAATAAGTTATAAATCGTAAACCGCAAATTACCTTTCATTCAATCAACTCAAATATAAAAAATATTGAGTTCAAGACATGTGTGATTATGAATTTATACGGAACCCTCGGTGCGCGAGTCCGACTCGCACTTGGCCGGTTTTTTTTATTTAGATTTATTGCTTGGCCTCAAAACGTTCCCCAGATGTAGAGACGGATGACAAGTAAATAAAAAAGTAAGTATATTATACATTTTTATTTTATAATGAAAATTGTATAAAAACTAAAATTATCTATACATCTTATTATGGCAATATTATTATGAATAATTTATGTATTGAAATTATTTATTGCTACAGCTCCTTAAAAGTATGATTGATCAAAATTAAAGCTTAATAAGAACCTATTGAAGGTTTGAGAATTATTTTAAATCTCTTAAATTGTTTTTTCACACACACAGTGAAATTATCCAAGCGTACTTGATTTGCAATTTCCTAAATAAACGCAAAACTTCACGGAATTCCCAAACTCGCGTAATCTATGCTGTATTAATGCGATTTTACGGAATACAAACTGTAATTAAATAAATAAATAATATCTGGGACAAATCACACACGGTCATCTGGCCCCAAACTAGGATTCCCTGTATCTTGGGAACCAGAGACTGATATACATACACATATACTTTTTTATATACATATATAGATATAATACACCCAGACTCAGAGCAAACAATTCTGCTCATCACAGAAAAGTTTGCCCTGTGTGGGGATCGAACCCACGACTCTCGGATCAGAGGTCAGGATCGCTAACCACTTAGCCACCGAGTCAGTCACGAAAAGAAACCGTTCCAATCCGTAGATCGATCGTTAGTACGCGCTTTTCCCGTTTTTCATGAAATTAAGCGTATTTCGTGAAATTACGATATACGCGGTCCGCAATCACACGCACACTTTATTACAAGTTTTAAACACATTATCACAATAGGTAATCTTACAGCCAATTTCTCCTACTCTTCAAAACTTGTGTCAGTTGGCAGTGGTTAAGCCATGACAGAGGGTTTATAGGCGGCTTGAAAACTCCTGACACTGCAGTTGGCCACTAGACCGAAACCAAAATTTGGTAGACTAAAAAAAAATTCGAAGAGTGCAAATATTTTTGATTTGATTCTGATCCTGAACCTATTTTAGTACTGATCGTGATTTTATTCCTGAACTTGATCCTAATCCTGATCCAGATTCTGACCCTGATCCTAGTCTGATCCTAATCTTGATCTAGATACTGACCTTGCTCCTAATCCAGATTCTGACCCTGATTCTATTCTGATCCTAATCCTGATCTAGATTCTGACCCTGATTGTATTCTGATCCTAATCCTGATCCAGATTCTGATGCTGCTGCTTATACAGATCCTATTCCTGGTTCTAACTGTAACTGTATTTGATTTAACCACGTCTATTTACGCTAAGGCATCAGTATGTTATCGTGTATCGCATGCGGCAGTATGACGTTCTCTTGGAAATACGCTCGCGACTGCAGCTCGAGTGGCGGCTCTTGCTTCTTCACCTGCACCTGCACCTGCGCCGGCAGCGCGGGCCGGGGCTGCTGCAACAATAGTTGCAGGTTAACAGTCACGATCATTTTAGACAGAGAAAATGAAAAAAAAAACACACCGCAGTATATAAACCATGACAATACAAAATAGGAATGATAAAATAGTAACTAAAATTACAAGTAAAGTAACAAGATAACCGTGTTGAGTCAGCTGTTGACTCAACACTGTGTCAATTGTGTTATTTGTGTGTTGAGTCTGATGTTGAGACAAACGTGTTGTGGGTTTAGTCAGCTGTTGAGCCAGTGTTATTTATGTGTTAAGTCAGACGTTGAGCCAACCGTGTTTTTTGTGTGTTGAGCTAGCTGTTGAGTCTAACCTTAGCTCTCTTGATGAGTCAACTGTGTTATTTGTGTGTTGAGTCACCTATGTCTTACCTTGGCCCGCTTGTTGTTCTCGTGCATGACCTTGACGTGTTTGTACACGCTCGTCTGCCACGTGAAGGTGGCGGGGCAGAGCGAACATCGGAAACTCTTCGTGCTAGACCGGTTCGTGTGCATCGCCCACACGTGGCCTTTGAGACGTTTCACTGTCTGCGAAATTATAATTTATGATTTGATTGTAAGAAAGAAAGAAAAAAGTTTATTCAGCAACAAAGAAAATAGAACAAAACATAAATGTTGTATTTATTCATTAACAAATTACATTGTGTAGAAAATAATGATTAAGAGTTACAAAATATGAAAATATGTCAAAATAAAAATTTGTATACATGTCAAATTAGATTTATTTGATTAACTTTCCTAGTAGTTTTATGACCTTTTATGCTTTAAATTATTTTGTATGTTTTTCATGAAAAATGTGGTTGAATCTATTGGACTATTTAACTATCTTTATAAATAAAATATAAAAATAAAAAACTAACTACCTACCATCTGTAAACACATACATTCTTGCAAATATAGATTTGTATTTGTGGAACAACGGAGGTGATTATCAGTCTACTTGACTTGATCTTTGATAGAGAAAAATGAAAAAAATATGACCACTCTTTGTGGCAGCAAACATTTACAAAACGAAACTCTAATCCTACTAATACGAAGTCCCTACCAGAAGGAACTTGTACACAGAAAATTTCAGGAAGTGTTTTAGCGAAGCGAGGAGAAAGTTGATCCAAATGTAATTATTCGAATTTAGTACTTATAATTTTATTTAAGTAAATGCTTCAACTACACAATCATTTAAATCGTCATTTTATTTCGCTGCAGTGGCCCTTATTCTATATATTTTTAACATTTTAAGCACAAAATGTTCATAAATATTAACATTCGCATCTTCTTGCATATACAGGGTGTAACAGAAAGGTGTGATAATACTTCAAGGTGGGCTTTTACCCACCAAACTGAACAACTTTTGTTCTACAACTTTGTTGAAATCGCAAAGAAATTTTCGGACTTTTCATACAAACTTGGTTCGCCAGCTGATCGATTTGTATGGAAAGTCCAAAAAAAAATTGCGATTTGAACAAAGTTGTAGAACAAAAGTTGTTCAGTTTGATGGGTAAAAGCCAAGCTTGAAGTATTATCACACCTTTCTGTTACACCTGTATATTCTTTAAGAGAAAAATAAAGTACATTAACGACTGTACCTTATAGGACTTGCCACAGATCTCGCAAAGGTGCTCGCCGTCGGGCTCGCGGTTCTTCTTGCCCTCGTGAATGTTGTTCATGTGCGCCACCATTATCTTGGCGGTCTTGAATGGCTGTGGCGGAAGAAACCCAAAAAAGATTCATATACAGGTGAAATAGATCGCGGAACAAATTTTAACTGAAATTTTTTCTCGAAGAGACCAATTCAGTCGGAGCAAAAAACATTGCCAATCGATGAGCTGTGTAGCCAACTTTTTTTATTCTATGGCAGAGGTGGCAAACGAGCAGACGGATCACCTGATGGTAAGCGATTACCGCCGCCCATAGACACCCGCAACACCAGAGCAGTCACAAGTGAACGAAAAGGCCAAAATTCTACAAATTTTTGCTACTCTGCAAGTGGTAGGAGCCATTCTAGCAAAACCACAGGTGACTGGAGTATTATACAGGGTGTAACAGAAAGGTGTGATAATACTTCAAGGTTGGCTTTTACCCATCAAACTGAATAACTTTTGTTCTACAACTTTGTTCAAATCGCAAATTTTTTTTGGACTTTCCATACAAATCGATCAGCTGGCGAACCAAGTTTGTATGAAAAGTCCAAAAATTTCTTTGCGATTTCAACAAAGTTGTAGAACAAAAGTTGTTCAGTTTGATGGGTAAAAGCCAACCTTGAAGTATTATCACACCTTTCTGTTACACCCTATATATCTCATACTGAATAGTTCAACCAAAAAAAGCAACTTCCCATACAAAGTTGTTCAGTTAATGATAAGAAGAAGCCCTTCTCTTCTTTAACTCATATGAAATGAAATAATATTTATTCGCAATAGGTATCGAACGCATCACTTTTCGTAGGTCATATTTTTTCTACCTAACACGAAGCTACCACTCGGAACTCGTGTACCCAACATTTCGGGAAGTGAACTTAAAGAACGACTGACTCAGTGGCTAAGTGGTTAGCGATCCTGACCTGCGATCCGAGAGTCGTGGGTTCGATCCCCACACAGGGCAAACTTTTCTGTGATGAGCAGAATTGTTTGCTCTGAGTCTGGGTGTATTATATCTATATATGCATGTATTTAAATGTATATGTGTATTTATATCGGTCTTTGGTTCCCAAGATACAGGGAATCCTAGTTTGGTGCCAGATGACCGTGTGTAATTTGTTCCGGTTATTATTATTATTATTGTAGTGTTTGCGGAGAGAGAAGAAAGTCGGGCCCAAAGAGACTCCTTTCAACTCATTTTTTCAATAAAATACACATTCTATTACATCATTTGTGTAAACAGGTTTGCTATTCAATATTATTATCATTATTTTGACGTCATGTCGAAGCTTCGAAGTGACTATTTCATTTTTTTTTAGTACACCAAGATATCTTGGTGTCAGAACTTAGGACACTTTACACTTTGTTGCACCTGTAAATACTGTTATTTCTGATCAAATTTTTATTTTCTTTCTTCACGTATTTGTACTTTGGATTTTTCTTTCAAAATACCGTTAACAACCCATTACGTCCCCACTGCACACTGCAGGGGCACGGGTCTCTTCCCATAACTCGGGAAGGTTAGGCCATACTCCACACACGGGGGCCAAGTCCGGATTGGTGGAGGTTGTGGGGCTAGTGGCCAACCACAGTGTCAGAAGTTTTCAAGCCGCCTATAAGGCCTCCGACATGGCTTAACGACTGCCATCTAGTGATAGCAGCCGGCACCAACGGCTTAACGTGCCTTGCGAAGCACGGAAACGGTCGAGACAAATGTCACTAACGGTCAAACCCATCCAGGTTATGATCGTGTCAGTAGTCAGTTAACCTGCGTCGTCGACGCGAAAACGCAAGGGTCGCGGATTGGGTCGCACACTTCCCAACTCGTTCACTTCCCAACTCGTCCACTTCCCATCTCGCCCACTTCCCAACTCTTCCACTTCCCAACTCGTCCTCTTCCCAACTCGCCCACTTCCCAACTCGTCCACTTCCCATCTCGCCCACTTCCCAACTCGTTCACTTCCCAACTCGTCCTCTTCCCAACTCGCCCACTTCCCAACTCGTCCACTTCCCAACTCGTCCACTTCCCATCTCGCCCACTTCCCAACTCGTTCACTTCCCAACTCTTCCACTTCCCAACTCGTCCTCTTCCCAACTCGCCCACTTCCCAACTCGCCCACTTCCCAACGCGCCCACTTCCCAACTCGCCCACTTCCCAACTCGTCCACTTCCCAACTCGCCCACTTCCCAACTCGTCCACTTCCCAACTCGCCCACTTCCCAACTCGTTCCCTTCCTAACTCGTCCTCTTCCCAACTCGCCCACTTCCCAACTCGTCCACTTCCCAACTCGTTCACTTCCCAACTCATCCAGCCGTACTAACCCACGATCGCTTCTTTCACAATAAACTATTACAACTACCAGCTTAGCAACATTTTTTGGCATCAACCTTGACTTCCTAAATAATCATTTTTCCTCCACTTCTGATATTGATAGCATCACTAAAGCTCAAACACTTGATTTCCTTTCTAAGCAAGCAACTCCGAACTTTTCTCCTTTTACTTTCAGTCAACTTTCGGTTGGGGATGTTGAGAAGAACATTCGCGAAATCACATCTAATGCAGTCGGTGGTGATGAAATCAGTCGCAATATGGTCCTCCCCCTGATTGATATCCTTTGTCCCATCATTACCAATATCCTTAATAAATCCCTTTCCTCAGGCTCCTTTCCTAATATTTGGAAAGAAGCACACATTATTCCCCTTCCCAAAAAGTCAAACCCCTCAGGTCTATCTGATTATCGTCCTATCTCTATTCTACCTTTCCTTTCTAAAGTCCTCGAGCGCCTAATTCACAGCCAACTGAGTAAATTCTTGGTCGCAAACAATCTCCTTAACCCTTTCCAATCCGGTTTTCGTCCAGGCCACAGTACGACTACTGCGCTTATCAAAATCACCGACGACATTAGATCTGGGATGGAAAAACAGCAACTTACAGTTTTAACACTTCTAGACTTTAGCAACGCTTTCAACACTGTTGATCATAACATACTGCTTGAGTTGCTAAGTTCTATTAACATCTCTCCAACTGAAATTGACTGGTTTCGTAGCTACCTGTGCGGACGCCGACAACGCGTACGTATTGAGGAATCTTACTCATCTTGGTGTACAACCAGTGCGGGTGTACCACAGGGTGGCGTCTTATCTCCGCTTCTATTTGCTCTCTTCATTAATTCTATTTCTCTTCATATTTCTTCTTCTTACCATCTCTACGCGGATGACCTTAAAATTTATTCCCAGGCACCTTTAGATTATCTATCTCAAGCTATTAATACCACAAATGAGGATTTAAACGTTATCTCGAAATGGAGTAGATCATACGGATTAAACGTCAACCCTACTAAAACACAGTGCATTTTAATTGGTAGTCCTTACTATGTTTCTAGGATTGACTACAATAAACTGCCACCCATTGTTTTTAATGGTGTTCCTGTTCCTTACAGTGCTAAGGTGAAAAACCTTGGCATCATTTTTGACCAAACTTTTTCCTGGGTCCCTCAGGTGGCCGAGATCAGTAGGAAGGTGTTTGCCTCTAGCCGTTCTTTAAACCGATTGCGCAATTTTCTCCCCACTGCCACCAAAATAGTGTTAGCCCAGTCTCTTCTCCTTCCAATATTAGATTATGCAGACACGTGTTACCCCGACCTTAATATTGATCTGGTGAACAAACTAGAGCGTTTGTAAAACCTTGCCATCCGGTTTATTTTTGGGCTGCGGAAGTATGACCATGTCTCCGAGTATCGTAAGCAACTAAATTGGCTCTCTGTGCGTTGTCGAAGGGATGCTCACTGTCTAAATCTATTATATTCAGTCTTGTTCGATCCTCGTACTCCTTTCTATCACAAAGACCGTTTTCAATATCTCTCTTCTACTCATACTCGTCCTCTTCGATCAGCTCTCTCTTCGCCTTTACATCCCACCTCATACTACCAATTTCTATTCCAATTCCTTCACTATCCGTTCTATCCGACTGTGGAACTCTCTTCCTGAATCTATTCGTCGTTCTCCTTCTCTTAATATTTTCAAGTCGCAGGTGAAAGCGCACTTCTTAAGTTCTTAGTTATTTACTGTGTCCTTTAAAGTTGGTTGTCTTTGGTTGTATTATTATTATTTTGTTATTTAGTATTACACTGTAGTATAATATGTAATATATATGTATAATATGTATGTATTTATATAAATGTATTGTATGTATTAATAAGTATATATTTATAGTATGGTCTATGTATATTAGTAGTTTCTTAAGTTCAGTATTTACTTTTTAATTATTGTTTTTTCATTATTGATATTGCGTACTACCCTATATAATGTTCTTACGCGATTTCCTTCACCTAAAGGTTGTCTGGAAGAGATCGCTCTTTAGCGATAAGACCGCCTACCTGTATAACTTTTTTTTTAATGTTTATGTTTTTATTTTCCTGTTTTGTTGTGCAATAAAGTGTTTTCATTCATTCATTCATTCATTCATTTTTTATTATCTTTTGTAAAATTAAATACAAGACCATACCTTAAAGCAGACGCTGCACTGGTACTTGATCCGCTTCAAGTGGTCCCAGTCGATGTGGTCCACCATACAGTACTTTGTTGCAAACTTCTTGCCGCAGTAGTTGCATTCGTGTCTGCAATAATTAAACAAAATTTATATATTTTTTATTGTTTTGTATTAATTTTAATAACCGGGACAAATCACACACGGTCATCTGGCCCCAAACTAGGATTCCCTGTATCTTGGGAACCAGAGACTGATATACATACACATATACTTTTTAAATACATACATATATAGGTATAATACACCCAGACTCAGAGCAAACAATTCTGCTCATCACAGAAAAGTTTGCCCTGTGTGGGGATCGAACCCACGACTCTCGGATCAGAGGTCAGGATCGCTAACCACTTAGCCACCGAGTCAGTCATAGTCACAGTATTACTTCCTTGTTTCTCTTTTGTTTTTGTATGTGTGTGTGTGCTTGTCTTAAATCCAAACAAATGTTTTCTATTCTATTGTATTCAAAATCGCATTAATAACTTATTCTGATAGAACGAAATGTTTTTTTTACTAATTGTTGTTATAATACAAAAGACAAACCGACAGTGTCTTCAAAAGATAAATCAACAACAACATGCAGAATCTGTAAGGGGGGTGATCTGTGGTTGTATCTGTCGTGGGTGATCTGTGGCTGAGACTGTAGGATATGATCTGTGGCTGTGTCTGTAGGGAGTGATCTGTAGCTGTGTCTACAGGGGATGATCTGTAATTGTATCTGTAGGGGGTGACCTGTGGCTGAGTGTTTGAGGGATGACTGTGTGACTACTACTGTTGCTGTAGCAGTCGCGGCTGGCTGTGTGTGTGTGTGTGTGTGTGGGGGTGGGGGGCACGCACGGGTAGTCGCGCTCGGGCACGTGGCGGCGGCTGAGGCGCAGGTGGTTGGTGTAGCAGTCGCGGCTGGCTGTGTGTGTGTGTGTGTGTGTGTGTGTGTGTGTGTGTGGGTGGGGGGCACGCACGGGTAGTCGCGCTCGGGCACGTGGCGGCGGCTGAGGCGCAGGTGGTTGCTGTAGCAGTCGCGGCTGGCTGTGTGTGTGTGTGTGTGTGTGGGGGTGGGGGGCACGCACGGGTAGTCGCGCTCGGGCACGTGGCGGCGGCTGAGGCGCAGGTGGTTGCTGTAGCAGTCGCGGCTGGCTGTGTGTGTGTGTGTGTGTGTGTGTGTGTGTGTGTGGGTGGGGGGCACGCACGGGTAGTCGCGCTCGGGCACGTGGCCGCGGCTGAGGCGCAGGTGGTTGCTGTAGCAGTCGCGGCTGGCTGTGTGTGTGTGTGTGTGTGTGTGGTGGGGGGCACGCACGGGTAGTCGCGCTCGGGCACGTGGCGGCGGCTGAGGCGCAGGTGGTTGCTGTAGCAGTCGCGGCTGGCTGTGTGTGTGTGTGTGTGTGTGTGTGGGGGTGGGGGGCACGCACGGGTAGTCGCGCTCGGGCACGTGGCGGCGGCTGAGGCGCAGGTGGTTGCTGTAGCAGTCGCGGCTGGCTGTGTGTGTGTGTGTGTGTGTGGGGGTGGGGGGCACGCACGGGTAGTCGCGCTCGGGCACGTGGCGGCGGCTGAGGCGCAGGTGGTTGCTGTAGCAGTCGCGGCTGGCTGTGTGTGTGTGTGTGTGTGTGTGTGTGTGTGTGTGGGTGGGGGGCACGCACGGGTAGTCGCGCTCGGGCACGTGGCCGCGGCTGAGGCGCAGGTGGTTGCTGTAGCAGTCGCGGCTGGCTGTGTGTGTGTGTGTGTGTGTGTGGTGGGGGGCACGCACGGGTAGTCGCGCTCGGGCACGTGGCGGCGGCTGAGGCGCAGGTGGTTGCTGTAGCAGTCGCGGCTGGCTGTGTGTGTGTGTGTGTGTGTGTGTGGGGGTGGGGGGCACGCACGGGTAGTCGCGCTCGGGCACGTGGCGGCGGCTGAGGCGCAGGTGGTTGGTGTAGCAGTCGCGGCTGGCTGTGTGTGTGTGTGTGTGTGTGTGTGTGTGTGTGTGGGGGTGGGGGGCACGCACGGGTAGTCGCGCTCGGGCACGTGGCGGCGGCTGAGGCGCAGGTGGTTGGCGTAGCAGTCGCGGCTGGCTGTGTGTGTGTGTGTGTGTGTGTGTGTGTGTGTGTGTGTGGGGGTGGGGGGCACGCACGGGTAGTCGCGCTCGGGCACGTGGCGGCGGCTGAGGCGCAGGTGGTTGGCGTAGCAGTCGCGGCTGGCTGTGTGTGTGTGTGTGTGTGTGTGTGTGTGGGGGTGGGGGGCACGCACGGGTAGTCGCGCTCGGGCACGTGGCGGCGGCTGAGGCGCAGGTGGTTGCTGTAGCAGTCGCGGCTGGCTGTGTGTGTGTGTGTGTGTGTGTGTGTGTGGGGGTGGGGGGCACGCACGGGTAGTCGCGCTCGGGCACGTGGCGGCGGCTGAGGCGCAGGTGGTTGCTGTAGCAGTCGCGGCTGGCTGTGTGTGTGTGTGTGTGTGTGTGTGTGTGGGGGTGGGGGGCACGCACGGGTAGTCGCGCTCGGGCACGTGGCGGCGGCTGAGGCGCAGGTGGTTGGTGTAGCAGTCGCGGCTGGCTGTGTGTGTGTGTGTGTGTGTGTGTGTGTGTGTGGGGGTGGGGGGCACGCACGGGTAGTCGCGCTCGGGCACGTGGCGGCGGCTGAGGCGCAGGTGGTTGCTGTAGCAGTCGCGGCTGGCTGTGTGTGTGTGTGTGTGTGTGTGTGTGTGGGGGTGGGGGGCACGCACGGGTAGTCGCGCTCGGGCACGTGGCGGCGGCTGAGGCGCAGGTGGTTGCTGTAGCAGTCGCGGCTGGCTGTGTGTGTGTGTGTGTGTGTGTGTGTGTGGGGGTGGGGGGCACGCACGGGTAGTCGCGCTCGGGCACGTGGCGGCGGCTGAGGCGCAGGTGGTTGCTGTAGCAGTCGCGGCTGGCTGTGTGTGTGTGTGTGTGTGTGTGTGTGTGGGGGTGGGGGGCACGCACGGGTAGTCGCGCTCGGGCACGTGGCGGCGGCTGAGGCGCAGGTGGTTGCTGTAGCAGTCGCGGCTGGCTGTGTGTGTGTGTGTGTGTGTGTGTGTGTGGGGGTGGGGGGCACGCACGGGTAGTCGCGCTCGGGCACGTGGCGGCGGCTGAGGCGCAGGTGGTTGGTGTAGCAGTCGCGGCTGGCTGTGTGTGTGTGTGTGTGTGTGTGTGTGTGTGTGGGGGTGGGGGGCACGCACGGGTAGTCGCGCTCGGGCACGTGGCGGCGGCTGAGGCGCAGGTGGTTGCTGTAGCAGTCGCGGCTGGCTGTGTGTGTGTGTGTGTGTGTGTGTGTGTGGGGGTGGGGGGCACGCACGGGTAGTCGCGCTCGGGCACGTGGCGGCGGCTGAGGCGCAGGTGGTTGGTGTAGCAGTCGCGGCTGGCTGTGTGTGTGTGTGTGTGTGTGTGTGTGTGTGTGGGGGTGGGGGGCACGCACGGGTAGTCGCGCTCGGGCACGTGGCGGCGGCTGAGGCGCAGGTGGTTGCTGTAGCAGTCGCGGCTGGCTGTGTGTGTGTGTGTGTGTGTGTGTGTGTGTGGGGGTGGGGGGCACGCACGGGTAGTCGCGCTCGGGCACGTGGCGGCGGCTGAGGCGCAGGTGGTTGCTGTAGCAGTCGCGGCTGGCTGTGTGTGTGTGTGTGTGTGTGTGTGTGTGTGTGGGGGTGGGGGGCACGCACGGGTAGTCGCGCTCGGGCACGTGGCGGCGGCTGAGGCGCAGGTGGTTGGCGTAGCAGTCGCGGCTGGCTGTGTGTGTGTGTGTGTGTGTGTGTGTGTGTGTGTGGGTGGGGGTGGGGGGCACGCACGGGTAGTCGCGCTCGGGCACGTGGCGGCGGCTGAGGCGCAGGTGGTTGCTGTAGCAGTCGCGGCTGGCTGTGTGTGTGTGTGTGTGTGTGTGTGTGTGTGGGGGTGGGGGGCACGCACGGGTAGTCGCGCTCGGGCACGTGGCGGCGGCTGAGGCGCAGGTGGTTGGCGTAGCAGTCGCGGCTGGCTGTGTGTGTGTGTGTGTGTGTGTGTGTGTGTGTGTGGGTGGGGGTGGGGGGCACGCACGGGTAGTCGCGCTCGGGCACGTGGCGGCGGCTGAGGCGCAGGTGGTTGGCGTAGCAGTCGCGGCTGGCTGTGTGTGTGTGTGTGTGTGTGTGTGTGTGTGTGTGGGTGGGGGTGGGGGGCACGCACGGGTAGTCGCGCTCGGGCACGTGGCGGCGGCTGAGGCGCAGGTGGTTGGCGTAGCAGTCGCGGCTGGCTGTGTGTGTGTGTGTGTGTGTGTGTGTGTGTGTGTGTGGGTGGGGGTGGGGGGCACGCACGGGTAGTCGCGCTCGGGCACGTGGCGGCGGCTGAGGCGCAGGTGGTTGCTGTAGCAGTCGCGGCTGGCTGTGTGTGTGTGTGTGTGTGTGTGTGTGTGTGTGTGTGGGTGGGGGTGGGGGGCACGCACGGGTAGTCGCGCTCGGGCACGTGGCGGCGGCTGAGGCGCAGGTGGTTGCTGTAGCAGTCGCGGCTGGCTGTGTGTGTGTGTGTGTGTGTGTGTGTGTGTGGGGGTGGGGGGCACGCACGGGTAGTCGCGCTCGGGCACGTGGCGGCGGCTGAGGCGCAGGTGGTTGCTGTAGCAGTCGCGGCTGGCTGTGTGTGTGTGTGTGTGTGTGTGTGTGTGTGTGTGGGTGGGGGTGGGGGGCACGCACGGGTAGTCGCGCTCGGGCACGTGGCGGCGGCTGAGGCGCAGGTGGTTGCTGTAGCAGTCGCGGCTGGCTGTGTGTGTGTGTGTGTGTGTGTGTGTGTGTGTGTGGGTGGGGGTGGGGGGCACGCACGGGTAGTCGCGCTCGGGCACGTGGCGGCGGCTGAGGCGCAGGTGGTTGCTGTAGCAGTCGCGGCTGGCTGTGTGTGTGTGTGTGTGTGTGTGTGTGTGTGTGTGTGGGTGGGGGTGGGGGGCACGCACGGGTAGTCGCGCTCGGGCACGTGGCGGCGGCTGAGGCGCAGGTGGTTGCTGTAGCAGTCGCGGCTGGCTGTGTGTGTGTGTGTGTGTGTGTGTGTGTGTGTGTGTGTGGGGGTGGGGGGCACGCACGGGTAGTCGCGCTCGGGCACGTGGCGGCGGCTGAGGCGCAGGTGGTTGCTGTAGCAGTCGCGGCTGGCTGTGTGTGTGTGTGTGTGTGTGTGTGTGTGTGTGTGTGGGGGTGGGGGGCACGCACGGGTAGTCGCGCTCGGGCACGTGGCGGCGGCTGAGGCGCAGGTGGTTGCTGTAGCAGTCGCGGCTGGCTGTGTGTGTGTGTGTGTGTGTGTGTGTGTGTGTGTGTGTGGGGGTGGGGGGCACGCACGGGTAGTCGCGCTCGGGCACGTGGCGGCGGCTGAGGCGCAGGTGGTTGCTGTAGCAGTCGCGGCTGGCTGTGTGTGTGTGTGTGTGTGTGTGTGTGTGTGTGTGTGTGTGGGGGTGGGGGGCACGCACGGGTAGTCGCGCTCGGGCACGTGGCGGCGGCTGAGGCGCAGGTGGTTGCTGTAGCAGTCGCGGCTGGCTGTGTGTGTGTGTGTGTGTGTGTGTGTGTGTGGGGGTGGGGGGGCACGCACGGGTAGTCGCGCTCGGGCACGTGGCGGCGGCTGAGGCGCAGGTGGTTGCTGTAGCAGTCGCGGCTGGCTGTGTGTGTGTGTGTGTGTGTGTGTGTGTGTGGGGGTGGGGGGGCACGCACGGGTAGTCGCGCTCGGGCACGTGGCGGCGGCTGAGGCGCAGGTGGTTGCTGTAGCAGTCGCGGCTGGCTGTGTGTGTGTGTGTGTGTGTGTGTGTGTGTGGGGGTGGGGGGGCACGCACGGGTAGTCGCGCTCGGGCACGTGGCGGCGGCTGAGGCGCAGGTGGTTGCTGTAGCAGTCGCGGCTGGCTGTGTGTGTGTGTGTGTGTGTGTGTGTGTGTGTGTGGGTGGGGGTGGGGGGCACGCACGGGTAGTCGCGCTCGGGCACGTGGCGGCGGCTGAGGCGCAGGTGGTTGCTGTAGCAGTCGCGGCTGGCTGTGTGTGTGTGTGTGTGTGTGTGTGTGTGTGTGTGTGGGGGTGGGGGGCACGCACGGGTAGTCGCGCTCGGGCACGTGGCGGCGGCTGAGGCGCAGGTGGTTGCTGTAGCAGTCGCGGCTGGCTGTGTGTGTGTGTGTGTGTGTGTGTGTGTGTGGGGGGTGGGGGGGCACGCACGGGTAGTCGCGCTCGGGCACGTGGCGGCGGCTGAGGCGCAGGTGGTTGCTGTAGCAGTCGCGGCTGGCTGTGTGTGTGTGTGTGTGTGTGTGTGTGTGTGGGGGTGGGGGGGCACGCACGGGTAGTCGCGCTCGGGCACGTGGCGGCGGCTGAGGCGCAGGTGGTTGCTGTAGCAGTCGCGGCTGGCTGTGTGTGTGTGTGTGTGTGTGTGGGGGTGGGGGGGCACGCACGGGTAGTCGCGCTCGGGCACGTGGCGGCGGCTGAGGCGCAGGTGGTTGCTGTAGCAGTCGCGGCTGGCTGTGTGTGTGTGTGTGTGTGTGTGTGTGTGTGTGTGGGTGGGGGTGGGGGGCACGCACGGGTAGTCGCGCTCGGGCACGTGGCGGCGGCTGAGGCGCAGGTGGTTGCTGTAGCAGTCGCGGCTGGCTGTGTGTGTGTGTGTGTGTGTGTGTGTGTGTGTGTGTGTGGGGGTGGGGGGCACGCACGGGTAGTCGCGCTCGGGCACGTGGCGGCGGCTGAGGCGCAGGTGGTTGCTGTAGCAGTCGCGGCTGGCTGTGTGTGTGTGTGTGTGTGTGTGTGTGTGTGTGTGTGGGGGTGGGGGGCACGCACGGGTAGTCGCGCTCGGGCACGTGGCGGCGGCTGAGGCGCAGGTGGTTGCTGTAGCAGTCGCGGCTGGCTGTGTGTGTGTGTGTGTGTGTGTGTGTGTGTGTGTGTGTGTGGGGGTGGGGGGCACGCACGGGTAGTCGCGCTCGGGCACGTGGCGGCGGCTGAGGCGCAGGTGGTTGCTGTAGCAGTCGCGGCTGGCTGTGTGTGTGTGTGTGTGTGTGTGTGTGTGTGTGTGTGTGGGGGTGGGGGGCACGCACGGGTAGTCGCGCTCGGGCACGTGGCGGCGGCTGAGGCGCAGGTGGTTGCTGTAGCAGTCGCGGCTGGCTGTGTGTGTGTGTGTGTGTGTGTGTGTGTGTGTGGGGGTGGGGGGGCACGCACGGGTAGTCGCGCTCGGGCACGTGGCGGCGGCTGAGGCGCAGGTGGTTGCTGTAGCAGTCGCGGCTGGCTGTGTGTGTGTGTGTGTGTGTGTGTGTGTGTGGGGGTGGGGGGGCACGCACGGGTAGTCGCGCTCGGGCACGTGGCGGCGGCTGAGGCGCAGGTGGTTGCTGTAGCAGTCGCGGCTGGCTGTGTGTGTGTGTGTGTGTGTGTGTGTGTGTGTGGGTGGGGGGGCACGCACGGGTAGTCGCGCTCGGGCACGTGGCGGCGGCTGAGGCGCAGGTGGTTGGTGTAGCAGTCGCGGCTGGCTGTGTGTGTGTGTGTGTGTGTGGGGGGGTGGGGGGCACGCACGGGTAGTCGCGCTCGGGCACGTGGCGGCGGCTGAGGCGCAGGTGGTTGGTGTAGCAGTCGCGGCTGGCTGTGTGTGTGTGTGTGTGTGTGGGGGGGTGGGGGGCACGCACGGGTAGTCGCGCTCGGGCACGTGGCGGCGGCTGAGGCGCAGGTGGTTGGTGTAGCAGTCGCGGCTGGCTGTGTGTGTGTGTGTGTGTGTGGGGGGGTGGGGGGCACGCACGGGTAGTCGCGCTCGGGCACGTGGCGGCGGCTGAGGCGCAGGTGGTTGGTGTAGCAGTCGCGGCTGGCTGTGTGTGTGTGTGTGTGTGTGGGGGGGTGGGGGGCACGCACGGGTAGTCGCGCTCGGGCACGTGGCGGCGGCTGAGGCGCAGGTGGTTGCTGTAGCAGTCGCGGCTGGCTGTGTGTGTGTGTGTGTGTGGGGGTGGGGGGCACGCACGGGTAGTCGCGCTCGGGCACGTGGCGGCGGCTGAGGCGCAGGTGGTTGGCGTAGCAGTCGCGGCTGGCGAAGCTGACGCCGCACGCGCGGCACTCGGGGCGGGCGCCCGCGGCGCGCTCGCGGTGCTGGCGCTGGTGCCGCGCCAGGTTGCGTTTCCAGCGGAACAGCTTGCCGCAAGTCGGGCACGGGTAGCTAATGCCGTTGTGGATCACGCTGCGACGAGAAAATATTTAACAATTAATGAAAAATTGTGGGAATTTGTGAAGTGAAAACACATCCTGAAAAGGTAAGTTCTGTATACGAGATGCAGTGGAAAAATGACCGAGAAAACAGAGTACAAATTCTAGCAAGCACTTAGATATAGCGCCATCTATGAGAATATTAGGGAATTACATACAATATCACGTTATCTAGTATAACATAAGTCGTCTTCAAGCAGAGCAAGTTAATCTGACAAAACAAATACGTTAAATGACGCAAGGTGGCGCTGAAAGTAACAATGAAACATATTAAATCAATACAAAAACTAACCGTTAACAGGACCCGTCAATTTGTCGTCATCCACAATTTCCAACAATAAATCTCAATCCATTAATCAGACACGGGTGGCTTACGCCGTTATAGAAGAGTAAAGCGGATCAGTAATAATGACAGTATTCTTACATCAGTATAATGACATTCCATCGTTTAGTATGCCTCAGACCGTCATTCCAACCACTACACTGTCAGTATAATGTCATTACTTGAAAATACTGTCATTATTACTGATAGTGTCTGGTCCGCTTAAGAGCTAGCTTGACAGGAGAATTGAATGAAAATTTCTCAACATTCACACGTTTCAACAGTAAATTAACTACCACAGACTGCACAATGGCAGTTGTAGCGTAGGCAGGCCTCCCACTCGATGGACCGATGACCTGGTGAAGGTTGCGGGAAGCCGCTGGATGCGGGCAGCGCAGGACCGGTCGGTGTGGAAATCCTTGGAGGAGGCCTCTGTCCAGCAGTGGACGTCTTTCGGCTGATGATGTTCATAGTTCATTTATTCATTTACAAAGTACACTGCGTTTGAATATGAATCATCCCGTAAAAATGATGAAATATTACGGAATTTGAATGGGATTTTGCCCCAATACTTAAAATTAAAATTTGTTTATGTTTATATATTAACTCAATGTTTAGCCTACAGTGGATGTGTATATTTTTTACAAAAAATGTTGTATGTAGTGGGTATTCTGTTACTTATTTTCTTCTGTGAACTGGCACGATGTATCTTCTCTTTCCGCAAAAACTTTTTCGAAAAGTGAACAGTGCTACCTAGTCATTTTCAATTCATTGTTTATTAAAGGTTGGCTGGAAGAGATCCCTTTATGGGATAAGTCCGCCTTTGTACATGTTTTGTTACTTATGCTTATGTATTTTTGTCATATTAGTGCAATAAAGAGTTTACAAACAAACAAACAAAAATTTTGTATACGTTATTTGTACTTTTATCTGCTTATATGTTTTTGTATACATTAATTATTAGTACTGTAATTTGGTAAAGTAATTAATTAATGGAAAAAATAAAATGGCAACGGCAAACATGTTAAAAAAAACAAACTATTTTTTACGAAAATTTGAAATTCCTGCCAATATCCAAACGAACCACACTAAATCAGCGAGGAAAAAAATTATACAGGGTGTAAGGGACAGGTTTCCGAAAACTTCAAGGGCTTGCTCAGTAGACGAAACTGAACAACTTTCCACAAGATTTTTTTTCAGGAAACGAAAAAAAATCGGCTTCTCCATACAAACTGTCCAATCAAGTTTATAATTTTGTATGGAGAAGCCGATTTTTTTTTCGTCTACTGAGCAAGCCCTTAAAGTTTTCGGAAAACCTGTCCCTTACACCCTGTATATTCAAACGAACGAAACTCAGCGAATGGTTAAAAATTTCTATACTTACACATGAGCCCTATAGCTCTTCCTGGAATGGAAGATCTTGCCGCAGCCCTTGCAGGGGATATTTAGCTTCTCTTTGGGCGCCTCGGGTTTGTTCTGGGGCACTAGGCTACTGGAAATAAATATAAAAATAAAGTTTAACATTATATAGTAAAATCGGAACCTTTTATGTTAAGTTGTGCAATAAGTTGGTTCTGTTCACAAAATTGTAAAGCCATTGGTGTCGATTCGGTTTCCAAGATTAAACTTATTTGAAAAAACTAAACTAATTTAAGTGTTTTGTCTTTTTCTCTCTGTATCGAAAAGACAAGGACAGGATGCTTAATAATAATAATAATAATCTTTTATTGATAACATAAATTAAATAAAAAATAAAATAATAAAAAAATTAAAAAATAATAATTAAATTTAGTTTAGTCCAATAAGTTTAATCGTAAACACCGAATCGACGCCAATATAGACCAATAAATATAATATTATATTCTATGTATTAAACCTTTTTTACACTTGTTATTTTACTATCTTTTACAGTGCACTTAATACATGCCACAATTAAGCGGCGGTACGGCTGAGTTGGTTCCTGTGGTGGCACTAACTTGAGATGGTACTAACTTGAGTTAGTTCTTATGGTGGTACTAACTTGAGGTTGTACTTGAGATGGTACCTGAGGTGGTACTTACTTGAGGTGGTATTTGAGATGGTACTAACTTGAGTTACTTGTTATGGTGGCAATTATGATGGTACCTGTGGTACTTTCTTGAGGTGGTTCTTGAAATGGTAAGAACTTGAGTTTGTATTTGAGATGGTACTAACTTGAGTTAGTTCTTGTGGTGGCACTAACCTGAGTTGGTATTGTACTAACTTGGTGATACTTGAAGTGATACTAACTTCAGCTGGTATTTCAAGGTACCACTTCAAGTACCAACTCAAGTTAGTATCACTTGAGGTGGTACTTGAAGTTGTACTAACTTGAGGTGGTACCTGACTACCTGAGGTTGTACTTGAGATAGTACTAATTTGAGATGGCACTTCAAATGGTACTCACTTGAGATGGTATTTAAGGGTCATTGTTAATGCAATAGGGTTTATTTTAGGTTGCGTTCTTTTTCAAAATTAAAAAACCGTGTGTCTGCTTTGAGCTTTGTATTGCGACTGAATTATCGATACAGAAATCCTTATTTATATTAAGTAGTAACCTACGTTACAGTAAAATAGAATATTTGCGTTAAACATACCGCCCACCAAAGAACAACTGTTCTTTCTAAACAAAAAAAACCTGATAAATATATAAACAATCACCAAAAATATCGAAATCAGTACCAATTCCGTTAAAAATTATTATATATTCTCCAAAACAATATGAAACGTATAAACCAAGACTTCTTGTAAGAAATAAACGGATAATATTTGATACTGACTGCTCACTGACTAAAGAACAAAAGGGACATTATTAGCGATAACAATCTTTGAATGCAACAAAAATGTTATGTTACAATTTTTGTAGACAATCACATGTGCTGAATATGTACAATATTTTATCTTAGGACAACTATTTGCTGCATGTGCAGGTAAGTTTAAGTCATTATTATAATTATCATAGTTTATTATTTACTAGTGTTAAAGTACACAATATGAATGGACTGTATTACAATGTTATGGTATGTAGGTACGTTAGTACATCTCGTTGTTTTAACAATATAATTAAAAAAGTTTCATACATTACTACGTTATACATTTTAGTATGAAACCCAACAAAAAGTTTTAACAATTTAATAAACTGAGACATAAAAGGGTAAGCAAAATCATGCATGATCAGATGAATGTTATGTTACTTTAACTTATGATTTATCCACAGGTAAAGTACATAATTTAGAGATAGACCTTTTCACTATGTCACTGTGACTCTTTACACTGTACACTCTGGTTATACCATCAGGTCCGGGATGCTTGTCAACAACACGACCAAGAGACCATTTACCAGGTGGTAGCTGACTATCTTTAATTAAAACTATGTCACCAACATCCAATTCGGGCGTACGTTTCAACCACTTAGGTCGTTCTTGCAGCCTAGTCAAATATTCGTCTCGCCATCGATGCCAAAAATCTCTAACAAGACGTTGTGTCAATTGCCAACGTGAGAGTCTATTTAGAGTAACGTTTCGTAGATCTGGGCAGGGTACGTTGATTGGAGCTTCCCCGATTAGGAAATGTCCTGGCGTTAGTGGTTCTGGTGCATCGCTATCGGAGTCGTCGATGGGTGTTAATGGCCGCGAGTTGAGACAGGCTTCAATTTGACACAGAGTCGTTGTCATTTCTTCAAATGTCAGATTAGATGATAAAATCCTCTTCAAGTGGTATTTTATTGATTTTACGCCTGCTTCCCACAGACCTCCAAAATTAGGGCTGTATGGCGGTATGAAATGCCACTGTGTGCCATCCGCAATTAATTTCTCGACTATTTCTCCGGGTAATTCTAACTTTGCTTGTTCCAACTCTATGGCTAGTTCTTTGTTTGCACCCACGAAGTTTCGCCCGTGGTCACTCCATAAATGTGTACATCTTCCTCTTCTTGCTACAAATCTGTTAAATGCACCCAAAAAGGATTCTGTTGTTAAATCGCCTACCAATTCTAAATGTACGGCCTTGGTGGCCATGCAAATAAAAATGGCGATATACGCTTTATAAGATTTTGATCCTCTGCCCTTTGACATAAGAATCAACAAAGGACCGGCAAAATCGACTCCACTATGCAGAAATGGCCTCGCAGCTGTTATGCGAACTTTAGGCAAATCTCCCATTTGTTGAGGTCTCATCAATGCTTTGTGTCGGGCGCATATGAGGCATTTGTGAATTGCACTTTTTACTGCATTCTTTGCCCGAACTATCCAAAACTTGGATCTGATGTAGCAGAGCATTAACTGAACTCCTCCATGTAATGTCCTTTTGTGTGCATCTGCTATAATAAGCTGTGTTAACGCATTTTTAGGTCCCAATATGATAGGATGCTTTTTGCCATCTTCAATATCTGAATTTCTCAAACGTCCGCCCACCCTGAGGACTCCTTCATCATCAAGGTAGGGGTTCAAACTTTTCAAATTGCTAGTCTTTCTGACATTTTTTTTAATTTTCAATCTTTTTAAATCGTCCTGAAATTGGTCCTTTTGAACCATTTTTACACATGTTTTTAAAGCCTTTTCCAAATCTTCAGTCGTTATAGTAGAATCTATGTCTTCCGGTATTTTCTTGCTATTTATAAATCTTTTGCAGTGTACGATGACTCTTAGGAGTTCTGGTAAGTTATCAAAGTTTTCAAAATTAATGTCTTCGCTATGTTCTTCATTTTTAATTTTCAGGTTTACTTGCAATTTTTCTTTTCTTTCTATATTCGTTGGTATGACATTTGGTCTTGAAAATCGTATCTCCCGTTCTTTTAACCATTTTGGCCCTTCCCACCATAATTTGTTCTCTTTTAAATCTAGGACCCTTGTACCTCGTGATCCCACATCAGCAGGGTTTTCCTTTGATTCGACATGAAACCATTGGGTGTTGCAGGTATTATCTAAAATTTCTACAACTCTATTGCTGACAAAAGGTTTCCATCTTGAAGGGTCACCAAATAGCCAAGATAAGACGATTGATGAGTCAGTCCATGCGTATATGTGACTGCTAGGTACTCTCATTGCTTCTCTAGCTTGGGTAAGTAATTTTGCCAATAATACTGCGCCAAGAAGTTCGAGTCTTGGAAGGGATACAGGTTTGACTGGTGCTACTCGGGTTTTAGAAGCAACTATTCCTGTGTTAATTTGTCCTTCTTCGGTCATCGATCTACAGTAAACTACAGCGCAGTATGCCTTGGTTGAAGCATCACAGAAGCCATGAAGGGTAATGTCATCCACATTTTTGCTGTCAATTTTTAACCACCTCTTTATTTGTATTTCTTTCAGGTTTTCGAAGCTCTTTCTCATTTCTAACCATTCTGATTCAATTTCTTCACTCACTCTTTCATCCCATTCAAATCTTTCTATCCACATCTTCTGTATTAGAATTTTTGAAGAAATAATTGCAGCTCCAAGCCAACCTAAGGGATCAAAGAGGCGCTGAATATCGGCAAGAATATTCCTCTTAGTGATTGTTTCAGGTGGCTCAGACAAATTGAAGTTGTAATGGAATGAATCAGACGTCATATTCCATGTAAGTCCTAGGGTTTTGATAATTTTCTCATTATCATCATCTTTTGTTTTAGCGCTTCTCAGAGATGGTTCAATTTCATTAAGGAGTTCTGTACTATTTGATGCCCATTTTTGGAGTTCAAACCCTCCCTTGCGTAAAATTGCTAAGAGGTTTTTACTAATTTCTATAGCTTCTTCTATAGTGTAACATCCACTCATACAGTCATCAACAAAGAAGTCTTCTTGTATAACTTTAGCTGCTTCTAATAGTCCCATTTTTAAGCCTTCGTCATTTGCAAGCTGCATCAGGGTTTTGACAGCAAGATAAGGTGCAGATGCTGTTCCAAATGTGACTCTTAACAGACGGTATTCTTTCAAATCTTCTGAACTGCTTTTTCTCCAAAATATTCTTTGGCACTCTGTATCTTCTTTGGTAACCAGGATTTGGCGATACATTTTCTGAATATCTGCTACAAAACAAATTGGTTTTGTTCGCCATCTCATTATTATATATCTAAGATCTTCTTGCAATTGTGGGCCAACTAGAAGTTGATCATTCAGGGATTGATTGTTTGTTCCTTTGCAGGATGCATCAAAGACTACTCTGACTTTGGATGTCTCTTTGTCTTCTCTTTGTACTGCATGATGGGGCAAATAGATTGCTGGTTTGGTCAATTCTGTTTTGGGAACTTCTTCCATATGGTTTAGTTGTATATATTCTTCCATAACTTTCGTGTAGTCTTCTTTCAGTTTTGGATTTCTTTCTAACTTTCTTTCTAATTGGTAAAATCTCTTCAATGCAATATCCTTAGTTTCACCTATCAGTTGATTTACTTGATTTGTCTTAAAAGGAAGTTTCACGACATATCTTCCTTCAAGTGTCCTTGAGTGTGTGGTTGCGTATATGTCTTCACATTGTTTCTCATCAGCAGTAAAATTGCGTTTTGTTGAGTCATCAATTTCCCACATATTTCTTAACATGTTATCCATGTCTATGTCCACTTGATGATGCATCACAATTGCGTTTTCATTTGCTTGTGAATCTTTTATATTTCCGAACAAAATCCAGCCCAGAGATGTCTCTTGTGCACTTGGTGTACCTGGTGGACCTTTGATCAGATTGTTTTTTATTATCTCTGTGTAAACGTCTATGCCTAAAAGCATATCTATTTTCCCTGGTGTGTAATACTTCGGGTCTGCCAGGTTAAGCCCTTCTAAGTGCGACCATTGCATGGGTTTAATTTCTTTGCATGGCAACTGGGTTGTCAGCTGTGTTGATAATACATACGCTTTTACTGGCAGGCTGAAATTGTTCTCATACTGTGATAATACCTCCAGTTGCACCACATGACTGACTGACATCTTTGTAGAACCTACTCCAGTTATTGTGCCATTGACTTGCGATTTTTTTAGTTGTAACATTTGAGTCGCTCGCTCACTAACGAAAGACCCTTGAGAACCTGGATCAATCAACGCTCGCAGTATTGTAAATTGCCCAGAACTACTTTTGACAGGTACTAAAGCTGTAGCTAGTAGTGCCCGTTTATGTTTAGAAATGAAATGTGAGGCAATTGACACATTTTGTTCGTCTTCGTTATTTTCATCTAAACGGGTATGTAATGCAGTCATTTTTCTCTGTAATTCCTCCTCATTCGTTGAGTTTTCTTTCTTTATGTACGAATGAAGAAGTGAGTGATGGCGCTTTCCACATATCCGACACGAGGTTTTTTGCCTGCAGTAATAAACTGAGTGACCCATTGACAGGCAGTTGTAACATAGTCTGTTTTCTTTTACGTAATCTGATCTTTTTTCAGGATCCCATTTTCCAAATTCTTTACAGTGACATAGCAGATGTTCTTCTTTACATATCTTACAGGTTGGAAACGTAGATACGGCGGCGGCGGAGACAGCGTGTTCATCAGCGGCGACAAAATAGTCATTTGCATCGGCGGCGGCGGCGGCGGCGTGATCATCGTTGATTGAAGGGGCGGCGGCGGCGATATGGTAAGTACGTTCTCTGATTACAGGTTTTTCTCGGAACTTCCCTTGTATCATTTCCAATGTGCGGAATTTTGACTCCAAAAATTTTCTTAAGTCTTCCCAGGTGGGTAAATCATCATATTCATCTTTGTATGCGCTCTCTTCCCAGTCTTTGTGGGACTCTGGGTCCAATTTCTGTACGACCAGAAATATAATTATTGGATCCCAAGAGTCCGTGTTTATGTCCAAATTCTTTAAATTGTTTATGCACTCTGTTGTCGTGTCTAAAACATTTCTTAATTGAATAGCTGACTGCGTGACCATTCTTTTCTGGTTAAAAAGCCTTTTCAGCACCGAGTTAATTATGAGACGTTTGTTTCCAAACCTTGTCTTAAGGATCTCCCAAGCTGGTAAGTAGTTGCGATGTGTTATTTGCATGTGACGTATGAGCGTTTCAGCTTCACCGGAAACACTTGACTTTAGGTAATGAAGTTTTTGTACATTACTAAGCGCCGAATTGTCGTGAACGAGTGACACAAATAAGTCTTGGAACATCGGCCATTCTTCGTAGTTACCACGAAAGGTTGGAAGTTGTATCCGAGGTAACTTCACTAAGCCACATTCCCCCACAGTGCTGTTGTTATTGCCTGAATTGTTCGACTGATTTGATGAAAATGTGAGTGTATTCAATCGGTCACGTAAATCTGCTTTAATACCAATATACATTTCCTCGTAGATATAGTAATCTTGATTAACATAATATGGCATTGTTTTTCTATCTTCTTTGCACGTAAGCCGTGTGAGTTGTAAGTGATTTTCTCTGAACGTACTCCAATATTCTTCAATGACATTTAAGCGAGCTTCTAAGTATCCTGATGAAACCTTTCCCGCTAAATACTGTTTCACGCTTGATTCAGCTTTTCTCAATAAAGATGCCGTATCTTCTAATACTGATAATAGTTCCGAGGGCGACGATGAAGTCATGTTTGTATTTTGTTAAATTCACCTTTTAAATTGAAAGTTCACAAAATTTTTGCAAAACTAACACATAAGAATGTAATGTCCACTTCACTCGTTAGTACTCTGTCCGCTTATCTGCTTTACAATCGCTAAAGAATGTGGCTGCCTTTTGTTTGCGAGGTGCGCACAGATCCCGAGTTCGCGTAACTATCCGGCTCGATTGTGACCATTATGTTAATGCAATAGGGTTTATTTTAGGTTGCGTTCTTTTTCAAAATTAAAAAACCGTGTGTCTGCTTTGAGCTTTGTATTGCGACTGAATTATCGATACAGAAATCCTTATTTATATTAAGTAGTAACCTACGTTACAGTAAAATAGAATATTTGCGTTAAACAGTCATCTTGTTGGCGAACACCTTTCCACAGCAGTCACACTGCGGCCGGTCCTGGTGACTCACGTTCTTGTGGTATGACAGCTTCGACCTTGAGCTGCAAGCGAATTAATGGATAAAACCCTTCATTGCAAAAGATAAAAGACAATTACACCCGTGCCCCTGCAGTGGGGACGTAATGGGTCGTTAACAAAGACATTCAGTATTTACCAAGCAAATACTGGAATCATAGACAAGCAAACTAAACAGCGTTCAAAAACATGCCACAAATAAAACGCTGCGTTGCTTTAAATATTTGTATTATAAATTATAATACAAATTGTATATTATAATTGTTAAAAAAGGTGCATTTGAAATTTTAAGGGGTTACTCAGACTCAAGTATAGACTACAAGAAAAATATAAAATAAACTGAAAAAAAAAGACTACAGGAAAAATATATTTTTTTTTCAGTTTCCCATACAAACTCTTGATTCACTATTCGCGTCAGATTTAGTATGGGAAACTGAATATAATTCTTCCCGAAACGTTGAGTGTACAAGTTCCGCGTGGTAGGAACTTTGTACTAGGTAGAAAAAAAGACGATTTAAAAGTATGCGTACAGCATCTACTTAAATAAAAAATATTTTGATATATATATTTTGAATAATTGTAGATCGGATTTTTTTCAATATTTTTCCTGTATGATTCTTAATTGACTGAATACTTGATTTTAAGTCATCATTATCAGCCAAAAGACGTCCACTGCTGGACAAAGGCCTCTCCCAAGGATTTCCACACCGACCGCTCCTGCGCTGCCCGACCACTTAATTTACATAATACACTGGTAGACAAAAAAATCTACTCAAGATCTGTTGCTCGACTTTTGAAAAAACAACTTAGTCTACAAAACTGCTAAACACTAAAAACAAAAAACTAGAAAACCACCAAACTAAAATCATAAATAGTAAACACACAGTTTTTGAACTTTTGGTTTAGTTTTTTTGCTTTTATTTTTTGCTATTATTATTATACACTAGCAGCTCTATGAGCTGATGCGTGTATATCACTGCACTTGTGTTCTATATTAAGTTAATTTTCCAAAAGTCGTGCAACAAACCTTGAGTCGATTTTTTTGTCCACGAGTATATTATATAAAAAAAGCAGGATTGATTAATGACTCAAATTATCCAGTGAAAAAATCAAAAACTCACCTAAACGCCTTATCGCATTCCGTACACTCGTACACCTCATCCTCCCCCCCATGCTTCTTCGCATGTCTGGCCATGACCCTCTTGAGACACGATATGAACCCACACTCTACGCATCTGTAGGCTTGGAGGTGCAACGAGCGATGAGTGGAGAGATTGTCTTTGGTCAGAAAGTAGCATTGGCAGACGTCACATTGCTGACAGTCATCGGCTTTCTGGTGGTAAGGAAACGTTATTTGAACTGTTGTTTCTAAATGGTAGACTTAGAGAGTTATGCTACCAGGATGGTGGAAGCCATATAATATGTACACTACCAGGCGGATTTGTGAAGAAATTAATACAATAGACTTAATTGTATTTGGCTTGGTGTTAACAGCCCATTACGTCCCCACTGCAGGGGCACGGGTCACTTCCCATAACTCGGGAAGGTTTAGGCCATACTGCACACACGGGGGCCAAGTCCGGATTGGTGGAGGTTGTGGGGCTAGTGGCCAACCCCAGTGTCAGAAGTTTTCAAGCCGCCTATGAGGCCTCTGACATGGCTTAACGACTGCTAGCGATAGCAGCCGGCATCAACGGCTTAACGTGCCTTGCGAAGCACGGAAACGGTCGAGATAAATGCCACTAACAGTCAAACCCATCCAGGTTATGACCGTGTCTGTAGTCAGTTAAACTGCGTGATCGATGCGACCACGCAAGCCGCACTGAGCCACGACCGCTTCTACACTATCTTAATTTTGCTTAATTTACTGAAAAATTGTATTTGACTTAATTAACTGAATTTTGCCTGGTATTGTATATGACTTACACAGTTTCGAGGAAAAATAATTTACTCTTAAGCAAAATAACTGATTATTTACTTAGTGCCAGCTAGTTTCAATTGACCTGAAAATACCACTTTTAAGTACTACTAGTAAGTAAAACAAGTACACTACCAAGCTGGTGTAAAACGATTTAAAACTATTAATGAGAGAGAGAGAGAGAGAGAGAGAAAGACACTTGTCAAAATCTGACAGTGACATTTACAGTTTTTATCTATGACTTTAACCACAAAATACACAGATACAGAAGGTCCGCTCAATACGCTCACTAAAATCCTAAGCATATACATGCTTATAGACGTATACGGTCGTTGTAGGCAAGGTCACGATACTGTTGTGATACTTTGCCGCGTGACCTTGCCTCGAACCACCGTATATTTCTATAAGCATGTATATGCCTACGATTTTAGTGGTTTGTATTGAGCGGACGTTCTGTGTCTATTTTGTGCTTTAACACTACAATGTTGTGTCTCACCGGGCGATGCTTCCCACTCATGTGGTCGTGCATCAGCTTCTCCGAGTTGAAGCTGAGGATGCAGTCGGTGCATTTGTACTTGAGTTTGGTGAACTCCTCGCTCTGCAGATCTTCGCTTCGGACCTGAAACAACAATGGACACGGTCATGGGAAAAGAGACACATATACGTTTTTTAGAATTAAAAGACTGACTCGGTGGCTAAGTGGTTAGCGATCCTGACCTCTGATCTGAGAGTTGTGGGTTCGATCCCCACACAGGGCAAACTTTTCTGTGATAAGCAGAATTGTTTGCTCTGAGTCTGGGTGTATTATATCTATATATGTATGTATTTAAAAGTATATGTGTATGTATACCAGTCTCTGGTTTCCAAGATACAGGGAATCCTAGTTTGGGGCCAGGTGACCGTGTGTGATTTGTCATAATTAGATTCCGAATGGAACAAACATATCCAGTTCTAATACACATAAAGAAAGCCTTTTATTATTCCTTAATGCAAGGCAATACATTACTACTTTAGGAAGAGAAATCTTAAAAAAGTATATAAATTCATTTTACTTTATTCACACAAGAAATCACATAAACCATTTCTCGTACAATGAGGTAATTATACATACCATATTCAAAGAATAATTTCAAAATGTACCTGCCACATCTGATCATCAGTCAAGGTGTTCAGTTCCACCAGATCCGTCGGTAGATTCTTCAATTTCCTGCCAACTTTCGACTGGTCCTCGCCTCGTGGCTCTTCTTTTGTTTCTTTCGTTTTGCCCTGAAGTGAAAGGAACGTAAAGTATATACACAGTACAAGGACATTATACAGTATGGACACTTCCTGCCGTTCTCTGAAGGCTACCTCACCCCCCCGTGTGATCGATGTGTGACCATTTGTCAAGGGATTGGCAAAGCAAAGCAAAGTATAATAACCAAAGACAATTTTATTGTTTTAAGGAAAGAGTTAAAGGCTTCTACAAACATGAATGTCTATGTAGTAAACAATGGCGCGAAATTTGTATGAAGTGTCCGGGGTGTGTCTCCTTATATGAATTTGAACAATTTTAAACATTTTATTCAAATCGAGTGAATGAGAGCTGTTTGTGACATCTAACGACCACTGCCTTGATATAATGATGAATCCTAAAAAATATTTAAGAAACTAAAGCGAGGAAATATATTTCAAACGAAACCACCCCAAGTTCACGAAAAAGTATAAATATAAATTACAACCATAAATCCTTACCTTTCTTTTGTCATGCAATCTACTACTTTTCCTCTCCTTTTTACTCTTTTTTTCTTTCTTCTCCTTTTTTCTTTTTAACTTTGACAGCTGGATGTCATCATCTGACGCGTCCTGACTCTGAGAGTTGAAGTCGTCGTAAAAATCATTGACAATATTGTTCATATCAATTTCCACTTCTAACTTCGGATCATCAAGCTCTGGCTCTGGAACTATATAGATAATTTTTTTTTTATAAATTATCATAAACACAAATGTGTCGATACATATCAAACTCAAACTGTACTTCATGTCAGTGACGTAAAGTACATTATCCCTAACTTACTTTATGTCAGTTGGCATGACTTCGGCCATATTTGTAAGTAGACTTGGGCGAGTTTGATATGTATCGACAAAAATATAAATGAGTCGTATGGACTCCCTCGTAACCACAGTAGGATTCCCTGTGTTATGGTTGGCTAGTTTCTTCCTAAGAAACATAATATAAGGCTCAAAAAATTTTATTTGGAGGATAAAAAGAAATGAAAACAATTTTTATTTATTGTATTGTACGTAGCATAGTTAAAGTTCTTTTACAAATTGTAGTACTGACATTTTTTTTTTACATTGTTGGTAATATTATTAATTTTTGTTTGACACCCATTTTGGAATGTATTGTAATTTGATATTTGTAAGTAGGTATAATTTTTTGTGTAACATCCATTAATATTTTTTAATACTCTTGTTCTTTATTTAATTATTGGCTGAACAATCATATTATTATCTCTGAATTTTTTGTTATATTTATTGTAAACACACTGATGATATGAAATCAATAAATCTAAACTATGTACAAAGGTATATGTATATTGGTTTATATATATGTATGTATAAACCAAGGACCAACATACCTTTTAAACTGATTTCATCCTCAACCTCTTCTTCAGCCTTGACTTGCACCTCGGGCTCTTCCTCTTTCATAGGCATCACATGCGATTCCATATTCACACGGCACACCGAGAGTCGCTCCTGAGCGTACTGCGATAGATCTTGAGGAGAGTTCAGGAATATGTTCTGTGGAAATAATGGACAAAATAGAGGAAAGGAATAGGTATTATAACAATATTACTGTAACATTAGGCCAGCAACTAATAGCTGATAATTAGTGATCGAAAATTCGGATGCAATTTCGTTTTTAGAAAGAATAGTAAATAGTAATAATTAGTTTTGCCTTTCCCAATAAAGAAGTATTGGAACTGGGAGCCACCAAATAAAAATGACCGAGTAGTAGGAACTTAGCACAAGGTTCCTAATACTCGAAACTTGTACAAGGTAGAGAAATTAAGACTTCAGAATTGGGTCGACAGAGAAAGAAAATGTTAAGGGGGCGCCATCTAGTGACGAAGTGGAAAATTTGAGTTTTTAAGCATTTCTCCAGGACCATTTAAGTTTTCCGGGATAAAAGTATCCTATGTGTTAGCTGAATGCTTTATCTATTTACATATCAAATGCCATTCAAATTCAAATCAGTTTCGGCGTGAGAGTGGAAGAAACAAACAAAGCAAACATCCATACTTTAGAATTTAATATAATATTAGTGAGAAAAAAATGTAAATTGAATTTTTTTTAACTAGAGTAACCGACATAGCTTACAGAATCGCTAAATAAAAGTGTCACCTGTTGTGAATAACTGATGAGGACTTCATACGACTGCAGTATTTGAGCCTGGAAGCGGTTGGCTGCCCTGACAGCGGCCAGACATTCCCAGCACACCTGCATCGTAAGGCCGTCTGGTACCTATGAAAATCAGAAACGATCTTTATTCTTGCAATTTTATTATGCCTGGCAGGACTGCCTAGTGTTGCACTTAGCAATTTAGCATCACCCTTGGTCATCTTTATTCTGTACTTGGGATTCAAAATTTTAACCTTCACTTTTATGTGTATTTTGTAGCATATTCAAAAATTTAAAGCCCCTTTTCATTATTTTTAATATTAGATACTGGTAAACACCGGGCAGCGCAGGACCGGTCGGTGTGGAAATCCTTGGGGGAGGCCTTTGTCCAGCAGTGGACGTCTTTCGGCTGATGGTGATGAATGATGATTGTTAAACACCATAACTTTAAATAATTAGATATTTCTTGAGACACAATTTTTTTTACTCCGTAAGGGTTTTACGGCTGCATGAACGTAAGATGCTTATGCCAACAGGATAACAACTAATTATATGCCAACAGGATAACAACTAGTTTTGAGCTCGACCTGATGGAATGACTCCATAGCTTATGCAACCTAAAAGACTAACAGAAAAAAAACAACAACAGTGATGTTCATTGTCAGATTCAACAAAAACATCAATTCTATCATTAACTAGTAACTATAACCGGGTTGTATTTTAATAAACACACTAATTTATAAAAAAATAGAGTCAAGTAAAAAAAAAAGTAAAACAATGGCGCGTCCAAGGTTTCTTGTTCTTATGTTTACATTTCAAAACTTAGTAAAGTCTTGTCGATTTATGAAATTTAAACGACACTGCGAGCGCTAGATACGATATTTATAATAAAAAAAGTAAATACACATTAAAAATCTAAAAACTCACGTCAATATCAGCCAAAACTTTGAAACAATGTTTCGCTTCTTCTCTATAAAACATTTTGCGATTATAGTTCAAACACCCGACACATATCCCGTTAACATTATATCCTTCAATGTTTATGTTTATTTCCCTCATTTTTGCAACAAAATTCAATGGATTTATCAATGGGAATAATAAAAATATGTTTTAAACGAAGGAAAGCTTCACTCCTTTCCTTCGGCCATTTTAGACATTTGTAAATGTGAGTAAAAGAATAGTACGAAATGCAAATGTAAAGTGAGATGCAGCATCGAGACTTGTATAGCGTCGTCTCTTTCTAAAACAGACCTAGATAAAAATCTTACGAAAAAAACTCAAATGACATTAGTTACATTGCCACAGGTTCTTTTTTTTTTTGTTTGGTTCTTTCCTGCTTTTGCAAGGAAAAGGCAAAGGCTTCTTTAGCCAAAACTAAATACTATTTTATGGCGGGCGAAGCTGAATATTCAAAAACTTTTACTCTACACAAGATTATTTAAGTTAGGTACCCTGAAATACGCAAGCAAAAGTAGAACACGTGTTGTGCGGTCCGTGTCTTACTAGAAATTGTTTTACTTCTGCGGCGTCGCAGATTTTTGAAAGAATGAAAATATATTTTATTCAGTGATGATTAGATTAGGTGTAAAATACCAAAAAGTAGACAAAATATATAAGAATTATGGGTAACAATCACCGAAAAGAGCTACAACTTAGCATGTGCTATCCTCATAAGATGATAGCGCTGATTTTCAGTTGCCGTTGCCACCCTTTAGGGAAGGGGGATGCGTTTTTTGCGATGTCGCATCGCATTGTTGTGGCCTGGTCCTAAATACGTAAGTATAGTTTCTATTATATTTTTTATGAAACCATGTACCTACTTATTTTACGCTTTTGTTTATAAATTAACGGAAAAAGCGATCTTATAGTGACAGATGTCTTCATTGGCTTCATTGACTTAAGTTTATAAGTTTTACCCGACTGCTACAGAAGGCGGGTTATGTTTTTCGAGTGTATGTTGTATGTATGTATATTTCTTTAGCACGCTCTGTAGCTTAAACGGCTTGATGAATTTTAGGTTCAGAGGTGTCGTTAGATTCCTCTTGATTCCGAGAATGGCAAGAGATAGATACATTTCAATGCAGTCGGGTTATTTGTTTTAATTTTTATATAAGGTGCTACTTTATTAGTGCCCGATATTTTAGTCAGTGCTTCTGCTCCTAATTCTGATCAACTTTCCCCAAGGAACCAATAGTCAAATCGTAAAAAATTTTTTTTACGATTTGACTATGGGTTCCTTGGGGAAAGTTGATCAGAATCAGGAGTAGAAGCACTGAATAAAATATCGGGCACTAATAAAGTAGCACCTTATATAATATGGTTAGGTTATTCATGGTCACTTTCGTAATGTTTTAGTTTTTCGTGTCTAAGGATAAAAGTAAACAGATCACTGATAAAAACAAGCAGGTAGGTATTATTTCTTTTTGTTTTGATTCTAAAGTAGCTTTTTCATGTTATAGGAACTATAACTATGTATTTATTTGGTTATATGTAGCAGGTTGTAGTGAGATTATTTTAAAAGTAAAAAAAGAAAATGGAACAAAAAAGGTTTTATTTAAAAACGGTCAAAAACCCAACGCTTTTTGCAAGCAAAAAAGATCAAAATCACTTCCTATTCTTATAATGGACTAAATGGTCGCACTGCCTCAACTTTTCGGCCGCTTGCTCTGGAGTGAGATCTCTTTGTGGCTGAGCCAGCATCTCGTAGCCGACCATGAACTTCTTGACCGTTGCTGACCGCAGCAGTGGTGGCAGATACAGCGCGTGGAGTAGCCAGTGGGGGGAGTCGCCAGGACTTGCGTTGGGACCGGTTGGTGCCCCTGGAGAAAAAAATGTAATATTAGGAAAAGATTTTATTGCGTTGGCAGGACCAAAGAAAATGTAACGTATCCGCCCTGAAAGTTTATAATATTTCATAGAACGCTTACCTGCTTAATACGAAGTTGTAAGAACTCTGTATTAGTTTATGTGGCCAATAGCCATGGACTTAGAAAATCAATCAAATATGGTTGAGGGGAGCTATGGCTGACTCTCGCGTCATACTCCTGATCGGGTGCTGTCCATGTGAACTGGCCTGCTCTTGTTATTGGTTTTTGGAATTACTAACAATTCCAAGCTACAAATATTTTTTTCTTTTATCTCTTTTGAATCCTTTTTTTCTTTATTCTTATTTTTTCATATTTTATTTACAGACAGACATTGTATAATTCATTTATTAATGTAATAGAATATAAGACTTTTTTAAAAAAAATGTGTTGGAGGGAGTTTCTTTAGGGCCCGCCGTTTCTTCTCACTCCGCAAACACTTCCCGAAACGGTGGGTATACGAGTTCCGAGTGGTAGGAACCTCGTGTTAGGTAAATAAAAGAATGACGTTCGAAAAGTGTACACTGCTAACTACCTACTTTGAATAATATATTTTCATTTTCATTTTCATTTTCAAGGGAAACCGCGTGCGTTCTGGTCTCTGGTCTCTGGCCAAAGCTGTCCAGGGGAATTTCTGCACGCCATCATTTCCACCACTGCACATGGGAAATGATTCATTGGCCCACGACGCAAAGGAGAAAGCCGATCTTCTAGGCAAACTCTTTGCGTCCAATTCGACATTGGATGACGGGGGAAACGAGCCGCCGACCATACCGCGGTGCAAGAGCTGTATGCCGGATATCCGGTTCCAACAACGCTCAGTGCGTAAAGCACTTTTTTCCCTCGACATTCATAAGTCGAGTGGGCCCGATGGAATCCCTCCCATCGTGTTGAAGGTGTGTGCTCCAGAGTTGGCTCCAGTTTTAACGCGCCTTTTTCGGCTTTCCTACTCTTCTGGCGTAGTCCCGAAGTCATGGAAAACAGCTTTGGTGCACCCGATCCCTAAAAAAGGTGACCGCTCGAATCCGTCCAACTACAGGCCGATAGCCATAACCCCCTTATTCTCAAAGATAATGGAGTCCATTATCAATAGCCAGCTCCTTCGGTATCTAGAGGACCGCCAGCTGCTTAGCGACCGACAGTACGGTTTCCGTAAGGGCCGGTCCGCTGGTGATCTTCTTGTCTACCTGACACATCGTTGGGCACAGGCGATCGAGACTAAGGGGGAAGCATTGGCGGTTAGTTTGGACATAGCGAAGGCCTTCGATCGGGTTTGGCACAAAGCACTTCTTGCGAAGCTTCCTTCTTATGGGCTTCCCGAGGAATTATGCAAATGGGTCACTAGTTTTCTTGCAGACAGAAGCATAAAGGTCGTAGTCGACGGTGCATGCTCAGATTCTATGTCTGTGAATGCTGGTGTCCCTCAAGGCTGTGTGCTTTCGCCTACACTGTTCCTTCTGCATATCAATGATATGCTGCAAATCAGCAGCACTCATTGTTATGCGGATGACAGCACAGGTGATGCCTTTTATACCGGCCGTGCTAACATTTCTCGGGAAAACGTCATCGAGAGCCGAAACAAACTTGTGTCAGAAATTGAGGACTCTTTAAAGAAAGTCTCAGAATGGGGTCGGATTAACTTGGTCCAATTTAACCCCACTAAGACACAGGTTTGCGCGTTCACTGCCAAGAAAATGCCATTTGTCGTATCACCTCGTTTTGAGGACACTCCCCTTAATGCCTCAGCTAGTATCGGAATCCTTGGTGTCGACATATCGAGTGAAGTCCAGTTCCGTGGTCATCTAGAGGGTAAGGCTAAATTAGCCTCGAAGAAGCTTGGTGTGCTCAATAGATCGAGACGGTATTTCACTGCGGCCCATCGCCTGCAACTTTATAAGGCGCAGGTTCGGCCTCACATGGAATACTGTTCTCATCTCTGGGCAGGGGCACCCCAGTACCAGCTTCTCCCTCTGGACCGTATTCAACGGAGAGCAACTCGAATCGTCGGCTGCCAGGATATCTCAGATCGGCTTGATTCCTTGGCGCTGCGTAGAGATGTAGCCTCGCTCTGCATTCTCTATCGCATGTACAATGGGGAGTGCTCCGAGGAATTGTTCGGATTGATCCCTGCCGCCTCTTTTCGCCATCGTTCTACGCGACAATATATTCATCCCCATCACATAGATGGTTGGCAGTCCACAACTGTGCGTTTCACTAGAAACTTTCTGCCTCGCACAACCAAACTATGGAATGAATTGTCGCCTGCGGTATTTCCGGACCGATACGACATTCAAACCTTCAAGAAAAGAGCGTACTCCCATATCAAAGGCCGGCAACGCACTTGTGACTCCTCTGGTGTTGCGGGTGTCTATGGGCGGCGGTAATCGCTTACCATCAGGTGATCCGTCTGCTCGTTTGCCACCTATGCCATAAAAAAAAAAAAAAAAAAAAAACCGTAATTAGAAGGGATAAATTGGCCCAGGCCTAAGCTCAGACACAGATGTGGTGTGGATGATTGATCCCTTTGTTTTTCCAAGTATCTTTATATAATCTTTACATAAGTTAAAAAGGGACACAGCCCTACAAGCCTTTCTAAGCCGAAACGACTGGTCGAAAGAATCTCCACCACCTTTTTTTTAGTAATCTCTTAGTAACTGTTAATTTTATCGAAGTCTTTTCATGAAAGATTCTTATCAAGACAGTTTCTTGTCATGACAGATTCTTGTCATGTCATATTCTTTTCTTGACAGATTCTTGTCATGACAGATTCTTATCATTACAGATTCTTGTCTTGACAGATTCTTGACTTTGTGGCGACATCTATCGCACCGCCACAAACTAATCCTAGGACGCGATATCGAAAGTTTCTTCGCACTACGCATATATACGACTTCCAACCATCAACGGTTGGACCACGGCCGGTCCCCAGGCATACCACCTCGCCTGGCGGAGGTACCTCCCTTTTCCTCCGAAGAGTGGGAACATACCGTTCCTACAACTTGACAGATTCTTGTCTTGACAGATTCTTGTCTTGACAGATTCTTGTCATTACAGATTCTTGTCTTGACAGATTCTTGTTATGACAAATTCTTATCACTATCACTCACCATGCCACCCCATACTGTACGGGAAACTGCAGTTAAACAAGTTGTCATATTTCGTATTCAATTCTTTCAGCATCTTCGCCAACCCCTCTTTCTGGGCTTCATTCAGATCTGTCATACGTTGCGGCTGACCGTTCAAGGGTAGGACCATGGTCTCGTAAGGCCAAGCTGCCCAATAGGGTACTAGAGCCACCCACTCTTCATTTTGGTGAACAATACGTTCCTGTAAGGTAAGAAAATGAATTGAAAGGATGAGAGAAGAAAACAGATATACAGTACGACTACGATCTTTTGGCGTGTGGTGAAAAGCCGAAACTAACGCCACCATCTTGAAAAATGACACTATTTGTATGAAATACATGTCAGATTTGCGACAAAAGTGCCGCCCTGTCAATGTCATCCACACGCCAAAAGATTGTAGAATGCGTTTCAACAAATAGTTCCTATGCCGTTATGTTGGCTTCCCTGTCTATCAACGATATCAACACGCGAAGACGCTTCTACCGATTTTGTTAGTGTGTGTCTGCGTTCTATGTAGTGTGTGTGGAAAACATTGCTGCCAACATAACCGCATAGGAACTATTTGTTGAAACGCACTCTAGTCAGACTGTAAATGGTGGTCTCTCGCATATCGTGTAGCTTAATTGACAGGTATCCCCAAAGGACAGTGGGCAGTTGTCTAGTGGTAACTTCTAGAAGAGCCTTTTCCAAGGATTTCCACACCGACCGGTCCTGCGCTGCCCGTATCCAGAGATTTCCCGCGAACTTCACCAGGTCACAGGTCCACCGAGTGGGAGGCCTGCCTAAGCTACGTCGTGTATTCTTATGTAACTGACATGGCCAGTTTTAGCTGAGAATGAGCGGCCACCCTCACAGCACAGCAGAACAGCCCAGAACAGATAGACGAGCCTTTTATTATTCAGTTTTTCATAAACTAGCTTCCGCCTGCGACTTCGTCTGCGTGGACTTCAAAATTGGGTGCAGAGAGAAATAAAATGTTTAGGCAGCGCCATCTAGTGACAAAGCAAAAATTTCAGTTTTTAGTCATTCCTACGGGAACCCTGGAGTTTTCCGGGATAAAAAGTATCCTATATGTTAGCAAAATGCTTTATCTATCTACCTACCATATTTCATCCAAATCCGTTCAGTAGTTTCGGCGTGAAAGTGGAACAAACAAATAAACAAACAAACATCCATACTTTCGCATTTATAATATTATATTATATCATACAATAAAAATTTTATTTATAAAAAGTATAAAAAGTTACATGTCAAAAAACAAAATCCACCAAAAGGCTTCGTTATTCAAATAGCCAAATATTATAAAAATTTTCAAATATTATATTATATTATGAGATGAGAAATGAGATGAGATATTTAGTTTTTAAAAAATCTCTCCCGTAAACTTAAACGGTGATTTCTTACTTATCACACTAAAAGATTTATTTTCGAGAATTCAATGACGGTTCCTTAGGGAAACCCGTTCAATGTGATGAGAAGAAGAAGAAGCCTCTATTAAAGATTCCTGGATAATTTGTAATAACACAGCGCCCAACCTTTGTCTTTAGCTCCTGGTCTAAGTACTCAACCAGCATGGCTTTCCCGTGCTTTGTGTAGTACTCTTTTTGGCATCTGAAAACATACAAGTTTCAGTGTTATTTATTTGCCCTGTGTGAGATTCGAACCTACTATTATCATACCAGATTGGCACCCCAGGGAAAAAAAAGAAGTGCAGGAAGACCACTTCAAAGATGGAGTGACGATACCCAAAATTAGCTGGGCGCTGTTGGACTAGAACAGCAAGAAACAGGAACAAGTGGAAAACTTTGGAGGAGGCTTTCACCGCTGTTGGCGGTCCTTACATAGAAGAAGAAGAATATATATCATAAATAATACCCCTATAACATACAACTAATGTAGAATACCTACTTACCCACTAACTTAACCCTAACTTACCTTTTAACTTTTCATAGTAATTATACAATACTTTAAATAGTAATATATATTGTAAAAATTATATGTATGTAAGGAAATAAAAGCTTATCTTATCATATTATCATACCAGTGGCCAGGAGCGCTAACCACTGAGCTACCGAAAAAATGTCGTCTAGTGTCAATCAATTTATGCCCCCCGTGCCGGGTTTGATTTCGGAGATTTCCTTCTCCTGCGCCGGTTGCAGACCAATGCTGACGAGGCCCATCCCCCCGATAACATCGTCTATTGTAGCTAGTCGGAAACGTGGAAATACATGACTGTTCTGATTACAGTTAAAAATTAACCGTTTACTTCCAAGAAAAAACAAAGATTAAATATGTTTTGTCAAATTCGGCATGTTAGAAACATATTAGGTTTGACATTGGCTACGTCTACTCACCTATCCTTAACTCTAGGCTCGTTAGGCAGGAAGCTGGAAGCCCAGATCTGGCAATGAGGGTGAGGGTTCGAGCACCCCATGACGGCACCTTTGTTCTCGAACACCTGCACCCAGGTGTAGCGGCGGCCTAGCTCGGTCACCTGGTTGATCCACCTGGAAAGGGAAAGGTACCAAGGTTTTACAGGTGTAACAAAGTAGATTAGTTAGATTTCGTTTGGAAAACTGAAAAAAAAAATTGTAGATCGGATTTTTTCCATATTTTTCCTCTATACTTGATTCTGAGTGGCCCCTTAAAATTTCAAACGCAAGTTTTTAACACACAACCTGTATAGAGCTTAGGGTGACAATTTACTCCATATATTGTCTTGCCAAAGTAAGGAATCTATGATGGCGATGTCAAGTGAAGAGAGATAAGAAACTTCGTATTACGTACAACCTGAAAAAACTGAATGACATACAAACTGACCACGATACTATGCAGGGTGTAACAAAATTTGTGTAGGACCCATTAACTGGGGATTCTTCTCATCGTACTGAACAACTTTTGCTCTAAAACTTTGCTCAAATCTCAAAAAAAAAAATTGGACTCTCCATACAAAAATGGCAAAAAATGGCAAAACAGATGGAGAGTCCTAAATTTTTTTTGCGATTTGAGCAAAATCGTAGAACAAAAGTTGTTCAGTATATACGATGAGTAGAATCGCCAGTTAACGGGTCCTCACCAATTTTGTTACACCCTGTATATTTCGGTTCAACCAAGCTCTCCAGCTCCAGCTTATAAGATGGTGAATATGAATAGCTGGTCACTTACTCCTCGATGACAGCCAGTATCTCTTTGACAGACATCAGAGGGATGGTGGTCGATGAATCCGGGTGGAAGCACATTACTCTGAAACAATAACATTCGTTTTGTGAAGGCTATAATGTCTAAATGAAATAAAACTGCAACAGATACCTGTTTATACATGGAATAAGGCTTGATAAAAATAAATAAAAGTAAAATTATTATAACTAAGTAACTAACCCATTGACAGCAAATTTACTCCTTGAAAAATCGTGCTCCCGCGCCAACGTCGGGCTCCAGATGACAAAAATGTATGAATATCTCAAATCCTGGCGCCCGTGGCACTGAAAACGGTTGTCGCCCCTAGCCGACTGTGGCGCTCAAAGGGGGTTAATAGTAGTAAAAACAAATAGATATGTTTGTTCTGGGTGGGAATCGTACCCACGACCCAAGAATCAGCACTCAGGACCACTGAGCCACCAAATCAGTCAATCGACATGTTATCTCAATCTATTTTCATTAACAACTCAAATTGTCCCCACTGCAGGGGCTCGTGTCCCTTCCCATAACTCGGGAAGGTTAGGCCATACTCTACACACGGGGGCCAAGTCCGGATTGGCGGAGGTGGTGGGGCTAGTATACGTACCCAACCTCAGTGTCAGAAGTTTTCAATTCGCCTATAAGGCCTCCGACATGGCTTAACGACTGCCATCTAGTAATAGCAGCCGGCATCAACACGGAAAAAATAAAGAGAGAGAGAAAAATGCCAGTCAAACCCATCCAGGATCTGGTCGTGTCTGTAATCAGTTAACCTGCGTGATCGCCGCGACCACGCAAGCCACACTGAGCTACGACCGCTTCCTACCTTGTTTAATGTAAAAGTTATTTACCTGCAAGTCCCCTTAGCAGGCGCGGCTTGGAAGAGCGGGTGCGCGGGCGCCGGTGGCTCGGGAACCCGCTCCAGCAGCGCCGGGAAGTCGTTGGGGAACACGTAGGTAGACGTGTAGTTTGGGTTGCGCTAGAGTAGAGAAGGTTCTATTATCAGAATCGTAATTAATATTCTAAAGGTGAAAGCAATCCTGTCTGTCTGTTAGGTTTTCACGCCTAAACCGATGAATCAATTTTGATGAATTTTGGTACAGAGATAGATGGGACCTTGGAAAAGGACAGACAGTTGCTTTTTGTCGCGAAAAAAACTTGAAGGGGGTGAAATAGGGGATGAAAGTTTGTATGGGCAACCAATAAGAAATGTTTTCTATTTTGTAATATTTTCTATTCTATAAAAATCCATTATCACCCCGATAATGGATTTTTATAGAATAGAAAATATTACAAAATAGAAAACATTTCTTATTGGTTGCCCATACAAACTTTCATCCCCTATTTCACCCCCTTCAAGTTTTTTGGAGCCTGGGACATAATTTAAATTTTTGTAACTTCCATTATTTGAGGCACATGTCATGACGCTTCTTGGCGTTGTAATATTTCTTAGAGTTCGCTGTTAATTTGTCTGTCTACTAATCCTACTGATGTCATCAAGCTTTGGATCTAAAACTACTTTGTCATATCAAGAGAACATTCATCAAAACAAAACAAATAAGACCAGCTGCAGAATCTAAGCTAATCATCTCTGACTGACTCGGTGGCTAAGTGGTTAGCGATCCTGTCTTCTGATCCGAGAGTCGTGGGTTCGATCCCCACACAGGGCAAACTTTTCTGTGCTGAGCAGAATTGTTTGTTCTGAGTCTGGGTGTATTATATCAAAATATGTATGTATTTAAATGTATATGTGTATGTATATCAGTCTCTGGTTCCCAAGATACAGGGAATCCTAGTTTGGGGCTAGATGACCGTGTATGATTTGTCCCGGATTTGTCCCGTATTTATCTGTTCTGTTCTCTTCTTCGGCTACAGCGAAGTTATGGAAGCTTCGCTGATTTGCCCTCTCGTGCCCTCAAGTGGCTGCAGTGGCCAATCTTGTTGACGAACGTGGTAATGTAAAGATACCACCGACGTAGTTGTAATTGAAATTGGCAAGACGCCTAGGGACACGTGCAAGTGGCAATAAATCGGCCTCACTGAAAACCAGCGTTGCACTGTGTCACCGCAGTCACAGCTCATGCTGAGTCGAGGGCCATTTTTGACACAAATTAACGCTTAAATCCTTTATTAAAAAAAGTGTATTTGTGTTTTGTTTGGTCGTTTTATAATCTAGTATCATTACTGTTTGTTTATTGTTTTTTGTGTCAAAAATAAATATATACAGGGTGTGACAGAAGTGTGTGACAATACTTCAAGGTGGGCTTTTACCCATCAAACTGAACAACTTTTGTTCTACAACTTTGTTGAAATCGCAAAATTTTTTTTGGACTTTTCATACAAATCGATCAGCTGGCGAACCAAGTTTGTCTTTTAAGACACTTCGCTTGTTGTTCAGATCGGATCTTCGCTGCTCTTTAAAAGCTTCTACATTTTGCTGTACTAAGCTATCATTACCTGTCCATTAGACCTGGTGGCTCCTGGCTTCAAGGGGTTGGCTGGATCGATCTGTTCCTCAGGGGCGGCCTCCACCTGCCCGCTCCAAGGTCGCAGGCAGCGATGTGGGGAGACCAGGATCCATTCGTCTTTGAGAGGGTTGTAGCGGACATGCTGGTGTTCTGGATAGAAAATACATATTTTATTTTATTTTTAATTATTCGTTTAGTGCACACACACACATACATAATATATCATACATACATATGATTACAGATTTTATGTACAATTGGTATGAATAACTCTGTAAGAGTTTTCTTCAGAGATGAAAGGACACAATGTGAGGGTTGTGTTGGCGTGCACGCGAAAACCTTATTATAACTATACAAAAATACCTACATATAAAAATATGTTGGAGTTTCTTTGGGCCCGACTTTCTCATCTCTCCGCAAACACTTCCCTGTATCTACATGATTTTAATCAGAAGCTGGTCAGAGCAAACTATGAAAGACAAAGAATAACTAACCATAAGAAAGAAAATAAAAAAAAAACATCGTTAATAACCTATAGCATCTCCAATTCAGAGCACGGGACGGTCTCTTCCTATAAGTACCACGAGAGGGTTTGGCCACCTTCTTTAACAGGGGTTCCGGGGGTCAAGCCTGAATCCGGTTTAACGAAGCATTTTTAACCAAACAGACAAATATATATTATCATTATCATTCACAAAAGATAATAAAATAACTTCCATCCATAAACAAAATTTGCATCAGATCATCTTAAGGTTTACCTACAAGTAAGAAAATTGATACTACTCGATAAAGAGTAAGGCTTTAATATAGAAAGGACCCGATGAAAGTACGTGATTAATTACCTGTAGGTTTAAAAGCCATTGTTGTTCCCGTTCCACGTTTAAAATCATGTAATTCGCGATCCGCCGCGCGTGCGCACACAACGAAGTCTGAGTGATACTGACACAAATTGCTTACTTTACTAACCGGGATTATTAACTGTGATAAAAAGCAATGAATATGACTCTCTAAGAGTATTTGTTGCAGAACAGTTATGTAGGTAAAAATCAACACTGTAGCGAATTCCTGGCACCTATTTATTTCTGATAAAAATATTTTAAACACCACACATAAACAAACTTTTTGTGTTTTTTTCTGTATTCATGTATGTTTTGTCTCTTCTTTATGCGTAAACTATGTAAATAAAATAAAAAAAATTGAGACTACATAATTAAAAAATTACTACAAATGACAGAAAAAAAATACGTAATTTTTTTTTACCAACAAAATCAAGAAACGCCGCGATAAATCTGCTTTCTAGTAAAAATAACCGTATTTAAATCGGTTCACCATTTGAGAGCTACTTTGTATAGATTCTTCTTCTTATCATGTGGCACATTTAACCGTTCTATCCACGAAGTATATAGGTACGCGGCGGTTGCCTGGTGTTGCACTTAGCATCACCCGCGGTCACGTGTCGGGCATTTTTTTTAGATTTACACCTACGGACGTGTCCAACGCGACCATCATACACATCTAGAAATCAGATGTGCAGGTTTCCTCACGATGTTTTCCTTCACCGTTAAAGAAGTCTTTGTATCGATAGATACATACAATAATACACAGATAGGTAATCCGACATATATATCGGCTACAAATTAATTTGCGTCAGAGTTAAAAATAGGTTCTAAACAGTTTAGGCAATTAACTTTCAGCGTTCGTTCTGTTCAATATTTAGGTAGGTACTCTATGATACAGTCAACGTCACCAAAAGTTTATCAAAATAACCGTAAAACCATAAATTATACGATTTATCACTTCACTTTTAAATGTGCATTAAATAAGTAGGTATAAAGATTTTCTTTCTCAATTCTGATGCATTTCATTGTGCTTCTTAATTGCGTATTCGTCTGCCGGCTTCTGGTGGCTAAGCCATGACAGAGGCCTTGTTTGTTTGTTTGTTTGTAAACTCTTTATTGATAAAATAAAATATGTACAAAACTTTAACAGGAGTAATATACAATGGCGGACTTATAGGCCTTATAGGCGGCTTGACAACTTCTGACATTGGGGTTGGCCACTAGCCCCACAACCTCCACCAATCCGGACTTGTCCCACGTGTGTGGAGTATGGCCTAATCTTCCCGAGTTATGGGAAGAGACCCCGTGCCCCTGCAGTGGGGACGATATGGGTTGTTAACTATGTAGGTATAGGCGGTAGTTTTTGGAGTGTCCAGTCCGGGATGTGGTATAGAATGATATCGATGGCGGTTGACTGGTTTTGAACTCAGTATCACCTGCGGTCACGTGTAGGGCATTGAAGTTTACATCTATGGACGTGTGCAACGCGACTATCTTATACCTATTATACACATGTAGTAATCAGATATGCAGGGTTCCTCATGATGTTTCCCTTCATCGTTAAAGCATTCGGTATGAAAATGATTAACGTTTAATATTTTTAGGGTTCCGTATCTCAAAAGGAAAAAAGAAACCATAATAGGATCACTTCGTTGTCCGTCTGTCGGTCTGTCTGTCAAGACCCTTTTTCTCAGGAACATGTGGAGGTAATTTATACCAAATACTCAGGCCTGCAATCCCTTGAACCTGTAAGAATATCAAACTTCTATGCCAACGCAATCAAGAGATACGGCCGTTTATGCCGCATATTTGGTTGGACACTCGCATGGGAATCAAACCTATAGGGTACTTCCCGTTGATCTAGAATCATTAAATTTGGCAAAAGCACAAGGGAAACGTCCGAAAACCATAAATTTGTAGTTACATCATAAAAAGATTGTGATTATGAATTTATACGGAATCCCCGGTGCGCGAGTCCGATTCGCACTAGCCGGTTTTTAAATTCAGTACGGATTTCTTGGGGAAAGTTGTTAAGACAATAAATACATGAGAAACTCCTGTTAAATTCTGAGAGTTGTCCTTTTAAATCCTGCAAATACAAGATTGTAACAAAAAGGGGAGGTAATACCTACTTCTAGGTGGGGACAAATCGATCAGCTGGCGAGCCAAGTCTGTATGAAAATTCCAATTTTTTTTTGCAATTTCAACAAAGTTGTAGAACAAAAGTTGTTCAGTTTGATGAGAAGAAGCCCACCTTGAAGTATTACCACACCTTTTTGTTACACCCTGTATAATAGTAAATCGCATTGAAGTTTTTAAGGCCCCTTATAAGGCCTCCGACATGGCTTAAAGACTGCCACTAACGATAGTCGCTGGCACCAACGGCTTAACATGCCTTCTGATACTGGGGTTGGCCACTAGCCCCACAACCTCCACCAATCCGGACTTGGCCCCCGTGTGTAGAGAATGGCCTTACCTTCCTTCCTTCTTGGAAAGAGATCCGTGCCCCTGCAGTGGGGACGATATGGATTGTTAATACAATTCGCATAAACACTAGATCTGCCTAGTCCTTAATCTAGATTAAATTTTTGGTGCATAGATACGAGCTAGCCAAGTTTGGTTTGCGCTAATACGCTCCATACCATCGTTCCCGCATTGGCGGACGCACTGCGCTAAATTCACCCTGAAACCAGCTGAGTTCCACCTGGTTTTCGTAACATACAAAATCTCCATCGCAGTAAACGATAAAATCGTATTGCTGTCTCTTTCCCTCACTCGGTGTTAGAACGAGTCGGAAAGTACATTGTCGCGCAAAGCTACATTATAAAAGTACTTTGCCATAGTAAAGGAAAGTGGGTTTTGTTACCAAGGTATAAGAGCGTTGAAAGGTTTCCGTTTTTAACGCTGAAAACCCAAACAATTGCACGGAGACTGTACACTGCGCGCGCATCCTTCAGCGAGTCGATAACAGATAACATTCTTCGGTAGTGCGAGTCCGCCCTCCGAAGGGTTCGGACGTATGTTAGATGGGGGAACTACAATACCCCGGCGCGCCTAGCGTCGCCGACGACGAGCGACAGTACAGGGCCCCCTTCAGGAGGGCTCCGCAGTACCGGTGGCCCGCGCCACAGCCCCCGCAAGCGTCGGCCTTCGCCCCCTGGCGGAGAGCGCCGGCCCCCCCGAGGCCACCGGACTACAGACGCAGTGCTTCCTACCCTGGCAAGCCAGAAGAACCTTATCAGGTCAGTTTTTTATCCAGCACACGCAAAGGCTCTAAGCTACATTCAGCCTTACGTGTTTTCATGTCGTGTAAACCTATTTGTGTATGCGACGAACATGTGTTCTAAATGAAATGTCTGTCACGGCCGTCAATTTGTACAAACGTAAGTACCTAGTTACAGAAAAATGTAGCGTTTTTATGAAATAGCATAAAACTTGAGAATTGTGCAATAATAATTGGGAGAAACATGTCGAAAACGCAATAAAAACGGCAGAAAAATGGCAATAAAATCAATAATTTACGTACAGCGATCCGTGTATTGATAAAACTGGCTGGTAGCAATGAAAAGAGTTTCGATAGCGAGTTTGCGTTAAGGAAAAAAAAAAAGTTAAACAAAATTAACTCCATTTTTTCTGTTTGCCAAAGGAGAGCGTATACCTAAAGCGGCCAGGATTCAGGCCGGGTTTGACCTGACCTATTTTTACTCCTCCCTCTCTTTCACTCCTAAGGCTTTTCCTGAAATGGTCGTCGGCTGCTTACAAGCTCGTAAGACATTTTGTCCCTTTGCCTTCAGGATTTCAAGGGATAGGCTCATTTCGGGGATTACGGGACATCGTTAAGAAGTAGATTAATACTTTAAAAAGATTGGGCGCTGAATTAAAACTTTGAACGTATTTTTTTTAAGAACATTGTTAATTTTTTTCAAAAAATTTAAAAATAATAATTTTCATAATTTAAAAAAATATGGGATAATATCATAGAAAGCTTGGCAAAGGTACAATTTTGAACTTCTTATTAAATAAAGATATTTACTTAAATAGAAAAAAGTATAAAATAAATTAACTAAACCATGTAACTCGCATTTTAACAAAATAAGACAAATTTAATGTCACATTAGACTTGTGATAACTAAAATTTAATTAAATAACACTGCCACTTTTTATTTAAAAAAAAACAGTGTTTTTTCCCGAGTCCAAACAGACAGACAGACAGAACTAAATATATGTACAGAAAGCATCAGCCGCAAGCTTTGTCAAAAACTAAATGCAAGAAAAAAAAACAGCAAAAGAATCAGCCCAAGCTTCGTCAAAAAAAGCAAAAGAATCAGCCCAAGCTTCGTCAAAAAACAAACAAACTGTCAGCGAAAAGCTTCATCATATAAAATAAATACTAAACTAACAAATCCCCGCGACTCACACCCCGCCCAAAGGTACCCATAATGTTAGCTGCATTACCTCTTTGAATTACTAAAGATATTCTTTGGACGAGGTATGAGCCAGAACGAGGATCAAAACCCCTGTCACGCAGACGATGAAATAAGAACTAAATGAAATTCTCTATATTACATATACAAGATACTTCGTGATAGTTACTGCCATAGATAGTCGCTATAAAATCGGTACTTTTAAAATGTCTACCAGGGATCTACTTTTCGAGAAAAGGAAATTTTGAGAAAAGAAAATTTTGAGAAACGGATATTTCGATAAAAGGACATTTTGAGAAGGGACATCTGGAGAAAAGGATGTAATGCGCTAGGACGGATCAAAGTAGGGTTCACACATGAATGTGAAGAAACCCCAAAGAACACATAAGCAATCAATTCGCAAACAAAATTTGAACTCTTCATCCAGCTGATCGGCCTTTGTTCAGAAAGGTCCAAATTTTTTTACGAATTAACTGTGTGTTCCTTGGTGAACGTTTTTAATAAGCAATTAAAAAAATATTAACATTTCATGAGTGCTTTAAAATAAATATTCTTATAATAATCTTATAAGCTTGGTCGAATTAGCATTACAGGAATTATAAATTTATAAAAATTTCGCAGGTAATGATTACGACTTCAAACACAATTTCAAAAATTTTTATAAGAAAATATCCTTTTGACATATTTTCATTAAAAAACCGGCCAAGTGCGAGTCAGACTCGCGCACCGAGGGTTCCGTATAAATTCATAATCACACTTGTCTTAAACTCTATATCAAACTCATTACAAAAAAAAATGTGATGTAACTACTTTATGGTTTTCGGACGTTTTCCTTTACTTGTGCTATAAGACATTGTTTCTTGCCAAATTTCATGATTCTAGGTCAACGGGAAGTACCCTATAGGTTTCAATTCCCATGCGAGAGTCCAAATATGCGGCATAAACAGCCGTATCTCTTGATTGCGTTGGTATAGAAGTTTGATTTTTTCTCAGTTTCAAAGGATTGCAGGCCTGAGTATTTGATATAAATTTCAACTTGATATGTTTACGCGTTCCTGAGAAAAAGGGTCTTGAAAGACAGACAGACGGACAGACGGACGGAAAACGAAGTAATCCTATAAGAGTTCCTTTTTTCCTCTTGAGGTACGGAACCCTAATAGTAACTCAGATGACTAGCAGTCGACCAAGGAGTTAATTACTAGAGAGAGAGCTGGAGCTGAAGACGGAATCCGGCTCTAAATTTATCTGAGTTTAGAACTGCTCGTATATAGGACTGTGTTCCATTTTAACTTATATGAAGATATTTGGACAGAAAGGGCTGAAACCACCACAAGTTTGCCTGAACTCAGAGCGATTTATCCCTTCTAAGCACTAAAGCTTCGTCCGCTGGTTTCCTAAGTCCATTACTAAGACCTCGCTCCAGTGTCTGTCTGTTACTGTCTTCTCGTGACAGCACCGCGGGGTTTCTTGTTTGACAGGCAGAGGCCTACGACACACCCTAGATACTTCATACAAAATTAAATGGGTCATTTCATTATTATTACCAGAGTTGTTATTACTTCTTCTCATTTCACTAATATTATAAATGCGAAAGTATGGATGTTTGTTTGTTTGTTCCACTTCCACGCCGAAACTATTGAACGGATTTAGATAAAATTTGGTAGGTAGATAGCTAAAGCATTCGGCTAACACAAATGATACTTTTTGTCCCGAAAAACTTGAGGATTCCTGGAGGAATGGCTAAAAACTGAAAATTTCACTGTGTCACTAGATGACGCTGCATTAGAATTTTATTTCTATCTGGACCCAAATCTGAAGTCATTACGGAAGGTGGAAGCTAGTACTCAATAAAAGTAATGTCCTCTGCGTCTATTACAGACGAATTCACTGCAGTGTAGTCTACTACATAAAAATATGATGTTTGTAGTTTGTACTCGCGTAAATGTGTGTTGCGTGTCTTGTTCTAAGCAACCGACACCGGATCTTACCCGCAGGGGGGGGGGGGGCTTTAGAGAGGCAGGGAGTGCCCGAACTATACAGGATGTTAAAAAAGTCAGTTTAAAATAAATCAGAATCAAGTATCTTCAATTTTTTTAAAGATTCTCATACTAAATCTTAATAGTGAATCAAGAATTGTATGGAAAACTGAAAAAAAGTCGTAGATCGGATTTTTTCCATATTTTTCCTGTATTCTGTAATTGATTCTGAATAACCCCTTAAAATTTCAAATGTACTTTTTTTAACAACCTGTGTATATGGCAGTAAATAATACAGGTTGTAATTTTTCATTTTCCACAATTTCCACAATTTAGGAGAAATCTAAGAAACCTAGCTAAATTAGTTAAGTATTTACTTACTTATAAAAATACTCAAAGCAGGAATGGAACAATTACACATAATTTCAGTTTACGTAAGAAAACGCATGAATTAAGTAAAATTATGCATAATTCGCTTGTTTCAAATGCAAATGCTTCATTTAAATGAACCCGTAATTTAGTGTTATCCAACTATGGTGAAGTTAAAAGGGGATTATTTTTCAAAGTGTTCATAAAATGTTAATGAAACCAGAGACATTTTTTTCTGTGATGAAACCTCGCATTATTCTCGTGATCGGGTGCTGTCAGTGTGGACTGCCGTGCTCTTGTCATTGGCATTTCGTAAATTGTTAGTTATTATTAGCTTCTAATTGCAATAATAATTTACTTTTATGTATTTGAAATCCTTTTATTATATGAGAACTATTATTTTATAAATCAAGATTCTTGACTAAAGATGTAATAGAATCTAAGGCATTTTTAGAGCGATTCTTTGGGCCCGTCGTCGTCATTTCTTCTCACTCTGCGAACATTTGCCAAAATTCCCGAGATTTTTTGCTTTTCTACTGTTTCAACAAAATAGCTATTTAAGCTGGTAACCGCCGCCTGCACCTTGTGGATAGGACGTTTAAATGTACCACGCGATAAAAGAGAGAGAGCGAGAGAGAGAGAGAGACTGTAAACTATTGCAGATCAAATGTATCATAAGCTGTTTGCAGCTTTTTTCATTGCTTATTGCCAAATTACAGCGAAATTCAATCAATACTTTCGGCACAAATAAACAAAACTATTTTTCTGCCACAATCGGTAAGCCCTTGGCATCATCTCACCTGGTGGTAGGCGATGATGATGCCGAAGATGGAAGCGGGCTTACCAAGATTCCAATTCACAATTCGACAGACATACTCTATTGAAAGATTTATCAAATTCTTAAAGATAATTTTATTTATGACGCCAAGCCCCATTATACTTAGTTCCGACAGAATGCATAGCATTAAAAACTCTTTCGTTTGCATGTAATGTCACTCAATCACCACGAAGATTGCATAACATTTTTTGTTTCCACCGTCGTGTGGTTATTTTGAAAATGCGCAACAACGCGCTATTGTTCCCTGCGTTGTTACTAGTAAACCGTACACATCGCGCGCCGGTAGTGGCAATCATAACACCCTGTATAAAATGAGAGAAATTGCTAAAATTTATGGTATTGTAGTGTGGAATCTCTGTCGTATAAAGAACTCTTTTGACACAACCGAAAAAAGTTATGAACGTTCCGGAATTCGCAAAAAAAAATGGTTTGATTGTTGCAGGTTTCCTAACGATTTGTAATTTTGTAAAACCTAACATTTCGAGTTGTTTTCTTTTACGAATGTTTATAAACTTTGCTCAATTTTTTCGTCAAAAAGTCACGCAGTTCAAAACATCAAACTTTAAGTAAAAGCTTAATAAAAATAAAAACATTTTCATAATCTTTACCTATGAAACGTTTATGAAATAATGGCGGTTACTCCATTGACAAGGGCCTAGCTCTTAAAATACAGAAGAAAAAGGTATATAGGGTTATTTTTGGACCCCCACCAAAACTTCACAGTGGCTTCTACTCATGAAACTGAGCAACTTTCCCCAAGTAACCAATAATCAATTCGTAAAAAAATTTTGGGCATCTCCATATAAAATAGGCCGATCACGTGATCGAATTAGTATGAAAGGTCCAAAAATTTTTTTGCGAATTGACCATCGGTTACTTGGGGAAAGTTGCTCAGTTTCATGAGTGTCATGAGGTCCAAAAATAACCACGTATGTGTGTGATGTCCATTCGATTTATATGTGGTTAAGGCTTAAGACAAAATAATCACAGGTTATTATTCTAATATTTTATTTATAAATATAAATGGAATGTTTTTTTCGGGAAAATTAGACCATGCACTGTCTTTTCAAAATTTTTTTTTGTTGTATGGTGGGAAAATCTTCACAGATAAGTACCTGAATTTTTGCCGACTAAAATCTCAACGGTGGTCATCCTCCTTACATTTAGAGGAGTTTTGGAATCTATATCTACTTAATTTACATAATAGATACAGTTGGAACTGTTTCGCATACTCTCATTTTATCTTTCGATATTTCTTCCCAATCTGTTTAAGAGTAAAAAGATTTTAAGTCAATATTTGGTGATACTACGCGATAAGGTGTGACCCAATTTTATGCTAGGAAAGTAGGCAAGTAGGTAAACCGTTAATAATATATACAGGTTGTGACAAAAGTAAATTAAAGTTCTCGAGTGGCGAAAACGCAGTGAAGGTTGCGGGAAGCCGCTGCATGCGGGCAGCGCAGGACCGGTCGGTGTGGAAATGCTTGGGGGAGGCCTTTGTCCAGCAGTGGACGTCTTTCGGCTGACCCGATAATTGAGGCTTTTGAACACATCATACTTACTAAAGTTGTTTGCGTAAATCGGAAATTGATAAATTATAGTATACTGAACATTTTTGCTGATTTCCCGAGGTATGGGAAGAGACCCGTGCCCCTGCAGTGGGGACGTTGTTAACAGTTATACAGGGTTTAAATGGACCACTCACGGAAACTTTGACGGGCAGTTCTACTCGTGAACTGAACAACTTTTCAAAATCAAAATGTTTTTTTATTTAAGTAGGTGTTGTACACATTCTTTTAAACCGTCATTTTCTTATGGGACCCACACTGAAGAATCTGCTCCGAATTGAATGCACTTAAAAGCGAAGTTCTAAGAAAGAAAGAAAATGCGTATTTCAGTGAATATACATTTAATAAAGATAATAGAATAACTATATAAATCACTGAAATCGGTTGCAGCTTAGCTGTTTTTGCTGAAAATCGGTTCAGTGGTTTAGAGTTATGTTTTGCAGGGGGTAACTGTTTTGTTAACTACTTATTAATAAACAAAAAAAACTGGGATTGCTTTCATATTAATTGATATAACAATAATAAAAATCTGTTTTAGAAATACGCGCTGCTTTTAAAAGCAAAACCTAAAAGAACTTTTTCAAGACAGACAACTCACAACCTATAACTTTCCAGCCAGCAACGGCCACACAGCTTGCAATTTTTCACGCTCGTGGCAAAGGCTTCGAGCCCATACAGCCATACAGCCGCAACCGCGTGACCTACTTCGGCCCGCAGTGCGGCGCCCAGATTGCCCTGTGCCTGTGTTGCCAGTAGTAATAAATTAGGGGGCGCCAGACAAACCCAGCGCCTAAGTTCCGAGGTCACAACATGGCATGTGTTTATAATGTCTTTTGGAGCAATAAAGGTTATTTGAATAGTATAGAGCTTATGTTATTTTATTTCTAGTAACTTATAAGCACTAACGTTAATTTTGGTATGCTAGTTGAAAATTGGTTTTGGTTTTACAATCGTTAAAGTAGATTAGTGTGTCACACTGCGGACACTCTAAGAAATTGTCGTGTAATTAACTTACTACTAATACTATGTACTACATAAAACGATGACGTTTGAACAAGCGTCAATGTGTGACGTAATGTGAGCATGAACTTTTAATATATTTATAAAAAACAAAGACAAAGAAATAGTCTAATTCGAGCCGCCAACGATGATGAAAATTCACTCCATTTAAGGATATAGTTTTGAAAGAATCCTTTCCCAGCTCCTTATTTTCGTTGCTTAGGCATCGTTGTCGAAATTACGGATTTTACGCCCACAGAGATATCTGAACCCCTACTAAAGCTATTCGTGATACATGGTGTAGTACGGAGAGGTTCAGATATCTTTGTGGCTGTCTGTACTAAAGCCTTTTTTCTCAAAATTAAAAGAAGAGTCAAGGGAGTTTTGGAACATCCATATCTCTGTTCAACACGATGAAAACCTCGTGCAATCTGATGCCGATAATAAGACGCGGTACCTGAACCTGGCGCATTAGGTTACGGACATGTGGCAAGTCGACTCCACTGAAATCATTCCTGTAGTCCTGTCCGTGATCGGTTTGATTCTCGCTGACCTGGAACTTCACCTCATCATTCCTGTAGTCCTGTCAGTTAATTCCCGCTGACCTGGAACGTCACCGTATAGATAGCTTACAGAAGGCAGATCGATAATTGCAGCTATGCAAAAGGCAGTCCTCCTTGACAATGCCCGGATAGTCCGACCCTTTGTCTCCTCGTCCCACTGACCTCCAGCCGTCTGTGCTTCTGCTGGAGTAGCTCCTGCCACTTAATTTTTTCAAGTCGGTACTGTAAGGACTGGAGACATAGCTCAGGATCAGATTAAATAACACTTCAGCTATTTATATTTAATTTTTTAGCTTCAAAAAAGGAGGAGGTTCTCAATTCGACTGTGTTTGTTTATGTATCTATGTTACGCGATTACTCCGCCAATTATGAATTGATTTTGATGATTCTTTTTTTGTTTGGTAGGTAATACTTCAAAGGTAGTTCCATATAAATTTTATCGAAATTGATTCAGCGATTTATGAAAAAATCTACAAAAACTTTAAAAAAAACATAGAAAAATGGTAGCTGTTACGATTGAAGTCGGTTGTTTGTAACGTGTTCAGTATTGTTGATTATATTCTTCAAGGTTCACGTAAATATGTAAGTATATTGTACATGGGTTGATGGTTAAACTCAGACTGACTGTTAATATATTGTTTTTTGTTCTAATCATTCAACAAACCTCTATTTACTTTTCACACACAAGAAGACCCAATTAGTAACCTATCCAGTCTCTACAGTACACATTAATGATGTTAAAATTGCTGGTTGGCGGCAAGAATTACGATGCATGGTGGCTAGCCAGCTTTCGTATTCATAAAGAAAGGTAAATTCATAACCCCACCTAACTGCGTCGTAGTCGGCTAACAAGTGCAATTGCATCGAAAATTCAAGCGCAGTTTTTATCAGTTTTCATTTGTTTTCGCGTTAGACGCCATTATTTCTTATCGGGTTTTCAGCAGTTAAAATCCAAGGTTTCACTGAATAAAAGTAGTCGATATTACGTAATGTATGCACGTGTATTTTCTAATGTTGTTGTCTCTTTCACGCTCAATGTGAAAGACAGAGAGGCGGTGGTCATGTGTAGTTTTCGCTTGGTTTGCGTTCGTAGAATGGTCAAAAATCTATACTTACACTCGCATTATTTTCAGGCTCTGTTTTTTAGAGAGAATAGAATAGAATAGAATAAAATAGAAAAAGTTTTTATTCAGCACACAGTATTACAGTATAGTAACTAAAACCAACTAGGTACTACCAAACTATTGCTTAAAAATAAAAACATCATAAGCATAGAAGCAAAGAATGGTATACCAGATTAAAATAAAAATACTGATGCATACTGAGAGCGTATGTGTTACCTTATGATAAGAATTGCAATGAGAATTATCAGATAATTAGAGAAATTTGTGAGTATCGGAACTCCACGCAAATTCTTCACAGGTAGTTGACTGCATTAAAAATAACATACATACATATACTCACGCCTTATTACCACTGGGGTAGGCAGAAACCAGGAATCGCCATTTGTTCCTATTCTGACATACTTATTCTCCTTTCAAAAATAAATCAAAAATATCTAAATCACGAAATATTGTAATCACGAAGTATTGTTCACTCGGTGACTGACTCGGTGGCTCAGTGGTTAGTGATCCTGACTACTGATCCGAGAGTGGGTTCGATCCCCACCCAGGGCAAACATTTCTGTGATGAGCAGAATTGTTTGCTCTGTGTCTGGGTGTACTATATTTATATATGTATGTATTTAAACGTATATGTGTATATATATCAGTCTCTGGTTCCCAAGATACAGGGAATCCTAGTTTGGGGCCAGATGACCGAGTGTGATTTGTCCCGGATATTTATTTATTTACTATTTTGTTAAAATAGCAGAAAATCTTACACGCTTCTTAATTTTCATTGTTTGTGTGTTATTTTTAAAAATATATTTTTATTTTAGGTATGAAAATGAATATACATAGTTGTGACGACATAGAAAAAAAATCAAACATTTATAGAAAAAAACGTAATTTTTGACATTTTATTAAAAGTAGCAGTCAACTACGGTATTACTTGTATTAGATGAGGAAATTAGCTCAGTTTAAGCTACTGGCATTTTTTTAGGTAATTCACAAAGAATCTAGGTTAAATCTCATCTCACTCATTATTATTAATATTATAAATGCGAAAGTATGGATGTTTGTTTGTCAGTTTGTTTGTTTGTTTGTTCCGCTTTCACGCCGAAACTACTGAACAGATTTGGATGAAATTTGGTAGGAAGATAGATAAAGCACTCGGCTAACACATAGGATACTTTTTATCCCGGAAAACTTAAGGGTTGCTTAAAAATGCCATAGGAGTGCTTAAAAACTCAAAATTTCCACTTCGTCACTAGATAGCGTCACTAGATAGCGTCACTTCGTCACTGGACACAATTCTGAAGTCCACGCGGACAAAGTCGCGGGCGGAAGCTAGTGATTTAATAAAGTAGGTTTAGGGCTCATCCTGAGAGCTTAGTATGATTTGTTACTCTGTGGACACATCACACTGAACAACCTTTAAGTCCGCATTGGTGGAGGTTGTGGGGGTAGTGGCCAACCCCAATGTCAGAAGTTATCAAGCCGCCTATAAGGTCTCCGACATGGCTACAACTGTATTGCGTTCCAATTTTCATCTTATGTGTTACTAGCTTCTGCCCGCGACTTCGTCTGTATAGACTTTAGAATTGGATCCAGCCAGAGAGAAAGAAAATGTTGAGGTGGCGCCATCTAGTGACGAAGTGGAAATTTTAAGTTTTTAAGCATTCCTCCGGAACCCTTAAGTTTTCCGGGATAAAAAGTATCCTATGTGTTGGCCGGGGACTTTATCTATCTACCCACCAGATTTGATCCAAATCCGTTCAGTAGTTTCGGCGTGAAAGCGGAACAAACAAACAAACATCCATAATCCATACCATCGCATTTATAATATTATGAGATATACCAGCTGAAATGATTAAACTGGGGCTTCTACTCAATATGAAAGTGATTCCATTAGGAAAGTTGTTCAGTTTTAATAATGTCAGCTGATTTTGTTACAACTTTTATGATAATTAGGTATGCATGTAAGCAATTTTTTGCTATTTACTTCCAATAATAATGATATTGTATGAAATCTTGTAATAATAAGCCTTTTATTATTTCTTTAGTAATATAATAATTTTATAAACTTTTGAAATCCATTTTGACATTAAAATAATTAACTATATGAAAATATTGTCTCCACTGCAGGGGCACGGGTCTCTTCCCATACCACAGAATGGTTAGGTTAGGGGTCGTCCATTAATCACGTAAGGCTCAAAAGGGGGGGGGGGAAGGGGTTCGGAAAAAAACACGAAATATCACAAGGGGCAAGGGGGGGGGTGTAGTGAGATATCACGTGTATTTATTTTTTTGTTGAACGCGCGATTTCTAGAGTAAGTTCCAAACGTCGGACTGTTGGTGTTACATTGTTTCTAGGTCATCCCAAGGTTCGAAACGGTTTCAGGCAGTCAAAAACAACCTGCGACATTTAATGTCTGTCTGGACATTTTTATCACGGTGCTTAATTTTCCAGAATTCAATTCCATTATACCTATATTGAAAGATAATATTTTGTACCAAAAAATACACGTGATTTTGGGTAGGGGGTGGGGGGGGGTAGTCTAAAACTTCACCACGTATCACCAGGGGGGAGGGGGGATCTAAAAAGTTGCTAAAAACATCACGTGATTAATGGACGACCCCTTACTCCCACACACGGGGACCAAATCCGGATTTCATCTAAGTGGTAGCTGGTGGTAGCATGTTCTTCTTCTTATCGTGTGGCACATTTAACCGTTCTATCCACAAGGTATAGACGGCGGTTGCCTAGTGTTGCACTTACATAGCATCACCCGCGGTCACGTAGCATGTTAAAGTTATAAGATTTATATTGTATGCTCTCAGTACAGGTAAGTACCTTAAATCTCGCAAACTGACTTATCTTGATCGATCGCTGACACTGATAACAGCTTGTTATCACATATCGTTACTAGATATGTTATATGTACCACAAAAATCTACAGCAAAAAGATTGTATGGGATTTTAACGCGGTTTTTTAACATCGGAAAAATATATCGTAATTTGCTTAGTTATAGCTCGCGGAACTTTTTTTTTTTTTTTTTTTTTTATGGGATAGATGGCAAGCGAGCAGACGGATCACCTGATGGTAAGTGATTACCGCCGCCCATGGACACCCGCAACACCGGAGGAGTCACAAGTGCGTTGCCGACCTTTGAAATGGGATGGGGGAAGGGGGAATGGGGAGGGGGGGTGGTTGGGCCTCCGGTACCCTCACTCACACGGCGAAACACAACAAACGTTGCTTCACGCCGGTTTTCTGTGAGGCCGTGGTATCACTCCGGTCGAGCCGGCCCATTCGTACCGAAGCATGGCTCTCCCATGGTAAAACACTAAATGATTTACCCAATAAAATATTGTGGGTGAGCTTTTTTATTGCCACTCGGAATCATCTCACCCGATGGTAAGTGATGATGATGCCGAAGATGGAAGCGGCTATCTTATCTCCATGCTGGAACACATCAATACTATTAACATTGATGTTTGGCGGCAAGACTGTTAAAACTTATATAAGATAGTGGCAGCTAGCCAGGTAGGTTCGAAAAATGCTCTACCAACCAAACTCGACGACTCGAAAATGTTGGACCTCGCAGAAAATCGAATCCGTGACTACGTGCTACTAGACCACGGAAGCTGTCAAAATTTTCGACTGACTCGGTGGCTAAGTGGTTAGCGATCCTGACCTCTGATCCGAGAGTCGTGGGTTTGATCCCCACACAGGGCAAACTTTTCTGTGATAAGCAGAATTGTTTGCTCTGAGTCTGGGTGTATTATATCTATATATGTATGTATTTAAAAGTATATTTGTGTATGTATATCAGTCTCTGGTTCCCAAGATACAGGGAATCCTAGTTTGGGGCCAGATGACCGTGTGTGATTTGTCCCAGATATTATTATTATTATTTAGTGGTTATTTGAAGAAGAACACCTCCTTTTTTATCCTTAACTGTGAAGCCCTTGTTATCCTCTCATATGGTGGTAATCCTTCCGGTGAAAGTCCTACATTCTGTAAATGGAATGCTTCATTCTTTTGCCACATTCCATATTATTATGTCTGTTATCGTCGAAGTGGTCGTGGCTCAGTGCGGCGCGTCAATCACGCAGGTTAACTGACTACAGACATGGTCATAACCGACTGCTGTCGCTAGATAGCAGACGTTAAGCCATGTCGGAGGCCTTATAGGCGGCTTGAAAAGCTTCTGACAATGGGGTTGACCACTAGCCCCACAACCTCCGGACTTGGCCCCCGTGTGTGGAATATGGCCTAACCTTCCCGAGTTATGTGAAGAGACCCGTGCCCCTGCAGTGGGGACGATATGGGTTGTTAACACATGTCTGTTACCAACTTTATCCGTTATCTCCGAAACCAGAGGTCACTAACCATCGGGTCTGCCTCCGGCCGGGCTTGTCACGAGTCCACAGACCACAGATAACACAATGTTGACGTTAGCATGTGTTGTAACAGGTGCTGTAGATAACCCACTTTTTGTTTGTTTGGGTAACACTGGTCGGCGTATAGTACGTAGAGTCATGGGATCTAATTTCACAGGGTGTAGTAAAAATGTAACAAGGGTTTCTGCTCATGAAACTGAGATCGCTCTTTAGCGATAAGACCGCCTACCTGTATAACTTTTCTTTTAAATGTTTATGTTTTTATTTTCCTGTTTTGTTGTGCAATAAAGTGTTTTCATTCATTCATTCATGAAACTGAAGGTAAGGCCATACTTCACTCAAGGCGGCTATGTCTGGATCGGTGGAGGTGGTAGAGCTATTGGCCAGCCCCTGTGTCAGAAGTTTTCAAGTCTTTTTTATGGCCTCCGATATGGCGTAACGATTGCCATCTAGTCATTCTGCGACTTCGATTTGTTTTAAGACTTTGCTAAAATTGCAAAAAAGTTATTTTCATACGAAACGTTCAGCTGATTATAGTTTGTATGCGAAGAGTCGATTTTTTGAACGGTTTCAGCGTATACTTGCATATAAAAAGTTATGATTACTTTTATGAGTAGAGAGAGAGAAGAAATTAAAACTTTTTGTAACATCCTATACAGGGTGTTAAAAAAAGTGCGTTTGAAATTTTAAGGGGTTACTCAGAATCAAGTACAGAAGCCAGGAAAAATATTGAAAAAATCCGCTCTTCAATTATTTTTTACAGATTCTCATACTAAATCTAAATAGTGAATCGAGAATTTATATGAAAAACTGCAAAAAAAATTGAAGAGCGAATTTTTTCAATATTTTTCCTGGATTCTATACTTGATTCTGAGTAACCCCTTAAAATTTCAAACGCACTTTTTTTAACACCCTGTATAGGTTTATAGAAATAGAAATAGAAAATCTTTATTCGTGGTAAGAGGTAAATTGTATGTAACAACACCATATACTCGTATAGGAAATTTATACATGTACTCTATTTTAATCGTTATGCTGTTAGCCGGTGCTGCGTCAAGCACCTCCCACCAAGAAAGGGTCACTCACATTAAGGCTAGGTTATACATTTATTTCAAGTCGAAATAAAGATTTATTATTATGCAGAAATATAAATTTGGGCTACTCTGACCACTTCGCGCTAGGCGAAGTGGCAGGAGCTACTCCAGCAGAAGCACAGTCGGCTGGAGGTCAGTGCGACGAGGAGAGAAAGCGTCGGACAATCCGGGCATTGTCGAGGAGGACTGTCGATTATTATTATTATAATATAATGTTAAACTGAAATTATTATTTAAATATACATATGTGTATTTATTTTCTTATTTATTTACTATCTAGCCCCAAACTAATATATAGTTAAGTATATAGGATAAGCAACATCCACCATTCTTTTGTGACGGCTGTATAATTTTAACCAACATTATAGTCCAAAAACAGTGCTGTCAGTAGTTTTACTTTAAAAAAAGTTATGTATGGTGACGAATTTTCTTTAAAAAGTGTGTACAGCAAGTCCCTTATCGGGCGATGACCCCGATAGACATGCAAATTTGAAATAAGCGGATAGCGAACGAACTCATTGACAAAAGTACGCTAAGCTTACACCATCGTATATCATGGATGTTAAAAAAAGTGCATTTGAAATTTTAAGGGGTTACCCAGAATCATGTACAGAACCCAGGAAAAATATTGGAAAAATCCACTCTTCAATTTTATTTTCAGATTCTCATACTAAATCTGAATAGTGAATCAAGAATTTGTATGAAAAACTGAAAAAAAAATTTGAAGAGCGGATTTTGTCAATATTTTTTCTGGGTTCTATACTTGATTCTGAGTAACCCCTTAAAAATTCAAACGCACTTTTTTAACACCCTGTATTATAAAGTACTTCTAAAATACCGGAAAAAAAAAATTAACAACGGCTTTTACTCATGCATAGCACTGAACAATTTTCCTCAAGGAACCTACCTATACTCAGTTCGCAAAAAAATTCAAGTGGCAAGTGACAAATGTTAGTCTTGGAACTGACCAACTCATCAACAAGACTGACTCGATGGCTAAGTGGTTAGCGCTCCTGACCTCTGATCCGAGAGTCGTGGGTTCGATCGCCACACAATGCAAACTCTTCTGTGATGAGCAGAATTGTTTAAGTCTGGGAGTATTATATCTATATATGTATGTATTTAAATATATATGTGTATATCAGTCTCTGGTTCCCATAGTACAGGGAATATTAGTATGGGGCCAGATGACCGTGTGTGATTTGTCCCGGATATTATTATTATTAACTTTCCTGGAAACTATACAAATATGATCGGAGCAAAAAAATGCATTTCCATAATAATTGTTTTTAATTGATCGATCAATTCAGGTACGAATTTTGTATGTATAGTCAAAATGTTTTTTTTTTGCTCTATTGATGAGACCTAAATGTAATTATAAGTTAGGAATAAACATAATTAAATACGCTTCATATAACACTTTCTTTGACGCTCAGCTAAAAAAGAATATCTATACTTTTACGTGTTTTAAATCGTAATTTATATTTTAGTACAATACAAAGTTCCTTTACACAGTTGTACAGATTTATTTATTATTTATTTATTTACACTTTTTAGTACATAAAAAAAAACTAAAAAAAAAGATTTCTTCGTTATCTTCTTCTTACTCGTCACATCAGATCAGCCACATACCTACCAGTTACAGGGAAGATAACAGATTAGATAACCATAGATAACGAATGATGAAATAGGTATATTAGTCTTTGTGCTCTTTAAAAATGAAGATGTAAAAAAATGTTCATTTAGGTCTAGGTATTTAAAAAATTTCTTATACTCCAAGAAGAACGGTCTATTTTTCAATCTTTTTTCGACTTTTAAAATTTTCCATTTTTGGTTTTTCACCAAAAAGTCCGTATGCATTTCGATCTCTTTCTAGGCCTACGATGCTGGCATGGCAACTGATACAGAACAAAAATAGCCAAATGTAGGCAAGATTCAGATAGGTGATCGCATCGCGCGGGAAATTGGGTTACATACAGTGTAGCTCGGAAATAGAATTCCAAATTCTAACTTTTGTTCCGTTTTCGAACGGCGCTGGACACTTTGTTACGTAAAGTTACGAAAACGGATTTCGACAGTTACGCCGCTCTACGATTTCGAAGTTTTTTAATATTAAAAAATGTTTAAAGTCTGAGTTAATCCCAGTCGCCATCGATTATAATATTACTCCTATTGGAGCCACTAAAAGTAGAGATTGGAATTAATTTTTGTTCGAATATTTAATACCAAATGACGAGTAAATGATTTTATGAATAAATTATTGTATTGTATTGTCGCCATGGTGGAAATTTGCTGGACTTGATCTGTATGATGAACAGAAACCTCAGTTAACGGATCCAAACACCTATTCTGTTACCCCTTGTACATATTAAAATACTCGCGACAATATATCGTACAAATATCTATAACAATAAGCATCATGTCATAGTGAAATAGGCACAAAACACGAAACGTCACCTCTACTCTGAATACTCTATGACAGTTATCGAACATTCTTATCAGTAGGAAACGTGATCTTATCAAGCTTGTGTCTGTCCTTGTCACATGCCATATACGCGGCATGTTGCTGTCTCTCTCACGCCTCGCGTCTGCTAACCGCCTCTGTGATTGACATTTCTGTTCTGTTTTGTATGAGGGTGTGTTCAGGGCAAGGATCGCGTTTGATTTGAAGTATCACTGATTTTGTTTTGTTACCCGCCCGACGAAGTGGAGGGTAATGTTTTCGGGTGTTGCATTAACCGCCCGCATATTCGTCACACATCAAAACTTTAGAGCTAAAAGAAATGAGAAAAAAATAGTGTAGATGACTGCATTAAAATAAATTATGAGCTATTGTTCACAAAATTCTACGCTCCAAAAAAAAGACAATTTTATTGTTTTCAATCCCATCTTCGAATTTTAATAAATCAAAATCTATAAAAAAATATTGGTGGCGCTATAAAACTATGACGTCACGTCTTCCGATTTCAATATTTTTGAAAAAAAATCGTTTTTGACAGATTATAGTGTACAAGTTCCGCGTGGTAGGAACTTTGTACTAGGTAGAAAAAAAGACAATTTAAAAGTATGCGTACAGCATCTACTTAAATAAAAAATATTTTGACTTTGACTTTGATAAAAAGTAGCTTACATTACTAGTAGTCATATATACCCCTTGAATAAGAAGCTAATTTAATTTCTTTAACAACAATTTACGTTATTCCAATGGCAAGAGCAGGCCAGTCCACACGGACAGCACCCGATCAAGGGTACAACGCGAGACTCAGCCATCGCTCCTTTATATTAGGTACAATTTCTATGTAAAAATAAATTTTATCCTCCATCAAAACCTCGGATTTGCCCAAACCCAAATGATTATGTGGTTTACAGAGCTTACAGCACGCTCCAGTAACTCGTGCAAAAAGGCCTTATCCGGTCGTTTGGTATGCGGCGGCCCTAAAAACGAATGTCCGGGAAAAGAGGTCGCCGGGGAGCCTAATCCCGCACCGGGCCGGAGTTAGGTTGGTTTTTTGGGTCCTGTCATGTGGATATCAATTTCAATAAATAAATGTTTAGGGATAAATATTATACTATATGGTATATCGGTCTTTAACTCTTAGTCTCTGTTTTAGGAGAACCAGAGACCGATATAAATACACACAAATATTACATATTACACGATTTAAATACATAAGTACTTACTTAAATTATAGTATATGTTTTATTCACAAAGTCAGAGCAACCAAATTACTATCACACAAATTTTTATCTTGGGTAGGAATCGAATCCACGACCCTTAGAGCCTTGCTTTACTCCGCACTCCTCCCATATCCTTTTTCATTCCATTCAACCATTGCTTATTATCTCTCCTTTTATTTGTATGTCCATCACTCTTCGTATGCCATGGTCCTCTTCTCTCTTGAACACTGACCAGACTTGAACAAACCATATACTAATTCTTTGTGTTTCAAAGACATGTGTGTAAATTACATATAAAAATCTTACCGCTCTCCCAAATCCGGCACTGTAATTGTATACATTCAGTCGAGGTCATTAGAGGGAATCAATAATCTCGTAATTGGGGTTCAACTGAATCCTGCCCTGTCGTGGGAGCCATTAAACGCCATTTCACCAGTCATTATGGTATTATTAATATACATTTTCGAAAATATACGTAAAAGTGATAAAGATTTCAGAACCATTTTATGTATTCTGTGGCCTATATCAATGTTTTTCACATTACTACTGTCGTGTAATATACAGGCTGTAACAAAATCGGTGTAGGACCCGTTAACTGGGGATTCTACTCATCGCACTGAACAACTTTTGTTCTACGACTTTGCTCAAATCACAAAAAAAAATTGGACATTTCATACAAATTTATCATCTGTTTTGCCATTTTTATATGGAGAGTCCTAAATTTTTTTTGCGATTTGAGCAAAGTCGTAAAACAAAAGTTGTTCAGAAATCCTACGCGAACTTTGTTACATTCTGTATAGGGTGACTTTACATTAGTTCTTGAAACGAAGGCTGTGCATGTGCTCATGATAACAAACAACCTTGCCTAATGAACCCATAGTCAAATCACAAAAAAAAACCGGCCAAGTGCGAGTCGGACTCGCGCACCGAGGGTTCCGTATAAATTCATAATCACACATGTCTTGAACTCTATATTTTTTATATTCGAGTTGATTGAATGAAAGGTAATTTGCGGTTTACGATTTATGACGTATTAAAAAAAAATACTTACCAGATCTCGTTCAAAACATTTTTCGGTGGAAGCTTGCATGGTAATGTACATCATATATTTTTTTTAGTTTTATCATTCTCTTATTTTAGAAGTTACAGGGGGGGGGGGCACATATTTTACCACTTTGGAAGTGTCTCTCGCGCAAACTATTCGGTTTAGAAAAAAATGATACTAGAAAACTCAATATCATTTTTGAAGACCTATCCATAGATACCCCACACATATAGGTTTGATAAAAAAAAAAGTTGAGTTTCAGTTCTAAGTATGGGGAACCCCCAAAATTTATTGTTTTTTTTTCTATTTTTGTGTAAAAATCTTAATGCGGTTCTTAGAATACATCTGCTTACCAAGTTCCAACAGTATAGTTCTTATAGTTTTGAAAAAAAGTGGCTGTGACATACGGACAGACAGACAGACAGACAGACAGACAGACAGACAGACAGACATGACGAATCCATAAGGGTTGAGGTTTTTGCCATTTGGCTACGGAACCCTAAAAATTAAGACTCTCCATACAAATCGATCAACTGACCGGCCAAATTAGTATGAAGGGTCAGTTTCTATATCTGACCGTGTGTGATTTGTCCCGGATATTTTGTTTTTATTTTTTTATTTGAGTACCTGGCACGATCTCAAAACAAACATATCTAAATTTGTCCCTTTAAGGCACAAAAAATATTTTAATTACCTATATTACCTACTAGCTAGGGAACTCATAAATCCATCAACAGAGGCGGCACATCAAAAACATGTTATTTTGGAACAGTTTAAAAGTGACACTTCCCATTCTTTGGGACATTGACCTTTCGGTTTTTTTTTTACTTTTTCTATGTTTCACTTGGATGTTTCATGTTCCTTTATTTTTTTACGAATTCTGGTAATACTAGCAGAATAGTGTAAAACAATATAGGAATGTTTTAATTAAGGTATTTTTCTCTTCTGTCGAAAAATACAGTAATAATTAATATTAGGACTTATGCTGAGTATGTATAGCTTATTTATTACCGTGAAAAGATAAACCCAGTTCCACCTGTTAGACTTAGTATTTGCTAACGTAAAAATTGTGGCACTAATAAAGTATCAAAAAGTGTTTCTAACGAAACCCTTACATCGAAGCGCCACTCGTACAGGATGAAGTGGAAGAACAAATGTGAGACAAAAGTGAAATGTAACAACGGATCAAGCAACCATGTACAACGAAATATGGAAGAAATAAACAGAAACCTGAAAACGATCGACGTGGTCACCAGCACAAAAACGCCACGCAAACTCACGGACAACACTGAAAGTAATAATCACCTCATGCCCTCGAGCCTTTTTTAGGGTTCCGTAGCCAAATGGCAAAAAAACGGAACCCTTATGGATTCGTCATGTCTGTCTGTCTGTCTGTCCGTCCGTATGTCACAGCCACTTTTTTCCGAAACTATAAGAACTATACTGTTGAAACTTGGTAAGTAGATGTATTCTCTGAACCGCATTAAGATTTTCACACAAAAATAGAAAAAAACAATAAATTTTAGGAGTTCCCCATACTTAAAACTGAAACTCAAAAATTTTTTTTTTTCATCAAACCTATACGTGTGGGGTATCTATGGATAGGTCTTTAAAAATAATATTGAGGTTTCTAATATCATTTTTTTCTAAACTGAATAGTTTGCGCGAGAGACACTTTCAAAGTTGTAAAATGTGTGTCCCCCCCTGTAACTTCTAAAATAAGAGAATGATAAAACTAAAAAAAATATATGATGTACATTACCATGTAAACTTCCACCGAAAATTGGTTTGAACGAGATCTAGTAAGTAGTTTTTTTTTAATACGTCATAAATCGTAAACCGCAATTTACCTACAACGAACTACAAGAACTTTTATATTATGTTACTTGCTGTTTCGGAACCCTTCATGGGCGAGTCCGACTCGCACTTGGCCGCTTTTTTTTTGTACTTTTCTAACAAATCGGTCACCTGATCGACCCACTTAGTATAGGAAGAGCAATTTTTTTTTTGCGAATTCACAATGGGTTCCTTTGGGAAAGTTGATCAGTTTCATGAGTAGAAACCCCAGTTTAAGTAATGACAAATAATTTGTTAACACCTTCTATGTACATACTGTGGACAACAAATCGGGGAACAACTCGTTTAAACTGTGGTTGGCTATGGTTTCTTTCTTCCAATAAAATAGTTAATCTTCTCTATTTATCAATCAATCACACTACGACACGTACTGTATATCAATAATCAATATTAACACAAACAAGCAACAATAAACACCATATAAAGCACCCAACAAAACGCTGCATCCAAAACTGGACGTTACGACTCGGGAACACCGCCACCTTTCCCTTACGTCACGACTAGCGCAATGCCGTTGTGACGTCAGCTGCGTAACGTTATCTAGGTCAGTGGGTTGACCTGGCTGACTACACCCTGTTAAAAGGGAGCACCCTGTATGTATAGTTAATGTGAAGATTTGGAGGTTTTCTCTGCGGTGAACGGATGGTTTATTTAGAGTTGAATATTTTATGAGAAACTGTAATATTTGATAATATCCATGTGACGGAATAGAGTAACGATAGAGTCATCATCATAATTAAGAGGGCCTGGCCCTCTGTCTTTGCTGCATCCTCCATTTCAGCCTATCTTGAGCCATCGTCTTAGTTTCTTGATATGTGTGACTACAGCACCATTCGTTCACCTGGGTCATGTATTGTTTCCTGGGGCGCCCTCTTCCTCTTGTCCCTTCGATTTTACCCTCCAGGATGTTTATGTTCAGTTCACCGTGCCTGAGGATGTGGCTGACGATAGAGTACCTATAAAACCATCATAATAGTGCATAATTTCGACGTTGACTCCACACTAGTATTAACAGCCCATTAAGTACGTCCCCACCGCAGGGGCACGTGTCTTTTCCCTTACTCCCCACACGGGGGCCAAGTCCGGATGGTGGAGGTTTTGGGGCTAGTGGCCAACCCCAGTGTCAGATGTTTTCAAGCCTCTGACATGGCTTAACGATTGTCTGTGCATGCTCTATTTTATGGTCGAATTTGGCGATCTAATCTTTATGTAATAGAGTAGGCGACTGCTGAGTTAGCAACTAGCCCCACCACCTCCATCAATCCGGACTTGGTCCCCGTGTGTGGAGTATGGCCTAACCTTCCCGAGGTATGGGATGAGACCCGTGCCCCTGCGGTGGGGCTGTTAACGTATGTGAAGGAGAAAACATATTTAAAAGCCTAGCAAAAAAAAAACATGATTTTACGATGTAAAATTTAAAACAATTTACGTTATGTAAGGGGAATAAAATCTTCCCAAGGTGGGTTGTCGAGCAAAAATAACTAACACTGTAGTAAAATCAAAACAAAAATATTCGAATTCGTTTTCGAAGGCATTTTTTTTATATTATACTATGTAATACGAAGTTCCTGCCACTCGGAACTCGTAAACCGAACGTTTCGGGAAGTTTTTGCGGAGAGAGAAGAAATGTCGGGTCCAAAATAAACCTACAACACATTTTTCAAATATTGTAAGTCTTACATAATACATAAATCAACTACTAACTTATCTAACTTTACATAATCATACTTACATGTTTCGTACGTACCTGACAAACAAACATAGCGTACGTGACCATCGCTCATATTTGCCCCCCAGGGGATTCGAACTAGTGACCGTTGTCACAGCGAGGGCTGCAAACATGTTACTTTGGGTAAAACATGTCATCAAGTTTAATGTTCTAATTTAAATTAAGTGAATTAACCCTTTCGCGTCCAGTAACGCGTCGTAGTCGCTGCACTCGCAAGACTTTGAATGTTTACGATGAGTTAATAGTCCGCGTGAAAGGGACTAATTTTTTCGTCATTCTGATTAGGATCTTGTTTGGCTCAACTGTAGTGACTCGGATCTCTTAACCAGAGTTCCCGAATTCAAATCCTAGCCAAATTTACTCATGAGTTTTTCGTAATTTACGAATACTTTCATACCGATTGGTTTGACGGCGAAGGAAGGAAACATCGTGAGGGGAACAATGTATATCTGATTACTAGATGTGTATGAGGATTGCGCCGCACGTCCGTAGGTGTTAAATATGAATGCCTGCACGTGCAACACTAGGCAACCGCCCGCCGTCTTTACCTCGGGGATATCTAGGCGTTAAAATTTTATTATACCAGAGGATAAGCAGAAGAAACCAATGCATTAAAATTAAGTCCAAAACTTAGAAAATGGACACATATAAAATTACATTTTATGTAAAAAATAATGTATAATTAATACGAGAAATAATAAAATAAAATCAAAATGTTTTTTATTTATGAAGGATGCTTTGGACATTCTTGTAAATCGTCATTCATTTTTACCTAGTACAAAGTTCGTACCACGCGGAACTTGTACACTACGACACATTATTTAAAACATATTAACCAGAATTATTGAAGTAAGAGAATCACCAACCCAATGTCAAGTCGCTTTATTAAATTGTCACATACGTATATTATCGATCACCTTTTATAAAGGACGCGTACAATATGGTACATCCTTTAGAAACAGGTCATGGGGCGGAGTCGGGGAAGGCGCATTGCTTTTTGTAACATTTGACAGTTTCCGACATCCCTTATCAATTTCGTTAGTTTTCTTTATGAAAAAAAAATCTACTCTTTCCAAGGATAGGTTGAAATGGAGAGATGAAAGAGACAGCACTGGATGTATTCTGTTTAGTAATGGTTTGTATTGTTTTGACTCGAAATCAAAATGTATGTGTATAGGGTCGCAAAAACATATCAAACTATTTAACTGGGATTTCAACATCTCCAAAATTTAGTTTAAGTTCAAATTATTTACTTGTATAAATTATGGTATTGGATGTTGACGACCACCGTCCAAAACTTCTCTCTGACGCCATTCTGGAAAGGAAAATGACATCATGTCCGGTCTATTCCTTTAAGTTGTCAGTCCATGCTGTTCTTCCTCTTCCTCTACCACACCTAAGTTCCTCTTCTTCCATTTAAGAGCAAAGCTCTTGTCGGTGGAGTAATCTCGAACTATTCCTGATCTCCCAATCCGGTAGTTGACTGCTAGTAATTTGAGTTACTTTTTATCAAATGTCAAAAACGGCATTTTGTTCTAAAAATGTTTGAAATTTTGTACGATGACGTCATTGTTCAAAATAGTTTACATACTTATTAGGTAATTTTTATAAATTAAAAATTGAAAATGCAATGAAAGTTAAAGTGAATAAGTTTTTCAATAATTTCAACTAAAGAGCTATTTAGTCAATAATATTTCGCAATTTAATTTTCATGCAGTCAACTCCCGGATACGACACTACAGCAACCTTCTCCTTTTTGTGTTCCATATAATTTCGTCTGGGTCTTCTTTTTCCTCTTCTTTCCTCTATTTTTCCTTCTATTATAGTTTTTCGGAAGCTCTCTGTCACACCTTTTAAATAAGATAAGATAGGTAACATAAAATCCTACCACTGGTAACTCTGTGACCAATCTGTTTGCGTTGTTACAGGAACGAAGCGGGCTGGACAACATGCGGTCTCTCGAGCACTATCTCACTGACATAATGCGGGCTGACACTTCAGATCACATGAAAGGTAAGTGTAATAGTTAATGTCGTGAGTTGAATAGAGAAGAATAGAAAAAAAAATGCTTCGAGAAAACGATAGTACGGGTGCCGCTGCCTTGTTCTGCTTCGCACAGGACTTGGCGGTGGCTACTGCCGTGTCTCCAAATATGTAGGAGTTGACTGCATAAGATAAGATAATAAATATACTTTATTGCACACCAAAAGAGTACAAATAACAACGAAAACACATAAAATATTTAAAACATTGATATGCAAAGGCGGTCTTATCGCTTTGAGCGATTTCTTCCAGACAACCTTTGGCGAATAGAGGAGACGAGAAGTGGATAGGCAGCGGGTGGGTGCACTCAAAAAAAAAGGCAAGATATAGTGAAAGCAATTAAAACAGATAAAAAATAAATAAATAACTAAAACATACATATCAATATACCTAATAAATAAATAATATACAATATATACATATAATCAAACTCAAACTCAAACTCAAATATGTTTATTGTGGATCATAGGTCTAAAAGTTAGTGAATTTAGTAAAGTAGTACAAGCTATGTCCCGCCGTAGGCATACAATATTTACAAAAGTTAATACACACAATTATTAAAAATTTACACAGCTTCTCTAAACATATCTTACAATAATCTATCATTTAAATATTCATTTAGTGTATAGTAACATTTTTCCGAGAGCAAGCAATAGAGTCTTCTTTTAAACACTGTTATTTGTGGAGTGTTTCTCAACGATTTCGGTAGTTTATTGTAAATGTGCGGTATTAAACAAAACATACTTTTATGAAGTAACGAGGTTTTGTGTGGAACTAATTTCATTTATAATATATATCAATGTACATACAGGATAAGCTACAAGATTACACAAATAAACTGCATCGACAAATATATTTATGAAATATTTTTCTTTCATTGTAACATTAGAAAAACTTATACGAACAATTTTTTTTTATTAATTGAAAATTTCGTAATGAGTATGGAATCGACTTTATTTCGATTTTACGAATACAAAGTTTTATTAGAACATAGACAAGAATCAGTCTGTTTATTTTCAAGTGATTATTATATTATATTTTATTCTATTCTATGAAAAAGATTATAAAGATTCTATGCAATTCTATACCCTTTTTAGGGTTCCGTACCCAAAAGCCAACGGGTCTCTATTACTTACTAAGCCTCCGCTGTCCGTCCGTTCGTCTGTCTGTATCTCATGCGGGCTGTATCTCATGGACCGTAATAGGTAGACAGTTCAATTTTTCACAGTCTGTATTTCTGTTGCCGCTTTAACAACAAATATTAAAAATAAAAATAAATAAAACATTAAAGGGGGCTATAAATGTGTTTTTTTTGCGTTTTTTGCTCTATCTTAATGGCAAAAGGTAGACAATTGAAATTCTCATAGAGTGTGTGTTGCTACAGTCGCTTAAAAAAGAAAATTAAAGGAAGTCTTGTACGGGACAAGAGACGTTTTTTTTGGAGTTTCTTGTACGATGGTACAGAACCCTACATGAGCAAGTCCGACTCGCAATTGGCCGGTTTTTTATTTGAGTTTGCTTCACTCCTGTAATAGGTTACGCAGTAATCAAACAGTGGAGAGACAAACACACAATATAGGACAAGGTCAATATTGCGCAGCGTATACGGTGCGGACAATGATATGAAAAACAATTGATAGATTAGCTTTGTCATACAAAAGCGTATAGTCACATTCCGCAGGGACGAAGCACAGTTACTGTTGAGGTTTTTTTTTTTATTATTTTTTATGTGATAAGGAAGGCAAACGAGCAAGTGGGTCAGTAGAGATATTGGAGAGTTTTCTCAAATATTACCCTTGATATGAGGAAGTACGGTTTACACGTCTATTTCTTTACTACTAGCGACATTTATTGAAAATTATTTTGTGACTGAATTTTATAAGTGCTATTTTATAAGGGATTGCCTGGCTTTGCTCTAAATGCAAAGAAATAAAGTGCAGTTTAGCTCATTTTTATTCGACTGTATGTTTTGTATGGGATCGTTAGATTCTATGTAGTTAGATCTTTAAACTCAAAACGCAATATCTCAAAAAGTACAATTTGATTTTTTATCGTCTTCTTTACCTAGTCTATTTCCATCGTGGAATTTTTAAGTGTTTTAAGAAGAAACATCCAACCCAAAAGAAACTTGCTTCAACACATTAAAACAAAACTTGATTCCTATGACAGTTCATGTCATCAATAAATCAATTTCTAGACTTTGACAGGTTACATTCTATGCAGTTGTTTTTTTTAGTTTTTCCTAAAATGCTGACGTTCCTAATTGCTTTGACGTAAGTGTCGACCCCTTCAACTTACAACATAAGTATAAAGATGTCAAATCTAACAGTTTTCTCATGTCAATGGTAACAGAACTGGTGGAGTGCACCGCCGACGCACTGAACGTGACTTCCTTTTTAGCTGGGTAACTGTGTCGTTAGCAATAGTAGGTACATCAAATTTGTTTTTACCACCTCAAATCAAATATTTTACTGACTCGGCGGCTCCGTGGTTAGCGATCCTGACTACTGATCCGAGAGTCGTGGGTTCGATCCCCACCCAGGCCAAACATTTCTGTGATGAGTAGATTTATTTGCTCTGTATCTGGGTGTATTATATCTACATATTTATGTATGTATTTAAATGTATATGTGTATATCAGTCTCTGGTTCCCATAGTACAGGGAATCCTAGTTTGGGGCCAGATGACCGTGTGTGATTTGTCCCGGATATTATTATTATTATTAAATACATATCTTTATTAGCGAGTTTTTTTTTTAGGATTATAAACATTGTGGCTAACATTGTTTGGGATGCTTGGTGGTTATGGCTATAATGCCATATGATACGTAAAGGTATGACAATAAATTTTATGGGACCAAATAGGGAACCGTTTACAGTTGGTAGTTAGGTAGTTAATTAAAAAATTGTCCAATACATTTAACCACACTTTGCATGCAAAAATACAAAATAATTTAAAACATAAAATTTCATAGAATACTAGAAAACAATCTTAATGTCAAATAGAAAATAAAATGAATAAAATAGCTATATCAAATTCAATTCAGTGTCACAATAATAACCTGTGTAAATAATAATTAATAATAACCTGTGTAAATGTAATTAATAATTAGGAAAAAGTATTCGTTCATACTATAAAAGCAATTTTCTGATAGTAATTTGCGCTTCGGTGGCGTAGTGAAACAGTACAGCAACCCCCTGCCCCTCTCACAGGCAACCCCCCCTGCGGGTAAGATCCGGTGACAGTTGCTAAGCGCGAGCCACGCGACACACATTTAAGCACAAACGTCATATTTTTATGTACTAAAAACACGCACTTGTGACTCCTCTGGTGTTGCGGGTGTCTATGGGCGGCGGTAATCGCTTACCATCAGGTGATCCGTCTGCTCGTTTGCCAGCTATCACATTAAAAAAAGACGAATAACAGATTATTATTTAAAAAAAATTGACTCTTCATACTAATTTCGCCTGTCAGTTGATCGATTTGTTTGCAATTTTTTTGTTATCATTGTACATGCATAGCCTTAAGTATCAAGAACGAATTTAAAGTCACCCTATATACTTAGATGTGCATGTATCCTCACAATATTTCTTATACAGAAGTAAACGAAAAGAAAAACGTAATTTGTTTTATGTGTCGCTTAAGATTTTAGTGTTCAAAATGTTTAAGATTTAGTTTTAAAAGTTTAGCATTGATTTTGGCGTAGCTACCTATATCTTTTGTTACGTTTATGACGCAATGAAGACATACTAGTGAGCTAGAAGAGATATAGTATGTGTATAGTAGGTTGTTACTGCACACTAAGTGTCAAAAGAGTGATATAATCGTATAGAAGTGACATCATTAATAGATTTAACAGATTAGGAATGAAAACGCTAAGGTATGTCTGCTACTAGTGTTAGCTAAGTGAGCACTTCTTTTAAATGGAATATGGCTACCGTAAATTGTTTTTTTTTATTGTATGAGTGGTACACATATGTATATTTCACAGAGAATAACGTAAGAGTCGTGTTTCGTTCATAGTTTAAATCATATTAGACGGAGAAGGGGCTACAAATTAGAATATTGTCCTTTATCGTGTTTATTTTTTATTTTTTTAATAATAATATTTTCTTGTGAAAAAAATTACTTAATGCTAATAAAAATAATAAAAAATACGTGTCCTTTATTTAAGTATGTTACTTCTATCATAAAATTAATCATTAAATTTAGGGGTTATTCATTTTTAAATGTTGTCAGTTCTTAGTATTGTCCAGGTCTATATGAGTGTGTTCTAGTATAAAACTGTTAATTTAAATGTTAGTTAGAGGAAAAGGAGCTAACTAATCTGAAAAGTTTTCAGAGTTAAACTTTTTCATCTTTTCAATGACTTTCGATGATGTCAAAGGCTTACCATTTGTGAATAAAATAAATGTAAAAAAAAACATTTTTTTTGGTCTCATCCAGTAACTCTATGAGGTGCGCGTGCGACGTGCTGCGCCTGTCCTTGAGCCATTGTTAAATTAGCTAGCGTATTACACTTACATACATTATGCTAAGTGGCTCACTTACTTACGGCGTATACCGAAACGTTGAGTGTACTACGAGTCACAGAAAATTATATAGCAAATAAACGAAACAATTTTACAAAATAGATTTCAATCAGACTGCATAAAGATTAGCAAATAAACGAAACAATTATACAAAAAAGATTTCAATCAGACTGCATAAATATTAGCAAATAAACGAAACAATTTTACAAAAAAGATTTCAATCAGACTGCATAAAGATTAGCAAATAAACGAAACATTTTAACCAAAAAGATTGAAATCCGACTGCTTAAAATTGGCAAATAAAGGAAACAATATGTATAACAAAAATATTTCAATCAGACTAAATATAGAGATTAGCAAATAAATGAAACAATTTAACGAAAAAGATTTCTAACCAACTGCATAAAGATTAGCAAATAAACAAAACAATATAACCAAAAATATTGTAATCCGACTGCATAAAGATCCTACATCAATCTGTGGACGGCATGAATCTATCCTCAGAATAAAAAGTCTTTAGTCTAACGACAAATCTCTTTTAAAAAATTATAGAGTCGTACCGACATACCACATCGAAAAACCTACGGCAGTTGGATTTTTTTTTTATGTGATAGGTGGCAAACGAGCAGACGGATCATCTGATGGTAAGCGATTACCGCCGCCCATAGACACCCGCAACACCGGAGGAGTCACAAGTGCGTTGCCGACCTTTGAAATGGGATGGGGGATAGGGGGATTGGGGAGGGGGAGGGGGGTTGGGCCTCCGGTACCCTCACTCACTCGGCGAAACACAACAAACGTTGCTTCACGCCGGTTTTCTGTGAGGCCGTGGTATCACTCCGGTCGAGCCGGCCCATTCGTGCCGAAGCATGGCTCTCCCACGGAGCAAAATTTACCTACTTAGAATAAACATATTTTGATTTAATTGACAAAATGGGGAACCTTGCACATTTACCATCTTAACTTCACAGTCGCGTTGCACACGTCCGTAGGTGTAAATCTAAATGCCCTACACATGACCGCGGGTGATGCTATGTGCAACACCGGGCAACCGCCGTCTATACCTTGGTACTAGCAGAGGTAGATTGGTATACATTAAGAATGAGCAGAATTGTTTGCTCTGAGTCTGGGTGTATTATATCTATATTATGTATGTATTTAAATGTATATGTGTATGTATATCAGTCTCTGGTTCTTAAGGTACAGGGAATCCAAGTTTGGGGCCAGATGACCGTGTGTGATTTGTCCCGGATATTATTATTATATTATATTATTATATAATTAAAACGGGTAAAAAACTTTACGAATCAAATGATTATTTAGTATGATTAATCTGTCAGTTTTAAACTATTTTACAATAAACAATTTGCTTAAATAATATTCTCTTTGCTCTAATAATAACGATTTCTTTTTACAAATCTGTAGTTACAAGAAAAGTAGTATAACTCAAGAATTAAAATTCTCTATTCGGCCTAAGAAAAAAAAGACAAAACGTATGAATTCAAGTACTTATGTTTTTTTTAAATTAAACGTTAACATTTCCATTACAATTTAAAAAACACACATTAATACATAAATGATAGTGTTGCCAACATTTTTGGCTATCCATGTAGATCAGTCAGCTTGGTCCGCTACTACTATTTATTTCACTATCAATCTTGAAAAAAGGCATTATTGATTGCCAATATCCTGTTTATTTAAAAAAATATATATTTTTTAATATAAAACAATATTTAGTACGGTAATTCCTTGCACATAAAATCATAATATCTTGTCATAAAATCATCACTTTTTTCTTTGATTTCCAATTTACTTTCTTTTTTACAATTATTGTAATATCATTGTACGATAGGTACATCATGATACAAGTGAAAGTTCTTTTTTATTATTATACGTATTTCTAAAATCACTAAAGCTAAAATATCGCTACGTGTCGTCACACGCGGAAGAAGAAGAACTAATTGTGTCAACAAACAAACGAAATGAAACAAACTAGACGTATCAATGCAAAACAACTCAACGCCTGACATTTCCAGCTTGGCTCGCTAGACGAAAACCTTCTAAAAATAACGCGAATCATAGACTAAAATTGTCTCTAAACAGCCCACCTCGTGACTGAAAACTTTTGCTGGTTATAGAATTTCCATATAACTCTACAAATTTAAACTCCCCTCTCCACAAAGTGACGCAAATAGCACTTGCATCCCACTCAAATTTAGTCGCGTATGCTGTAAAAAGTTATCTAGACAAATTGAAGTGGTACTCCCCTAGTACATGAACGAATAAACGCAGATCGCATCTAGACTGGTCGGTTTATCTCGATAACAATCGCGTAACATCTCTACGTCCAAAACTATCAGTTAGAAAAGCGCGCGCGGGCGCTACGCATGCGTCGTACGTTCCATTTTTGAGTTTAACTTTTTTAAATAAATACAAAATTAGAATACGAAGGCGTGCGCTGTCGTTCGGTCTATTTTTGTAAAAAATATAAATTTTGTGCGTAACATTTGGGAGTGCAGTGACCTCTTACATAAATCCGTGTTTATTGATTGTGTGGAAAAAAGTGGAAATTGTAAGGAAATCGTTTTGTATCTGTGGGTATTTTATTATGTTTTTAATAGCCAGATGCAAGAAGGAAAACTCAACTGTGTTATCATCAGTTTGTTCTTTTACGCACTATAACTATGCAAGTAATATAATCTTCTTCGAGATATTACGTTATTGTTAAATTAATTATTTGAACAACTGTTTCCATAACACCGTGCAATATTATGGGTTCTACTTTACCCTTCATTATCACAAAACTAATTATTTACACCACCAAAACAGGTGCAAAAATATAAGGTGACTTTTTTCTTAATATAAAACTCTATTCTATTCTGTTATACTCATTATATGGGAATCAAAAACAGTTAAATACAATAGTATAAATATTTTCGTAATCTAATAATAAAATAAAAATTAGATACAAAATTTGTAACTGCATCAAAAATTGACAATAAAAAAAATGTGTTCGCCGATTAGATATTCTGTTGAAATTAAAGAAAAACTAATTCGTCTAGTCTTTTAATACATTTACAATTTGTCATTTATGAAAATTTCGTAATGAAATGAAAAATGGAATTAACTAAATTTAAATTTTACGTCACAGCTCATTAATTCAAACATTTTTGAAAAAAGCACTTCTTTTAAATTTGATAAAAAGTATTTAAGATGACTAGCAGTAATCTTTTCAATTCAAAATAAGTATATATTTTTAGCGGATTAATAAGGTAATTTTCAAAATGTCTATTGTAACATATTTCAAATGGCCTTCTATTTTTTTAGTTTGTTTATTTAAAAAAAAAGCACAAAAGTACGACGAATCGAGTGTCAATAATTAATCAAATGGAACTCAATGTCACATCCAATGTAACACGATGTAATGAGGAGGCCACGAGTCACGGCTACGATAAAAAACCAGCGTAGCGTTAAAAAGTGCACCTGTAAAAAACCTCTTCAATGTTTTTTTTTCGTGTTCTAAAGAGACGTAACGCAGCAGATGTTTTTATTGTAATCTATTTGCGTATTATTTGGGTTGTTGTACCTACATTGTTTTACCACCCGCAGCACTCTTAGTTCTTATTAGAGAAGACGGTTTTCACTTTTTTTAAATACTCTAGATATTTTTTTAAGCTTTAACATTTATTTATTATTTACAAGACTTACAGCAAATTAATTTACAAAGGACAATCAGTCATTTCCATAAGATTAGTTTTACCTGTTTGAAATAAAACAAGAAATCTAAATTAAAAGAGGTACTTAAGTATTTTTAATTACAATGCAAATAATATTTCAAAAAATATTTAAATAAAAATGAGATCCCATTTAATTTTTTACGCTTTTAAGTAATTTCAAGCCTGAGGGAAAATTTGCAATCAAGCATAAAAAATACAGTTTTTTTTTCTACGCGCACGAATTTTATAGATATACATATTTCTGTCGCAGTATGTTAAATAAGTTTCTTTTTTCTTTTTTTTTTGTCGCCGTTATTAGAAAATTTTCCCATAACATTTGTTTGTCGTAGCCAACAGTAGCAACAATACAAATTGTTGAGCAACGGTCAACGCGACATATTGTTTAGTCGCCGCCTTGACCCACCGCGCAAGGTTAGGTACGCGCCGCCGCTAAAAAGTTAGTTTTTACCAAAAATCCGAGTTGACACCTTTTTGCATCGGGCGGGTGAAGAGCGTTTGATGAAAATCGCGATATATAAAAAAAAATGTTTATGTTATAGGATGAGTGATAAGATTAATAATTGCAAACTTCTTAATTCATGATTCTCTATACTCATCAAAGTGAACAAAGTTGTACAACTTTGTTGAACAAAAAAAAATAACATTTCGTAAAAAAAATGGCTACTCTGACCAGGCAGAATATTCAAAAATAAAACATCCGAATTTTTTGTAACAAAAAACAGTCACGATGTTTCGAGTTCGTTATCTAATGGGGATCAAGAATTTGACATATTGTCAATTAAACAAAAGTTTTCGTTAATATTGTAAAAATGACCTAAAGCAATTTAATGAAAAAAATAAACCCGTCTGTTAAAAATGTATCCTAAAATGGTTAAATGCACAATGGTTGAAGAGAAACCTGAAGACACCTCGCACTCACAAAATCAAGCAGTTTAGGCTAGAAACTCACCAAAACAACATACATACAAGCATCAGAAAACATTAACCTTTACTTCTGGGGTGATTGGGTATCAACATTCATTAGTAGAAGTAGCCAACTTAACTAGGTGTTAACAGCTGATTCTAATTAATTTTCAGTGTATATTAACTTCTAAAATAATAGAAATAGAGTCCATGTTGGGTGCAAAATGGCCGACCGTAGCGAAAATCAACCTTGAGTGAAGCGAAGAAACGAACGTGACGAAACAGTGATGTGCTCATATCGATTGTTCGCGCGATAATTAGATTGACAAGTGATAGAATCATATTTTATTTTCACTCTTGGTTCCGTACAGTTGTTATATTTATACATTTTTTTTTGTTGCAAGAAATTTCTAGAGTCTACACTGAATTCTAAAATAGGTTTGGAGAAGCGGGCTTACCAAGATTCCCCAACACAGTGGAAAACTGGCAATCGTATCTCTATGTCGGAACACATCAATGCTATTACATTGAAGTTTAGCGGCAAGACTGAGATAAGATGGTGATAGGTAGGCAGGCGGGCTCAGAAAATGCCCTTCCACTAACCAAACCGAGCCTACAAAGTTGGACCCCGCCGTTAAACGAACCTGGGGCGCGAACTCTTCATGAAAAGCGGGCTGACTAGCCTCTTAGCTATTTCACGGGAAACCCTAAATCTATTACAGGCCTACATTATGATGTCAAGGCTAGATCTAATCGAAGAGGTCGATATTATTACGTATCACTGCGCTTGCTTTACCCAACTGTGCAGGGGAGGGTCATGTTTTCTAATATATTAAAACTGTCAGCTTCGCTACTGGTAACAAAATTCAAATTCAAAATAAATTTATTTGTGATTATAAGTAGATATAAATGGTGTCAAAACTTAAATAACGTCCTTTGAAACCTGTCATTTGACATAAAAATTTTGAAAAACATTATAATATTTAAAATAAACATTCTATGCACACAAACGAATCCTAGAACAAAACTGTATCTAATCTACGTTTGCTAGGATTCGAACCTTGGCCAACGAATCAATGAGTTTTTCTAAACTTACGTACATTTTCCTACAGATCTATGACTTTAACAGTGAAGGAAAACTTTACATCTGATTAAATAGATGTTTTTAAAGTCGCATTGCACACGTCCGTAGGTGTAAATCTAAATGCCCCTACGTGAACGCGGGTGATGCGTAGTGCAACGCCAGGGAAACGCCTTCTATCGCAATAAGAAGAAGAAATAAATACACATAACCTGTACAAACCAAAAGGCAATAATTACAAAACTGATCAAAATCAGATATTAAGATAAATACGTGTTCTTAAACGTTTTGAAAGCACGGAAATCAATAAGATTTGATAGTGATTTTACGCAATTTTTCTAAAGTTGTGATGTTAATGTATTGATATCATGATAACCAAGCATTTAGTGATAGTTTTGACACCAAGATGGGAAGTTACTATCTCCTATACAGAATGCGTCAAAGTCCTTAAGCTTATAGTCGCTGTCAGAAAAATATACAGGCTGTTATACTCTTGAAAATGATAAACTTTTTTTATGGAACCTTTTTTTTTATTTTTATCCATTTCACGGTCATAAACTGGATGGGTTTCACTGTTAGTGGCTTTAACACGTTGAGCGCCATGTGTATCCAATTGTATACACAAAGTACCAACTTCTGAGGCCACGTGTATCTTTTTAAATACACGGTGAATGTTTCGATGTACACGTGGCCTCAGAAGTTGGTACTTTGTGTATACAATTGGATACATATGGCGCTCAACGTGTTAATTTCGACCGCTTCCGTCTAATGGTGCCACTTGCTATCACTAGCAGTCGTTAACCTATGCGTGATTCGGAAAACATAATTTTGAACTTGTCAACAAAATTGATAGACTATCTTTAAATATAAAAACAGCCTATGTATGATTTAGCTACCAACCAAATATCATCCATATTTTTTGTATAGTCCTTATAGTCAAAATTACTGAGCCTACCGTGGAGATAGATTGTACTAAAAACCCACAGATAACAGAACAAATGATTTTCTTGTAGGCAAATACTTATACAAAACAATTTCCTTATATGACGAAATTAATGTTTCTGTGCAGTGTCTACTATGATGTTATAAAGAAAAAGGAAAATACTGTTTTCTTTTTTAATTTAAATGAATTATTTTTGTGAATGTGATAATATTGAGTGCGAAAATGATCAACGAACATATGGTTACGAACATGACATTTTATAAGGGTAAGTATTTGATTTGTAATACACTAACTTCCGCACGCGACTTTGTCTGCATGGACTTCAGAATTGGGTCCAGAGAAATACAATAAAATGTTTAGTCAGCGCCATCTAGTGACAAAGTAAAAATGACAGTTTTTAGCCATTCCTCCGGGAACCGTCGAGTTTTCCGGGATAAAAAGTACCCTCTGAGTGTTTCATCTATCTACTTACCAAACATTCAAATCTTTTCAGTAGTTTCGGCGTGAAAGTGGAACAAACAAATAAACTCACAAACAAATAAACATCCATACTTTCGCATTTATAATATTATACAGGGTGTTAAAAAAGTGCGTTTGAAATTTTAAGGGGTTACTCAGAATCAAGTATAGAATCCAGGAAAAATATTGAAAAAATTCGCTCTTCAATTTTTTTTTTGCAGTTTTTCATACAAATTCTCGATTCACTGTTTAGATTTAGTATGAGAATCTGAAAAAAATAATTGAAGAGCGGATTTTTTCAATATTTTTCCCGGGTTCTGTACTTGATTCTGAGTAACCCCTTAAAATTTCAAACGCACTTTTTTTAACACCCTGTATAGTGAGATGAGATGAGATGAGATATTCATGGCATACCCACTGTAGATCAGTCAAAGATATCTACTGCCCATCATGACAATATACGGTCATTTCACGGTCAAAAACTGGATGGGTTTCACTGTTAGTGGCTTTAATTTCGACCGCTTCCGTCTAATGGTGCCACTTGCTATCACTAGCAGTCGTTAAGCCATGTCAGAGGTCTGGGCGGCTTGAAACTTCTGACACTGGGCTTGGCCACTAGCCCCACACCTTCACCAATCCGGACTTGGCCCCCGTGTGTGGAGTATGGCCTAACCTTCCCGAGTTATGGGAAGAGACCCATGCCCCTGCAGTGGGGACGATATGGGTTGTTACCGAGATGCTAGATATCCCTAGCACTGAAATATATACTGCTCAAAAAAAAGAGCTAGCAGGTTTTTTTGGTATATAATTGAATTTTTTTTTTTTTTTTTTTTTTTTTTTACCCTCAATTGATAAGCCCTTGGCATCAAATTCAATTTTGTTTAAAACTATGGCCAGCATTTTGATCTTACGCAGAACAGTAAAGAGTTTAGATATCAAAAAGTTCGTAACATTAATATTTTGTTAACTATCCCAATGTTAAATAAATTAAACGAAACTTAAAGAAACTATGTGGCCATTATTTTTTTTTGAGCAGTATGGTATAGTATAGAATCACTTGCGGTCTCGTGTAGCGCATTGCAGATAAGAAGGAATTTTCGGAGGTGCGCAACGCGCCCCGTTATCACAGATGTGCAGGTTTCCTCAAAATATCCTTTAAATAAATTTCGTGAGCTATAGGAAGAAACCCGTCCCTCAGTGGGGACATTATACAGGTTGTTAAAATTTGGGATATCGTGGCTCGCCCTAACCAACCGTCACCGGATCCGACCTGCATGGGAGGTCGCCTTTAGGGAGGGGCAAGGAGTATCCATACTATAAGACAGTAATAATATAGAGTAACTTTAAATTAGTTCTTGATACAAAAAAAAATGGACTCTCCATACAAATCGATCAACTGACCGGCCAAATTAGTATGAAGAGTCCAAATTTTTTTTGCGATTTGACTGTGGGTTTCTTAGGGAAAGATTGTTTGTTATCATGAGCACATGCATAGCTTTTCATATTAAGAACTAATCTAAAGTCACCCTATTGAGGTGCTACTTTATTAGTGCCTGATATTTTAGTCAGTGCTTCTACTCCTGATTCTGATCAACTTTCCCCAAGGAACCCTTTAAAAAATCGCAAAAAAATTTTGGAATCTTCATACTAATTCGGCCGCTCGACTGTTCGATTTGAATGAAGGGTCCAAAAATTTTGGTTGATCAGAATCAGGAGTAAAAGCCAACCTTGAAGTATCACCACACCTTTTTGTTACACCCTGTATATATTGACGTCCCAGCCTGCACTGAAAAAGTCTGTAAAGAAGCCGTCCTCGTTTGTAGGTCACCTCGGCGGCTGTGACAAAAATCAATACAATGTCACCGGGCGGGCCGTGACGTGGCGAGGCGCTGCTGAATTATTGCCTACTACAGTCAAATTATGTAATAAGTACGGTATTTGACTACTAGATAGTCATTTGAGTGACTTTTTATCAACTGCCAAAAACGACATTTCGTTCTGAAATTGTTCGTTACTGGCGTGTGACGTCACAGTCTTTGACGAACTTATTTTTTAATTGTAACGAATAAAAAAAAATGAACAAATACATCAGTCGAGTAATATTTTCGCTATTCTAGGCAAATTCTATTTATTGAATATTATTTTTCAATTTAATTTTGATGGTGTCAAATACCCAATAGGGTAAAGGGTAGGGATAATAGGGCAATAGCACTTAGCAATAAAAAAAAATCACGTCTTTTACCGATTACTATTCTTATAGTTATTTTGGAATATCGTAGATTACTTGATTTTACAGTAGGAGTATGTATACTCCTACTCAGACTGCGAGCCAAATAAGCTCTTGGCCGGTTCTGTAGAACCTGCCAAGAGCTTATTTGGCTCGCAGTCTGAGGGTTACGTACCACTACTTAATACATATAATATTATTAAATTAATATAATTAATGTCTAAAGACCCTGGATAACCTATAGCAGGGCATTCTCTTTAAAGCAATTCAACGCACTCAAATTTTTAATAAAAAAAACTGAAGATTTTTTCCTATAGAACATTTAATTATTTGCAAGAACACGACTTTTCTTACAAATTTTTCGGTTTATCAGCCAGTTATTATAGAATCCATTTTCGTTTTGGGAATTCAGTGTTGGAGAAAGTTGATGAGTTTTCTGATTGGAATCTAGCGTTTGTTTCCAGTGGTCTTTCACACCAGTATAATATAGTTTATTTTCAATAAATTCTTGTATTTTAAACAAAAATAGAAGACAAGGATACCGTTTCTCATGTTCAGCGCAGCCTGTAGATTGTTACATGGTCCCGTTAGCAATCTTTAGTTATGGAACCCTAAAAAGACCTTTTATCTTGAGACACCCCCCAATTCTGACCCCCTTCTATAGCAAGCAACCCTAATTCCAGCTAACTAAAGGAACATTCTAAATGTCCTAAGAAAGGAAATTTTTCTTAAAACTCGAAAGAGAGAGGCTTTATTTGTCATTTATTTTTATTTGCAGTTTCACTTGATGCTCAAAAGATTTTAAAGTAAGCCTCAATTATTTAAAAGGGGTGTGCCATAAGGCTTATGTGAAAACCGAGCGTGTAATTTAAGGGTACATAGAAAGATCTTTCTGCCAAAGTCGGGTTAAAATAGTGCCTAGTTTAGAGTGATGTGTGTTTATTTAAATGTTTATACTTACAGTAATACGAAGTTCATTCTTTATACTAAATAAAATAGATCTTTATTACGAGAATCCAACCAGTATCAATCAATACATTGTTAGGGTTCCGTAGCCAAATTGTAAAAAACGGAACCCTATTAAATAAATTTTCTAAACTGAATAGTTTGCGCGAGAGACACTTTTAAAGTTGTAAAATGTGTGTCCCCCCCCTGTAACTTCTAAATTAAGAGAATGATAAAACAAAATAAAAATATGATGTACATTACCATGCAAACTTCCACCGAAAATTTGTTTGAACGAGATCTAGTAAGTAGTTTTTTTTTAAACGTCATAAATCGTAAACCGCAATTTACCTACAACGAACTACAAGATCTTTATATTATGTTACTTGCTGCTACGGAACCCTTCATGGGCGAGTCCGACTCGCACTTGGCCGCTTTTTTTGTTCAGTAAGCATCTGAAATATAAAAAAACGACCAATTCAAATAATGCCTGATTCAAAATTATAAGAATTGTTTTTGAGTTTTTTTTATTAAATTTGTTAATAGTTGGTCAGAGCGGCTGCAAAAAGTAGTTGTGGGTAAGTGCGACTTGCGTGGTCGCGTCGATAAGGTTTTTTTTTTTTTTTATGGCAGAGGTGACAAACGCGCAAATTTGTATCTTAGTGGGGTTAAATTGGACCAAATTAAGTCGACCCCATTCTGAGACTTTCTTTAAAGAGACCTCAATTTCCGACACAAGTTTGTTTCGGCTCTCGATGACGTTTTCCCGAGAAATGTTGGCACGGCCGGTATAGAAGGCATCACCTGTGCTGTCATCCGCATAACTATGAGTGCTGCTGATTTGCAGAATATCATTGATATGCAGAAGGAACAGTGTAGGCGAAAGCATACAGTCTTGAGGGACACCAGCATTCACAGACATAGAATCTGAGCATGCACCGTCGACTACGACCTTTATGCTTCTGTCTGCAAGAAAACTAGTGACCCAATGGCGTAATTCCTCGGGAAGCCCATAAGAAGGAAGCTTCGCAAGAAGTGCTTTGTGCCAGACCCGATCGAAGGCCTTCGCTATGTCCAAACTAACGGCCAAAGCTTCCCCCTTAGTCTCGATCGCCTGTGCCCAACGATGTGTCAGGTAGACAAGGAGATCACCAGCGGACCGTCCCTTACGGAAACCGTACTGTCGGTCACTAAGCAGCTGGCGGTCCTCTAGGTACCGAAGGAGCTGGCTGTTGATAATGGACTCCATTATCTTTGAGAATAAGGAGGTTATGGCTATCGGCCGGTAGTTAGACGGATTCGAGCGGTCACCTTTTTTAGGGATCGGGTGCACCAAAGCTGTCTTCCATGACTTCGGGACTACGCCAGTGGAGTATGAGAGCCGAAAAAGGCGCGTTAAAACTGGAGCCAACTCTGGAGCACACACCTTCAACACGATAGGAGGGATTCCGTCGGGCCCACTCGACTTATGAATGTCGAGGTTAATTAACTACAGACACGGACATAACCTGGATGGATTTGGATGTTAGTAGTGTGGCGACATTTATCGCACCGCCACGACTTAAACCTAGAACGCGCTATTGAAAGTTTCTTCGGATTAACTACATATACAACTTCCAACCATCAACGGTTGGACCACGGCCGGTCCCCAGGTATACTCCAGGTCCAGGTACCTCCCTTCTCGCCGAAGAGCAGTCGTCACAGTCCCTACAGTAGCATTTATTTCGTCTGTTTCCGTGTTTCGTAAGCCACGCTAAGACGTTGTTGCCAGTTGCTATCAATAGAGGGCAGTCGTTAAGTCATGTCGGAGGTCTATATATGTATCTTGAAAACTTCTGACACTTCTGAAACTCTTGACCACTAGCCCTACAACGTCCACCAATCCGGACTTGGCCCCCGTGTGTGGAGTACGGCCTTACCTTCCCGAGGTATGGGAAGAGACCCGTGCCCCTACAGTTGTAAAGTCATATTTGCTATTTATGTGAAATGAAATGAAATGAAAGTATTTTATTCGAAGTAGGTAGCAGTGACCTAATACAAGGTTCCTACCACACGGAACTCGTATACCCGCCGTTTCGGGAAGTGTTTGCGGAGTGAGAAGAAACGACCGGCCCTAAAGAAACTCCAACACATTTTTGTCTATATGTAGGTATTTATAAGCTACCTAGGTATATGTAGTGTTTTACGCATTACAAGCTAGAACTAAAGTCACTTACGCTGACACCGCGAGCAGTGTTCTAAGACAATCCCATTATTTTATAGGTCAAGCCTACCGTTAATGCAATTGCCTCCGTGTCAACGAGTGCAGTTTTAGCTGTATTTTGCATAAAAAGTGCATGTAATACATATACGCGTTAACAAGACACATCTTCCCCACTGCTGGGTAGTGTCCACACACAGGGCCAAGTCCGGATTGGTGGAGGGTTTGGGGCTGACATCTAGTGATAGCAGCTGGCACTCGTCGGCTTAGCGTGCCTTGCGAAGCACGGAAACGGTCGAGGTAAATGCTAGTTAATAGTTAAACCCATCCAGGTTATGACCGTGTCTGTAGTCAGTTAACCTGCATGATCGACGCGACCACGCAAGCCGCACTGAGCTAAGATCGCCTCATTTAACCACTTCGGGATAGACAGTTAATTGTGTCACACGATAAGAAGAAGAGCATTTATTTTAGAGAAAAAAATATATTTACTTACAGATCTGTAGATTTCCCCGCTCGGGAGCTTCTCTAGCGGTAAACAAGAGACAGTTGACATAATAAAATGTCTAACTGAACATTCACGGTCAATTACGCAATTGTGTACCCTTCATATAATACGAGGTACTTATGCTATTTTAACCGACTTCAAAAAAGGAGGAGGTTCTCAATTCGTCAGAATCTTTTTTTCTTTTTTTTATGTATTCACCGATTACTCGAAGACGCCTGAACCGATTTGGAAAATTCTTTTTTTGTTTAAAAGGGTATACTTCACACGTTATCCCATATAAATTTTATCGAAATTAATTCAGTGGTTTTTGAGAAAATCAACAAAAACATAACAAAATTGGTGTTGTTGCGATTGAAGTCGGTTGTTTTTAACGTATTCAGCGTGGTCAATTATTACGTTTACATGGTAGATGCAGACAGATTACCAATGAACAGGGTGTAACCTTATAATACTTTAGGGGGTGCTACCACGAATTTTTGAAAGAAAGGTGTTAAGAAAAGAAAAAGTGATCTGTTGAGTTTAAAGTATTTTTGGACCCATAATAGTCGGTAGCATCTATCTCGACAGTAAGAAAAAAATAAAAATATATATATAAAAAAAAGATTCCGACGAATTGAGAACCTACTTCTTTTTTTGAAGTCGGTTAAAAAAAAGCCAAACATTTGATCAATTCGTATGAAGAGGCATAAAAACTTTTTTGCAGTCTCAATAATGTCTGAACGAAATTAAATTAGGTAACAGGTTTTAATGAAATTTGTCACAGCCTCTTGGAAGTTTCCGCTACGCAATGACCTTATTGTTATATGACCTAAATCTAGCGCATCTGAAGAGCTAGGTCTAGATCCTAGGTCTAGAATCTAGGCGGGGCGGGTTACGCGGTCACGCTTGGCCTAGTTATTGTTGAATAAGTGTGAAATGAGATGTAATTTAAATTATTATTTTTATCTGTGGTATTCATCTGAATTGCTTTTTAATCAATTTGTTATAAAAATCTTTTATGTCATCTTAATGAAATTGAATTATCGTTTCCATACTATTTTAATTAAAAAATTATTTTAAAAAAATAAAAACAAAACTGTAATGATAATTCATGCAAGTACCTACGTTTTTCTGCGGCTTGATTAAAAAATGAAGCGCCGAAAACCTGAAACACCTTAATTACCTTCAGATATTCAAAACATTCGACTTCAGTCGGATGCATAAAAATTTTGCTTTTTTTGTATTTTTTATTGAACTGGACTGATTTTAATACAACTGATAGGTATGGGATTTCCTGAAAGCTATTATCTAATGAACAAAAAAAAGAATCTTTGAAATCGGTTCACAATCGGCTAAAATCTCACTTAATATTATAAATGCGAAACTATGGCTGTTTATTCTTTTGTTAATTTGTTCGTTCCACTTTCACGCCGAAACTACTGAACGGATTTGGATGAAATTGAGAATGTAGATAGATTTAACGACTAGGCTAACACATATTATACTTATTATCCCGAAAAAACTTAAGGCTTCCCGGAATAATGCTTAAAAACTCAAAATTTCCACTTCATCACTAGGTGACGCCATCTTAACATTTTCTTGACATAAATAATGTATTAATTTCTATAGTAAAATGGTTAAATAATAATAATTTAAAAATTAATATAAACAAATCCAAATTCATTAATTTTAATAATCATGACATTTCAGAAATTATTTATGAAAATGAAGCTCTCCAGAGTGTTAATGAAACAACATTTTTAGGCTTGATAGTGGATAAGAATCTTAACTGGAAAGATCAAATTGAAAAAACATGTAATAAAATAAACAGGTTCATTTTTCCATTGCATAGGTTGACTAAGGTGGCATCTAAGCAGACAGCATTAACAGCGTACTATGCATATGTGGATTCAGTGCTTAGATATGGCTTGATTATCTGGGGAAATAGTACAGACGTAGGCAAAGTTTTTATAGCCCAAAAAAAATGCATACGGGCTATATGTTGTGTAGCCCCTGACGTATCATGTAAGCCTCTTTTTAAATCGCTCGGAATCCTTCCTCTGCCCTGTTTATATATACTCGAAGCTGCATATTTTGTAAAAATAAACCGCAAAACCTTTTATACACAGGCTAACGAAACCGTGTTGAGAAGCAGACGTTACCCAGAAATACTTGTCCATGAAGAGGTCCCTAAGACCACGAGGTACCAAAAAAATTGCTTATGGATGTGTAAAATTATTTTTAATAAAATTCCCCAATTCATCAGAGAAGTATCGGCAAATCGGTTTAAAGCGGAATTGAACAGATGGCTTCTTCAATATTTATTTTATTCAGTGACGGAATTTTTAAATCATAAACATAATTAATATTTTATTGCAATTTTTTGATTTACATGTCATGAACTGCATGGCTGAGCTTGGCGATCTGTACTATTAATTCCTAAGACCACATTGTACCCAGTTCAAGAGTAAATAAATTTATATTCTATTCTATTCTATTCTATATTCTATTCTTTCTCTCTGGACCCAATTCTGAAATCCACGCAGATGGACTCGCGGGCGGAAGCTAGTATTATTATATTTAAAAAAACTATCGAATATACAACCTCCTTTTTTTAGTCTGTTAAAATGGATGCCGTTTAATCGTCCGCAAGAAATGTGTTAGTCTCTAATTAGATATGATTATTAAATTTTGGTCTTTGTAGGTCTTCTCAGCCAGACTTACTCTTTTTTTTTTATTTTTTTATGGCAGAGGTGGCAAACGAGCAGACGGATCACCTGATGGTAAGCGATTACCGCCGCCCATAGACACCCGCAACACCAGAGGAGTCACAAGTGCGTTGCCGGCCTTTGATTTGGGAGTACGCTCTTTGCCACTGTCGTTACGTAATAAACAGATGTTTTTACCAATCCACAGTCATTTTTTCTGGAGGGTTTCGTAATAGGTAAGGCTCTCACTTGTACGGCGAATCAGAAATGAAACTTTTTGTTCTTTGGATCAACAGGTAGTTAACTCTTTCTATTTCTTTCTATTGCACACTTTCTTTATTTCTTTTTAAATTATTGGTAATCATGTTAGTTTACTCTTTTTTAATATTTTTCATGTCACAGTCCTCGGGTTGTGGCAGAATAACAGTGTATTGCTCGAAAGAGCAAATCACACACTGAGTCACGGCCCTTTTTTACCACTGCAACACACACATATTCTTAAGTATTGTTTTATTTTATATTTATTTGCAAACATGTGTGTATTTCTTTACTGATGTTTTTGTATTTGTAGTAACAAATAATAATAATAATAAAATTTATAAATTATATTTTTTGTAAATAAACGGATTATCTATCAATCTATCTATGGGTTTTTGTTGATAACATTCAATTCAAGCTGTCGTTGAAGAAAACATCAATATCCAATACTTCTAGAAGATATTGTTCTAAAAGATCTGAACACCCTTCAAATAGCTGTCTCCCTTGGGGAAAGTTGTTCAGTTCCTAGATGCGTCTGTTATTTTTTTTTTAGGTATTTTAGACAGACCCTGTACTTGTAATATAGGTACATATCGTATAATTTATGTGACAGGAGATTAATTAATACGAATCTAGAAGTTACAGGGGGACACACACACACACACATTTTACTACTTTGGGAGTGTCTCTCGCGCAAACTATTCGGTTTAGAAAAAAATTATATTAGAATCTCAATATCATTTTTGAAGACCTATCCATAGATGCCCCACACGTATAGTTTTAATGAAAAAAAAATTGAGTTTCAGTTCTAAGTATGGGGAACCCCCAAAATTTATTGTTTTTTTTTTCTATTTTTGTGTGAAAATCTTAATGCGGTTCACAAAATACATCTACTTACCAAGTTTTAACAGTATAGTTCTTATAGTTTCGGAAAAATGTGGCTGTGACATACGGACGGACAGACAGACAGTCATGACGAATCCATAAGGGTTCCGTTTTTTGCCATTTGGCTACGGAACCCTAAAAATGAACATAGCTCACAGAATCGCTAAACTGAAGTGGCAGTGGGCGGGCACATAGCTCATATAACAGATGGCCGGTTGGGGAAGGAAAGTTCCGGAATTACCACCGCGTTCACGAAAACGTAGCGTAGGCAGGCCTCCCACTCGGTGGACCGATGACCTGGTGAAGGTTGCGGGAAGCCGCTAGATGCGGGCAGCGGTAGACCGGTCGGCGTCGAAATCCGATGTGGTCCAGTGGACGTCTTTTGGCTGATATTTATATTATAGAATGCACAAGTTCCGAGTAATAATAATGGGTTTCGTTGCCTGAAATAAACAAATAAATAAATAAAAACATATTGCAACTTTGTACTTACTAGGAAAAAAATGACATTAAAAAAAAAGTACAGAATATCTACTTAAATAAAAAATAATAAGATTTTTTTGAAGTATGATGATAAAAGAATACAAAAAACAACCAGACATTTACTGATACAGAGTTGTCTGTAAGAATTCGCTTTCAGCGATAAGACCGCGAACATTTTACTAAGTACTGGTTTCTTTTTTAACCGGCTTCAAAAAGTAGAAATGGGATGGGGGAATGGGGGAGGGGGGGTTGGGCCTCCGGTACCCTCACTCACTCAAAACTCTCCTTCTAAGGCTGTCTAGTAAAAACTGTGTGGAACTGCGGCAACACTACCCTCATAATAAAGCCGCAAAGAATACGGAAACTCTATATGAGAGCAGAATAGTAAATGATACAATTATTCGATTTATTTCAAAGTAATGCGGAAACAGGATGGAAATGATTTGAGTCATCCTCTGTGGTGTGTGCGGTAGATCCGATATAATGTTGTGGGGTTATTGATGTAGATTCGTTGATATACAATATATATTTTCTATGTAATAATCAAATCACACACGGTCATCTGGCCTCAAACTAGGATTCTCTGTATCTTGGGAACCAGAGACTGATATACATACACATATACTTTTAAATACATACATATATAGATATAATACACCCAAACTCAGAGCAAACAATTCTGCTCATCACAGAAAAGTTTGCCCTGTGTGGGGATCGAACCCACGACAAACTATGTTCAATGTGGGCTCAGACAACAAATTTTTTTCGTGTTCTTATTTCTATGAATGTTTACTTACTGAAATCAATATGAGTCCTGTAACTTGAAATAAATAAATAATATATAAATTGAAACCTCATAAATGGTGAATCTACTGATAAAACTGCCCAACTTTGGTTCTACAATTTCGCTGAAAATTTTTTTTGTATTTTCATACAAATCGAACGGCTTGTGAGCCAAGTTTGTATGAAATCAAATGTTTTATTTATTTATTTACCTATTAAGTACTTAGAATATATTATTCAACTTTTAATTTTTTCTATTCAGTACAATTTTTTTATCACTCGGCTCTATTCTCAAACTCAAAATGTTTTTTTTTATTTACCTAACACATTACACATAAGTGCTTTACACATTCTTTTAAAAAGTAGTCGCTCTTTAGAAGAATAATTTAACCTGTGGTTTTACGCAAGTCTTCCAAAGGCGTAGATACTTACATACCTATATACAGAATGTTCATTTTATCCCATTCAACAAAAAGTCTTTGAAAAGTCAATATTTCGGAGAATTCTTATTTATTTAGCTCGTGGCCGGGCCGCTGCATCTAGGTCATCTAGGGTTTACACTGCCCTATATACGGTTGTCATGACAACGGCGGCCATGTTGACGTTGTCATGGTAACGCGCATGCGCTGTAGAAACGTCAGATTGATAAGGCGTGGTGATAAAAATAGTCTGTTTTTACTAGCGGTCGCATGTGTCTTCGCTTGGTCAAGATTTTCTTTCAAAAAACTTAAAAGGGATGTACTCATATTCTGACTAAAGCTCAACATTACAGAACTCTTTATAGTCTCGGCAGAAACTAACTACAGGTTTTTTTAAATTTGGGTAGCAAAAAGGCTTGCCGTCAGCCTTGGAAAGTGGTTACCGCCTCCTATAAGCATTTGCAACCCCAAGGGAGCTATCAATGATTTGGCTTGGCTGAACGTTCAAAAACCTTTTCAATCACTTGAAGAGTCCCATACTGTAGATCTCAGGAAAAATAGGTTTTTTGAACCTTCCGCCTAAATTCCTTGCTTAATTTGATTTTTATAAAACCTTTACTTCTACAACTATTTAAATGAACAGCTATAACTCGTCGTTTGTATGTTGTTTCCTATGTTATTCTGATGTGTTGTATTTTATTTTTTTATGAAATAAAGAGTTTACAAACAAACACTCAACTAATTTATTTTAACCATTTGGTGGCCAATATTCCATAATTTATTGTAAATACAGTCAACTCCCGATTAAAATGTTAAATATATATAAAAAAATGTTCAGGTGTTTGTTACAAACTGTATGTATGTGTGTGTGTCAAACTGCAGCGTGTGATGGTAATCACAATCAGAGTATGGACGAGGCCGCGCTTAATGGAACGTTTCCTGCTTGCGTTTGCGCCGCTTCTGTCATTTTACTCCTCCCCCCACAGGTGACGTACTAGACTACGGGAATAGGGGACATGTTAAATGAAATGAAACAAAAAAAAATTTATTTGACGTAATAATAATAAAATACTTTTTTCTATGTGATAGGTGGCAAACGAGCAGACGGATCACCTGATGGTAAGCGATTGCCGCCGCCCATAGACACCCGCAACACCAGAGGAGTCACAAGTGCGTTGCCGACCTTTGAATGGGATGGAGGAATGGGGGGAATGGGGAGGGGGGGGGGTTGGGCCTCCGGTATATAAATGAAAATCAAAATATTTTATTCGAAGTAGGTAGCAGCGTACACTTTTCGGACGTCATTCTTTTATCTACCTAATACGAGGTTCGGAGCTCGTATACCGTAACGAATTGAGAACCTCCTCCTTTTTTTGAAGTCGGTTAATAAAAATAAGAAAACTATTAACTCTATACTCAACAAACAAAACAAAAAAAACTTGACTGTATAGAGGTTTATATCCTATGTTAATTTGGGATTGAAAATAATCGACGACGCTAAACACGATAAAAAACCGACTTCAAACGTAAAAACTAAAATTTTGCTATTTTTATTTTTTATTTTTTCAAAAAGCGCTGAGTTTAATTCAGAAAAAGATTATATGGGACCACTTCTGAAATAATACCTAACAAACAAAATAAAGAATCATAAAAGTCTATTCATAATTGGCGGAGTACCTAATCGCGTTACATACATACAAAAAACATACAGTCGAATTGAGAACCTCCTCCTTTTTTGAAGTCTGTTAATGAATCTAAACATAGCTCGCATTTCAAAATACATCATTCCGTTTTGGCTACTGACGGTAACAGTGAAACATACATACATGCATTTATCTTGTCTTGGGGACTTGAAACAACAGGTGTACCTAAATAAATATTTGTTATGTATACAGCAGAAAGGTATAACTACAAAGTATGGTTTTAGTCATGAAAACAAACCAATGTTGTTTTGACTCAGCTGTTTGGCCAATTTTTGTATGGAGAGCGGATCACGAAACTTTTTTTTGTGATTCTATCAGTTTCGTAGAACAAGATTAGAGTTGTTCGGAATAATGAGTAAAATAAAAAAATAAATAAATATTCGAGATAAATCACACACGGTCATCTGGCCCCAAACTAGGATTCCCTGTATCTTGGGAACCAGAGACTGATATACATACACATATACGTTTAAATACATACATATATAGATATAATACACCCAGACCCAGAGCAAACAAATCTGCTCATCACAGAAATGTTTGCCCTGGGTGGAGATGAAACCTACGACTCTCGGATCAGTAGTCAGGAGCGCTAACCACTGAGCCACCGAGTCAGTCAAATCCCCAGTTAATGGGTCTTATAGCTATTTGGGTGCACCCTGATATTATAGGTACTGTATTTTTAATATACAAAGAAAATATGCAGATAAACATAAATCAAATGTATATGGTCCTTCTAAAATAACTATAAAAAATTAACAGTGACTTCTTCTTCTAGTGGCCACATACGAAATTGGACAAATCAATTAGTATCAGGGTTCCAGTATTTTTTTAGATTTGAGTATAGGTTCCTTGGGGCAAGTTGTTCAGGGTCACGAGTAAAAGTTGCGGTTTACATTTTTCAGGAATTTCATAAAGACCCTATGTTTTAAATTATTGCAAAACGAAGAAATTAACCCTATCTTATTTCGGGAAACTACCTAGATTCTAGATGCACTTGTGCATATAATTAATTATTTATTAACGTACGTATGTAAGTCGGAATCCGCACATCGGCAGCGCAGTGACCACTTGTGCTGTGTTTGCACTGTTATTGCGCAAACGGTTGGCGCAGCCCCCGTATGCGCAACATGGCATTGCGCCGCGCGCCAAATTTGTCTATGGTTAGCGCGGGTCAGGGCCCTTGGGCCTTTGATGAACAATAAAAATAATAAAAAGGTAAATAACAAAATAAATAATAATAATAAATTACAGAACCCTAAACCCTAGCGGAGGTTTACAGCAAGACGCAAATCTGTGGTCTGTTGATTATTTAAAAAAATTGGAAAAAGTTTTTATTAAAAATCTTTTTTCACATCGAAAAAGTTTCTTACTATTTCGGCGCCATGTTTATTTATTAGGTAAATATTTATATTACTAAGTGTATGTGTCTTTGTGTCTTATATCCTATGGTCCCTTCTAATATTTCTTTGATGTCTTATATTATTTAGTTATAATTGACCACGCTGAATACGTTAAAAACAACCGACTTCAATCGCAACAACTCCAATTTTGATATGTTTTTGTTGATTTTCTCAAAAACCGCTTAATCCATTTCGATAAAATTTATATGGTATCACCTGTTAAGTATACCCTTTTAAACATAAAAAGAATTTTCCAAATCGGTTCAGGCGTCTTCGAGTAATCGGTGAAAATACATAAAAAAAAAGATTCCGACGAATTGAGAACCTCCTCCTTTTTTTTGAAGTCAGTTAAAAAGATAAGAAGTTCGTAATAGATCACAGGTGTAGAACCTTACTTCAAAAGGAAGTACAGTAGGTTTTCGTGTGAACGTAATAAAATTAAAAAAGTTTTTAAAATTTAAAAGAACTGACTGAAAAAAAGTTTTTATTAAACATCTATTTTCGCGCCATAATTTTAATAAAAAAATATATTTATAGTTTTTTTTTGTTAATATTTACATTTCGGATAATTCCTAGGCCTTAAAGTATAATATTTTAGGACAACAAATTATTTTCTATTTAGGGTCACTCCCTAGGGTTTACTCCCATTGTAAAGAGAGCAGATAGAACAGCAAGAAGAGATCATGAACGCGATAAGCTAAAGATAGATAAAGATCTAAGCTTGAGATATAACCAAAGTATTTCAATCTTGTATTGCTATATCACTCACTTTTGTATTGTTTTTTGACTAAAAATAAATTGTTTTCTAAAACTCGGGTTTTATTAAAAAGCATTGACGTAAATGCGCAACTTTTAGAAAGCCCTAAAAATAGACTTTAGCAACATGCAATAACAACTTTTTGGACTATTACAAAAACTTTGGCAGAAACGAAAACTTTTTTGTTAAGTAAGTACCTACTTGATTTTGGCAGCGCTCAAAAAAATAAGCCTATCTGAATTTGGAATACGATCGTCGATTCTTTCATTCGCGGGGTTGCTTGTGGTAGAGGTCACTCGTGCATTGTAAAAGAAAATCAGAAGAAATCGTGCAGTAATTTAACGATAATTCGATTTATTGTGTTAAAATATTATGTCGGTGCACACTATCCCTCTGGTTACACCTTTTATCCGAGGCCCAAGGTTCCCTTATAGAAAAAGTGAGTACAAAATGTTTATCAATTATTTACCTATTGACTGCCATTTCGAAATTTTGTTTATTTAGATACTTTTCCTGTCATTATATTATTGTTCTTTACTATGAAAACAAATCCTTTGCATCCGCTAATAATTTACTGGGAACGAAAAATGGCTTTCTTAATGAGTAAAAAAATAAATATTATCATGTGTCAAATTTGAAAAGCTACCATGTTTACAGTATCGAGGTTTCGGTATTACAGATATAATTTAAAATCATACGCATACAGAATCACAGGGGGTTATTTCATGATTATCATCATCCGAAAGACGTCCACCACTGCTGAACGTAGTCCACCCCCGAAGACTTGCACAAATTACTTCTGATATATGTATATTTATATGTATAGGTACTTCGCTTTTGTCCATGGCGACCCTAAAGCTGCTTTTCCGGTCTTTCCACCCGCGAGGCGAGGAGGGAAGAGAATTTTAATTGTATGGGGAAAAATAAATTCTCTTCTCGCACATCTTCGGTGGAAATAGTCTTCTTCTTAGAGATTTCAGTTCTCTTCACTCCACTTGCACTCCTCGCCTCGCCTCGCCGGTGGAAAAGCAGCTTAAGAGTACTTCTCTGAGGAAGTAATTTATATTTAACTTTAACTTGATCCCCCGTTTATATAACTTTTATTAAATTAATATTAATATTAATACGTGATAATTTGTAATAATATACAGGGTCAAACGAATAACATGTCAACTCGTAATCATATAAACTTTTCTAATCCTAAAATCTATCTATCTACCCATGCTTTGATCTATCTTAAATATATTTTGTACCGCGACTTTGCTGAAACCTTTTTTAGTTTTTACGCAAATTGTTTAGAAGAACAGATTTTTTAAAAATACATTGATATTCTGAGTATCGTGTTGGGATTTTTTATATCTTGATATACAGGTTGATAAAAAAAGTGCGTTTGAAATAAGGGGTTACTCAGAATCAAGTATTGAATACAGGGAAAGTAGTGGAAAAATCCATTTTCCTTTTTTTTCAGTTTCCCATCCTAAATCTGAATAGTGAATCAAGAATTTGTATGGGAAACTGAAAAAAATATTGTAGATCGGATTTTTTCAATATTTTTCCTGTATATAGAATACTTGATTTCAGAATCACTCAGGTAAACCCTCAAAATTTCATACGCACTTTTTTAACACCCTGTATAGACTCGATAGGTATCAGCCAAAATAGCGCATGAGTTTTGGGACATTCTGTATATATTACTCGTATTAATTTTTATTTCTTTATAATATTCTTCGTATTCTTCTTCCGACGACGGCCCCTTTTCAGGAGATGCCTGATACTGTTCACTTTCTGGTTTCTTTTTCTTCTCAAAATAAAATATTTACTTTTAATTTTACCAATCCGGCTACATTATTTTGTATAAAAGTCCATTTATAAAGATGAATTTTTCAACATATATATTTTTTGTATCACTATCACAAAACCTTTAAAATGGGTTTGCTGACTAAAACAATAACTTTAGTCATTTTTGTACCTAAGTAATTTTCATAATATATAATATTGTAATATCTGGGACAAATCACACACGGTCATCTGGCCCCAAACTAGGATTCCCTGTATCTTGGGAACCAGAGACTGATATACATACACATATACTTTTAAATACATGAATATATTATAGATGTAATACACCCAGACTCAGAGCAAACAATTGCTCATCACAGAAAAGTTTGTCCTGTGTGGACTATATGTTTCACTATAGACTTTCATCGCATAATTCAATTTTCTTGGCTCTTACTCATTCGTAGAACAAAATTTATTAATATCATGTGCCTATCTAAATTTGACTACATCTTTTATCTGATCCTGGAGTTGGAAAACCTACACCCTGAATTTTTAAGAAATTAACCGGCTTATTTTAAAATACTAATCGGATTAGACATTGTTAGAGAATAACTTTAAAAAGTTAATCCAAAAGTATATCTAATCCGGTACCGTATTATACTTTTTTTTATAATAAACTTGAGCCGAAAATAACTAGCTACTAGAAAGAAAAAGTATTTTACGGTAAAACGAGTTATTTTCACATAGTTCGTTCCATATGATAAATCGGGTACATATTATAATGCATACATTCGAAATCCATAAGTTTACAATATATACGTTCAAAATATATAAAATCAAAATATACAACAGTTGAAATAACTATCAATCAAATTCCATAAAGTAAGTTTCCGAGATTAGTCGGATTATATAGTATCAAAATGCATATGTTCACAATTTATAAGTTGAAAATATATACATTTAGAAATTGTAATGGTCACATAGAATGAATACGACACTGTATTTTTTTATAATTACTGTTTTGGGGGTAGTTATTATGTATCTTTACATTATAAGTCATCTTTAAACATTTCAACCATTATTAATTTCAAGTTTATTAGTATTGTACTTATGTCAAACAACTTTATATATTTTGATACATTATATATTTTGATTTTCAGTATTTTAAATTTAGACATTCCAACCGTATATATTTTAATTTTATATATTTTGATACGTACCCGATAAATCTACAGCTTGAAAAAGATCCATACAGACTTTATTTTATAGTACCTACTTACAATGTATTTTTTTCTAAATCCAAAGATAATTTGAACTCGCTTAAATATTTTTTTTTAAATATCGCAAGACTACGAATCAAGTTTTTGATTTTCAACGCACCTCTAAGTATCTGTATAGGGTCCTAATGAAATAACTGAAAAAAAAATTAACCACGGCTTCTACGCATGATACTGAACAACTCCCCCAAGGAACCTATACTCAATTCGCAAAAAAAAAATTGGAGTCCTCATACTAATTCGATCAACTGAACCGCCAATTTTGTATGGGAAATCCAAAATTTTTTTTCAAATTGAGTGTAGGTTTTTTTGGGAAAAGTTGTTTAGTTTCATGAGTGGTTAATTTTTTATAGTTTTTAACAGTGGCGTTAAGATTTTTTAGGTATTTTAGGAGGATCTTATATACTCGTAAGGTGCTACTTTATTAGTGCCCGATATTTTAGTCAGTGCTTCTTCTCCTGATTCTGATCAACTTTCCCCAAGGAACCCATAGTGAAATCGCAAAAAAATTTTTGGGCTCTTCATACTAATTTGGCCGCTCGGCTGATCGATTTGTATGAAGAGTCCAAAAATTTTTTATCGATTTGACTATGGGTTTCTTGGGGCAAGTTGATCAGAATCAGGAGTAGAAGCACTGACTAAAATATCGGGCACTAATAAAGTAGCACCTTATATAAGTTGGTACACTCTGTATATAGGTATCGTAATTTACGAGTATCAACAAAGTTGGATTTTTGTCCTTATCATTGGCAATGGCAAACAAAAGTGAGTACGTTGAACCGGCCAATCTAGGCGGTCATGCGTTGCGTTGACATGAATTTAATTTTGAGTTTTTGAGTTCTAATTAAATAATTAAAATACCAGTTTATATGTACTTGGCATCTGTTTACGCGAGAAGCAATGGCAATGCCATTTGACATACGATATATTTAATGCAGTCTGTTATTTTTGTTAAAAAATATATTATGTTATTACTATTTTCATGAATAATAATTGTCCGTAGTTATGCCATAACGATCTAACTGTCATAAAGTAAGTTTGGTATAATGTACTTTATGTCGGTTGGATCGTAATGGCATAACTACGGCCAATTACTTACCACCAGGTGAGATGAGCTTACAAATCGATGGTAAAAAAAAAATGGGATTACAATGGGTATTTCAGGGCTACTAGTCATAAAAAACGGTGTGCCTAGATACTGCAGTAAATAGTCTGCAGACGCAGAGGCCCGTGATTGACGGAATTAGGTCTAGGGACTTGGGGTGGTAGGAATTGAACCCACCACCCTAGACCTAGCAAACGGTATCGCTAATCACTACGTCACTGGCAATTTTTTTTCTCAACAATCAAACAGAACCTTCTGTATTAGCCATAAGACGTGTTAAATTGATAAGTTTTTTTTTGTGGATCTTACTCTTTGTACAAATCGATCGTATTACTATTTTTGTAGAGGAAGTCAAAAAATTTCACTTATTTAAAAAAAAATGATAGAGAAAAGTGGTCACACTTGACTCAAATAATAACTTGGATATGTTTACATCCGCATTTAAAAAACACTTTGGCGTCGCCAAACTCTTAACCGTTGAATGTATTCATATAACTGAACAATATTGTTCTAAAGCCTTTCTGGATTTTGTTTTCTTGAGTAGAATTAATTACCGTTCAGAGGTTTGCAGATATGTTGCCCGTAGAAATAAACAACTCAGATAGCTTTCCGTATTCCAATTTAAACTCCGGATTCTCAAACATATAAATGTGGAAAATCTGGAAGCAGAAAAATGCTTTCTCTGTTGTGCAGTAGATGCAACTTTAGACCTCACCTCTCTTGACCTCTGACCCTGAGAGTGAGGTCATCTAGGTCATTCCCCCTATCTACCCCGAGCTCTTTATGGGTGCTTCCGAAGCAGACGGAGACGTCCCTTATGGCGCAATTACGGAGTGTCTGGATGGCGTATCGCGGGTCCTGGGTTTGAGATTTTTAGGGCTTTTTTTGGCTTCGTACAGGATTAGTGTATTTTTGTGAGAGAACTGGTGAACATTTTCATATGTATTGGTAAAAAATATCCGAACCCAAGCTTAATATTTTTTGAATGTATGTTTTTCACTTTTATTGTTATAGCCTGCCGCCAAAATGGTTTGGTTTGTAGCACGATGTTCGTTAGATATTTTGTCTTTGTAATCGAAATCTGGTTTAGCTTTTTGTTAGCTTATTCGCCGTATAACTTCCGCAGGCACCTTACTTAAAGGAATCCCTACATCATCATCAGACAAAAGACGTCCACTGCTGAACAAAGACCTCCCCCAAGGATTTCTACGTCGACTGGTCTTGCGCTACCCGCATCCAGCGACCTTCACCAGTTCATCGGTCCACCGAAGTGGATCCGCCTACGCTACATCTTCCGGCCCGCGGTTGCCATTCCAGAACCTTTTTTGTCCACCTGTTATTAGTTTTGGGTGCTGTAAAGCTGTTTAATTGCTATTTCATTTTCTTGGGCTATGCAGTTGAATTTAGAATGATTATTGCCTTATTTATTTATTTATTTTACAATTTATTTTGTACACATAATAGACAATACACAGGCTTAACATAAAATATACACAAAGGGTGCAGCTTATTTCTAGTAGAAATTTCTTCCACCAGTACCTTAGCTTATTTTATGCATGGTCCTTCTGTGACGGAGCTTTTTCGTTAGGTTCAACTACCGGAATATCCCGATGGTTTGTTATGTCTGTTTCCTTAAACTTCCACTCCTCTCTCTCTTTTTGGGTCTCCTCTCCGTTGGACATACGACCGCCGGTACTATTATCATAATGTCATAAAGACTTTTGGTGCGTTTGTTCCTATTACCGCAATGCCCAGTCGATTCGAGCATTTCTCGCTCAATAACCTATTGGCGTTACAGATGCCCAAAGCTGGCCCGTCACAGCTTTTTGCCATCAAATACAATAAAAATCCAAGAGTTACGCCATAAACAATTTATTAGTCTTCGACATTTTATGTCCTACAAATATTTTAATCTCACTAATATTATAAATGCGAAAGTATGGATGTTTGTTTGTTTGTCAGTTTGTTTGTTTATTTGTTTGTTTGTTTGTTCCGCTTTCACGCCGAAACTACTGAACGGATCTGGATGAAATTTGGTAGGTAGATAGATAAAGCACTCGACTAACACATAGGATACTTTTTATCCCGAAAAACTTAAGGGTTCCCGAAGGAATGCTTAAAAACTAAAAATTTCTAGATTCTGAAGTCCACGCGGACGAAGTCGCGGGCGGAAGCTAGTATACTATAAATGTACATTTGACCGCTATGCTATCCGACTAATTATACTGATGAATCTTGTCTTCAAGAGCTGTTTGGTATGCTTGGCTGAAAGCCAGCGGCAGGAATATAAAGATTTTGCCATTTTTCTTTATTTAATGCCATTGACTCCATATTTTAGCAAGAGATCCGAAACGTAATGTTATGTCACATTTAATACTTAATGATTAATTATAAGTAAACGTTTTTTTTTGCTACAACACCGCGAAATAAGTTATATTTTTGAATGTTTTGGTCATCTTCATCTTATCAGCTGGTAAAACTTTTTTGATATACTGTCATACTCAAATGGAAGGTAATGATTTTTGAGTGTGTATGTATGTTGGTTTCATCATTACCCGCCTTAAGACAAAACGGTTTACGGGTTATGACGTCGGAAGTTTAAATCTTGATTGACTTAGAATTGTATGTAGTTGGCTTTAAATTTTTATTTTTTTTTATTTTTAAGTTCTAAATTGAGATATTGGCGTAAAAAATACTTTTTGAAAAAATTAGCTAGAGGGATTTTTTTTGGGTCCGTTGATTGTTCTTATTCCGCAAACATTTCTCAAAATAATGGGGATACGAGTTCCGTATGTAGAATGGAAGAAGCGTCGAATTAGGTAGACAAAAAAAATATGACCTTCGAAAAGCATACACTGCTACCCTACTTCGAATAAAATATTTTCATTTCATTTCATTCCAATAGCAAAAGGTAGGATTAAAAAATGTTGCTTTCATCTCGATCGCAGTGGCGTGATTTCCAGAGGGAATTCTTCGGAGGTATCCGCGCGATCTGGCTAAAATTGGCCATGAATTTTTGTGTTGTGAAATAGCTAGGTTCTGTTTGTTTTACCCAGTTGCCCAGGCGTAGAATACTCGTAATGTTTATTGGGTATATTGTTTTAGATTTTAGCGAAAATGAGTTGGTGAATGTTGGAATCCGCAATGTCATTTGTTCTCCAGATTGAACTAGAATATTTTTATAAAGTCAGGTATTTAATTAAATTGAGATTCCGTTGTATGATGACTGCTATGGCCCTTTTAAGTTACATATTAATTTAACAGATAGAAGAATAGTATTTATATATAAGGAATATAATTTATGAGAAACTACGTTGTTTAATAGTAAAGGCTGTGGTAAAGGTAATTGTTTCTCACGGTTCACGAGACTCGAGCATACAGCGTCACGTGATAAACATGAACAGCCTACTTAGTGTTATAATCTTCTTTAAAAGCATTGCAGTAAATCCTCTTTAATAGATGCAAAGGCCATTGATTGATAACCTTCTTTACTAAACATCCCGATCTCCTTGTTGCAGGCAAGTCACCGTTCTTCCCCGGGGTGGAGGACGCAGCGGTGGCGGCGAGCGCGGCGGGTGCCGGCTCGCCCTCGGTGCCAGCGGAGCAGGCGCAGGATGTGGTGTCACGACTCAGTGCTGCCGGTGAGTCTAACTAGCTGGTCTTAGTATCTGCTAAGCTTGGAGGATATCTTCTTGAGTGCTGGTTAAGCAGGCATAGGATGAAGATTATTATCGGCTAGCTGGTTTTGGACTCTGGTGAAGCCTGGAGGCATGAGGGTAGATGTTAAGTGGTCTTCTTTAGAACAAGCTAAGCAGGTACAGGATTTCCAATGCTGCCGTTTAGTCTAACTAGCTAGCTTATCTCTGCTGAAGGCTGGAGGCGTGAAGGCAGATGATGGCGGATCTTTTTCAGTGCTGGCTGACTTAGCAGACACAGGAAAGATATCGTTGTCCTTATCTCCTGATGTCTGGTGACGCTTAAGAGCCATAACATTAGTACATACCGTAACGGACGTATTGTATTGTTGTCTGTACTGGCGTAAGTTGGTTAGCGCAGTAGTGCCGCTGAGTCTAACTGCCAAGCCATGAGAGCAGATGTTTTAGAGGCTAAGCAGGCAAAGAATGTAGTCTCCCGGCTCAGTGCTACCTGTGAATACTTATTATCTGGTCTTTTTAAATCTCAGGTGATGCGTTAGTCTTCTTTAGTTGACATGTAACCTTTCTTTAGTAATGACGTCACCAACTGTCCGTTTGCAGGGCTGTCGATGTGCGTAAGTGCGCTGGGCTCGCCGGCGCGGTCGTCGCCGGTGTCAGCCGGCTCGGAGCACGGCGAGCGGTTCAGCCGGAAGGTGTTCGTAGGGGGCTTGCCGCCGGACATCGACGAGGGTGAGTCTTCTTGTTCCACTAGCCATGTAATAGCGGCTTCACTACTACTCGTCGCAACTGTTATATATCGGACTGATGGGTGAACGGAAACAAGGTGATTACCAAACTGACTTTTTAACAGACTTCAAAAAAAAGGAGGTACTCAATTCGTCGGAATCTTTTTTTTTTTAATGTATGTTCACCGATTACTCGAAGACGCCTGAACCGATTTGGCAAATTCTTTTTTTGTTTAAAAGGGTATACTTCACAGGTGGTCTCATATAAATATTATCGAAATCGATTCAGCGGTTTTTGAGAAAATCAACAAAAACATAGCAAACTTGGAGTAGTTGCGATTGAAGTCGGTTGTTTTTAACGTATTCATCTTTGAGCTCTTTCAATATGGCGTCGTTGCAGCCACTCCTCTATAGCTAGCTATACATGGGCTCTACTAATTTAAAAATAAGTAGATAGCAGTGTACACTATGCGGAGGGTATTCTTTCATCTACCTACCTAATACGAATTTCCTACCACTTGGAACTCGTATAAATGCCGTTTCGGGAAGTGTTTGCGGAGTGAGAAGAAACGACGGGTCCAAAGAAATGCCCTTTAACGCATCTCTGAAAGTTTAGACCGCAGACTACAACTCGACACTTCATACAAATTTCGCGCTATTGTGTGTTGCTTCATAAGGCTGTGGAGTGCTTGATCTGACATAACCTGACTTTTTAGGTGATTATGAAGATTTTATCCTTTTTAGAAAAAAAAAAAATTATATTTAAAACCAGGTTAAGTTTGCGGGTTTTTTTAAAGTTAACCAACTTGTACAGATGGGGATGGCATATCAATATTTATTTTTAAGTTCATAAAAACTGTAACAATAGCAGAAACCTTTTTGCTACGCTCTCTAAATCTAGCTAGACTAGAACAACAAAGCCCTCGTATCTGACACAGAGCTGAGATGACAGTCATGTAGGTAGCCAGCCCCATTGTCCTAGATCCAGGTCAGCGGTGCTGTGGACGACATCACCTACGTCCCACAGAAGATTAGCGCTCAGCTATCATATCACTGCCTAGTCGCTGCCGTGTATTCTGTCATCTGTGGCACGGCTTTTTGTATCTGTCGACGTATTTGACAGGTGTTTTATTATGATGGTAACACTTGTGGGTAATGTTGTTTATAATTACACAAGTAATGTTAATAGGTCTCTATTATCACGTGACGTGGCACCAATGGGAGTTTTCATTGTCTATTTCCAATCCGATTGCTCTCGAGTGTTATTGGGTTTCTATAGTAATTACTAGGAACCCTTCGTCCGTCAGATATAAACATCGTCATAACTTTTGCATTTTTTAACCAAAGTGCATGAAATTCGGCACAAAATAATTAATTTAAATGTAGAATGAAATGTTATTCTTGAATAATAGCTCACAATGAAACTACATATTTTGGGGATATCCTGTGATGTTTTTTACAGCATGATTTCAAAAACAATCATATGCTGAATCAAATGATAAAATTTATAGAATTTATTAACATAAAATTATCTGCTGAGCCATAAATAGTCGGGCAGCTTTGTGTGTTAAATGGTACATACGAGTATAACTACGGAATCTGACATACGCGTGATTCTATTCACACTTGGTCAGTTTTTAAAACAACAAAAAGATCGTAATTGTTTGCCTGCACGTTGCTAGGCAACCACATAACATACCTAATACCCTTGCATTGTGCATTCTGTTGAATAGGCGCTAACTAGGACGGCCGACCTTGTGGCGAAACCTATAAATTATGGAAGCAATGCAATTTGTTCTTACCCGTGTCGTTTGTATGGAAAAATGTCTGGAAATTACGTCATTTGCATAATTTAGATTCTCTTCTAGGAGGCTGACCTATTTTTAAGTAGGGGTTCTTTTCCCTTATACCTAGTGGGTATTAAATTTGTCACAGATTTGATGAAAATCTTATTGAAACTAAGTTAACTGGGCTTTTCTCATAGGTATTCTTTTTTTTCAATATTATTTATCAGCCAATCGCCCAATTCAGTACCAGAAGTCAAAAAAATATTTTTACGACTTGTCTATGGGGAAGAAAACTGACAAAGCTCGCCGATAGAGGCGCTGATATCGCTTGACTCATACTAACTGTCAGAACGTATAGAAAAAAATATTTACGTGAACTAAACATAAGATTATTAAAAAAATGCCGCGTTGTGTGGCGATTGGTTGCAATAATAATGGAAATCATTAATTTCCTAAAGATTCTCGGATGAAGAAGACGTGGGAAAAGTTACGTTTTCAATTATGTACTTTTCAACTTCGCCTTTAATTGAGGAACAGTCCAAGTCGCATACATTTTCCATTTAACTATTTTACAGAAAAAAAAACTAATTTATAACACCTCGATAATAAAAAACGCGGAACTAATTGAAAGTTGTTTTGAGTCAAGCGTCCGTAGCGCCATCTGCAAATAGCTTTGCGTTTCCTTCCCCATTGGTTCCTCGGCGACTGGGGACTTCCTTGGGGAACATAAATACGATGTGTATATATGATATGTATATATTGTATGAAATATCCAAAATTTTGCGACTAAAATGGAGTCGTATATTTTTTGTTTACGACTTTTGTTTAAGTAGGTATAAAGAGAAGCCCGAGCAGAGATAACCCAGAACGAGATTTCACCCCCTATTAAGTTGCGTATATTTTGAGCTTAGACTTGGATGACGTAACTGAGTTTGTCCAGTTTACAGCTCAAGCTCAGAATGAACTCCGCTGTTAGCGCCATCTATGTCCTATAGGGGAAATTTGAACCCTATATGGGTCTAGCTAGGTAACGATTCCTACGCCATCTTTGTTACACCTGTATATGCGAGCAGCGTATTGAAATGAAATGAAATGTTTTATTTGCTTAAAATATGGTTAATAAGGTGTTAACTTCATAAAAGTATCTCATATTTTACCAGCAGAGCCTTGGCATGCAAATATTATTATAACACAATAATTAATACAATTAATACAATACAATAATTAATATTTATCAAATAGTTCATTTACAGAATAAAACAGTTTTTCCATAAGCCATGTCCTAAGTTTACATTTAAATAATCTATTAGATAATAATTTTGAACACACATCACGTTACATTGTCTTTTGTAATAAGTCAATCTTGGGATACTATTCAATACCAATTTGTTAGGATCGCTAACTGTCCTGTTATGTACGTCTCTAGTTTATTGGCAGAGAATAAAAAAATCTCTCTCTCCAATTTCTAAGATACGCAAAAGAGAGCTGAAGTTCCATAGCCAGCCTTGAAGAATGATGAAGAACACATACTAATTGGTACTTTATGGTCATTGCAGACGAGATAACGTCGTCGTTCCGGCGGTTCGGGCCGCTGGTGGTGGACTGGCCGCACAAGGCTGAGAGCAAGAGCTACTTCCCGCCGAAGGGCTACGCGTTCCTGCTATTTCAGGTAAGCCAGTTATCATCAACAGCCACAATACATCCACTGCCGGATATGGGCTGCCCCAAAATGGAAGGTTTTGCCGTAATCTCCACGCTTGACGGGGGGTTGGCGATCGCAGTGTGATTGGTATTACTATACTGCCGCCCATCTTCCGGTTCCCTGATCCCTTAGACGCCTCTTACGACACCCATGGGAAGAGATGGGGTGGTGCTGTTCGAGAGCCACACCACAGGTTAAGGCCTAAGTCACACCCGAGGAATTGGACTGAAAACACACACGTTATTGAAGAAAGGTGGCGAATGGTTGACGGCTCAGCTAATAGAAAGCTACCGCCGCTTATGAGAATCTTTTTTTTTATGTGATAGGTGGGAAACGAGCAGACGGATCACCTGATGGTAAGCGATTACCGCCGCCCATAGACACCCGCAACACCAGAGGAGTCACAAGTGCGTTGCCGACCTTTGAAATGGGATGGGTAGATGGGGAATGATGGAATTTGGGGGGGGGGGGGGGTTGGAGCTTGGGCCTCGGCGAAACACAACGCAAGCGTTGCTTCACGCCGGTTTTCTGTGAGGCCGTGGTTACACTCCGGTCGAGCCGGCCCATTCGTGCCGAAGCATGGCTCTCCCACGGCTTAATCTGAAACCTCAGATGGGCTATCAGTGTATTGCTGATACTGGGGACTTAGATGGAACGCCTCTTTTGCCGGTTATTACGTTGACTATCTCGCCACCCGCCGGCACACAAGGCGCTGCTGGTGGCAGATGTAGAGCGAGCAGTAGCGCCCACCTGTAGTCGGACCTTGCATAAGAATCAAGATCAATCTAATCTCACAGTTCAAAAATCTATTAACTGTTTTGGCTACAAGTCTTAGTTATGACACGGACAAAAAATACATCTCACTTCACTTGAAAATGTTTATTTATTTATTTGTTTAGAACACAAACAGTTTGTAGTAAAAAACTCAATTTAAATATTTAAAATAACCTAAATGCCCCTATGAAATTATCAAAAATAATTATTTAGAGTTATACAATCACTTCACACACAATCACTCTCTTGAGAAAAAACACTAATAAAACTGGAAGGGAAGTAACCTCGGGAAGCCTCTTTGTAATCAGCAGATTTGATGTTCGAAAGTGTCTGCACGAAAAGTTTGATGGTCTCGTTGATGTCTTTTCTATGGAAATGTTGTTCAAATTACTGACTTAGTAATGTGACTTCATAACTAACACCGTTGCCTGGTTTTGCACTTAGCTTCACTCGCGGTCACGTGCAAAGCATTTGTAAATATTATTTATCCTCGCGACCTTATAATATTTGCTCAGCTAGAGATAGGTGAGAGAGAGGTGTGCTGGTTTCAGATTTAGATTCAAATAATTATTCAACAAACTCAGTATAAAATAAGACAAAAATAGGAAATAGGTATGAAACTATACAAAAAAAAGAAACATAATAAGAAACAAAGTAACGGAACTGCTAAAATAATAATATACAAAATTAAGAAATATAAGAAAACAATAATAAAATAAAATAAAAACTGTATTTTAATTTTTATTGTGTATGGCAAAAGGCTGACAAGCCACCTGATGGAAAGCGGCATCCACCGTCTGTGAACATTTATAAACCCCGGAAGTGCCTTGCCGATCTTGAGGGGTACGACGGAATGCCTCTTAGAGACAGGTTACACGCTCAGTCTGGCGTTAGTCTGGTCCATGAATGGTCGGAGAATGATCGTGTAACCCACTGTCTGCCGTCAATCTAGATTAACCGTGTACCGTGAAAATCATTCATTCATTCTGGCCTCAGTCTGGTGCATGATTGATCGGAGAATGATCGTGTAACCCACTGTCTGCCGTCAGTCTAGATTAACTCTGTACCGTGAAAATCATCCATTCATTCTGGCGTCAGTCAAGACTGATGAACCAGACTGACGCCAGACTGAGCGTGTAACCTTGCTCTTATGGCGGTAATTGCGCTGGCTATCTCGCGCCACCCGCGCTGCTAGCGACAGGTATAGAGCGAGGAGTGGTACCCACCAAGTTGGACCTTGCATAATAAGCTCCTACCACTGGTATAATGATTTGATGATGAAATGTATAATGATTTGATTGAATTGCCGCGTTTAACTCGGAGTGACAGTATCGGTCGTTGTGTTGCAGGACGAGAGCTCGGTGGCGGCTCTGATGGAGGCATGCATCACGGACGACGACAAGCTGTACCTGTGTGTGTCCTCGCCCACCATCCGCGACAAACCAGTGCAGGTGAAACCACTTCCCTTCTTTATCGTGACTGTGTTTCACATTCTTGATTCTTCCTTTAGTGACGAAGTTTCGACTACTGCAGGGTGGTGACTGATCAGTTTTTGTCGGAACGACGATTTAGGCATGTTGGAACTAAACGACTACGACTTAAGTTTGTCGGAACTACGACTACGCCGGAATGACGACTAAGACTATGACTTGAGCTTGTCGGAAACGATGACTACGCCTTAAGCTTATCGGAACGATGCCTACGCCTTAAGCTTATCGGAACGATGACTACGCCTTAAGCTTATCGGAACGATGCCTACGCCTTAAGCTTATCGGGACGATGACTACGCCTTAAGCTTATCGGAACGATGCCTACGCCTTAAGCTTATCGGAACGATGACTACGCCTTAAGCTTATCGGAACGATGACTACGCCTTAAGCTTATTGGAACGATGACTACGCCTTAAGCTTATCGGAACGATGACTACGCCTTAAGCTTATCGGAACGATGACTACGCCTTAAGCTTATCGGAACGATGACTACGCCTTAAGCTTATCGGAACGATAATTACACCTTAAGCTTATCGGAACGATGACTACGCCTTAAGCTTATCGGAACGATGACTACGCCTTAAGCTTATCGGAACGATGACTACACCTTAAGCTTATCGGAACGATGACTACACCATAAGCTTGTCGGAACGACTACAAAAAAGTATGAAACTTCTTCAGTTCTACTTACGTAAATCAGTTATTTGTCAATGTATTGTTTGTCACGTTCACAGATACGTAAGTTAATGTCTTGTTTACCGTGTTTACAGATCCGGCCGTGGCGGCTGGCGGACGCGGACTTCGTGTTAGACGCGAGCATGCCGCTCGACCCACGCAAGACGGTGTTCGTTGGCGGCGTGCCGCGCCCGCTCAAGGCTGGTGAGTCACTAGTCGTCAATGTAGATGTAGCAGCAGTAGTAGCAGCGTCAACATTTCATTTATTCTTTTTTATTTTATTTTATTTCAACTTTACATGATCAGTGATATCGTCATTAGCAACAGATATAGCACCGTCAGCAGCAGTATCCGTATGATCAGCAATATCGTCATCATTAGCAGATATAGCACCATCAGCAGCAGCATCCGCATGATCAGCAATATCGTCATCATTAGCAGATATAGCACCATCAGTAGCAGCATCTACGTTATAACCAATATCGTCATCATTAGCATCATCATTCTAATCATATTCATCAGCATTAGATTTCATTTATGCATGCGATCCAAAGGTATCAAAAGGTAAGGTAATAGTAATCATGTTAAGAAATCGCATATTAAAAAAACTGTCGACCGGCTTGTGGAGCTAAGCATTGAACGGAAATGTAAAATTACAGTATGTGCGTTTCCATACTGTACCAATGAATCGCACGAATTTAATAAAAAAGTGTACAATTTGAATTTGTACTTATATAATCTGACATGTAGTCATAGCGACTTTGTTTTATATTTTGACACAAATAGCTTTATAAATAAGTTTAGATTGACCAATGATACAATGTATCTGCCTTTTGTACAAAAAAAAAAGACTAGCTAATTCTTTAGCTTACAGTATTTTACACCGTACCGACTGTATTCAGTCGGTAATTACTTGCTCAACGACGGAGGAGATCGCCGCCGCCGGTGACGGTGACACAGGTATGGCGCAGCCAATAAATGTACTAGATAGTACTAGTACAGCCTGCGATGCCGGCGCTTGCGGTGGGGCTCTAACTCCTGATTTAAACTAGGTTCGAAGACAACGAGGAAGCCTAACTCTTTGAAATTAGTTCACCAAAATATACAAGGCTTTCTCGGCAAAGAATTCGAAATAGAATTATTCTTGGAAAAATTTAATATAGATGTTTTATGTATTACAGAACATTGGCTAAAGGAGCATGAAATGATTTTTAGTTTTGAAAATTATAATATGGCGAGTGCATTCAATCGAAAGACTGCAATACGTGGTGGCTCTGCTATATTAGTTAAAAATGCCTTAAAAACGAAAGTACGAAAAGATGTTGTAAGTCTTTCGATTGAAAGTACTGTGGAACTATCTTGTGTTGAGCTGGAGAACCACATCATTATTTGTGTGTATAGGCCCCCATATGACGATAACTTTGCTCGTTTCGAATCGGTAATGGAGGACGTATTAAACATAGTAACTAAAAGCAAAAAATCGGTCATTATAGGCGGCGATTATAATGTAGATTTATTAGAAAAGAAGTCCCTAACGACAAGAACTATTTGTCTTTTCAAGTCGTTTGATTTAGATTACTTATTTTTAGAACCAACTAGGAAAACAGAGACTTCTGCCACTTGCATCGATAACATTTTTTGTAACTGTAGCCATGTAGAAAAAAAAGTAATCAACTGCCTAAGGTCTGATCATAGCGGACTAATGGCTAGCTTTCCTTTCAGGTCCGATATAAAACAAGTTAAAATACAATCGCGGCCTGTCACTGGTAAAAGAATAGAAAAGTATAAAAAAGCGTTAAATGACAAGCTGCCCATACCAAACTTTGATAATGAAGCAGAAGCCAATAGTATTTACAATGATTTGTTTATAGTTATAGAGCGAGAATTTCAGAACATATTTAAAACTATGTCTATAAATATTAATAATAAATTTAAATTTTGTGAATGGGCTACAGCAGGAATTTATAAAAGCCGTCAAACCTTGTTTGAGCTTTATGAGAAAAAAACTTATATATTTGATGAAAATTTCAAAAATTATGTGAAACGTTATTCAAAAATTTTCAGAAAGGTATGCTGCGCAGCCAAATCTAATTACTTAGCCAGAAAGATCAAACTATCTGATAATAAAATTAAGACGGTTTGGAATATAATAAATAAAGAAACCGGTAAAGTCAAGAAACACGATAAAGATTTTGTTTTACAAACAGATAAAGGCAAAATAACATCTAACGCAGAAATAGCTACGGAATTTGAAACGTTTTTCACCAACATTCCACTTAAGATAACTGAGGCCCTGGACTCATCACCCTCATATGCTAAAAAAATATTAGAAGAAAATGTCATTCCTTGTGATGAAATATTCTATTTCAGTGAAATTGGACCTGAAACTATTGTTAAAACTTTTAAATCGCTTAAAGTGAAACAAACTGAAGACCTGTGGGGTTTATCAGTTAATTTAATTAGTAATGTAATTGACGAATTAGCGCCACATTTAGCATACCTTTTTAATATAAGTATTGAAAGTGGCGTCTTTCCAGATCTCATGAAGTGTAGTAAAATTATACCTCTTTATAAATCAGGTTCTAAAACTGAAGCGGGAAATTACAGACCAGTCTCTGTATTACCCGTTCTTAGTAAAGTCTTTGAAAAAATTATGCTAAACCAAATGTTACAACACTTTAATTTAAACAAACTTCTGCATAACCAACAATTTGGCTTCACAAAAGGTCGATCAACTACCGATGCAGGAGTAGCACTTATTCGAAACATCTATGATGCTTTTGAGGAATCACAAGATGCAGTAGGAGTATTTTGTGATTTATCTAAAGCATTTGATTGTGTTGATCATCAAACTTTGCTTCTCAAACTAAAACATTACGGTGTAGAGGATAGGGCCCTCAGTCTTCTTAATTCTTACCTAAACAATAGATTACAGACAGTCCAAGAAAATGGCACAAACTCTCTCGGCTCTACAGTAAAAATAGGTGTTCCCCAGGGATCTATATTAGGACCCTTTCTCTTCCTTGTTTATATTAATGACTTGCCATTTATGGTGCAACATCGCTCAAATATTGTGTTGTTTGCAGATGACACATCTCTTATTTTTAAGGTAGACAGGAAATACAGCAAAATTGACGAAGTAAACAACACACTTTCAGAGATACATAAATGGTTTACTATTAACAACTTGCTATTAAATGCTACAAAAACGAAAGTTGTAAAATTCAAATTACCAAATGTCAAACAAACTCACGATAATGTAATATTAGAAAGTAATGTTTTAGAATTCGTTAATAGTACTGTTTTTCTTGGTATTACTTTAGATGCTTCCTTACAATGGGGACCACATATAGAAACCCTAGCAGGAAAGCTTAGTTCAGCTGCCTACGCCGTGAAGAAAATAAGGCAACTAACAAATGTAGAAACTGCTAGACTAGTCTATTTTAGCTATTTTCATAGTATAATGTCTTACGGCATCTTAATTTGGGGACATGCGGCTGACATAGAAACTATTTTTATACTGCAAAAAAGAGCCATTCGCGCTATCTATCAGTTGCGATCTCGAGAGTCCTTGAGGAACAAGTTTAAAGAAATAAATATCTTAACTGTTGCCAGTCAGTTCATATACGAAAACATCATGTATGTTCGTAAGAATTTAGAGTTATTTCCAAAAAACAGTGACAGGCATAATTTAAACCTTAGAAATAGAAATAATATTGAAGTTGCTTATTCGAGACTGAGTAAGGTAAATAAGTCGTTCATGGGGCAGTGTATAAAATTTTACAATAAAATACCTGAAAATGTTACAAGTTTATCCGAAAATAAGTTTAAAACTTATGTAAAGAAATGCCTGTGTTCAAGAGGATATTATAAAACCATAGATTATGTAAATGACAAAGATGTGTGGACATGTATAGATCCTTCAGCTCATAGCTTTAGTAATAACATCAATTGTAATAGCTATTAAGTTTTTATTTCAAAAAATGTGTTGGGGCGAGTTTCTTTGGGGCTCGACGTTTCTTCTCGCTCCGCTAACACTTCCCGAAACGTTGAGTGTACAAGTTCCGAGTGGTAGGAACTTTGTACTAGGTAGAATAATATGACGATTTAAAAGTATGTGTAAAGCATCTACTTAAATAAAAAAGATTTTTGATTTTGATTTTGATTTTATCAGCAGCAACATCAAAGTGATCAGCAATACCTCAAACTCAAACTCAAACTCAAAATGTTTTTTATTTAAGTAGATGCTTTACACATGCTTTTAAATCGTCAATATTTTTTTTCTACCTAGTACAAAGTCCCTACCACGCGGGACTTGTACACTCAACGTTTCGGGAAGTGTTTGCGAAGCGAGAAGAAACGTCGAGCCCAAAAGAAACTCGCTTCAACACATTTTTTAAATAAAATCTTAAATTCTATTACAATTCATGTCAACAATAAAATTGTGAGCTGGAGGATCTATACATGTCCATATATCATTATCATTTACATAATCTAGTATTTTGTAATACCCTCTAGAGCATAAACAATTTTTCACATGCAATTTGAATTTTTTTTCTGGCAAACTAGTCACATTTTCGGGTATTTTGTTATAAAATTTTACACACTGCCCCATAAATGACTTCTTAACTTTACTCAGTCTCGAATAGGCAACATCTATGTTATTAATATTTCTTAGATTAAAATTGTGTCTGTCACTGTTTTTATGAAACAAGTGCAAATTTTTACGTACATACATGATATTTTCGTATATGAATTGACTAGCAACGGTAAGAATATTAATTTCTTTAAACAAATTCCTCAACGACTCGCGGGATCGCATCTGGTAGATTGCGCGAATTGCCCTTTTTTGCAAAATGAAAATCGTTTCAATATCAGCCGCATGTCCCCAGAGTAAGATTCCGTAAGACATTATACTGTGAAAATAACTAAAATACACTAGTCTCGCAGTATCTACATCTGTCAACTGTCTTATTTTCTTAACAGCATATGCAGCTGAACTAAGCCGTCCCGCTAAGGTTTCTATGTGTGGGACCCATTGCAGTGTAGCATCTAAAGTTATACCTAAAAAAACAGTCTTATTTACAAAGTCCAATACATTATTATCTACAATTACACTGTTTTCAATTTTCTTTACATTTCGTAATGAGAATTTTATGCATTTTGTTTTTTTTTGCATTTAAGAGTAGATTGTTAACAGTGAACCACTTTAGAATCTCTGAAAGAGTGTTGTTTACTTCGTCAATTTTGCTATCTTTCCTGTCAATCTTAAAAATAAGAGAAGTATCATCAGCAAACAACACAATGTTTGACAAATTGTGCACCATATATGGCAAGTCTTTATATATGTAAGAAAAAGAAAAGGGCCTAATATAGATCCCTGGGGCACACCCATTTTAACCTTAGAGCCGGATGAATTTGTGCCATTTACTTGAACTTTTTGCGTTCTGTTGCTTAAGTACGAATTAAGAAGACTGAGCCATACCATCATTAGCATTATTCCGACCCGATCATTTTGAGCAAACCGCTCGATATTATTACTTGTAGTTTAAATATTGAGTTTTCAAGCACGATCTCCAATGGACTATACTTAGCTGTTGATGCATCAATGTGCATTTCCTACGACATTAAAGGCGCTTTTATTGTCATGCGGATTGCTGCCCGCATGCGGGCACGTGTGCCGCCCGCAACCTGTCGTTTTATTACATGTTTTTAGGGCCCTTTTATTGTCATGCGTGGCACACGCATGAGGGTCGCTATGGAAACGCCACAGAAATCCGCATGACAATAAAAGCACCCTAACTGTGACTACTAAGCAAATTTATTAAAGCACAGTCTCCCAATGAGCACTGGAACTTATGCTACATCTGTTGCCCGCAGTGGAGCTGGCGATGATAATGGACCGGCTGTACGGCGGCGTGTGCTACGCCGGCATTGACACAGATCCCGAGCTCAAGTACCCCAAGGTGAGAGACTAGTGCAAACTTCACTATTCTTGGTGGTTCAGAATGGACATTCCAAATTTTTGTTAACTTAAGTTTTAGTGTGTAATTTATAGAATAAAAAAAACAATTCTTTTAATAATTCGATTCTTAAAAGTAAAGTTTTAAAATTCATAAGCGTAAGATGCCTATAAAGTAAATCAGCCTGATGCAAAAGACTGCATAACCTAAGCCTAAAAACACTAACGCAGAAAAAGTTATCTAATAAAAATTGAGTATTTTAACATTTTCAAATTGGGGGGCAAATATTTGAAATGCTGTTAATTGTGTCTTTTTACGAAAAATTTTTGCTTTGTTTGAGAATTCATCGAGGTATTTATCTTTACTTTTGTCGCTCTTTCATGAGAATTGGCGACATGCAGAAGTCTTCAAAAGTCTGCAGAACCTTCAAAAAGCTTTTCAATCCTTTCTTGAAGATTCTCATACTGTAGAACTGAGGGAAACCTCGGGTGAAAGCTCATTCCACTCCGATGGCGAGTGTTGCGGTAATAAAACTGTGCGGGTAGGCATAATTACGAAAAGTTCCTCAGCTGGCCTAACATGCGCAACACGACTTATCTCATGTCGTGTATGATACAATTTGTCGATCCCGATTATTTTGTCGTTTTTCTTAACATGCGTACCACGGAAGAGAAGATTTCTCGGCATGACTTCGCTTTGTCGTGACATGTAACAGCGAGAAGTTGATGTTGCCATTTTAAGAAAAATAACCGGTTTGTCATATAAAATTCGTTAGATTTCAGCGATAAAAAGTTTTTAGTCTGAGCTTTTCAATAATTTTATGTTGATTATATTCTCTTTTGTCACAGACTTTTTGTTTTCTTCGTGAGTTTTGTTAGATCTCAGCAATAAAAACTTTTTATTCTGAGCTTTTCAATAATTTCGTTGTTAAAATAGTGATTATATTCTCTTTGGTCACTGACTTCTTTGAGTTCTTTGATTTCTTAGCGCGCGCTTCAATTTTGATCAATGTTTTCTTTTAAGAAATCTTATATTTTTTGCCACAAATAAAGCGACTGTCCATTGTAGCGGTAGAAAATTTGGGATTTTATACATTTCGGGGACAGTTAGTTACTTTCATGAGTAGAAATAATATTTAAATAACAAATTAAATACCTACTTATTTCAGAAGAACCCATATTATTGTTCAGCTTCATCTATTTCCATAAAAATCAAACCACCTACCCATGTGGCCCAGTGAAGCGGTCGTGCCTCAGTGCGGCTTGCGTGGTCGCGTAGATCACGCAGGTTAACTGACTACAAACACGGTCGTAACCCGGATGAGTCTGACTGTTAGTGGCATTTGTCTCGACCGTTTCCGTGCTTCACAAGGCACGTTAAGTCGTTGGTGCCGGCTGCTATCGCTAGCAGTCGTTAAGCCATGTCAGAGGCCTTATAGGCAGCTTGAAAACTTCTGACACTGGGGTTGGCCACTAGCCCCACAACCTCCATCAATCCGGGCTTGGCCCCGTGCCCCTGCAGTGGGGACGTAATGGCCATTTGATCATAATTGTATATTTATATAGTCGTAATACAGGACTGCTTTTTTGTTTTCGCGTTTCTCGTTTATCTCGTCGCTCAAATTCATCGAAGAGAAACATGTCGAGTAGAAGTTTCAAATTTCGAGAAATAAGGGCGCGCATGTTAGTTTGTCGACAAAAGTTTGACAGACGATAAAATTTCATAAAATGACAGATCGAAAAGAGTTCCGTGTACTGCCATGTTAGGACTCCTCGACAAATAGACATATCTCGTTTTAACACGAGAAAATGCGTCGACAAAATTTTGTCACGTTGCGCATGTTAGGCCAGCAGAACGCATACTATACAGTTTTCCTACTACTCTTAATCGTAATGGTATAATGGCGTGTCCGCAGGGCGCGGGCCGCGTGGCGTTCTCCAACCAGCAGTCGTACATCGCGGCCATCTCCGCGCGCTTCGTGCAGCTGCAGCACGGCGACATCGACAAGCGCGTCGAGGTAATGTCTTGTGACTGGGTGTATTGGACATTTGAGATTGTAGTCATTTTAGAATAGTGGCCTCTCTGGCATAGTATTGTAGTTCCCCCTTTGGGATAGTGGTTCCGCGTTTGGAATAGTGGTTCCGCCTTTGGTACAGTGATTCCCCTCTAGCATAGTGGTTCCCCTGTAGGATAGTGGTTCCCCTGTAGGATAGTGGTTCCCCTGTAGGATAGTGGTTCCCCTCTGGGATAGTGGTTCCCCTCTGGGATAGTGGTTTCCCTCTGGGATAGTGCTCACTCTAGGATAGCAATCCCTCTGAAAATAGAGGCCTCACTTTTGGGATAGTGGTTCCCTTTCCCCTCTGGAGGAGTGGTTAGTGGCTCCCTTTCTGGGATAGTAGTTCCCTCTCTGGGATAGTATTCTAGAAGTTCCTCCTCTGGTAGTGATTTGGTTCCCCATCTGGGATGGTGGTTTCTCTTCTGGGATAGCGTTCTCCCTCTGGGATACTGGCCCTTCTCTACGATAGTGGTTTCCTCTCTGGGATAATGGTTTCCCCTCTGGGATAGTCGTTCTTCCTCCGGAATACTGGCCCTTCTCTAGGATAGTGGTTCCCCCTCTAGGATACTTGTCATGAGTCACGTATAAATAGTGTATAATGTCCAGATATGAATAATATACACATACATAATACCATCCTACTCTCTATTACTCTCCACACATCAAACTATTATCTTTATTTTTTAATTATAAATATTTAGTCCAACATGTTTCATTTTAATATGTACTATGTTCATTTCTTTGGAAGGGACTAGTATCTGTAATACAGGCTCTGCAACAAGACTGAGTCTGAAATGTTGTGTTACCATTTAAGAAACTGATGAATGATAAAACTATCTGTAAGACTTTCTTTTTATGTGTAATATTATCAGCCGAAAGATGTCCACTGCTAGACATAGGCCTCCTACAAGGATTTCCACACCGACTGGCCCTGCGGGACTCGCATCCAGCGGCTTCCCGCAAATTTCACCAGGTCGTCGGTCCACCGAGTCGAAGGCCTGCACGCTGCGTCTTCTGGTGCGCGGTCACCGATGCACTGCGTCTTCTGATGTGTAGTATAAATGATTATTATGCAGAAATATAAATTTGGGCTACTCTGACCACTTCGAATACTGTACACAATACCATAACGTACCGGTCCCCAGGTGAAGCCGTACGTGCTGGACGACCAGATGTGCGACGAGTGCGCCGGCGCGCGCTGCGGCTCCAAGTTCGCGCCCTTCTTCTGCGCCAACGTCACGTGTCTGCAGGTGAGGCATAACGATAGGAAAAGTAGGTATTGAAAGAAAGAAAGAATGAAAGAAAGAAAGAAAGAAAGAAAAACAGAAAGAAAGACAGAAAATGTTTATTAGTAGCAAATAACAATCAAAAAACAAAAGAATAACAATGTTGTCAAAATATCGTAGAACGACAACAACATACACACATACTAACAAATTTTAATTAGTAATTAATAATCTTGAGCCTTCTTATGGGGATCATAGTAAACGACAATGCGACCCATAGGAAGCCGCTGCATGCCGGCAGCCAGTACCGATCGGTGTGTAAATCCTTGGGGGAGGCCTTTGTCCAACAGTGGACGTCCTTCGGCTGATGATGATGATGAAAAAATTTACAATTAACAAAACAGAAATTTAAATAAGAAAATAAGAAGACAGATTCCTATACTTTTTTGCTATATGACAAAAGGATTTGGCTGCACTAAAGCTAGCAGCCAGTGCAATAACTGTCAGCGCTAGTTTTCAGCATAACCCTGACTCCATAGGTGAGCTATAGGCGGACACTTTTTGGCGGTTTGATACATCGCCAGGGGTGTTAGGCACAGTCTGTCAAGAAAGTCTTGGAAATACACGGCAACATTCGAGCACATTCGACCAATGTGGATTGAGAATTTTAAGGTTGCCATCGGAAATAAATTTAGTTCCAATAAAATCTAGCTAGATTTATCTCGACGCCGGGTGGCGGAGCAGAGGACAGGATGTAGAGATCACTCCATGATTTCTTACTTTATCGCTATAAAGTAACACACATTAGAATTGACGACGCATATATCGGTATGCCCTTTTAAGTACGTCTTAAGATGTGGTATGTAGATTTTCGAAATTTTGTAAGGTCTCTTCAACCATTATCGTACAGATTGCCAATCATACTGGCTTTTTATTGAAGTCTGAATATACCATTTGGTAAGTCGTGAAGACAACCAGCTGCAGCATCTAAATGCTTTACTGATGATTTCAGTATTCGATTCGACACTGAAGCATTCAGGTGCTGTAATGCTTCACTGATAATTTCAATTTTACAGGTGGCCTGTTGGCACCACTCATTCTGAGAGACCATGCACTCAACACGATTCACTGAGACGTTAAGATACTTTAATGAAGCGTTAAGATACTTCACTGATTGGCCTGTTGGCACCACTCTGAACATGCACTCAGCAAAATTTGCTGATGCGTTAACACTTCACTAATGCGTTAAGATACTTCTCTGATGCGTTATGATATTGCACTGATATGCACTTACAATTAGATCCATTGACATGTTTCACCTTCTTTATTTGTTAATTTGTGTTGTGTTGCCTTAATAACTATGTTATATAACAACTATTTCCTTCTCGCTTGCCCGCAGTACTACTGCGAGCACTGCTGGGCCACGATCCACTCGCGGCCGGGGCGCGAGTTCCACAAGCCGCTCGTCAAGGAGGGCGCCGACCGCCCGCGCGCCGTGCCCTTCCGCTGGTGTTAGTGACGTCATCCGGCGCGGGGGGGGGAAGGTGACGCTGTGACGTCATCAGGGGGTGCTGGTGTGCTGGGACGTCATCAGAGTGGGGGAGTGGATGCTTGTCTCACTGTGACGTCAACAGCGAGGGGGGAGCTGTGTCGGTCGGTGAGGTCGCTGGAGTAGGTAGAAGAGAATGGGGAGTGGGTACGTTGAGTTCTAGGTACCAGCGTGATTGTGTTGCCGCGAAGGGGAAGGAAGGGGAAAGGAAGGGAGAAGGGGAAGGGAGGGGTGACGCGTGGAAGGAGGGATGGCAATTTGCGAAAGATTTGATACATACTGTTTGGAGCAACCATGCAAATCAAAAGCGGTAACACGTACCTGGTGGAGGAAATTGCATCGTTTTGGTCCAAGCTTCCCCACTCTCTTCTAAAAACTTCGAGAGCTATTATCAACAAGATCCTCTAATTACGACTATACGCTAACACCAGCTCCACTCGCCGGTAGCTCGATATGGATTTTGTGAGAAAAACCTAGCCTAAATAGAGCTGACGGCTGCTGAATAGATTTTCCTAATAGTTTAGTCGAAATTTAGAAAATCGTAGATTATTTCTATTTAGACGAGGTTTTTGTACAGTAGGGGACAACTGGTGCGGTTTGTTAAGAGAAACATTTTGGTTATTTGTCACCGAAACTATTGTCACGTGACAAAAAAATGAGATGTTGAATGTTATTTGCCTCAACGCAACTGGATGTGACGCGAGACAGCATCTGGATCGAACGCCACGTGGCGACCATTTGATGGAAGTCTGTATGAAACGAATATGGCAACACTATCCAAAGTTAATGCTAAGGAAAACCTAGAACGAAGTACAAGTGAGCGCTCGATTTCCTTTTGCAAGCGACACGCGGGTTTTGTGATTGTTGATAATATGTGAATTGGTGAATCGTCTGCAATAGACGATGAAATATAAACGGCTATTTGTAATTAACCCCAAAACCCTTTAGGTGGTAATTCACTTTATGAAACTGAACAACTTTTGCACTATGGCTTGGCTGAAATTGCGAGAAAGTTTTACTTTCATACGTACTAAACGATCTCTCAGCTGTTACATACATAAGACAATTTGTAAGAAAAGCTCAAATTTCTTTGTCATTTTACTCATCCAAAGCTGCAGAACAAAAGTTGTCATGAGTAGAATCACTCTACCTTGAGGTATCGGATTATTTGCAATAAACCTTGTTTTAGATTGAAGCAGTTTCCTCACTCCTATAGTTATTTTTCTAAACCACCGTTTGGTGCTGTGCAATTTGAAGCGAGCTATAGAACATTTAGAAATTTGAAGCTGGCTAAAGGAAATCGAGATAAATTATCGAATTAAGCAAAATATGTATCCAAAACTTAGCTAGTGGTCAGTTTGTCATTTGTCAGTAAGCCTGTCATAGAACGATGCGCTCCTGACAAGAATCGTGGAGGATTCTTTTACTTCTTCGATTTTACAAATAAGCCCGCCATTTGGCAATGTGACTGATTCAGGCAAATACACCTCAAGGCAAACTTGGTGATGAAATTCATGATTTTGTCAGTAGCACATCGCGCGTATCATAGGATGTTAAGCGTAAGACATAAGTGGAATGTCAGAGATTTCAACAAAAAAACTAATAATAATAATAATAACATTATTGTACCTGTGTAGTTAGAATGAATTTTCCAAAGTTTTCACTTTGAATATTTTTAATAGATTTTGAGACACTTGGATATTGTTGCATTTTCCGTCTTGTTGTGGCATTAGTTAATTCGTTTTTGTCGGCTCTTCGTATCTCGGGAAATTCGCGTTTCGCTGAATAATGGCCGTTTAATATCACTGATATGGATTTCTTTCGGTTTTGGTTTTCGTTTCGTCGTGTTTGAAGTCTCAAGGTGCGCAGGGTTTCACGCGATGTCACAATGGCGTAAACGGAAAATACCAAAGAACGAATGGCGCAATTCAAGATGTAAGCCATGAATAGAGGCGGAATGATGATGATTTCACGAAATTTTGGAAAGCTTCTATCTTCTTATTAACGGTATATGTCAGTTCATATGCCCGCGTAAATCATGTGAAACGAGTACCTATGAATTCGTGAAGAATAATGCCGATGTTTCACTAAACACCCGAGATTCACGTATTATTAGGAAGCATTGAAAAATTACAGATTGTATTCCGCGAGATGCTTTAAAAGATTGTTCAGTTTTTCATGAAATTGCGTTTTACATGATCTTGTGTGACTTATACACCAGCTCCACGTGAATAACTGCGCACCTGAGACCCCGATGGGTGTGGAGGCGTTAGGACTGGTTTTAGTACAAACGTTAAAAGTAAAACGTTACCAATTTTGGCTGTAGGCTCGCTCGCCGGGCGCGACTTCTTATATTTTTAGTGTAAAAAAAAATATAATGAAATATATTTTCGATTCGCCGGGATAGTGCAATAGATGGTAGAATAGAAATTTTAATATTATACTAACTTTAATACTAGTGTAAATATGGTTCACGTTATCTGCCTTTGTCACTCGGTTATGAAGTTCATTTTCACACTGGGAAGCCTCTTCGATGACCGAATCAAGACGTCATATATGATTGATGACGTGGTAAATGGTAATGAGGCTTAATCAAAAATACGAATGACACTTAATAATGACATTTCGATGGCTTTTATAATTGTACTTAACGAAAAATGTGAGGTTTGCGAGGGTATACGCTGTGTGGATAAAATCATCGACATCAGAGAACAATGAAAAGTGATACCAGCGCGATAAATTTTTTTGACGCTATGGTCACCTTTAACATAAACCCATAAGGGATAAGGTCACCCCTAACGTGCATGCATAATGAAAAGGCCATCCTTAACATGCACACTTAAGGAAAGGGTAGGATCAGTTTCCATCCAGTCGATCTATTCCTTGCTCTTTGATGTCGATGGATGAGAGACATTGTATCCCGACGACCACGGACGCATGATAGACTGTAGTAAAAAGACTTGCGCGAATTTTTTGATAGTTTTTTCATGATTTTGACAAGGTTTTTTCGTGTCGTGTGTAATCTTTTCGGAACATAGTGAGGCTTTAAAGTGCCTTGGATGGTGTCGTGCGGTGAGGCGAGGCTCCCCTCCCGGCGTTGGCAACTTTCGCGGCGTTGGTTCAAAAGGCTTTGGAGGATGCAATAAAGTTGAATATACCATTTCGAAAAACTTGATTTCGAACATTTCATTTTTCAATTTTTCATAAAGTTAAGTACCTAGATACAATTTGAATTATGTAATTAGAGCGTTTTAAAAAAACAAAACGATATTAAGTACCTGTACGCATCGTGGGAGGTTTTATATTGTGGAATATTTGGTCATATTTATAAAAACCTATATTTTTCCAATAATTAAGATGTATTATAAAAAGTTTCATGATGCGTCCGGTGAGTCAAAATGCACGCGTTTGTGTGGTCATAGTTAGGTAATAGTAAAATTTTTAAACAGTTTCAATACTAATAGCAAAATTACAAATTGAAGGTTTTCTCTTGGGTATATGAATCCTAGTTAAGTACTATAAAAATATAAAGTAAAATTTAAACACGCCTTGAAAACGCCCCGGTGACACCTAAATCACTTTACACTCGGCACCTTCAATTTTAAATCGTCCATTTCATAATGCCAGTTAATTTTTATGAACCGTTTAAAGGATAAATCAGTGTTTTCGATTGCATTTTCAAACTTTTCGTTATTTTTGTGGCAACGCCTTTTTCGATTAAAATTTTTGTTTGTATTCAACTTTATTTTTGGAAACAACTGACTCTGGATAACGTGTGATGTGAAACGAGCTTTTGTGTTCGATTGTTTTTTTGTAATTATTGTTGGTTGATTATTCCTTTGTTTTTTTAATTAAATTATTTTCTTGCTCTTGCTCCTTGCGTGAATTTTCCATTTTTAGTGGTTCTTTTAAATGAAATTGCTCAATGAGTTTTGGAAATATTTGCCCCCTAACCTCCTGAAATGTATTATTGTAGCCGTGGCGGGACGCGTGAGTGAGTTTGTGTGGTCGCACTGTCCCATTTTGTATTTTTGTATTTTTATAAAAATGAATATTGTGAATCGGACGTGATTTTTTACTTTACGCGCAACGTTGTAGCTGTGAAGCGCTTGAACGGTACTTGTTTTTTATACAAAATTGTAGTTCCGATAGCACATCTTCAATTGGAAATTTCTGGTTTCCAAGAAGATCTGTTTCGACTAAAGTATAATTGATATAATTGGTGTTAGATTTTAAATCAAATATTCAGAGGTGTATTGGGATATGTGGTCTGTCTGCGAGCGTGGGTTTACTTTTTGCACTGACCTCTCTGCTAATGGAGTGTTTACTGAGGCGGCAATCTGCCGCGCTTGGAAAGAGGCTTGTCTTGGCTCTATTAAAGCCCTTATTGGATTTTTATTGTTTTCATTGTTTATGATTTAATATAAACACGGGGAGAAAGTTTCCACTTCTCCGTTATTTTCGCGTTTTTGCTCTTGTTTCGCTTTGTAGTTACTTTCTTGTTAAGGATTTTACGCATCTTATTTTTGCTGCACAAATCGGAATACTAATGGACTAAAGATGACTGTTTAAAGCTTGAGATCCGCCTTGAAATGAATGCATGTGTTTAAGGTCAAATTTTATACACTAAAGGTCATCCTTAACGCTTGATAGACGTTTCATCCTTTGATGTTAAGGTCACCCTTAACATAGACGCATGATATTTAAGTCAAATTTTGGATTCCATCACATTTGTGTCGCAAAAATAGATACTGTGTTACCGCCTCGCAGTTTTTAGTTTAGACAAGCGTTTTATTTGTAAAATGAGTCTGCTTTTGATTGCGTGTTAGTCTTTGAAAATGAAAATTAGGTTTTTAAGTTGATTTCGAGGAGGTTTTAGTTGGACGCTGCGGGGCGTGTGTTTCAGGGTTCTTTTAGTTGTAGTTAGTTTGTAGGTTGTTTTTGCTCGGTTCCTTGTTTACTATCTATACGTTGTGGCCTACCGTACGATTGAAGCGTCGTCTGTCGGCAGACGCTCGGCGATACGTGGGGCGTGGCGCTAAAGTATACTTCGTTGTGTCATGCGTGGCGCTAAAGTATACTTCGTTGTGTCATGCGTGGCGCAAAAGTAGACCTCGTCTGTTACGCGTGCCGCAAAAGTATACTGCATCTGTCAAGCGTGGCTAAAAGTATACTGTGTCTGTCACGCTTGGCGCAAAAGTATACCTTGTCTGTCATGCGCTGCGTAGCAGTATACCATGTCTGTCATCATTCGTACGAGCACATGCTGTCGTTGTCTCAATTGAACGGTAGATCTTTATTGAAGCGAGTTTGTTCATGTTTGTAGGTACGTTGTCTGTTTTCTATTAACTTTAGCTGTAACTGGTGTGCAATGCTATTGGATATATTTTTCATTTTAGATTGTAATTTTCGTCGCATATCACTGCGTGGATTGAAAGTTTTAATATAATATACCAGCGGGGGGCATCGCGATGTCATTCGATTGTTCTTAATATTTTTGAAATCAAATTTGTACTTTTTTAAAGATCGTAGCTAACTTGTTGTTGTTAAAATTTAAAGTTGTATTCAGTGTATCGTCCCTTAGTCGTTCTGGGTGAGTTTTCGCACTTTTTCACTTACATGTACATAGTGATTCGATCGTATGTTGGATTTCTCATAGTAAAATAAAATGACAAAAGAAATCCGCTGAGAAAAATCGGGGGCGGACCGGAGGTTAGATAAAAATTCTTCTTAGCATAAATAAAACGCTCTCGACACAGAGTTTGTAAATTCTTGTGCTAGGAACTTAGTGAAATTATTATTATAATATATTAAACAAATAGAAAAGTAGCGCAATTCATTACTACCTTACCTACCTAGTTGAGTATTGTATAATGAAAATAGTATTTAAATAACCTTTGACTTCGCTAGAAGATATTGTTTTTTGAAAGTTCTGGCACTGGTGGTTCCGGTCTAGCAGTCGTGTTTATAAAATTTCAACCGTACCACACATTTTGACACAAATCTGCTGCAATTTAATATTACAGGCTAAGAATGATCCATTGAAATTATTTTTTTAATAATGAATTTTGTGAATTTGACTCCTTCAATATGTTGATTGTCTAGCTGAATTACCAAACTTGAATAAAATGGAGTAATTAATTGATATTTGGTTTTAAATAAGATTTATATATTTTTATAAACAGTTGTTTGTGTGAGTTGTTGCGTCTAGAAACAATTTCGTTGATAATTTAATATCTTAATGCATTGTATTTCAAAACAGGGAGAGGTTTCGTCCGGCTCATTTTGTTTTAACTTTTATTATATTTTTGTTGAATGAAGTGATTTTTTAGAACTTGACAGCTTTAGTGAGAACTAATTAAGGTTAATTTTAAGATTTGCCTTTAGAGTTAAGCGCTCGTTTAGATGCTGTGACATCTGCAATATCAACAATAATTTCGCCTCTGCTACGAATACGATTAGTTTACTGTATTGCTCATAAAGATATAAGAAAAAAGGAATAAAATCATACACAGAAATAAACAAACGCAGATTCCTGTGGAATTATTATCTAACACATTGATGTCACGGCTCTTGTAGGTAAAATCGATACGATACAAGCAACAAAATGATCCGGATAAAATCTCTGCAAAACCTAACTAAATTGTTAAGTTATTGTTTCTCAAATTGCAATTTAAAATCCTCTTTGCTTTTAGGCAATGTGATTGATGCCCCGTTGATTTGAAATGCAATTATTATTTTTAGACTATTGTGGAAATATTAAAATGAATTTGAAACTTTCTTCCTGTGTTTCATCTGTAGTTTGCTTGGGATAGTGCAATCATCTCGAATTTTTAACTTTTTTTTATGACATCACACGCTTGCTCTGAAGATTGTTTGTGTGCTGTCACAGATCCTATTTTTGTAAGTACATTTTTTTTATTTTTGAGCTGTATTTTCTCCACTACGTTGACCAAAGACACGATGCGTCCCAAAGACGATGTTACCAAAAAGACAAAATAGCGGCGAACGCTGCAGTGATTCCTATTTTTACTTAATTTCTGGAGAAAGTTTGGCTATTATGTGAGACTATTCTTTTTTGTAACATTTTATTACCTATTATTTTTTCAGCTTATTTTGATGTATTTTTGAAGTTGATCCTATTATTTATTTTTACCCTTTTGTATAACTTTTTTAAATTTTATTGTAGTTAAATTTGTTCACTGTAATGTAGTTTTTATTTTATTATGATTAGATTGTAATTTATATTTCAGTATTTTTTATTTTTTTTATTTACACCGATAGTGTTATTTAAGGCTTTGCGATTATTATTGTTATGCAATTATTAGTTATTGCCATTGGCCGTAAGACAGTATATTAAGAATATATTTAATTTTATGTACCTATATTAAAAATAAATTTGAATATATTTAAAAAAATGAGTAAAATTCATAATCACACAGATATCCAAATTTATAAAACAAAGCTTTATTTTGTTTTTATATAAAATAAAATGAATCAGTTACCTATTATATATATACATACTATATTTATGTTTACAAGTATTTATGTAAAAATAAACTCTTAGATGTATTATAAAATGAACTGTAGTCTTGAAAATGCGTTTTTTGTTGTTTGAATATAGAGTATTATCTAGAGTTACGATAAAACTTGTTGGGAGGAAAGATTGTTGCTAAAAATGAGTTCTTTCTTTAGTTTCAACCGTTGCCAAAAGATGGAGCTGAACAGCGTTAATATTAATTTAAAAATATTCGTTTTTCATTTGAGATTTCGTTGATTTAAAATGGCCAGCGCCATCTATTACGGCAGTGAGAAACTTTAGTAAATATGCTCATTCTGCGAAATATGTACCTATTATAATGACTGTAAAATAGCTAATAGCTGCATTCTCATTCCCAACATGTTGTAGCTGGTATTGTTTAACTGAAATACTTGGATTTTTATATGAATTTTATTATTATAATATGGTATTTTACTAAATATTAGTCCAATTAAATCTTTAAAATATGTTTTATTTTGATTTACCTGTTATAGACGTATTCAGCGTTGTCATTATGGGAATAGTCGTTCTGGGAAGTGTGCTTACCAAGAAATGGTCGATTTAGGAAGAGGACCTAATGGGATTTGATTTCGTTCTGAACTGACCTTTAATGTCTTTAGAAAAGTGATCATTTGGGATACTATAATAATAACGAAACTAGCGGCAATAAAAATGTAGGAAGAGTAAGAAAATTTAGTCAAAAATAGCAAAAAAGACAGGGCAGCCCTCAAGTGAACCCCAGCACCTCAACCAAGAAAATCTGCAAATTAAAAGTAAGTAATACTGCTTATTTTATTTTATTTCAAAAAAACATTACAAAGACAAATTTAGTAATTTCAAAAGCACATGTCGACACCAAAACAAAACATTTTCTATAAAGACAAATTTTCTGCCAAAAAGTTTTACCTTTTTTAAACAGCCGAAAAATATTGGCGCCGTCTTTAAATCCAGTCGTTCCATTCCGACCAACTGAACCGATCATTATTTATCATATCGTGGGTGTCGTCACCGAATATCGTGGGTGTCGTCGTTATATAATGCCGTCACTAGTGCGCCACTGGCGCGGCATAGCGTGGCGCAGGGGGTCGCGCGGGGCCGGCGCGGGGGCGTCGCCGTGCGCTGCGTAAGGGGAGGGGGAGGGGGAGGGTTGTGTCAGCGTATGCGGCGGACTGAGCTCGTCCTTCTCGTGATGTCTGTGGTCCTTTTCGGTGTGCCTGTAGGATTAAAATATATTATGATAAATCAGGCATGAGATAGATGCACACAGCCATTCAACTAGATGGTCCCAAAATATAATTCCCTGTATAATGAGAATCAGAGAACTGCTCATCCTATAAAATATTCGTGGGAATTGAAACCACAAGCCTCAGAAGTGCCGCAGGGACGCTAACCACTCATCCAGCACAGGTATAAGAGTACGTATGGGCGGAGCTGAGGGCTTATGATCCGCCTAATCATAAGCCCTTGGCATTATCTCACCTAGTAGTAAGTGAATTTGGCGACGAAGATGGAACCGGGCTTACGAAAACCCAACGCAATAGGGAACTAGCTATCTTACGGAAAACATCAGTGCTATTAACATTGATGTTTGGCAGCAAGACTTGGACTTGGAGGTGGTGGTATACGAAGCTACCCAGGCGGACTCAGAAAATGCCTTATCATCAGCCAGAGTCCTAAGTTGTACCCTACCGGAAATCAAACTCGCGACCTCCTGATGAGAAAACTAAATTAGTCACTAGATCACAGAGATTAAACGATAACGCAGTTATCTGATTGGTGTTTCTTTGATTTCATAATACTGATGGTAATGTTTATTTCCTGACAGAATAGAGCAAAGGAAGCGTAACCCTAAAAATATCATCTCCAGAAATATGTTTGCAATTAATTGAGAAATGGAACATAATGGACATAATCTCTCTGGTTTGTAACACCCAAACACCGCTTTAGAGATTGTAGTTTCTCTCCATAAAACAATAAAAAATAAAAAATGGGACAGTTCTTTTTATCATTATCAATTCTGTGTCATTACCACCTAGCGACTGCATCGTCACTCCAGATAGCATGAAGCCGCCCAAAATCGTCAATTGAAAAAACCTTTCTTCATCTGTTGTAAGAATCTTTAAAAATTTACTTACTCTTGCTGCTTCTGCCGTGTGAGACACTCCCTAGAAATAAATAAAAAAATATTAATAACGTTCTGCTGTACTGCTATCTCCACTGCAGGGGCGCGGATCTCCAAAACCTTCGCGTCAACAACCGTTTGAATTTGGCAGTTTTGATTCTATCGATCTTATGATTCTATGATTAATTCTATGATAAATTTTACTTCCACGATAATGACCACAGATTCACTTCGGTAATAAGAAACAAGAAAAAATAAAGACATGTCCACTATCCTCACCTGACTTTCTGGTAGGACTGCTGGAACCGTTTCTTCGAGACAGATATCTTCTGTGGAAGGGATTTGTGCGTGGTCTCCGGCAAGACGCTGATGATTATGGAGGCTAGGATCGTCAGCAGGCCCGTCACGATGAGGGGCCAGATGCTGGCGTTATTGCTCACCTGAGGAAAAGACTATCAACTGAATTCTCTCTCTCTCTCTTTAGGTGCTGTAGCACCTAGGGGTGCTTAAAGCCGAAAATATTTTTCTCTCAGATCTATTCCCAGCTGTACTTCACATGCTCCTAGAAAACTGAATACATCAAAGACCATTTTATAGTTTTATAGCGACATCTAGCGATGATCTTTTAAAGTTAATTATTAGTACGTCAATAAACAAAAAAAATTACCAGTAATTCTACAATTCTCAGATAATTTAATTTTTAAGTCAAATATATTTTGTAATAAGTGTCTATTACACAGGTTTATAGGCATAATAAAATCATTATTAAGGTTAAACGTCAGTCACCTTATTTCATACAAATTTACCTCGGTCAAAACTATACAAATACACACAATATTTTTGATTTTATCTGTCCAACGTAAACTTTACAACCTTTTATTTTCGCCAAATGTATATAATTATATTATTTATTTCTGTAATATCTTTAAAAACTGCCGTAAAATACCATAAATTTTACGCATGTAGTGGTGTATAATTCAGCACCATATTTCTGAAATGACAGTAACTACAATCTCAACTAGTCTGATAAGCTTTGTTTAGCTGAGGATTTCGTTTTTGGCGCCATCTTGCATTTTGCTTGAGTATTACCAAAGTAGCAAATTTATTATAAAGACTTTTTAGTCTGAGTAATTTATGCTGGCAAACTTTTTTTATATTCGGAAAAAAGACGCTGTCAGTCTCACGTCAGGGACATCTGAAAGACGAAAATATTGTACACCCAACAAGGTCTAGTTGTGAGTTTCAGCTCGATATTTGTGATACACAGAGGCTGATATTTTTACTTATACAGGTTGTAAAAAGATCACTCCAGGAAATTTAAATTATGTGATCCACTCATGAAACTGAACAACTTTTCCGAATGAACCTTAAGAATGCTGAATACTTAAGACAATTTTTGGACACAAAAATTGGTCGGTTAGCTTACCATATTATATGAAAACTTCATTTTTATGCGAATTTTGTACGGGTTCCTTAAGATAAGCTTTACAGTTTCATAAATAGAACAGCCTGTTAAAGTTTCCGGAAGTTACACCCTGTATAAGGTGCATTCAAAAATTTTTAGACTCATACCATGCCCCATTTAAAATTTTAACCGCCTCGGCTTGTCCGCTAGCTTCACATCAGGAGGTCGCGGGTTCGATTCCCGGCGGGTGTAAATTTCTGGATTCGGTTTGGTTGGTGGTAGGGCATTTTCTGAGCCCGCCTGGCATATGCCACCATCTTATTTAAGTCTTGCCGCCAAACATCAACGTTAACAGCATTGATATGTTCCGGCATGAAGGTAAGATAACCAGTTCCCCACTGCGTTGTTGGGGAATCTTGGTAAGCCCGCTTTCGTATTCGGCATCATCGTCACTTACCATCAGCTGAGATGATGCCAAGGGCTTACCAATTGAGGGTAAAAAAAAAGATGATAGCTAACCAGGCAGGCTCCGAGAATGCTCTACCACCGACCAAACGGAGTCTTACATATTATAGTTAGACTCCGCCAGGAATCGAACCCGCAACCTCCTGATGTGAAGCGAGCGACTAGACAACGGAGGCGGTTTTCCGGGAGTATTATTATTGTCTCGTTTGACAAAAAGTAAGTAGTTACCAGCAACCACGTGATACAACCCGAACCTTAGATATATACACGGAAAGTAAAATCCCGACAAAAACATTCACATATCAAGTAAAAAATCTTACACGTCAATATTTATAGACTCGGCTGTAAAAAGTAATAATTTATTTCTCAAAAAAGGATAAACAGTTATTCACTTACACAATATTTTTTGTCACCAAAATATATTCCTAAACATAGTCGTCTATGTACAAAAACCTCGTTTTATTCAAACTCACTTGTCAAACATGGTTATGATAAATTTTTCCAAAGTATTTTGGCGCTTTCAATGTCTCCACAAGACAGGCATTCCAGGCTTCGAACGCAGTTTTCTTTTCTCTTCAATTAAAGGCTAAAAAACAGTATCACTCCCTATCAGAGCATGAAGTATGGGCAGCATTGTTGCTTTTTATGTTCTTGAAATTGTGACAAAATCGCAGCATCTTAAGGTTTTATTTTAAATTACTTACCTATATGAAAATTTTATTTTTAGATACATTTTGTAAATACGAAACTCATGATTTAATTCTATTACAAGACCAAAAAAAGAATAATGTTGACAACATTATTCTTTTAGAACAGGGTGTAACACCGTTCCAGCCTCTAATGGAGGAGGAAAGAAAACTGCGTTCGAAACCTGGACTGTTTGTTCTCCTGCAACTCTCGGTTTCAAAATGCTGGCTTGTGGAAAGATTGCAAGCGCCAAAAAAGCTTTCGAGAAATTTATCATAACCATGTACCTATGATAAGACAGTTTGAATAAAACAATATTTTTGTATTGTACATAGATTTCTCTGTTTGTGGTATAAAATTATTTTAAATTGATTTGTTTTAAATATGTTTAAGATGCAGCTAGTGCACCAGCTTAACCGATTGCAGGCGAGAATTATTCTCTAAAAGAGACCGACAAATAGAGAATATTCCATCAACGGACGAAAGTTCTCAACAACATCTTCTAAGAACACTATACCAGGGTGTCCACGTATGGAATCAGACATTAGTGTCCATTCAAAATCTTAATGCGGTTCACAGAATACATCTACTTACCAAGTTTCAACAGTATAGTTCTTATAGTTTCGGAAAAAAGTGGCTGTGACATATGGACGGACAGACAGACAAACAGACAGACATGACGAATCCATAAGGGTTCCGTTTTTTACCATTTGGCTACGGAACCCTAAAAAACTAGATGCTTTATCCTATACTATTAAACGAGTTAAATGTCCCGACGATTTCGAAAACGGCTTGAAAGCTTTTGATGAAAATCTAGGATTAGGGGTTAAAAATCACCATAAATCCAGATCTATGAGGGAATTATCTTCAAAAAGATTCATTTAAGGGAGAATTCATTTAATGATCGAAATTACATATAAGGAGAACGCATATGATGCTTAAATTTAACCATCGCTTATAGGTATATTGGTAGACTAGCGGTTTTGGTGCAAACCACTTACGTTTTGCTGCTTTTAGGTCCGGATTCGAATACCACCCATGAGACTTTATAGTTCTTTGTTTTTTAATTTTTTATTTTGTGTGAACTTATGTAAATATTATGAAAATAAATAAAAAGACTTAAGAGTGAAAAAAAAAATATTTTAACCTCTTTGTATTTTAGAGACAAATAGCGCCATCTTTCGTCATATAAGTTAATTACATACCTGGTGATTGTGCCGCTCTGTCCCGTGTTTGAAAATAGGAAAATTTCCACGGCTTTCTCTAAACTCAACCAGATGGCGCTGATAACATTTGCAATAAGAAAATCTCTAAAAAGTCGCCAAAACTGATTGATATTACTGACTTATAAATGATGAACAACTTTCTAATATTACGTATCATTGAATATTTTTCTATTTTTTTTATCAAAAAGAAAAGGATGATTTGCATGTATTTTTTTCAATAGAATCAAATTAAAAAAAATATTATAGATATTTTCAGAACAAATATTGCTTGTCCTTTCGTCCCTTAGAAGGCCACTACCGACTAAAACAACACCCTACAAAATGTTTCATTGAAAATATATCTTATATGTACTACTAAACAAGCTATCTTAGTTTATAAAAACTCCGATTGAACGAGCGACGCTCGGTCTCCCAGATAGTTCAATATAATAAGAAAATTATCAGTATCATTATTTATATTAGAATGAAAATTAATAAAAAAATGAATCTATTTTTCTCGACAATGAAAACGAATTTCATGCTGCCACTGCACGGAAGTAATAAGGGGGCCATTCCCTATGACATATACATAAAAATTATGGTAATCTGTGATTCCTAAGTTTGATACTCTCCTTAGCTTGCGGAGGCACTACCGTGACTCCAAATAGCGTAAGACTTGGCTTGCAAAGGCTTGCAAGGCCGTGCCTCCACAAATTTTCGACATCACTTCGTATCTCCTTGTATGATACGTATCTCCTTGCAGGCTATTGCTAGGCAACGTTGTTATTTAATAAATGTTATGTGACTGAACAGATATTTTATGTTTTTAATATTGGCGACGAGGCCAATTCAATGGATTTAAAGAAATTAAAACGTACAAAAAGCTCAATACAGTTTATTAACGCGCACAGAAAATGTGCTTGACACTCAAGACCCAAGTAAGTATATAGCCCCGCTTGGAGTCACTCGACAAAACAATAAAGAAATTTTACGAAATACAGAACAACATAGAACTAGAAACCGAAGATGAACATCTTGAGGAAGAAACCTTCTACAGGTTCGAGTTTGAGGAGTTGTGTATAGCACTGAAAACTACATTACGAAAACTAAGTATTACTTCACCACTCAAGGGGAAACCTCAGTCCGCTTGAGGCAGACAGAAACATCAAGAGGGACTCCCTACCTACTGATGTTTGGAAAAGAGTTTAGAACTAAGCTACATGCCATGCTAGTCCCATACCTAGACCGGAGCCACGTAGTCAGAGGACAAGGAGGCATTTCTCTCCTGAAGACAAGGTGGCCAGGAGTTACTCCTCTCTTGCCCAGAAGTTTGAATTCGGCACAATAACCCGACGTCTGGGTGGAGTACATTATGAAGTCAGAACTGATGGGGGACTCCTGTGGATCCGTCACCTCGACCAGCTGCTGCTGTCTCCCCTGGTGTCCTGATTCGCGGGGGAGATGTGATACATATCTCCTTGCAGGCCAATGCTATAAATGATTGCTATGCGACATATTGTTATTCAATAAATGATTTTTTTCTTTTAAAAAATCTTTTCTTTTATCGCTCTTGGGTCTTATTATTTTCATATTTACTTATGTTCATACTAAATAAAAAAATAAAAAGACAAAAACAATAAAGTCTCGTAGGATACGAACCCGGACCTAAAAGCAATAACGTAAAAAGTTCGTACAAAATTTGCTGCTTGCACCTCTGGGTTATAGACTACTTATAGAGGTAAGTCAAAAATAAGCATCATATACGTAAAAAAAATATGTATGTGTGGGTAATTTGATAATGATAATGATAATGATAATGATAATGATAATGATAATGATAATGATAATGATAATGATAATGATAATGATAATGATAATGATAATGATAATAATGATAATAATTTATTTGCAAGAATACGTTACAAACTGGTCTTAAAATAAAATAAAAGTACAGTATTCAGCCGTCAGGAAGGCATGCAAATATGTAAATATATAAAATAAAATACTAAATGATCCTTAATATTACTTATGGTCCAAAAACTCTTTGACACTATAGAAACAATGCTCCAATAGCCATTGTGTCAATCTTTGAGCCCTTATTCATACGAGATAAACGCAAAACTATAATTGTAAGGGGACAAATATATCGAAATACTTATTTAATTAACATTATTATGGTTTATTAGCGTACATTGATCTTGTAACTGCTCGCTGTTTTACGTAATATGGTTTAGGGTTATTTATATTATTTTTAAATCGAAAAACCAAGTTATAGTCAGATTAACGCCATCTATCGGATTTTTTCGACCAGGGAGCACTAACGTTTAACCTTAACAGATATTTTTTTTTTACCAACGCCATCTAGTTTTAAGACAATATTTAAGATACGTTTCTAAGTATGATGTGTGACTGTGTGAAACTAAAATATGTTCTAGGTACCCTATAAAAAAGTAATAGGCTCTCATAGTAAAGTAAGCACCTGATGCGCCAAAAGAGGCGCCAACCTATGAGACTGATATATGTTTTAAGTACCAGGCTCTCCAGTACCAGGCAGTGTAGGCAGACCTCCTACTCGGTGGACCGTTGATCTGGTGAAAGTTGCGGGAAGCCGCTGAATGCGAGCAGCACAGGACCGGTCGGTGTGGAAATCCTTGGGGGAGGCCTTTGTCCAGTAATGGACGTCTTTCGGCTGATGATGATGACCGGGCTCTCTTAATAATGCAAGCACGTCCTACCTGATGCGCTATCAGAGGCGCGACCATACACCCAAGATGGCCGCCGGCGTGCGCGATGCCGCAGCCGGCGGCGCGCGCGCCGGTGGGCATGGCCTCCGCCGCCCACAGGTACAGCGTGTTGCGGGCCATCGCCGCTGCGAGACGCGCCACCGTCGTCATTGCGGTCAGGCCGGCTCCTAGCCCAGGAGAATGACAACTACTATATAATAGGGTAGATGACTGCTCTGCCCTCATGAGAAAGATTCATATGTAAACACACTGGTCAAAGGTATTTTGGACGTGAACATATTGTGATGCTTCCCAGACACTGACCAGCCAAATTGGATTTGACGATTGATGTCATTCTCAAACTTGCACCTACCTAGCTGATCTTAGTAGATAGATAGCTCAAAACTTTGGAGATAGCAATCACATGTAAACCATGTAATGTAGTAGAATGGAAACATAAGGAATTTATGTGCCTATGAAAGGTATCACAAAGGGACTTCATTAATGTAACACCAATATGTACTGTGGTTGCAACAAATAATGATTATCATGAATTGTAAATGAAAATCCAGTCACCTTTGGAAAGAGCAGCCGCGGAGCAGGTAAGTATGCCGGCTATTAACATCGGAACTCTGGTGAAGACTCGTCTACCGCCCCTGGGAGAGCAAAAAAAATTGTTCATGCCATGCATGATGTACGTTAGCATGATAATAATTCACCAAAAAACCACTCACTTGTTAACCAAGAAAGCGATGATCAGTCCAGCCGGCAGCTCCATAGCAGCGGATATCCTGAACGCTTTGAAGAAAGCCACACCGGTGTGCTCAGTCAGAAGCACCAGGGTCTCGAACAGCATCATTACAACCAGGTAAAGTAGGGCGAAGATGGACACCATCGCGCTGATGTAGGGGGAAGACATTGCGTCACGGATGTTGCCGCTCGCTGGATGGTTTACGACTTCGTACTAGGGGAGGAATGAGCAGTGAGTAGCAATGGGGCGAGAAAAGTCATTCAAAAGGTTTTATTTATTTATTCAGTCATTTCAAATAAATGAAAACAATAAAATATATCGTGGTGTTATCGTAGAATTGGCCTCATCACTATATGACTTTTCAGATCGCCAAGGAGATCATACAGTATTTTTTAATATTTTTTTATGTGATAGGTGGCAAACGAGCAGATGGATCACCTGATGGTAAGCGATTACCGCCGCCCATAGACACCCGCAATACCAGAGGAATCACAAGTGCGTTGCCAACCTTTGAAATGGGATGGGGAATGGGGGAAGTGGGAGAGGAGGAGGTTGGGCCTCCGGTACACTCACTCATCCGGGAAACACAACGCAAGCGTTACTTCACGCCGGTTCTCTGTAAGGCCGTGGCATCACTCCGGTCGAGCCGGCCCATTCGTGTCGAAACATGGCTCTCCCACGGTTAACATCCAGTAATCTTACTTAACCTAACCTAGAGTTTTTCAGAGCTCCTCAACGTTATAGTCAGTCATCATCATATCAGTCTGATGACGTCTACTTTTTAATACCAGACTCAACCGAACACCTTCTCTAAGGTTGAATGGTCCATGAATTCGTTCTGGGAGGAAAAATGAGCAGCGAGTAGGAAGACGAGATATTTCATTCAACCGGTTTTATTCATTCATTCATTGGAGAACATAGAACTTGAAATCATCATCATATCTTATCAGCCGGAAGACGTTCACCGTTAAAGATACACCTCCCCCATAGAATTCCACTGAGCATATAGCCTTTAGGTTTTTGCACACACATACATCAAGCGGCTTCCTGAAATCCTAACTAAATGACTAGTCCATCTGCTAGGGGTAGAGGCATTTCATTTGTTTAGGTACTTAAAAAACGTTAACAATCTTGATATGTCTTTTTATTCATATGTGCATGTTTAAATTCTGATATTTCTTGCAAATGTAGGTACTAAGTTTCTTTTGCATTTCTTTTAAACACGTTCACTATATTTTTCCGCGCGCAGCCACCACTCGAGAATCAAGAAACTTTGTTCTTTGTCCCCGACGGCTATCAGTTCTGTTAGAACATCAGTCAACTTGGTGGGGCGTCGTCCAATAGTATTACCTCTACATTCTTTGAGATAACTACCTTCTCATCTCATCTCATGTCATCTCATCTCATCTCACTAATATTATAAATGCGAAAGTATGGATGTTTGTTTGCTTGTCCCGCTTTCACACTGAAACTACTGAAAGGATTAAATAATAAAAAAATAGGATACTTTTTATTCCGGAAAACTCGAAGTTTCCCGGAAGAATGGCTAACAACTGAAATTACTTTGCCACTAGATTAACAGTTTATCTCTACAAACCCAATTCTAAAGTTTACGCAGACGAAGTTGCAGGCGGAAGCTAGTAGATAATAAAAATAAAATAAAAAAGAAATGATCGAAAGGTAAGAATACAAACTATCAGACGGTCCAAGTCTCTCTGTGGCACTTCTCGCTTTGCGGCCTTCTGCATCTTGGCGATGATGCGCAGCGCGCGTTTCAGCTTACCGCGGAGCAACAGCCACCTGGAGTCAACAATAACCACGTGAAACATTAATCACATAATTCGTTAACCACGTGAAGTTTGATTTAACCGCCTTGCTTCACACGAAGAGGTCGCAGGTTCGATCCCGGCGGGGAAAAATTGTAGGATTCGGGTTGGTGGGTTGGTTGGTTAGTGGCAGAGCATTTCCTGAGTCCACTTGGCTAGCTACCATCATCTTATCTAAGTCTTGCCGCCAAACATACGTGTTAATAACATTTATGTGTTTCGGCATGGAGATAAGATAGCCAGTTCCCCATTGCGTTGGGGAAGATCTGATGAAGGTTGTGGAAGCCGCTGGATGTGACCCGTTGTCACGGAAATCCTTTGAGGAGGCCTTTGTTCAGCACTGGACATCTTACGGTAGCTATGATGATAATGACGAAGAAGAAGAAGAAGAAGATAATTATGACGAAGATGATGATGGTGATAATTATCATAATGACAATGATGACGTATCACCTAAGGCTCTCGGGCAGGAACAAGTGATGAAGGTTGTGGAAGCCGCTGGATGTGACCCGTTTTCATGGAAATCTTTTGAGGAGGCCTTTGTACAGCACTGGACATCTTGCGGTAGCTATGATGATAATGACGAAGAAGAAGAAGATAATTATGACAAAGATGATGATGGTGATAATTATCATAATGACAATGATGACGTATCACCTAAGGCTCTCGGGCAGGAACAGCGGGAAGGAGACCACCATGAGCATCGGCAGCGAGGTGGCGTAAAGGAAGTTCTTCCAGTTGGCGATCAACGAGGCAATGGAGGGGAGCAGCAGACCGCCGAGCCCGAAGAACACGGCGATCACCACGTTGAGGGCCTGCGCGCGGTAGTGCGGCCCCACATACTCCAGCACTGTCGTAGGTCGTTAGTATTAGAGCATTATCTAATCCGTGTTAGAGGTTTGAGGAGTTTAAAAGTGAATTCCATATTCTACTTATATTCTATAAAAAGAAAAAGAACACGTTTATTGATTATAAACGACACAAAAAATTAAGCTCGTCATAATAAATAGCTTAATTGTATAAAGGCAAATCAAAGCAATTAAATCTTGGATATAAAAAGATCACTCCCGGAAATATAAACTGGGGCTTCTTCTCATTACACTGAAGGAATTTTCGCCGTTTAAATTTTTAGGATAGGTCTCTATACACACTATATAACTGGATTTGTCAAAACAACTCGACTACTTGATTATATTTTTTAATAATAAACAATTAAAAAGAAGTTACCAACCCTAACCGCCTCAAAAGCTACTGAACCGATTTTCACCAAACATATCTAAGGGTGACATCTACTTTCAAACGAAAGAAACGCATTAATATCAGTCCATCCCTTTGAGAGCTACGCTGCCACAGATAAATACAAACACAGATAAGACAGATACGTGAACCGTGGGAGAGCCATGCTTCGGCACGAATGGGCCGGCTCGACCGGAGTGATACCACGGCCACACAGAAACCCCCCCCCCCCCCTCAAATCCCCCAACGCACTTGTGACTCCTCTGGTGTTGCGGGTATCTATGGGCGGCGGTAATCGCTTACCATCAGGTGATCCGTCCGCTCGTTTGCCACCTATCAAATAAAAATAAAAAAATATATCGAGTCAAGGGTAAAAAAAAACCTGTTACAATTCAAGTAATCATTGAACATTTTCAGTGCTGAAATCAGAAATATCGCACACTTCGTTCCGATTGCTGTCTACTTCAGGAGCTAACCTAAGATGTACATGGCCATGAAACAGGTGTCGTAGCCGAGTCCGGCCAGCAGCCGCGCCAGGCCGAAGTACCACACGTCGGCCGTCGCGGTAGACACCAGCGAACCGAGCACAGTAACCACAGTAGAAGCTGGAAGCACCAATAATATACATATTGTTTCGTCCGTGGGTCTATCCACTCCTTCCGGCACTGGCTGAAAATCAGCGCTTTGGTTTTTAATAAAACCAAAATTCAAAATTCAAATTCAAAATTAAAAAATTCAAAATCATTTATTTCTTTACGTAGGTACATTAAGCACTCTTATAAACGTCATATCATTTTGCTGGAGGAATATTCCAAATGTCATTATCATTAAAATAATCTACAGTCTTATAGTATCCTCTTGAACAAATACAGCGTTTTAGTTATATGTTTCTTAAATTTACATTCCGGTAGTTCACACACGTTATTCGGAATTTTGTTATAAAAGCGTACACACTGCCCCACAAATGATTTTTTCACCTTGCTAAGCCTCGAGAAAGCTATGACAAGATTATTTTTACTTCTCAAATTACGGTTGTCTATCACTATTTTTGAAGAACAAGTTTAGATTTTTACGAACGTACATGATATTTTCGTAAATAAACTGACCGGCAACTGTTAGAATATTTATTTCCTTAAATCTATCTCGAAGTGATTCTCGGGATCGTAGTTAGTATATAGCTCGGACTGCTCTTTTTCGTAGAATGAAAATGGTTTCAAACCAATTAACCATTATGCTGAGCCAGCGCCCTTTTGACAGAACCTTTAATTTATATATTTATTCATTTTTGTCTGATTTTCTGTTAAATAAATGTATTTTCCTTCTTTTTTTTTTCTTTCATTACAGGGTAACAGATAAGTACAACACTAGGCAACTGCCGTCTATACGCTGATAGCACGGTGAATTATGCCACATGATAAGAAGAAGAAGAAGGGAACAGATGGCCGTTGGGACAGGAAAGTTCGCCAGTTGCAATCGCGTATCGAGAAACGTAGCGGTAGGCCTCCCACTCGGTGCACCGATGATGTCTTTTGACATTTTAGGACGTCTTTTGACTGATGATGATGACGGGATAACAAAATCGGTGTGTTATAACCCATATTGGTCACGAGCTGGGGCACGAGCTCAGGATTGTCAGACTCCTTTTGAACGACGGCAGAGTATTTTCATGGTCCGCCTGGTTAGCTATAATCACCATATTTTCTAAGTCTTGTCACCAAACATTAGTTTTCACAACATTTGTGTGTTGATTTTTCTGACATACAAGGGAATCAGTTCCCCGCTGTGTGTGGAAATCTTGACAAACCCGCTTCTGTCCTCGACGCCATTATTAATTACCTTTAGGTGATATGATTGATACTAAGGGATTTATCAGGTAAGATAATGCCAAATCCGGTAAATTAGTCAGGTGTGACATGATGCTATGATGATGCCAAGTGAGTTGAGGTAAGATCAGGTAAGATGATGCAAAAGGACTTATCAGGTGAGATAATGCCATGACATTCATTACGTGAGATGACGCCAAAGGATTCATCAGATGAGATGATGCCAAGTGTATTATTAGTCGAGTTGATGCTAAGTGAGTATATGGTTACGATGGTGATAGTGCTAGTGCAGTACGACGCACCGACCAAGGCAGGCAGGCGGCCGAACTCATCGCCCATGACGCCGAAGCTAACACTGCCCAACACAGCTCCCAAGGAGAACATGCTGTGCGGGAACACCTTCTTGATTGCGTTCATGCACACTAACTGCCCCTGTGAGTGATAACATCAAGTTGAAATAACGGGTCAACAAAACTGCATAGTAATCACTTTGGACAACCGTAATTAAAAACACATAAAATAAATCTATACAAATCGATCAGGATTGTTAACAACCACGATAACAACCTACACTCGTCCCTACTGAAAGAGACGGGCTTCTTCTTATTTCTGGGGAATATTAGAACTGACTCCACACATGAGGACCAAGTCCATATTGGTGAAGCATGGGGGCTTAGTAACCAACCCTAGGGTCAGAAGTTTTATAGCCGCCTAAAAGGCCTCTTTCATGGCTTAAATTATGCTACATGATAAGAAGAAAATTGCAATGGCAAACCATGTACCAAGGATACGCACGTCGCTAGTCAGGGTAGAGTAAGGCACGCTGTCGTAAATGAACTCCCAGCCCGAGTCGCACGGAATATTGGCTGGCGTTTTATTTGTCTTCAGAAGCATTTCAACTGAAAACAAAAAAAAAAATAGGTTTTTTTCTTGGGCGTCTAACTACTGAACTAATGATAGATAGATAGATAGATAGATAACTCGTTTATTTGTTACTATAATGATTTCGTTCATGGCGATCACTTCAACTCTTAGTCAACTTGATGGATGCATGGGCTTTCAGTTCGTTCGTTTAGAGTCTGGGTCAGCTTAACACCTCTAAATATTTATTTATAAAATTATACAGAACAACTTTTATTTTAAGAAATTGCAAAAAAGCGTTCTTTATCCATTCGTCGCTTCTGTAATCTTAGTGCTCACTCCTTACCAACTCATAACTTCCTCCACACAACTCATCCATCTTTTCTTTGACTTTTTTCTTTCCTCTAATTCATCACCTTTATATTCATTACTCTTATAAGTAACGTGACTTTCGTTCTTCCTCATAAAAATAGATTAACCCTCATCAATAGACTTACTTTCCGTCTGATCAGATTTATTTGTGATCTTCGTGTAGTCATGTCCAAATTTATTGCATTTGTCGTATTCCCCGTCCATCATCGGGACAGACCACTTTCGTCTGGAATTTTGAAACACATCAATTAGTATATAATATGTGTCTCAAATGGCATTGATATTTATATAACAAACCACATTGTGCAGGTCACTTTGTAAGGCGAGGGATGGTTGACCAATATTCCGAATATCTCGAACCAATATTTCGAAAGAAAAAGACAATTAAATTGATCATTGTTTGAAAACTAGCCACACACTTTAGGAAATAATAGCTTGTACCGATAGGCCTTCTCTTGCCCGTGCCATAAATAATTTCTATCGATATTGAGGTATTAACCTAAACTCCACTTTATCGCTGACCGCCACAGCTGCTTTCAACTGTTTCGTGGCACAAAAGTGATCGGGCGTCGCCATCACAAACATCTGTAACAAATTTAGTGATGGAAATCATTGAAAGAGGACGGAAGAGGTCCAGCAGTGGACGTCTTTTGGCTGATGATGAAGATTACCTGTCCGTAGAGAACGTATGCCCACATAAAGGCTAGAGGCGCGGCCGCGCACACCAGCATCCAGTGGTAGGCGCGCATCTCGCCCAGCCGCCGCAGCACCTTCTGCAAGTTGTCCGGCTCTGGCGGCTCTGTTGATATCACCAATATCATCGTCACATGAAAATATAGCAGCATCTGACTATAATATTATAAATGCGAAAGTATGGGTGTTTGTTTGTTTGTCCCACTTTCACGCCGAAACGACTGAACAGATTTCCGGACCGATACGACATTCAAACCTTCAAGAAAAGAGCGTACTCCCATATCAAAGGCCGGCAACGCACTTGTGACTCCTCTGGTGTTGCGGGTGTCTATGGGCGGCGGTAATCGCTTACCATCAGGTGATCCGTCTGCTCGTTTGCCACCTCTGCCATATAAAAAAAAAGATTTGGATAAAATTTGGTAAATAGATAGATAGATAAAGCACTCAGCTAACATATAGGGTACTTTTTATCCCGCAAAACTTAAAGAGTTCCGGAAGGAATACTTAAAAACTCAAAGTTTCCACTTCGCCAGTAGATGGCGCCACCTTAACATTTTCTTTCTCTCTGGTCCCAATTCTGAAGTCCACGCAGACGAAGTCGCGGGCGGAAGCTAGTCATCTATAACTTATCATCCGTATGTCTAAGGTTTCGGAGCAACTCGTAAAGAGCGTACGGATTTTCAGCATGTAAAAAAATATAAGGGAGTTTTTTGAGGACGTCGTTATTTCTCACTTTTCCAGAAACGGCAGATTACGAGTTCCAAATGGTAGGAACCTCGTCTTACTAATATCGTATTAGACCGTTCGCATGCGTAGAGACTGTAAGTATATAAAGCACACTCCCTACCCCCCTCTCAAACGACGACACCACCCCCCTTGCGGGTCAGATCCGGTGACGATTTAGTCTCGGGAACTTTCTGATTATAAAATGGAATGTAACAAACCACTGAAAAATATTGTTTCCAACAACAATCAGCGATAACAGCGCCATATCATAGTCGCTGGTTGAATCGCCATACAATCGTCACTAGGTCATCTCACTCACTCACACATTATGGAAAGAGTAACATAATTTACTATAAAATATACTTGCTTTTCTTCTGCCCCATCTTCTTCCAGTGATCCCACAGGCTGTCACCCTGCCCCTTCTTCTTACTTTTCTCTTCTTTTAACTTCTTCTCTATCGCAGCAGGACAGCTGCACTCATCGCTCGCGTCGTGCATCTATAAATATTTGGAATAACTGATAATAATTATATATTTTAGTGTAATATCTAATTATCATCGTCTTAGGACCTCCATAGACTTTTACTCTATAAGATTATGATAAGAGCCATAATATGGATCCATCAGTTTGCTTATCAGCCTCCAGTTTAGCCTCACCAGATTATCAGTCGATCTAGAGGCTGATATTCAATTTAAAATGTTATAGCCCACGTGGTTTCCATGCGACATCTTTCCGGCTCCAGCGTTCAGTATAAAGTTATAGGTTTGACAACATTTTACAGAAATCGTTCGTTTTTCAGCGTTTGACAGATTTATAACAGATGTATATTTTTTATTAGGGAGAATTTTCAATTAATTATCAAGATCATTTCTTCTTATTTATTTTAACCTATCGATATATTATAGTACTGAGTTTACACTTAGTATCAACTACCACAAGAATCATTTCTGAACAATTAAATTTTGCTATAAGAAGAAGTACTTACTAAGGTCTGCGCGCCGTCTCCCCCTTGTCCTTTATAATCTCCGACGAGGTTTCCCTGCTGTCCAAGGCTATGTCTTCCCTTAGGACTACAAGGTCCATAAAGTCCACAACTTCCAAAATCTTGAGTATCTGGAGAATAATGACGTCTCGGTGAATGCTTACGGCTTCCAGGTCTACAAATTGTGTCGACACAACTACGCAAATTAGTTTCACTTTCATCACTTGCTTCATAAGCGTATGTCTCAGGATACGGTGGTGGTTGCATAACTCGGAAATATCTTGAGTCATCAGGAGGCCTAGATCTTAGGGCAGTCAAACGTCTCGTCTGCGTATCCTCCGGGTATATGGGCCAATTATTTTCATAATTTTGACTAACTTCATACCTGTTACTTTGTGCATAAACGTTCTCACGGCTTCTTGGTCTATACAACTTTTGAGGACTTCTAGATCTTAAGTTATCAGGACTTCTAATTCTCGGTGAGTGATGGGGAGTTTCATTTCTTTGTCGGTGATGAATGCCAGTTTCTCGAATCATCTCTCGACTTATACTTTTTGGAATACCTTTGGAATAAGTTTCAGTAATTTTGGTGCCAGTTCTTGACGAACGATGATATCTGCCATATTCTGGTGCATTGGTGCCAATTTCTCTCTTTGGTCTTGTACTCTTTGGTATCTGCGTTGAACACATTTTACTATTAGTTTGATCACAATGATCCTTACGATAAGACATATTTAATTCCTTTTGAATCCTAGGTCTACAAATAGGTTTATATGATCCACATTCTATTACATTCTGTGGACTTCTGGTTTTAAGACTATCCACAACAGTTCTACCTCTGAAAAATTCCTCTTTAGGTGTAAGTACATGCATGCCATCTCTGTGTCCTATGATGGTCTGCGGACTTTTGGACATATTAACGTTTTCTCGGCTGCTTCTTCTGCTCCGTTCAGGACTCTTCGGCTTAGGTTCTTTATCTAGATTTCTAGGTGTTTCAGTATCATGTGGATTTTTGTATTTATACGTTCTTTCTGGACTATTTTTCTTCGAAACTTTGTAAGTGCTAGCGCTGGTTGATCGGGTTGCCGGCTGAAAGCCGAATGATACAATGAAGTGTTTTATAAACAGTCTGTTTGGTTTCGGTCAAATACTTAAAATTAAGATTGCAAATATTTTTGTTAAGTGAAATAGCATATGGCACTCCTCAAGAAAAGCCTATAAAATCAGTAACCCCGGAAGATATTGATAAACTTCCGATTCTAGATCCTAGAACTCTTCTTATCCTAGTCAAAACACAGCAAGCTACTTGACGGCAGGTTTAGAAAGAGCAGTGGTTCTCAACCAGACATTATCACCATTGTCCTGTGACATCTATGGCACACGATTTAGTCAGTGTCGCTGATGCACTGCTTTTGGTGACACATATACAGCCCGATACGAGATCTGCATAGTCTACCACAGGGGAAGTTACTGGTAGTCGACGGATTAGCAGCGGTTTGTCACCCAGACACACCTTACATAAAAGATCCTATTCCTAGTAGGTGATCTTTAGGTAGATGCGACCCCTTGCCCCTATTACATTATTTCCTCAAGGCCGATAGTTCTGATGTCTGTAGGATGTACTTGGGATCGAGTTCTTTCAAAGCTTGAAGATGCCTACCCAAGTATGCAGCCCTCACTAACCTGGTTCATCAGACGTCTGGTATTATACGAGTGGTGCGACGGTTTTCGATCCATTTTCTAAAACAATGCTTGAAGTTTCACAAGAAAAATTTTGCACCAACGAATTTTTTAAAATAATATTTCACATGAAAATTTTGATTTTTTTTATCAGTTTTCTCCCCAGTTGGATCGGGGATGTTGTGATAGAACTGCCAAATGTCAAGGTTGACAAAGAAGATTTAGGTACAGTCGTATTTAGACTTTTTTCCTTTTCTCAAAAGAGACGTCACAGAACTGCCACAAATGAAACTGACTATCAGTTTCATTTGTGGCAGTCTTTCCATTCATCCGCTTTTCAGCAACATTTTAATAAATTAAAAGTTAATAAAGTTTATCTTTAAAATACGATTTTTATGTAATTCTCCCCGCCCATTTTAACCTTCCATCGAAATTGGTAGTATGAGTAAAAAATAGTTTCGTTTTGTCAAGTTGCAATATTTTTTGTTCTCGATTGAAATTTCTGAGGAATCCGATGTTTTTACAGGACAAAATGAAGTCTATTTCACTTCCCACTCCACCAAATATCTCTGTGCAAAAATCATGTTGACGTAGCTCCATTGAAAAAGCAGGTGAAAGCAGGACTACACCTAATTCCAAAGAAAAAGATATGGGGGACAGCTGTGAGCTGACCAAGTCTAGGGAAGTGATACACTGCATCTCAAAAGACGATGACGGAGCAAACTCAACTTTCGCATATACTTAAAATATGAGGAAGGATAGGACGACTATTTATTATACAGGGTGTTACAAAACTACCCCTAATGGTTGAAACGGCGTGGACTGTGAATCATTTTAAAATTTGGGTACTTTTTCTTTTTGCTGCATCAGTTCACGTTTCGGAAAAATCGTCTATCGAATTTCTTCATAAACATATCGATATTTATTATTATTATTATTTTTTCGGAAAAATCGTCTATCGAATTTCTTCATAAATATATCGATATTTATGAAGGAATTCGATAGACGATTTTTCCGAAACGTGAACTGATACAGCAAAAAGAAAAAATACCCAAATTTTAAAATTATATTTACAATGGGGAAGAAAACGCAAAGCTATTTGCAGATGGCGCTACGGACGCTTGACTCATAACAACTTTCAATTAGTTCCGCGTTTTTATTATCGAGGTGTTATAAATTAGTTTTTTTTTCTGTAAAATTATTAAATGGAAAATGTATGCGACTTGGACTGTTCGTCAATTAAAGGCGAAGTTGAAAAGTACATAATTGAAAACGTAACTTTTCCCACGTCTTCTTTATCCGAGAATCTTTAGGAAATTAATGATTTCCATTATTATTGCAACCAATCGCCACACAACGCGGCATTTTTTTAATAATTTTTTAGTAAACAATTTTTTCTATACGTTTTGACAGTTAGTATGAGTGAAGCGATATCAGCGCCTCTATCGGCGAGCTTTGTCAGTTTTCTTCCCCATTTTCCAACTCTAGCGATCATCTGGTCGCGGTCATGACCCCGCGCGCAAACGCGCCAATCATAGCGTAGCGGCATATGAACGTAGCCTATCATAACGCGGCTATCTGTACTCCTATCATGAACTGACAGGTGCGCTGGTTCTACATAGTCGATATGCAATAGTGCTGAGGTTCTAAATAGTCGATAATCTTATTTATGATTAAAAATAATGCGTTTTCACAATTTTTTTATTAAACGTTTTGTTAAAAAAAAATTACAATGGACTATTATTATTATTACATGACACACTTTAACACCCTTAATTCAATAGGGGTAGTTATGTAACAACCTGTATATGTAGTTATAAAATTCGTCATGTCTGTCATTATTATAATTATTATTATTAATAATTCACTTTCGTCTTTTTCTTGTGTATTATGATTTAGTGTCATGTCAGTAAATATTTATCTATCTATCCTTGGTTTCTTTGTTTCAAGAGCCTCGTTAAATAAAACATCCAAGAATAAGTTGTAAAGAATTTATTGTTGTTATTTGTAATAAGTAAGGACATAACTTTGATACTAGCTACGATTAACCTAGTCATGAAACTTAAGGAAATAGGCAAGTAATGATGTTTAATTAAGGATTCTCTAATTAACGCGTTTAAGGAAACATTTTATAATCAAGAGACACAGTGGAGATCTTATCAACGTCATAATATTTTTTTTTAAATTTAAGAATTATAATATGGCCAAAATTTAATTGATTATCATTTCTTTCTTACATTGAAATGTTAACTAGAAAAACAGTAAGACAGAAAAATTACAACAATAGGCAACCTTATGGCTTGGTGCCAACCTCTACAGAGCAGCACAAAATTACGCGAAACGTCAAAAAACACAAATAGAGTTGTGCTCATCAATATAAATAATGAGCATGTATGATGCAACCTCCCTTACGGTTTTTTTAAATTTGTGTTAATTAGCATACGATCTTTTTTTATGAATAAACATCATAAATTGAGGCCATTAATGACGCTTAAAATCTATGAAGATTTTGACAGATCCTTTAATAAATATGATTGTTCATCTTGAAAGTTATTTTTTTAAAACTTAAGCCATCTCCACTGTACTCGTATTTTATTATTTCGTTTAGTAATAAAATATATATTATTTATAACAAGATACCTACATATATATCTAAGTAAGTAACAATAAAAAGCTACAATATACCTAACACTTCACGCTCGGTCAAACTCATCACTCACAAGTTTTGGTCACGAGTTTAGGTAAGATTTATAACAAGAAAGAGATTCATTTACTTATTTAAGAGTTTTACAGTAATTTCTAGTACTGGGTACAATAAAATTTGAAATAAGAAAAGAAAACACACACAAGATACATAAGGGGCTGTCCATTAATCACGTGATGTTTTTAGCAACTTTTTAAACCCGCCTCCCCCCTGGTGATACGTGGTGAGGTTTTAGACTACCCCCCCTCCACCCCCTACCCAAAATCACATGTAATTTTTGGTACAAAATATTATCTTTAAAAACAGGTATAATGTAATCTAATTCTGGAAAATTAAGCACCGTAATAAAATTTCCAGGCAGACATTAAGGTTGCAGGTTGTTTCTGACTGCCTGAAGCCGTTTGGAAGAGTTAAAAATAACATAACAATAAAACCGACGTTTGGAAATTACGCTAGAAATCGTGCGTTCAACGATAAAATAAATACAAGTGATATCTCAGTACACCCCCCCCCCCCCTCCCCTTGTGATATTTCGTGATTTTTTTTGAACCCCCTCCCCCCTTTTGAGCCTCACGTGATTAATGGACGACCCTTAAGGTCTAAACAAATCACCCGAAACTATCTGAACTTTTACACTTTTAAACAAAATGTAGTTTCGAATTTTTTTGCGTGTTGATTAGTTTCCTCGGGGTAAGCTGTTAAGTTTTAAAAGATTTTTTTAGACCTTATACGGTATGTATTCTACTCACCATGTATTAATTGGTCCAAAGTCTGAAAAAAAATTTACCGTCTAGAACAAAAGTTGTTAGCTGCAATAACTGGTCAAGTAGTTTTTTTTTAATTTTACCTAAATGTTGATAAGGCATGAAATTCTAGGATTCAAATGTAATAATTTTAGGTAAATAGTTAGAGGAAATAGGAATATCTAATAAACAGTAACAATGATGAACTTTTCCCAAATTTTATCATCTTATTTTATTTCGAAAAAGTGTGGGAAAGAGTCATCTATATAAAGAATCTATATACATGGTGTTAAAAAAGTGCGTTTGAAATTTTAAGCGGTTATTCAGAATCAAGTACAGAATCCAGGAAAAATATTTAAAAAATCCGCTCTTCAATTTTTTTTCCAGATTCTCATACTAAATCTGAATAGTGAATCAAGAATTTGTATGAAAAACTGAAAGAAAAATTGAAAAGCGGATTTTTCAATATTTTTCCTGGATTCTATACTTGATTCTGAGGAAACCCTTAAAATTTCAAACGCACTTTTTTAACATCCTGTATATAGAAGGTTTTGTAAATATTTTATCTATTATAGTAATTATGACGTTAAATTTATGTAGATAAGTTAAGTCTAGTATTGCCATAAAAATGTTCCGCTTTTTTCAAGTATCATTTCTTAAGTAGATAATTAAATTTTAATAAAAATAGATTTTGAAAACGCCGACGAATGCTATTTTCTAATTCTATAGTCGCAATATCAAAATCTTTTTAAATACTATACTCATGGACAAAAAATGGACTCAAGGTTTGTTGCACGACTCAATCAAGCCGAAACAAAACTGAACCAAAAGCTCAAAAACTGTCTGTTTACTGTTTATGATTTTAGTTTGCTAGTTTTCTAGTTTTTTATTCTAAATGTTTAGCAGATTTGTAGACTGGTTTATTTTTTCAAAAGTCAAGCATAAAATCTTGAGTCGATTTTTTAGTCCACCAGTGTATTATATTTCCAGTTTTCCACGAAATTTTAACGAAAATTTCTTGCTTTTTAGTAAGTCTACCAAAAAGCAAGAAATTTTTGTTAAAGGTTTCGTCCCTCAAAAAAGTTTTAGTTAGCCTCGTCGCTCATTTACCTAAGCTTTATTTCGTGGCTTCACTCCTCGTAATATCATAAAATATTTGTAGGTAGTTTAGAGAAAATTAGAAATAGAAAGAAGAGAAATTTGGCAAGTTGACACGGGAATGTAAAGATTAATTTAGTTGTACTTCAAATACTTATACCTTAACCTTTCTTTCCATCCAAGTATCTTTACATAGCAAAAAGTGTAGCAATGTTCTACTATTGCGTCGAACTGAACGAATAAAAATGTTTTAGACTTCCCAACAAAGTTAAAACAATTTTAAGAAAAGTTTTAAAACCTTATTTTAGGACAGTTTTAATAATAATAATTAATTTTTAATATAACTATTTCTCTTATGAATTAAATATATTTTGTGTTACTGAGGTAATTATTTAGATATGTAGGTAATTTTAAAAGTTTTTCTTTTAACAAAAAATACATCTATTTGCATATAGATAATTTGGAGTGGTTTACTTTTCGATTGTATGGCGTTTGAGACAGTTTATATCACCATACAATAGTGGCGTTCAATACCAAACTGAATGTTGACTTTTTTGCTAATTTGCTAAAAGTTAATGCTCACAAAACTATGCTTATTCATTAAAAATACCTACATACATTAAAAAATAATTTGTTTTACAAAACAGAGTTAGTCCACGTAATGGACCACGGGTGGATACGGATCCACAATGCGAATATGCGCGGGAGGTACGGTGTTTGGATTGACATAGTACTCACTTTGGGGTAACGTACTGTATATTATTTCTCAAAGGCGTATTTTCACGTCTTCACCAAATTAATGATTTATACAGGATTTAACAAAATTGGTGTAGGACCCTTTAACTGGCCATTCTACTCATCGTACTGAACAACTTTTGTTCTACGACTTTGCGCCCAATCGCAAAAAGAAATTTACACTGTCTATACAAAAATGGCAAAACAGATGACCAACAGTACGATGAGTAGAATCCGCAGTTAACGGGTCCTACACCAATTTTTTTACACCCTGTATATAATTTTAAAGCTTATGTTTTCCGCTATTGACGAAAAATATGGAAAAAATAAACTTAAAATTAATAAAAGTTTACTTAGATTGGTTTTGTTAAAAAAATTGCCGTACTCGCGTATTTTGATCACAAAAACAACACCACGGGCGCAGCCGCGGACAAAACTTAGTATTATTTTTATTGAAGGTAACCTTCTTAACTTAACCTTGGTAACCTTCTTAACTTGGCTAAAGTTCTAGCATACTAGTGGATGCAGGTTGCTTATTAAATAATACGACATTCAAACCTTCAAGAAAAGCGTACTCCCATATCAAAGGCCGGCAACGCACTTGTGACTCCTCTGGTGTTGCGGGTGTCTATTTCTCTCTTATCGTGTGGCACAATTTAACCGTCCTATCCGCAAGGTATAGGCGGCGCTTGCCTGGTGTTGCACTTATCATCACCCTTGGTCACGTGTAGGGCATTTAAGATTTACACCTACGGATGTGTGCAACGCGACTGACTATCATACACAACTAGAAATCAGATGTGCAGGTTTCCTCACGATGTTTTCCTTCACCGTTAAAGCAGTCGGTATGAAAATGCACGTAAGTTTCGAAAAACTCATTGGTGCACTAGCCAGGATTTGAACCCGAGACCTCTGGTTAGGAGGACGGAGTCTCTAACCGCAGAGCCACCGACGCTTTTTTTTTGCGGGTGTCTATGGGCGGCGGTAATCGCTTACCATCAGGTGATCCGTCTGCTCGTTTGCCACCTCTGCCATAAAAAAATAAAAAAATACTGATATAACTAATATTGCTTATTTTAAATGCTTTCAACAAAAGAACATTTGAATATTGTACACACAAAAAGTCCCGACATACTTCTTGCAATTTCGATTTTAAATACAAGGAATAACTAAACAGTAATGGTGGCTTAGGTAGTTGTGCTCGACAAAAAAAAATATTATAGAAGAAACGCGTTTCTACCACACATACATAATATATTAGGTGCTTACCTATGAAATTGACGTTTAGTTAAAAAAGTTCAAAGACAAAATTAATATAGAATAATTAAGGTTTTAAAACAACTAATTATTTTCAAAGTACCATTGGACATTTAGAAATAAAATAATGCTTGCTAAATACACGGTGTCTGAATATTTTGAGAGCACAGTGGTGTAGAAACTGTGAAAATGGATTTTTTCGTCACAGAAAATCGCAATTTTTTCGTTAAAAAAATACTTTTTTTTTGAAGGCTACACTTATCCCAGCGTGTTATTGGTTACCATATGTATTTTTGAACATATTGCGCATAATATTTCATGATTTTCAGATAATTTTCATTTTTTTTTTGGTAGAAAAAATTTACCCAATTGACCTCTAAGAAAACTCCAATACAGTATTTAATGGAACCCTACTCAGTCAGTTTTTACATAAGAGACATGACATCACTAATTCATGAAAGACCTAGAATGTAGCTAGAAAATGATATATAATTTAATAGAAGTAAATTCATTTTTGGGGTAATATTATTCTGTTGAATTTTCAAAACTGAAACGCCAATTTCATAGGTAAGCACCTAATATTTCTTTACGTTAAAATTTCACTCGTTTCGTAACAATATCTAATAAACTTGAATTAATCTAATTTACATTTTTAATATTAAATTTTATTTAATTTTAATTTTTGTCATAAGTACTTTAAGGACATTTTAAGTTAAGGTTTTTTTTTAAGTTTAAGAAGATTGTACGCTCGACTTGCACGTCAAAAGTAAAGGAAGTCTATGCTGCAAAATAACATCATATTAACCGTAGTTATTTTAAAATAAACTCCTAAAATGTTTTTTTTATAGATTAAACAATATTACTGTCAAAATATTATCAATTTATTTTATGTAATACGATATTTTTTCAAATATTAGATTTTCATGTTTGTAAGTTTATTTTTACTATATTGTTTAAATGACCATAATTATACCATAACGATCCAACTGATTTAAAGTAAATAAGGGATACTTTAAATTACTTACTTACTTTAAATAAGTTGGATTGTTATGGCATAACTGCGGCCAATTGAAAATTAATCGAAATTCAGAGTAAAATAGTTCCTTTACCATTGACGTGTGAGTAACGAGGGTAAAGCAGTATGAAACCTATGCCCCAGTGATACGACGCACTTCACCGTGAGGAGCGCGGCGGAGATCCGCGGCGCGAGCGACGTTTCGGCTTCCGAGTCGCTGTTTCTTCGATCACCTGGAATTAATAAAAAAAGTTGATTTAAAAACGTCATGAGCACTGGAAAAACTTCTTCTTATATATAGGGTGAGTTTAAATTAGTTCTTGATACGAAAGGCTATGCATGTGCTCATGAAACCAAACAACTTTCCCTAAAGAACCCATAGCCAAATCGCAAAAAAAAATTTTTGACTCTTCATACAAATCGATCAGCCGAGCGGCCAAATTAGTATGAAGAGTCAAAAATTTTTTTTGCGATTTGACTATGGGTTATTTAGGGAAAGTTGTTTGTTATCATGAGCATATTCATAGCCTTTGGTATCAAGAACTAATTTAAAGTCACCCTGTAATTTCATCGTTTTCCATGTTTCGCTTAAAACATCACAGGTGGGATGCAAGTGACATTTAAACTATGTATGCTAGAGATGTGTCGTCCAAGGGATGTATGTGGAAATGGGTCGTGCTATAAGGGATGCGTGAAAGAGGTGTTTTTCTTGCAAGGGATGCGTGAAAGAGGTATTGTTCTTGTAAGGTATGTGTGCGAGAAGTGTTGTTCTTGCAAGGTATACGTGCGAGAGGTATTATTATTGCAAGGTATGCGTGCGAGATATGTTGTTCTTGCAAAGTATGCATGTGAGAGGTGTTGTTCTTGCAAGGTATGCGTGCGAGAGATGTGTCATGCTTGCAAGGGATGCGTGCGAGAGATGTATCGTGCTTGCGAGGTATGCGTGCGAGAGATGTGCCGTGCTTGCGAGGGATGTGTGCAAAAGATGTGCCGCGCTTGCTAGGGATGTCTGCGGAAGATGTATCGTGCTTGCAAGGGATGCGTGAGAATGACGTCGTTCTTGTAAAGTATGCGTGCGAGAGATATGTGCCATAGTTGCTTGCAAGGATTGCATGCGGGAGGTGTAGCATTCGAGAGATTCGTTAAAGAGATACAATATAACACAAATCTCTTTCGCTCACAGCTTTGGTGGGAATTATCACTTTTCGCAGCTTTCCTTGTTTATGTAGTAATTATTAGTACAATATGATTTGGTCAGGTACTCACAGTAGCAGCAGTAGCGGGGACCCTTGGCGGCACCGGGGGCGGGGAGCGTGCCTCGCCGCGCTCGCGAGAGCAGGCGGCGGCGGGGGGGGAGGCTGCGGTCGCGGGGGGAGGCACGTCAGCTGTCGAGCATGACGCTTGCGCACCGTCCGACCTGTCATCATACATAGGTGGACTTTGACTTTCTATTAAGTGTACAGACACAACATATAATAAATAAATAGATATAATACACTCAGGCATAGAGCAAACGAATCTGTTCATCACAGAGATGTGTGCCCTGGTTAGGAATTGGACCCTCGACCCAAAGAGTAAAGTAACTATACCAAAACCTCGCCCCATGGATCAGCAGTCAGGAGTTAGTCAGTAAGTAAAGGGTGAAATCGAAATTGCGAACCAAATTTCAAATTTGAACTCATGAAGCTGATCCACTTTATCTAAGGTACCAATTCAATCACAGCAACACACAAAATGAAATTTTGATTGTTCATAAAAATTGATAAGCTGAGTACATTCCATACTTGTATGGAAAGTGCATTTTTAACTCCAACTGAATTGGTTTCTTAGAGAAAATTGTTCAGTGTCATGACTAAAAACCATAGCTAAAATCTGGTCCGCGATTTCAATAAAGCCTGTATAAACTAAGCCAAGTAAGCTTCCATCTTCGGCATCATCGTCACGTACCATCAGGTGAGATGATACCAAAGGATTACTAACTGTAAATAAAAATTACAAAGGTAGATAAAGTGTGTGACTCACTCGGGCTCCGGATGGCGCGGCGAGGGCGCGGATCACAACACGGTGTCGAGCGTGTCGAGCGAGCGCAGCAGCGCCGGGTCGCGGCAGCACCAGCGCGCCAGCTCCTCGGGCGTGACTGCGCCGTCCGCGTCTGCGTCCATCAACTGCAATAGTAACAGGTGCTTGTGACTGGCGTGGTTGTAGGAGGTGTGTATGTGATTTTGTGATTGAGGCAGCACCGCACCGGCGCATCATCTAATCTCTTTTCACTTGACACTTACAAAATCCTGGAAGAAAAGAAAAAAGCTCACATGAAAGATGCGGTCCACGTGAGAGGAGGCGGCGACGGGCGGTGCGGGCGGTGCGGCGGCGCGCCCCAGAAGCTCGTAGATGGCGGTGACGACAGCCAGCATCTCTGCGCGGGAAATGCGTCCATCCCCATCGACGTCGTAAAGTGTGAACACCCAGGACAGCTTCTCTTGCACGGAGCCGCGAGCTACGCGGGACAGAATCTCCAGGAATTCCTGTGGAGATATTCATTTTAACCTAATTCAAATAAAAATATTTATATTTCGTCAAATATTTACCATATTTGACATTACGGGCTAAAAATATGACTATTTATCTTTTCTACACTGAACAAAAAAGCACTGAACAAAAACTGATGACGTTACATTGCAAAGTTATTATTAAGCCAATAACCCCTTCGTAACCGTACGCTAGGAGTCGGCTATTTCCGTATACTTATTTTCTTGTTAAATTGGATTATATTCCCGAGCTCAAGGTACGCCTACTGGCAGATAGGGTGGAGAGAGGGACGACACTGTGTGAAGAAAGGTAGGTTATACTCGTTGTACTTGATCATACTGCAGTATTTTTAACAACCAATATTGTCCTCACTGCTAGAGCGAGCACGAGTTTCTTCCCATGCCACGGGAAACATGTTTCTAACCAAGTTTTTTTAAATCGAACCTTACTTCTGTTTAATCGCCGTTCAGCATTCGGCCGAAATTGGGTTCCGTTCATTACTCAATCTAACTTCGGCCGATAAAATCTATATTTGGCACATCACTACTTTATATGTTAGAGTCGTTCGGGGTAACTGAGCGCAGTGGGTAAGTGAGCGCAGTGCGAGTATCTGCGAGTGCGTCCTGAAGGAGAGCCAGGGGAGCGGTTGTTTGTTTGGGCGGGAGAGCGGTGCTAGACTGCCCAACTAGTAGCGACCTGTCACAGTAGCGTGCGGTTGACGAATATAGATATATTTTTTCATAAAAAACTGTATTTGGTATTTCAATCCGTAGATTTTTGTCTAATTTTTTTTTTTTTTTTTTTTTATGGCAGAATGAAGCGGTCGTGGCTCAGTGCGACTTGCGTGGTCGCGTCGATCACGCAGGTTAACTGACTACAGACACGGTCATAACCTGGATGGGTTTGACTGTTAGTGGTATTTATCTCGACCGTTTCCGTGCTTCGCAAGGCACGTTAAGCCGTTGGTGCCGGCTGCTATCACTAGATGGCAGTCGTTAAGCCATGTCGGAGGCCTTATAGGCGGCTTGAAAACTTCTGACACTGGGGTTGGCCACTAGCCCCACAACCTCCACCAATCCGGACTTGAACCCCGTGTGTGGAGTATGGCCTAACCTTCCCCATGTATGGGAAGAGACCCGACTGCCCCTGCAGTGGGGACGTAATGGGTTGTTAACACAGAGGTGGCAAACGAGAAGACGGATCACCTGATGGTAAGCGATTACCGCTGCCCATAGACACCCGCAACACCAGAGGAGTCACAAGTGCGTTGCCGGCCTTTGATTTGGGAGTACGCTCTTTTCTTGAAGGTTTGAATGTCGTATCGGTCCGGAAATACCGCAGGCGACAATTCATTCCACAGTTTGGTTGTGCGAGGCAGAAAGTTTCTAGTGAAACGCACAGTTTTGGACTGCCAACCATCTATGTGATGGGGATGAATATGTTGTCGCGTAGAACGATGGCGGAAAGAGGCGGCAGGGATCAATCCGAACAATTCCTCGGAGCACTCCCCATTGTACATGCGATAGAGAATGCAGAGCGAGGCTACGTCTCTACGCAGCGCCAGGGAGTCAAGCCGATCTGAAATATCCTGGCAGTCGACGATTCGAGTTGCTCTTCGTTGAATGCGGTCCAGAGGGAGAAGCTGGTACTGGGGAGCCCCTGCCCAGAGATGAGAACAGTATTCCATATGAGGCCGAACCTGCGCCTTATAAAGTTGCAGGCGATGCGCCGCAGTGAAATACCGTCTCGATCTATTGAGCACACCAAGCTTCTTCGAGGCTAATTTAGCCTTACCCTCTAGATGGCCACGGAACTGGACTTCACTCGATATGTCGACACCAAGAATTCCGATACTAGCTGAGGCATTTAGGGGAGTGTCCTCAAAACGAGGTGATACGACAAATGGCATTTTCTTGGCAGTGAACGCGCAAACTTGTGTCTTAGTGGGGTTAAATTGGACCAAATTAAGTCGACCCCATTCTGAGACTTTCTTTAAAGAGGCCTCAATTTCTGACACAAGTTTGTTTCGGCTCTCGATGACGTTTTCCCGAGAAATGTTGGCACGGCCGGTATAGAAGGCATCACCTGTGCTGTCATCCGCATAACAATGAATGCTGCTGATTTGCAGCATATCATTCATATGCAGAAGGAACAGTGTAGGCGAAAGCACACAGCCTTGAGGGACACCAGCATTCATAGACATAGAATCTGAGCATGCTCCGTCGACTACGACCTTTATGCTTCTGTCTGCAAGAAAACTAGTGACCCATTTGCATAATTCCTCGGGAAGCCCATAAGAAGGAAGCTTCGCAAGAAGTGCTTTGTGCCAGACCCGATCGAAGGCCTTCGCTATGTCCAAACTAACGGCCAAAGCTTCCCCCTTAGTCTCGATCGCCTGTGCCCAACAATGTGTCAGGTAGACAAGAAGATCACCAGCGGACCGGCCCTTACGGAAACCGTACTGTCGGTCACTAAGCAGCTGGCGGTCCTCTAGGTACCGAAGGAGCTGGCTGTTGATAATGGACTCCATTATCTTTGAGAATAAGGAGTTTATGGCTATCGGCCGGTAGTTGGACGGATTCGAGCGGTCACCTTTTTTAGGGATCGGGTGCACCAAAGCTGTCTTCCATGACTTCGGGACTACGCCAGTGGAGTATGAGAGCCGAAAAAGGCGCGTTAAAACTGGAGCCAACTCTGGAGCACACACCTTCAACACGATAGGAGGGATTCCGTCGGGCCCACTCGACTTATGAATGTCGAGGGAAAAAAGTGCTTTACGCACTGAGCGTTGGTGGAACCGGATATTCGGCATACAGCTCGTGCACCGCGGTATGGTCGGCGGCTCGTTTCCCCCGTCATCCAACGTTGAGTTGGACGCAAAGAGTTTGCCTAGAAGATCGGCTTTCTCCTTTGCGTCGTGGGCCAATGAATCATTTCCCATGTGCAGTGGTGGAAATGATGGCGTGCAGAAATTCCCTTGGACAGCTTTGGCCAGAGACCAGAACGCACGAGTTCCCGAAGGAAGACGCTCTAGTCTCTCGCCAATTCTGCCTATGTGCGCTGACTTTGCCCTGGCAATGTCTCTTTTGAAGGACCTGGAGGCAAAGTTAAACTCCTTTTTTAATACGCTGGTCTTTTCATCCCGTACCTTCGCCGCATTTGCCCAGGCTTGGTAACATTCCTGCTTTCGGCGAGAAGCCTTTTTGCAGGACCGACCAAACCAAGGCTGGGATTTGCCGCCAATGGGGACCACTGAGGATGGGATAAAAAGCTCCATACCCTGCAGCACCACATCAGCGACAGAATCGGCAGCGAAGTTGGGATCATCCGGCGTGAAGCAAACCTGCCCCCAAGGGTAGGACGCAAAGAAAGACCGCATCCCATCCCAATCTGCTGACTTGTAATGCCACACACGACGGCCACAGGCGACTCGCGGTCGCGGCGGGCACGTGAGTGGCACCGTACTCTGGATAAGGCAGTGATCCAAAGAGCCGAGTGAGGCGTCAACGGATACTTGGTAGCCGTCCGGATGAGAAGTCAGCAGAAGGTCCAACAGTGAAGGTTCATGGTTCTCCACATCTGGGATTCGCGTGGGCGTAGTAACCAGTTGTGTCAAACCATATGCCAGGGCGAAGTCGTGAACAGATCTCCCCGCATGATCGGTCTTGCTAGAACCGAGCCATTCGGCGTGGTGGGCGTTAAAATCGCCGAGTACCACGATCTCAGCGGATGGGATCTGCTGCTGCACAGTATCTGCAGCCATTTGGATGTGCTCAATGAGTCGGTCAGTTTCGCCATCGCCGGTATGGGACCTATATAGGCACGAATAGACGCGGGGATGGTCATCGCCGTCTACACGTAGCCATATGGTGGAGAGGTCCCTACCTTCAAGGTTGCTGAGACGGCGAGAACTGATATCGTCTCTAACGTACACGCACACTCCAGCCCTAGGCACGAAGGAGTGTTCCAGTCCATACCCAGGGTAGGAGAGGTATGATGTGTCTGCTGGGGACGATATCTGTGTCTCGGTCAGGAAGAGCAAGGCCGGCTTTGCTGTCTCTAGGTGGTAGTGAACAGCATTAATGTTTGAGTGTAAGCCCCTGATGTTGCAGAAGTCCACGGCCAGCGTGGCAGGGGGTGCCAAGGTGTTTTTGCCCTTCCCTTGTGCAACTGGATGATGGAGCGCTGTTATGCCCCCCCCCCAGAGAATGGAAAACAGTAAGGCATCAGCGTTATTGAATTTACAACGGTAAGTTGTTTTTTCTTTGAATAAGTACATATTTAAGCTTCATTTATCAAAAAAGTTTGAAGTTATATTTGCTTTTAATTTATTTTATGAGCATCCATTCGCAATTTGGAGTTCTGGGGAAAGTGTGCGCGGGTAAGTGTGCGCATGCTTACACTTACCCCTTCGGGGTTAATTTCATTTGTACGTTGTTGTACGGGATGTAGGGTTTACTAACACTATTTTATTATATTTGTCAGTATCTCATCGCGATGTTATATGAGAAAAACACCTAAACTTGCACCGGTCATCATCAGGTTGATATCTAAATATTAATAATAATCGACAAGAACATCCCAGGGCGCCTTAGGTCGCGTAAACTGATTTGGACAGACCCCGACATTAAACAACCCCCCAGCCAACAATTATCATGGCAAGCAGAATGGGAAGCACACGAGTGCTCAACGAGCGGTCTAGTCCGAGACCCTTCCGTGCAACTTCCAGGCTTTAAAGAGCGCCGGAAAATTTAGGTTACGCTCAACCGTATTCGGACAGGAACCGCTCGTTGCACCTGTACAAGTGGGGGCTTAGGGAGTCTCCGGCATGCGACTGTGGCGCGCCGCAACAAACAGTCGAACATATTGTTGAGGAGTGCCCGACCAGGCGCTTTGTAGGCGGAGTCATGGAGCTCACCGAGCTCAGTCCGGCGGCTGTAGACTGGCTACAGAATTTAGATATAAATTTATGATAACGCAGGTTTCCTTTCGAAAGGCCGTACGATAATAATAATAATTAATAATTTCAAGAAAAAAGTCTAAGTAGCCTTAAGTACAATAAATGATTTGTGTTCTTGAATACTGTGGTTTTTTTGCATAGATACAAACAATGCCTTACTTACTTCATATGCGTATACTTACCCCGTGCCGTTGCGCACAGTTACCCTTAACGTGGGTCAAGTGAACGCATTTCGATCTTATGTAATAAAATGCTTATAGATATACAACTACTAAGTTTTTTATTCTTATTTTTATTTCAATATAAAGGCTAATTTATGGTTTATCTCAAAAGTATTTTTTAATATATCTAAGTCTTTTATTTTATGCGTGGTGAGGTGAGCCATTATTTACCAAAGTGCGCACACTTGACCCAAATGACTCTACGCTATTGGAAAATCTTGTATAAGTAAAACAAACAACAAAAATATTCTTTTTACCCTGGCACCAGACAATATTATCTAACCTAACCTTCCGTTCGACCTTCTAACTTAGGAAAGAAAATACATTTATTGATTATAGTAACACGACACAAATGCAAAAAAATTCAAGCATGGCTGCATAAAAGTGGTAATAAAATAATTTACATTGTGCTACTGCAAACACAGGGTCCCAACTCAGCATTACGCTAGGCTCAGAAGCGAAGCTTTCGTAAGTAGCTTTATTTGTAGTTTTTCATTGTATTTTCAAATCATTAAATTTTTGCATTGATTTTTTGTTTCTTATTAATATACTGTGAATTGTGATATTATACATAAGTATTTTCTTTATATTTCTTTGTGTTCTTAAGAAAAATGGTAAATGTCTTAGAATGAGAGAGAATTTTTTGAAGACAATGTTATTAGGAGACGAATATTTACCGACAAAAATATAATATATGAATAAGTTTATAATGTATTACTACAAAATGTTTCAAAATATACAATAAGCTTTTGCCCGCAAATTTTTATGAAACGGGTAAAAGACGGACGGCCAATTTCGATCTCAAGTACTATCGTGCTTCAGGTATTCGCGGTTCCATGATTCACTCCTTCATAATTTGCACCTGAGTGGGGACTTCCTTTCGTATTTATAATATCAGTAAATAAATGAGTAAGGACTTAGAGTTCAATTAACGATTCATTTGCGCAAATTGAATCTATTTTATAATAGTCCTTTTGAAAATAGCCAAAGTTAATGAGAGTATTGTGTACCTATTTAAATAGTCCTTTTGAAACTAGCCGAATTTATTAATGTTGTCAAAATGAGGGTAGCTGTCACACTGAGTTGTGGTCAAACTGTCAAACAACAAGTAACTCACCTCAAAGTTGACTTTGCCGCTCTGCTTGTGTTTGATGGTGTTGAATACGTAGTGTGCGTATTGCGTGGCGTCTGAAAATAGTATGAGATAATTTAATAAAATATTGGATCATTTTAATTTTGCATTTTAAGTAAGTAAAAAAATGTTTTTTGCAGAACAAACACACTCAAATTACAAAGAACGACTCTTAAAACATAAACAAAATTATGTTAAGGTTAAACGTCAGTCACCCTATTTCATACAAATTTACCTGGCTATTAACTACACAAATAACCACTATATTTTCGATTTTATCTGTCCAACGTAAACTTTGCAACCTTTTATTTTCTCCAAATGTATATAATTATATTATTTATTTCTGTAATATCATTAAAAACTGCAGTAAAATATCATAAATTTTACGCATGTAGTGGTGTATAATTCAGCACCACCTTTCTGATATTACAGTAACTACAATCTCAACTAGTCTGTTAAGCTTTGTTTAGCCCAGGATTTCGTTTTTAGCGCCATCTTGCATTTTGCTTGAGCATTACCAAAGTAGCAAATTTATTAGGTATAAAGACTTTTTAGTCTGATTAATTTATGCTGGCAAACTTTTTTTTAAATTCAGAAAAAAAGACGCTGTCAGTCTCACGTCAGGGACATCTGAAAGACGAAAATATTGTTCACCCAACAAGGTCTAGTTGTGAGTTTCAGCTCGATATTTGTGATATACAGGCTGATATTTTTACTTATACAGGTGTAAAAAGATCACTCCTGGAAATTTAAATTATGGGATCCACTCTTGAAACTGAACAACTTTTCCGAATGAACCTTAAGAATGCTGAATACTTAAGACAATTTTTGGACACACCATACAAAATTGGTCGGTTAGCTTACCATATTATATAAGGTGCTACTTTATTAGTGCCCGATATTTTAGTCAGTGCTCCTACTCCTGATTCTGATCAACTTTCCCCAAGGGACCCATAGTCAAATGGCAAAAAAATTTTTTGGGCTCTTCATACTAATTTGGCCGCTCGGCTGATCGATTTGTATGAAGAGTCCAAAAATTTTTTTTCGATTTGACTATGAGTTTCTTGGGGAAAGTTGATCAGAATCAGGAGTAGGAGCACTGACTGAAATATCGGGCACTAATAAAGTAGCACCTATTATGAAAACTTCATTTTTATGCGAATTTTGTATGGGTTGGTATGTTAAAGTTTCCGGAAGTTACAGCCTGTATAAGGTGCATTCAAAAATTTTTAGACTCATACCATGCCCCATTTCAAATTTTAACCGCCTCCGCTTGTCCGCTCGCTTCACATCAGGAGGTCGCGGGTTCGATTCCCGGCGGGGTGTAACTTTCTGGATTCGGTTTGGTAGGGCATTTTCTGAGCCCGCCTGGCATATGCCACCATCTTATCTAAGTCTTGCCACCAAACATCAACGTTAACAGCATTGATGTGTTCCGGCATGAAGGTAAGATAACCAGTTCCCCACTGCGTTGGGGAATCTTGGTAAGCCCGCTTTCGTATTCGGCATCATCGTCACTTACCATCAGGTGAGATGATGCCAAGGGCTTACCAATTGAGGGTAAAAAAAAGATGATAGCTAACCAGGCAGGCTCCGAGAATGCTCTACCACCGACCAAACGGAGTCTTACATATTATAGTTAGACTCTGCCGGGAATCGGACCCGCAACCTCCTGATGTGAAGCGAGCGACTAGACAACGGAGGCGGTTTTCCGGGAGTATTATTATTGTCTCGTTTGACAAAAAGTAAGTAGTTACCAGCAACCACGTGATAAAACCCGAACCTTAGACATGTAGATAAAAACAGGCGACCAAAATTAAACAAATTAAATTAATTAAATTAATTATATGGTATTTTAAAGTTGTATGTATGTGTGCGTAATTTGAGCCCTTATTCATACGAGATAAACGCAAAACTATAATTGTAAGGGGACAAATATATCGAAATCCTTATTTAATTAACATTATTATGGTTTATTAGCGTACATTGATCTTGTAACTGCTCGCTGTTTTACGTAATATGGTTTAGGGTTATTTATACTATTTTTAAATCGAAAAACCAAGTTATAGTCAGATTAACGCCATCTATCGGATTTTTTCAACCAGGGAGCACTAACGTTTAACCTTAAAAATAAAAGCAAAAAGAAAAACCATGAAAATAGTAATGATAAAACATAAGAACAACAAGAGCTAAATTAAGCAAAACTAAATTAGTATAAAAACAAACAAAAACATCAACATCGGATGAGTGTGTTGCAACTTGCAATGCAAATAGGCCAAAGCTCAGTGTAGTGTATTTTTGTTAGGTTTAACATTAATGATCGCGTGGCGACCGCGAAACGGAAGACGCAGTGTAGGCAGGCCTCCCACTCGGTAGATCGACGACCTGGTGAAGGTTGCGGGAAGCCGCTGGATGCGGGCAGCGCAGGACCGGTCGGTGTGGAAATCCCTGGGGGAGGCCTTTATCCAGCAGTGGACGTATTTCGGCTGATGATGAATGTAACATTATTTTGTACAAAGTTTACGATATTTAGGTTAAACTCTAGAACACTTTCGTGACAGTATAATCATTACCGTGACAGCCGCGTAGCCTAATGTACCTAATCATTTAACTGTGGAAGGGACTTGTCAGGTAAATCCTGCCTGGCTTCGCTTCGGAAAGGCATCCTATTTGTTATTTGAAACGACGAAGGTAACGTAATTTATTTAGACTGAGGATTGAGGTCTAGCAGAGTCAGATGAAACTGACTGAAGGGTTCCTTTAGGAAAGTTTTTCAGTTTCATGATAAGAAGTGGGGTACTTAATTAATAATAATAATATAATAATAACCGGGACAAATCACACACGGTCATCTGGCCCCAAACTAGGATTCCCTGTATCTTGGGAACCAGCGACTGATATACATACACATATACTTTTAAATACATACATATATAGATATAAGACACCCAGACTCAGAGCAAACAATTCTGCTCATCACAGAAAAGTTTGCCCTGTGTGGGGATCGAACCCACGACTCTCGGATCAGAGGTCAGGATCGCTAACCACTTAGCCACCGAGTCAGTAATCTAAGCAGATTTTGTTAATCCTTACACACTAGAGGTACAACAATAAAGTGTAAGGTAATGTAATATCTATGTATTTCTATGGGCCTTGCACCTGAAATCAACAGATAAATAAATAAATAAATAAAATATTCTTATCAATTCTGCTTTAACACAGGCTTTGCTTACTGTAAAGTCAATTCAAAACTGTATTTGTTAAATACTCGTAAAAATAGAAAAAGAAGCATTGAGTGAACTTGTACAAGTTCCACGTGGTAGGAAGTTTGTATGGTAAAAAAAATCGTACTTATGACCACATGATGAAAGTGAAAACTTCTATTATGTGGGTTAAGATACATACATTTCATTGTCGAGGTAACGCGATTAGCGTCACCGACCGACTGGTGAAGCCGAGTATACCCGGATCAGCGTCAACGACCCGATTGTGACGGTTTAGTTTAGTTTGCTGCTCAGTAATGTGCGCCTAAACGTACAAGTCCGAGACCGGCTGCAAGCTGCCGACTACACGCGACAGGCGACAGACTGCATTTATCGATCGCAAGTTACACTACTGGTTCCTATGAATCTCCATGAAAGTGATTCCGAGCGCGGCGACATGTGGCCTGCGGCCGCGGCAGGCGACATGCGGCGGCTACACAAGTCGGCTACGCAGCGACTGCAAGTCGCAGGACCAGTAGTGCGACCGACCGCAGAGCGGTTACGCGCATTTCTTTTCTTTTTTGCATATAATAACAACAATTCGTCGTCATCTGCCTCCTCTAACAAATGACATAGTAAATTATTGTTAAACACGTCCGACATTCTGACTCGCGTAAAAGTACGGAAACGACAGGGTACAAAAGCTGACTGAAGTGCAGTCGCGTTTGGAATGACGGCGGCAGCGACATGCGGTCGACTGCAGCGGCCGGCCGCAGTGTCGCGTTCGGCTGTCGCCTGCAGTCCGTCTCGGAATTGTACCATAAAGAAGTTTGAACTTGATGTACTTTCGTGGTGATCGATCATACTTGCTCCATCTTCTCGTGTAAGATAATATGTAAGATGAGCTCTGTGTTCCGCAGGGGACCTCTCCTAACATACATGATCATCATATTATGACATGCTTACCTCCGAGCGGGAAGAACTGTGAAAATATGTTCTTGAATGTCTCTTCGTCCACCATACCGGAGGGGCATTCCTGAAACAACAGTGTAGGGCCTTTATAATGAAGTATATAAAAAAAATACTGTGTTTTCTACTTATGTATGTATTTTTACCGTTAAAGCAACCGGTATGAAAACACACGTATGTTTCGAAAAACTCCGTGCACTGGCCAGGATTAGAACCCGAGACCTCTGATTAGGAGTTCGAAGTCACTACTTGGCTTTAGCAATTACTCAAGCAAAATTAAATGTTCATTTGGTCAAACCACAGAGTCCAGAGTGACCGCTCAATACAAACCATTAAAATCGTAAGCATATACATGCTTATAGAAATATACGGTCGTTCGAGGCAAGGTCACGATCGCACAGTACGTGATTTTGCCTACAACAACCATATACGTCTATAAGCATGTATATGCTTAGGATTTTTGTGAGCGTATTGAGCGGACCTTCTGTATCTATGTATTTTGTGACGATACTGTGCAATACTGTGCGATCGTGACCTTGCCTAGAACGGCCGTATACGTCTATAAGCATATGCTTAGGATTTTAGTGATTTGTATTGAGCGGTCACTCTGGATTACTCTGTGGTCAAACGATCACCGGGCTGAAGTTCATTAGAGCATATAAAATAAAGTATAACGTTTTCAGGGGAGTCGTTCAAATTCAAATTCAAACTATGTTTATTCGAAGTAGTTAGCATTGCACACTTTTCGCAGGTCAGTTTTTAATCTACCTAATACGAAGTTCCTACCACTCAGAACTCGTATACCCAACGTTTTGGGAATTGTTTGCGGAGCGAGAAGAAACGTCGGGTCCTAAAGAAACTCACTCTAACATATTTTTTAAAGTTCTGCGGTCAAATGGTTTTCGAAAACCTGTACGGGACTCAATTAAACGAGTATATTACCTGTTTGAACCCGCGGTACATGAGCTTGATCTCGTGCTTGGAGAAGCGAGTGGTGCGCGCGAGAGTGGCCGGCGGCTCCGGGCGGTGCCGCGCCGCGCTCACGAAGTAAGTCTCCTCGCATTCCTCCTCTGGCGACAAAGATATCATTGTTACTAATGTGGATATGTAAATAAATAATAAATAAATAAATCCGGGACAAATCACACACGATCATCGGGCCCCAAACTAGAGTTCCCTGTATTATGGGAACCAGAGACTGCATACAATACATACAGATACGTTTAAATATTTAACAGCCTGTAACCAATGTTATCCTGTAACTTACAAGCGGACCAGACACTATCAGTAATAATGACATTAATTTCAAGTAATGACATTATACTGACATTATACTGACAGTGTATTGGTTGGAATGATGGTCTGACGCATACTAAACGATGGAATATCAATATACTGATGTAAAAATACTGTCATTATTACTGATAGTGTCTGGTCCGCTACAGAGCAATACACCTAGACACAGAGCAAACAAATATGCTCATCACAGTAATGTTTGTCCTGGGTAGGAATCGAAGCCACGACCTGTGAATCAGTAGTCAGAAGCGCTAACCACTAAGCCAACGTGTCAGTTATTTTCGATGGAGGGAGTTTCTTCCAAAACCCGATGTTTCTTCTCTCTCTCTGCAAACACTTCTTGAATGGAACGTAGTGAATACGAGTTCCAAAACTTCGTATTACCTAGGTAGATTAAGAAAATAAATTTGATTTGACTAAAAGTAGTACCTCCGTCGGGTGGGGACCAGATGCAGCTGTAGTCCAACCGTTTACGTAAATAAGGTCTTGTTAAAAAAGTCCAATTTTTTTTCGCGAATTGAATATATATGGGTTCTTTTTGGGAAAATTGTTCAGTCAGTTTCATCCAATGTTGTTAAACCTTGTACATGGATAAAAAACAATACAATGGGGTATTTGACAGTAGCAATAATAAATTGTAAAATATTATTCACTAAATAGCATTTCTCCTAAAATTGCAAAAATAAGATTGAATTGATTGCTTTTTTTACCCATTTAGAATTTTATATTAATAAAAAACACAAAATAAGTTCGTCAAAGACTGTGACGTCACATGCTTGTATCGCAAACAATTTCAGAACAAAATGACGTTTTTAACAGTTGATAAAAAGTCACTCAAATGACTACTAGTCAAATACCGTATTAAAAATGTGTGCTATGTTAAGTACAGAACCAGTCAACTGCCGTCTATGATACCTACATAATTTTATTTTATTTTATTTTATTCTTTTTTTATATATTTTTTTATTAAAGGTAATCAACAACTTATAATAAAATGTTGTGTTACATTACTTTTTATGAAAGTGAAGCCGATAACAGATTCCCCTAGAGTACATAATTTTTATGCCTCATTTCATTTTATCATTTCAATTTACATATTTGTATTCATAATCTCATTAATCAGCTCCATGATACCTTGTTCTAAACAAAAATCAAAAGCAAAAGGTAATACTATGGAACTGACACAATCAGTTGCCTAGTAAGTTTGTTTACCTTTTGCTTTTTTTTATTGGAATGAACTGTTGGTAATTCACTTCTGAAATAGCCTCCCCATGGGTGGGTCATCCCAAAAAAAACGATGAAAAACAATCACAAAACGATAAGTGAAAAGCTTGTTTACCTTTTCCACGTTTGTTCCCGCATTTAACGGATAAAAGCAATGCTTTTTGCTAACCGATGTTGTGACAGACACGTCACTCGCGCTGTCTGTCAAACTGACAGACGTCACTGTGATATTTATTGTTCGCGTGAGTTAAGTAACCTATAGTGGTTGGTTGCCGGGACTTGTACCGAGCGCACGTCTGCTGAGTAATTTTTTTAATTATTTCCGTTTTAGAGTAGTCTCAACGTTATTTTTGTGATGGGAAAATAGCTGTGAAACCAATTCAGTGATAAGCGGCCATAAGAAGAGGATTAACTCGGGAGACAGCTCCGTTTTCCGAGTTCCAGCAGCAAACCACCACGTGGAGCGTCTTTAAGTGCCCATCACCCTTAGGGCCGCGTCTTTCACTTGACATTGGCGTTTCGCCATTTTTTTATTGAAGATTCTCCCATTTTTCACTTGACATTGGCAAAATCACGCTCGTTATGAGAAGTGGAATGCCAAATAGAAAAATAGAATAGAAGTAACCTATATCGAGTAAGTAAGTAAGAGATCGAATCAGAAATGAGGAGATACGTAGGAGAACTAAAGTAACCGACATAGCTCACAGAATCACTAAACTTAAATGGCAGTGGGCGGGGCACATAGCTCGTAGAACAGATGGCCGTTGGGGCATTAAAGTTCTCAAATGGCGACCGCGCACCGGAAGGCGCAGTGTGGGCAGGCCTCCCACTCGGTGGACCGACGAGCTGGTGAAGGTTACGGGAAGCCGCTGGATGCGAGCAGCACAGGACCGGTCGGTGTGGAAATCCATGGGGGAGGCAAAGGAAAAGACAAAGGTCCAGCAGTGGACGTCTTTTAGCTGATGATGAAGTAACCTATAATACATATACGGCTCTGAAGTGGCTTTCGAGTTTCTAAATAATAAACACCTTTATTAATAATCTTTAAGTATTGTGATAAAACGGTTTTGCACGCCTTATCTTGCGGTAGACCTTTACATTTTGCAACACCTGAATAGACACTATGATATTATGTTCTGGCAAAATAAAGAATTCAACATTAATTTCGCTAAAATAAGCTGGGCTCAAACGCCATAGCGCGTGATGTGTGATGATAGCATGTGACATAGCATTTTTTTTTATTTGCATATAATGACATAATATAAATCAATTCTGGACCTAGCACTAAGATGTAATAAAGTAAGCAGTATTTAAAAAGTGTATTGGAGGGAGTTTTTTTGGACACGTCGTTTCTTCTCACTCCGCAAACACTTCACGAAACGGCGGGTATACGTTCGAAAAGTGTACGTACACTGCTATCTACTTCGAATAAAATATTTTCATTTCATTGTGCAATTAACATTTGGTACACATTTAATTAGAAATCAAGATAAATCCAAATACTTACATTTTGATAAAGATGTTCACTCTACCTAAATCATCTTAACCTCCAATGGTGAATTCCTGACCGATGACTTCCATATTAGAGGTATCGGGTTCGAATCCTAGCCAATGTTTCTTCATCAATCATCATCATCAACAGACGTCCGCTGTCCGCTGTCCGCATTCAGCAGATTCCTGCTCCCCTCACCTGCACCGGTAGCATGGCGACATATATCGCGCGAGTTAACATCGCCAATAGATAACGTGCCGTCTGCCTGCTGCACTTGATGCAACGACGACGCGACGGCGCCGGAGGCGCCGAGCTACTTGTCTGTATACCTAACTGTTTTTTGGATCTTTAGATAGAATACGAATATTGCCAGACCTCCGAGCGTAGATTCTGCGTTCACTACCCAACCGACCGTCTTAGAATTAAGACCTACAATGTAGCCATTTTAATGTAATAATATTTTATACAAATAAATATAATAACAACCACAATGACTGGACTTTATCAATTGTTTACTCGCGCGACGCGAGTTTTAAAAGCATTTGTTCCGTTCTAACACTAAGCTAATGAAAGAGACAGCTGAGCTGTTTTCTCGCGTTTGGCGCGACAAACAGCTTTGTCTACGCCTCATGCTGCCCGTGCTGGTCATCAGTCCACCGAGTGGGAGGCCTGCCTACGTTACGTCTGCTGGTGCGCGGTCGCCACTCGAGAACTTTAATTCAATAATCTTACCTACATTAAATAACAACATACTGAAGAAAACACATTGAGAGAATGAAGGAAAGTCGCACATTTACGAGTACATGAAAGATGTTCAAAAGTCGTAGCACACATCCGAAGAAGCTGGTAGTAGATATAAATATAAATGCCCCACACGTGACCGCGGGTGCTGCTAACTGCAACACTAGGCAACCGCCGTCTGTACCTTGAGACATAAAGTCGTTCTTGGTTCGTCTACCTTAGACATGACTTTTAAGTATTCTAAGTATGCAGAACTCCTAAATTATTCTCGTCTCCTCGACATGCCTCAAGGCGAACTTATCAAATTAAACCACGCGTTAAAATTAACGTGAGTTTAGGTAGACGACGTGATATGACGCACGAAATTATAAATTACTAGGTTCCGCCCGCGACTTCATCTGCGTGATTTTTCGAATTGGGTCCAGAGAGAAAGAAAATGTTATAAACAGTGATCGGAGTAGGTAGATTGGATTAGGGTCAATGATCGCAAACGTATATGTTAATATGGACATGCCGCACGGATTCCGGGACTTTAACATAAAAAAAAAACAAAAACGAATATTTATTCTGTTATTCTACATGTAAATATATTGCTTCCTTCAGAATTAATTGAATGAACCAGATTTACTTTAATAATACTCAACTCAATCCGAAAATACTGAAACTTTCCGGAAAAAAGGATTATCCATGTTATAAAATCACGATGCAAGTAGCAAAAATCAATCTACCTACTCCGATCACTGGTTATAAAGTAAAAATTTCAGTTTTTTAGCCATTCTTCCCGGGGAACCTTAGAGTTTTCTGGAATAAAAGTATTATATGTGTTAGCCGAGAGCTTTAGCTATCTATCTGCCAATTTCATCAAAATCTGTTCAGTAGTTTCAGCGTGAAATCGGAACAAACAAACAAACATCCTTCTTTCGCATTTATAAGATAAGATAAGATAAGATAAGATAAGATAAGATAAATATTTATTTGCTCTTGAACTGGGTACATTATGATCTTAAGAAATTTAACAAAGAAAGTCCGCCAAGCTCAGCCATAAATTCATAGCATGCAAACATATTTTAAACATAAAACAGTCACTTTTATTGCCTACTATTTGTGCTCCAGGAATTGTGTCACTGAATAAAAAGAATATTGAAGAAGAAATTTGTGCAATTCAATTTTAAATTTCTTTACCGGTAGTTCCCTGATGTACTGTGGTATTTTATTAAATATTATTTTACACATCCAAAAACATTTTTTTTGGTATCTTGTGGAGTTAGGAATTTCATCATGGACAAGTAATTCAGGGTAGCGTCTACTTCTTAATACAGTTTCCTTCGCCTGTGTATAATAGGTTTTTTGGTGCAATTTAACAAAATACGAGGCTTCAAGAATATACAGGCATGGCAAAGGAAGAATTCCAAGCGATTTAAACAGGGGCTTACACGATACGTCAGGGGCGACACAACAAATTGCTCGTATGCACTTTTTTTGCGCTATAAAAGCCTTACATACGTCCGTACTGTTCCCCCAGATAATTATTCCGTATCTGAGTACAGATTCAATATATGCATAGTACGCTATCAAAGCTGTCTGTTGTGATGCAACTTTCGTCAGTCTATACAGTGGAAAAATAAATCTGTTAACTTTATTACATATTTTTTCTTACTTTATTACATATTACATATCTTCTTCTTTACTTTATTACATATTACATATTTTTTATAATATTAGTGAGATGAGATGAGATATTATAACGCAGGCTTCGAGCGACGCAAATAACGAAATATGTTGGTGACATTTTGATGTAATTGTACGAGCAAGTCACGTATTTAAAATTATTGCTGAAATTATGTAAATGGCTGTCTGTTTGTGAGCGCATTTAAATTGTTGTGTTTTGTCAAAGATTATCAAATTTAATGTTAGTAAAATATTATTCAAATAGATATATTACAATAGATTGAAAACCTACATAATACGAATAGTATCTCAAATATTTATCTTAAAACTAAATGGTACCAGGTGTATTAAAAAAATTATGACGCTATGAAATAATCTGTTTTTCTGGAAACTGTGTAATATTCCCTGTTTTCTCGTGGACCCACTATTTTGTCCCACTGGTGGTTCCACGAGGGATACTTGTTTCTCGTGGTCCCACTACTCCGTTTGGTGCAAAAAATAACAATTTGTTATGTGACATTAAAGGACAAATCATAAAGAATTTTATTTTTAGTATAACTGTATTTACTTGTTTATTAAGACCGAACTTTAATGTAGTTAAAATATCATTAAAATAAATATGTAAGATTCCAAGACTTCGGTATTTCCGGACCGATATGACATTCAAACCTTCAAGAAAAGATCGTACTCCCATATTAAAGGCCGGCAACGCACTCGTGACTCCTCTGGTGTTGCGGGTGTCTATGGGCGGCGGTAATCGCTTACCATCAGGTGATCCGTCTGCTCGTTTGCCACATATCACATAAAAAAAAATACTAAATTCCTTCTTCCTTACGAAGAAGGAATTTAGTATTTTTTTTATGTGATTTTTATGTGACGAAGAAGGAATTTAGTATTTTTTTTATGTGATAGGTGGCAAACAAGCAGACGGATCACCTTATGGTAAGCGGTTACCGCCATACGTCCATACGTACAGTATTACACATTTAATAATGCTTACCGATGTACACTGCGCAAATAATTACGCAGGATTGTTCAATCAATCAATCAATCAATCAATCAATATTTATTTGCTTGAAACATGGTAGTCAAGATGACAAAATATAAAATATAAGTACATCATGTCTCGCTATAAAAATAGGCATGCAAAAAAGAGATAGCGGCAGGTAGAGTATACAATCAATTCAATTATTAATAATAATGTCAATAAACAGATGATAAAAATACAATAAAATGTCAAAATATTCAAAACACAACACAAGCATATTATTATAAATACTAATGCAGGAATTCTTTAATACTATAATAGTTTTTTACATTAAGCCATTTGTACAATTTTGTCTTGAATATATTAGTAGGCAGATCTTTCATCTCATTTGGTATTTTATTATAAAGTCTAATACACATACATAAACAATTCCGGTTATATTTTCCCGTCAATGGTGTTTCAAAAAAAGCTAGTCTGTGAGGATTTCTTCGAATTCTAGGGTTAATATCAGTTGCTTTGATGAATAAGTGTGAGTGCTGTTTCACGAACATGCAGGCTTCATATATATAGAGGCAAGGTAAGGGTAATAAACCAAGATCCCCGAACAAAGGCTTACACGAATCCAAAGGTCCGGCTCCGGTCATTGCGCGTAGGCATTTCTTTTGCGCTATAAAGGCTCTCTCCATGTTTGTGCCATTCCCCCAGATAAGAAGTCCGTATCGCAGGGTTGATGCTACGTGGGCGTAATATGCAGTTAGTACGGTCGACTTGTTTGTTAGGTTTCGTAGACATTTTAGTGCATAGGCAAATTTGTTGACCCTTTCGGAGATGTTTTCAATATGAGAGTCCCAATTCAAATGCTTATTTATTATTATACCCAGAAATTTTGTCTCATTCAATTCGTCAATGTTATAATTCTTGTATTTAATTTTTAATGGTATAATTTGATTATTGAAATTAATATAATTTGTCTTTGTCAAGTTAATTTGTAAGTTATTCATGTCAAGCCAATTTATAATTGTATTTATAGTTTCATTTATGTCAGTTTCATGGATTTTAATATTATTATTATTAATTTTACCCTTGGTAGTTATTACTATGGAGATGTCATCTGCAAACATTATACATTTGTGATTGGTCACTTCCACTATGTCATTTATATAAATGAGGAATAAGAGAGGTCCCAACACACTACCCTGCGGGACTCCGTATCTGTTGAATTGGCAACTGGAGGTAAATGAGACAACCTCGTTTCTCTTGTTCAATTTCGTTATAGAGACCTGTTGTTTCCTGTGACTTAGATAAGATCGAAGCCAGCCCAGAGGGATACCTCTTATACCTAAAACTTCCAATTTATGCATGAGAATATCATGTGAAACAAAATCAAATGCTTTACTTAGATCTAGGAAGAGTACTGTGGTTAAGTTTTTTTGATTGATGTTACTTAAGACTTCTTTCAAAAGGGTAAAAGCAGCAAGAGTAGTTGATTTATTTTTCTGAAATCCGAATTGTTCAGGTCGAATTATTTTAAATTTATCACAGTATTCACATAATCGTTTAAACATACACTTCTCGAAAACTTTAGAAAATATGGGGATCAGGGCTATGGGACGGTAGTTGTTTATGTCACTTCGATCACCCTTTTTGAACAGTGGCTTGATGATTGAAGTTTTTAGTAAACTCGGAAAAGTTCCCGTCAGAAACGATAAATTGATTAAGTGCGTGAGAATAAAAACTAAATTTTGTATAGAAACCTTAATTATCTTAGTGCAGATTTCATCAAACCCTTCAGATTTGGTGTTATTCAAGGACATAACCTCATTCCAGACTTCTGTTTCCGTCATTGGCTTTAGAAACATTGAGTGGGTGTAACTGACAGTTTTTTCCAGTTTAGGAGGCTGTTTATCGTTTGTTGTTCAAAGTTCCAAGTAAAGATCAAAGCGATTGAAAGAAACACGATTTATAATAAAAACAACGTAAAACAAAATGTCATAAATGCATTTATTAATTTGAAAAAAGAAAACAATTGATATTAAATTACAAAAAATATTCATATGAAGAAAATCAAATTAAATCAATCATTGATGATAAAAAAAAAGAAATGAAAGGTGTAGAAAAAATATAGAAGTAATATTTCAGAATGGACTCTAAATTTTCTGGTAAAACTAATGCTTATGCTTTTACATTTGTTTTTTAGCGATATGTTTTAAGTATTTATTTTTTATTTTTAGTCCGATCAAGTAGTGGAAGACACTCAGTCTGGTCTTATGCATGAAATGACACTCCTATTTTTTTACACCAATACCATAAGGTCTAACAAAATCACATGAACCTATGGATGAAACTGAATAACTGAAACGGTGGGTATACGAGTTCCGAGCGGTAGGAACCTCGTATTAGGTAGATAAAAGAATGACGTTCGAAAAGTGTACACTGCTACCTACTTCGAAGTAAATATTTTCATTTTCATTTTCAGTTGAATTTGATAGACTTATATTGCTTATTTGCACCACGCCCGAGTCTGTATGCAGTAACCGTATTGTATGTGGCCATATGCAGCACAGCACTCATTTATTTCTCCTTGAGATTTTATGTTGCAATACCTATCACATTGCGCTACGCGGACATCAGCAGTAGCTACGGAGAGCATGGCGCTGGCCACGATAACAAGCAGGAGAATGGTAGTCTTCGAGAACATTCTGATAGTCTGTTGGGCAAACAAATTTATGTTGAGATTTTCATATTTTAAAAGCCTCCGTGGTCTATTGGACACTCTAGTTGATTCACATCAGGAGGACGCGCACGGGTTCGATTCCCGTCGGGACCCAACTTTTAACGACAACATTTTAAAACTAAAAAACGATAAGTAAACCAAATAGTTAAAAAAGTAAAGAAACTTACTTTATTCCGCCATAACGTAGAAGCACGAGGACGCAGCAACTTTTAAATGGATGAACAGATTTAGATGTTTGAAGTATCATTAGAATTTAGGAACCCCAGTAACGTGGGCAATTTGGGCAAGATTTTTTTAACTATTTTGTTTACTTATCGTTTTTTATTTTAAAATTTTGTCTGTTTTTGATCAAACATTGTTAAGAATAAGGTAGATAAAACGTGGTTTCGACAAATGAATAACTGCATTTAAATCGGTCGCCCATCCGAGAATGTAGATGGCACAGACAAACGGACAGATGCTACCAGAGAAAACAGTTAATAATAATTAATTGCCATAAAATGGGTTCGATCCCCACACAGGGCAAACTTTTCTGTGATGAGCAGAATTGTTTGCTCTGAGTCTGGGTGTATTATATCTATATATGTATTTATTTAAAAATATATGTGTATGTATATCAGTCTCTGGTTCCCAAGATACAGGGAATCCTAGTTTGGGGCCAGATGACCGTGTGTAATTTGTCCTAGATATTATTATTATTATTTATTATTAAAATATTGTGTAGTTTTATACTTACCAAAAAATCTGGAGTAATGTATGCAAAAGATCAGTTTTTTTCATATCTGAAGAATTTTTTTTCCTTGTCCTGTATTTATATGCGTTTTTATACCTTTCAATAACCCTTTGGCCGCTAGTGTTGTTGTTCAAGTTAATAATTTCGCTTTTTTCCAATCAATATTTGAGGATGTTACATCCTAGAGCCTGGTCTGGTTGACAGGTTTTTGATTATTATTATATCGTTTCTTCTCACTCCGCAAACACTTCCCGAAACGGTGGGTATACGAGTTCCGAGTGGTAGGAACCTCGTATTAGGTAGATAAAAGAATAACGTTCGAAAAGTGTACACTGCTACCTACTTCGAATAAAATATTTTAATTTTCATTGAACTTTTTAAGCTACTACAGTGTTTACTTGCTTGAAACCGAGCAACATTCTTAATGAATCTTATACAATGGGACTTAAAAAAAATTAATTTCCATAATAATTTTCTAATCGTCTGTTAAACTATGAAGATTCGCGAGAAAGTACGTTTATATTTTATTTATTTCTTTAAATATATATGTATTATGTATTTATTTATGTATGGAGTCTGGAGCTAAATCAAGACTGACCTTAGAGTTGCCATTACAAAATTCATTAGTAGTACACATTTTTGCCTTCTGCTTCTTCTTCGCTCTGGCGCTCATATATCATGGATTGCGCTCTTATTTGTAGAAGCCATTTTTTTATTTGTATTTTAGACCATGGCGGTCAAATGGTTAATAAAGGTACCATATGGTTCAATAACAATACATGTTTTCATTCGTGTTATTTGTTGTTCGTAAAGTAAATATTTTTTAACTTTGTAAAGTTCGTTGTGTCCTTTTAGAAAAATTTATTTAATGTTTTTAGAGTGTGTTCTAAAAGAGTGTAAGGTGTAGGTAATAGTTTAGAGTACTGCGGGTGCGTCTCAAAACGGGAAATACATTTTAATTTCAATAAAGCTTAAATGCTATAAATATCATGAGATATACCAACAAATTTTCCTCCATAGCCCAGTGGCTTGTCCGCTCGCTTCACATCACGAGATCGCGGGTTCAATTCCCGGCGGGGTCCAACTTAGTAGGACTCGGTTTAGTTGGTGGTAGGGCATTTTCTGAGCCCGCCTGGCTAGCTACCACCATCTTATCTAAGTCTTGCCGCCAAACATCAATGTTAACGCATTGATGTGTTCCCCCATTGCGTTGGGGAATCTTGGTAAGCTCGCTTCCATCTTCGGCATCATTATCACTTACCATCAGGTGAGATGATGCCAAGGGCTTACCAATTGAGGGTAAAAAAAAGATATAATTTTGTTGAATATAACAATTATACGCTCTAACGATTACATGTGTCCAGGTGTCCATTAGTGAACATACTGTATAATAATGTCCTTATCTGTGATTATAATTGACCACGCTGAATACGTTAAAAACAACCGACTTCAATCGCAACAACTCCAATTTTACTATATTTTTGTTGATTTTCTCAAAAACCGCTGAATCGATTTCAATAAAATTTATATGGAACCACCTGTGAAGTATACCCTTTTAACCTTTCGAACGGCGGTTACCAATTTCGAAATATTCTTCGTTTGTTATCAGGTCTCCAGAATATATTATGTCTATATCTAGAAATAGTACTATTCTTAAAAAAGTACTTCTATGCAATTGCAAAGTTTTGTATAAATCTCTTTACGTAACGTACCTTATTTTGATATCTATAAAATTCTAAATACCTCTATCTGTTGAAATTATAATTAACTTTTAGATATTACATAATTTACTCTTTCATACATAAAGATAGTATGCTGTCAAAATAAAATAAAGGTATTTTCATTATGGAATAGTAATAACACCCAATTTGAATTATTTTCGCATGCAATATTTACATACTTGTTGCAACAACAAATACCTACCTAATAACGACCGCTTCCATTCCTTGTCACTTGATAAATTCATTATTTTCTATTGCGGGCGATCTCATGGAATTTTATTCAAAGAGACTATATGAGTGGTCTAGTTTCAAAACCCGCTAAAAACGATTTCATAAAATGACTGCAAACTAAAAAACATTGTTTAACTCAATATATTATCGAATTTCACAAGAATTCTCATTTTTGGTTCTTTATTTGACGGTTGGCCACACTTTGAACACATTTTTAGTTTTAAGATGGTATCAACAACGGAAAAATAAGAGAAATAATTTTTGATTTAGCGGATTTTGATGTAAACTTTCAATTATAGCGGGGTTTGCAACTGACATTTTGAATTTTAGCGGGTTTTGATGTAAACTAGTTTTGCCTTAAGGATGGTTTTATCCAGTACTGCCTGTACGTTATAAGTAATTTAATGAAATAGGTATTAAAAGTATGAATAAAAAGAAAAATACATAATATGTATTTTAGTATTATTATGAAATCAAATATTTATTGTAATGTGATTAATACTGACATGACACAGTTTAACATATCGCTATAAAAAACAAATAACATCCTCACATAGGTAATAAAAAACATTTTTAAATAAAGAGAAAAAATCAAATATCTATTGTAATGTAAGAAATAGTGACATGACACAGTTTAACATGTACGTAGCTATTAATTTTTATATTTGTAAATTAACATCCTCAAACCCATGTTCACATAACATATTATCATTTTCGTTTATTCCTGATACGTCATTTGCAAAGTTGTCAGAATCAACACCATGCAGTCTTACTTCTAGGTTTTTATAATAATCTAAATCAGATAGATTTCGCCAGCCAGTTCCAAAATGTTTTTCGAGTAATTTGGTGACATCTTTCAACTTGGCTACTTTTGGGATAGTAGTATTAGGTTCAATAGTCGTTGGGTTTATCATCGTAATTTTCTTTTTTTTTTTGTAATAAGCACTTTTTTATTTACTTCGCTCTTATAATTTATTTCCCCTTGAACAAGAACATTTTGGGTTTTTGTTCGGGTCAAAAAGAACCGCTTTGATTTTTGAAATGGAAAAGTCCATGATGTTGTAGGCTTAATAACAGGTTCGTAACTGGATTTCCAGTCATACACCGGAATTGATGATAGCTCTATTACTGTTCCGTGTTCTTTAAGTACCGATACATACTGCGCCGGAGAAGTGACAACTTCCTTCTTTTTGAGATCTCTTTCTATTTTAGAAAATACGCGGTCCGGTGGAATAAATGAATGACCCACGACAGGGAATATAATTTCAATTTTTTTTATATGCCTTGGCGCTTCGCACACAAGCCATTTACCCAACATAGCAAGCATACCGGTATTCTTATTTTGCCCAGAACAACCATCGCACACAACACGAAATACTTTAATTTGCTCCTCGAATGTTGTTTGTTGCAAGTAATGGTATACTGCACTTATTATTTCGTTACTTCCCTTATTATGATCAGCTTCTGTCCAGTAATAGGAATGAACTGTTTCTTTGTTGAGTTTAGCCTTGGAATTCCCTTCTACGATGGCAAAATGATAAAAGCTGAATTGGCGGCTGTAATACGCTGATTGATCGGGAAGTTTCGGCAATGCTTGATTTTTTTGACAGTCGAATGTTATCGTTTTCACGAATTCGGCTTCTTCTTTAAGTATCTTATAAAATGCTTGGTATTTTAACCTATGTATTCTTTTCTCAGTCATAAGAAGGTTTTTTTTTGTAGTATCAGTCTCAGCTTTTATCTGTTCTTGTAGTGAAATACATGTCGAGCATACGTCGGTTCTTGGTGATCCAAAACCGATATTATAATCGGTACAAAATATTTTTCTGAAGAATCCTTGTTTTACTTTGAGATCATTTTCTCGTTCTGCATTATACATCCGCCACATTTTGCGGATATTGAGCTCCGGTGACAGATACAATCGCTTTGTTTGTGAGCGGCAATAATGACTTTCTTCAGCCTTAAATTTTTCAATAAACCATTGCACCGAAAGTCGTTTTGCTTCGTAATGTGCAGACTTGCGATCCCCGCCTCGTCTTTCTACAGCATGAGTGCCTCCAGAAGTGTAATATCTGAACACAATTCCTTTAACTCTGTCTTTCTTAATTAACAGCGCATCCAAAAATGTTTTTTGGCATACTGGAATCATTTTAGTATGCCTATTTATTATGTAATATTTTGTAGCAATTTGTCTTTTACTGTTTCGTTTTTTATTGTTTGCCTTCTTTGTTGTGCAATATTTAAGAATGTAATTATCCTGGGCTATTTTTGTTTTACACATGTAAAAATTTGCATGGAATCTTCTAATATCTTGAGAAGTTAATTTAGCGCATTTGAATGCATTTTTGTTATGTTGACATTGCGGAAATTTAGGCAAACCTTTACTTTCATACCTGAAACAATTTTGAAAGAATTTAGATAACACCATGCAAATGAGCTGTTTTCCCGCTATTAAAAGTAGCTCCATCGTCTCTGCCAACACCTGTGAGACCAAGGCGTGAGCTTTATAATATAATATGTATGCAAAAAATTTTAGCTTATGCCCTTCCCCGAGTCTTAGTCAATCTTCATACCATATTCATCCAAATCGGGTTAGTGGTTTAAGCGTAATGAGGTGACAGACAGACAGAATCACGTTCTTTATAATATTAGTGTGGATTTTCAAGCATAGCTTATAAAAAAAAACAACAACCATCCCTTCCTAGTGCATTCCAACCAATGGTTAGTTTAATAAGCTATTTCGAATTATAAACTTTTTTTCACCTCTGGTAACCTCTGCTTTATTTTGCATAACACCTTTACCCGCCAATTATACATGAGTTTGATGCCAGATTTGTACTTACCGTTTTGATTGCTCTATTGTCCGTTTCCATGTTGTCTTATCACTTTTTCTTTTCCGGGAATGTTTAGGATCACATTTTGTTATAAATTGTGATAATTCTTCCATTTTTTACAGGTAAAAATGATTAAAAACCGCAGCACTGTTTCGCCGTTTCATAAGAAAACGCCATACTGTTTAAACGTCAGGTGATTCAAATGCCGCGCTGTCATTGGTCTAAACAATTTTAGCGGGTTATGAAAAGCAAAGACGTTGTTTTGGCGGTGTTTGCAACGAACCGCGGTTTTGTAGGCTGATTTTCGTAGGATTTTAGGGTGCTTTGCAAACGACTATTAATGAAATTTGAAGAGAAAAGTACGGAGTGTAATTTGAAAGCATTATTCCAATATTCGTAAAATTATGTTTTAGCGGGGTTTGAAACTAGACCACTCATATTTCCGAAGGGTTGATAATCAATCATATAACTTGGTTTACATTTTCACTATCTATTTGTATCTCATTTTCTCCACTGGCGCTTTGCTGCTACTTTTAAATCTAGTTGTTTTAACTCGTGCAAGTATTTTTATTTCATTTAGCCGAAGACCAACGTTTACAGACAAGCCAGTGGCATTAGTCTATCTAGTATGTCCACATGAAGGGTTAAACAAAAAAAGAATTTTCCAAATCGGTTCAGGCGTCTTCGAGTAATCGGTGAACATACATAAAAAAATAAAGATTCCGACGAATTGAGAACCTCCTCCTTTTTTTGAAGTTGGTTTAAAATGTCCACCTTTGATGGACATCTGGTAATCAAATATCCTATTTTATAAGTGTCCTAGTATCCTGAAGAGGTTTTCTTTCGCCGCTAAGAGCGAAGGCGACTGATATAAGTAAATAACTTTCAAAAAACTCAATTATGTAATGGCCTGTCTTGAACTCCGGACCTTTACTCAGAAAGACCGAGTCTTTTCGTGGAGCCACCGACGCTTTTTCACAACTTCGAAAAAAGCTTTCACCCCTTTTTAAACGGAATTCAAGGAAACTATAAAATAAAGAAACCTTTTAAAAGAGGTATAGAAGCTCGAGCTCATTTCCTACCCTTTCATAGGGTTCTAAACGCGAGTCCGCAAGGCCTGCCTGCGGCTCTCAGAGTACAGACAGTTACCGCCACCGTGTATCACGAAAAATTTAACTTATAGCTTTAACAAAACGAGAACCATCGGGTTCATGACTGACTCGGTGGCTCAGTGGTTAGCGATCCTGATTACTGGTCCGAGAGTCGACGGTTCGATCCCCACCCAGGGCAAACATTTGTGTGATGAGCAGATTTGTTTGCTCTGTGTCTGGGTGTATTATATCTATATATGTATGTATTTAAATGTATATGTGTATGTATATCAGTCTCTGGTTCCCGTAGTACAAGGAATCCTAGTTCGGGGCCAGATGACCGTGTGTGATTTGTCTTGGATAATAATTATTATTAATAGCTTTAGCAAAACAGGAACCATTGGGTTATAAAAAAGCGGCCAAGTGCGAGTCGGACTCGCCCATGAAGGGTTCCATAGCTGCAAGTAACATAATATAAAAGTTTTTGTAGTTCGTTGTAACTTGAATGAAAGGCAAATTGCGGTTTACGATTTATGACGTATTAAAAAAAAACTACTTACTAGATATCGTTCAAACCAATTTTCGGTGGAAGTTTGCATGGTAATGTACATCATATATTTTTTTTAGTTTTATCATTCTCTTATTTTAGAAGTTACGGGGGGGGGGGACACACATTTTACAACTTTGGAAGTGTCTCTCGCGCAAACTATTCAGTTAAGAAGAAAATGATATTAGAAACCTCAATATCATTTTTGAAGACCTATCCATAGATACCCCACACGTATGGGTTTGATGAAAAAAAATTTTTTGAGTTTCAGTTCTAAGTATGGGGAGCCCCCAAAATTTATTGTTTTTTTTCTATTTTTGTGTAAAAATCTTAATGCGGTTCACAAAATACATCTACTTACCAAGTTTCAACAGTATAGTTCTTATACTTTCGGAAAAAAAGTGGCTGTGACATACGGACAGACAGACAGACAGACATGACGAATCCATAAGGGTTCCGTTTTTTGCCATTTGGCTACGGAACCCTAAAAAAGAACATATATTTGTGATGGATGGAATACAGAGAAGACATCTACCAGTTGGAAATTGCGATAGATGGTGTTTCGAAGCAAAGTGCGAATGACGTAAAAATTAGGGGTTCAGATTTCTCTGTGGGCTTATGTACTATTAAAACGTTCTTTTTAGCACCAAACGGAATGTCTGAAGCTTTCAGAAAACTGTTATGTAAAGGATTGAATATACATTTTGAGGCGGAGTGAAAAGATATTTTGGGATTCAGTTTTTTGTTGAATTTCAATGGAAAAGGGTTTTTTTGTGTTCAATTACTTTTATATTTCATTTAGTAAATCCCCTACCTCTCATTTTACTGTGAGTTCCGAGTGGTAGGTAAACATCTCTCTTTTTGCATCGGGGCTTAAAACACCTATCACCGTTGATTATTTAAGTTCCAGAATATTGACTGAGTGAACGAAACTATCAGCTAGAAAATGAAAATGAACACATTTTATTCGAAGTAGGTAGCAGTGTACACTTTTCGAACGTCATTCTTTTATCTACCTAATACGAGGTTCCGCCCACTCGGAACTCGTATACCCACCGTTTCGGGAAGTGTTTGCGGAGTGAGAAGAAACGACGCGACGGGCTCTGAATAAACTTCCTCAAACACATAGAACGGACTACAGTTCTGGCCTCATAGATTAGATTAGATTAGATTCATTTATTTCATATTATCAATGTCAACTTACAAAATATACTTATTTAAAAAGATGTCAGAGGATAATATGATCGTCAAAATAAAATAAAGTAATAGTGTCAAACATGAAAAGAAATACAATGTCAATAAATGTCAAATTTAAAATAAAATAAAACAATGTCAATAAAAATATCGAATAATATGTCATTATACAAACATAAAAGACTAAATTAATAATTACATGTCAAATCACATTTGATTTACAAATTGTAAAATAATCATAATTTAAAACTTTTTGTTAATATATTCATCTACCGAGTAGAATTCATTTTCCAACAAAAGATTTCGTAGTTGGCGACCAAACGTTTCGTCACATTCCTCATCTTTGATGACTGCGGGTAGTCGCTCGTACAGTGACGGACCGATTACACGCGGATTCTTGGTGGCGAGAGTAGTTCGTCGCGTTACCGCCTGTAGTCGACCAGTGTTACGGAGTTTTCTACCTCCGGTAGTGCGTCGGTCAAATGTGGAAATGTTGCGACGAACGAACATCAGCAGCTCGTACAGGTATAATGAGTAGAGTGGCATGATACGCAATGATTTAAACTGCTCCCTGCAAGTGTCTCTTGAGCTTTTGTTTAGCAAAATTCTTATTGCTCTTTTTTGCAGGACAAACACTCGATCAGAGTCCGTCGAGTCACCCCATAAGATAATGCCATAGGACATTATTGAATGGAAGTGCGCAAAGTAAGCCTGCTTAAGGATACCGGGAGACACGAGAGGTGGCAGTTTCCTCAAGGCATACGCTGCGCCACTCAGCCTGTCACAAAGTACCTGCACGTGCTTTTTCCAGTTTAACTTAGAATCTAACGTGAAACCTAGATAGCGACATTCATCGGATAAAGGTACCGGACTGTGTATTTGTAAAGGTGTATGAATCGGTCTACCGCTAAATATAATAACATTCGATTTGGAATTGTTCATTATTAGGCCGTTTGACGAGAACCACTCCTGTAGCTGCGAAAGAACGCTGTTTATTTTCGTACTGAGTTGCTCATACGTCCGCGCATGCACCACTACGGTAGTATCGTCTGCAAAGAGTACGGGCAGTCCGTCTGTTACAGATGATGGCAGGTCATTTATAAATAGTAAAAACAAGGTATTTCCGAGGGCGGATCCTTGCGGAATCCCAATTGTGACGTCACCAGCAGTGGACCTCAACTTTTTTCCTTCTAGGGTGACTTCCACTGTCTGTCGCCTGCGCTGTAGGAAAGACGAAAGAAGGTCATGGGTTTTGTCACCAATACCGTACTTTGCTAGTTTGTCCAATAATAGTTCATTTTGGATTACATCGAACGCTTTACTAAGGTCGCAAAATATACCAGCTGTCTTGCATTTTCCATCAATGTTCGTTATTATCGAGTCTATAACCTGGTGTGCGGCTGTAGTGGTCGACTTTTTTTGTCTATACGCGCATTGTGTTTTTGTCAGCAATTTGTTGCGCTCAAGATGTGACATTATTTCACGCGATATTATAGACTCGATAATTTTCGAAACGTTTGGGACTATTGTAATTGGTCGGTGGCTGTCGACATTTGACTTTTCACCTTTGCCTTTGTACACTGGACATACACGAGTACTTTTCAGTACATCCGGATAATGGCCAGTCAATAATATTTCATTTATCAGTAAAACAAGTATATCACATAAAAGTGGCCAAATTGTGCACAATATATTTACAGACACATCGTATATGTCCAGTGTACCAGGCGTACGCAGCATAGACCGAAACACGCGATTCACACTGTCGCGGGAGACTGGGGAAAATGTCAGGGAAGGTATGTCCCCACAGGAGTCTAGGTATTTCTTTAGAAAACTCATGGCTTTTGTACTGTCACTTTGTAAAACGAGGTTTTTAGTGACTGTCAAAAAATGATGGTTAAAACAGTCCGGTATTTTAGTCTTTGCCACATTTAATCCACTTTCTTTCAAATTAATGTCTTGGTATGATCTGGCTTTAGATGTGATTTCTTCCCCAATAACTTGCCAAATCTCTTTAGAGGGGTTTTTGGCGTTGGAAAGTCGCGTGTTTACGTAATTCTTTCGGTCTTTAAGCGTATTTGATTTTATTAAAGCCGCGTAATGACTTACACATTTACCTATTAGTGCGTTATCCGGGTATTGTCGCTTCAGTTCACAATAATCCTCAAACTGTTTGTAATAACTGGCGGACTGCTCACTCAACCACGGCAACTTGGTTTTCTTTTTAATAAGAACATTTTTGAGCGGGAAATGAATATTTATATAATGTGTCAATAATGTAATTAATTTACTTAATTTTGAATCAATGTCAGATAAATTATTATTTATGAATGTCCAATCGTAATTAGTAATGTCAATATAAAAATTATGAATCGATTCCTGTGTATATAATCGTTTTTGAATAAAAGAATTACGTGGTGGGTTTGTGTTTGTTGACACTGATCGCAACTCAAACAGCTGGGCGTTGTGGTCGCTGATCGGGGTGTCGACCGGCGAGCTGGTGACGTCACGGTCATCGCGGCTGACTAGCCCGCAGTCGAGCGAGGATGCACAGTCCAGTGTTACACGCGTTGCGTATGCTATAATATTATGCATATTATAGCTACCTAATAGATCATCTAATTGTCGTCTTTGACTATTGTCACTAAGGTAATCCACGTTTAGATCTCCAACCACGATACACCTTTTGTTTTCGTCAGTAATTGTACATAATAATTGATCAAATACATTAATAAACATATTAAAATTACCATGTCCAGTTCTGTAAGAACAAACAATTATTAATTTAAATTGTATAATTTCTATTACAGTAAATTCGCAATGATATTCGACAGCGAGCCCTTGTAGGTCACTTCGCTGCTTGAAGTGTGTGCCGGCCTTTACAAACAGTGCAACGCCGCCGTGCTCGATGCTCGAGCGGCAGTAGTGGCTCGCTTCGCTAGCTCGTAACCTGTGAGGGTCACGTGTCGAATCTCATTGCTTCGGCACCAGGTCTCCGAACACGCGATAACATCTGGGTCTAATTTAGACGAAACGACGTCCAGTAGGCCTGTTTTTCCCGTAATGGATCGGACATTCTGGTGAACAACGGTGAATTTACAATGTTTATCACCTTTGAGGTTAGAACAAGTGCTTTGTGAGCTAAGTGTATGTGTGAGAGTTAAGCGTTTTCGAGACTTGTGCGGATCGTCTTCAAGTTTTTTGGCGTAACACGGTTGAACTTACGAACTGCTACTCCTTCTGGCCACATATTCATGTCACGAACCAATTTCACCCTAGAAGTGGGGACGTCTAGTCTAAAGGAAGTGTAGGCACCTCTCGTGGGCAGCTGCTCGCACTGGACATCGTCTAACCCGACAACAGTTTTTAGGTGGTTTACTATGTCTTCCTTGCGCGTGTCCTTGTCAAAATTGAACAAGTGGAGGCTCGCCAGCCGCGGTGGGGCCGCACGCAGGCCGCTGGACGGTGGGGCCGCACGCAGGCCGCTGGACGGCGGTGCCGCGCGCGGGCTGCTTGGCGGATCGTCGGCTCTTTGCTGGGGCCGAGGTACTGCCACTTGTTTGGATCCATCCTGTTGTGGTGGGCTGGCTAAAACTGACGCGTAGCTCGTATTGATGGACACTGGTTTTGTTGTATGAGCTTTCGCGATGACCTTGGCAGACACCTGAGCACGTGAGGACCTGAAATCCTTCGCAAACCTTCCACCAACGCTGCTGCTGCTACTAGATTTTTTAACCAAACGTGGAGATTTCTTCAAGCTGGCTTTGGTGACGCTGGCTGAGGCACAGGGACTTACATCATTATCAATGCCTTGCGGACCAGAGTCATCAAGTGCACTGTTATTTACAAGCAGCCGAGATGGAACCGGTGAGTCACTTTTTGTGTTTATTGTGAGCTGAACTTCAGGCTGGCTTTTTTTCAGCAGTGTCACTAATTCCCTTAGTAAAGATGTATTTGAACTTAAGACAGATGGTCACAAATTATATACAGTTTCTGTATACTTTGCGGCCTTCTTTATTATGACGGCAGAGTTCCTCTCCGTCTCTGAACAGAGAAAACAATCTGTCGATACGCGCCGGCGCCGGTATTTAGACTATTTTCAGTGAACGGCTCAGCTACAGGAACAAATAGATTACTGGGAAAGGAAAAAGGTGTTTGTTCATTGGGAAAGTTGCTCGAGTTATGCTGTTTAGAGGCTGTTACTTAAGAGTGTGGTATGATTTAAAAGAGGACTTTACTGAGCGGGACTGGCGAGACTAATTTGTGCACAAGACAAGAATTAATTGGTGTGCAAGGCGAGAACTAACTTGTGCACAAAACAAGAACTAATTTTTGCACAAAATAAGAACGTTTTTTTTTCACTAGAGTAGAAATAATGTGTGCACAAGGCGATAACTAATTTGTGCACAAGACATTTACTAATGAGAAATGCCGTGTGAAACATTAAAACAACGGAACTGGAACCCTTCAGTAGTAGTAGAGCCTTTGCGTACATTAAACTTCCATTACAAGATGTACTTCTTTATAAGTCACTATAAAGACTCTACGTGATTGAAGATTCATTTTTTATCTATCTATCTATCAGCCGAAAGACGTCCACTGCTCTGCCGAAAGGCCTCCCCCAAGGATTTCCACACCGTCCGGTCCTGTGCGGCTCGCATCCAGCGGCTTCCCGCAACCTTCAACAGGTCGTCGGTCCACCGAGTCGGAGGCCTGCCCACACTGCGTCTTCCGATTGATTGTTTAAGTTATCAAAATTATAAAAGTACCTTCGGTAAAACTATACAGGGTGTTAAAAAAGTGCGTTTGAAACGTTTGAAATGTTAAGGGGTCATTCAGAATCAAGCATATAAATACAGAAAAAAATATTTAAAAAATCCGATCTACAATTTAGAAGTTTTTTAGAAATTTGTCAGTACAGTAAATTAAAGATTATATTATGTTACATACAGGGTGTAAGGGACAGGTTTCCGAAAACTTAAAGGGCTTGTTCAGTAGACTAAACTGAACAAATTTCCACAAGAATTTTTTTCAGGAAACAAAAGAAAAATCGGCTTCTCCATACAAAATTACAAACATGATTGGACAGTTTGTATGGAGAAGCCGATTTTTTTCGTTTCCTGAAAAAAAATCTTGTAGTTAGTTGTTCAGTTTCATCTACTGAGCAAGCCCTTAAAGTTTTCGGAAACCTGTCCCTTACATCCTGTATAATCTATATGACCATTAACTCCGTCAATCTCTGCAAAACTCAGTCACCGCTTGCCTCAAGAGGATTCGCACTCTTAATGAGGGAAACTGCGCATTTAAGGGTGTGAGGTTGAAACGAAAGGAAAAGGAGGCTTAAAAGGCTCGGAAGGGTCAGCCTCAAGCCTTTTTGTGTACGATGAGTGAGGAAAACTGAGAAAAGTCCGCCATACACTCGTATACGGTACGGTGCTTAAGGCGGAGCGTCATCTTAAAAATTCTCTTTTTAAATAAATAAATAAAATACGTATAAATAACCGGGACAAATCACACACGGTCATCTGGCCCCAAACTAGGATTCCCTGTATTATGGGAACCAGAGACTGATATACATACACATATACGTTTAAATACATACATATATAGATATAATACACTCAGACACAGAGCAAACAAATCTGCTCATTACGGAAATCTTTGCCCTGGGTGGGGATCGAACCCACGACTAGTTTCAACGTAGATTTTTAGTGGAAAACCTTTTGATTAAATGTTTCGTTTTTTTTTTTTTTTTTTTTATGGCAGAGGTGGCAAACGAGCAGACGGATCACCTGATGGTAAGCGATTACCGCCGCCCATAGACACCCGCAACACCAGAGGAGTCACAAGTGCGTTGCCGACCTTTGATATGGAAGTACGCTTTTGGAGGTTTGTAGGTCGTATCGGTCCGGAAATATCGCAAGCGACAATTCATTCCACAGTTTGGTTGTGCGAGGCAGAAAGTTTCCTCGTATGAATACGTTAAAAACAATCGACTTCAATCGCTCCAATTTTGCTATGTTTTTGTTGATTTTCTCAAAAACCGCTGAATCGATTTCCTGTGAAACCCTTTTAAACAAAAAAAGAATTTTCCAAATTGGTTCAGGTGTCTTCAATACATAAATAAAAAAAGAAGATTCCGACGAATTGAGAACCTCCTCCTTTTTTTGCAGTCGGTTAAAAAGAGACATTTAATTGTAAAAGCATATCGGTTTCAACGTCATATAAACATCGCGTTACACAAGACGTACATATTTCTTAAATCACCTTACCCTTAAAAAATAGAACTAAACGAATCACATAACATCATATTTACCAAAAAATCCATGGTCAATTCACAGAAAAAATATTGTTCTAACAGATGGCAAGTTCTGACGGGGTGGGTACCACTGCTGCTTGCTCGGTCTACATCTGCTGCTAAGCAGTGCGCTGTGCCGGCGGGTGGCGCGAGATAGCCAGCGCAATTAATTATAATAATATCTGGGACAAATCACACACGGTCATCTGGCCCCAAACTAGGATTCCCTGTATCTTGGGAACCAGAGACTGATATACATACACACATATATACTTTTAAATACAAACATATATAGATATAATACACCCAGACTCAGAGCAAACAATTCTGCTCATCACAGAAAAGTTTGCCCTGTGTGGGGATCGAACCCACGACTCTCGAATCAGTGGTCAGGATCGCTAACCACTTAGCCACCGAGTCACTCATCACGTCAATTACCGGCATGAGAAGTATTCCAAGACCTCAAGACCTTCAAGGCACTGAGAACCTTTCTAAGATTAAAGATGCTCAAAGGCGGCGGATGCCGCTTTCCATCGGTGGCCAGCCTTTTGCCATCTCACACAATAATAATTGACCACGCTGAATACGTTAAAAACAACCGACTTCAATCGCAACAACTCCAATTTTGCTATGTTTTTGTTGATTTTCTCAAAAACCGCTGAATCGATTTAGATAAAATTTATATGGGACCACCTGTGAATTATACCCTTTTAAACAAATAAAGAATTTTCCAAATCGGTTCAGGCGTCTTCGAGTAATCGGTGAACATACATAAAAAAAAAAGATTCCGACGAATTGAGAACCTCCTCCTTTTTTTGAAGTTGGTTAGTAAAAATAAAATAATGATCAACTTAGTATGGGAAATATTGGTAAGCCCGCTTCAATCTCAGTGAGTCACGACACCCTGTATATTTCTATTTATTACACCTAGACGAACATCAAGGTCTCGTGTCAGCCATTCTGAAGAACTATTGTGTCTGGTCACGTTCTGTACTCATCCATCATATCCAGACAGCCCCTAGGCGCTTGACATTCAGCCTTTACTACAATAATGAGCTTTTGTTCTACTGCCCTCATAATAAAGAAAGCCGCAAAGTATACGGAAACTCCATATAGTTTGCGGCCTTCTTTCTTATAGTCTACATCTTTAATGAACTCGCAAAAAAATAATGGACTTTACAAGACCAAACTCTATACATTTTGCCCATTCTCCTTTGTATGAACGAAAGTACTTACAATAGTTTTTTGTGATTTCGTCAATTGAACAAAAGTTGTTCAGTGCTGATGAAACTGAACCATCAGTTATGAGGCAGGTATGTACCAGTCACCGTGTATGTATAAGCTAGTTATTGCTACAGCTCAAACGATTTCATTGAAATCTGACAAAGAGCTAAGGTAGGAGGCGGCGAACAATAAAGTGCACACTAAATCTGAATAGTGAATCAGGAATTTGTACGAAAAACTGAAAAAAAATGCAGAGCAGGTTTTTTTCAACATTTTATTTATTTTTATTTTATTCGGAAAACCAACAGCTTAATTACAACAAAATATCAAAACTTAAATTAAATTCTAGACAGATAGATAAAGGTTTTCACAGATATTTTTAAAATATTAACTAAAGCAAACAAAGCAGTTATCGCTAGGCAGGCTGTAGGTACTTACGAAAGAAACGTTCACAAAGAGTATAGAAACAAAGAAAAAAGAATAATAATTTCAAAATAAGAAAAGGAAAAAGTAAAAAAAAACTTAAAACTGTAAACTTTTCCTGTATTCTGTACTTGATTCTGAGTAAACTCTCAAAATCTCAAACTCACTATTTTGACATTCTGTGTTAACCCTGTATTTGTATCAGCGTCAAAATCCTTCACAGCCTCAAAATGAAAACCGCCCGTGATCCCTCCGCGAAGCCTCCAGTTAATTTAACTCCAAATAAATACTTCACATGCAGAGCGTAGCTCGCAAAAAATAAATTTCAGATCCCAGAGACGTATTTAGGAAAATTTTAATAATAATTTATAAATCAATATAGAATTAACTTCAGGCCGTAGCCCATAAGTGTTAGTAAGCACAATGAAAATGAAAATATTTTATTCGAAGTAGGTAGCAGTGTACACTTTTCGAACGTCATTCTTTTATCTACCTAATACGAGGTTCCTACCGCTCGGAACTCGTATACCCACCGTTTCGGGAAGTGTTTGCGGACTTGATGACTTACAGTACTAATGTTAGTAAAATATACAAAATGTAGGGGACAGTTCACTACATCCCGACACTGGCCTGGTATTTGTGCAACGCCTGTTAAACCTCTTTGGTTTCACTAGAAACACCCTGGACATTTATATTGTTTTTGATACTTTTTTTAAATATTATCATTACCACGTCATTATTATTACTTGACAAATATAAAAAAGAAAATAAGGCAACTAACAGATGTAGATACTGCAAGACTAGTGTATTTTAGCTATTTTCATAGTATAATGTCTTACGGCATCTTAATTTGGGGACATGCGGCTGACATAGAAACTATTTTCATACTGCAAAAAAGAGCCATTCGCGCTATCTATCAGATGCGATCTCGAGAGTCATTGAGGGACAAGTTTAAAGAAATAAATATTGTAACTGTTGCCAGTCAATTCATATATGAAAACATCATGTATGTTCGTAAGAATTTAGATTTATTTCCAAAAAACAGTGACAGGCATAATTTTAATCTTAGAAATAGAAATAATATCGAAGTTGCTTATTCGAGACTGAGTAAGGTAAAGAAGTCGTTCATGGGGCAGTGTATAAAATTCTACAATAAAATACCTGAAAATGTAATTAGTTTATCCGAAAATAAGTTTAAGACTTATTTAAAGAAATGCCTGTGTTCAAGAGGATATTATAAAACCCAAGACTATGTTAATGACAATGATGTATGGACATGTATAGATCCTCCAGCTCATAGCTTTAGTAATGACATCCATTGTAAAAGATATTAAGTATTTATTTGAAAAAATGTGTTGGGGCGAGTTTCTTTTGGGCTCGACGTTTCTTCTCGCTCCGCTAACACTTCCCGAAGCGTTAAGTGTACAAGTTCCGCGTGGTAGGAACTTTGTACTAGGTAGAAAAAAAGACGATTTAAAAGTATGCGTACAGCATCTACTTAAATAAAAAATATTTTGAATTTTGAAATAGCTGAAACTAACTTAGTGCCTCTGCTTTTCACTCCTAAAATAAGTTGCCCACGCCCGCCGTCCAGTGACCGAGTACAGGACAATCCGGTTTGTTGGCAATGGTGCTCAGGATGCCGTTGGTACTGGCCCTCGTCCGCCGCGTCAGGGACGCGAATCTTTGGCGCACAATTGCATGGAAACCGTCGGTGCGTGCTTTTGAGTCGAATTAGTGTTTTCAGGTCTACCTAAATAAGAGTACCGGTTGTAAGACCCAGTGCGTGGGAAGGAGCCCCAATTAAAATAGTATTTGGTGTCAAGTCATATTTTAAGTTTTATTATTTTAAGTCATATGTAAAATATTTTAGGTTTTAACGAAAAATTTTTGATTTTATGAGTAGTACAGTAACGTAAGCCAGCTACCAATTAACGGGAACGAGATAAATACAAATTCACACCATTTTTTTCAAAAACCCACATCCGCGTCTGTCTCAACCCTCGATCGCGATCCGCAAAATGTATGCGCTGTGAATGTGCCAAATGTAATATAATATTTTATTTTGGCCACATTTCACACGTTTTGTTCCAGTGGGTTGAGTACGGTGCTTTTGTGGTGCTATATTTTAAAGCAGCGATAAAGGAGCGGCCAATCGCGCAAGTTAACTAACTACAGACACGGTCGTAACCTTGATGGGTGTGATTGTTAATGTAATTCATCTCGACCGATTCCGTGTTTCACTAGATGGTAGTCGTAAATCGAAATGCGATGTAAGGTGACTGACTCGGTGGCTAAGTGGTTAGCGATCCTGACCTCTGATCCGGGAGTCGTGGGTTCGATCCCCACACAGGGAAAACTTTTCTGTGATGAGCAGAATTGTTTGCGCTGAGTCTGGGTGTATTATATCTATATATGTATGTATTTAAAAGTATATGTGTATGTATATCAGTCTCTGGTTTCCAAGATACAGGAGTTCAAAAATCGTTTGTAAGACTCCTTTACAAAAAAATATACGGTTATTACCCACACCTATACCCCACCCCGTTCATTCTGGGCATGGTCAACTACCGCACGCTCGAGGTGCGGCGCGGCCTGGCGCTGGTGCAGCACGTGGCGCGGCTGGTGCGCGCGCACTCGCACAACCCGCCGCTGCTGGCGCGGGTGGCGCTGTTCGTGCCTGACAACTACCGGCGCGCGCGCCGCCACCCTCTGCTGGCAGCGCCGGCGCCGCGCACGGACATACTGGCCCACTCTCCCTTAGTAGAGGGCTGTAAACTAATAAATAATATTTTGTTTTTCGATACTACGTTAGACCTCTTCGCCAGCTCAGAGTCAAAAATCATGACATCGGCTGGTCTTTATCTTGAGTCAATCGCTCCGAAAAGCACTATTTCTATTTAAATTTTACTTTATAATGTTTTTACCAGTATACAATTTTAAATGCATGTTATTTTACAGTGTTACATTAATTTTTATTCTTTACAATATTTATTCAAACAATTTATTATTATTTTACAATATTTATTCAAGTATATATACAACAAGATGATTTTTATTTACCTTTATTTTTACAAAGTTTTTAATGTTTTAAATTTTAATTTTATTGACAATGAAATTGTATGTTTTCCTAAAAATATTTAATATACTAATAATTTTTAAGTGAATGAATTGGAGCGAGCTTGGTTGTAAACTGTTATTGTTCCAGTGTATGTAATAAATGAATAAATGAATGAATAAATGAAATGAAAAATCCTAGTTTGGGGCCAGATGACCGTGTGTGATTTGTCCCAGACATTATTATTATTATTATAGGCAACTTGAAAACTTGACACTGGGGTTGGCCACTTGGGGTTGGCTCCACAACCTCCACTAATACGGACTTGGCGCCTAACTAAGAAAATACTAAAGAAATTGAAATTGAAAACATTAGGTTGAATAATACTGCGATCGTTTATAAAATAGAAATAAAGCAATATTCTCTTAAAATATTGAAGTTGTTAGAACCACAATCTACATAAAATTACGGCTGTTCTACCCGCAAAGTGGTTCTAACTCAAATATTTCCCAGACCTAAGTAAACTCGTTGGCTTGCACAAACATGGCTTGAGTGAGACCACTGTGCGCACACTGGGTCAAAACCTACTGGCGCTTACAAAATTTAGGTGGGCGATACGTTATAAATAACGCAAACCAATCATTCTAAACGCTGTTCTGTTTTCAAAGGCCGGCAACGCACTTGTGGCTCCTCTGGTGTTGCGGGTGTCTATGGGCGGCGGTAATCGCTTACCATCAGGTGATCCGTCTGCTCGTTTGCCAGCCTATCACGTAAAAAAACATGGTGATGAAAGATGATGCAGGTGATGATAAGTGCAACACTAGGGAAAGCCAGAAACCGTCTACCCATATGACGCATGACAAAATGAGATTGAATATAGGCAAATTTCAATGAAATACAAGGTAACTGGTATAGTACTGTATATTTTTTTTTATCTCAACCTTCTGGAGCATAAAGTACACTAGGTTAAGTCTTAATATTAAATCAGTCTTAAAATAAATAAAATATGTAGTACCTATTTTTTTATGTGATAGGTGGCAAACGAGCAGACGGATCACCTGATGGTAAGCGATTACCGCCGCCCATAGACACCCGCAACACCGGAGGAGTCACAATTTTCTGATTTAAAATCCATAAACATAATAAATTATGTGTTACCAAAACATTACACAAACTTAATGTTATTAAAGCTAATAACGGTTACTAGCATTTTAGCATTAGCACCTTAACATTTTCTTTTTCTCTGGATCTAATTTTAAAGTCCACGCAAAAACGAAATCGCAACCCGAAGCTAGTTTTAGATGTAGGCGATAATGGAATGGACATAAATACAATAACCGAAAGACCATCTTCAAAAAAAACTTATATCTTAGTATATTTTTTTGTCAACGATGAATTTTCATGAAGCATTAAAAACTTTGAGTCATCATATTTTCTATTTCTCACTAATATTATAAATGCGAAAGTATGGATGTTTGTTTGTTTGTTCCACTTTTACGCCGAAACTACTGAACGGATTTGGATGAAATTTGGTAGGTACATAGATAATGCACTTGGCTAACACATTGGGTACATTTTATCCCGGACATCTTGAAGGTTCCCGGAGGAACAGCTAACAACTGAAATTTCTACTTTGTCTCTATATAACGCTGCCTTAACGTTTTATTTCTCTCTGGACCCAATTCTGAAGTCCACGCAGACAAAGTAAGTATCACATTTTTTACCCCACTTTAGTGTATTTTAAACAGTTCCCGTTTTCACTTCACGGTGTGTTCTGTTCGTGCATTTTGACGAGTGGTCGCGTTTTACGAGCCATTGTGTGGCCGCCGCCGCCGGCGGAACGAGTGTTGCCAACTTTTTGGATATTTTTGGACGTTTTATCAAAAAATTACAATTAATACCCATTTTTTTTTATGGCAGAGCTGGCAAACGAGCAAACGGATCACCTGATGGTAAGCGATTACTGCCTAATAGACACGAAATTCAAAATTCGAAATTCATTTTTGTATTGGAAATCCAAGAAATTATCAATAACGATTTAAAAAAAAATTGTCACCTTTAACCTTTTAAAAATTTTCAAAATCTGGGCAGATCTTCAAGAAATTTACTACACGGCTTTTACTTTTTCTTTCTCCTAAAAGTTTAATACAGAGGGTAACATTACAAATTCCACAAGACGATATTAAACATGAAATAATCCGATTTTGCTACTTTAACCGAATTTAATCCCGAAGTTGGCAACACCAGCCAACCGGGCAGGTAAATATTATTGTGGTTTGCACAAAAGACCGTCGCTTTAAATTTTGGACCGATTAGACGCGGATCGCTTTGAATTTCGTTCTTTAGTTTAGATGTAATATGGGTTCCATTGCTTGATTTGAAATTAGAGCTTTTGAAATTATACGATATTTTGTTCAAAACGGGCACAAAAGGAGTGCCGGATATACGGGCTTTATGGATTTGACTTCATGGACATTTTATACTTATTTTCACTACCTTATACATACCAGTTTACTTTATTTTAACCGCTTCCGTGGTTTAGTGGCTTGTCTGCATGATTCACATCAGGAGGTCGCAGTTTCGATTCCCGACGTGGTCCAACTTTGTAGTTGGTGGTAGGGCATTTTCTGAGGCCTCTTGATTAGCTACTAACCTACCTGGCCGCTAAATATAAATTTTAATAGCAGTGATGTGTTCCGGCAGGGAGATAAGGTAGCTACCGCACTGAGTCACGATCTTATAACCTGTATGCTGACAGTTTTGTGAAACAAGAAAATCTCTTCTGTCACAAAGTAACTTTCTTGAACGTTACGGGAGTACTTATTAGCCAAGCAAGAAAAAACAACAAAATAAGTTAAACATCTCACTTCAAAAAGTTAGTTATTCTGCTAATTATATTTTCACATTCTCCAGTAACTTATATACAAATTCTACTTGAAAAAAATGCTTTGACCAGCGTCGCCATTCGTTTCCAACGCAACATTAAATTCCGAAGAAAAATATGGTTCAGAGTATACGTAGACATATAACACCAGAGTAAATGGCATTTCTTGTATTCAAAAACTAACTCTACACTGTAATTCTAGTATGCAGTTTAGAATTTGTACACGGTTTTCTTAGGGACAGTTGTTCAGTTTAAGTAAAAGTGACAGTTAAAAGTTTTCAGTTGTTTTAGAGGTCAGTAAGTAAGAGAACACGTCGGAATTTTAGGTGGTTGTATTTTTATCCTAAAGGCTCTCTCTGTACTGAACACTATTAATAAGAAGACCAAAGATTTCTAAAGATACAATACTTGTGTAACTCAATATATAAGCGAAATCTAGTGGTGTCCTTCGAACCGTCATATTAAATTATCGTTATCATGGAAATCGATATTTAGTAGGTCCTGTTGAAAAAAGTGTCTATTACACAATTTAGACGAAAATTATTATTATATTATGTATAACGTCTGGCATCATCTATTTATAGGAAAATATTTGAGTTACTATTCTCAGTATGAAGGTAAGCAATATATCTTTGGTCTAACGAAGTAAAAAGGTCCTTAGTTCAGAGCAAATAATAATGTTGGCTAAGAAAAATAGCTTCCAGCAAGCGCTGGAACTGGAGTTGGAAGCTGGAGTGGCGCTAATTAAAAGAATCATTAATAACCTGAGGCGAGGAGAGCTCTTTATTACAGCTAATGTTGTAAGTTGCTAGGGCACAGAATATTTTTATTTCAACTTGAGCACAGCAAAACAAAAAGAAATAATGAGATGTACCTCAGAAAGATTAGAAGTAGTTGACTGGTAGTCAGAGGCCCTCCATAAATTACGTATCACACGCTAAGAGGGAGAGAGGGGTCAACGAAGTGTGAGATTATGTGACAAGGGGTGGGGAGGGTCTCATAATAAATAATTTAAAAAATATAATTTCATAATTTCTGTTTTCGTTTATTCAATTCTGGGCAAAAAATTATAAAATATGAGACGTCACACCAAGGATGGGGTGGTCCCTTAAATATGACCATCTGTAACAAGAACGGGGGGGGGGTCAAAAAAGTATGAAATTCATGTGACGTAATTTATGGATGGCCCCTCATCTGATTTACTTTTATCAAATGAAAACGAATCCTAAAGAAATATCTTTTATAAACTTTTAATTAAAAAGAAAACTAAGTACAGCTTATTAAGTATCTGGCCAAAAAACAGAAACAGTCCGCCTCGGGCTTTTTAAATATTTTGTTTCTCAGAACTCCATGCGACACAACAGTCGCGTCGCGTCGCACCACGCCGCGGGCCGTCCGCTCAAATATTTTGAATAAAAACTTTTTCAATTAAAATTTGTTTTGCTCGTGAATTTTGGAGATCCTTCCCACTGTGCATTCGAGGGACTCGGTATAAAAGTAATGGGTGATGAATTTTTAACAAGCTTATTGTACTTTGATAAAGTCCACAATGTTTGAGTATCTACCTAAATAAGTATTAAATTTAATATCTGGAAACACATTTAATAAATTATATTATGTATTGATTGCAATTATATTCCGTGACAATTAATACGACTACAATACGACTACAAAAATGACCATAATTTTATATTACATATAAACTGTCATTAAAATAATACTTTTATTTTATTTTCTAGATCAAAAAGCAAACCTCAGGCCATACTGGTTTTTTTCTTGGTTCTCTATAATATCGCATAACTTTTTTGACTATTTGGACTTTGTATAGCATTATTGTGCATGAAATACTTCAGCATAAAACATTTTATGCATATATATGTTTTCCTAATATTTATGAGCATAATATTCATTGGAAACATAATATTCATTGGACTGACTCGGTGGCTCAGTGGTTAGCGATCCTGACTACTGATCCGAGAGTCTTGGGTTCGATCCCCAATCCCCCCCAGGGCAAACATTTCTGTGATGAGCAGATTTGTTTTCTCTGTGTCTGGGTGTATTATATCTATATATGTATGTATTTAAATGTATATGTGTATGTATATCAGTCTCTGGTTCCCATAGTAAAGGGAATCCTAGTTTGGGGCCAGATGACCATATGTGATTTGTCCCGGATATTATTATTATTAATTAGAAATGTCCTTAATTATAACGTTAAATTTCCTAATAATCTTAAAGCATATCAAACTTAACCATAACATTAAATATACTAATTTTGTTTCGAAGAAAAGAATTTTAAGTTAGATTTCCTTTTAGTTATTTTATTTATTTATTTGTGTTTTATTTATTTTTACTTCATAACTACTTATAGCGTAGGTCGTAAGAGCCAGTATCTTAGTATTGGGTAGTGGTAAGTAGTAGGTAGGTTGCTAGGCAGGGAAGCATGCAATCAAGCATGCAAGCAAGCAAGCATGAAGGCGAGCAAGTAAACATGCAAGCAAGCAGTCGATCTGCGGTTCTCATATCAATCAAACCCAACACTGCGACTGTCAGGGGAGGCGAGCAAGCTCGCCTCCGCCTCACAGTCTCCGATGTCGGGGTGCTCCGAATTCCCGAGCTCGCTTCGCTCGTTCCCGCATTAGTTTAGGACTTCCGTATGGTGTTCTTTTAAAAAGTGGCTTTTACGATATATATTTAGTCCTAAATACAATTATGAACTTTTCAATAATGAGAATAACTATTTAGATCATTTATTATTTAGTCACTAGTATATTTATGTAATTTTCAGTTAGGACAATTATTGTTTAGTCATTCCTTTTTTAGGAAATTATTGTTTATTACTTTCAAACTTTAGGGGAAATAATAATTATGCAGAATTACGATTACGAAGATTAATATTTCTGCGGAAGATTTTTATGCCTAACTTGTTATGCCATAGGCAATTATGACATAAAATTTTATGCGATACAAAGGGCACCCAATTATACGGAATACAGAACTTGTGAACACTGAACGTTTTCCCACGACCACTTCCGTAGTTAGTGTAGCTAGTTTGAAATCATTATTCTTAGGTACTTTAAAGTCCATGTGGTAAATGCGGAAGATCCGTCACTGGTTGTCACACCCGGTCCGGTTAACTCCAGCCGGATATCGGGTGACGGATGTGATGCCGCGGCGCGGTCGAGAAATTTACGGACTAGATAGATAGAAATAACATTTACTCACTTACAAGACACATTTACAAAACAGATATAAAACAGAAACACAATTTCAGAAGAGAAAACAAGAACATTGAACATAATCCAAAAAGAACAGACACAGTAGGAATGACACTTATTTAAATACCACAAAACCATTTTTTATTTCATTTTACTAGGTAGGTATATAAGTTACTCAATATTTTAAATCGTATTTTTTCTTACTAGTATAAAGTTCCTACCACGTGTAACTTATACAATCAACGTTTCGGGATGTTTTTGCGAAGCGAGAAGAAATGCCGAGCCAAAAATTTACGAAATAAGACTGACTTGCCATTAATGCTTTTACATAATTCGCATAAACCAGCCTGATTATGTGTTTATATTTGAGTTGCGTTCCATAACCCAAAATTTTACTCAGGGTGATACAAATTTTAGGACGCTTTCGTGAATGTGATTTTGTGTAGCACTCACAAGTGCGATTTTTAATACAATTTGATTATTTATTTATTTATTCAGTTCGATCGCACAGCAATAAATCTGTTTTACTATTACCTACATACTACCGTAAAATATTGCCTGACTATTTACTCGGCGGGAAATTCGAAAATCCGGAAATTCAAACAGACAAAGGCAAAGAAACATTTTATCTTCGAAATTGTTCTGAAATACTATTGGTTATTTCTGCTTAAGTATTAAAGCCATAAATAAATTAAATAAGGTAGTACGCTACTGAAAAAAGCAAGAAACTTGTCACTTACCTACTCGCAATTGTTCCAAAATCATCATATTTCTTTTTTCGTTCCTGAAATAGCTTCGTTTCTTTCATTTTTCCATGTTAAATCCTACCTTGGTTTTGAAAGGACTTCTTAGTACAGCTGTCTTTTCTCTTGGTGATGTTTTCCAATATTAAATGACTACTTTTAGAATTTATAATATATTATTTTATTTAAATTCGCTGCGTAAAGTATTTGCAGCACGTAAGTATTGCATAAATTGAACCAGCCATGACGAATCTAATTATTTTATCACGTGTAAGAGGAAAAGGTGAAGAAAAATTTAAAAAGGGGTGCCCTTTGTATCGCATAAAATTTTATGTCAAAACTGCCTATGGCATAACAAGTTAGGCATAAAAATCTTGTGCAGATTAATCTTCCTAATCGTAATTCTGCATAATTATTATTCCCCCTATACTTTTAAAGTAATAAACAATAATGTCCTAAAAAGGAATGACTAAACAATAATTGTCCTAACTGAAAATTGCATAAATATAATAGTGACTAAATAATAAATGATTTAAATAGATTGCCGATTTATATTCTCATATTTGAAAAGTTCATAATTGTACTTATATTTAGGACTAAATATATAATGTAAAAGCCACTTTTTACAAGAAAACCATATGGAAGTCCTAATTCATAATTGGCCATAGTTATGCCATAACGATCCAACTAATTCAAAGTAAGCGAGGGATAATGTACTTTATGTCAGTGACATTTGACTGTGTCGCATTTATCTCGAGAAATTTCCGTGGTGTGGGTCGCTATCAACTGGAGGGCAGTCGTTAACTAACATAAAAGGGCATTAGGCGGCTTCAAAACTTCTGACACTGGTTTTGGCCAGTAGCCCTCACGGCCTCCACCAATCCGGACTTGGCTCCATGTATAGAATAGGACCTGACCAACCCGAGCCTCGTGCCTCAACAGTGCAGATACATAATATTTTATGTTAAATTTTTTAATATAATTTTTACGCTTAATTTGTATTCATTATTTAATAACGAATAAATTAAATTAAAAATTATAGAAGGAACTGAATTTTAATATCGGTTTGGCAAATAAAGTGAAAAAAATAATAATTTTAAAATATTCAAGTAACACTTTTGACTATTGTTCAAAATGGTATATAAGTTCCGTTTTTCCACCCTGACTGCCAGTCGAGTCCTCGACGGGGACTCTCAGACAGAGAGCGGAGGTACTTAGTTCTAAAAATGCCCGTTGTTAAGGTGCTGTTGTTGAGCGCTGCAGTCCTGGCCGCAGCCACGGCCAGCTGTCCATATGCTGCAAGAAAGAAGCTGGCCTTCTCCTCCTACACCGCACAGCCTCTGACCGATCAAGAGTTGGCGGAGATGGAAAAGGATGGCAGAAGGACGTAAGTGAGTCTACTTGACAGGAGACATCCTATATAAAGTTTGCCAGACAATCTTTTTTCTTCTGACCGTGTGGCACAATTAACCTTTTACCCCCTAAGGTATAAATCGCCTGGTGTTGCACTTAGCATCACCCGCGTTCACGAGTCATCATCATCATCAGCCGAAAGACGTCTACTGCTGGACAAAAGCCTCCCCCAAGGATTTCCACACCAATAGGTCCTGTGCTGCTCGCATCCAGTGGCTTCTCGCTACCTTCACCAGGTCGTCGGTCCACCGAGTTGGAGACCTGCCTACACTGTACCTCCAGTGCACAGTTCACGAGTAGGGCATTTAAATTTCCACCTGCAGACGTGTGTAATGCAACCTTCATACACATCTAGTAATCAGACGTGTCGGTTTCTTCACGTTGTTTTCCTTTACCGTTAAAGCAATCTGTGACGAAAATCTCATAGTCAGGATCTAATCCGAGACGTCTGGTTAAGAGGGCGAAGCCACTTCACTACCGTGGAACAATGCTTTTCGACGAAACGAGGATATCCTATACCTCCTTATAAACCCAAGGGTCATTGTCATTCAGTCCCTCTAATCCTCGTGCATCCATTGATTTGCTTATCCTGCTAATTGTACAGAGAATAAGCGATTTTGAGGAGTAGCGTACTGCAAACAAATTGAGCTCGGGACTATATGCAACGAGTTTCAAGCACAACCACCTGCCGCCATTTGGTATGTATCATTGCATAGATGATTTACCTACTCACGTGCCCCCAATATACAGGCCATTTTTGGCCTCTTCATATAAATCGATCAGTGGAGAGCGGCCAAATTAGTATGAAGAGTCGAATTTTTTTTGCGATTTGACTATGGGTTCCTTGGGGAAAGTCGATTAGAATCAGGAGTAGAAGCACTGATTAAAATATGACGCACGACTAGATTTACAGCCTGTATAAGCCATCTTCGAACGCACAAGCGTCACTAAGTCCACTAGGCTGGAGTCGAAATTGTCACCGTGACCGGAATCGGTCGGTCATGTCAAACTTTCTTTCTACTTGTAACGTGTCACTCACATTGTATTCGTACCTTCATACAAGGTGAAATTGAAATCACAGACCAAGTTTTAGCTGTGGCTTCTAGTGATGACACTGAAAAACTTTGTCTGAGGAACCAGTTCAATGGGAGCAAAAAATTTTGATTTTCATAAAAAGTTGGTTACTTTTCTTCTTCTACTAAGCGTTATCAAAAGTCAAAAAAAGTCAAAAGTCAAAAGCCTTTATTTGCCAGAATACAGTAGGTACAGATCTTGGTATCATTAATAAAGTGCGTGTATCCAACCTGCATGCAGGTGTGCAAATATTGAGCTAGAGCGAAGGTCTGCTCCGACTCAATTTACTCCACTTTGCTCGATCGTCAATATACTCCTCAGTGAGGTCATTTGCTCTCATATCTGCTCTCACAACGTCAAGCCAGCACTTTCGGGGTCTTCTACGGGATCCAGGGCCATCAACGATTACTTCAAAGCATCTTTTACCAACGTACTCTGGCAATATGCGGCTTACATGACCAAACTATCGGATGCGACTTTCCTGTAATTTGTCCGCTATGTCTCAGCCACTGAGGCTACGATACGGATGCGATCGAATCGCGTAACGCCACATATCCACCGCAGCATTTTCATCTCCGCAACGTGAAGCTGCTGGATATATCTTCCAAGGACTGGCAACGTCTCACTGTCATACAGCAGTACGGGGCGGATGATGCACTTGAACACCATTTCAACTTCACCGGCATCCTGCGACCGCAAGTAACCCCGGTTACTTCCCGCATTTTCGCCCAAGCTGCCCTAATCCGGGCTTGAATGGTTGAAATGAAATAATGTTTTTTTATTCGAAGTAGGTAGCAACGTATACCGGCCGAAGGTCATTCTTCTGTCTACCTAATACGAGGTTCCTACCACTCAGAATTTGTATAGCCGTCGTTTCGGGAAGTGATTGCGGGTCGGAAGAAACTCTCTCCAATGTTATTGTTTTGTATGAAGAGTATATGCCTGTCTTTCAGTTGGTGCGCCACCGAGATCGCCCCTTGCGACCCCACGGAAGGCCGGCGGGTGGATGGCAGCTGCACCAACCCGTGGTTCCCCACCCTTGGGCACGGCAAGCAGCCCTTCCGCCGTGTGCTGCCAGCTCAGTTTGGCGAAGGTATAGTTTTCTTCTATGATTGACTGTCGTGATTGTCCAACTATTGATTTCACGACTACTAGTCGTTTCTAAATTTGCTGAGTAGTCTGCCGACCATAAATCATTACTTTCCACCTATTGCTCAATTTATTGCTGGTATTTTGGCGTTTCATGACGTCAAGTTTGTTTACGGATATTTTAACCGGGAATTGAACCTCAAATGAATGAATTTCCTCAATAATCACAATTACATGTGTATTATTGATAATAAGAAAAGATAATTGGCCGTTGACATTTTTGTAATTTTTCAATAAAAAGGCATTGCTGACTAATCGTCAGTTTGGCAAATTCTGACTAGTCACAGTTAGTCGGTATATATCAATTTTCAGTACAGTATTGCTAAATGCTACTGGTAGGGTCTATTCATGCTAGGTCCAAATAACTGACACTAGACACTTTAAGTGCTTGGCCAACAATTACGGATATTCATTTCGGAGACCAACATTTATGTTTGATCGTTGCTATAGCGGAGTATCTCGATCATCTATTCCAGGTGGCCAGCCTAAACCAGCCAAGTCGAGTGGACCACAGCCGCTGTTCCGTCAGAAGCGCAAGCGACTTCTGCCCGAGGGTCGCGTCGAGGATCAGCACTTCACGCAGCTGCTGACACACGCACTGGGCTTCCTCATCGGCGATATGGCGAACTTGGCGGACGAATGTGAGTGTCATGAAAATAAGCTCCAAAGTGCCCATAGCGAATTTTCAAATAGGTAAATTACGCAAGCAGTCGTGACTCTGTGAAGCTTGTATGGTCGCGTCGATCACGCAGATTATCCTACTACAGTCACGGTCATAAGATGAATGGAGTTTACTGTCAGTGGCATTTATCTCGATCGAATCGAATCAAATAAAATTTTTGAACTTTTCGTACAAACTGATCTGCCAATTAGCCAATTTTTATGGAGAGACCAAACATTTTGTTGAGAATTCCGTATGGTCTTCTTGGGAAACGTTATTCAGAGCCATGAGTGCAGATTCAGATGTGGTCTTTTTAAACATTGGTTATTTATTTTCGTAGTCAACTACGTAATATCCAAACCTTATTGCTGCAAGCCGGAAGGCTTGAACGACCCTGAATGCGTACCCAACTACGCCGCCGATGATGACGAGACGATGCGCTTCTCAACACAACGCTGCATCAACATGACGAAACCTATTTCATTCCAAGTGTTCGGTTGTCTGCCCAACGGAACCGACCCTGAGTGGGTAAGATTATTAAAATATACATTGGAGATTCTTAGAATATACATATATTCATCATCATCCAAAAGACATCAATCAATTGGTACGAAAAAGTACATAATTTTCGAATCTCATCTGATTCTCTAAACTCATTGATACACTGGCCAAGATTTGAACTCGAGACCCTTTGAAGGTCAGCGTCACCGTGAATCCACCGACGAAATGTACAAAGAATCTCTTTCAGTCGAAATAAACAGTTGAATTTCATGATACATTTGTTCAGCGGTGGACGTCTTTTGGCTGATGATGATGATAATGATACAGATCAACTCGGCGCCGCCTCTCATTGAGCTGTCAGCAGTTTACGGAGAAACTGAGGAGGCTCTCTTGGAGAAAGGGAGGAAGTTTGAAGGTGGTCTGCTGAGGTATGAGGTGGACGAGCAGGGCGTCGTCTGGCCCCCCAGCGTGGACCGGGCCAACAAGAGCGCCGGCATCTGCTTCGCAAACAATGCTACCGAAACACGATGCCATGACACGCGTAAGTACACATACGGAACGGAAAATTTTACCTGGTTAAGAATATCCTTTTAGAAGTCTGTCCCTTTTAAAAGTGACGGATTCACAATAGAATTGACTATCCTGTTGTCAGGGTTATAAACTCGACCTTAAAGTAAACTCACAGATCGACCCCTATAGATGTGTTATTAAAGTTATTGACTATGTGTTCCTTAGGAAAAAAAAATCTGTTTCAAGAGTAGAAGCAACAGTTAAAATACTTCTAGCTGATTTTGTTAGACCTTATATTTATTATATAGAAATTGAACCAGACACTATTGTCAAAACTTTTAAATCTCTTAAAATGAAAAGAACTGAAGACCTTTATCTATCAGTAAGTTTAATTAGTAATGTAATTATGACTTTAGCGCCATATTTAGCTTGTCTTTTTAATATCAGTATTGATAGTGGCGTATTTCCAGACCTAATGAAATGTAGTAAAGTGATACCCCTATATAAGTCTGGTAACAAAAGTGATCCGGGAAATTACAGACCAGTTTCTGTACTACCAGTTCTTAGTAAAATTTTTGAAAAAATTATGCTCAACCAATTACTACAAAAATACTACAAATATTTCACAGTATAATGTCTTACGATTTTCATTTTGCAAAAAAGGGCAATTCGCGCAATCTACCAGATGCGATCCCGCGAGTCGTTGAGGAATATGTTTAAAGAAATTAATATTCTTACTAGTCAATTCATATACGAAAATATCATGTATGTACGTAAAAATTTGCACTTGTTTCATAAAAACAGTGACAGACACAATTTTAATCTAAGAAATATTAATAACATAGATGTTGCCTATTCGAGACTGAGAACTGAATTTAAGATTTTATTTAAAAAATGTGTTGAAGCGAGTTTCTTTTGGGCTCGACATTTCTTCTCGCTTCGCAAACACTTCCCGAAACGTTGAGTGTACAAGTCCCGCGTGGTAGGGACTTTGTACTAGGTAGAAAAAAATATTGACGATTTAAAAGCATATGTAAAGCATCTACTTAAATAAAAAACATTTTGAGTTTGAGTTTTAGAATTAATTTTATATATTTTATAGGTTTCTGGTTCCCACAATACAGATAACCGTCGTTTTTGGTTCGGTGACCATGCGCAATTTGTCTCTAGACATTCATTAACTTTATCACATACCAACTCTGATTTACGTTACGTTTGCGTTTCCAGCGGCCAACTACGCAAATGGCTTGCTCGGAATGAACATGTTTTCCATGTGGTGGTGGCGACACCACAACCTGATCGCACGGGAGCTGGCCGCGCGCAACCCCTGCTGGGATGATGACCGACTGTTCCGGGTGGCGCGCGATATCAACATCGCCATGTACCATCAAACGTACTACTATGAACTGTTCGGCGAACTGCTGGGTAACGTGCTTGCTTGATATATGTAGATAGTTTTTGTGATATATCTTTTTTTATTGAGCCCTTGGCATTATCTCACCTGGCGCTAAGTGGTAATGCTGCTGAGGATGTTAGTGGGCTTACCAAGATTCCCCAACTCAATGTGTAACTGGGTATCTTATGTCAATGCCGGAACACATCAATGTTGGTTGATATTGATATTTGATAGCTGGTGATAGCTAGCCAGACGGGCACACAAAATGTCTTAAGAGCAACTAAAAACCAGGCCTACAAAGATAAACTCCGCCGAGAATCGAAACCACGATCACCTGATATGAAGTGATTGTGCTAGCCGCTGCACAACGGACGTGGTTTGGTTATTTATATTTTTATACAAAAGCCGTTATTGAGCCACGAATACTATTGTTTCCCTTCAGGTCGTGATAATCTAATAGCGAGCAAGGTGCTGTCAGCTTCCCCAGGGTTCAGAGATGCATTCGATGAGAACGTGGCCCCTCAACTTTCCGTGGAAGCATCGTACATTTTGCGTTGGGTGCACACGGTACAAGGAGGTATAGTTAAGTAAGTAAATTATTGCAAATATATCTGTCTGGTCCATGAGTATTAAGTCAATTCTCATAGCTAAAACAGTTCCAATGGCTCCACGGTAGTGAGTCGGATCTCTTAACCTGAGGTCTTAAGTTCAAATCCTGGCCAAAGTACTAAAGTGCTTTGAAAATTATGAAACCTCGTCAGCTCACAGGCCTCTCGGAACTCGGGTGATAACAAACGTTGTCAATTTAAAGAGAAGTGACTCAATGTGACGCGGCGGAAACTAAATGAAGATTTTCTTGTGACGATTGATTTTAGATTTTTTGACGAGTCCGGCAACTACTTGAAGCAGTTTCCCATCGTGAACCTGACGGTTCACACGGGATTCCTGGATCACGACAGGAACCTGCAAGGCGCCACGCAGGGCAGCTTCCGGCAGGCCAGTGGTGCCTTCGATCACATCGCCGACCCTGACGTGAGTCTGACTACCCCTGTGCCAACTGCACTAATAGGATTCCAATTCCAATCCGTCGGTCTCTTAATGCTGAGGATCGTGACCGTCATGGCCTAGAGAAGGCACAGAGTGCTCTTCATCCGGCTCTGTTGCTCGCTGCGTGCACTGCCTGCTGCAGCTGCAGATTGGTAGCACTGGTGACTTAGCTGCACCACTTAGCGCCACGACCAGTAGGATAAAACACTTAATTAGCAGGTTGTGTTTATATTTCAACTTTGTAAGACTCGATTTGTGTTAGTATTAGGGCAGTTTCTAAGCGAGCTAAATCTTGCTACCAAACATGTATATTAATAGCATTGATGTGTTCGAGATAGGATAGTCCGTTTCCCATTGAATTGAGTAAGTTATGTGTCTTCCATGTTTGTAAAATTGGTATGTTATGTGTCTTCCATATTTGTTTACATCAGGTAAGATGATGCCAAGGGCTAATCGGGATGTTATTATAAAAAAAGCGCATTTATCTTAACTTTTTGACTGTCTCAGATCATTGGTTAAAACTTAATTGTGATTCCATTGAAGGACTACCTTATTTCCTTCTAATATGGCTAATATTTAACCTACAGATGACTAACCTGGGTTTCGGGCCACTCCAAGATTTTCTGGACATCATGACGAACGACCTCAGTAAGGATAAGTACTTCGGCCTCGCGCCTTACACCAAGTACAGGGAGTTCTGCAGCGGCAGGTCTTACAAGAGTTTCGAAGATCTGGGAGACAACATCGCGCCAGAGGTAAGAGTACAGAATTATTATAAGATGGCAATCTCACCAATTTTTGAAAAATAGAAAATATGTAGATGTTCATTCCACCTCAATTTCTCGAGTGACGACCACACATGGGAAGACGTAGAGTGATCACACTCGATGGATGAATGACCTGATGAAGTTTGCGAGAAACCACTGGTTGTGGACAGTGCAGGACTGGTCGGTATGGAAATACTTGAAGAAGGCCTTTGTCCAGCAGGACGTTTAGGTTGTTAAAGAGATAAAAAGATGATTAAAAAAATGCACGTAAACTATCTCTTTCCTCCACAGTGGATCGAAGTGCTGAAAGATCTGTACAGGGACGTTGAGGATGTGGAATTGTTAGCCGGCATTTGGCTGGAGAAATATGTGGACGGAGGATACGTTCCCGTCACATTCTACTGCATATTCGTGGAACAGTTGCAACATTACATAGCTTCCGACCAGCACTGGTACGAGAGACCGAACCGCCCTCAAGCTTTCACGCTAGGTAAGTAACAACTTTAGAACTCCAAAAAAAACAGGAAAATTGCTTATAAACTTTTTATATTTAATTTTAGTTATTAAAAATTATAACTGAAAAAATTTAAACTGATATAGGTATTATGACAGATGGGACTCCCCGTTTGTGGCTCGTTGGGTGCATATGCATGTTATATGACATTGTCAATTTGAATTTATTTCTTTTTTGATTAATTTATTTATTTTTAATTATTTTGTAATTTAATTTATTTATTTTTATATTTGATTGCTTATTAATGTGTTATTTTAAATTTTAATTAATTAGATTGATTTTATTTTAATCCTATTTAATTTGATTGCAATTTAATTAATTTTAATGTGTTGTTTGTATTTGATTTTTATTATAATCTTTTAAATTTGATATCTAATTTATTTTATTTTTATATTTGATTATTATTTAATGTATTTAATTTTGAATTTGATATTTTAATTGAACTTGACTTTTTTGTATATTATTGTGTTGTGTTTTATGGGGCTAGTACCTGAAAGTAAATGATTGCAATTCATACAAGAACATTCATACATGTTCTTAAAAATTATCTTGATTCTTACAAGACGGACTTCGCCTAGTGTGTCTCAGGTAAAATATTTTTGTTAACAACCTATATTTGACAAATCATTATATCTGATTTCTGATTTAAGCCATGTCTGAGGCCTTATACGCGGCTTGAAAACTTCTGTCGTTGGGGTTGGCCACTAGCCCCACAACCTCCATCAATCCGGACTTGACCCCTGTGTGTGTATGGCATAATCTTCCCGACTGGGTAAAGGTATGGGAATAGACCTATTCCCCTGCAGTGGGGACGATATGGGTTGTTAACTAAGCCTCAATAACGCAAGCCAGCACTCCCAACTGTAACAGTAATTGACAGTAATGATTAAGACATCTTCATTGTTTCACATCTTCAGAGCAACTGATGGAAGTCCGCAAGGCCAAGGTATCGCTGCTGCTCTGCAACGTTGGAGACACGGTCACCGAGATCCAGCCGAGAGCTTTCGTGAGGGCTGGCCCAGGGTATGTACACCACAACAAATTTCCAACTAAGCTAAATACTTTTTGCTTTGATGCTTTTTGTAGCAAGGAAAGGCAAAATATTTGTTTAGCAACTTTTTTAAATTGTATTTTTTCTTTCTTGCTTTTGCTGGCAAGAAGATGGTGAAAGGCTTATATAACCACGCAGCCTTGTCTTTCGTAAAAGAAAATAGAAAGTCTGTCGTTTTACAATATAACGATGTCTGTAGTAGTTCAGGAGTCAGAAAGCGAGTCAATTTCTATCAACTATTTCTTCAGCAAAATGATAGCAACTTTGCTAAAGGTATGGACTTATTAAAACAATTACACCTTTATATCTCGTATTTACTTATGATGTAAATTTTTTTTGTTCTCAGTAACGAAATGACGAGCTGTGGGAACATCCCGAAGGTCAACTTTGATGTTTGGATCGACCCTAGCTGCAGCAAGAACTAGAACTACGGCGGAAGCAGGAATTAAACATATTTTTGTTGATGTTGTTTTTATGAAAAAATATGTATTTTCAAGTTTTTGAATAAAAATATTAAAAAACAACAAGTTTGAAGTTTTTTATCTGCAATTGGTTAAGTTAAGTCAAAGTCAAAGTCAAAATATTTTTTATTTAAGTAGATGCTGTACGCATACTTTTAAATCGTCTTTTTTTCTACCTAGTACAAAGTTCCTACCACGCGGAACTTGTACACTCAACGTTTCGGGAAGTGTTAGCGGAGCGAGAAGAAACGTCGAGCCCAAAAGAAACTCGCCCCAACACATTTTTTGAAATAAATACTTAATATCTATTACAATTGATGTCATTACTAAAGCTATGAGCTGGAAGATCTATACATGTTCATACATCATTGTCATTAACATAGTCTTGGGTCTTATAATATCCTCTTGAACACAGGCATTTCTTTACATAAGTCTTAAACTTATTTTCGGATAAACTAATTACATTTTCAGGTATTTTATTGTAGAATTTTATACACTGCCCCATGAACGACTTCTTTACCTTACTCAGTCTCGAATAAGCAACTTCGATATTATTTCTATTTCTAAGATTAAAAATATGCCTGTCACTGTTTTTTGGAAATAAATCTAAATTCTTACGAACATACATGATGTTTTCATATCGCTCATTTGGTGCAACAACGACGTAATTACACTTTTTGTCAAAATGGCCATTCGTATTGCAAACCATGTATTGAGGCTTGTTATTTACGTTCAGAGAAAAATTAACGCAATTGTATGACGGTGAATCCATCTAGATCATTTTTATAGAAAAACAATTTCGTCGACTTTTCTCCAAACTTTACAAACCTCAAGTGGAAAACTCAAGTCAGTTTACACCAAAAGTGTAATTACGTCGTTGTTGCTCCAAATGAGCGATATATGAATTGACTGGCAACAGTTAAAATATTTATTTCTTTAAACTTGTTCCTCAATGACTCTCGAGATCGCATCTGATAGATAGCGCGAATGGCTCTTTTTTGCAGTATGAAAATAGTTTCTATGTCAGCCGCATGTCCCCAAATTAAGATGCCGTAAGACATTATACTATGAAAATAGCTAAAATACACTAGTCTTGCAGTATCTACATCTGTTAGTTGCCTTATTTTCTTGACGGCGTAGGCAGCTGAACTAAGCTTTCCTGCTAAGGTTTCTATATGTGGTCCCCATTGTAAAGAAGCATCTAAAGTAATACCAAGAAAAACAGTGCTATTTACGAACTCTAAAATATTACTATCTAATATTACATTATCGTGAGTTTGCTTGACATTTGGTAATCTGAATTTTATTACTTTTGTCTTTGTGGCATTTAATAGCAAGTTATTAACAGTAAACCATTTATGTATCTCTGAAAGTGTGTTGTTTACTTCGTCAATTTTGCTGTCTTTCCTGTCTACTTTAAAAATAAGAGATGTGTCATCTGCAAACAACACAATATTTGAGAGACGTTGCACCATAAATGGTAAGTCATTTATATAAACAAGGAAGAGAAAGGGGCCTAAAATAGATCCCTGGGGAACGCCTATTTTTACTGTAGAGCCGAGAGAATTTGTGCCATTTACTTGATAGATAGATAGATAGATAGATAGATAGATAGATACAACATTTATTCGCAGCTACAACACACAAAACAAGACAACAATTTTACAGACACTAATAAAGTAAGACAAACACAATAATTTCATTTACATATGTCACAACACAGGTATGAGACAAAAAGTAAGTAATTAAGTACTTGGACTGTTTGTAACCTATTGTTAAGGTAAGAATTGAGAAGACCGAGAGCCCTATCTTCCACATCGTAATGCTTTAGTTTAAGAAGTAACGTTTGATGTTCCACACAATCAAATGCTTTAGATAAATCACAAAACACTCCTATTGCATCTTGTGATTTCTCAAAAGCATCATAGATGTTTCGTATAAGTGCTACTCCTGCATCGGTAGTTGATCGACCTTTCGTGAAGCCAAATTGTTGGTTATGCAGAAGTTTGTTTAAAGTGAAGTGTTGTAGCATTTGGTTAAGCATAATTTTTTCAAAGACTTTACTAAGGACGGGTAATACAGAAACAGGTCTGTAATTTCCCGCACCAGTTTTGGAACCTGATTTATAAAGAGGTATAATTTTACTACACTTCATGAGATCTGGAAAACCACCACTTTCTATACTAATATTGAAAAGGTATGCTAATACGTCAATTACATTACTAATTAATTTAACTGATAAACTCCACAAGTCCTCAGTTTGTTTCACTTTAAGCGACTTAAAAGTTTTAACAACAGTTTCAGGTCCAATTTCTCTAAAATAGAATATTTCATCACAAGAAATTACATTTCCTTCTAATATTTTTTTAGCATATGTGGGTGATGAGTCCAGGGCCTCAGTTAGCTTAAGTGGAATGTTTGTGAAAAACGTTTCGAATTCCGTAGCTATTTCTGCGTTAGATGTTATTTTGCCTTTATCTGTTTGTAAAACAAAATCTTTATCGTGTTTCTTGAATTTACCGGTTTCTTTATTTATTATATTCCAAACCGTCTTAATTTTATTATCAGATAGTTTTATCTTTCTGGCTAAGTAATTAGATTTGGCTGCGCAGCATACCTTTCTGAATATTTTTGAATAACGTTTTACATAATTTCTGAAATTGTCATCAAATATATAACTTTTTTTCTCATAAAGATCAAATAAGGTTTGACGGCTTTTATAAATTCCTACAGTAGCCCATTCACAAAACTTAAATTTATTATCAATATTTATAGATTTAGTTTTAAAAAATTCCTGAAAATCTCGCTCAATTACTGTAAATAAATCATTGTACATATTGTTGGCTTCTGGTTCATTATCAAAATTTGGTATGGGCAGCTTGTCATTTAACGCTTTTTTATACTTTTCTATTCTTTTAACAGTGACAGGCCTCGACTGTATTTTAATTTGTTTTATAATTGACCTGAAAGGAAAGCTAGCCATTAGTCCGCTAAGATCAGACCTCATTCAAGCAGTTAATTACTTTTTTCTCTACATGGCTACAGTTACAGAAAATATTATCGATACATGTGGCAGAAGTCTCTGTTTTTCTAGTTGGTTCTAAGAATAAATAATCCAAATCAAACGACTTAAAAAGACAAATAATTCTTGTTGTTAGGAACTTCTTTTCTAATAAATCAACGTTATAGTCGCCGCATACGATGACAGATTTTTTACTTTTACTTACTAAATTTAAAGCATCCTCCATTACTGATTCGAAACGAGCAAAGTTATCGTCACATGGGGGCCTATATACACAGATAATAATTTGGTTCTCCAGCTCCACACAAGATAGCTCCACAGTTCTTTCAATCGAAAGACTTACGACGTCTTTCCGTACCTTAGTCTTTAGGGTATTTTTAAGTAATATAGCGGAGCCACCGCGAATCGCAGTCTTTCGATTGAATGCACTGGCCATATTATAATTTTCAAAATTAAAAAGCATTTCATGTTCCTTGAGCCAGTGCTCTGTAATACATAAAATATCTATATTAAATTCCAAAAATAATTCTATTTCGAATTCTTTGCCGAGAAAGCCTTGTATATTTTGGTGTACTAATTTCAAAGAGTTGGGCTTCCTCGTTGTCTCTGAACCTAGTTTAAATCTGGAGTTCGAGACCCGCTACAAGTGCCAGCACCGCAGGGTGCACTGTCTAGTGCAATTATAGGCTGCGCCATACCTGCGGTGCCGAGTGACGGGCTCCTCCGTCGTTACGCAGGTAATTACTGTAAAATACTAGATAGATGTAAAATACTGTAAGCTAACGAATTAGCTAGTCTTTTTTTCTGTACAAATGGTAGATACATTGTATCATTGGTCAATTTAAACTTATTTATAAAACTATTTGTGTCAAAAAACAAAACAAAGTCGCTATGACTGCATGTCAAATTGTATAAATACAAATTCAAATTATGCAATTTTTTATTATAGTCGTGCGCTGCATTAGTACAATAAGGAAACGCACGTACTGTTATTTTACATTTCTTCTCCATGCTTAGCTCCACAAGCCGGTCGACAGTTTTCTTAATGTGAGATTTTTTAACATTGTTACTATTACCTAACATTAACACAACTGAGGAGCTGTGATCAAATGAACTACTACAAATTTTATCAACTATTTGTTCTAATGAGGCATCGGGATAACACCTATTTACCACCCTGGAAGATTCAATGCTACTTGAAAACAGCGGCCCGAAACCTATACCTAGTCTATCAGAGAAAATAATGGTTCTTTTCTTAGGATTAAGTGATGTAAATTCGGTGCTCCGTGTAAACACCCGAGGTGAAGTAGGAGCAGCGCTTGGCGACACATCCCGACGGCTTTCCGAAGCCGGCCCCTCGCCGGTGAGAGTTGGCTGGCCGCACGCGCAGTCACACTGATGATTATTTACTAAAGACTCAAATCGCTCTGAATTATATTTACATAGTTCCAATAACTTATCCGTGGCCAAAACATGCTCGTCTATTTGCTTCTCAGCTTGTTCGTATTTTTGTGTCATTTCCGTAAGACGGTCCGTTAATCTAATAATCTCCGACTCTAAATTCCGCGAGTGGATGTCATATTTGATTTTATAATTATCTAATTCAACACTATATGTATCCAATTGCGCTAATAAGTCCCTACGTTCCGCTCTAAGTTTATCCGATGACCTGCATTTACTACAATACTTTTTTATCTGAAACGCAGACTTCTTAACTAATCTAAGCTTTTTAACTTTGTTTTAAATATATTTATTTTTGTGTATGCCAAAGGTGCCAAAGGATTTTATTTTATTATCAAGCCAACGTTTGCTGTTTATTTTGAAGTGTAATTGATTTCATGGTCTTTTTGTTACAAGCAATATCTTGCTAATTTTGTCGTAGGTTTGTTTTGATTGTGAAACAAATATTCTGATTATGCTACATTTAGAACTGAATTTATTACAAATTTCATTTTACAGCCTGAAAACCAGCTCTAAGAAATATGTTTATAGAAAACTAAGTATGTACAGCCTCTTAAGTAACTGGCAATAGAAACAGTCCGCCTCGGGATTTTTAAATATTTCGTTTCACAGAACTCCGTGCGACACAACCATCGCGTCGTAGGTACTGTAGGGATCTTCTATTTATCAAAATTCCTTGAATTCTTTTAGATATTTTATTTTATACGCTTTCACATAAACATACACTCGGGGCGAGGTACCAACTTAAACTCTGTCAATACATTTGTTTTCTATTCTATCATTTCAAATATTTGAATCAACGTCGTATTTACTTTTTATACAAGCCTATGCAGGCCTACCTCCTAGCCTATAGAGTCTCTACAGTACCATGCCGCGGACCGTCCGCATAAGCATTTTGATAAAAACTTTTTCAATAAAAATTTGTTTTGCCCGTGAATTTGGGAGATCGCTCCCACTGTGCATTCGAGGGAGACGGTATGTAAGTAATGGGTGATGAATTTTTAACAAGCCTTAATTTGACACAGTTCAGGTATAGTTCAGGCAGTGGTAGATATGTAGATATAAGTTGTCCACATGAAATCCGACAAGATATTGCTTAGTTAGAGCTGTTTATGTTTTTCATCAAGAAAATGTAAAATTAAAACACCTACATTTTAATTTTTTTCAAATAATTGTGAGTATTTCTTGTTTATTTAATAATTTTTAGACCATGATAAAGCATGTTTCACGTGATGGTGATTGTCAATTCTTGTGCTGTAAAAGGACTGGATGTTTTCTTTTTTTCTATCTGTCTCTTAAAATGCCAAAATGAATGATTCGTCGTGGTTAGGTGCTACAAATAATACTTTACGGATAGCAATGAATTTAAATAAAATAATACATTATAAAGTAAATATTATTATTAATTAATGAAAAACATCACAAAGAGAAAAGAACAGCTGTATTACCTTGCTCTGTTATCTAATTCAAATAAAATATTAACACAAGGGAAGTGACATAATGAAAACGTCAGTTACTCAATAGTTTGTTTACCTTGTATTTAAATTGGAACAAAACAAGGTATAAATTTATATCTATCTATACATATAATAAAAACTATAACGGGTCGATTCTATACATGGAACAGTTTTTGAAAATATTAACTGAGAGAACATGTCTATCGATATAGAGAACAAAACAATTTAATGTAGAATTTTTGTCGGTCTGTCTGTCTGTTCACGTATCACGTAAAAATGGATAAGCCGAGCCAAACCCTTATTAATAAATCTTAGATACTTTTTATCCAGGAAAGTTCAAGGGTTCCCGGAGGAATGACAAAAAACTGAAAATATTAAATGTCTCAATACTCAAAAACTACTCAGCCTATTTGTTTGTTATTTGACAAAATGATACTTTATTATAAAGACTAAACACACAAATATTTTTCGTATATTTTGCGTACGCAAAGATGACTATCATAGGACAAGACAATAGCTTAAAAGCCTTGAAAACAAGGGTTCATATTAGCACAAGCTTTGGCCCGCGTGGATATTGTTCTTAAGGGCTAGCTGAAGCGGCCCTATTTCAGTGCGACTTTCGTGGTTGCTTCGATCACGCAGTTCATCCACCTTTTTACCCGTTTTCGTGCTTTACAAGGAACGTTAAACTGTGGATTCCGCATGCTATTATTATTTTATACAAGAAAGCATGCATGTTTTTAATGTTCTTATTTCGAAAGAATAATTACGCAGAACATATGAACTTTTGTACAACTACTTCTACGCGTACGAAGTCGCGGGCACCAGCTATATAGTAATAAATAAATAAAATTAACAATTACACAAGAAACACTGTTTTCAATATCGGCTCGTGCAAATAAAGTAACATAAAAGTTATTTAAATTTAAAAAAAATTAAGTCACGCTTTTGACCGTTGTTCAAAATGCTATATAAGTTAAGTATTTTTCAGCCTGACCGCCAATCGAGTTCTCGCCGCGGACTCTCAGATAGAGAGAGAGAAGGTATTTAGTTTTTTAAAATGCCCGTTGTTAGGGCTCTGTTGTTGAGCGCCGCAGTCCTGGCCGCAGTCACGGCGAGCTGTCCATATGCTGCAAGAAAGAAGCTGGCGTTCTCCTCCTACACCGCACAGCCTCTGACCGAACAGGAGTTGACGGAAATGGAAAAGGATGGCACAAAGAAGTAAGTGTTGGGCATCCTCCTGTCAAGTAGAATTACTTGACAGGAGGATGCCCAAACAGGCCATCCTATAGGTACAATGTTCGCCAGACACCCTTTTTTCTTCTTGTTATCTTGTGGCACAATTATTTATTCTTATCATGTGGCACAATTAACCGTCTGCCGTCTACAGATCACCTGGTGTTGTACTGAGCATCACCTGCATTCATTTGTAGGGCATTAAGATTTACGCTTGCATGCTACTCCGTGGACGAATTTTTTATAAAAATGAAAACATTGAAATAAGCTATGTGATGGACTGAATAATTTTAATTGTATATGTACTAGTTTACTAAAACTTAATAAATACATGTTTAGTTTTATAAATTGAATTATATTATGAAAAATTGGATTATATCATTGAAAACTGAATTATATTATTGAAAAATGATTTATATTATTAAAATTGAATTATATTATTAAAATTGGAATTATATTATTAATAAATTAAATTAGTAAGTTAATTTAAAATATCTGCTACGACTATTTATTATATTTAACATTTGACTTGTAAAATATTATTTTATCAATAAATGATTGTATTGTATTGTATTGTATTGTATTGCTTACGGACGTGTGCAATGCTACTTTCGTTCACTTCTGATAATTAGGCGTGCAGGTTTCATCACGGTGTATTCCTTTATCGTTGTGGCAATTGGTATGAAAAACAACGTAATTTTTGAAAATTTCGATAGTCTATTGATCAGGACTGGATCCGAGACGTATAGCTATGTGATTATTCTATACCTTCATAAATGCCCATGGGTCAGTCCTTCTTAACCTATGGCATCCATCGCTTTGCTTCTCCTGCCTAAATAATTCTAGAGGCGAGTAAGCGATTTAAAGGAGCAGTGTAAACCTAACCTCAACACTAACGCTCGTCCACCTGCCGCCATTTAGTACCATTACGTCGACGGGTAGTCACGTGCACACGATGTGCTCGGGAGTTGTTTTGCGAAGATTAACTACATTAGCCATCTTCGAGCACACAGTGCCACTAAGTCGACTAGGTGTCAAAGTGGTCGCTCTCATTTCAATCCTTATCCTATATGTCTTTTTTATGTGATAGGCGGCAAATGAGTAGACGGATCACCTGATGGTAAGCGATTACCGCCGCCATAGACACCCGCTACACCAGAGGAGTCACAAGCTCGTTGCCGGCCTTAGAACTACGGGCTCGCAGCTCGCTAACTTGTGCTCGTAGCTTCATATAGGATTAAACTGTAATTAGGGACCACATTTTAACTGTAGCTTCTAGTAATGACACAACTTTCTCTAAGGAACCAGATCAATTGGAACAAAAAAAAAATATTTTCGATACGAAGATGGTTAATCAGCTCATGAAATAAAAATGTTTTTTTTTTATTGGAACTCTACCTACTTCCAGTTACAGTGTATACTTTTAGAATGTTGTGATTTTATCTGCCTAATACGAGGTTCCCACCACTCGGAAATCGTACTCCCACCGTTTAGGGAAATGTTTGCAGAGTGAGAAGATATGACGGGTCCAAAAAATATGTCTGTGTTTCAGTTGGTGCGCCACCGAGATCGCCCCTTGCGACCCCACGGAAGGCCGGCGGGTGAATGGCAGCTGCACCAACCCGCGGTTCCCCACCCTTGGGCACGGCAAGCAGCCCTTCCGTGTGCTGCTTGCCGTGTGCTGCCAGCTCAGTTTGGCGAAGGTATAGTTATCTTCTATGGTTTACTGTCTTGCTGGACCGTCCATTGACTCTGCCGACTACTAGTCGTTTCTGAATTTGCTGTCTCATCGGCTTATGACATCTATTCTTCAGTGCTGATCATTACTTTGCACCTATAGCTCAGCTTGTTATTGGACTTCTCGATTTCATTACATAAAGTAGGTATGTTAAACGGGAAATGTAAATTAATGAATGAATCTCCTCAATAACCACAATGTACAATGTAATGCAGAAAAACTCGTTAAAAGTTTATCAACATACACTTACGTCATAACTTGGGAAAGATAATTGGCCATTGATATTTTTGTAATTTGTCAATAAAAAAGGCAATGCTGACTTATCGGCAGTATACTGAGAAAGCCGATTTGATTGCCGGAAAGAGATATATACTGATACATATATCTCTATAGTACAGTGTTGGTAAAAGATAATGGTAGGATATTATTATAAATAAATAATAAAATAAAAAAATGTTAAGTACATACTCAATAATCATTATAATATTATCTATGAACTGTGGACGTACTTAATAAGTTACATTAACAAATACAGAAACTATAAGGTACACACAGTCATGTTAGGAAACTACAATAAAACAAAGATACATATGAATGAATATTAAATTTAGGTGCAAGATACAGCGTTATTTGTTTAAAGAATGCTACTGGACCTCATACTTTAGGCCAAGCCTGTCTCGTGAGGGCCAGGTTAACTTTTTGCTTTACCCGACAGAACGGAGTTGTAGTGAGTGATCGTATTATCTCATTCCACTTCCATTATACCCAAATACAACTAGGGGCGTACCCTGGGAGTATTCCATTCCACATCCTTGCCAACTTCACTCCACCAAACCACCCCTCACTGTGGCCAAGACACCCTTAGCCATCAGCTTAGGCAGCTGATCAGTCGTCGTTGGTGAGTCTGCCCGACTTACAGTGAGGATATGATTCCACTATACCTTTTTTCTTTCACTTTCGCCTGCTATCTATCGTGTTAGCAGGTATCCCGCACTTATCTTTAAGTATATAAGTATTTATTTATACGATAGAGCTAGAGATTTAGAGTTCGTATGGACTTAGGGCGTTAGGGCTTCAGGTATTAGGGCTTTAGCTGTAGGTTCCCTATTAATCTCATGTGCAGTTGAATAAATAGCTTTATCCACTTGCTATATTTAGCTGCACATTTTTCCGTCTGCTCGTTTGCCACCTATTACTTAAAAAGAAGGTCAAAGTGAGTGACTTTAGCATAAACACGTCACCCCACACAAGTGCTAGGGTAAGAAGAAACTTAAAGCTACCGACTGGTGAACAAAACCGAGACCAGTGGTAGATTTTCATGTCGGAGACCAAGATTCATTTTGGGATGTTAGTCGAGGATTTAGTGCAAGGAACCGTTTTATTTTGGATCCGGCGCTCAAACTTGGCATAGTTGTTCCCTAGGCCGTCCTGATTGGATTAAGCCCGGGAGGTATCGGGAGCCATCCGCCGATTGGCAGGGAGAGGGGGGGAAAGTTTGCTTCTGCCGCGCTCCATTTGTGGACTTATATCTCCAAAACTATTGGCACTAGGGCAAGTGAGATATCATTTTCGTATGATTAAAAGTTGAAAAATTCATTTCTGTAACAATAAAAATGACTTTCTATACATAAAAAAAGAAATATTTGATAAAACGTATAAAACATGACTACCTTTTTTCCGCATATGTGTCGATTATTTTTTAATGGTCTAAGATATTATCATGAAAAAAATATATTCTAAAAGCCACACTTTCTAGAATTATAAAAATATAAATTTTATTAGAATAGCATAATAAATACTTAGTGAAAAAAATATAATTTAATGCGTGGCAGTGTGGCATAAAACGCGCGGTCCGCGCGGTTCTAACTTTTAGAAGTTATATTTCTTTCTTTTTTTGTACGAAAAGTATGTTCTTTTGTTGCAGAAATGAATTTTTCATCCTTGAAATATCTGAAAATGATATCGGACTTGCCCTTATACCTATAGTTATGGAGATATAAGCCCCAAAAAAGAGCGACTCAACAAGTAGATAATGAAGTGTGGGTGGTTTTTTTCCACATATGCGTCGATTAACTTTTAATGGTCTAAGATATTAGCATAAAAAAAAATATTCTGAAAGCCGCAATTCCTACAATTATAAATATATAAATTTTATTAGAATAGCATAATAAATACTTAGTGAAAAAAATATTATTTGATGCTCGGCAGAGTAGCATAAAACGCGCGATTTTAGTATTTGTTGTTCGTAAGTAAATAAAATGAATTATCTAGCGCCCAAAAATTCGTCGCCTACGCGACTAAAGGGCGAACCTCATTCATATTTTGAATGAGGTTCGCCCTTTAGTCGCGTAGGCGACGAATTATTGTTAAGTAACATAATATAAATAGGTATTTAATATTCTTATTTTTTAGTGCTTTTGATTTATGTTTTGTTGCTGAATAAACTTTTTTTCTTTCTTTCTTTCTTTCTTAAATATTTCTCGCACGCACAAAATATTTGTCACGTAGAACAAAAAATATTTTCCTTAAAAAAACATAACATGAGAAACTCCGAAAAATGAGACTAGTTCTCATACGAATAATGGTGGTTTACTATCTATCGGTCTGTCTATCTATCAGCCGAAAGACGTCCATTGCTGGACAAAGGCCTTCCCCAAGGATTTCCACACCGACCGGTCCTGTGCGTCTCGCATCCAGCAGCTTCCCGCAACCTTCACCAGGTCGTCGGTCCACCGAGCCGGATGCCTGCCCACACTGCGTCTTCCGGTGCGCGCCCGCCACTCGAGAACATTACTGCCCCAACGGCCATCTGTTCGACGAGCTATGTGCCCTGCCCGCTGCCACTTAAGTCTAGCGATTATGAGAGCTATGTCGGTAACTTTAGTTCTCCTACGTATCTTCTCATTTCTGATTCGATCACGTAGGGAAACACCAAGCATAGCACGCTCCATCGCCCTTTGGGTGACCTTGAGCCTACTTATGAGGCCCATAGTAAGCGACCATGTCTCGAATTCATATGTCATTACTGGCAACACCCTGGTCAAAGACTTTAGTCTTGAGACACTGCGGTATTTTGGACTTGAACATATTGCGGAGCTGCCCAGCTGAGTTGGATTCGACTATTGATCTCTTTCTAGAAGTTGGACCTACCTGACGGCACTGTTTGTCCGAGGTATACATATTCTTCAACAACTTCGAGTCTAGAGTCTCCAACCTTAAGAGGAGTGTATTTAACACGGACGTTTGACATGATTTTCGTCTTATCCACGTTCATTTTAAGACCCACTTGTTGGGAGACTACTGAGTCTATCGAGCATTGCGCCTAGGTCCTCCAAGGTCTCAGCCATGATTACGATATCGTCAGCAGATCGAAGGTGACTGATGTACTCACCATTAATATTGATGCCGAGTCTTCTCCAGTCCAAAAGCTTGAAAACGTCTTCCAGTCTCACCCCACGCTACAGCCGAATAGGTTTTGAATTCTGATCCTGGAGGTGGACCGACATGGTGGCGTTTTTCATACAAAAAATTCAACACTTCGATGTATCGATAGTCATTTTGCCACCGTTGGAGAGACTGTTACACAGCCCAGTTCTCGATTGAAATAAAATGCTTTCTCATAGTCCACAAAAGCCATTATACTCTTCGATCTTCTGTGTAATCTGCCGCAGCGTATGTAGGTATGTGGTCTACGGCACTGAAGCATTTTCGTAAACCGGCTTGTTCGGGAGGCTAAAAGTTGTCAAACCTGCGTTCCAGACGTTTCGTAATGACTCTCGAAAACAGCTTGTCTTATCATCCTTCTTCTTCTTGAAGAAGAAGAGCACCACCACACTTCTGTGCCATGCTGTAGGCGTTGGTTCCTCGAGCATGACGGAATTAAATAGCTTCTGAAGAGATATAACTACCGGTTCTCCACCTGCTTTCAGAAGCTAAGCCGTAATTCCATCATCACTCAGTACCTTGTTGTTCTTAAGCTGTTTGTGAGCCATTCTAATTTCACACAGGCTGAAATCTGGGATAACTTCGGTATAGTGTCGGGTCAATCCGGCTCTCGGATCTTCAGCCAGATTACTGACGACAGGTAAGCATGTAGTCGTGAATAATTGTCCGTAGAACTTCTCAACCTCTTCCAACAGCTCGGGCTTGTATGACATGACTCTACCATCCTCGGTCTTCAGCTTTGTCAGTTGGCTTTGACCTTTTATTGCGCTCGATAGCCTCTTTAATACGATTGGTATTAAATTGACGTATATCGCGGATCAAGGACTTGGAGATCTGTCTGTTTAGTCGCCGATATTGACAAGCATCTTCAGAGGATTTCAGAATCAGGCTCTGTCTGTTCTTCATGAGTTCGCTGGTCCGAGATCCGAGATGTTCTTTTTGAACGTCTGATTTTGAGACTTTATTCTCAGCCGTTTGGACAATATCCACAAACCTTCCGCATCCGAAGCGGTTGTGCAACTCGAGCTGAAAGCTTTCGAGGTTTTAGAGTTGTATAGGCACTGTTCCGAGCGTGGACTTCATCAGTTGTTAAGAAAATAATTTGACGTGGCACGTAAACGGTTACAAGATTAATGTGCCAATAAGAGTCAACTCATTATGGTTATGTATGTATGACCTTATCTGAAGTCAGTTAACCTGGGTGATCAAGGCGACCACGCAAGTTACATAGTAAACCACCATAATTCGTATGAGAAATAGTTACGTACGTATATTTTTTGTTTTACGTGACAAATATTTTGTGCGTGCGAGAAATATTTAAATAATAATATTATGTACCTATTTATATTATGTTATTTAACAGTTATTTTTGGGTGCTAGATGATTCATTTTATTTACTTACGAACAACAGATACTAAAACCGCGCGTTTTATGCTACTCTGCCGAGCATTAAATGATATATTTTTTTACTAAGTATTTATTACGCTATTCTAATGAAATTTATATTTTTATAATTCTAGGGAATGTGACTTTTGGAATATATTTTTTTCTTGCTAATATCTTAGACCATTAAAAGTTAATCGACACATATGTGGAAAAAACCACCCACACTTTATTATCTACTTGTTGGGTCGCGCTTCTTTTGACGCTTATATCTCCATAAATATAGGTACTAGGGCAAGTCCGATATCTTTTTCGGATATTTCAAGGATGATAAATTCATTTCTGCAACAAAAGAAAATACTTTTCGTAGAAAAAAAAGAAATATAACTGCTGAAATTTAGAACCGCGCGGACCGCAGCGTTTTACGCCATGCATTGAATTATATTTTTTTCACTAAGTATTTATTATGCTATTCTAATAGAATCAAACTAAATTGTGATATTATAGTCCTCACGGAATGCTGGTTATCGTGTGTAAATAAACTCCCATCCTTAAACGGATATAAATCCCACCGTACGTCCCATAATTTCAACCAAAACGATGGCCTAGTGTTGTATATAAATTCTAATTTTCCTGTAACAATTGAGGAACCTTTAATAACCGAATGTAACTGTCTTACTATAAAATTAAACGATATCGTGATTATTTGTATTTATAGACCCTACTGTTTTAAAAATATTGATAATTTCATACAATCCCTACAGCTATATTTACAAAAACTAAAGACTACAAAAAATATTGTCCTTATTGGCGACATAAATATCAATATTGCTGGGGATAACAAAGATAAATTTTCAGCCGAATACGTCGATGCTCTCACTTATCATGGTCTACTGGCTTCTCATAGCTTCCCGACCAGAGCCAACAGCTGCCTGGACCACGTATTCCTGAGAACCACACTAAAATGTTATACTTTAATTATAAATTCCTCTGTTTCCGACCATGATGCAGTTCTGGTGTGCCTTAAGACCTCTAGTGAAATCCAAATTCAACCAACTAAACACAAATCAAGGTTGAACTTCGAAAACATTAGGACGGAACTAGAAAACACTGACTTCTCGGTTATACTTAACTCTAATGACCCCGAATACTCCATGAACTATCTGATAAATATATTAAACAAAATAATACTTAATAACACAATATACATTAAAATAACAAATAATAAAGTTCTATTAAAGCCATGGATGACTATGGGTCTACTTAGATGCCTACGAAACAGAGATAAAATGAAACTAAAATTAAAATCTGAACCTAATAATAACATCCTTATAACAACTTTTAAAAGATACCGCAATTACTGTAATTTTCTCGTAAAAAAGGCTAAAACAAACTTTTATAAGCTTCAAATAAAACAAGCGGGTAAGGATCCCAAAAAACTGTGGTCAACAATAAAAGATATCACTTATCTCAATAAAGACAAATCTCCCCCAAGCGAACTCCTTAATATTAGTAACACAAGTCATAAATCAGTGAATAGTGTCAATAATTTCTTCTCTAACGTTGGTAAGAATCTTGCCGACAAAATTCCTCCTAATCTACGTACCCTACCAAATAACTTTACAAACACAGAAGTCCTGCAACGTGACTCCTTCGTTATTCTTGAAACTTCAAACGAAGAAGTTGAATCACTCATAATGGGTCTAAAATGTGATTGTGCAGTCGGTCACGACGGAATCTCGGCCCAATTGCTTAAATCGATAAAAAATGTAATAGTGCCACCACTGACACACATATTTAACCTCTGCCTGAATGAGGGTATTTACCCAACACAGTTCAAAAAATCGATAGTGCGTCCGATCCATAAGGCGGGGGATAGAAACTGTGTCAATAACTACAGACCAATATCAATACTTCCAACTTTGTCAAAATTACTTGAAAAAATTATAAACAATAGACTTAGAAGCTACCTAGAAAACAACAAACTAATTTCCGAAAATCAATTTGGGTTCAGAAAAGGTAAGTCAGCAGAAGACGCTGTACTAAAATTCACTAACAACTTAGCAAAACTATTAGATAGGAAAAAGAAATGTATTACAATTTTCCTAGATCTTGCAAAGGCCTTCGACACAGTTTCTATCCCTAACCTATTGAATAAACTAAATCGACTAGGAATCAGAGGTAAACAATTACAACTTTTCGAAAGCTATCTTAAAGACAGAACGCAATGCGTCAAAATAGAAAATGTGGTTAGCGATCCTGCACATGTAACATACGGCGTTCCTCAGGGAAGTATAGCAGGCCCTACCCTTTTTCTGTGCTATATTAACGAGCTCTGCGACTTAAATATAGAAAACTGCACAATACTTTCATATGCCGATGATACCACCTTGACATTTGAGGCTGATACCTGGAAAGAAGTATATGATCTCGCACAAAAAGGTTTCAACACGGTTAACTCCTGGCTAGCTGCTAATTCCCTAACCTTAAACGCAGAGAAGACCAAATACATCGCCTTCTCAATTAGAAACCAAGGCCCCAATTACCACTCTAATTTCAATTTACTCGCTCATTCTTGTTCCCACCAACCGATGGGTACCTGTACTTGTCCTAACATACAACTAACTAAAAACATTAGATATCTGGGTGTTGTAATAGATAACAACTTATGTTTTTCAGAACAAATTAAGACACTCACTTCAAGAGTTAGAAAACTCATCTTCATCTTCAAGCAACTCAGGTACGCAGCGGATGGTGCACTCATGAAAACAGTCTATCTAGCCCTGTGCCAGTCAATCATTTCATATTCTATAATGTCTTGGGGAGGTGCTGCAAAAACTCACCTCATTACCCTGGAAAGAGCCCAAAGAATAATTCTTAAAATTTCAATATTTAAGCACTATCGTTTCTCTACCAAGGAATTGTATAAAATAACAGATGTGTTAACAGTCAGACAAATTTATATTTTACAGACGATACTAAAACAACACAGTATACTGAACTATTCAAGACATATAAATGATAAAAATTTAACTAAAAAAAGACTACACTACAATGTTTGTCACTTGGATATCTATAGAACTGCCTTTATACATAAATTTTTCTGCTTCCAAGGAGCCAGACTTTACAATAACTTAAATAAGACCCTATCATTTTACCATTTCAATAAACTAGAATGTAAGAAAATACTTAGCAATTGGCTCAAAACACGCGACTATGACGAAACAGAACACCTACTAAGAATTTTAGCATAACAACCAATTAATTACCTAAGTAACTTTGACCTTAGCTTACCACACCATAAATAACTAAACAAATAAACTAAAACAACACACTTAGACATACACACACCCATACACACACACACACACACACACACACACACACACACAAATACACACACACACACGCCTGCACACACATTTTGTGCGTTAAATAAATAAATATCTACATACCTTCTTATATCCAGTGTTGGAGACTGTATTTGAAATAGAAACAAGCACCTTTATTTATAATTATTTATTGCTATAAACTATAAATTCATATAACATAACATTAACTATAATAATTTTTCTAGCCTTTGGTAATAACTATATATATTTTAAATAAATCTTAAACTACTATATCTAAACTTAAACTCAAACTATGCTATAAAATGTTAATATAATATAGTAAATATAGTAAATTAATGTATATAAATCAAAATTAAATAAATAAGTAACAGAACACACAACATAAGACCTACCCTTAAAAGATTGTAAATGGTGTCCTTAGTTTGGGATGTGGTGAACACCCATAACACAAGTTTTTAAACTTAGCATGGGTGTGATCCGCAGAACAATTCAACGAACATAAGAGCAAAAAGATGTAATGTATGTGTTTATCTTGTATAGTATTGTAACAATGTACCCACTCTTATTTTTTGAAATAAACTATTTGTATTTGTATTTTTGTATCTAAGTACTTGTTGAGAGATGACTTGTATTTCAAAATTTAGATGAAGTGCTTGGATTTGATAAACTTTATTGGTACGATAATAATCTTTATTAATGGCACGAAACAAACACATCAACAATCTACAATTTTATATATATTATTGTAAATATTTTTATTTTCATAAATTAAATTAACTAACAAGAGAATGAAATTTATATTTTTATATTTCTAGGAAGTGTAGCTTTCAGAATATATTTTTTTCATGCTAATATCTTAGACCATTAAAAATTAATCAACACATATGCGGAAAAAGGTAGTCATGTTTTATACGTTTTATCAAATATTTCTTTTTTTATGTATGGAAAGTTATTTTTTTTTGTTACAGAAATGAATTCTTCATTCTTTAATCATATGAAAATGATATCTCACTTGACCTAGTACCAATAGTTTTGGAGATATAAGCCCATAAATGGAGCGCGGCAGAAACATACTTTCCCCCCCTCCCCCTGCCAAACGGGGGATGGCTCCCGATGGCTCCCGGGCTTAATCCACTCAGAACGTCCTAGGGAACAACTATGCCAAGTTTGAGCGCCGGATCCAGAATAAAACGGTTCCCATACTAGGCGTTGCACTAAATTCCCTACTATGTGGAGTAAATGTCCCCGTTATCTGTTTCAGGCGGCCAGCCTAAACCAGACAAGTCGAGTGGGCCACAGCCGCTGTTCCGTCAGAAGCGCAAGCGACTTCTGCCCGAGGGTCGCGTCGAGGATCAGCACTTCACGCAGCTGCTGACACATGCACTAGGCTTTCTCATTGGCGACTTGGCAAACTTGGCGGACGAATGTGAGTATCATGAAAATAAGTTTAAAGGTGGCCCATAGCGAATGTGAAAAAAAAGGTAAATTACAAAGTTCGAGAAGTGGTCGGTGACTTATATTGCATTTTCGCGTCGATCACGCAGATTAACCTACTACAAATACGGTCATAAGATGAACGGAATTGACTGTCAGTGGTTTTTATCTCGATCAAATCGAATCGAGTTTTTGAACTTTTCGTACAAACAGATTTGCCAATTAGTCAATTTCGTATGGAGAGAGAGACCAAATATTTTGTTGAGAATTCCGCATGGGCTTCTTGAGAAAAGTTATTCAAAGTCATGAGTTCAGATTCAGATGTGGTCTTTTACAAATTGTTTATTTATTTTTGTAGTGAACTACGTAATAGACAAGCCTTACTGCTGCAAACCGGAAGGCTTGAGCGATCCTGAATGCGTGCCCAACTTCGTCCCCGATGACGACGAGACGCTACGCTTCTCAACACAACGCTGTATCAACATGACGAAACCTATTTCGTTCCAAAAGTTTGGTTGTCTGCCCAACGGAACCGACCCTGAGTGGGTAAGTTTATTAGGATGTACATATAATATTCATCATCAGCAAAAAGACACAAAGCAAATCGGTACGAAAAATTTCGTAATTTTCGAAAAACTCATTGATACACTGGCAAGATTTGAACTCAAGATCTCTGGGTCTGGGTCAAAGTAAAGCTAAGGAAGGAATGTATGAAAAAATCTCTTTTCGTCGAAATAAACAATTGAATTTCATGATACCTAGTACAGCCGAGGACGTCTTTTGGCTGATAATGGTGATGATGATGATACAGATAAACTCGGCGCCGCCTTTCATTGAGCTGTCACCAGTTTACGGAGAAACTGAGGAGGCTCTCTTGGAGAAAGGGAGGAAGTTTGAAAGTGGTCTGCTGAGGTATGAGGTGGACGAGCAGGGCGTCGTCTGGCCCCCCAGCGTAGACCGGGCCAACAAGAGCGGCAGCGTCTGCTACGCAAACAATGCTGACGAAACACGATGCCATGACACGCGTAAGTACACAATCAGGTTCTATTCTAATGGAAAATTAATCTTGTTAAAATTTTCTTTTTATGTATACCAACTCAGATTGACAATACTTATTCCAGCGACCAGTGCAAATGGCTTGCTCGGCTTGAACATGTTCTTCATCTGGTTCTGGCGGCACCACAACCTGATCGCACGAGAGCTGGCCGTGCGCAACCCCTGCTGGGACGACGACCAGCTCTTCCGAGTAGCGCGCGATATTAATATCGCCATGTACCACCAAATGTACTATTATGAACTATTCGCGGAATTTATGGGTAACATTACTGTTTGATATATGTAGTTTTTGTCATCATTTTCCTAGCCTTATTATTTCCCATTTATTTGAGGTCAGCTTATGTGTTTTCAGTCGCCATTTTGGCCTCAAACTAGTTCGATCTTGCGTCACTCCTTCACATCCTTTCTTACTCCATCTAGCCATCGCTTCTTAGATCTTCCTCTGCCTCTATATCCTTCCACCTGCATTTACGTCACTCTTCAAGTCACAAGGTCTCCTTCGAGTCGATGGCATTTAATCTTTGCAGTGACTGGTGCTGCTTGAAGACTTTTCCAAATATACTTGTTCCAGATTTTTTCCATTTTCGTCACCCCTAACATCCACCTTAACATTTTAATTCCGCCACGTACGGTAATGCCGGTATAATCATAGTTTTATAAATCATCGGTTCTTGTGATATATTAATTTGTTTATTAAGCCCTTGACATCATTTTTTATGATGGCAAGTGATGATGATGCTGAGAAATGTAGCGGATTTACCAAAATTATCCTACGCAATTGGGAACTGGTTTTCATATCTCCATGCCAAAACACATCAATGTTGTTTACATTGATGTTTGGTAATTGGTGGTAGCTAGCCAGGCAGGCTCAGAAAATATCCTAACACCAACTAAAACCAGGCCTTCAAAGTTGAACCCCACCGGGAATCGAACCCGGGACCTCTTGACGTGAAGCGATTGAGCTTACTACTGCGCCACATAGACGGTATGTTGATTTCTCCAAAAGCCCTCATTGAGCTCCGACAACCGCTTGGTACAAAGGGAAGTGCCGACTCCTAATTCTATTGTTATCCTCTAGGTCGTGATAACCTCATCGCGAGCAAGGTGCTGTCAGCTTCCCCAGGGTTCAGAGATACATTCGATGGGAACGTGGCCCCTCAACTTTCCGTAGAAGCTGTGTATGTTTTGCGTTGGATACACACAATACAAGGAGGTGTGGTTAAGTAAGTAAATTATTGCGAAGATTAAAATGTATGCAATTATGTCTGTCCGGTGCATGAGGATAAAGTAAGTCAATTCTAATAGCTAAAACAGTGTGACAGTAGTAACTCCGACCTCCTAACCAGAGGTATTGAGTTAAAATCCTGTCTAATGTACAGTCCAGTGCACCTAAAAGTATACAGGGTAGTACTACTTACATTACTTGGCTGTATACTTTTAGTTGCACAAGAGTGTACCAAAGCGCTGTGAAAACTGTGAAACCTCTCAAATAGCAGGCTTCTCGGAATATTGCGATATGTATGGCATCGCAAATTGTAATGAAAGTAAAAATTGGGTGTTCAAATTTAAAACGTTGCTTGTCAATTTAATGAGAAGTGACACGATGTGACTCGGCAGAAGAAAAAGGAGGATTTTCTTATGATGAACATTGTTTTCAGATTTTTTGACGAGTCAGGCAACTACTTGAGGAATTATCCCATCGTGAACCTGACGTTACACACGGGATTCCTGGATCACGACAAGAACCTTCAAGGCCTCACGCAGGGCAGCTTCCGGCAGGGCAGCGGTGCCTTCGACCACATCGCCGATCCTGACGTGAGTCTGACTGCCTCTGTGCCGACTGCACCAGTAGGATGAGCCAATTAATTCATATCAGCAGGCTGTGGTTATATTTCAACTTTATGAGAATCGATTTGGTTGGTACTATTAGAGCATTTCCTAAGCTCGCCTGGCTAGCTAAGTCTTGTTCGAGATAGGATAGTCAGTTTCCCATTGCGTTGGGTAAACTTAGTATGTTATGTATCTTTCATTTCAAATGTTGACTTAATGTGAGGTGAGTTAATGTGTACTTTACAATGACAAGATCTGTACTTACCACATGTAAAGCAATAAAGATTTATCATTTATCATTATCATTATCATTTTTTTCATCATCATCGCTGTTTACATCAGATAAAATGATGCCAACAGCCAGTTAATTTTTATTATAAAAAAGCTCTTTTATCTGAAATCTTGGACTGCTTCAGATCCCTGATTGAAAGTTAATTGTGATGCCATTGAACGACTACCTTAGGTCCCTCTAATATGGTTGATATTTAACCTGCAGTTGACCAGCCTGGGTTTCGGGCCACTCCAAGATTTCCTGGACATAATGACGAACGACCTCAGTAAGGATAAGTACTTCGGCCTCGCGCCTTACACCAAGTACAGGGAGTTCTGCAGCGGCAGGTCTTACAAGAGTTTCGAAGATCTGGGAGACAGCATCGCACCAGAGGTAAGAGTGCAGAATCATTATAAAATAGCACTCTCAACAATTGCAGTGTAGCTTCTAAAGGTATACCTAAGAAAACGGTATTATTTACAAAGTACAAAAAATTATGGTCCACAACTCGGTTATCAATTTTTTATACATTTGGTAATGACAATTATATGCATCTTGTTTTTTTAACATTTGAAAGTAGATTGTTTACAGTGAACCTCTTAAGAATCTCTGAAAACTCAAAATGTTGTTTATTTAAGTAGATGCTTTACATATGCTTTTAAATCGTCAATTTTTTTTTCTACCTAGTATAAAGTCCCTACCACGCGGGACTTTACACTGAACGTTTCGGGAAGTGTTTGCAAAGCGAAAGATTGTTTACTTCGTCCACTTTGCTTTCTTTCCTATCAACCTCAAAAATAATAGACATATCATCGGCACACAACTCAGTGTTTGACAAATACTGCACCATTAATGGCAAGTTTTATTTACTAAGAATTTATTAAGAAGAAGAAACGGACTTAATATAGATCCCTGGGGCACACCCATTTTCAATTTAGAGCCTGATGGATTGTACTGTTAGTGGCATTTAACTCGACCGCTTCAGTGCATCGCAATGCTTGTTAAACCCTTGGTGCCGGTTGCTATATCTAAACTAACTAGATGGCAATCGTCAAGCCATGCCGTGCCTTATAGGTGGCTTGACACTGCACTAGGACTGGCCACTAACCATATCTTCCATCAATCCGAATTTGGCTGTTGGGTGTGGTGTATAGCCTTATTCTTGAGCTGCGGGAAGAGACTCGTGCTCTCTGTATTCTTAACGAGGTTAAAATATAATAAACAACGAACGTAAACTATCTTTTACCTCTGCAGTGGATCGAAGCCGTAAAAGATCTGTACAGGGACGTTGAGGATGTGGAATTGTTAGCCGGCATTTGGCTAGAGAAATATGTGGACGGAGGATACGTTCCCGTCACATTCTACTGTATATTCGTGGAGCAGTTGCAACGCTACATAGCTTCCGACCAGCACTGGTACGAGAGACTCAACCGCCCACAAGCTTTTACGCAAGGTTAGAGACAACTTTCGTACTCCAATCAAGCACTATCATTAAAACTGATGTAGATACTTGGTAGGTAATTCTTCTCGATTCTCACAAGACAGGCTTTGCCTTTACATATAGTGTGAGGTACCCAGTTCCCCATTGCGTTGGGGAATCTTGGTAAGCCCGCTTCTATCTTTCGACATCACCATCAGTTACCATCAGGTGAGATGATGCCAAGGGCTTTTGCAACCATTTGTGGATTTAAAAAAAAAAACAATCAAAATAATCCGTATTAAACGCTACTTTTTCTTTGGTTTAACGTTGTGACGTTGTAACTTTGCTTGCTATAATAAACCCAACTGTAACAGTAATTGACAGATTGACAACTTGTTGATGTTTGAATGTTTCTTGTCTTCAGAACAACTGATGGAAGTCCGCAAGGCCAAAGTAGCACTACTGCTCTGCAACGTTGGAGACACGGTCACCGAGATCCAGCCGAGAGCTTTCCTGAGAGCTGGCCCAGGGTATGTACAATCGATCAAATTACGTATTACATACATTACCTTTTACATACTGCAAAACACCAAATGTCTTACCGAGCTTTTTAAGAATTTAACTCTTTCCTGCTTTTGGAGCAAGGAAAGGCAAAATATTTGTTTAGAGTTTTTTTTTTAAATGTCACTTTTTCTTTCTTGCTTTTCATAACACGGAAAAGACAAAATCTTCTATAAACACGCAGCCTTGTTTGCTGATGATGTACTGTTCTATATGTTTGTTCTCAGTAACGATATGACGAGCTGTGAGAACATCCTGAAGGTCAATTTCGACGCTTGGATCGACCCTAGCTGCGGCGCTGGAGCCCGCGGCAAGAACTAGAACTACGACGGAAGTAGGAATTAAACCTATTCTTGTTTTTTTTGTTGATGTTGTTATGAAAATATATTTTTTTTGTTCTTGGAAATAAATAAATAAAAATTTAAAGTTTTTTTATTTACAATTGGCAAGCCCTTGGTATCTGAGTGGCATAAACTTTTTATCTTTTGGTGACAAATAAAAAAAAATTAAAATGTTTTACAAACTGTACCGTGTGACATAACAAATGAAATGATGGGCAAATAAGGATCTAAGATATATTTTTAGCATAATTTTAAAATAAATTAGTAGATGATAGACAAAATAGTTTAGTTAGCTGTAGTTAAAAAAAAGAACAAAAAGAAAGCAGATTACACAGGCAAGTGAAAATGACTCGCAGTCAACATATGTTAAGATTACGAGTTAGGTCATTGATATCGTCTACAACTTGCTTCACGCTGTTCAGATCTACAGCACTGTAAATCTGTAGTCCGCATATAAGTGAAATATTTATTTTTATTTTATTTTATTTTATTTTATTTATTAGGGAAATCAACAGCTTACAATATACAGTAACATTAATACGCTTATTCTTAGAGATAGTAAAGCCTTACAGATTTCCACAGAATTACAAAAATGTATGTGGAATGTGTGTGTATACTGTATTGCAAACAGTGTGCGTGTGCGCGTGTGCTTGCGTGCGCGCGCGCGCGTGTGTGTGTGTGTGTGTGTGTGTGTGTGTGTGTGTGGTGTGAGTCACAAAAGTAGAAAAGATATTATTAATTTAAAGTAAACAATGAGTGAAGACGAGGAAATATAAATGTGTATTGATATTTGTGTATATACCTAAACAATAGCCACCAGGAGCATATATAAGAAAATAATCACATACTTATATACAATGGAAGATATGAGTTAGCTGGAGACAGACTAAAACCAATACTGGTTTTTTTTTGTGTATTTATGTCAGATAAATTATAAAGATATTGTAGATAAGGTCCTGTAGTCACGTTTATGAGTATTGGGCGACAGTCCTATAAACTAGGAGACTAAAACGGCGACTAATGCCTGATTGATATGACTGATATTGGGTTTTTCTGAAAAGTATATTAGCGAGCGAGCGAGCTATATGGATGCGAACCGCATAGGACCAGAACGATTTGTATCACAGCCCTACGAGTGTAAGTATCTCTTGGGATCGGTACGCGACCGCTGCGATTATAATGTCAGGAAGCTGACAGACAGTTTTAAGTGCTGAGTAACTGTAAGAAAATCTTGCATTTGAAAGAATTTTTAGAATCAAGAAATGGATCAAGACTACTGAATTTCGTATTATAGGTTCGGCTTAAGCGAATTAATACGTTATTGCATGCGTAGTTTGTACGTTGGTGGGGGACATTTAGCATGGCGGTATGCCTAGTGCGCTTGTAAGGTATTCTGTATGATATACTAGATACTAAATGAGAGCAGTCGATATTGGAATTCAACACATCGTGTAGGAAAGCCATGTCAAGCATCAGTCAACGATCCTCTAAAGATAGCATTTTAAAGTGCATACAACTCTCACGATATTCTATTCTTTGAGTGTATGACCGAAAATGGAGATATTTTAAGAATTTTGATTGGATTTTTTCAATACGGTTTTTGTAACCCTTATAAATAGGTGACCAGACTGTGCAACCATACTCCAGAATACTTCGCACATAAGCATAGTATATTGATTTTAGGCAAATTATGATAGAGATCGGTTTGCAAACTCTTTTGAGGAACCTCAATCCTTTAAAAGCCCTATCAACAATTACTTCAATATGTTTATCCATGAGCAGTTTCTGGTCTAAAAGAATTCCTAAATCCCTTACTAGTGTTGTTCTGTGTACTAGAGAATCATTAATGCGATAGTTGAACACTACATTATTACGCTTACGGGAAAAAGAGATAATTTGGCATTTTTCCGTATTAACTGAAATTCTATTTAGTTTGTAATATACAGATAAACGATCTAAGTCCTTCTGTAGTTCAATGCAGTCTTGCGTCTCACTTACATCAATAAAGATTTTTGTATCATCTGCGTACATTAAGAAATTACTGTTGACAAAACAGGTATGAATATCATAGAGATAGGCGTTATACAGAAGGGGGCCCAAAAAGGATCCCTGGGGTACACCAGAGGGTATAGCAACAAGATCTGACCTACATCCTCCAACTACTACTGCCTGAGAACGATTTCGGAGGTAAGATGTTATCCAGCGTAACAGATCCCCACATATGCCAATACGGTTAAGTTTTTTTATTAGGATGACGTGGTCCACTTTATCGAAGGCTTTTTCAAAATCTGTATAAACCACGTCAACCTGTTTACGCTTATCCATGGAGTTTAGTAAATAGTCCATAAAGACAGTGAGATTGGTTGTGGTCAACCGACCTTTAAGAAATCCATGTTGTTGGTTGGGAATTGCTCTGACTACTGTGTTATATATGTGATTGTAAACTACCTTTTCAAAAACTTTGTCAAAAACATTAAGGATTGAGATGGGCCTATAATTCTCAACTCTACTTCTAAGGCCTTTTTTATGCACTGGCACAACATTTGCCTGTTTCCACAACGATGGAAATATCCCCTTTGTCAGGGATTTGTTGAAAATAATAGTAAGAGGAGTTACAAGGGAAGTTGCGCATGTTCTAATATAAATAGGAGGTATGGAATCTGCTCCTGCACCTTTTTGTATATCTAGTGTATTAAGTAATTTGAAAACTTCATCATTAGTGACGGTAATAGAACTGATAGTAGATCCATCATCAATGAAAGGTAGATGGAGAGAGAAACATTTTCATAAGTATCCAATTCTTTTTGAAACACACTTTGGAAAAATACGTTAAACGCATTACATATAGAATCACCAGTATAAGAAGCATTATTTAAAGTCATAGTTTTGGGATAATTAGAAGTCAAAGTCAAAATATTTTTTATTTAAGTAGATGCTGTACGCATACTTTTAAATCTTCTTTTTTTTTCTACCTAGTACAAAGTTCCTACCACGCGGAACTTGTACACTCAACGTTTCGGGAAGTGTTAGCGGAGCGAGAAGAAACGTCGAGCCCAAAAGAAACTCGCCCCAATATATTTTTTGAAATAAATACTTAATATCTATTACAATTGATGTCATTACTAAAGCTATGAGCTGGAAGATCTATACATGTCCATACATCATTGTCATTAACATAGTCTTGGGTTTTATAATATCCTCTTGAACACAGGCATTTCTTTACATAAGTCTTAAACTTATTTTCGGATAAACTAATTACATTTTCAGGTATTTTATTGTAGAATTTTATTAAGAACCTTTACGTCTAAATTTTATGTTTGACCAGAGACTCTTGGGGTCTTTACTTATATTATTTTGTACGTTCGTAATGAATTGCTGGTAACATTTATTTTCGACTTTCCTGAGTCTGGAGCGTAATAAAGAAAATTCTTGATAGTCTAAAGGATTTTTAAACTTTTTCCACTGTCGATGTACCCTCATCTTTTCTCTAGCTATTCGAATTGCAGCTGAGGAGTACCAGTCTGGATATGAATTATTATTCGATGTTTTAAGGGGAATAAAAAGTTTAAAACTATTATAAATATTTTATATTTATAATAGTTATAATTTTATATTTATTTTATAATAATGACAGCTTTCTATAGAATTGATTGTGTCACCGCTTTTTAAAGTATAAAAAGTAAAGGGCCAAGAATTGATCCCTGTGGAACACTTCTTAGGACAGACGATAGTTGAGAATAACTTATATTGTGGAACTATCAGTTTTTCCAGTAAGTTAATTTAGAAATTAATAAATTATGGTCAACTGCATCGAATGCTTGAAAAAATATATATAATAGGAACTGACTCGGTGGCTCAGTAGTTAGTGTTCCTGACCACTGATCTGACAGTCGTGGGTTCGATCCCCACCCAGGGCAAACATTTCTGTGCTGAGCAGATTTGTTTGCTCTGTGTCTGAATGTATCATCTAACGAGTTATCTATCTATTATATTGATATATGTATGTATAATATTTAAAAAAAGTTATTTTAGCGACATGATTTTCATGAACTGGTTTAAGACTAAAAGAAGCTTAACTAAATCCTTCAAATTCATACTGTTTAAGAAGAGACGGCTTAATAGTTGAAAAATATTTAAGAAAGTAGACAACAATTAACAATTCCCCCTACCCTTATCTCCAAAACCACTGAGCCAAAAATTTTGAAAAAATCTATATTATAGGAAATAGTTCTTTACTTATATCGTAGATTAATCCAGATAGGTACTAATCCGGACTTAGACCCCGTGTATAGAGTTTGGCCTAACCTTCCCGAGCTATGGGAGGAAACCCGTGCCCCTGCAGTGGGGACGATATGTGTTGTTCACGAAGATTACAGGAAAACCTATAAAAATAAGATTGTATATAGGATTATATATTGTTTGTTTGAACGGAACCCTCGGTACGCGAGTCAGACTCGCACTTTCATTTTTTTTAAAGTTTTTAAGTTTAGCCTCATCGTATAAGTAGTGCCTAATACAATCGAACCCCAAAATTCTGTATCACTCATGGAATATGTTCAAATGTTGTCATTTACGATCGCAAAGTTGTCATTTATTTTTAAGACATTTTTGAGAGGCTGCAGTCATAATTTTATCTTGAGGAACATGGCACCTAAAACTCCTAGAAGTCTCAAATACCTAGCGACATTACTCAAGGACTGTCTCCCAAATAAACAACATGAGCTGTAACAACGCAACTCCATTACGAGATCAACTTTAATATTCTTGTCTGTTATACAGCATGTGAACAAAATTTGATAGTGTGGATATCATCATCATCAGCCGAAAGACGTCCACTGCTGAACAAAGGCCTCCCCCAAGGAGTTCCACACCGACCGGTCCTGCGCTACTCGCATTCAGTGTGAATATTTTATTAGAGAAATCAATCACCGTATACAATGGACGACTCGACGCTTACTGCTAGTTAACAATTTCTTCCAGACAAAACACCCTTTTAAAAATATATTCAGAGTAAGATAATAAGACTCAAGGTCACCCAAAGTGCGATGGAGCGTGCTATGCTTGGAGTTTTCCTACGTGATCGAATTAGAAGAAATGAGGAGATATGTAGGAGAACTAAAGTGATAGACTTAGCTCACAGAATCGTTAAAATAAAGTGGCAGTGGGCGGGGCACATAGCTCGTAGAACAGGTGGCCGTTGGGGCATTATAGTTCTCGAGTAGCGACCGCGAACCGGCAGACGTAGCGTAGGCAGGCCTTCCGCTAGGTGGACTGACGACCTCGTTAAGGTCGCTGGAAATCGCTGGATCCGGGCAGCGCGAGACCGGTTGACGTGGAAACCCTTGGGGGAGGCTTTTGTTTAGCAGTGGATGTCTTTTGGCTGATGATGACACTGTTACTTAGGTAATTCAAATAAAATATTTTCATTTATATAGGGTCCTTATGAAATACCTGAAAAAAAATTAACCATGGCTTCTACTCATAGATGATAGATAGATAGATAGATAAAATCTTTATTGCAATTTACAAGGCATCACTGATATTATAAAAGCAAAAATACAAACATAAAACTTAAAGGTAACAATACAGAACAAAAAATAATACATGGAACATATCAGTGCCACCAAGAAATTGCAAATGGTCCAGGCTCAGCATGGATGTTACGAGTCACAAAGTACTCATAACGCTGTTTTTCAGCCAAAACCAAAAACGCACTCACACCACAATGGTCAACCATATCCGTAAGCGTAATGCCTCAGAACACTGATTAACCAGAACTCATGAACCAGAACAACTTTCCACAAGGAACCTATACTCAATTCGCAAAAACTTTTTGACTTCTCAATCAATCTTAATCAATCAGCTAATTGATCCGCCGATTTTGTATGGGAAATCCAAAATTTCTTTTGCGAATTGAGTATATTTTCCTTCAGTTCCATGAGTAGAACCCAAAGTTAAATTTTTTTCAGGTATTTTAGAAGGATCCTTTATATTACACCGTATTTTAGATGCAACCTGTATAGCTAGCTAAGTCTCACTGCGGTTTGGCGGCGAATCTCTAAGGGGTAAAGTCGCGACGGTGGGACGGCTATATCGGGGAAAGTTACGCGATTACTGAATTAGATAGTCCTCTAACATTTTCCCTTTGAGATGTTTGTTAGATGCGTAACGAAATAAAGTACTCGTAAAATAAAATAAGATATCTGGGACAAATCACAAACGGTCGTCTGGCACCAAACTAGGATTCCCTGTATTATGGGAACCGAAGACTGATATAACGTAAATATGTTTACATAATATACACCACACACACACACACATACACACACACACACACACACACACACACACACACACACGCACACACACACACACACATACACACACACACACACTCACCCACACTCTCACCCACACACAACCATATATGAATGGATTCATTCTAAATCTGGTTAGAATCCTAATTATTTGTATTTATAGTGTATTCTAAAATGAATCCTGTTCTTTGTTACCTAAAATCATAGCAATGTGTACTAAGCTAACAGAAATACAGCATGTTTAATAAAATATTTATTGTAATTGTAATTGCCCCTCAGGCTTAACATAACATTACACACACACACACTCACCCACACACAACCATATATGAATGTATTCCTCTGGTGTTGCGGGTGTCTATGGGCGGCGGTAATCGCTTACCATCAGGTGATCCGTCTGCTCGTTTGCCACCTCTGCCATAAAAAAAAATAAAAATAAAAAAAATCTGGTTAGAATCCTAATTATTTGTATTTATAGTGTATTCTAAAATGAATCCTCTTCTTTGTTACCTAAAATCATAGCAATGTGTACTAAGCTAACAGAAATACAGCATTTGTTTAATAAAATATTTATTGTAATTGCCCCTCAGGCTTAACATTGTAAATTAATTATTCGGAACAGTATGTCTTGAAACACAAGATATTAATATATCTTTTTCAAGACCATGCCCACAAAGATATGCATTAGCTTTCATGTATCACATTAACATAAGTAAATATTTTAAGCTAAGATAAGCTGTAATTTAGGCTTAAGAAAGTTAAAATAAAGTTTATTATTATTATATAGATTTAGGACATTCAACAGAGCAAACTCACTGTTCAGTTTTGTATACTAGAGGGCTCGGTGAGAGAAGGTGATTTTTAGGGTTCCGTAGCCAAATGGCAAAAAACGGAACCCTTATGGATTCGTCATGTCTGTCTGTCTGTCTGTCTGTCTGTCTGTCTGTCCGTATGTCACAACCACTTTTTTTCCGAAACTATAAGAACTATACTGTTGAAACTTGGTAAGTAGATGTATTTTGTGAACCGCATTAAGATTTTCACACAAAAATAGAAAAAAACAATAAATTTTGGGGGCTCCCCATACTTAGAACTGAAACTCAAAAAATTTTTTTTCAACAAACCCATACGTGTGGGGTATATTGGATAGGTCTTCAAAAATGATATTGAGGTTTCTAATATCATTTTCTTCTAAACTGAATAGTTTGCGCGAGAGACACTTCCAAAGTTGTAAAATGTGTGTCCCCCCCCCCCGTAACTTCTAAAATAAGAGAATGATAAAACTAAAAAATATATATGATGTACATTACCATGCAAACTTCCACCGAAAATTGGTTTGAACGATATCTAGTAAGTAGTTTTTTTTTAATACGTCATAAATCGTAAACCGCAATTTACCTTTCATTCAAGTTACAACGAACTACAAAAACTTTTATATTATGTTACTTGCTGCTACGGAACCCTTCATGGGCGAGTCCGACTCGCACTTGGCCGCTTTTTTAATAGCAGACGTGAACATATTCGGGCCATATATTATTATTATTTGAAAGTATACATTTGGGCTACTCTGACCACTTCGCGCTAGGCGAAGTGGCAGGAGCTGCTCCAGCAGAAGCACAGTCGGCTGGAGGTCAATGCGACGAGGTGAGAAAGCGTCGGAAACACACTATTTTTATTATTATTATTATTCGGGTCATATATGACAACTTTTGTTCTAACACTTATTTTAATATTGTAAATGTCTTTTTTTTTTACTTTCCATACAAATCGATCATCAGATTGACTATTTTGGAAAAGAGGCTAAAAAAGGACTACTCTAGATTGGTGGAGGATGTAGGGCTAGCGACCACCAGCCCCAGTACCAGAAGATTTAGGGTGCGTTTCCACTGCAGCGGAGCGGAGTAGAGACGGTGCCAAATTGCCCAATCATATTGCTCAAAATGAAGTGGAGTGGAGATTTTGAGTAATCTGATTGGTCACTTTTGCACATTTCCGCTCCACTCCGCTCCAACGGAAACGCACTCTTAAAAGTGCTCTGACATGACTAACGACTGCCATCTTCTAGTGACAGCAACCGACACCAATGGCATAACGCATAACGTACCTTGCACGAAAACGGTTAAGAAAAATGCCACTAACTATTAAACCCATCCTATTTATGACCATCTCTGAGCCACGAGCGCTTTATTATATTACACTTCCTAAATTGGAAAACAAATGATCTACAGAAACGGAAGGATGTTAATGTTTTATTAGAATAGAAGATAGTTATCCTCGAGGGTTTCACGGAATTGTAGTCATTACGCACCGGTGTAGTATTGACTATATTCCCGTACAGTAGCAGTAATTACGGATCGCTACCGCTACAAGCGGTATTGCACTGTTAAACACAAAATTGTAACATAACTGTCACTACTGCGAAATGAGAATGAAATAAATACTTTTTATTACATAATACATCTACACTAAAAAGTACATCAATAGAATATAAATTGATTTATTTTATTTATTTATTTTAAGAAGACTAACAGCTAAATGTTTACAGTGGTAACATTACACATGAATAGATGCTAGATAATGCTATTAATAAGTCTCCACCGATAGGTAAAATTAAAATACATATATAAAAGTGAACGAAAAACGTGATCGAATCAGAAATAAGGAGATACTTAAGAGAACTTAAGTAACAGACATACATGGCTCAGAGAATCGTTAAACTGAAGTCGGAGGCGGAGGGTGGAGTGGCGTAGGTCGTAGATTAGATGGCCGTTGGGACAGGAAAGTTCTCGAGTGGCGACCGCTGCGGCAGACGAAGCGTGGGCAGGCCTCCTAATCGGTGGACCGATGACCTGGTAAAGGTCGCGGCAAGCCGCTGGATGCGGGAAATCCTTGGGAAGGTCTTTTGGCTGATAATGATGCACATCAGAGCAAGAATAATGATGATATTGGTGTACTTCTGGTGAAAGGAAATGAAATGAAATGAAATTAAATGAAAATGAAAATATTTTTTTCGAAGTAAGTAGCAGTGTACCCTTTTCGAACGTGATTCTTTTATCTACCTAATACGAGGTTCCTACCACTCGGAACTCGTATACCCGCCGTTTCGGGAAGTGTTTGCGGAGTGAGAAGAAACGGCGGGCCCTAAAGAAACTCCCTCCAACACATTTTTGAAAAAGTCTTATATTCTATTACATCTTAATGCTAGATCAATAAATGAATTATACAATGTCATGTCTGTAAATAAAATATACAAAAATAAGAATAAAGAAAGAAAGAATTCAAAAGAAATAAAAGTAAAAATTATTTGTAGCTAATGACTAACAAGTCCAAAAACCAATGACAAGAGCAGGCCAGTTCACACGGACAGCACCCGATCACGAGTATAACGCGAGAGTCAGCCATCGCTCCCCTCAACCATATTTGAGGGAAGGGAAAGACCCGGCTCCCGATACGCCACCATCCGCACGAACATTTGTGATCTTATTGTATAAAAAAACCGACCAAGCACGAGTCGGACTCGCGCACCGAGGGTATCGTATAAATCCATATTCACACATGTCTTGAACTCTATATCAAATTCTCAGCCTGCAATCCCTTGAAGCTGTAAAAAAATCAAACTTCTATGGTAACGCAATCAAGAGATTTCTTTTCTTCATTGTTTCTTTTCCATTGATGAGAGTGGTGAACGGTGCGCGAGTCCGACTCGCACTTAGCCGGTTTTTATAAGAAAGAGCAAAAAATGTGGATGTTATATCATTACCATTCCACATAGAATATTCACAAAAATTAAGGATATTTTTTTGTAAAGGTTGCCATTTTCACCGTGGAGACAGAAATGTAAAGGTTTCGATGCAAATCCGTTGGGAACCGATCCATTACCGTATGACAATTTAAAATGGCGGCGGCCTACTTTCAACAGGGACATATAACTGATGATCATAAATGCTCTTGTAGACATTTTGAGGAACCCACATAACCCCCACTGCTGTACTGGGCACGGGTACCTTCCTATACGACTGACTCGGTGGCTAAGTGGTTAGCGATCCTGACCTCTGATCCGAGAGTCGTGGGTTCGATCCCCACAAAGGGCAAACTTTTCTGTGATGAGCAGAATTGTTTGCTCTGAGTCTGGGTGTATAATATCTATATATGTATGTATTTAAATGTATATGTGTATGTATAAAATAAAATAATATTTAATCAACACAAAACACCTTATTTTATATGCCTATGAGTTGTACATTTCAGAAACACAAATCACACATAACATTCGATAAGCCGCAGAAACAAGCAAACAAACATAAATATTTCAGATATTAATAACGTATTCGATCGTAGCCACCCAAATAATATTTCACGTCAATTATTTAAGTTATTACGGAGCGAGAGTCGTCGGTCGCAGATTGCAGCTATAAAATCATAATAATGAACCCGCTCGACCCCTTTCGTCCCCAGGGGTCAAATGGACCCCGTTTTACAGTTAAACCCACTGTCTAGTAAACGGTCACGTTCTTAAGATGTCCCTGAACGTATAGGCGAGATGTCTTTACACAAGGCGACAGCTGTCATCATAAAAAAAAGCGGCCAAGTGCGAGTCGGACTCGCCCATGAAGGGTTCCGTAGCAGCAAGTAACATAATATAAAATGAATGAATAAATGAATGAAAACACTTTATTGCACAACAAAACAGGAAAATAAAAACATAAACATTTAAAAAAATGTTATACAGGTATTATCGCTAAAGAGCGATCTCTTCCAGACAAAAGATCTATCTTCCAGATAAAAGTTCTTGTACTTCGTTGTAACTTGAATGAAAGGTAAATTGCGGTTTACGATTTATGACGTATTAAAAAAAACTACTTACTAGATCTCGTTCAAACCAATTTTGCATGGTCATGTACATCATATATTTTTTTTAGTTTTATCATTCTCTTATTTTAGAAGTTACGGGGGGGGGGACACATTTTACCACTTTGGAAGTGTCTCTCGCGCAAACTATTCGGTTTAGAAAAAAATGATATTAGAAACCTCAATAGCATTTTTAAAGACCTATCCATAGATACCCCACACGCATAGGTTTGATGAAAAAAAAATTTTTAACTTGTTTCATGCGGAACCCCCAAAATTTATTGTTTTTTTCCTATTTTTGTGTAAAAATCTTAATGCGGTTCACAGAATACATCTACTTACCAAGTTTCAATAGTATAGTTCTTATAGTTTCGGAAAAAAGTGGCTGTGACATACGGACGGACGGACAGACGGACAGACAGACAGACAGACATGACGAATCCATAAGGGTTCCGTTTTTTGTCATTTGGCTACGGAACCCTAAAAAGGGCATTACTAAAATTGATAGACCCACACTCTCGGCCGACATTTTGGGGTTGAACTTTCAACACTGCCCACATAAGAAAAAAGGCCGCAAAGTGTACGGAAACTTTTTTTTTCTTTATGTGATAGGTGGCAAACGAGCAGACGGATCACCTGATGGTAAGCGATTACCGCCGCCCATAGACACCCGCAACACCAGAGGAGTCACAAGTGCGTTGCCGACCTTTAACTCCATTTAGTTTGCGGCCTTCTCTTTTATGACGGCAGAACGCGCGTATCGATTGCTTCTATTCTGATTGTGACGTACACAATAGGCGAGGGCCTCCACTTTAAATATTTAACTAACTACGTAATATATGTTTTCAATAAACATTTGTTCTCGTCTCCAGACTCGAGAGAGATTTGAGATATTTGCACGCTTGTTTAAAGTAGAATACGTTACTGGACGCTAATTTGTGACCTTATTATGTATTGGCACGTATTCTTGCAATTTTTTTTTCATAGCATAGCTGGCAAACGAGAAGACGGGTCACCTGATGGTAAGCGATTACCGCCGCCCATAGACACCCGCAACACCGGCGGAGTCACAAGTGCGTTACCGACCTTTGAATTGTAAAATTATTTATATTCTATTCTATCCACTGGTGGGTCACGGGTCTCTTCCCATAGGTACCTCGGGAAGGTTAGGTGATCCTCCACGCATGGGGCCAAGTCCAGATTGGTGGAGGCTAGTGGGTAACTAACCACAGAAGGCGTTTCAGAAGTTTTCAACGACTGCCATCTAGTGATAGCAATCAGAATCAACGGCTTAAGAGGATATGCGGGCGGCGAGATTTTTGAAGAATAGGTATTTTAAAAATATGTTTCTGACGCGCTGCACCCGAGCGACTGAGCCATCGATGTGTGAGTGAACCGAATTGAGCCTGTGTGCGTATCCCAAGCAGGTAGATATCGGTACTGTGGTAGTTTTTCGGTTTCTCTGCTGTGTAACTCCAATATTTTGTTTGACCCTGGCTTCGGTTTACTGGACTTGTTTCTCCGCTACTGTTTTGACTCGGCTTATGTTTAGTGGACAATCACTCCCCCTCAGAGTTAATTCGGAAACCGTGTTGAATTTTGAATATCAGTTTTTTACATTAGTGATCGATCACGGATAGTTTTTAAGTTTGTCTGTAAGTTTTCCTAAAATAAATAAAAAAATAACATTAAATCACGTTTTGTCCAAATATAATATTACAAGTTTATAAAAATATAATTCTTAATTGTGTTTCCTTTGTAAGCTAAGAGATACTTAACGATCAAATCAGTAAATGTAAAAGTTAACCCACATTTAAGAACAATTTAGGCTATACAGGTGGAACGTTGAACCTCACCTGGAGGAAAAGTACTCTAAATACTGGAGATAGCAAATACTCAAAGGAAACATTCCTTTTTTTAGGGTTCCGTACCTCAAAAGGAAAAAAGGAACGCTTATAGGATCACTTCGTTGTCCGTCCGTCTGTCTGTCTGTCAAGACCCTTTTTCTCAGGAACCCGTAGACGTATCAAGCTGAAACTCATATCAGATTCTCAAGCCTGCAGTCCCTTGAAGCTGTGAAAAAATCAAACTTCCATGCCAACGCATTCAAGAAATACCACCGTTTATGCAGCATATTTGGAAACTCGCATGCCATAAAAGGACAAGGGTATTTTCAAAAATCTTTGATGTAGTTTTGCTTCTTTTTAAAAATAAAGCTAATTTGCTATCTCCAGTATTTAGAGTACTTTCCCTCCAGGTGAGGTTACAACATTCCACCCTATATATGTTATGGACAAATACCATTATTATTATACCTACATAATGCCCGGGCATTATGAATAATGACAAGCTACATTGGGCAAAGTGATTAATTATTATCTAAACATCCTTATTTATCACATTGTCTGGTCATTATGAATATTACTATGTGATAGGCGGGCAATTCGATAATATTTGTTATTTGTCTTATATTTTTAATTTGATTTTATTTAATTAAATTTTAACTGACAAGAACTAGTGGATTCTAAATGTAGAACCCCTTCGTAATATGTAAAAACTATGAGTCTGATTATTCAAATTGTATAAAGTGATTGTTGGCCCAAAGTTAATCTGATGAAGGATTACAAATTAATAATAATAATAATCTTTTATTTCGGACAAATAAAATCCATAATTTAAATCCATAAAATTAATCATTAAATATCATAACAAAAAAATCTGATTAATTAATCATAATCAAAAGAATGATTAAGACTAATCATAATCATTAATTTGAATAACTATTTACTATGTCCAAATGATGCGGCCGTGGCTCAGTGATGCTTGTGTAAGGATCGCATCGATCACACAGGTTAACCTAACAGTCATAACCTGGATGGGTTTGAATATTAGTGGCATATCACGACGATCAAAATGTCAACGGGGATCAAGGAAGGGATAACGCTTGAACTCAAATGCGATTCATTCAGAAATAGAGCCAATATTCAAATCGTAATATAAATACAAATTTCTTTATTTACCATAAAAACAGAAAACATGGGTTACATTTTAGTCTCCACACTAGGCAAAGCCTGTTTCGAATACGATTTCGAAAATCAGTTCAATTTTAAGTAGTAGTGACTGTCGCTGGCAGCCTTGGTCATCAATCCTTCTTTGGATATTATATGTTTTTATATTTTCTTTTTAATATGTTTGATAGTTAATGTTTTTTGAAATAGTCTGTTGCCTGTCAGAGCTCAATAAAGGTGTAAAAGTCTCCCAAGTCTTTTCCCTGGTGTTTCACCTTACCCTCATTAGGCAGGCGACCCTAGGACTCCACAGTTACTGTACTACTTAACCTATGTCCTAAAAATAGGACGTCGGGCCTTAGGAGGTTAATGTATGACCCCCTTGACTACCTTAATCCCTCTTTTACCCCCTTGATCCATCCCTAACCCCCTTGATCCCTCACTAACTCCCTTTGTTCCCCCTTGTTCCCTCCCTTGATCCCTCCCTAAGCCCTCCTTGGTCCCTTCCTTCCTTTTCCATTATTTATTTTTAAGTCAAAATCAAAATGTTTTTATTTAAATAGATGTTTTGCACATACTTTTATATCGTCTTTTTTTTCTACCTAGTACAAGGTTCCTACCGCGCGGAACTTGTACACTCAACGTTTCGGGAAGAAGAATTGACAACACTGATGGATGTATTAGTTTAAGGTTAAGATAATCAAGTTAATCACTTAATGATTAGCGCCAGTAATCATTATTAAAATTACATTTTCAATCATAATTAAGATTACATTTGCAATCATGATTAATTTAATCTGGTAAAATTAATCGAAAATAATTGATTTAAGAAATATTAATAAATGCCAACACACTCTTTAAAGTTTAGTTACATTTTTTTTTATCATTCTTCCCAATAGGTGATAGCCATTATGTATTCTGCTCGGGCAGTTTAATTACTTCAATTGTAATTATCACATTACCCTCTCATAATGGTCATTATTCAAAATGCCAGGGCATTATGTATAATTCCCAATTAATCACGTGGTCCAGAACATATATAACTAAACATTGAGACCAAATCTAGCTAACATTTTTCGTCCCAGTACTAGCTTCCTTTGATATGCGTTTATAGATAAGTAATTATCCTATAATATTCAACCACTCTCTTTAATAACCTAGACCAAACCTAGGTAAGATTCTTCCCCCCAGTACAAGCTTTCTATTAAAGAAAATTTCATTATTTCTTGAGGAAATCATGGACGTACAAATATATAGGTATATTGTGTACTAAAACATAATATATTTGTTTAAAAGTTAAAAATCGATAACTCCAGACAGCACTAGGGAATTGATATAATTATCGACTACGTACGATACATTACTTCTCTGAGTGTATACGTACACGTTAGACCCTCCCCTCCCGCTAACCTTCCCTAATACGGAGCGATATTTGCGGGTGGTAGGACCTTGTGCGAGGTCCGTCCGGATCGCTACCACCATCTTACTCGCTAATCCTGCCGCTAAGCAGCAGTGCTTGCACTGTTGTGTTCCGGTGTGGAGAGTAAGACAGCCGAGGAAATTACAGGCACAAGAGGCATTTCATCTTAGCCCTCTAGGTTGGCAACGCATCTGCAATCCCCTCCGGGGTTGCAGGTGTCTATGGGCAGTGGTGATCACTTACCATCAGGTGACCCACTTGCTCGTTTGCCTTCCTTATCACATAAAAAAAAAAAAAAAAAAAAAAGATAGAGACAACTGCAGCGCCGACTGGTTATACCTAAATAAAATAGACAAAATCGACGTTTCGTATTCCCCTGTTTCCTCGTCCAAAACTAAACCGATTTTAACGATTCTTTTTTAAACGAGGTAAAGAGGATTTAGTTTATGTCTGTACGTTTTTCTTATTTTTTTAATACTTGTCAAATTTGTATATTGGACATCTGTAAATGCCGGTCTAACTGGGCAATTTTAGGCATTTTGGAGGGTTTTTAAATTCTTTAGTAAATAACTTATCACAAAAAACAAAACATAGGGACATGCTAGTGGTAGAAATCTATAGTTTGGTAAAAAATTATGACTCTAGAATCATAATCCAGGGAGAAAACAGGGGAATACGTTTGTATGGAGAAAACGCCGCCCGCATATCCTCTTAAAGTGCTTGCAAGGTTGAGATACAATTAAATGTCACTAACAGTCGAATCAAAATTCAAAATGATTTATTTCTTTACGTAGGTACATTAAGCACTCTTATAAACGTCATATCATTTTGCTGTAGGAATATTCCAAATGTCATTATCATTAAAATAATCTACAGTCTTATAGTATCCTCTTGAACAATCGAATCCAATTATAGTTATAGTTTATAGTAAATATATTTATAGTTCTTTATCTTAATTTATTAGCTTTCTCAATACCTTGCCTTATTTGAGTGTCTAGTGCACCCACCCGCTATTCACTTCTCGTCTTCTCCATTCGCCAAAGGTTGTCTGGAAGAAATCGCTCAAAGCGATAAGACCGCCTTTGCATTTTTAAATATTTTTTATGTGTTTCATTGTTATCTTTATTTTTGGTGTGTAATAAAGTATATTTATCCAATCCTGTGTGATTGTTGACCACGTTAGCGGAACTGAGCCACACACAACCATCGATCGCTCATACAGCGTATATTGATTTCTTTTATTATTACTATTTTTTTAATTAAATAGAATCAATGTACATTTTCGCATTTTGCTCTTTGCCCTGTAGAGGAGTACTATAACTGAATAAAAATATTAAATTAAATTGAACTAAGTAAGTGGAGATCGTCTTTATCTACGAAGTAAATTAAGATTTTTTTACTGACTCGGTGGCTCAGTGGTTAGCGATCCTGGTTACTGATCCGAGAGTCGACAGTTCGATCCCCACCCAGGGCAAACATTTCTGTGATGAGCAGATTTGTTTGCTGTGTCTGGGTGTATTATATCTATATATGTATATGTCGTGGCCAGATCATAAAATTGATCACTTCATGATGTGGCCGACCATTTCATGAAATGGTCGTATTTCGTGAAATGGAAAATATCCGCTGATCACATCATGATATGGTCTGGCCAGATCAATGAATACATCAACGTTTGACGATATACAACTAAATGCACGGCTATTTCATGAAATGGTCAGGCATTAGTGATCATATCGTAAAATAGTTACAGTATCCACCGTCAGCGGCGCTGTTATCTTTTTGTTATTGTGATGCATCATGGCAGCGTACAATTAATAATAAAAAAGGCTATCAATAATGCGCCAATTGAAGATAAAATAGAAATTAAATGTCGTTATGACACTAGACTACAATAATTTTTCGAAAGTCAATCAAAAAATGAACGCAACATAAAAACCTTGAAGATCTGAAAGTATTTCATAGGTTAGTAGATATCAATCTTAAAAGCTAAATAATTAAAATGTGTAATTTATCTGTTAACCAAGATTACTCAAATTTAAAGAATGCCAGTAACTTTTCAACGTATTTTTAATTTTTATTAATTAAACCTTTGATATCATGGAAACCCTACATTAATGATATGGCCAAACGTAGATGAACTTATCATTAAACGTTGACGTTTAAACGATATGGTCAGTTTTAGCTGGCCATTTCATGAAATATGACCATTTCATGAAATGGTCGGCCACATCATGAATTGATCAATTCTATGATCTGGCCACGATATATATATTTAAATGTATATGTGTATGTATATCAGTCTCTAATTCCCATAGTACAGGCAAAATCCTAGTTTGGGGCCAGATGACCGTGTGTGATTTGATTTGTTCCGGATATTATTATTATTATTTTATTTAAGAAGCCTAACGAAGCATTAACGAAGGTAACTTAAAAAGCCACCCGTCTATACACTTTGGCCTTATTGGAATACTTTTTATTCTATGGAGACATCAACATTATTTGTTATTGATTCTCGCTCGGCATTGGGACAGAAAATGGCCGACAGTAGAAGATAAATATACAGGCTGATAAAAAATGTCTGGCAATATTTTAACTGTGGCTTCTACTCATCAAACTGAACAACTTTCCCAAGAAACTTATAGTCAAAAAGCAAAAAAAAATGTGGACTCTTCATACAAATCTGTCAGCTGGTTGATGAACTTTGTATGGGACGTTCAAATTTTTTTTTGCTTTTTAACCACGAGTTTCTCTGGGAAAGTTGTTCAGTTTGATGAGTTTAAGCCACAGTTACAATATTGCCAGACATTTTATAATCACCCGGTATTTTAATAATAATTTTAAAATGGTGAGAACCTACTTTTCAGGTCTTAAAGGGCATATATGATACTGAAATAAAAAAATGTTATTAAAACACACAACGTCAATATTTTTTGTTTACTTTTCATACATACAGTTTTTCCTTGTTTTTAGATTAAAATTCATATCGAATACTACGCAGGGGGAAATTGAAATTGCAGACAATTTCTTAAACTAAAAAATGTTTGTTCTATGACTTTGTTGATATCGCAAAATAAAAGTTGACTCTTTATGCAAATTATTTACTTGATCGTCCAATTCTGTATGCAGTCTTTTTTTTTCTGCAAAATAAATCTTATAACCAAAAGGTGTTCAATATGTTAAGGAAAACCCCCAGTTAACGAGTTCTACACCTATTTTATTACGCCTATATAATCCTCTATTAATGACAAAAGACGACTGTCGAAACGTATATAAACACGCTGTACCTATATAAATCGATAACACGCAGCCGCAAAAATATAAAAAAAATATATATTTTTTAATATTAGTTCTACGTTTTAACGCACTCGCGTTCAAGACCACATACACGCGTCGCGGCCACAAAGAAACACATTGTCTATGATACGATACGACAACATAGCGCTTTTAAATTAAAACTGTTAAATGTTCTGTGGAGTCCGAAGATAGCCGTCGAACAAATGAAAAAAATTGGTACAACTATACTTTTACAACTATATTAGGCCCTGAGAGGCAACAGACTGAATTATAAAAAAGGCTACAAAAATATAAAAACTTTAAAAAAAGTTATTATTTCGCTGATGTTGCCAGCAACACGTTCTATATTATCCAATTTCACTTACCTTTCATGTTCTCTCGTTGTCGGCCTGTTCGGGTTTTTGTAGTAACAGGTGGTTGACCACGGAGCAGTGACGTCGCGGTTTGCGCGGGAAAGAGCGGTCGCGGCGCGGTTAGCTCGCGGACTGAGCCCGGACACAGCTCAGACGGAAACAGGGATACCAGCGCGAGGGAAAAAGCTTCAGAAAGTTCTGAGCTTTGGTATTTCATATCAGCTGTAAGACGTCCACTGCTGAACAAAGATCAAAGTCAAGGTCAAATCATTTATTTGCAAGAACGTAGTCTCCTGTCCTCCAAGGGTTTCTCAACGACCGGTCTTGCGTCAAAATAGTTTTTGAAATTATAGCAAAAGAACAAAAATTTTTTGTTATATTAACCGTTATAATACATTGTACCAATATTATGTATTTTAATCTGAAAGTTTGAATCTGAAACACGCCACACATTTGATCCTACAAAAGCATTGTTTATTAGTGCAAACCTGAGTCAGAGGGCATCCTTAGCTGCTATTGCGTTCGACGATAGTGAGAATATTACCTAAATTAATTAATGAATTTATTTAGTTAGTTTAGTTAAAAAGTATTTTTTTATTTTATTTTAAATAAATGGATTTAATTTTTACTCATTCGTACCCATCATCGCAAAGCTCACCAAAAATTTGCAAAATTTGTACTTTTCTATGACGTATAGCTGGCAACACTAGCCAGGAGGGCGGGAAAACGCGCGTGCGTGTCCCGCCGCCGCGGGGAAAACATCGCAACTCAGGAAATTACAGTTTTCGCGCCGAGCAGAAATGCTCGAGACCGTAATCACACCGTAAGACCGCTATCACAAAAATGTCAGTGGGTGTGCCCTCATAATACTCTCGCTTTATCGTTGCACTCAGTGTAGAATCACGACCGACGGCTTTGGCTGGTTTGTTCCTATTTCTTATTTTTTTACTTTTAATAATGCATGGTGTTTTTTCGATCGACAATTTCCATGCCCTTTTCAGGGGTGAATAACATACACGGTAATTTATGCCAAAAATTATTAAAAAAAAGCTTGATACTTCCATGAAAAGTTGATCGATCAGGCTATGAAAAGTGTAGGAAGATTTCTGAAAATTCGGTTATTGACCAAATTAACATCCCTGTGTAAGGTCCTTTTTAAAGTACTAGCTTTATTAAAGACTATTTATACTAAGGTTTTTATTCAATAAACTATTTGCAAAAACTGTAAATGACTTCCTGTAAATTAGTTAACCAACTTTGGAGAGTATTTTTTTGCGAATTGACTGTAACGTAGTTTTATAGTTTTTCAAAATTGTCAGATAAAAGAGACACCACAATTTAAATAACAACAGACTACACGAGACGTAACAAAATAGTTGTAGAACTCGCTAACTGAAGCTTCTCCAAATCATAACGAACAACTTTCTCCAAAAAAAAACTGACAATTCTAAAAAACTAACTCTCCATACAAAATTGGTCAAACAGTTGATTCGGGAACAAAAGTCGTTCAGTGTCATGCCATAAAACCTCTGTTAATGGATATTACCTGTTCTTACACAGACAGACTATTGCCCTCATAAGAAAGAAAGCCGCTAAGTACGTATACTTAGCGGCCTTTTTCTTACGAGCGCAGTCTATTAATCATGTTACGTCATTAATCATGATTTGTTTTCATATGAAACTTCAATATCCGAGATACGTCATTTCACTCGCGGCCCGCTAAAGGAAAGGGAGACTTTTTGGCGCCAAACCCGGCCTCCCGAAGGTCGCAGGACCCACGGAACGCGAGCGAGGCCTTGTTTCGATTGAGCGATTCGATAATTTGTGCTACATTATATGCGTTGCTATTTTCGCGCCTATGTACTTTTTTCTATTAGTTTAAGAGGGCCGTGGAAATCAAAAACAGATTTTTCTAGTCTGGCCTGGCTTTTTTTTGTAAAATAAACTAGTCCATTTTCAACAAAACTAAGAAAATATGAGTAAAAGTTGAAAGTTCCTTTTTCTCTCCTGTGGATCTTTTTCCTTTCCATTCAATCTGGGCACCTTCAAGGCGAAAGTGAATAGAGATTATTTGACTCAACTATATCATCATTTTCCATGAGGCATGATGTAGTCTAACACGCTCAAATAACCCGAAATAACTAGAAATATAAAACCGAAGAACATAAATAACCCTCTGCTTGAAAAGTCTACTAAAAATCTGTTTGCACTAAGTAGTTAATACGTATACGCTTTATTAATTACTGTGCCCGATGGCACTGCGGCAGATTAGGACGGATGAGAGAAACATTAAGCAAAGTCAGGTCCACCGAGCTTGCAGAGGCGGGCTTTGTCACACTGGATGCAGTCTGCGATCAGGTCAAAGCGGTCGCAGCCCGCATTAGATAAACAACATCGTCGGTCAGGGCAACTGGTCAACGCCTTTCGCTCCCGACCGCTTGCGTGTTCACGTGATCGTCCAGTCAAATCGCATCTATACAAAAAATATAGAGACCGACAATATTGTTCAAACATGTTGCGGGTTGCGATCGCTTTGACCTGACCGCAGACCGCAGAACGCATTCAGTGTGACAAATCCTTAATTATTAACAAATACGACGAGTCTTACACATACACTTCAAACGCAACAAAAAACAGACTTATTTCAGAGCAAAGAATAATCTTACTCCATCTTCAAATACAACAAAGAACAAATCAACTAAACTCTAGCGAAAACTCTTTGCAGCTGATCCTTAACAGTCGCCATCACCTAAATCGGTTGGAAGATATTATAATGATATTGTGGCGACATCTATCGCACCGCCACGAACTAAACCTAGAACGCGCTATTGAAAGTTTCTTCGGATTAACTACATATACAACTTCCAACCATCATTGGTTGGACCACGGCCGGTCCCCAGGCATACCACCTCGCCTGGCGGTGGTACTTCCCCTTTCTCGCCGAAGTGCAGTCACTATGCAGTTCCTACAATATTATGGAAAGTCTTTCATCGACAGATAGGAAGTTCCACTCTTCTTAAACCGTTGAGCACTTCGCTACTCTACAACAAATCGTGCCCCCACCGCCAACGTCGACTCCAGCCAACAAAAATGTATGAAAATGTCAAATCCTGGCGCCTGTGGCACTGAAACCGGTTGTTGACCTAGCATACTGTGGCGTTCAAAGTTATAGATTTGTTTGATGAGTAAAAAACACGTGTCATGTTCTTCCCCTTTAATCTAAGCAAAGCCCGCTACAGGGCGCGCCTGTCCTCGCCTGAAGCTGAATGTGTGATGGATCGTCTGCCAACTGCCACATCAAAAACGCGGTGGCTTCAACGAACTTTTATAACATTCATACATCACATTTTAATCACAGTTTATCGCAGAATGCGTGGAAGTGGCAACGGCAATGAGTATACGAGTTCCGAGTGGTAGGAACCTCGTATTAGGTAGATAAAAGAGTGACGTTCGAAAAGTGTGCACTGCTACCTACTTCCAATAAAATATTTTTATTTCATTTCACACAATGCAAGTTTATTTACTGAGTAAAACATTTTATCTTTAAGATATGTCACAAGTCACAAGTTTACGTTTGTATAATTCGTTAGTAGTGTTGTCAAATGGGGTGGGCCCTACCCGGGCACGGTGCCAGCAGATTCTCCGTTCATATCCATCTATCATTCGCCTAATCTGTCTACAGCAAAGCTCCATTTGAGGTACTGGGCTGCCTTCATTATGTCATACAGACAGCCGTTCTTGAAAAGCTTTTTTCGTCTCCGCCTTTGTAAGCTTACATAAACTCCTATTAATAATGATAGTATTGTATATCTGTCGTAGCCATATTATCATAGAATTATCCGGATGATGAAATGGCTGGTCATATCGTTGAGGAGCTTAGAAAAAATCTAGGTTAATCATAATCATTTTATTGGTAAATATTTTTTACACGTCATCATTTTACAAATTAAGTATATAAGTGAGTGAGGGTACCGGAGCCCCCCCCTCCCCCGCCTGATTCCCCCATCCAATTTCAAAGGTCGGCATCGCATTTGTGACTCCTCTGGTGTTTCGGGTGTCTATGGGCGGCGGTAATTGCTAACCATCAGGTGATGCGTCTGCTCGTTTGCCACCTATCACATAATATATATAGGGTGACTTTAAATTAGTTCTTGATAAGAATGGCTATGAATGTGCTTATGATAACAAACAACTTTCCCTAAGGAACCCATAGTCAAATCACAAAAAAAAAATGTGGTCCTTCCATACAAATTGATCAACTGACCGGCCAAATTAGTATGAGGAGTCCAAAATGTTTTTTGCGATTTGACTATGGGTTCCTTAGGGAAAGTTGTTTGTTATTATGAGCACATTCATAGCCATTCTTATCAAGAACTAATTTAAAGTCACCCTATATACAGGATGATTGGTAATTCGACGTGATCCTTCAAAGGGGTTATACTAGAGGTCATTTGCAACAAATTAAGTCCAGTTAACCAGGGGTCAAAAATGTATGGTTACTGAGATATTACTGTTTTTAGATTTTTTTGAAATTTTCTACCTTGTTACTAAAATCAAATAATTATGAAAAAACCATTACACCGTTTACATTAAATTGATACTTTTTTAAAGCTGAGAAATAAGCGCTTGCTTTGAAAAAAAAATCCTTGCCCAAAACTCACATAGTCTCAAAAACAAACGGTCTTAAGTTGCATAAAAATATTATTTCGTATAAATTTTCCATAAGTAATTGAGTATAACTAGAAAAAAATGTACTGAACTTGGCGCACAAATTAATGACAAAAGTTCCTTGTTTCATAAGCTTTCTAAAAAGGTACAAATGTTACCAACTTTTGCACGGGATCGAAAAAAAAATCCAATAAATCAAACAAGTATCACATTTTTTCCATACATATCCCGCACGGTGCCGCTCTCTCTTTTATTCGTGTCGTGCGTGACTCGTGAGCTTAACATGATTCGATAATTTGTAGCAATCTTCGTGATAGTTCGTGGACACGAACTCGCACAGTTTCCAACCAGATGGTTAGTTCGTGCGGACAGAAAAGTCACAGTATTCGTTAAATAATAGTTAATATCCTTATTAATGTCTCCGACATGGCTTAACGACTGCCATCTAATGATAGCAGCCAGTGCCAATGGCTTAACGTGCCTTGTGAAGCACGGAAACGGTCGAATTAAATGCCACTGACGAAGTAACATGGTACCAAATTTCGAATCGATAGGACATATGGAAGGTAGTCAGATCCCCTCATCAACTATTAAAGAGCTGATGGTCTTCAAACAGCTGATCAGGTCATGGTTACCTTACCTTTCAATATCATTGAAGTAACACGGTACCAAATTTCGAATCGATAGGACATATGGAAGGTAGTCAGATCCCCTCATCAACTATTAAAGAACTGATGATCTTTAAACGGCTGACCAGCTCACGCTTGCCTTACCATGTTCTTTAAATATCGTTGAAGTAACACGGTACCAAATTTCGAATCGATCGGACATAAGGAAGTTAGTCAGATCCCCTCATCAACTAGAAAAGAGCTGATGATCTTCAAACGGCTGAACAGATTTTCATGAAACATGGCTAAGAACACTCGGGATAAAATTATCTATGACACAAAAAAAACAAAACGAAAATCGGTTCATCCGTTTGGGAGCTACGATACCACAGACAGATACACAGACACGTTAAACTTATAACACCCCTCTTTTTGCGTCGGGGGTTAAAAAAAAAAAAAAAAAAAACGATCCATAACTGGCGGAGTAATCGCGTAACAAACATACAAAAAAAAAACAACATACAGTCGAATTAAGAACCTCCTCCTTTTTTGAAGTCGTTTAAAAAGCAACAACTTATGATCTAATACAAAATGAACTTAACAAAGAAAGCCAATAAGGTTATTCAAATATCAAATTAGTAAAGGGATAGGTACCTACATCTGAAAAAATCAATTAAACGGGATTTATCCTCTAATTTTCCATTTAATATTTTCTTCAAATTTGTACAGGACCGCCCTCAGGCGTTCAATAAAAAAGGATTCATTAAGTCGGCTCTTAATCGGCGAAGACATACCATAACATAAATATTAAATGTTGAACTTTTTTTTGCTGAAGTTTAATTTTTTTTTTATGTTTAAACGCCTTTATTCAGCAGTGGACGTCTTTTATATAAATAAATAAATATCCGGGACAAATCACACGCGGTCATGTGGCCCCAAACTAGGATCCCCTGTACTATGGGAACCAGAGACTGATAAACATACACATATACGTTTAAATAAATACATATATATTAAATGCATAGATATAATACACCCAGACACCGATCAAACAAATCTGCTCATCACAGAAATGTTTGCTCTGGGTGGGAATGGAACCCACGACTCTCGGATCAGTAGTCAGGAGCACTAATCACTGAACCACTGAGTCAGTCAACATGATTTATATAAATATTTATTAATCGTAAAACTCCTCAGACCTACGCAGTACTAGCCTAATCCAGTATCTACAGCACTCACCCCGTTTCTCGTCAATGCGATATGGCTTGCACAAGATATGCCGGCCATTTGAGTTAGAAGCCCCATTTGCATATCTATTTGATTCCCAATCGACCGGCCACAACTGGAACGCAATTTGTTCAGCATATGTGGCTTTGCAGGATGAGCTGGATGCATATGCTCGGGAGCTTATGCCACAAAATAGACACAGAAGGTCCGCTCAGTACAAACCACTAAAATCGTAAGCATATACATGCTTATAGAAATATACGGTCGTTCGAGGCAAGGTCACGATCGCACAGTACGTGATCTTGCCTACAACGACCGTATACGTCTATAAGCATGTATATGCTTAGGATTTTAGTGAGCGTATTGAGCGGACCTTCTGTATAGTATTTTGTGCTTATGCTAATCCGGGAGTTGACTGCATGAAAATTAAATTGCGAAATATTATTGACTTAATAGCTCTTTAGTTGAAATTATTGAAAAACTTATTCACTTTAACTTTCATTGCATTTTTAATTTTTAAAAATTACCTAATAAGTATGTAAACTACTATTTTGAACAATGACGTCATCGTACAAAATTTCAAACATTTTTAGAACAAAATGCCGTTTTTGACATTTGATAAAAAGTAACTCAAATGACTAGCAGTCAACTACCGGATTGACGATATTTCAAATGTTTTACCATCAAGACGCTGGAAATATGCTGCAGGTAATAGGGTATTTGACACTATCAAAATTAAACTGAAAAATATTATTCACTAAATAGCATTTGTCCTAGAATAGCGAAAAATATTATTCGACTGATGTTTTAGTACATTTTTTTATATTCATTACAATCAGAAAATAAGTTCGTCAAAGACTGTGACGTCACACGCCAGTAACACGAACACTTTCAGAACAAAATGTCGTTTTTGGCATTTGATAAAAAGTCACTCAAATGAATAGTAGTCAAATACCGTATTAAATAAATAATTTATTTATGTTTAGAGACCTGATATTATAAGCTGTTTACTAATAATAATTATATTGGTAAGAATGTTACTTTTAGTTCGTAAGAAACTATGTCTGCACCTTTCGCCTGAAGCACAGGTTTATCCTAGTTCAGGCGTATGATATATTTTGTGGTTTTTGAATCTCTAGTAATTTATGTTTAATTAGTACACTTTTTATTCAATAAATAAATATTATTACATATTATGTATTCTATAAATCCTTAATCTCGGACAATAAATTATTATTATTAATTTTGAGGAGTGTTGTATGTGGAATAGGCAAAATTAAAACAACTGCTAGTCTTGTCGCCAAACGTCAATGTTAATAGCATTGATGTGTTCCAGCATGGAGGTATAAGATAGCCAGTTCCTTATTGCGTTGGGGATATCTTGGTTAACCCGCTTCCACCTTCAGCATCATCATCCATCACTTATCACCAGGTGAAATAAGGGCTATCAGTTGTAGATAAAAACAAACTGTATTAAGATGTTTATTTTCTGTCTTAGTGTTTGAGGCTGTAAGAGGTATATTTATTATTTATGTGGTTGGTGGTAGGGCATTTTCTGAGCCCGCCTGGCTAGCTACCACCATCTTATCTAAGACTTGCCCCCAAACATCAATGTTAACAGCATTGATGTGTTCCGGCATGAAGATAAGATACCCAGTTCCCCATTGCGTTGGGGAATCTTGGTAAGCTCGCTTCCATCTTCGGCATCATCGTCACTTACCATCAGGTGAGATGATGCCAAGGGCGAACCAATTGAGGGTAAAAAATCCCTTAAACTTATGTAAACAAATCAGATATATTTTGCCCAAAGTACGCAAATAAATTATTTGATTAAAAGGATCTAAATAAATGAAATGAAATAATATTTATTCGAAGTAGGTATCTCTGTACACTTTTCGAACGTCATATTTTTTCTACCTAATACGAAGTTCCTACCACTCGGAACTCGTATACCCAACGTTTCGGGAAGTGTTTGCGAGAGAGAAGAAACGTCGGGCCCTAAAGAAATTCCCTCCAACACATTTTTTTTTAATAAAATTCTTACATGCTATTACATAATTCGAGTAAACAACAAAGTTATAGTTAGTTTAGTTACATACAAAAAAAATTGATTTCATCTAGTTGACAAAGGTACATAAAAGGCGGTTTACTTTTATACAGTCTTGAATTATTATTGAAGCGGTCGTGGCTTGGTGCGGCTTTTGCGGTCGCGGCGGTCATATTAGCTGACTGGAGACACGGTCATAATCTGGATTGGTTTGATTATTGGTGGCATTTATGTTGACCATTTCCGTTAAGTTTCATTAAGTAGCTGGTGTCGGCTATGTTGGAGACCTTATAAGCGGCTTGAAAACTTCTGACACTGGGGTTGGCTACTATAATATATACAGGGTGATTGGTAATTCGACGTGATCCTAAAGGGGTTATACTAGAGGTCATTTGCGACAAATTAAGTCCTGTTAACCAGGGGTCAAAAATGTATGGTTACTGAGATATTACTGTTTTTAGTTTTTTTTTTCTACCTTGTTACCAAAAACAATTAATTATGAAAAAACCGTTTCACCGTTTACATTAAATTGATACTTTTTTAAAAGCTGAGAAATGAGCGCTTGCTTTGAAAAAAAAATTCTTGCCCAAAACTCACATAGTCTAGAAAATAAACGGTCTTAAGTTGCATTAAAATATTATTTTGTATAAATTTTCCATAAGTAATTGAGTATTACTAGAAAAAAATGTAGTGAACTTGGCGTAAAAATTAATGACAAAAGTTCCTTGTTTCATAAGCTTACTAAAAAGGTACAAATGTTACCAACTTTTGCACGGGATCGAAAAAAAAATCCAATAAATCAAACAAGTATCACATTTTTTCCATACATATCCCGCACGGTGCCGCTCTCTCTTTTATTCGTGTCGTGCGTGACTCGTGAGCTTAACATGATTCGATAATTTGTAGCAATCATCGTGATAGTTCGTGGACACGAACTCGCACAGTTTCCAACCAGATGGTTAGTTCGTGCGGACAGAAAAGTCACAGTATTCGTTAAATAATAGTTAATATCCTTATTAATGTCTCCGACATGGCTTAACGACTGCCATCTAATGATAGCAGCCAGTGCCAATGGCTTAACGTGCCTTGTGAAGCACGGAAACGGTCGAATTAAATGCCACTGACGAAGTAACATGGTACCAAATTTCGAATCGATAGGACATATGGAAGGTAGTCAGATCCCCTCATCAACTATTAAAGAGCTGATGGTCTTCAAACGGCTGATCAGGTCATGGTTACCTTACCTTTCAATATCATTGAAGTAACACGGTACCAAATTTCGAATCGATAGGACATATGGAAGGTAGTCAGATCCCCTCATCAACTATTAAAGAACTGATGATCTTTAAACGGCTGACCAGCTCACGCTTGCCTTACCATGTTCTTTAAATATCGTTGAAGTAACACGGTACCAAATTTCGAATCGATCGGACATAAGGAAGTTAGTCAGATCCCCTCATCAACTAGAAAAGAGCTGATGATCTTCAAACGGCTGAACAGATTTTCATGAAACATGGCTAAGAACACTCGGGATAAAATTATCTATGACACAAAAAAAACAAAACGAAAATCGGTTCATCCGTTTGGGAGCTACGATACCACAGACAGATACACAGATACACAGACACGTTAAACTTATAACACCCCTCTTTTTGCGTCGGGGGTTAAAAAAAAAAAAAAAAAAACGATCCATAACTGGCGGAGTAATCGCGTAACAAACATACAAAAAAAAAACAACATACAGTCGAATTAAGAACCTCCTCCTTTTTTGAAGTCGTTTAAAAAGCAACAACTTATGATCTAATACAAAATGAACTTAACAAAGAAAGCCAATAAGGTTATTCAAATATCAAATTAGTAAAGGGATAGGTACCTACATCTGAAAAAATCAATTAAACGGGATTTATCCTCTAATTTTCCATTTAATATTTTCTTCAAATTTGTACAGGACCGCCCTCAGGCGTTCAATAAAAAAGGATTCATTAAGTCGGCTCTTAATCGGCGAAGACATACCATAACATAAATATTAAATGTTGAACTTTTTTTTGCTGAAGTTTAATTTTTTTTTTATGTTTAAACGCCTTTATTCAGCAGTGGACGTCTTTTATATAAATAAATAAATATCCGGGACAAATCACACGCGGTCATGTGGCCCCAAACTAGGATCCCCTGTACTATGGGAACCAGAGACTGATAAACATACACATATACGTTTAAATAAATACATATATATTAAATGCATAGATATAATACACCCAGACACCGATCAAACAAATCTGCTCATCACAGAAATGTTTGCTCTGGGTGGGAATGGAACCCACGACTCTCGGATCAGTAGTCAGGAGCACTAATCACTGAACCACTGAGTCAGTCAACATGATTTATATAAATATTTATTAATCGTAAAACTCCTCAGACCTACGCAGTACTAGCCTAATCCAGTATCTACAGCACTCACCCCGTTTCTCGTCAATGCGATATGGCTTGCACAAGATATGCCGGCCATTTGAGTTAGAAGCCCCATTTGCATATCTATTTGATTCCCAATCGACCGGCCACAACTGGAACGCAATTTGTTCAGCATATGTGGCTTTGCAGGATGAGCTGGATGCATATGCTCGGGAGCTTATGCCACAAAATAGACACAGAAGGTCCGCTCAGTACAAACCACTAAAATCGTAAGCATATACATGCTTATAGAAATATACGGTCGTTCGAGGCAAGGTCACGATCGCACAGTACGTGATCTTGCCTACAACGACCGTATACGTCTATAAGCATGTATATGCTTAGGATTTTAGTGAGCGTATTGAGCGGACCTTCTGTATAGTATTTTGTGCTTATGCTAATCCGGGAGTTGACTGCATGAAAATTAAATTGCGAAATATTATTGACTTAATAGCTCTTTAGTTGAAATTATTGAAAAACTTATTCACTTTAACTTTCATTGCATTTTTAATTTTTAAAAATTACCTAATAAGTATGTAAACTACTATTTTGAACAATGACGTCATCGTACAAAATTTCAAACATTTTTAGAACAAAATGCCGTTTTTGACATTTGATAAAAAGTAACTCAAATGACTAGCAGTCAACTACCGGATTGACGATATTTCAAATGTTTTACCATCAAGACGCTGGAAATATGCTGCAGGTAATAGGGTATTTGACACTATCAAAATTAAACTGAAAAATATTATTCACTAAATAGCATTTGTCCTAGAATAGCGAAAAATATTATTCGACTGATGTTTTAGTACATTTTTTTATATTCATTACAATCAGAAAATAAGTTCGTCAAAGACTGTGACGTCACACGCCAGTAACACGAACACTTTCAGAACAAAATGTCGTTTTTGGCATTTGATAAAAAGTCACTCAAATGAATAGTAGTCAAATACCGTATTAAATAAATAATTTATTTATGTTTAGAGACCTGATATTATAAGCTGTTTACTAATAATAATTATATTGGTAAGAATGTTACTTTTAGTTCGTAAGAAACTATGTCTGCACCTTTCGCCTGAAGCACAGGTTTATCCTAGTTCAGGCGTATGATATATTTTGTGGTTTTTGAATCTCTAGTAATTTATGTTTAATTAGTACACTTTTTATTCAATAAATAAATATTATTACATATTATGTATTCTATAAATCCTTAATCTCGGACAATAAATTATTATTATTAATTTTGAGGAGTGTTGTATGTGGAATAGGCAAAATTAAAACAACTGCTAGTCTTGTCGCCAAACGTCAATGTTAATAGCATTGATGTGTTCCAGCATGGAGGTATAAGATAGCCAGTTCCTTATTGCGTTGGGGATATCTTGGTTAACCCGCTTCCACCTTCAGCATCATCATCCATCACTTATCACCAGGTGAAATAAGGGCTATCAGTTGTAGATAAAAACAAACTGTATTAAGATGTTTATTTTCTGTCTTAGTGTTTGAGGCTGTAAGAGGTATATTTATTATTTATGTGGTTGGTGGTAGGGCATTTTCTGAGCCCGCCTGGCTAGCTACCACCATCTTATCTAAGACTTGCCGCCAAACATCAATGTTAACAGCATTGATGTGTTCCGGCATGAAGATAAGATACCCAGTTCCCCATTGCGTTGGGGAATCTTGGTAAGCTCGCTTCCATCTTCGGCATCATCGTCACTTACCATCAGGTGAGATGATGCCAAGGGCGAACCAATTGAGGGTAAAAAATCCCTTAAACTTATGTAAACAAATCAGATATATTTTGCCCAAAGTACGCAAATAAATTATTTGATTAAAAGGATCTAAATAAATGAAATGAAATAATATTTATTCGAAGTAGGTATCTCTGTACACTTTTCGAACGTCATATTTTTTCTACCTAATACGAAGTTCCTACCACTCGGAACTCGTATACCCAACGTTTCGGGAAGTGTTTGCGAGAGAGAAGAAACGTCGGGCCCTAAAGAAACTCCCTCCAACACATTTTTTTTTTAATAAAATTCTTACATGCTATTACATAATTCGAGTAAACAACAAAGTTATAGTTAGTTTAGTTACATACAAAAAAAATTGATTTCATCTAGTTGACAAAGGTACATAAAAGGCGGTTTACTTTTATACAGTCTTGAATTATTATTGAAGCGGTCGTGGCTTGGTGCGGCTTTTGCGGTCGCGGCGGTCATATTAGCTGACTGGAGACACGGTCATAATCTGGATTGGTTTGATTATTGGTGGCATTTATGTTGACCATTTCCGTTAAGTTTCATTAAGTAGCTGGTATCGGCTATGTTGGAGACCTTATAAGCGGCTTGAAAACTTCTGACACTGGGGTTGGCTACTATAATATATACAGGATGATTGGTAATTCGACGTGATCCTAAAGGGGTTATACTAGAGGTCATTTGCGACAAATTAAGTCCTGTTAACCAGGGGTCAAAAATGTATGGTTACTGAGATATTACTGTTTTTAGTTTTTTTTTCTACCTGGTTACCAAAAACAATTAATTATGAAAAAACCGTTTCACCGTTTACATTAAATTGATACTTTTTTAAAAGCTGAGAAATGAGCGCTTGCTTTGAAAAAAAAATTCTTGCCCAAAACTCACATAGTCTAGAAAATAAACGGTCTTAAGTTGCATTAAAATATTATTTTGTATAAATTTTCCATAAGTAATTGAGTATTACTAGAAAAAAATGTAGTGAACTTGGCGTACAAATTAATGACAAAAGTTCCTTGTTTCATAAGCTTACTAAAAAGGTACAAATGTTACCAACTTTTGCACGGGATCGAAAAAAAAATACCAATAAACCAAACAAGTAACACATATTTTCCATACATATCCTGCACGGTGGCGCCCTCTCTTTTACTCATGTCGTGCGTGACTCGTGAGCTTTACATGATTCGATAATTTGTAACAATCTTCGCGACAGTTCGTGGACACGAACTCGCACAGTTTCCAACCAGATGGTTAGTTGGTGCGTACAGAAAAGTCACAGTATTTGTTAAAAATAATAGTTGATATCCTTGTTAATTGACTAAAACTACGTTTAAACACTTTTCATCTTGATATGCGTGATTTTGGGACGCTTCTTCAGCACGAACATAGAAGCGGTCGTGGTTCAGTGTAGCTTGCTTGGTCTCATCGATCACGCAGGTTAACTGACTACAGACACGGTCAAAACCTGGATGGGTTTTTACTGTTAGTGGCATTTAATTCAACCGTTTCCGTGCTTCACAAGGCACGTTAAGCCATTGGCACTGGCTGCTATCATTAGATGGCAGTCGTTAAGCCATGTCGGAGACATTAATAAGGATATTAACTATTATTTAACGAATACTGTGACTTTTCTGTCCGCACGAACTAACCATCTGGTTGGAAACTGTGCGAGTTCGTGTCCACGAACTATCACGAAGATTGCTACAAATTATCGAATCATGTTAAGCTCACGAGTCACGCACGACACGAATAAAAGAGAGAGCGGCACCGTGCGGGATATGTATGGAAAAAATGTGATACTTGTTTGATTTATTGGATTTTTTTTTCGATCCCGTGCAAAAGTTGGTAACATTTGTACCTTTTTAGTAAGCTTATGAAACAAGGAACTTTTGTCATTAATTTTTACGCCAAGTTCACTACATTTTTTTCTAGTAATACTCAATTACTTATGGAAAATTTATACAAAATAATATTTTAATGCAACTTAAGACCGTTTATTTTCTAGACTATGTGAGTTTTGGGCAAGAATTTTTTTTTCAAAGCAAGCGCTCATTTCTCAGCTTTTAAAAAAGTATCAATTTAATGTAAACGGTGAAACGGTTTTTTCATAATTAATTGTTTTTGGTAACAAGGTAGAAAAAAAAAACTAAAAACAGTAATATCTCAGTAACCATACATTTTTGACCCCTGGTTAACAGGACTTAATTTGTCGCAAATGACCTCTAGTATAACCCCTTTAGGATCACGTCGAATTACCAATCACCCTGTATATATTATAGTAGCCAACCCCAGTGTCAGAAGTTTTCAAGCCGCTTATAAGGTCTCCAACATAGCCGACACCAGCTACTTAATGAAACTTAACGGAAATGGTCAACATAAATGCCACCAATAATCAAACCAATCCAGATTATGACCGTGTCTCCAGTCAGCTAATATGACCGCCGCGACCGCAAAAGCCGCACCAAGCCACGACCGCTTCAATAATAATTCAAGACTGTATAAAAGTAAACCGCCTTTTATGTACCTTTGTCAACTAGATGAAATCAATTTTTTTTGTATGTAACTAAACTAACTATAACTTTGTTGTTTACTCGAATTATGTAATAGCATGTAAAAATTTTATTTAAAAAAAAATGTGTTGGAGGGAGTTTCTTTAGGGCCCGACGTTTCTTCTCTCTCGCAAACACTTCCCGAAACGTTGGGTATACGAGTTCCGAGTGGTAGGAACTTCGTATTAGGTAGAAAAAATATGACGTTCGAAAAGTGTACAGAGATACCTACTTCGAATAAATATTATTTCATTTCATTTATTTAGATCCTTTTAATCAAATAATTTATTTGCGTACTTTGGGCAAAATATATCTGATTTGTTTACATAAGTTTAAGGGATTTTTTACCCTCAATTGGTTCGCCCTTGGCATCATCTCACCTGATGGTAAGTGACGATGATGCCGAAGATGGAAGCGAGCTTACCAAGATTCCCCAACGCAATGGGGAACTGGGTATCTTATCTTCATGCCGGAACACATCAATGCTGTTAACATTGATGTTTGGCGGCAAGTCTTAGATAAGATGGTGGTAGCTAGCCAGGCGGGCTCAGAAAATGCCCTACCACCAACCACATAAATAATAATATACCTCTTACAGCCTCAAACACTAAGACAGAAAATAAACATCTTAATACAGTTTGTTTTTATCTACAACTGATAGCCCTTATTTCACCTGGTGATAAGTGATGGATGATGATGCTGAAGGTGGAAGCGGGTTAACCAAGATATCCCCAACGAAATAAGGAACTGGCTATCTTATACCTCCATGCTGGAACACATCAATGCTATTAACATTGACGTTTGGCGACAAGACTAGCAGTTGTTTTAATTTTGCCTATTCCACATACAACACTCCTCAAAATTAATAATAATAATTTATTGTCCGAGATTAAGGATTTATAGAATACATAATATGTAATAATATTTATTTATTGAATAAAAAGTGTACTAATTAAACATAAATTACTAGAGATTCAAAAACCACAAAATATATCATACGCCTGAACTAGGATAAACCTGTGCTTCAGGCGAAAGGTGCAGACATAGTTTCTTACGAACTAAAAGTAACATTCTTACCAATATAATTATTATAAGTAAACAGCTTATAATATCAGGTCTCTAAACATAAATAAATTATTTATTTAATACGGTATTTGACTACTAGTCATTTGAGTGACTTTTTATCAAATGCCAAAAACGACATTTTGTTCTGAAAGTGTTCGTGTTACTGGCGTGTGACGTCACAGTCTTTGACGAACTTATTTTCTGATTGTAATGAATATAAAAAAATGTACTAAAACATCAGTCGAATAATATTTTTCGCTATTCTAGGACAAATGCTATTTAGTGAATAATATTTTTCAGTTTAATTTTGATAGTGTCAAATACCCTATTACCTGCAGCATATTTCCAGCGTCTTGATGGTAAAACATTTGAAATATCGTCAATCCGGTAGTTGACTGCTAGTCATTTGAGTTACTTTTTATCAAATGTCAAAAACGGCATTTTGTTCTAAAAATGTTTGAAATTTTGTACGATGACGTCATTGTTTAAAATAGTAGTTTACATACTTATTAGGTAATTTTTATAAATTAAAAATTGAAAATGCAATGAAAGTTAAAGTGAATAAGTTTTTCAATAATTTCAACTAAAGAGCTATTAAGTCAATAATATTTCGCAATTTAATTTTCATGCAGTCAACTCCCGGATTAGCATAAGCACAAAATACTATACAGAAGGTCCGCTCAATACGCTCACTAAAATCCTAAGCATATACATGCTTATAGACGTATGCGGTCGTTGTAGGCAAGATCACGTACTGTGCGATCGTGACCTTGCCTCGAACGACCGTATATTTCTATAAGCATGTATATGCTTACGATTTTAGTGGTTTGTACTGAGCGGACCTTCTGTGTCTATTTTGTGGCATAAGCTCCCGAGCATATGCATCCAGCTCATCCTGCAAAGCCACATATGCTGAACAAATTGCGTTCCAGTTGTGGCCGGTCGATTGGGAATCAAATAGATATGCAAATGGGGCTTCTAACTCAAATGGCCGGCATATCTTGTGCAAGCCATATCGCATTGACGAGAAACGGGGTGAGTGCTGTAGATACTGGATTAGGCTAGTACTGCGTAGGTCTGAGGAGTTTTACGATTAATAAATATTTATATAAATCATGTTGACTGACTCAGTGGTTCAGTGATTAGTGCTCCTGACTACTGATCCGAGAGTCGTGGGTTCCATTCCCACCCAGAGCAAACATTTCTGTGATGAGCAGATTTGTTTGATCAGTGTCTGGGTGTATTATATCTATGCATTTAATCTGTATGTATTTATTTAAACGTATATGTGTATGTTTATGAGTCTCTGGTTCCCATAGTACAGGGGATCCTAGTTTGGGGCCAGATGACCGCGTGTGATTTGTCCCGGCTATTTATTTATTTTATGTGCGAATCGTTACACATCATCATCAGCCAAAAGACATCCACTGCTGAATAAAGGCTTTTAAACATAAAAAAATTGAAACTTCATAAAAAAAAACTACATTTAATATTTATGTTACGCTATGTCTTTGCCGATTAAGGGCCGATTTAATGAATCCTTTTTTATTGAACGCTGGACAAATTTGAAGAAAATATTAAATGGAAAATTAGAGGAAATCCCGTTTAATTGATTTTTTCAGCTGTAGGTACCTGTGCCTTAATTAATTTGATATTTGAATAGCCTTATTGGCTTTCTTTGTTAAGTTCATTTTGTATTAGATCATAAGTTGTTGCTTTTTAACCGACTTCAAAAAAGGAGGAGGTTCTCAATTCGACTGTATGTTGTTGTTTTTTTTGTATGTTTGTTACGCGATTATTCCGCCAGTTATGGATGGATTTTAATTTTTCTTTTTTTGTTTGGTAGATAATACTTCAGAGGTAGTCCCATATAAATTTTAACGAAATTGATTCAGCGCTTTTTGAAAAATCAACAAAAACAAAAAAATATATAGCAAATTTGTAGTTGTTACGATTGAGGTCGGTTTTTAACGTGTTCAGCTTTGTTGATTATTCTATAAATAAACAAATAAAAATTATACAAATGATAATTAACAAAAACATACCTCTATACAGTAGCGACTAGATAATAATACGTATCCGCGCATACAGGCAATAAACATTTATATACGTGAACGCTCGACATTTCTGCGAGTCATGAGCCGAGCGCTGCCCTTATAAGAGAAAAGGCCGCAAAATATATAGTTTCCGTATACTTAACGGCGTTCTTTCTTATCAGGGTAGAGCGATCCTCGTATGTTTGCCCTTGTAGCGCGAGCGAACAAAAGCCGCAATGTTATTCACAAACCAGCGCGGAATAAAGGAATGACACAGCGAAATATGAGCTCTCTGGCTTTCACGCAAATAATCGATCTCTTTCGTTAAAAATTTATTAAGCGTCTTGTGTCAATCATATTAGGTTATGTTTGATGGATTTTTGGCGGGAACTCCTGACCGCCTGACCGCCAATGTGGTTTATTATCTAAATGACTGTCTAATATCATCTTAAGCTTTAATTTAATTCTTTCCCTCAACTTTCAACAGAAAAAGAGGAATAAGACGAGCTTATTCCGCATTTTTTCTTGTTTTAAGTCCCTACTTAGAAATTCCAGCTCGTAGCTCTTTTATTTAATTTGATGTTTTTTTAATCTTACCCTTCGTTATGCTGTCATTGGCAAAATCATAGAAACCGCTACCTTTCTTTAAAAAAGACAGTAGTAGTGAGAATTTTTTTTTTACTAGTAGTTTGTGTAATTATTTTCATTGGAAAAATCATGAAAACCGCCAACGTTTTTCACCGAATTCCAAAAAGGGGGAAGTTATACAAGTCGTCTGTATAAGGTAAGTGACCCAAATAAAGCCTATGCCCCAATAAGGCCTAAGTTTCAAATTTCCCGCTTAGACATTTCAAATAACCGCAAAAGTTTACAGTGATGTGCGTAAGGATGTATCTGACACATACAAGAAGAGCGAGCGCCGCTTACGACGAGTATGTCAGAATATGTAGTCAAAAACAGTCGGGACGCAGAGAGTACGCCTGTTTTATAAAATTTCTACAGGTAATGATGCAAGTATTTTGATATTTTCACACGCATGCCGAGATTTTTTTTGTGTGTTATTTAGTTTAAAAGTTTAGTAACCCGTACATAAGCATTTATACGCCATTTTTTCAATGTATTTTGTGTAATCTTTTTTTTCTTACACATACGACAGGTCCAAATAAGGCCTATCAAAATAATATAAGTGCAAATAATATCGAATGGATGACAAGGAATTGCCGCCTTGCTTGTAATGGCAGGTATCATGAGCTGTGTCTTGGCTTAACCCCTGGCGATAAAAAAATTTACTGTTCAGGAGATTGCTTGAAGAAAATGAAGAAAGGAAGGATAATATTTTGAGACGATTATCGAGACTGATTATAACGCCCAAATATGATTACTAAAGCATCTTACTAAATTTAAATAATATTATGTTGATATGTTTTAGTAACTGAAGTGTAATGATTGTTTATTCTTTCTTTTAGTATGAAAGGCCTTATTGCGGCATGGGTCTCCCAATAAGGCCCAAAGGACTTTTTTAATATTTTGATTCACAGAAGTCTGATTTTTGTTTTTTTAACGTTTCAACTATATTTATTTTAAAGTTTAATCAATAAAGATTAATATTTCGAAAGATGAGCGAGTTTCTCTTAAAAACCTACTAATTACGTCAAGTTAAAAATAAGGTAGGCCTTATTTGGGTCACTTACCTTATTTTTTCTTAATTTAAATGACCACGCATAATGAGGTGAAATATGAATTCGATTTTGATTTCTTTTTCAATTTAAATTTAAACTTTTTTAATTATTTTTTTTAATTTAAAGATGAGGGTCCGATACGTTTGGGCGCATAATGTTAAAGGCGCAAAATTATAAGCTCTCTCATAGCCTTGATCAGTAAATTGCAGAACTTTTCGATATAAAGTGATTTTTAAATATTTAGAAAATGCACTAAGTATACTGCCCTCAAGGAAAAAATGGGTTTCGTGATATTTGATGCATAATATTGATAGTGTTTGATTAAGATGTTTGTCGTGTCATTAGGAATCCATGTGATAGCCCGAATATATAGGCTAGGTCTATTTTTATCTTTTGAGTCCACTTTTCGTCACGAAAGTTGTATTTTTTATATTTTAAAAGTCATCTCTTATACTTTATTAAAATTAATTTGATCCTCTTAAGCCGGCCCTGGCAGGCCCAATCCACCCAGCTGGGTCACACACTGAATCTCAATGGGGGCTTTTCCCAAATCCGTTGTTATGACGAGCAGGCTTTCCCGGTATGTATACCTCTCATAATAGAAAGAAGAATATTATAATATTATATCTTCGTCCTGCCTTTTGTGGAATAATGATTTCTTGGTCCTGTATTTTCTCATTTCTCGGTACCGAAGCGGATGGCATGGATTGATTTTAATTTGAAATCAATTTCGCCGTTCGGAAGAGTATACAGTTGATTCTTTAGAATGTGCACGTATGAAAAAATGTTCTATAAAAATGCTTATATTTAATTGATGGTGGTTTTTGTGTACATTTTTATTTCAGTGGCACGGACTGCCAATCCTCCCTTTTTTGTTTTTAACCGACTTCAAAAAAAAGAGGAGCTTCTCAATTCATCAAATTTTTTTTTATGTATGTTCACCGATTACTCGAAGATGCCTGAACCGATTTGAAAAATTCTTTTTTTGTTTAAAAGGGTATACTTCACAGATGGTCCCATGTAAATTTTTGAGAAAATCTACAAAAACATAGCAAAATTGTAGTTATTGGGATTGAAGTCGGTTGTTTTTAACGTATTCAGCGTGGTCAATTATAACATTCTAGCTTTACTTGGGGCAGCAGATGCTATTAAAAAAACAAACGTCCATAAAAATATTATTTTTTCATTTTATTATATTATTATTATTTTTTTTTTTTTTTTTTTATGGGCGATAAAATTAGGTCTTATTTCACCCCTTTCATATGTGCACTTTATAAAGACTCACCCTGTATAATAAGTACTACCGAAGCAGCTACGTAGTCTATCAAGGAGTCCTTGACAGGAAATGAGGGCGCCATCCGTTTCAATATGGCAAGTATTTGTCATTGTATTTGTCATTATTATTAATTTGATTGCAATTGTAATCAAAAAATAAGGATTCATATTTTTGCGATTGCAATCATAAATAATTGTCGTGGTTTGATCAAAACTGTATTTTAAACAAAGCGTATTTTCCATCAGAACTACGCATAGTTACATAAAAACTGAAGTTCCATCCAAACTGTGGTTCTAACAAAACAGTTGTTCCATCAGCTGTACGTAACTATACGTAGTTCTGATGGAAAATGAGTTTTGTTGAAAATACAGTATAGTTCCGCCAAAGCTGTATTAAATTGTAGTTCCATCTCTCTTTCTCTCTTTCTTTCTCTTTCGTGTGGCACAATTTAACCGTCGTATCCGCAAGGTATTGGTGGCGGTTGCCTGGTGTTGCACTTGGCATCACCCTTGGTCACGTGTAGGGGAGTTTAAGATTTACACCTACGGACGTGTGCAACGCGACCATCATACGCAACTGGAAATCAGATGTGCAGGTTTCCTCACGATGTTTTCCTTCACCGTTAAAGCAGTTGGTATGAAAATGCACGTAAGTTTCGAAAAACTCATTAGTGCACTGGCCAGGATTTGAACCAGAGACCTCTGGTTGGGAGGACGGAATCACTAACCGCAAAGCCACCGACTCTTTTTCGATAAGAGAAAATAGTTCCATGAAAACTGTAGTTTCATCAAAATTTTAGTTCCATAAAAACTGTACTTGTGGCATTCATGTAGCCTGCTGCCCACGCTACGTCTTCCGCACACCGGACACTTCATACAAATTTCGCGCCATTGTTTACTACATAGACATTCATGTTTATACACATGTTAATGTGTGCGTGATGTACTAGGGTTGTCCAAATTCAAAATATTTTTTATTTAAGTAGATGCTGTACGCATACTTTTAAATCGTCTTTTTTTTCTACTAAGTTAAAAGTTCCTACCACTCGGAACTTGTACACTCAACGTTTCGGGAAGTGTTAGCGGAATAGTGCGGTTGAATCGAGATTCAATAATAGCCCACATTGTCTTTATTGTTAGCTGAACTTTTACAAATAAAGTGAAGGCTGCATACACCAGACAAGGCTGTATAGCCTTAGAAGCTTTTAACTATTTCCTTAAAAAATACAACTGTCTTTGGTTATTAAACTGTGCTTTGGTTTGTCAAACCTTGACAAATGGTCACACATCGGTCACACAGGAGGGTTAGTGGCCTTCAGAGAGCGGCAGGGAGTGTCCATACTGTATAATGTCCTTAATCTTCCGTTGCGCAGTCGCCACTTGAGAACTTAAAGCCCCGAAATCAAGGTTGGTAAATTGATACAAAAATATAATAATCTCTTTAATAAAATGGCCGTGCTCGTGTTTAAATGTTGCTCCTGATATTTCGCCTATAACCACAGAACAAGGGCGTTTACAATCTACAATTTAGTTGAGGTAATCCTTGTGGAAGCCCGCATTATACCGCAATCGCGGTAAGCCTGACTTACGTCCTTCTGCCTCTGACACGGAGGCTAAACTGGGATCAGTTTGTATTTAGTGGTACCTACGTTACCGCTGCGTTACTGGGTAACGTTTATCATTAAGTAATTATAATAATTGTCCGTAGTGCGTGGGGCGTTTAGGATAATTGATAGTTTTAATGTGCAACCCCTGTCTAAACCCAGTTGAATCGCCAACTCCTCCGCCTTCTCAGCCATGAGATAAAGGAGCAAATCCACGTTTTCATTCTCGCCTTCCTCGCTTTTAACCCACATACCTTTCGAATCTCTTTTTCCATTTATCCCAATTTTCCGGGTCAAAATCAAACGGTCCTGGCGCCGCCAACTGATCATCTTGGTTTTTTCGGTTCACCGCTGCCACCATGTAGTATTTATTTATTGAAAGACTGAAATATCTTAGAAAGCATTTATTCACCAAGAGCGCCCTCAAGCGGAATGGCGGGCTGTCATTCGATACATTCCAAAACGCACCACAATTTAGGATAATTAACAACGTTTTAAAATGTTTATCCTTTAGTGTCGAAAAACCGACTTCAATCGTAATAGCTACAATGTAGCTGTTTTTTTGATTTTGCTGATTTTTTCAAAAACCACTTAATCAATTTAGGTAATATTTATATGGGACCACCTCTGAAGTATTACCTATGAAACAAAAAAAAAACATCAAGATCGATTCATAATTGGGGGAGTAATCCCGTAATATACATACAAAAAAAAACTGAACGAATCGAGAACCTCCTCCTTTTTTGAAGTCGCTTAAAAATATATGAAATATTTAATTTTGTAGCGTGTGGCGGCCACCGGCGTCAACGGGTGGGTGAGACCATATAAAATGTATGAAAACTACAGGAAATATGCCGGTGGCGGCTCGTGGCCGGCTTGGCTCGTGGCGGCAACACTTATTGTTATGCCGAGTGTATTTTGTAGAATCATCTTCATGATCATCATTAGCCGAAAGAAGTCCACTGCTGGACAATATTATTTTGTAGAATATGTCGAAAATATTCTAAAATATTTTATAGAGTAAAACGCCCAAATTTTTTTGGTAAGTTAGATATTTCTTGAGTTAATGTTGGCCCCCGTGTGTGGAGTATGGCCTAACCTTCCCGAGTTATGGGAAGAGACCCGCGCCCCTGCAGTGGGGACGATATGGGTTGTTAACGAGTTAATGTTATTTTCTTCCGTTACGGCACAGAGTAATCCAGAGAGACCGCTTAATACAAATCACTAAAATCCTAAGCATATACAATACATGCTTATTGACGAAAACAGGGGTATACGGTCGTTCTAGGAAAGGTCACGATACTGTGCGATCGTATTGAGCGGTCTCTCTGGATTACTTGTGGTAACGGTTTTATTATGCCAACTAGATAATCACCATCATCAGCCGAAAGACGTCCACTGCTGCACAAAGGCCTCCCCCAAGGATACACACCGACCGGATATCTAGATAACAACCAATTTAAAAAATAAGTTGTTGATAAACGCTCCATTAATCCTTAAACTCTAATGGAGGAAAAAGTAATTAATAATCTCGAGAAACACATATTTATTTGCAATTATTTTATCATAGAAAAATCCACCGTTTTTGTGTTATTTTTAGAAAATTCTACAAAAATACTCATATCAATCATCACACAATCCAGCCATCTTTTCTTTGGCCTTCCTCTTCCCATTTTTGGCGGTGAGACTATATTCATACCTATCATTAAAGATCACCTTGCATAGATATTTTAAAAATTTATTTATTTATTTAAAGGTAATCAACAGCGTTTTTTTAATAACTTAAGTAAAAGTACAAAGTCAAAATGTATGGCCAATAACAGATCACCCCAGATAGTTAGAATATTGTGCATTAAAACAGATAACAAAGATATTATATTGCAGGTTAAGTGTGTGTGTGTGTGTGTGTGCGTGTGTGCGTGTGTGCGTGTGTGCGTGTGTGTGTGTGTGTGTGTGTGTGTGTGTGTGTGTGCGCGCGTGTGTGTGAGGGAGGGGGAGTAACATGCTTATTTATTTTAGAACATCACAATGCAATTTTTAGACGGCTTTTGTTTTCCCTTAGTAACAAAAGATATTCTATTACTTCATTGGTACAAACCATTACTGTAATTGTCAAGTTAGCCCTGACAAATGAGTGACAATGTTTTCTAAACGCCGTCAACGAAATAAAAATAAATACCTAAAGCTTAATAAATTCAGGGGTATTTAGCCAGATTCCGCCGCTAAGCGCGCTCTTTATTCCAAACATTTCATGTTCTGGTCCGAAAGGTGTTTTCGTAGCAACACCTGTGATGTCACAAATAGCTCCTGAAAAAATATATTCTGCTAAATTGTAGTTAAAGAAAAATGAGTTTTTATTGTTACACGTTTTAGCAGAAAATTAATATTTTTGTTACTTAAAAGGTTGGCTTGAAGGCGGCTTGAAAACTTCTGACACTTGGGTTGGCCACTAGCCCCACAACCTCTACCAGTCCGGACTTGGCCCCCGTGTGAGGAGTATGGCCTAACCTTCCTGAGTTATGGGAAGAGACCCGTGCCCCTGCAGTGGGGATGTAATGGTAATAACTTAAAAGGTGCTAGTTTCTTTTTCTTTTATTGAGCTAAAATAAAAATAAATAAATTAAATTTATTTTTATTTATTAGACAACCCAATAAAATAAAAATATGCTAGCACTGCTTAAGCAACTAAAAGCGTTAATATTGTTCAGTTAACCTTGTTCGAATCAAATCAAACCCATAAAATTTATTCGAATTAGGCAACACTGTAATTTCGAGGATAATTTTTGCAGTCTTCTTAATCGTTAGTTTTGGAACGACTGTTTATATTTTTTGACACAACTGTGCTTTCAAAGGACCAAAGAACTTGTAAGTATACCTATCTACTATAAACTACATATAAATTCTTTGCAAAGGACATAAAAACATTCAGTTACTGTAGCGAGATCGCAGACTAAAGAAAGGACACGTTTTATTTTGTGCCTGATAAAAATAAAGAAAAATATAGGCTTTCTAGGAAAAATATTGAAAAAAATAATAGAAGCAGGGTTCCGCAGTTCGAGCGTAATGTTTTGTCATTGTTTTGTCAGCACTTTTACAATATAAACGGTAACACTGAAGCTTGCAATAGAAGGTCACGTTCAGAAATTACGGCTTCGTCCACATATTCCTCAGATGCTTTCTCTGAATCTGACTGACTGAACACCGTTCTGTTCTGACTTCTGACTATGGTGTACGATTTTTAAAATCTGCGGATATGCAATACCTTTTTTACAACATAACAGTTGGTTTTCAAGTTACTTGAACTTCGTTGGACAACTAAATTAAAATTTCAATGGTACAAAATCTAGTTTCTGAACGTAAAATGCTCAAAATTGCGCTCGCGTAAAATGCTCAAAATTGCGCTCGCGTCGCCATGTAGGTTTGCCATGTGATTTATGTATTGCGATTGTTAAATCTAATAATCTAGATGAACCTCGCAACGAAGGTAAATCGAAGGAAATGTACAGTTAGAAAAGACTATGTTTCTAATTACCTATTTATGGTGTTTAGTACACAGACCAGGTCCAAGCTCCATAGTCCCGTGAAACGTCTCCTTTATTTCATGAGCGAGATGTTGCGAGATGAAATTCCTCAGTGTTGCCCGCAGCAAAACTTTCCGAGCGGCGCGCGGTTAGACACAGTTATTCAAACTTCTTGGCGACCGTCTGAGCACAGAGTAGATAATATCTTAGTACCGACACACACAGCGGATCAGATTATCTTTGTGGCTGTCTTTACTAGTCTGAGCTTAAGGAGACTGCGTACACTTATCTATGGTTTAAGCATATAGTAGTTCCCTACTTTATTTTTGCTTCACCAGATTAACATTGAATTTGCGTCGCAAGTTTTTGCTTCAGTTCATTAATACTTGAAAGAATCCGATCTACAATTTTTTTTTTTAGTTTCCCATACAATTTCTTGATTCACTATTGTGAGAAACTAAAAAAAAAGAGAGATCGTATTTTCAACCGACTTCAAAAAAAGGAGGAGGTTCTCAATTCGTCGGAATCTTTTTTTTTCCAATATTTTTCATGTATTTTATATACTTGATTCTGAGTAACCCCTTAAAATTTTAAACGCATTTTTTTACACCCTGTAGTCTTAAAATAAAACAGCACACTGCAATGTCGTTTCATAAAATAATATTATATTGCAACAGTAAACAAGAGTACTGAGATTCGGTCGCGCGCCGCCATCGCTGGATTGTTTGTGAAGAACCCGCTCTGCGCACGACGCGGTCTGCATTATTTATTAATCGTGCGGAACCCTAATTTAATGAGTTTCGGGCGCGCGAAAAATATGGGTTACTGAGAGAAAGTTTTTGATACATTATTAATTATGAAAACAAAAATTTTTTTGTAAATACGGCTCGAAGGACCAGAAAAAATGTTTTTTATTACGTAATATGTATATTGTACAGTTATACAGGATGTTAAAAAAGTGCGTTTTAAATTTTAAGAGGTTACTCAGAATCAAGTATAGAATACAGAAAAAGCATTGGAAAAATATGAAACTCAAACACAGAGCAACAGAATACCTTATTTAAAAAGGCAAGTGAGGGAAGTACTCGGAATCGCAGATATCCTGATAGACTTGCGCTTGAAGTAGCTCCAAAGACAATGCAATTTGATAAAAGCTATTTATGTATGTGTGTTAGGATATATAACAAGTTACCAGATGACTTAAAATCGCTCAGAATAGCGATTTTTAAAAAATAAATTATATAATTGGCTATCGGATAATAGTTTTTATTCAATCAATGATTTTTTCAACAGACATCAATATGTATCATCATTATTAATAAGATTAAATTTAACCATGTATTTTATTATTATTATTTTTTTGTTTTTAATCTGTTTTTATATTATGTAAATGACATTTGCATGCTAGTTTTGTTTGGCGGAACATGTATGATCTAATTTCGCGTCTATACCAACTTTTTTTAACCATGTTTTTTGCAAATAAAGAATGATTATTGATTAATGATTAAAGCAAACTGCTATTTATAGCGTAGGAACATTTACCCTGAGCGGCAATCGAACCCACGACCCCCAGCCTAACAAGAGCACGAACCACTGCGTCAGTGGTTTAGACAAAACAAAAATAAAAATATTTAAATTATTTTTGTACAAACACAAACATTTTCTTTACGTGATGTTCTGAGCAGACCTACGTGCTACGTGCTACGACTGAGCTACGAGCTGCTACGTGTCTCGTAGCTGCTACGAAATTTGGCAACACACAATATAAACTCAAAAAATAAAAAATAAAAATCAAAACGTTTTTTATTTAAACAGATGTTGTGAATGTGTAAGGCATCTAATGAAATTAATACAAAAACCTGTTCAGTTTGAGTTCGAAATCATTTATTTAACAGATCGTTTGTGAACGCGGATGTGTAAGTGTTGTTTTTTTTCATCCTAAAATTATATCTATACGAAAACCAGACGCATTGCATCTCTTTCACTCCTATCAAATCTGACAGAGACAGCATCACATTTTATACTGGCCTCTTAAAACATTATGTTTAAAACAAAAATAAAAATTCGCGAACAAAAGCGCTATTAATAACAACTTTTAGTCGTTACCGGCCTACCGCAGCCTGTCTCGCCTCTCTTTCCCTCTTACGGGCGGGAGGTAAGTGTGCGAGAGGGACGCAAGATCATTTTTCACGGACCCCCATTAGGGCATCTATTAATCACCCTGGACAGCGGCGAAACTTGATACATACTGTGGCCAGACGGATTGGCAGATAAATTTGTGTTATGTTATAATAAATATAGGTTCTTTATGATTCAGAAAGTCGTTAATGGGGCAATGTGTACGATTTCATAATAAAATACCAGAAAATGTAACTAACCTGCCTTAAAAAAATTCAAAACACATGTAAAAAAAATGTCTGTACTCAAAAGGTTATTATAAAATAATAGATTATGTAAATGACAAAGACATTTGGAAAAGTAATGCTCTTCCTGATAACTGTATTGGCGATATAAAGTGTATTAATAATTAAGTATTATTTTTAAAAAATGTGGTGAAGCGAGATTCTTTTGGGCTTGACGTTTCTTCTCTGTTCGCTAACACTTCCCGAAACGTTGAGTGTACTCGTACAAGTCCCGCGTGGTAGGGACTTTGTACTAGGTAGAAAGAAACGACGATTTAAAAGTATGTGCAAAACATCTATTAAATAAAAAACATTTTGATTTTTGAAAGCTTGATTAAAATAAATAATGACGGCTTCTGGCTTCTTCACCTAAAACTGAACAACTTTCCCTAGGCAACCTATAATGAAGTCGAAAAAAATTGTCTCGTCTCATACATTTTAATTGATCGACTTTTAAGCTAATTTTGTATGGGAAATTTGGAAGTCCTATTTTTTTTGCGGACTGCGTATGTGGTAGATTGCTAGGGGAAAGTTTTTCCCACAAAAAGAAGGGAACTAACTATTTGTGGATAAGAAAGTACCGTTATATCGATGGGTAATAGGCATATTGGGGGGCAAAGGGGATAAAGTGACGTTTATAAAACTATTGAGCAGCACGTTTAATGAATATTAGAATTTAAAAATTAACTTCTTAATAACATTAAAAATATCAAAAATCTAAATAACACTAAGAAGTTTATTTTTATTGATTATTTTTCCAAGAAAGTAATTTTCAAAACGATCTTCTGTACATTTCCAAAAATATCGCTTAATACAAATAGGCCGTCGATATTCCCTATCCGTTCATTTGCCAACCGCGGCTGGACAGCCTATAGCCGCTACACTGGGTTATGTTATAAGTGTTATAACGATGTTACTCTGCTCCAGCGTCCAGCGAATGTCACCGACCATTACTAACACGACTCTACGCGACTGTACTCGCTTGAGCCTTTAGTAACACGAGCACGACTCTACGCGACTGTACTCGCTTGAGCCTCCTGTAAATCAATAAACTGAGCACTCCATATACGGGACAAATACTTTTTTAATAAATGACTGTCTCGGTGGCTTAATAGTTAGTGCTCCTGACTACTGATCCGAGAGCCGTGGGTTTGATCGCCACCCAGGGCAAACATTCTGTGATGAACTGATTTGTTTGCTCTGCGTCTGGGTGTATTATATCTATAATGTATGTATTTAAAACGTATACAGGGTTAAATGTTGTACTCCCGCTAACTGTGGTTTCTACTCATAAGACTGAAAAAATTTCCCTAAGGAACCCATAGTCAAATCGCAAAAAATATATTTGGATTCTCCATACAAATCGAACGACTGACCGGTCAAATTAGTATGAAGAGTCCAAAATTTTTTGCAAATTGTCTATGGGTTCCTTGGGGAATATTGTTTGTTTTCATGAGCACATGCACACACTTTGGTATCAATAACTAATTTAAAGTCACCATATACAGGGTGTAACAGAAGTGTGTGACAAATTGACAATACTTCAAGGTTGGCTTTTACCCATCAAACTAAACAACTTTTGATCTACAACTTTGTTGAAATCGCAAAATTTTTTTTGGACTTTTCATACAAACTTGGTTCGCCAGCTGATCGATTTGTATGAAAAGTCCAAAAAAAATTTTGCGATTTCAACAAAGTTGTAGATCAAAAGTTGTTCAGTTTGATGGGTAAAAGCCAACCTTGAAGTATTGTCACACACTTCTGTTACACCCTGTATATGTATGTATATATCAGTCTCTGGTTCCCATAATACAGGGAATCCTGGAATGGAATTTGGGGCCAGATGACCGTGTGTGATTTGTCCCGCATATTATTATTATTAACCGACTTCAAAAAAAGGAGGAGGTTCTCAAATCGTCGGAATCTTTTTTTTTTATGTATGTTCACCGATTACTCAAAGACGCCTGTACCGATTTGGAAAATTCTTTTTTTGTTTAAAAGGGTATACTTCACAGGTGGTCCCGTATAAAATTTATCGAAATCAATTCAGCGGTTTTTGAGAAAATCAACAAAAACATAGCAAAATTGGAGTTGTTGCGATTGAAGTCGGTTGTTTTTAACGTATTCAGCGTGGTCATTTTCAGCATAAGCTTTCGCTACTCTGGTCACTTGGCTCGACTCGCCGTTTTTATATTTCAACTAACGAATTACAAACCACAACAAACTTCTTACAGACGAATCAACCCTTTTTCATTGCATCGCAGTTGAACGAATGAGATTGCAAATTTATTCGCTTGGTTTCTTTGTGCAGCTGTAAACAGATTCAAAATACATGCAAAACACGAGAAAAGCGTTCGTTTTAAAAGCTTTTTTTGCTTTTTTATTTATTTATCTGCTCCATTCCATTAGATAATCGCGCTGACACCCGTCTGTAGTATCTAGGTAGGTATTTATATGTTTAAAAAATGCATTTGAAATGTGAACGGGTTACTCAGAATCAAGTATGGATACAGGTAATGTGTGAGTTCGTTAACAACCCATTATGTCCCCACTGCAGGGGCACGGGTCTCTTCCCATACATCGGGAAGATTAGGCCCTACTCCACACACGAGGCCAAGTCCGGATTGATAAAGTAATTGGAAAGTATAATAAGTATCTATCTATCAGCCGAAAGACGTCCACTGCTGGACAAAGGCCTCCCCCAAGGATTTCCACACCGACCGGTCCTGTGCGGCTCGCATCCAGCGGCTTCCTGCAACCTTTACCAGGTCGTCGGTCCACCGAGTCGGGGGCCTGCCCACACTGCGCCTTCCGGTGCGCGGTCGCCATTCGAGAACTTTACTGCCCCAACGGCCATCTGTTCTACGAGCTATGTGCCCTGCCCACTGCCACTTAAGTCTAGCGATTCTGAGAGCTATGTCGGTAACTTTAGTTCTCCTACGTATCTCCTCATTTCTGATTCGATCACGTAGGGAAACACCAAGCATAGCACGCTCCATCGCCCTTTGGGTGACTTTGAGCCTTCTTATAAGGCCCATAGTAAGCGACCATGTCTCGGATCCATATGTCATCACTGGCAACACACACTGGTCAAAGACTTTAGTCTTGAGGGACTGCGGTATTTTGGACGTAAAGAAATTGCGAAGCTTCCCGAACGCTGCCCAGCCGAGTTGGATTCGACGATTGATCTCTTTCTCGAAGTTGGACCTACCTAACTGGACTGTTTGTCCCAGGTATACATATTCGTCAACAACTTCGTCAACAACTTCGTATAATAAGTATACAAGAAAAATATTCAGAAAATTTTTCTGTATTCTATACTTGATTCTGAGTAACCCCTTTAAATTTGAAACTCACATTTTTAGCAGCCTGTATGGATACAACCGGCCTATACATATAATTTAAACATTTAAAAACATTATCCTCCAGTTAAACAGTTGGTTAAAAATGACTGTCTATAGTTATTCTGTACTAAAATCAAGGTGACCGAATGTAGATGCGAAAAAACACTGCGCGGCAGTTCCACAAGACTGGTTCTCTTTTGGAGATAGGGTTGCCAAATCTTATCTCATCTCACTAATAATAATATTTTAATGGGAAAGTATGTATGTTAATTTGTGTGTTTGTTCCACTTTCACGTCGAAACTAGAATAGAATAGAAAATGATTTATTTGTAGCAACAGTCACAAAAAATATATATATTTTCGCTTAATATAAGATATTAAACTACCGTATGGATTGGGATGAAAATTGTTAGCTAGATAGATAGGATACTTTTTATCCCGGAAAACTCGAGGGCTCCGGAGGAATGGCTAAAAACGGAGATTTTTGCAGTTTTTTCTCTCTGGATCCAATTCTGAAGTCCACTCAGACGTAGTCGCGGGCGGAAGATAGTATTTTTTTTATGTGAGAGGTGGCAAACGAGCAGACGGATCACCTGATGGTAAGCGATTACCGCCGCCCATAGACACCCGCAACACCAGAGGAGGCACAAGGAGTATAAAATAAAATATAAAATATGACGCACGACTAGATTTCAAGCCTGTATAATCTGTATAAACACTGACTGATTAAATCCTCTGGTGTTGCGGGTGTCTATGGGCGGCGGTAATCGCTTACCATCAGGTGATCCGTCTGCTCGTTTGCCACCTCTGCCATAAAAAAAAATACAATAATTAATCAGGTTTGTTTACCCGAATTATGCAATAGCATGTGAGACTTTTCTTTGGACGTGACAAATTAAATGAACGTCAATAATTATTACAAAACTGACACAAATAATACCAACAATGTAATTAATAGTTTAACAATATATTAATTTACTTAATAAAATTCATTTTACAACAACAGGTTTCTCAGTTGCAGACTAAACGTTTCGTCATTGTGTTCATCTTTGATCACAGATGATGCTCATGGTGATGATAATTATGTCAATAATAATATCTGGGACAAATCACACACGGTCATCTGGCCCCAAACTAGGATTCCTTGTATCTTGGGAACCAAAGACTGATATACATACACATATACTTGTAAATACATATATATATAGATATAATACACCCAGACTCAGAGCAAACAATTCTGCTCAAACCAGAAAAGTTTGCCCTGTGTGGGTATCGAACCCACGACTCTCGGATCAGAGGCCAGGATCGCTAACTACTTAGCCACCGAGTCAATCAATGGATTTACTGGACACGAGACCAAACCAGGACCTTTGCGGATTTCCCGAACTCCTAGTAGCCCTACTGCGCTGTTTGCTAGCCTATAAATCAGTTCCAGCCAAGCGGAGGCGGTGTCGCCCGCAGGCTGCGTTAGCGTCGATATCAGAAACTACTGACTTACGAGTAGCCCTACTCACAGTTCTTGGGTTGTGACAGAACACAGTCTGTCTACTGATCTGATATTCTGTGTGAATGATGGAAGAGTGAGCTCTGTTTGCATGTGACTGTTTATTGTTTATAAAAAGTTTTGTTATAATGTTATAAAACTTAAATTCTGTTATCTAGTATTTTTATTATTATTATTTTTTATTTGTTCTTAAGTCGATTGTGTGGTTTCTAATTTTGATGTATCTAATTTACTTTACTTTCTATCTATTTACTTTTTCTATCTATTTTCTTTCTAATTTTCTATTTAATTATATTTGTGTTATATACTTTCTTTCTATGATAATACTGTGTAAAGGTGTATAACTGTAATGCAGTGTTATTAAAATGAATGAATAAATAAATAAATTTAATCTTTTTGCAGATGGATGACATTGACAGGGCGGCGCTTTAGTAGCAAATCTGACATTTCTTTCATACAAACAGTGTCATTTTTCAAGATGGCGGCGTTAGTTCCGGCCTTTCACCACCTGCCAAAAGATCTTAGACAGGCTGTACCAGTGTGTGCTCGAAAGGGCAAACCACACACTGAGTCACGGCCCTTTTGTACGACTGCAACACACACATATTCTTAAGTATTTCTTTATTTTATATTTAAGTAGGTAGTTGCAAAGTTCCCTGGGTCTACTAAGATCCATTGTAAAGGTCCATTGATGGATCTTTTTGCACTATTATGTACGTTATGTCCACTTTAATCCTTGATTCTGGCTTTTTGCAAAGTGAATTTTTTAGAACTAAAGTGTGTCTGAAAATCCATTACAGAATGGGTGACACACTGACACATACAATCTTCTTTTATCAAATAGTTGTGTGTTATTTCTTTACTGATGTAATAATATGGATGTTTGTAGTAACAAATAAACGAGTTATCTCTCTATCTATTTGTCTACTACGTTGTGAAAATAAGTGTGATAAGAAAAACATCTAACACTACCGTTAGAAAGTTTGGACCTAGCTATCTAGCAATAAGGCTGCCCGTTGTATCTTATTATTTCCTTCTGTTCTTTTATTCTTATCGTATAATGTATGTGTTATCGCAACAAACCAAACTGTGGAATAAATTGTCGCCTGCGGTATTTCCGGACCGATACGACATTCAAGCCTTCAAGAAAAGAGCGTACTCCCATTTCAAAGGCCGGCAACGCACTTGTGACACCTCTGGTGTTGCGGGTGTCTATGGGCGGCGGTAATCGCTTACCATCAGGTGATCCGTCTGCTCGTTTGCCACCTCTGCCATAAAAAAAAATAACAAATGCTTGTCTGTAAATGTTGGTCTTAGAATAAATGAAAGAATTATATGAAATGACAAATATAACAATTTATTAAATTAAGATAACATACTCTGATACCTGTAAAACAAGTAACCACAAACTAAACCTAAATAAACTAATAACCACTTTCATGTAGGTATTACTATTTAATTTAAAAAATGCTGCAAGTGCTTCCAAACGTTCTGACGGTAGTGTATGTCGTCAACAACCCATATCGCACTGCGAGTGGATAAAGGCAGTAAGTAAACATGCAATTTTTTTTTTTATTTTACCATTTGGTTCAACACATGGAACTACGTATCCTCAATTTTTTTCATAAAATTTTCCTTGAAAATGTCCGAGCTATTGCAAAAAATGTAAAATTGTACGTCAAAAATATTTGAAAATATTCCCTGGAAAACATATTTAATTTCATTTGCATTCTTGGTTTTACATAATTTTCTTAAGAAAAAAGTTGTATTTACACCTACTGCAGTGTTCTAGGGTCTTTATTTAAAAATGTTTAATGTATATTGAAGTACGTACTCCTTCTACAGATAACATGAAATTCCCTTGACGCGCAAGTTCAAGTACTGCGTTTTTCACCGGAACTTTTTAAATAACCTTTGCAGTAATTACAAGTAATTCGATCTTCTACCTAGACTTTAAAACTTGGGATGAGTAACCGTAGTTACTGACAATTTCTATGGAAGATTCTGAAAGATGTTTTTTGCAATTTTAAGTAAGCAGTTTTTCTAGAAATAATTCTATTGACATAGTTACGTAAATGATTTTGTTTCTTTAATCCATTAAAAATTCCGCTAAGTGATGTTACCTAACTAAACTTGCGATTTTAATTATTCATTATGGATGTTAGTATGTTGATATACAATTATAGGCACACGGAAGTGACATAGCAATCACGCAATATTTGAACTTACCGATCGTATTTTGCGCTAGCCCTTACCACCTATCCCTTACCGCCTTCTTCTTCCTCGTCGTATCCTCATGTCTGAGGGACGTGACCATCATGGGTTACACGTGCCACCACAGCTCTCCAGGCCGCTCGGTCTTGAGCACGGTGAATGTTGGCCTGCAGTGTCATCCCGGTGACTTCTTTGATCGCATCAGTCCATCGCCTAGGCATGCGTCCTCTACTCCTCTTTCCTTCCATATAGCCAGTTATTATTAGCTTTTCCAAGCTGTCTGATCTATTTCTGACCGTGTGTCCGAAGAAATTTAGAACTCGCTGCATGCAGATGGTGGAGAGCCTCGTTTTGATGTTGAGTTCCTTCAAGATAGACTCATTTGTACTACGCTCAGTCCATGATATTCGGAGCATTCTGCGCCAGCACCACATTTCAAATGCATCTATCCTGCAATGGGTTCGGGCTTTTATGGTCCAGGTTTCCGAAGCATACGAGTACAAGAATAATGAGAAGATAAGAGTCCGCATGATCTTGGTTTTGCGGTTGATGCCTCTATTTCTCCATATCTTCTCAAGTCTCTTTACCGCCTTGGCCATCTGTGCTCTTCGAAAACCTCCTGGTCACAGTCGCCATCGTCGCTAATTTGTGAGCTTAGGTATACGAACCTGTGCACTACATCAAGTTCATTCAGTTCATTCGTTCGCGCCATGACACTGGTACGTACGATCAACGAACATTAACTTAGTTTTGCTTCTGTTGATAAGAAGCCCATATTCCTTGCTGATGCTTTCAATTCTCACGAGGAGTTCAGACAGTTCAAACTCGGAGGTGCCTATGATTGTGGTGTCGTCTGCAAACCGTAGATTGCTCAGAAGGTATCCACCAATGCGAATACCTCCCTCCCAACCCTCTAAAACTCGTCTCATTATGTGTTCTCCGATGAGATTGAACAATTGCGGTGACAGGATACATCCTTGACGTACTCCTCTTTCAGCTTTAAAGGGTTGTGACACGCTTTCCTCCAGTCTTACTCTTGAATTACTGCTCAGGTACAGGCTTCGTAAAAGAAAGGTTAGATGGTGTGGTATGCCCATTTCACTCATAACGCTGAACATTTTCTTCCAGTCAATGCAATCAAAGGCTTTGGCGTAGTCGATAAAGCACATAGCTATACCGATGTTGTGCTCCCTGCCTTTCTCAATTAATTGCCTTATATTCAGAATCTGTTCTCTCGTACCACGGCCTTTTACAAATCCCGCCTGTTCTTTAGGTATTTGTCTACTAATGTAGGATTCCAACCGCTTGTTCAGAATGCGTAAAAGTATTTTACTGGCGTGTGAAATGAGTGAAATTGTTCTGTAGTTCTCGCATTTCCGCGTTAAACCTTTCTTGTGCAGGGGAACTACTGTTGACTCGGTCCAATCTTCTGGCCATTGACCAGTTCTACAGATCTTTTGACAAATATTGTGCATGATCTTTGTGCCTTCCGTTCTCATATTCTTCAGCATTTGAGCAGTAACGCCATCACTACTGCAAGCATTCATTTTTAGAGCACTGATGGCCGACTCCACCTCGTGCAGAAGGATATCCGGTTCTTTGTCTATGTAATCTTGGTCAAGGCTTTCGTCTTCCTCTTCACTGGCGTTGCTGCTATATAGCTGCTGGCAGTATTGCCTCCATCTGTCTAGGATTGTGTCTTTGTCCAAAAGTGTCACTCCGTTCTCGTTTTCAATGGTCCAGTGTTTCGGTTTCAACTCTTGAGCGAGGATCTTAACTTTCTGGAACATATCACGAGCGTGAGCTGTCTGTGAACTTTTTTCTATGTCATCACAAATCCCATTGATGTACGCTTCTCTGTCTTTCCTACAAAGCTTTTGGATGGTGTTGTGAAGTTCCACGTAGCATTATTTATCTTGATTGGATCGCAGACCATCTACTTTCAACGCTTTTCGCTCTTTTATTTTGTCCTATGTATAGGTGCTCATCCAGTCAGCTTTAGGTGTAATGGTTTTATATTTCTCTGCAGCCTGCTTCGCCATTTCGAGGGTACTTGATTTCAGGATTTTCCAGGACGTATCAGCAGAGTCGAACGGGTAATGTTCGGAGTTTCTGAGTTTGGTTTGGACCTTCTCGCGGTAGTCAATCAGTGCCTCTCCGCTTAGATGGATTGGTCTGTTGTGATTCGTCTTCTTGGTGTTCTTCAGACGAATTTGGCAGTGAGAAGCTGGTGGTCACTGCCGCAGTCCGCTCCAGGTTCTCGTTACTAACCTAATAAAAAAAGTACCTATCTACGTACTAAGCTTTGTTATGTTGTTTTTCAAGTGCATATTTTATGGTTGGGTAATGAGAATACAAAGGAGGGTTGTTGTTTGGTTGTGGTTCTTGTTACTAACCTAGGTACCTTACCTACTAACAGTGTCGTTTTATCTCTTTATCACTCCCCGTCTTTGTGGCTAAACTACCTAACTATCAAATAAAGGATTGAAAGCTAGTTCCCATAAACTTCAAGACATTAGTAATCCAATATTATTTAATTTTATTTTTTTTCAGCGGTAACTACTACGCAGAAAATTCCTACATATAGGATCGGGCGGCCCCTCACCCTCTACAGTCAAAGAAAAAAACAGTAAAATATAATAATATGAAATATTAAATAGTTAAACGAATTTATTAGCTGGTTACAATGAGGGGCGATGCAACATTTGTTCTGCAAAATCATCAATGATGTCAACAAAATCAAGTGCCTTCGTTAAATCAGCCTCTATGTTGAGGATTGCTAAATAATTGACTCGTTCCTCACTCATGCGAAAGCGCATATAATTTTTAATTCTTTTCGTGACTGCTGAAGACTTGTGATCAACTCGATAAAAACAGGAACCGATCACCGAATAGTAAGAGGCACACTGAATCTAAAAACAAAGCTGGAAAGATGTCGACTAATGAAGTCCACACTCTGACTAGCGCCTATCCAGCTCCAAAACCCCGAAAGCTTTCAGCTCGAGATGCAAAACCGCTTTGAATGCCTAGGAGACTGCGAAAATGTGGACGATTACAACGACAGGGTTCGTGGAAATTGTCGAAACGGCTGGAAATAAGGCTTTCGAAACCAGCCTTTAAAAAAGAACATCTCGGATCTCACCAGCAAGCTAATGGAGGAAAGACGGTGCGTGATTCAGAAATCCTTTGAAGATGCTTGTCAGTATCGGCGACTAAGCAGACAGATATCCAACTCCTTGACTCCCGATATACGCCAATTTAATACTAATCGTATTAAAGAGTTTGCTGTTTGCTGGTCCTTACACCTTTAATACCGTGGTTCGCGACGTACTTGGTGGAGATGTGTGGAAATTGTATGTTAATTAAAATCACTGTTACAAACTGTTAAAATACTGTTGAAAGAGGTTGAGAAGTTCTACGGACAATTATACACTACCGCACGCTTACCTGTCAGTAATTTGGCTAAAGACTTGAGAGCCAGATTGACCCGACACTAGGCTGAAGATATCCCAGTCGTTAGCCTATACGAGATTAGAATGGGTCTCAAACAGCTTGAGAACAATAAGGCACCGGGTGATGATGGAATTACGGCTGAGCTTCTGAAAGCAGGTGGAGAACCGGTTCTTATAGCTTTTCAGAGGCTGTTTAATTCCACCATGCTCGAGGAACGAACATCTAAAGCATGGCATAGTGTGGTGGGTGCTCTTCTTCAAAAAAGGAGAGACCTTGCCAAAGAATTATCGACCTATCATTAGGAATAGAGTCATTACGAATCGTCTCGCACGCAGGTTTGACGTCTTCCAGCTTCCATAACAAGCCGGTTTGCGAAAAGGCTTCAGTACCATAGACCACATACATACGCTCCGGCAGATTATACAGAAGATCGAAGAGTAGGTATAATCGGCCACTATGCTTGGCGTTTGTGGACTATGAGAAAGCCTTTGATTCGATCGAGACCTGGACTGTGTTACAGTCACTACAACGGTGCCAAATCGTTTATCAATATATCGAAGTATTGGTGTGCCTATATGAAAACGCCACCATGTCGGTGCGCCTCCAGGATCAGAATTCGAAACCTATTCGGCTTGTGCCTTAATCAATCATAATTTCATAACCGTAAAACAATTTCATGATAGTAGAAGAATTGAAAAGTACAAGAAGGGAGATAATATTGTGTATAAAGATGATAATAATGTATGGCAAAAAGCTGAAATTTTGAAAGAATGTCCTGAACCAAGATCTTTTTGGAATAAAAGAGACAGTAATGAGAAGCCCTTAAGGCGAAATACTTCACAAATTAAGAGATCTGGTACTTATTATAATGCTAATGATAGGACTTATGATGAAGATGTAATGTGTAGTATTATTGAGTCTCCGCCTTCATTAACCTCAACTTCATTTCCTGTGCAGTCAATGGTACCTAAAATAAGGCACAGGCTACCTTCAGCATTGCCTGTACCTAGGCGTTCAGATTTGTCTAAAACTAGATGTGGAAGAGTAGTAAAGCCTCCTAAAAGGCTACTCGTATATCTCTAAAATTGTTTTCTATGTGTACGTTTTCTTATTTTATGTATTTAATTATGTTTGTGTTAATTATTACTTAGATAGAGATGTTTTAACATTTGTATGTAATGTATTTTATGCTTTACCCGCTAGCTTTGCCTGTACTACATCCTATCTAGGTTTACATTATCTATGGTGTTTGGTCTATGTCAAGATGTCGTTTTAGTAATACAGTCTCCGTTGCCTATTAACTAGTTTTATTTTATAATAGCATTGATTAACCAATTTGGCGCAAACCAAATAGAAGAGACAGGGCAAGGACGGAGTGATGAGGGGGCATGGGCGCTGCGACAGCTGCACGAGCGACGTTTTCGTGCACATACATGCCTGCTTACAGTTTGGATAAAAGCGCCACGCAGCCATCGAAGCATTCATGCCCCGTTTCCGCCACGTTCTTCCCGTCTTCTCTATATGGCTTTCACCTTAGGGTTAACAAATACTTAGTGTTTGAAAATTTTTTTATTAAGATTATTTGTAATTAAATAATTCTTTAATGGAACTTACTGAGGTTAAAAACTATATGAGGTATCTAAATAAGTAGGCATTTCAAAATAATTTCAACTGATCTAATATTCTTGCCTTAAAATAAAGATTTAAAAGCAATTACCACTTAGGCAAAAAATATTTTTCCTTTGAATAACGCAGTAACTGAAAGTGCTTCTTACAAATGTTGTTCGAACTAAACTGTGAAGAACGACGTAATTAGACATACTCCAGATGAAACCAAACGTAACTACTAGTAAAAAATACGTATTTTAACATAATCTTTGATAATGTTTCTAGCATGTAAAAGAGCAAAGCTGTAACCGACTATTTTAAAAGTTACTGCATCTGCAGGAAAATTACGTCACAATTAGATAAAAGAGCAAATTCAGGCAACATTCTTCTACATAACTGTATAAAAAAGTTGTTTGATGGATTTCAACCCAAAGAGAAAAACTGTTTTTTGTTGCTCCTGAAAAATTTCTATTTTATAAGTACTGCGTTTTTCCACTCGCAGTGCGATATCGTCCCCACTGCAGGGGCACGGGTCTCTTCCCATAACTCGGGAAGTTTGGGCCGTACTCCACACACGGGGGCCAAGTCGGGATTGGTGGAGGTTGTGGGGCTAGTGGCCAATCCCAGTGTCAGAAGTTTTCAAGCCGCCTATGAGGCCTGTGATAATGATAACAACCGCACCGACGACGGCTTAGAAACGGTGGAAATATATGCCACTACCACTAACACTCACACCCATCTAGGTCATGACCGTGTCTGTAGTCAGTGAACCTGTGTGATCGATGCAACCACCAACTAGTATGAAAAAGGGCTCTTTGTTTCTTCTCACTCCGGAAACACTTCCCGAAACGGCGGGTACGAGTTCCGAGTGGTAGGAACATCGTATCAACACAAAATAGACACAGAAGGTCCGCTCAATACGCTCACTAAAGTCCTAAGCATATACATGCTTATAGACGTATACGGTCGTTGTAGGCAAGGTCACGATACTGTTGTGATACTTTGCCGCGTGACCTTGCCTCGAACGACCGTATATTTCTATAAGCATGTATATGCTTACGATTTTAGTGGTTTGTATTGAGCGGACCTTCTGTATCTGTGTATTTTGTGGTGTCAGGTAGACAAGAAAGTTATCGTAAAGTGTACACTGTTACCTACTTCTAAAAAAATATTTTCATTTTCATTATCTACCATTTGCCCCTTGTCAAGGCGAATAACATCACAAGCAACAATTTTTTTTGCAAGTTCATGTTTTCTCATCGAATAATCCGCTGCAACCCGAATGTTTGGAAACCATTAAATTAATTAATTTTAATATTATAGTTGGTTAAAACTGAAACGCCGTCAAGCACGGTCGGTGCCGAGAATTAATTAACTCACAAACATTCAGAAGGATTAGACGAAGGGTTAATGTCTTTGTTATTAATTAATTACTTAATTAGTGCTAGAGTTGTTTGCAGCTGACGCTGAATACACAGTTTACTCGACAACGGCAAAGCCAAAAGGAGGGTTATGATTTTAGCAGCATATGTAAGTAACCCCAAAAAGCCTATCATATTATTGCCTCGCCACACCTTAAGAGCTAAAAATGGAAAAGTGTAACAAATAAACAAAATAAAAGTCTAGGTAGCTGCCATTTTCTTTTGTGACATTATTTTCTAACTTTATTCCTGAGACTATAAGGGGTTGGTTACACGAAATAAGTGCAAAGCGAGACAGCGTCCCTGGCCGAGTGCTTGGTTTATAAAGTAGGGTGTGAATACTTTATTGCACACAAGGAATTCTCGCAACATTTAAAATATTGGATTGCGTGTACATAGGCGGCGGAGTGGTGAGTAAGTCGCTAGAACCACGATTTATTTTCTAAGTAGATCTGGTAAGTAATTACTTTATCTATTGAGGGTATGTGAATTATGCGGACGGCCATTCTGTGTTCCTTGATTCGTATAATTTAGGAATCTTCAAGGTTCGAGTGAACAGGCACTATTTGAGCTTGCGTGCTACATCTTCGGCAGCATCGTCACTTAACACTTTCGTCCTTAAAGCAAATCGCTATCCTATAATCTCACTCACTTGCCCAGCCCACTATGTCAGCCTAGTTGACATCTACTGTCTCGCCCCTGTACTCGCTACGTGTAACTAACCCCCTAGCTTTATTCGTATGATTCCGCGCGCCTAGCAGCGGCGCCTTGCGACACCAAAACTTATTTACGAGAGACAACCGCCGTAAAAACTAGTTTTTGCATCAGCCTGTTTATGGTCCATAACGTAGCCCTCCTCATTATTATTCCAATTTGGTTGTAGAAAAGAAAACTCGGATTGTTTGGTTGAACTCATCGCTGGTCCGTGCTGAAAAAAGTTTAAATTTGTTTGACACTATTAGACTGATTTTGAAGACGCTATGTTATAGAGAGTGTATGAAAAAAATATTCTTTTTGAAATTGAAACTGAAAACTCATTTATTCAGTGTCACAAGCATAACACCTATGGGACTAGTATGGCTCTATGCAGGATGTAAATCTAGTCGTGGGTCATATTTTAATCAGTGCTTCTACTCGTGATTCTGATCAAATTTTGGACTCTTCATGGCCAATCATTTTTTTTGTGATTTAACTATGGGTTCCTTGGGGAAAGTTGATCAGAATCAGGAGTGACTGACAGACAGACAGGGAGGACTGATTAAAATTTGACCCACTACTAGTTTTACAGCCTGTATACGCAACGAATAACATTAAGTGCGTAGCGCTTGATGTTATACGTTGCATAGAAATTTATACAATTTTATAGAACGCGCGTCTAGGGCGCTTGTTATAACTAGTACCTCATTACAAAGGAAAGTACAATACTTAATTATAAACTAAGCCAAAAAGTAAACAAATGTAAGTGTAGCGCAGTGACACCAAAAAAGTCCCCATTTGAATAAAGGCTTTGGATTCACGGACTTTTATGTAGCCAAACGCACTCAAATTCATAATATTGTAAAAAAAGTGTGTACCTATGTCCACGATCACAGACATGCACCTCGCTCCCACGATATAAAACTTCTTTGTCCACGATTTCCTCCAAAAAATCAGGACCGAATAAACAAAATATTTTTAATGGTAAGCTCAAGAATCTTGCAAGAACAATCTCAGCTTAGGTTGGGTTTAATATTTTTACGTATAAAAATATATATATAAGTACAAAATAAGAATATGTTTTCACAAAACAGATACTGTAACATAATGATAAATAATATACCTATAATCACGAAAAATCTGTTATTTCGAATTCACGCCAATATCGAAACTATTCACCTTAGCGAATTTCGACGATAACTTTGGAAGTTAGAACCGTTCCAGTTCAGTGACTTCGGCTTCCGACGTCAGACCTGAGCGAGAATTGTTTTATCTGTGGTCGAACAAAAGTCTTGCAGAGTCGCGCCCTTTTTCCGACTTGTTTAGTGAAATGGAGCGATGATAACACGCACAATCACCAAATAATTATATACATTTCTTTCTTGAAAATGAAATACAAATGAATATCACGAATACAAAATAGAAATAAACGGACTGGTTTCTAATCTACTTCGCTTAACAGGGTGTCAAAAAAGTAAGTTATTACTTAGAATCAAATATGGAATACAGGAAAAATATTTAAAAAATCCAATCTACAAGTTTTTTCAAGTCATTTCACTAAATCTGAATAAGTAACGAACTCCCATGTCAAAGGCCGAAAACTCACTTGTGACTCCTCCGGTGTTGCGGGTGTCTATGGGCGGCGGCAATCGCTTACCATCAGGTGATCCGTCTGCTCGTTTGCCACCTCTGCCATAAAAAAAAATATATACTTGTTTTTTTTAAATTCGGAACCTATTTTAAGGGTGCGCTGGAAATCAAAAACTAATTAGTAGTCTTGGGATATTTTTTAACACGTTCACAGTCCACGACTCCAAATGGAGTCGCAGACAATAGATAACCGTAGTTGTTCAAAATGAGGAGTAGAATCCCCAGATAACGGTTAAACCAGTTTTGTTACACCCCGCTATACTTATGTAGGTACCTATTTGTTAAATATGACTTCCAGGTAAATACTACACACCTGTGTAATTACCCCATTAGGTATAATTTTTCCTATGAGTGAAATACATTGGCCGCTTACTATGGGCATCATCAGAAGGCTCAAGGTCACCCAAAGGGCGATGGAACGTGCTTTGCTTGGAGTTTCCCCACGTGATCGAATCAGAAATGAGGAGACACGTAGGAGAACCAAAGTCACGACATAGCTCACAGAATCGCTATATGAAGTGGCAGTGGACGGGGCACATAGTTCGTAGAACAGATTAGCAGATAGATAGATGGGATATTAAAGTTCTCGAGTGACGACCGCGCACCGGAAAACGCAGTGTAGGCAGGCCTCCGACTCGGTGGACCGATGACGTTGCGGGAAGCCGCTGGATGCGAGCCGCACAGGACCGGTCGGTGTGGAAATCCTTGGGGGAGGCCTTTGTCCAGCAGTGGACGTCTTCCGGCTGATGATGATTAAATACATTAATTATTCTGCCCTCATAAGATTATTTATGCAAAAATTGTATGTGAAGTTTCCGTATAGTTTGCGGCCTTCTTTGTTACGACGAGGGCATCACTGCACATTATGTCTGCGAAAGTCGGAATCCAGCGAAATATTTTTAAGAATTCAATTTCTCAGCGAGTAACATAAATTATGCGTGTGTGAGGCGAAAAGGCAGAGTAAGATATTATGATAAGAAGGCTTCCGACGAAAATTGGTACGTTTATCCACGCCATTTTCGCTTCGAGGAAATTACTAAGAATATGTCTTTTGGGGTTTGTTATTAAGGTAAAATAAATGTCAATCGTATAATAATTCATCCAATAATTCTGTCTGCCAATCCAAAAGCGCGAATATCCCTCTCATATTTTTCAATTTTTCATAAATTTCCCGCTGATTTCCCGTCTGCCTATTTTTTAAAAACAGCTAAACAACTCCATCTGCCAGTTACTCTATGAACTTTTTGCGGTTTATGTCGACATCTCTGTTCATGCTGACTTTTGTATAACTGAGTCTGATTTTAGTTTTTCGATTCATGGATAGATGGCGTCGTCCGAAGTGTTACGCCATCTAACATTAAGGTTCATAACTAATGGAACAGACAGTTATAAAACTGAATTAGCTGGCGTTGTATTTTTTTAGTTTATGGAAACTCCAATAGATGGCATTTAGCTGAAAAACGCGGGAAACCAATGCGGGAGGCAGATTTGAAAACTTTTTATCAATAAGTTCAAGAAGATCTTATGAAGATGTAGGGTAAGGATATTTTATCTGAGGGTTAGGATACTCTTTGGTACGAGGTTAAAAACACCTTGATCGAATCTTTGTACTTATAAGCCAGAGTTAAAAGGCTTACTGTTTAGTATCAAACGTCAGATTATTGTATTAGTCGTGAATACCAACTAGTCGCGTACCGGGCTGCGGGTTGAGGCGCTTCCGAACGTAGTCGATGATTCTCTCCGAGAAGCCGCGGCCACGCCTCTTCGCCTCCTTGTCGTCATTGCTCTGAAAAGGAAATTAAATAAGTAACATAAATAAATCTTTGAAATTATACTATTAGTAGTAAATATACAGACCCCTACAAGCGTTTGAATTACACGATAAGAAGTGTAATACAGGCTGTTAAAAATGCGTTTGAAATTTTAAGGGTTTACTCAGATCAAGTTTTTCAGTATTTTTCCTGTATTTTATACTTGATTCTGAGTAACCCCTTAAAATTTCAGTCTACTTTTTTTTTAATCTGTATATTTTTAAGCGAATTTTCTGTGGGTTCCCGTGCTAAAGTTAGACAATTAAACAAATAAAGCCTCTGGTTAAGTAGTTTTAGCTGATTTTCTTAAGACCCTACATTCTTATACCTGCATTGTAAAACTCGTTCTTCTCCCGCGGTACACTTCAAAAACTCCCCTCTCTAAGTCCTAGGCACCTACTTATGCTTGTGATGTAATTATTATTATATTTATTTGCAATAGGACTTTCGAAGATCATTTTTTTAATACGAAGCTCCTACCACTAGGAACTCAATGTTTCGGAAAGTGTTTGCGGAGAAAGAAGAAACATCTTGTCCAAAATAAACTCCCTCCAACACATTTTTCAAATGATTGAATCAATCATGCAATTACATTATTCGGGCAAACAAGCCTGATTATAGTTATATAAATACAGGGTGTAAGGGACAGGTTTCCGAAAACTGTAAGGGCTTGCTCAATAGACGAAACTGAGCAACTTTTCACAATATTTTTTTTAGGAAACAAAAAAAAATTGCTTCTCCATACAAAATTATTAACTTGATTGGACACTTTGTATGGAGAAGTCAATTCTTTTTTTCGTTTCCTGAAAAAAAATATTGTGGAAAGTTGTTCAGTTCCGTCTACTGAGCAAGCCCTTAAAGTTTTCGGAAACATGTCCCTTACATCCTGTATAGTTACGTAACAATATAATATTAACAATAACGGCACTATTACGTCTCTATCTCAGACTGTCCATATCGGCCATCTGTAACTAGCATTAAGTTAGAGTTAATTACGATCAATAATACATACATTAAGTTAAGTATGCGTAGGTAGGCAGTTAGCTTGAACTGCAAACTGTCCAGTTACCGCTGCCAGTTAGTGGGGAACAGATGGTTATGGTAAGTTCTCGTAGTAACGTCAGTTAAATATTTCTTTTATTTATTTTTTGGACCTTTCATACTAATTTTATCACGTGACCTAATTTGTATGGAGATGCCCAAAATTGTTTTGCGGTTTGAGCATTGGTTTTTGTAAAAAGTTGCTCAGTTTAATAATCCCGTTCATACCTGCATTTGGATGACTCTACATATGAATCTGAGCATAAACATTCGCGAACAATGGTGTTTGAAGAAAAAAATATTTAAAAATATATATTTTGTTATTCACATTGGTAAGCCCTTGGCATCATCTCACCTGATAGTAAGTGATGATGATGCCGAAGATGGAAGCGGAGACCAAGATTCCCCAACGCAATGGGGAACTGGCTATCTTATCGCCATACCGATGCCGGAACAAATCAATGCTATTAACATTGATGTTTAGCGCAAGACTTAGATAAGATGGTGGTAGCTAGCCAGGCGGGCTCAGAAAATGTCCTACCACCAACCAAACCTACCTAATTCCTACAAGTTGGATCCCGCTAGGAATCGAACCCGCAAACTCCCTCCACAAAGTGGAAATCAAAAAAAGTTTACTAACTTTTCCTGCGCCTATTTATAACACTCTTTATACAGGGTGAGGAAATATATTCCTGGAATCTTGAATGGGAGCTTCACTTCATATTCATATTCATATTCATTTATTTCTGCATAACATGTACATAACATAAAGATGGTAAGTGGATTTTGTAGATTGTACATGCACCCTGTAAGGGCACAGCAGTTGCATGCGGGGAGCAGATCGTAATATTGTCTTTATATAAAGATTAATTATGTACTACTATTTAATATAAGATTACGATAGTTTTATTTATTTGTTTTTATAGGAAATTAAAAAAAGGAATTTTAAGTATTTGTTTTGTTTCTTCTACTTCATTATACTGAAGAACTTTCCCCAAGGATCCCATTCTGAATTCTCACAAAAAAATTCGGTTACCCATACAAATATGGCTTGTCAGTAGACCTACTGATTTGTATGAAATATCAAAAAATATATTAAAGTTTTTAAATGAAATAGTCCTTCATATTAGTAATAAGATTATTTATTGTTCACATAAACAGATACAATGCAAAAATTACACTTAGTCCGCCATATTCACAGAATCAAGGAGTAGAATAACTTTTTAAATAGTGCTTGACACATACCATAGTGTTGTGCTACTGTATTCGATTTTATCGTTATTCTCAACAAAATAGAATAAATTGCAGGTTTATTTAGGAGTAAATTGTTCAAAAGGACAAATGGAAAATCCTGTGAAAGATTCCTTAAGGTAATATATTTTTGCAGTCCTGTTATGTTTATCAGAGCAAAAACACAGAAATAATAATAGTTAAAATTTTTATTTGCCAAAAGCTACGTACAAGTCTCTGGAACGTGGAAAACCCTCAGCAAAAACTGAGCAGATGATTTATAGAGCCTTACACGATCGCAGCGAGGTCGCGCGCGCACGGATTGCGCATTAATATTGATACGTCACGTGGTTCACGCACTGCGCTTTACGGCTCCTCCGGGAACAAGATGAACTGGCCGAGAGAGCTGAGTAGGTACTTGTTATATATAACTATTATATTATATTAACAGTTTAACAAGAAGTGGCAAACTTAACGCACGACTGCATATAGATTTCAAAACTTTATTTTATAACGATTGTATGCAACTAAACTAACTATAACTTTGTTGTTTACCCGAATTATGTAATAGCATGTAAGAATTTTATTTAAAAAAATGTGTTTCTTTAGGGCCCGACGTTTCTTCTCTCTCCGCAAACACTTCCCGAAACGTTGGGTATACGAGTTCCGAGTGGTATGAACTTCGTATTAGGTAGAAAAAATATGACGTTCGAAAAGTATACAGAGATACCTACTTCGAATAAATATTATTTCATTCATTCATTGTAATCTGCATGCTGTAATTTTCTATGGCTGAAGAAGAGATTCCTCTTTATTTTAACATCTAGGTATTAGCTTTTTCAATGGCAAATAAAGAATGTTTGTGTATTTATAATAAATAGTAATAGTGAGACCCGTTCCCCTGCAGTGGGGACGATATATGGGTTGTCAACACAAATTATTAGGTATGATTGTCCCTGTGAGATAAACGCGACTTGGCCTACAAGCAAGACATAAGCTACCATTAAAGTCTCTCCAAATGTATGTTCTTGCATACTCGCATATTACATTCTCCATGAAATAAAATGGTTCTGTAACGAATTTCGAGCAGTGTTAAAGTGCCGCATAGCGTAATTTTTTGCGGCTCGAGTAGGACATATTTCGCACATGTTGTCATCCGCAATGTCGCACTTTGCCGGAGTATTTCAGGATTTGTTCAAAGTAGGACGAAACGAATTTTTTATTTTTGATTTAGTATATGAGAGCTCAAAACTCCAGTGAGGATGGAGTCAATGGTGGAACACGTAATCCCAAATCAACGATATTTATTGCTATTACTAGTCGACTACACTGATTTCGTTTTTTGACAGAAAGCTTAGATATAGAGCGGAGAATAAGACTGAATAATTTTTATCGTGAAAAACTCGTTTCCTTGCAAAACTCAGTAAAGATGGCATGGTGTTCTTACATTTATGAACATATTTCAAATTCGGCTAAGTGCGATAATAGGCGTGCTATGAAATCTTCGCGAGCCGCTCTCTCCACGACAGTAATAAAAACTTCATAAGTACACGCGAAGCCGCGGGCAAAAGCTACTAAATATAAAAGCCTTGATACACCCTATTTCAACAGAATTAGTCACACAGTGACACAGAATTAATATTAAATAACGCTTCCCTGGTTCAAATCCCGCCATCCTCGGCCGATGGGGTCAGAAAGAATTATTAACTGGACCATTCCGCTGTCGGCACCGAAATGGATCAATTTTAATTATTATTCGTCCCATTTATATTCCCGTTTGGGCATAAAATGCCTCTGAGTGTGAGCCCGAAGTGGCCAGGGGGCGGACAGGAATGATATGGTCGTATCGTACCTTTTTTTAAAAACCACAGTTGGTAATCCCTTGGCATCATCTCACCCGATGGTAAGTAATGATGATGCCGAAGATGGAAACGGGCTTACCAAGATTCCCCAACGCAATGGGGAACTGGCTAACTTATCTTCAAGCCGGAACACATCGATTCTATTTATTTATTTACATTGATGTTTTGCGGCATGAACTTAAAAATTTTGCTAGCCAGGCGATCTCAGAAAATGCCCTACCACCAACCAAATCGAGTGAGTCCTACAAAATTGGACACCGCCGGGAATCAAACTCGCGACCTCCTCATGTGTAACGAGCGGACAAGCCACTAGGCTACGGAGGCTGTGAAGACACATCTAGCTTTGGATTCAGCTCAACGCTGAAACACTAAAAGGGCGTTACCAGTTTCTAACTTATTACATTTAGCCTACAATTCAGGGGTCGGTGCTTTATTTTACGACTCTGTAGAAATAGGAGCATAAATTCGTAAATTGTAGTATTTTCATAAATAATGGAAAGAAAAATATAAAATAGGTATCTATTTATGTATGTATTTAAAACGTAGATATGTATATCAGTCTCTGGTTCCCATAACACAGGAAATCCTATTTTGGGGCTGATTGTGGGGGTGTGATTTGCCCCGGATATTATTGTATTATCATCACGATCATAACAAATGATGACGTATTTCTGCTCAGGTGTTTCCAGCAGTTGCACAGGCTAGAAACAGCTGCTTTCCCGGGTCATTATTGCCCTGAATTTACGCTTTCAGCTGCATGCAGCGCTAATGCGGTTCTGTTGTTTTGTTTTAGGTTAAAAAGCTTTGGAGTTTGACCTACTACCTACCTCATTAGGTATTTCCATTTGGATGTTTTCTTGGTAGAAAGTATTGGAGGTTTTCGAAGATCTAATAACCTAAACTAGACAGTGTACAAATAATCTTCCAATTTAAAATTTAAAAACGAAATTTATAAAAGCGGGCTGCAATACTCGTATGTGTCCTGTGTCAAACCTGTGAATCAAGATTTATTGATTGATTGACGATACCAATAAACCGAACATACATACTTACCCCCGAACACACTTCCCTCCACTTCGGTGGTCAGTTAAAGAACAAAAATGTCCAAGTATGGAGATTATACTTCTTGAGAACTTTTCTTATTATAAGACAGAGAAAGGCAGTTAAATTCAAACTTTCCCGAGAACCACACAACTGTGCACGAAGCGGAACTCCTGAGCACGTCGAGTGCGCTACTCATGTGTTCAAGAAGTCCCTTGTTGAAGTCGCAGCTCTGAGCACCGAAATACTGTTGTTCGCTCAACATTACAACGAAAGACGTCCTCTCTAAAAAAATATTATAAGACTTACTACATACATTCCTCCAACAATCCGGACTTGGCCCCCGTGTGTGGAGTATGGCGTAACCTTCCCTATGTCGTCAACAACTCATATCGTCCCCACTGCAGGGGCACGGGTCTGTCTGTAGTCAGTTAACTTTCGTGATCGACGCGACCACGCAAGCTGCACTGAGCCGCTACCGCTTGACCGCAATGATGGATCCAAAGAACGGATCTGACATTTGTAGGGCTTTCGTTAGTCGGAGTTATTAGAAGTTGACTGCAAAAGTAAATTCTCTTAGTTATTCCATACGCGCATTACGAATTTGGAACACACCCAACGCTATTCTGTTCTAAAAAGTGTTTTTCATTTTCTCATTTTCAGCTGGGAGCTCGTTTTCCGCGCCGTAGACAAGAGCTGAGCAAATAAATGTAGCGAAAGAGATTCACGGAATAAGAGAAGACTTTAGTCTAACTATTAGATATTAATACAGATCCGTTGAACATCAAGGAATATATTTAATTTTGTTCCTGCCCAAGGATTTTTTGTTCTTCTTCTTCTTTTTGCGTCATTGGTAACTTTTTTTTCTACATTTAGTACAGAAAATAGAGTGATCTCTGAAGCTCTAAGTCTCTAGGTCATCTTGCCTTAATGATTTCAGTTGAAATTATTATAGCTTTTTAAATAGCTATAACGCCGATATCGGTAGATGCTATTACGGTTTAACAGGGGTGATAACTGTATAAGAGAGACTTATTTTAAATTAACCGAGCGACAAAACAAGTTAATACTCAAAAGTGAAACTCTATTGCTTAACCAGTAACTTATCAGTGAAAACTCCCGCCAATTTTTAGTGCGTCATAAAGTTGAGTATTGTGCTTACAGAGATGCGAATGGAGGTTATTTATATTTACTACCGCATTCAGCGCTGACAAAGCGCGGGAAACTGGTGCTCTGCGCTAGCGCTCCCGCGGGGCATTAGCTCAACATTCCCGCTTCAATAGCTCGCAGAGCAGTAGTTAATGCAGTATGGAAACTCACTGTGTCGCTCTCTGAGGGGACCCGACTCAACTGGGGGTACGATCCGACGACGGTCCATATTGTAGTCACTCGGTTTTCTCGCTCGCTCGTACGTGTTAGAAAGGGAGGTCGTACATGGTAAATAACTCGCACCATTTGTATAAAGTGTTCGGGGTTTGATAGAAGTGTCAGTGGTGGGTGGGTCAAATGGTAGTGACTTTTCTTCAGAGGAATTTCGGATTTCAGGATGATTAAATGAACCGATGAATTTGTCTTCATTATTATTACCCCTCTTTCGATTTCTGTAAATCACGTTATGATAATACTGTGGCGTGTTTTGTCACGCAAAAATAAGGGAATCAAGTTTACGCTTAAACTCGCGGCAGCTCTACCAATTTCTAAAATCCTGCCAATAAAATTTAAAAAATAAAAATTCTGATTCTCTTTTTAACGTGTTTAGTAAGATCTTTAACTACCAGTTTGTCTCATTCTACGACGTCCATAAAGAGGATTGTGCACTCGAGGTCCGTAATACAAGCACTACATAGTGCTTCGCACGGGCATCGTCTGCTGTCATTATTGTTTTTTTTTTTTGTAACACATTAGCCTAGCTTATGTTTTGTTACTGAAAAGAGATTTTTTCTTAAATAAATTACTATTATTATTACGACACAGAGTCAGTTCCACACTATAGCACTCTTTAAGCCCCGTGTAGCGTACGTGTGCTCGTGTCAACCCTGACCGACCCTGCTATACTACCCTTTGGTGATAGCTTCCCTGCTCTGTGGTGCCTCTGTTCCCAAGAGGGTAATACAAACTTTTGTTTCGCGCGTCGACAGCCGCGGTTTCACATCAGATACTGTTATGATAGGTATTACCCGGTGCAGTGAGGCGGGCGGCAGCGGAGCTCCGCGGCAAAAGAGACGTTAATTATCTATTAGGATCAGCACTTTCCGCTATGCAAATAGGATTTCAACGGACTCAAGAAGACATGTATGCAGACTATAGCTATCCCTAAGATGAAGTGATGTAAGATGAATGACGGATAACGATGGTAAATGACGATAATTAATTAATTATACTTTAATTTTAAAATCACTCAGTTTATGAGACATGGAGAGATTACAGATCTTCTTACGTATAAAAATAATATCTACATTCGTTTACTTAAGTGCAGATTCGTATGTACACCGGCAAAAGTACAATCATAAAGAAAGAGTAGAAAAGTAGTTTTTAGGGTTCCGTAGCCAAATGGCAAAAAACGGAACCCATCATCATCATCATGTCCGTCCGTATGTCGCAGCCACTTTTTCCGAAAATATAAGAACTATACTGTTGAAACTTGGTAAGTAGATGTATTCTGTGAACCGCATTAAGATTTTCACACAAAAATAGAAAAAAAACAATAAATTTGGGGGTTCCCCATACTTAGAACTAAAACTCAACAATTTTTTTTTCATCAAACCCAAATTAAATTTTTTTCGTGTGATATCTATGGATAGGTCTTCAAAAATGATATTGAGGTTTCTAATATATTTTTTTTATAAACTGAATAGTTTGCGCGAGAGACACTTCCAAAGTGGTAAAATGTGTCCCCCCCCCCCTGTAACTTCTAAAATTAGAGAACGATAAAACTAAAAAAAATATATGATGTACATTACCATGCAAACTTCTACCTAAAAAATTGGTTTGAACGAGATCTAGTAAGTTTTTTTTAATACGTCATAAATCGTAAAACGCAATTTACCTACAACGAACTAAGTACAAGAACTTTTATATTATTTTACTTGCTGCTACGGAACCCTTCATGGGCGAGTCCGACTCGCACTTGGCCGCTTTTATTAACTGCAGTCTTTACATCTCTTGACCGCTATTTAGCCAAGCAAAACTAAAGGTCCTTCCGTGAAATGAAAGGGAATTCCGAACGAATTTTCCGCACAATTAGCGAAAATGTAACAAAACAGGAGCAAACCAGACGAGAACTGTGTTACTCAATATTATATCGTGTAAGACAGATTGAACAGTGGAGAGCGACTATTAGTGACGCATGCATGAGGGGTGTGGAGTTACAAATAAATATGTAGTTATTTTCAAACTGTCACTGCATTCCAAATAGGATGGTCGGAAATCCTAGCTTCCTATTGTTTTTAATCCTTTTTAACCGACTTCAAAAAAAGGAGGAGGTTCTCAATTCGTCGGAATCTTTTTTTTATGTATGTTCACCGATTACTCGAAGACGCCTGAACCGATTTGGAAAATTTTTTTTTTTGTTTAAAAGGGTATACATCACAGGGTGGTCCCATATAAATTTTATCGAAATCGATTCAGCGGTTTTTGAGAAAATCAACAAAAACAGCAAAATTGGAGTTGTTGCGATTGAAGTCGGTTGTTTTTAACGTATTCAGCGTGGTCAATTATATTATCCCTCTACCGATACTCGTGGTGTACCGCTTCCATGTGCCTTACTACCCCTTGTACGCCTACATAGGTTTAAATTACTGACACGTCTTCAAGGATTTCCACAACGACCGGTCTGCGCCGCCTCCATTTAGCGCCTTCCCGCGACCTTCACCAGGTCATCGATGCACCGAGTGGGAGGCCTGCCTACGCTACCTCTTCCGGTACGCGGACGCCACTCGAGAACTTTCCTGGTTAAACGGTCATATGTTCTACGAGGTCACAGGGTTCTGCACACGGTGTTACAATTTAGATGTAGTGCCCGATATAGCCAAATGAGGCTTCCACTCAGAGGAACGTGACTAAACTCTAACCCCCTGTATAATGATTTGAAAATTATGCAAATCGCACAATCTTGTAACAACTCACGAGATATTGACTGAGTTGGTGGCTCAGTGGTTAGTGCTCGTGAATGCTGTCCCGACGGTCGTGGGTTCAATCCCCACCCAGGGCAAAAATTTCTGTGATGAGCAGATTTGTTTGCTGTGTCTGGGTGCATTATATCTATATATGTATGTATTTAAATGTATATGTGTATGTATATATCAGTCTCTGGTTCCCATCCATAGTACAGGGAATCCTGTCCTTCATTACTGGCCTGCTCATGAGCTTGGCACACGCTCGCTGGACGCTCCAACAAGCTGATGAGGTATGTGTGTTGCGTGGCTTGCACTGAGACGGATCTCAACCGCCTCCGCGATTCAGTGGCTAGTCCGCTCGCTTCACATCAGGAGGTTGCGGGTTCGATTCCCGGCGAGGTACAATTTTATAGGACCCAGTTTGGTTGGTGGTAGAACATTTTCTGAGTACTGTACGATAGTACTGATGTATAAACTGTGTTCGAGGTCCCGTTCGTAGCTAAAACCACGGCGGTGGAGATGAGCTAAGAGTAATAGGCTCATTTTGGATCTGTAGCGCGGCGCTGCGGTGTTGGTACTTGGTGTTTGCTGCTAGTCCACGCTTACAAAAAATCCCTTAGTTGTGGCGCTAGTGTTCATCATTGTAGTTAGTGATGATTTTTTTGCATCAAATGATAAATAATATTAACGATGTTAAAGTGACCGTATTAAACAATTTGTGGAGGAAAACTACAAAATATACTTAATGTGAACATATTAAGGCTATTATTAATTCAGATTAAATGTAAAAACATTTGTTCTGCCAATTAAATTACATAAATGTAAAAAAAATATCCTTGTCAAATAAAGCGACCGTCGAATTGGTAATTTTTAAGGGTTTTTGTATGTAGAGATCAAAAATTGTATACAAAGACGTTAGAACAATAAACTGTGTAATCCGATATACTTAATAAAAAAATATCAAAAGCCAAAGAAAAAAGTTTGAGTAAAAAGTATGTTAATAATTAAAATATATATAAGGTGCTACTTTATTAGTCAGTGCTCCTACTCCTGATTCTGATCAACTTTCCCCAAGAAACTCATAGTCAAATCGAAAAAAAATTTTTGGACTCTTCATACAAATCGATCAGCCGAGCGGCCAAATTAGTATGACGAGCCCAAAAAATTGTTTGCCATTTGACTATGGGTCCCTTGGGGAAAGTTGATCAGAATCAGGAGTAGGAGCACTGACTAAAATATCGGGCACTAATAAAGTAGCACCTTATATAAACAGATGTGGCCTGTGAGTACCTGTCGCCAACGCAGGGCGTAACAACAAAGGCCCTAAGTAAATTTGTACTTCTTATCTTATCTAACTAATATTATAAACTAGTTCTGCCCGCGACTTCGTCTGCGCGGACTTAAGAATTGGGTCCAGACAGAAATGAAATGTTAACCCAGCGCCATGTTAATTCAGTTTTTAGCTATTTCTCCGGGAACCTTTGATATTTCCTTCCTCCTTTTTATCCTGGAAAACTTAAGGGTTCCCGGAGGAATGCTTAAAAACTTGAAATTTACACTTCAACACTAGATGGCGCCACATTTTCTTTCTCTCTGGATGTCCACGCAGACGAAGTTGCTGGCGGAAGCTAGTTATGTTATAAGTTTTAATTATGCTTTTTTTTATCCTTAATTTGTACTTAATGTTCTCTCATAGAAAAATGGGATAGAATAGGAATATAGTATCTTTTCTCTGTGTCTATCAAATAAATGCTTTCGCTTTGACTTCGATAATTACCTGCTCAGTGTCCCGGCGCCGCGCGCGCGCCCGCCCGTTGTCCTGCCCGGTCACTCCGGCCATCCCGTACATGACGTCACTGCCACTGTCACTGCCGGTAATGTCACTCACTGCTTTATTACTCACTGTTTAGTCTGTTCACTCAAATTAAAACAAAATATTTAAGTACTCAAAATATTAAAACAGTGATTCAGTTTAGCAAAAAGAAATACTCTGTCAGCTATTTCAGGTTCTTTACAAATAGCCCTGTTAAAATTATATACGTACTTTATAAAAAAAAGTCCAAGTATCAAAAATGCACGCGCCGCGCACACGACGCAAAGTCGCCTCAATAGTACTCCCCGCAGTTTGAAACCGTCCGACGACACAGCCAGCTATAAGAAGCCTGTTGCTGGTTCCGACAGCTAGCGTCGAACTACTTAGAAAATTATATGAGGGACAGAAAAGTTTGGTAGGTACTCAGAAGGTAAAATAATTTTAGTTAGATTATGTAAATGACAAATGACAAAAATGAGATATTTGAAGATGTATGGCAATATAGTTACGAGAGTTTGGAAGAGCACCTCCTCATAACTTCATTCTGACGACATACATTGTATTGGTAATTAAGTTTCGAGTTTGTTCTCGCTTCGCAAACACTTCTCGAAACGTGCTGCGCTGTTAGGAACTATGTTACTAGGTAGAAAAAAAAACAATTTAAAAGAATGTGTAAAGCATCTATGTACAATACTTACTAAAAAAATAGATTTTAGTAGGCATACTGATTTTTTACCCCTGATTTAAACTGTTACTTAAATCATTATTCCATGACAGGGCCAGGAAGGGACCTGCCTCCTGCAACTAGTGCAAGGTGAAAACTTTTGATTATTGTGTTTTTATTTTTGTTTTTGTTTTATATGAAGTCTAAAAACAAAAACTAACATTCGTTTTTAGGAATTTCACTAACACCACTGGACCCAGTAGTCAGTAAATAAAGATAAAACAATACCTGTCTTTTTAAACAGAACTTTAAAAACTTTCAAAGTTCCAAAAGATACAATACTTCAACAACTTTAGATTTTAAAAGTACTGAAACGACTAAGTACATGTATTTACACTTATTCGAGTTAAACAACACAGAAATTCAAGCAACTTCAAACTTAATTTTTTTTTGAAATGTGTGTTTTGTAAAGCAGTTAATTATTATAGTTCAGACGTGACTTGTTAAACGAGTTCCAGTTAGTTTTATCGTAGTCAGTTAGTTAGCTTAGTTGGTCCCCGCGCGGCGACCGGCGACCGCACCGAGCACGCCACCGCTGTACACTGCACCGCACACGCCACACGCGCGTCACTCCACGGCTGCCTACTGTAGCCCAGTCATCGAGGAGTTTCTTTGTATGGAGACCCCAACATTAATTTCTCTATCAATGAAACTTTGCACGATTGTGAAGGATAGTGTATAGATGGAAGATGACAAAGAAGCCAAAAGATTTCGTGGCTGGAAGTATGGTGTTTTATACCTAAACATGAAAATTGCATTTAAAATTCGGTGGATAATTGCTCGATCGAATATTTCTGTACTATTCGTTAGTAGTAACTTAATGGCACGCGTATATAGCAGTATCCAATACTTTTTCGAACTTTGTGACGCTTAAGTTGCAAAACATGATTTTTTCGATTTTACTTCCGATGAATAATTTCTCGATTAAGTTTTATTTTTCAGTATAGTTTTATATCTTGCTGGACATCTTTTTGTATAAGTATCCAAAAGATTTTCCTTTAAGATCATAGCATAATAGTTTTTATGCTATAACTAATTATGTAAAATTTCTCAGTCCATTTTTATTTATTTATATGGTACATAATAATAAATATAAACAGTAATTCAGGTTATCCAATAAAATTTCGATACATTAAACTTATATGTATGAAGCGTCACCCACGTACGTAAGGTCATGCGATCCGTTTGCCGGCCACTACCCATTTCCGGCCTTTTCGCACTTTATTTTGTATAATAGTAATAGTTCTAAAAAATATGTTCGGATTCGTTTGATCTGCACAAAATTACGCGTAAGTAGGTATTCCACAGATAGTAAAAAAAAACTCACTACAAGACTGTTAAATATAGATTACAAAAACATCAACATCAAATAACTTGTAAGGTACCTATAAATAATGTAAAAAAATATAATACGTATGGCGGCGTTCACCGCCATAGTACGAAAGCTAAAAAATACAATAAAATAATATAAAAAACAAAAATAAATCATTTTAATCAGAGATGTTGCTAATATCCGCATCCGCATCCGTAAATATGGAGCTTTCGCATAAATTTTGACATCCGTATCTATATCATCCGCAATATTCAATGCGGATTTTCATGCGGATGCGGATCTAGAACAGCATAACTAATTATTGTAATATTTTATTTCAGGAATATAATTTTGTAAATTATTAATTGTAATTATTAATATAAATAATTAATAATAATTGTATAATTAATAACAAAAGCTCTATAAAAAAGTTTTTTTTATTCATACAATTTTATAAACCAGTAATATTTTCAAGTAAGTAGCAAAGTACATTATTACACCAAAAGGCAGCAAAGTTACTTTTAATCAAATAAAATGGTCCAGGTTTTTAACTTTCAATACTTTAATAATTTAATAAAAAACAAGGATTAGTATTATTATTTAGGGTTCCATACCCAAAGATCAACGGGACCCTATTAATAAGCCTCCGCTGTCTGTCCGTCTGTCCGTCTTTCTCTCAGCGGGCTGTATCTCATGAACCGTAAAAGGTAGATAGCTGTAATTTTCACAGTGTGTATTTCTGTTGCCACTATGACAACAAAGGCTGGCAACGCACTTGTAACTCCTCTGAGGTTGCGGGTGTCTATGGGCGGCGGTAATCGCTTACCATCAGGTGATCCATCTGCTCGTTTGTCAACTATGCCATAAACAAAAATTAAAAAACTTAAAAATTAAAGGGGCTGGTAGGGTGACACCAGAAACGTATTTTTGGTGGAATTCCAAATATTGTACGATGCTACGGAACCCATCATGCGCGAGTCCGACTCGCACTTAGCCGGTTTTCATTTATTTATGCCCATACAAACCCATACAAAGGACTATGCAAAAAATTATATGGACCCTATCCGCACCCACCAACAGAAGTGGCATTAGTTTCAAAATTATTGTGACGTTCCATTAAAATAATAATAACCATTTTCAATCCAAAAACGATAGGGATTTATTAAAATATACGAGAATAGTTATTTGTTCAACTAATGAGCAAAGTTATTTTTTGCTTCGAGTGCTAGCTTTAAATCACGAGCTAGCGAGGTAGTGTTTCAATTCTAGGAAACACGAGCGTAGCAAGTGATTCTTATATAGAATACTGAGCATTGTGAGTGATTTAAAGGCACGAGACATAAAAATGACCTGCTCTCATGTTAAACATACAACTTTCGACCAGCGAGTAAAGTAAAATCGTAGTTGATTAAATTCTCTCTGGAGGCAATATAGTTTTTTATTATAATGTTTTTAATTTAGAGGTTGCATTCGGAAACTGCGCTACTTAACATTTTTATGAAAATCTTAGATATAAATATGATATTTTTAGGTAAACGATATTCATGTTTACTAGTAACTACATATTTATTTTAAATATTACGTCTTTAAAAATACAGTAGCACAATTTATAAACTTGAATTTCTTTAAATAACATATAACATTGTGTGCTTATGAGTTAAAACGCTCCCTACGCCAAAATGAGTTTCTGAACCAACCATCGCTCATATTTTTTTCAGCGTCGCGCCAAAGGTGGTGTTCGAAATTCGAATCACTTTTTCTCACGCCTAAAGCAAAAACAACTTTTGCTGCGAGTTTTCAGGGACCAAAGGCACTCTTTTCGCGCTGGACAGGTGAAAAACTGTTTAATAATCTGTTGACTCAAAGCAGCTTGTTGCTGCGAATGTTAGTTAAAGTGTTCGAATTTCGAACACCAGCTTCTATCACTATCGTGTAAAGTTTTCTAGCTGGTAGAGGTGAAAAGTTGTATGTTATAACAACAACTTTCTACGACTACTCATGAATCTGAACAAATTTCCCGCAAAAAACGTTAAACGTTTGAACTCCTCATACTATTTGATCAAATGAGCCTCCAAATTAGTATTGGAAATCAAATTCGATTTGCATGAAAACCCCATATCTACGGCGGATGTCGTCATAGCAAAAAAACATCAGGCTGCACAGATGTATTGACTGAGATACGTTTGTAATCTTTTGTGGGTGGGGGCGATTTTTTTGTGTAGTCCTTTTCTCTTTTTGTGTAGGTAGTATTAAGATTCGCATCCCCGGATGAGCCTTTAAATATCCGCATCCGCGGATTTCAAAGAATCTGCATCCCCAACCTCCCTGATTTTAATGTGTCGATTAATATTCGTACATATACAGTATATCCAGCATATCCATCAAAAAGTTGTAACAAAAACAAAAATGAACTGTATAAAGTATAAAGAAGTTGCTATTGACTATGTGGAATGCGGCTCATGTCGGGGACACCTTCATTTTGGATGTTCGGGAGTCGCTGAAACTATCTACCGTAGAATGGGAGCTGACAAAAAGGCAGCGTGGCGATGCCCTCAGTGTCGTAACCCAGCATCGGCTCCACCGGGTGCAGCTGCCCAAGGCCAGCAGCATGATGCCACTCCTACTCCGAGCCCTACAATGCTGGACGTACTCAACGAGATCAAAGCGCTCCGTACCGAGTTTATTACAATGAAATCTGACATACAAGCTTCGTGGTGTGAAATAGAATCCCGCTTCGTTAGTTTTGACGACCGGTTGACCGCGGTGGAGGATAAATTAACTTCACTCTCCAAATTGCAACAAGAACTGGTAACAGCTAAGGAAACCATTGCCTACCTTCAAACCGAGAACGATGCGCGTGACCAATACTCCAGACAAAACAATATAGAAATATCCGGTGTTCCCGTCGCTAATAGTGAAAATTTAATCACAATCCTGCAGTCTATATATAATATAATAGGCTTGCAATTCGATGAGAAAGAAATCGACTCCATCCACCGCGTCCGCCGATTTGGTGCTTCTACTGGCAGCGGGAATGTCGACAGTGGAAACAGTGCTGAAGCCAGTCCGAAGTCGCGACCTCCTGCTATTGCAGTCAAATTCATTCGGCGCGTCTGCAAGGACCAGCTGCTGGCGGCGGTGCGCGCGCACCGCGGGCTCACCACGGCCGACATCGGCCTGTCGGGGCCCGCTTCCAGGCTTTACCTGAGTGATCATCTGACGCCAGGGAACAAGCAGTTACTTAAGCGTGCTAGGGAGTTGAAAGTTGAGCATAACTATCTATTATCGATACATGTGGCAGAAGTCTCTGTTTTTCTAGTTGGTTCTAAGAATAAATAATCCAAATTAAACGACTTAAAAAGACAAATAATTCTTTTTGTTAGGGACTTCTTTTCTAATAAATCAACGTTATAGTCGCCGCATACGATGACAGATTTTTTACTTTTACTTACTAAATTTAAAGCATCCTCCATTACTGATTCGAAACGAGCAAAGTTATCGTCACATGGGGGCCTATATACACAGATAATGATGTGGTTCTCCAGCTCCACACAAGATAGCTCCACAGTTCTTTTAATCGAAAGACTTACGACGTCTTTCCGTACCTTAGTCTTCAGGGTATTTTTAAGTAATATAGCGGAGCCACCGCGAATCGCAGTCTTTCGATTGAATGCACTGGCCATATTATAATTTTCAAAATTAAAAAGCATTTCATGTTCCTTGAGCCAGTGCTCTGTAATACATAAAATATCTATATTAAATTTTTCCAAAAATAATTCTATTTCGAATTCTTTGCCGAGAAAGCCTTGTATATTTTGGTGTACTAATTTCAATGAGTTGGGCTTCCTCGTTGTCTCTGAACCTAGTTTAAATCTGGAGTTCGAGACCCGCTACAAGTGCCAGCACCGCAGGGTGCACTGTCTAGTGCAATTATAGGCTGCGCCATACCTGCGGTGCCGACACCGGCGACGGGCTCCTCCGTCGTTACGCAGGTAATTACCGACTGAATACAGTCGGTACGATGTAAAATACTGTAAGGTAACGAATTAGCTAGTCTTTTTTCTGTACAAATGGTAGATACATTGTATCATTGGTCAATTTAAACTTATTTATAAAACTATTGGTGTCCAAAAACAAAACAAAACAAAACACAAAACACTTCTAGGACACTCAATTTCTAGGGTTCCCTAGTCGACAAGGATATAGTTTCGCCATGTTCGTCTTTCTGTCTGTCTATCTGTTTGTCCACGACTTAGCTCAGAGACTATTAGTACTAGAGAGCAGTAATTTGGCACGGTATATTAATCACGCCGACAAAGTCGTAAAATAAAATCTTTCAGGGTACCTCCTTCTCATGGTGTAGGGAGTTTGTTTGTTTGTAATCTCTTTATTGTACAAAACATTAATTAGTTAGGGAGTCGTTGGGTAGGTTTTTTAAAATATAGTAGGTTTGCGAAAAGCATTTTTCAATTTAGGGATCCGTTTTCGAAATATTAAGCTTTAATATGCAATTTTTTTGTTAAAGTCATGTCCCCCATCTTTCTTCCAGCTAAACGGTTGTTACTAGAAATAAAAAAAAACACGGCAGTTGTTTCTAGAAATGTTAAAAAATTCACGGCATAACGAAGTTAAAAGGAAAACTATCACAGCTAAGGGCGCTTTTATTGTCATGCGGATTTCTGCCCGCATGCGTGCGGTGTTTCCAAAGTGACCCGCATACGTGTTCCACGGATGACAATAAAAAGACCCTAAAAACATGTAATGAAACGATAGGTTGCGGGCGGCACGCATGCGGGCACGACCCACATGCGGCCAGAAAGCCACATGACAATAAAAGCGCCTATTGGCGACGGACTCCACATAGCTTTAACAGTAATATACTTACCTATAAGTAGAACATAAGTAGCTATAACCATTATGTAAACGCAAAGCTGCGACGAAAGCGTCTCGGCCCGCTGCACTCAGTCTGAGCTAAACCAACAACGGCTACGCACCAGATATTACTTATGGGTCCTGTCTTGTATAATGTTCTTCAGTTACTACAAAGGAAAATTTGTTATGTTCTTTGCTACTCAAAAGTGCGACTTTGTGATTTTTTTCTTCCTATAATTGAACTTGAACTGAAGAACGTTACACATGACAGTAGCTTTGATTTAAGGAAAGAAAGAATATATGAATTTTTTGCAGGGCTTCATAAACAATATGGACGTTAGGATATTAGTCAGTCCATGTTGTATGAATGGTGCAAATTGTTTATAGAAGGTCACGAAGTGTTGAAAATGATACGCTCGCTCGTCGGCCAAGAACTTCAGTCAATGAAGACAAGTTGAAGCCAAATTGAAGAATAAAACTGTTAAAGAAATAGCAGAAAGAAAAGCAGAAAAGTGTTGGTATCGGCTTCAGTCGTTAAGCATATGGCTTAAAAGTAGCTGCAGTAACTTCTGATACTGGGGTCGGCTACTAGTCCTACAACTCCACCAATCTGGACTTGCCTACCTCCATTTGGAGTATGTCTTAATCTTCCCGAGATATGAAAGGAGATCCGTGCCCCTGCAGTGGGGATGATATGAGTTGTACACACGTACACACAAGCAAACCAGAACCAAGCACATGCTCACAGACACATACATTGAGCCATCGTATACACTTTTTGTGAAATGTTACTTCTGTGCTTCAATGTGTAACTGGCGCATACTCATGCACCCACAGAATGCCAATCAATCAATCGCAGATAACTGACTGACCTAAGATGCTGTTTTACGTCAAAGATCGAGCAAAGACGAACTATAGACGTATTTCACTTCAGATCTTTATATACAAGCTGTTTTCGAGAGTCATAACGAATCGTCACGCACGCAGGTTTGACGACTTCCAGCTTTCTGAATACGCCTGATTTCGAAAAGTTATCCGTACCATAGAACACATACATATGCTGCGGTGCGGAAGACAAAACAGGAAATCGTAGAATATAATCAGCCATTATATTCAGCGTTTGTGGACTATGAGAAAACTTTTGATTGGATCGAGTCCTGGCTAAAGCGCTTGAACGGGAACGCCGCAATGTTAGTCCGTTATCAAAACAAAAATTTGAAATCTGTCCCGCTGCAGAAAAGGGAGACGTTATATCTAACAGCCTGTTCACTGTTGTTATGGAAGAAGTCCTGCCTGTGATTGAAAGAGCTCAGCACCAACATTAACAGTGAGTAAATCACCCACATTTGATCGTTGACGATAATAACTATGATTTTGCCTGAGACTTTGGAAGTCCTAGGTACAGATATCAATAGACTCAATAGACCATCTCAACAACTCGGTCTTAAAATGAACATAAGACAAAAATGATGTCAAATGTCCATGTCCTGAAAACCCATGGCTCTGAAGTTTGGAGACTATACTCGAAGTTATTGACTAATATAGGGTGACTTTAAATTAGTTCTTGATACCAAAGGGTGTGCATGTGCTCATGATAACAAATAAATTTCCCTTAGGAACCCATAGTCAAATCGCAAAAAAATTTGACTCTTCATACTAATTTGGCCGGTAAGTTGGTCAATTTGTATGGAGAGTCCACATTTTTTTTTACGATTTGACTATGGGTTCCTTAGGGAAAGTTGTTTGTTATCATTAGCACATGCACAGTCTTTTATATCAAGAACTAATTAAAGTCACCCTATATATGTACCTTGCATAAAAAGTCCAGCTAGGTACGTCTAACTTCAAGAAAGATACCTCTCAAGTGTCTCAAGACTAAAGTCTTTAATCAGTTTGTGTTGCTAGTAATAACCATATGGAACTAACAATAAGACATGTTCGCTTCGTATGAGCCTCATAAGAAGACTCAAGATCACCCAAAGCGCTATGAAGTATGCTTGGAGTTTCCTTACGTGATCAAAGAAATGAGGAGGTGCGTACTGAGAATATAAAGTAACGCACATAACTCACAGAATCGCTTAACGAAAGTGGCAATGGGCGGAGCACATAGCTCATAGAATTGGTGACGGTCGTGGGAAGCCATTAGAGACGGGCAACGCAAGACCAGTTTTGAAAACCCTAAAGGGAAGCCTATCAATAACCTTGAAAAATTATTATTTTTAAGAAGCTTCATAATGCCTAATACCTAATAGTTTTAATTTCAAAGTTAAAAAATAAAATAAGGGAACTACATGCCTCAGTAAGCAAATCAGTAACGTTTTTTGATAATAATCAATGTCGTCCCCAGTGTTAGCGCAGATACTTTTTCTGTATGGGGATGGTTAGGCCATCCTCATGGACCTCCGATGTGGTATAACAAGTTAACAACTGCCTTTCAAAGCACGGAAACAGTCGAGATAAATGCCACTTACAGTCAAACCCATCTAGGTAATGACCGTACGTGTAATCAGTTAACCTACATGATCTGATGACCATAACCACTGCACAGTTAACAGCGTGTTTTGGCTGTAACGATGAGCATAATCATGATTTTACCTCGATAAGTGGGTATATTTTATGCTATATTTTCATAAGTTACAATAATACTTACAATTAATTGATGTAATTTTATTGCTCTTTTCTCTTTTTTTTACTATGTTATGTTATTTTAATCAACTGTATTTGTTGCTTCCATATATGTTTGTATTTGCTGAATAAACATATTTCTTTTCTATTCTATATCAAGTAAAAACTTTTTCGTTAGGTTATGCCTAATAACTTTTCTTCTGCACGAAATCCAGGTGAGCTATCATACAAAAAAAGTTTGTACTTTGTGTAACCTATCTTACGATATAGGTCACAATGCGTTACAAGTGTTACAACATATGGGCCAAAATCGCCTATTCTCCTTTCAAACATTTTCAGAACAAAATGCCGTTTTTGACATTTGATAAAAAAGTTACTGAAAATGACAGTCTTCGGTCACGAGCATACCTACATAGCCTAATACTCGTATCCGTACACTCAGACGGGGTAACAATAGTAAAATTTGATTTTTTACTTTACGGTACATAATACGCAAAAAATTCAATAGTATTAGTCAAGGAAAAATCTAAACTCTGTATCCTTCACAGTAAAAAGAATATCGGCACCCTTCCTTAGACTCCCCAAGCAGAGTATATCGATTTTTTTTCAAATGAATGTAGATGTATGTATCGCTTCATTGTTTGACCTTGAGCGGATGCGGTAGGTACGCGCCACGCGCACCGCGTCTACGTCCGCCACCGCCCCGTAAGCCGTGAATGTGCAATAAACGTATTATCTAAAGAAATTCTAAAACTACTATTTGCCGAAATTTCATTGGATAGTTTTAAAAAGCTGTTTACTTCTGTAAATTGTGACTTCTAAAGGAATAAAATTGGACTGAGAAATTTTGAGCCGTGAGCATTTATACGGAAACTATAACATTATGTTCCTATAGGAAAATGTTTTGGATACTTACACATAGAAAAGTCTAATAAGGTATAAAACCATAGTAAAAAATAAAATTTGATCGAGAAATTATACCTTAGTAATTATAGCAAAATAACATATTTTGTTAAATATCGAAGTTAAAAAGTTCGAAAAAGTTTTGGACAGTTTTACATACATATAATAACAACCTAACACTAACATATCGCGTTGGAATAATGGATTGAGAAATTGTTCGGTACGAGTTATTAGCAATATTCATGTTTAGGTATAAAATACCTACTTCCAAAACTTAAATCTCCGGGATACCTTGTCACACCTCATCTATGGAACCTACTTAATCATACTGCAAAGTTTTACGGACAGAGGAGTTAATGCATACCTCAACCTCCTCGATGACTGGACTACTGGCCGTGCTGTGCAGCGCTAAAGAGGCTGTGTAGCTGTGCCTGCTCAGGATAGAGGCTGCAGGATTCACAAAAAATAAATAAGGTTAAACAAAATCAAGTGGTCTATTTAAACTGTGTTCTAAAGGATATTATGTCGGCGACTCGCTGGCTCAGTGGTTAGTGCTCCTGACTACTGATCCGAGAGTCGTGGGTTCGATCCCCACCCAGGGCAAACATTTCTGTGATGAGCACATTTGTTTGCTCTGTGTCTGGGTGTAATATATCTATTTATGTATGTATTTAATGTATATGTGTATTTATATCAGTCTCTGGTTCCCATAATACAGGGAATCCTACTTTGGGGCCAGATGACCGTGTGTGATTTGTCCCGAGATATTTATTTATTTATTATGTAAAACCGATATCGTCCCTGCTATTGGGCACGGGTCTATTTCTATTCTCGGGAAACTAAGGTTATACTCTAACTTTCACGAGTTATTAGCTCTCCTGATTACTGAGGGTTGTGGGTTCGATTCCCACTTCCCACCCAGGGCAAACATTTCTATAGTAGTTATAGGTAATAATAATAATAATAATAAATCGTTTATTTAGTCCACAAACTAATAATGAATATAAAAGGAAAATACTATTAATAAAGTACTCTTACAAGTTTGTGGAGCTGGTGGCTGTGGTAGGTTTTCACCTGTATTACAGTCCACCAGGCCCCGCCTCTTAAAGGATACAATTATAGAGTAGTAGAATAGAGGAACATTAATAAATACGTTTACAATAATTATACGTTGTGGTGCATGAAATAAGAAGATGAATAAGAAATAAGAAATGAACAATAACAAGCAAAGGTGTTGTGTTTGTATGTGTGTGCGTGTGTGTGTGTGCGTGTGTGTGTGTATGTGTGTGCGTGTGTGTGTGCGTGTTTGTGTGTGCGTGTGCGTGTGTGTGTGTGTGTGTGTGTGTGTGTTTGTGTGAGGGTGTGTGTGTTTGTGTGAGGGTGTGGGTGTATGTGGGTGGGTTTCAGGATAGCGGGTGAAGAACACTTTCAGTTGATTCATAATCTAACTCCAGGAGCCAATCTGTAAGACTTTTTTTACAGTTATAGGCTGTAGCATTATGAATTTGTAACAACTTTTGAAATTTATTATAGAGAAATGGGCCGAGAAAGCATGAAAATCTGTGACTGAAAGAAGTATTAAATTTAGGAATAGCTGTCACTAAATGATTTCGTCTCAGGGAATTTTTATCATAGGGGGTGAGTGAGTGTTGTAGTAACACTGTGTATAGGATATAAAGTTGGCGAACACTTAATACTTCACAGAAAGTGTATAGTTCCTTAGTGGGAAAAAGGAGCGGTTTGAAGGTGGCAACTTTAAGTATCGATCTTTGGGCGCGTTCCAAACGGATAAGATGGGTTTTTGCAGCACCACCCCAGGCAGTGATGCAATAAATTAAAACAGATTGACACAGGGCAAGATATACAGTTTTTAGGATAGAAGGATCAGCTACATGGCGCAGTTGCTTAAAAATGTATATAAGTTTTCTTAACCTGGCACTTAATACGTCTATGTAAGGTTTGAAATTAAGGTTACAGTCTAAAACGATCCCGAGATACTTAATGGAAGAGGTCCTTTCCAACTTAATAACGTCATGTCTATCCATGTCATGATTTTTGCATGGGGCATAGATAACGAGATCGTCATTCGAGGGAGCTGTGGAATTTCTTATGGAGAAGGGAACAATCTTTGTCTTGTCCAGATTAAGTGTCAATAAGTTGTCACTAAGCCACTCTCTAACGATATCGAAGCCATTCTGGGCGACCTTAAAAACGTTATTCCAATATTTATCCGAGAAGACGAGTGCAGTGTCGTCGGCATAGGAATAAATTTTACAGTGGGGGAGCTCAAGGTCACAAAGTCCATTTATGTAAGCCAGGAATAGGGTAGGTCCAAGGATACTGCCCTGCGGCACACAATAGCTGATTGGTTGGTTTACACTTAAGTGATTTCCAATTTTTACACACTGGGTTCGTCCTGAAAGGTAGCTTTGAAAAATGGATAGCTGAACACCTCTTATACCCAAAGCCTCCAGTTTTGTTAAAAGCAGGGGGATCGAAACTGTGTCAAATGCTTTAGCAAGGTCCAAAAATATACCAAGACACTTTTCTCCTTTATCGAGGCTTGTTACTATGTGACTAACGAGCCCGTTTACTGCATCTGCTGTAGACTTATGTTTACGGAAGCCATATTGATTGCTGGAGAGAAAATGGAAACTCTCAAGGTAGTTTACCAGTCTTGAGTTTAGTATACGCTCGAGTATTTTTGATAAAGCAGGGAGTACAGAAATAGGCCTATAATTGTTGACACAGTTTCGATCCCCTGCCTTGTAGATTGGATGGACTACAGCTTTTTTGAAGTCATCAGGGAAGATGCCTTTTGATAGACACAAATTAAAGATGTAACTAAGCGGAGGGACTAATACAGATTTATGAGTTTTTAAGAAGCGAGCTGAAACACCGTCCCATCCAACAGCACAATCCGTTTTTAAACTATCAATTAGTCTTTCGATCTCAGACACGTCAGTTTCCAGTAGAGCAAAAGATGAATAGCAGCTAGAATTAGGGTCATGGGCTGAAGAATATGAGTTCGAATGAATTTTTTCGGCTAAAGTTTTCCCGATATTTGCGAAAAATGCATTAACATCATTAACTGATTCTTGAGGATTACTTGGTGAAATTAGATCCAATGAAGATGATTTACACTTTGTCAAATTAGCAACACTTCTTACTACTTCCCATGTTCGTTTTGAGTTATTTTTAGCCTTTTCGAATTCAGCTCGTTCATAAGCGCGTTTAACATCTTTAAGAAGTTTATTGCAGAAGTTGCGGTATCTTTTATAGGAAATCTTAAGAATGTCATCATTAGGGGATTTTTTAAACTTTTTGTAAAGATTGTCTCTGTGACGCATGCATCTTAGTAGCCCTCTTGTTATCCAAGGTTTGATGGTCCTAAGACGACAGGGAACAATACGTGTTATAGTATGGTTAGCAATAACTTGGCGTAAATTGTCTAATAGAATTTTTATGGCTAAGTTAGGATCTTCAGTAGAGTAAACATCACCAAATTTTAAGTTTTTCATAGTTTCTAGAATGTTAGCTTCATTTGTTATTGTTATAGTGCGTTTAAAGTTAGGTTTAATCGTTTTTAAGGAAAGCAACGTCGCAGAATGATCGGTTATAGTAGTTTCAAAAACTAGACATAAGGCGTTAAGTTTCGTTTTTAGAATAACATGATCAAGGCACGTTGATCCATGAGTGGGATAAGTATGTCCAGGGATGAAGCCGTGATGGGCTATTATATCAAGATAATCTAAGGAGCTGACATTATGGGTCTCCGGAACAATATCGATGTTGATGTCTCCTACAATGTCGAAATAACTTGACTTAGGCTGTTGAGAAAATTAGTGACATTTAAAAAAGCATAAGGGCGGTAAATGCCAATAACAGCAAGGTGAGAGCCAATTTTAATAATAATGCAATTGAAGTCAGAGACTTCAGGTTCCTCAATTGAAAAACCTGAGATTGCTTCGTGTACGTAGACTACAACGCCGTCATTTTGGTTGAAATGAGAGGTAGATGTAAAGGATTGGTAGCCAGGGAGGGACGGGATCATAGGATTACAGGATAGCCAACATTCGGAAAGGATTATAATATCACATGTAACAGTGAGTCTATCCAACAATGTGAGGAAATTACTAAAATTTGCATTTATGCTCCGTATATTTTGACCAATAATTGTAATAGCCATATTTTTAGTTCCCAAGAAGGTATTTGCGTCTTCAGGGCTGCATAGCAAAGATTTACAAAATGTCACGCTATCGATATTTGTTAATAAATCATTTAAAGAATCAAATTTTATAACGAGAATAGCGATGTACCATACGGATGGGGCAAGGGTCCAAAGATGTGTGAGTGAGCCGGGGTATGAAAAGAATAGTCTGTGGTAAATTCAGATTGTTGGATTTGTGAAACTGTGTCTGTAGTGTAGTGTCTTGCATCGGGATATGAATTTGAGTGGCTGAATGCAAGAGGTAAGTATGAGTAGGTTTTATGGTTATGTGGTAAAATGTGTTAGTATGAGATATTTTTGTGTGTTTTGGTAGGTATACAGAGAATTTAATTATATCTAAGTCTATATTTGTGTGTTTCGGAATATTGGAATTGTGGGTAAACATGTGTATTTGTGTGTTCGTACGTAGTTTTATGTTAAGCTCAAAAGTAATCACTTTGTTAAAGAGATTAATGAACAGCTTTAAGCAGATAATCACAAGTTTTAGGTAATATTCTAGTCACACTGCACCTTTAAGCTTTTCAAGTTCCAATGCGTTATCAATTCTAATAGCTGCCATATTGTCCGATTTTCTGAGATAGACAAAACCTCTTGATGTCCAGCAGTACCTGTAGCTATTTAGTTTTGCAAATTCTCGTGCTAGGTAGAATAATTTTTGAGTCTTAAAAGTGAGCGTTTCAGAAACATAAATGGGTATTTTCGGTCCGTTTACACTGAGGTTGTGTGTGCTCAATTTGTCTTCCTTTCTTTTATTTTTGTTGAACTCCTTTATTGCTGACAACATTTTTTCTTTTTTCAGAACAGAGGTGAATTCTACTATTATGGGATGGGGGGAAAGACGGCCGCTGCCGCTGCGTTAAGACGTGTTAGAGTATCGCTCCTCAATTTAAATTATAAACGTGTTTAAAAGTGAAAACTGTAACTGGAAAATTATATCATTGTGCGCATCGTAACGTCAGAATTCTCGTAATAATCGAAGAATCCTCATTTAATCGTCATCCTGGGAATAAACACGAAAAAACTGATTGCAAGTATGTGGAATTTTTGTATTATATCGTATGATCTGCAGGGGTAATGACCGACCTTGAAGATATCGACCTTAAAGACCCACTAAAGAGAAGCTTAGCCTGCCTTACAAAGCTGTATTTCGACACCGTTCCCAGCGTGGATTATAGCGTAATGCGTGGATCGCCTGCTTTTTAGTATTGCTCTATCCGAAGTGTACCCGGTTCAAATCTCACTACAGCTACTGTCAGAAAATTTATTTCTAGTTTTATAAAACTGTCGCCATCTACAGAATATACTATGAAGTGTTAGGAAAGACAAGGTGAGTTATACTGAGCACGTTACATCTGTTAATCATCTGTTTAACTAAAGAAAGAGAAACTGAACAGCAGTGATAAGATGGCAGCACAAGTAAACTGTTTCAAGTGCCAGAAAACAACTGATGAAGAAAATACAATACGGTGCTCACTGTGTCAGAACAGATATGAATTTGACTGCATAGGCTATTCAGAAAAATTGTTTCGTTTAATGAGTAAAGAAGCTAGAAATAAATGGAAATGTAAGACATGTAAGCAAGCTAAAAATAGGCCGAGTACATCTAAGGGCTTACATCCGAATGTTACAATGAGAGAAAAAAGGCTTCCCCCAAAGATAAAAACTAAATCGAAGACGAAGAGCACTAGTAAAAACGAATGTAACGAAAACAAAAATATTTGTGAAGATCCCTTACAGGAATGTGACGAGAGTAAAAATGGAAATTGTAATGATCCTATCATCGCTCTTTCGAATCTACAACTTTCTAACACACCCTCTTCTCGGATTTGTGACTCACTTGTGCTTACAGAACATGAAACAACCGATGAATCGTTTTCTTCCCCTGAAAGACTGTCAAGAAGTCTAGATTACACAATAAATGACAAAATTAAGATAGAGGAGATGGAAGACACGATAAAGCAATTGACGTTTGAACTTGCAAGTACACAAAACGAACTCGAGAGCAAAATACTTGAAAACAATGAACTCACACGGCAAATTACAAAACTAACGAAAGAACTCAGTACATTGAAGATTATGTGTCAATCGCCAATACCAGAAAAGGGCAGTAGCACAAAAAAGAAACGGAGATCTTCTATTCAACCTTCTCTAAACTCTACTGTCTTAACTCCACTGAAACACATAATGAATGAGAATCCAAACACACCGCAGCCTGTGTCACCTACTAAAATTGACTTAAAGAACCTACATCAAACTATTTTGGAATTGCAAAATAATGTTGTGAAGGCTAAAACACAAATTACGCAATTGGGTGAAAAAATTGATAAATTAAATCTACAGTTATTAAAAGACAGAACACCCGCTTCACCATCCTCTTCAGTTGTTACTAACCATGTAATCAAGCCAACAGAACCATGCAAATTAACAAGGAAAATATACATATACGGATCTCAGCAATGCCTTGGCCTTGCATCAGCTCTACAATATTCGAGAACCCAGTCTAAGTACGAAAAATATACTGTTAGTGCAGAGATCAAACCTAATGCGACCAGCAAGGAGATATTGAAGAACTGCAAAAACCTGAAACTGAACAGCGAAGACAAACTAGTGATATGTATAGGCGAGAATGACACGAATTCAAAGATAGCTCTGCTAGCATTAGATTGTCTTTTAAAGCAATACATTAACAATAATATTATTATATTAAGCGTCTTGAAAAACTACAATTTGAATGTTAAAAATTTAAATAATGGGATCAAAGAGTTATGTAGCAAGTATCAATATGGTCATTTCGTGAATTGTGAATATTATAATTTTAATTTGAAAGACCTATGCCACTCCATTAATCATATTGTAGACTGCATAGATTATGATAATAAATATTTAAACTTTAAAGAGCTTAAAAATCTTATAGCGCGCAATACAGCCGCCAATAAACAGCACATACGCACGATTCCCGATTGTAAATATCAAAAGGGAACGATTCCATATTATTTCGCTCGCATGCAAAACAAACTCATCGAAAGCGACCAGAACCAGGTAGATTCTACGAAAAAACCATCAGTGTCAAAAAAGGGCACCATTACGTACTATTTCCCTTTTGTAAAGAAAAATGAGTTTTTTCAAAACGTGACAAACCAACATCATCATCGTTAAGCTTTAAAATTCTCCATCAAAATATTGCTAGTATTTTATCAAAGCAAGAAATATTAGAATTAACAATCGATGAACTGAAAGAGTCCAATAAGGATCCTGACGTTATATGCTTGTCGGAGACATTTCTGAGATCTAGTTATAAAAAATTTCTGAAAATTAATAATTACGATTTTGCAGCCAGTTTTTGTAGAGAAAAGCAAAGAGGTGGAACATGCATATTAACAAAGAAAGGGCTAACTTATCAAGAACTGACATTTTTAAATAATCATTCAACTGACAAGATTTTCGAAGCTTGTGGTATAATAATCCCCCAACAAAAACTAATTATCATCGGTCTCTACCGAACGCCTGATTCCAACCCTAATCTCTTTCTAAATAAGCTGGACCATGTTTTATATGAAATTGATAAAAAATACAATTCAAGATGGAATCTGGTCATAGCTGGAGACCTCAATATAAATACGTTAAAACGCAACACAATAGCAAATTATCTACATGACTTAGCTCAGAACTACAATTTAAAAATTCACATTGATGTTCCTACCAGGGGAAATTCATGTATAGACCACATACTGAGCAATGTCAAAGATGCAGTTGCAAATGTACTACCCCTGCACCTTTCTGACCATGATACTGCACAGCTGTTGAGTTTTCCTGTAAAACACAAAGCGTTTAAACCCGCATTGCAGTTCACATGGAAAAGGGATTACAGCTCAGATAACATTCGTAAATTTAGGGATTGCTTAAAAAATATGTCTTGGCTCGACGTTTATACGGAACCTAACTCAAATCTGGCATTTAACAAATTTCACGAACTTTTCTGTTTGTTTTACAAATTATGTTTCCCAAAAATACGAGTAAAAATAAACAACTTGAATACGGTAAAATGGAAAAGTAAAGGATTAAAAGTAAGCTGTAAAACTAAAAGGAGATTAAGATTTGAATATTATAAAAGAAAAACATCAGAAAATAGAAATACATATATAAATTACTCTAGCTTGCTAAAAAAATGCATCATTAGATCTAAAAAGACCTCGAATATAAACTATATTAATAAAAGTGAAAATAAATGTAAAGCTACATGGACGGTGATTAAAAATGAACTAAGTGAATCTAAAAATAATGATAACATTTCCAGCATTAAAATAAATAACAATATATTAACAAACCCTGTAGATATAGCTGAGGCTTTTAATGATCATATCATAGATTCTACAAAACAAAAACCCAAATGTAGTCAAAAAAGGCCAAATATGAACAAAACATTACCTAATTCGATGTTTCTCAAGCCAATGACAGAGAATGAATTGAAATTAGAACTGATTTCACTAAATAACACTAACTCTGAAGGTTATGACGAAGTCAACACTAAAGTGACAAAAGCATGTATTGATGAAATTGCTCCTATCTTAACATACCTCATTAATTCCTCTTTCTCAACTGGAACCTTCCCTGAACTTCTGAAAATCTCAATAGTGAAGCCATTATATAAAAAAGGCAGTAAAGATGATATCAATAATTATCGCCCAATAACACTGATCCCGATTTTTTCAAAGATATATGAAAAGTGTATGCTTAAGAGAATTATGGAATTTTGTGGAAAATACAAGATAATTAATGACAAGCAATTTGGGTTTCAAAAGGGTAAATCGACTGCACTGGCTATCTATAATGTTCTTAAAACTATTCTGACTCATGTTAATAAAAACTTTATGACAACGGGACTATTCCTGGACCTCTCTAAGGCATTTGACGTCGTTCGGCATGACATACTGTTATCCAAATTAGAGGTAATAGGAATAAGGGGTCTCACACTGCAATGGATAGCATCATACCTTACTAATAGACAACAATGCGTTGTTATCAGTAAACCAGATAACAATCACACTATGCTATCTTATTTTTCTAAATATAAGACAAATGATTACGGCGTTCCACAGGGAAGTGTCCTGGGACCAATTCTGTTTTTACTGTATGTCAATGATATTACTGATATCACTAATCATGAATGCGTATTATACGCTGATGATATTTCCATCATAGTAACATCAGACAAAAAGACTACTACAGTAAAAGAGCATGAAAATAATGTTAATAAAACACTAGATAAAGTAATAGATTGGCTTGACATTAATAATTTACAAATAAACTTAAATAAAACTAATTATATGCAATTTAATAAATCACTTAATAATAAATTTAATCTCAATTTAGACATTCATTATAACAATAATAAAATAGATGAAGTTAGTCATAGTAAATTTTTAGGAGTAACCATAGATCAGGATATTAATTGGAAAATACACATAGATAATATATGCTGCAAAATAAACAGTTTCGTATATGCTCTCAAACAGGTCAAAAATATTACTAACCTGAAAACAACCATATTAACGTATCGCGCATATATAGAGTCAGTCTTACGTTACGGTCTTGTAGCGTGGGGAAATAGTACTAATGTAAATCGAGCCTTTATAGCTCAAAAAAAGTGTATCCGAGCTATATATGGAATCCCCCCCTATGTGTCTTGTAAGCTACTCTTCCAAAGACTTGGTGTCTTGCCACTGCCCTCGTTGTATATCTATGAAATTTGTATATTTGTAAAGAACAACGGTGAATTGTTTAAAACAGCATGTGACGGCTATACCAGATCCCGCAGAGACCCAAATAGGCTTATATTTGACGACATTCCCAGATCATTTGTTTACGATAAAAGCTGCTTGACGATGTGCATACGAATTTATAACAAAATACCACTAGAGTTTAAGATATTGAATAAGAGACAATTTAAAATTAAATTATATAGTTGGCTGACTGATAAAAATTTTTACAATGTTAAAGAACTTTTAATTAATTAAATAAGATTAAGACTATTTGCATGCTATTAAGAAATGGCTAAACATGAGTGCTATGTATTATATTTAAGACCTCTGTATACCATGTTTAAGGCAAATAAATAATTTTGAATTTTGAATTTTGGGTTTCATAGTATCCTTACTGGAGTTTGTTCTATACAAATCTTTTATTTCCGAATCATTTAGATCAACCTCGACTGATGTTGCGAGCTTCTTGATTAGTGCGCAAAGTTCTGTCTTTGTCTCTGTTTTGTTTTCAGAGCTCCTGGGTACATTTCGTATTTCAATACCAGTTGACCTGGATTTACGCTCTATTAGCTCAATTTTGTCTTCTAGAAGTTTAATATGCTCTTTGTCTTTTTTCCTTTCCTCCTCAAAAAATTCCACCTTTTCTAACATTTTATCATATTTATCAGATATATATTGTATACTTGTTTGCATTTCAGTATTCTGTTGTTTTAGTTCAGACATAGAGGACTGGATTATTCCAAAGCGCTGGTCAATGTCAGAAGAAAGCGACGAGAAGAGGCTTTTTATTTCAGACCGTAAGGATTTTAGGTCATTATCATCTCTCATCGCGTCATAAGTTCTTTTTGTCCTCTTAGTGGCATTTCCCAAATAACGTTTAGGTACGGTACGTTTACTATCAGAATCTGAGTTTGGTTCTGAACTATAGGACTTAATAAGATGTTCCGTGGAGGAAGCAGACAGGGCAGCGGTTGCAACAAGTTGGGCAGTTGAGGTGGCCCTATCTCCGCTGCCGGAGGAGACCAACGCAATGTCCGCGTCCGCGATAATGGCGCCAGCGTTCGTAGCCGCGTTCTCTATTGTCGGCTTGTGATCCATTTGTATTTGCATCTGAGGCGGCGGCGGCGGCGGCGGTGGGGGGTCTCTTTAGACTTGCGAGGGCTATGATGCACCATTCTGCTTACTATAGTAAAGTACTAGGCAAACAGGAAATGTAAGGGAGTGTCGTAGCGGGCTTAGCTGCAGGGGTCTTGGTTATCTGGTGGCGATCGAGGATGTGATACAAACTTGCTTTCCGTCCAATATATCTTGACCCGCACTGTCACTTGTTTACTCGCGCCAGTGGATGTGGCTTGTCTCTAACTTATGCACTCCTATTTTTACTGACTGATTAAATTTATTCTTTATTTTTAAATAATCACGAAATATGGGTCACTGTTAAACACGTCTGTACTCCACAGCGGTCCGAGGGTATATAGGTATTTGTTTCCACTATGCATGGGTGTCTTATATTTCTATCTATACGTGTCATTTGAATTTTTAACTTTTACTCTTGAAACTTTTTACAAAATAGGTAAGTACAGCAGAACCTCTTTAATCCATTTCAGTACTGAGTTATACATCTGAAGTGGTACACTAACTGTATTTGCACAAATTAAGGGATAACGCGTTATGAATGTCGCTAAATACTAGTCGTCAAAGTACTAATCTAGAATTCTTTAAAAATAGATTCTTCTTCTTCAAATTTAAGAGCAGGGCTCTTGTCTGTGGAGCAATCGCCGTTTAGCACGGCCTTGTGCTAATTCCTTAAACTCCTGGTACATCACGACATCAACTTTTTCTTTTATTTGGTCCATGTATGTTCGCCTCGGTCCTCCGCGTCCTCTCTTCCCTTCGATTTTCTTCCAAAAGGGTTTTGAAGAAAGTTTCGTGTCGTACCAAATGTCTTATCATCTTTCCTCTTCGATTCTCTATGGTTCTAAGCAGACTTCGCTTTTCCCCAATCATATCCAACACCTCCTCGTTACTCTTTTTCTCCGTCCAGCTAATCTTCTTCATCCTTCTCCAGCACCACATTTCAAATGCTTCAAGTTTCTGTCTTCCCTTTTGTGTAAGTGTCCACGTTTCGCTGCCGTATAGTGCAATGCTCCATATGTAAGTATTTATCAGTCTTTTACGAATATATAAAATAGATTAATTACATCATTATCATTTGGTTGTTTTTTTTTTTTTTTTTTTTATGGCAGAGGTGGCAAACGAGCAGACGGATCACCTGATGGTAAGCGATTACCGCCGCCCATAGACACCCGCAACACCAGAGGAGTCACAAGTGCGTTGCCGGCCTTTGATTTGGGAGTACGCTCTTTTCTTGAAGGTTTGAATGTCGTATCGGTCCGGAAATACCGCAGGTGACAATTCATTCCACAGTTTGGTTGTGCGAGGCAGAAAGTTTCTAGTGAAACGCACAGTTGTGGACTGCCAACCATCTATGTGATGGGGATGAATATGTTGTCGCGTAGAACGATGGCGGAAAACGGCGGCAGGGATCAATCCGAACAATTCCTCGGAGCACTCCCCATTGTACATACGATAGAGAATGCAGAGCGAGGCTACATCTCTACGCAGCGCCAGGGAGTCAAGCCGATCTAAAATATCCTGGCAGTCGACGATTCGAGTTGCCCTTCGTTGAATGCGGTCCAGAGGGAGAAGCTGGTACTGGGGTGCCCCTGCCCAGAGATGAGAACAGTATTCCATATGAGGCCGAACCTGCGCCTTATAAAGTTACAAGCGATGCGCCGCAGTGAAATACCGTCTCGATCTATTGAGCACACCAAGCTTCTTCGAGGCTAATTTAGCCTTACCCTCTAGATGGCCACGGAACTGGACTTCACTCGATATGTCGACACCAAGAATTCCGATACTAGCTGAGGCATTTAGGGGAGTGTCCTCAAAACGAGGTGATACGACAAATGGCATTTTCTTGGCAGTGAACGCGCAAACTTGTGTCTTAGTGGGGTTAAATTGGACCAAATTAAGTCGACCCCATTCTGAGACTTTCTTTAAAGAGGCCTCAATTTCCGACACAAGTTTGTTTCGGCTCTCGATGACGTTTTCCTGAGAAATGTAATGAGGTGTTTCCCGAGTATTAAAGTTTTTCATGATTAAATTCAATAATTCAATAATAAACACCTTTGTTTTATTGCCAGAAATGCCTTTCAAAATGTCTACATACTATAATCCGAACGCTCCACGGATCCGAACGGTAAATTTTGGTTGTTCGGATTAAAGACGTTCTACTTTATATCCAAGAAAGCCATAGTAAATTCGCGCTAAACTCTTTACATTACTGTTATTAATTAGTCATTTTAAAATAAAAATTAAATAATGCTTTAGTTTTTCATTTTATTACATTGTGCATTGTGTACTAGAGCTACTTAAAAACTTTAGTTCTACAAATTTAATTAAATCGCTCAAAATTTTTGGACTCTTTATACAAAAAAAAGTCCTAGGGGTAAAAAATGACAGTTCTTCAGGCACCGCTGAATTCAGCGCTAGAACCGCTAACAATCCAGCTCTTGAGATGAGTTGAAGCCCACTGCAGCACGGCATCCTGCAGGCCACAGGCTGTGCGGCCGTGCCAGCAGAATGTGTACCTTACTTTCTAGGTATTAAGGAGGAGAGGTGTGGGATGCATAGATGAGTTGGCAGGATTCTTTACAGAGAAAACGCAGTATGGACCCAGTTTTGATACAGTGAGGACACTCCATATTTAATCAAACTAACATTATCTTCAGCAAAGCAATATTTTTCTCAAAACTATAGACCGATACATATACATACATACATACGGGTTGATCCGTTTTAGTTGATCGGTTTAATTGGTCAGAGTGGAAAGGCTCGTTAAAATCATAAACCTCCTATTTGCTTCGCCGTCGTCGGGTAAAAATTGTTTGCCTTCCTACAAAATTTGTTTTTTTTATCAAAGCATATCAAAGATAAAAATATGTATGTGAAATTGTTATTGGTACTGAGAATCTTATTTATATACTACTAGCTTCCGCCCGCGACTTCGTCCGCGTGGACTTCAGAACTGTGTCCAGAAAGAAAGGAAATGTTAAGATAGCGCGATTTAGTGACGAAGTGGTGAGTTTTTAAGCATTCCTACGGTTTTCCGGGATAAAAAGTATCCTATGTGTTAGCCGAGTGCTTTATCTATCTACCTACCAAATTTCATCCAAATCAGTTCAGTAGTTCGGCGTGAAAGCAGAACAAACAAACTGACAAACAAACAAACAAACATCCATACTTTCGCATTTATACCTAATATTAGTGAGACATCACATCACAGTGGTGACCAACTTTTCTGCTGTTAACTGAAGCAGCATAGGCGTAGGCTTACAAACAAAGGCCTACAACGTAACAAAATACCTCTGCTGTGTAGTGAGAGGTGTTTCTACTCGTGAAACTGAACAACTTTCTACAAGGAACCTATACTCAATTAGCAAAAACATTTGTATGGAAATTATTCCATTTTTTTTGAGAATTAAGTACTTATAAGGTCATTGGGGAAAGTTTTTCAGTTCAATGGGTCGAAGCCACAGTCTCGCCACAGTAATGTTTTTTATTTCAGATATTTTAGAAGGATCCTGTACCTAGATCTTTAAAGAAGGATTTATATGTATAACTGGGTCAGAGTACTGCATCCGTTGATCCTGCCCACATATTAGACTCAGTGAAATTCCCGCTCCGCCCGGTCCCGGTCGCCCAGTCGGTCGGTTGAATATACAGGACGCTTATTCACAGGACGGGATAAGCGGAAAATGGCAAATGCAATATCCCTAGATCTTCCGCAGCATCGCAGTATCGTCACTTAACATCAGGTGAGGTGTTGCCAAACGCAATCAAATCTTAAAAAAACATACTGAGCAACTTTCCAAAAGGAATCGATGCATATTTTGAGTTAAAAATATATTTTCCAGGCTAACTGAATCACAAATTGTATTAATAACCCATTACGTCCCCACTACCGGGGCATGGGTCTCTTCCCATAACTAAACATACCAAGTTTGGATGGAGACGGCTTAGTAAATTTTTGTAAAACATACGCCAAATGTCTTTTAATATACTCATATACAAAAAAGCAATTTTAAAAATATTATCATTATCAATTTTTTTTTCTTTATTAAAAAGTTTGAGATTCAGAATTATCACTGTGCAGTTTGTATTTTGTAGTATTATCTATGCTAAATTGATGCCCAAACGCTTCCTATTCCCAAAACGTCGCACCCCCCCCCCCCCCCACTCCTCACCCTGCACCTGAGAGGATTTGATTCGCGAGCCGGCCGAGTATCAAATCCGCTGAGTATATTAAGAGACATTTGGCGTATGTTTTACAAAAAATTTGTAAATTTCCGTCTCCATCCAAACTTGGTATGTTTCGAAAACATTTCTCGGATTTTTAGAAAACATGTGGCCGAAAGGTAATGGTGTAGTATATTTTTAGAACCGGCTCATGAAGTCCTTTCATTTGCCACCACACACGATAGGTTTCTGAAAAAAATAATCAAATTCCATACAAAACATTGATGGCGTCTTAACTCCCCCCCTAAGGAGGGATTTTTAAGAACTACCGCTATTTAGACCGACCTCTATTTAGTGGCCAACCCCAGTGTCAGAAGTTTTCAAGCCGCCTATAAGGCCTATGAAATGGGTTAACGACTGCTAGCGATAGCAAGCAGCAGCCGGCACCAACAGCTTAACGTGCCTTGCGAAGCACGGAAACGGTCGAGATAAATGCCACTAACAGTCAAACCCATCCAGGTTATGACCGTGTCTGTAGTCAGTTAACCTGCATAATCGATGCGACCACGCAAGCCGCACTGAGCCACGACCGCTTCGATTCACAAATTAGTGATTGACAATGCCTCTATTTATTTGCATTTTATAGAAGTTTTAGTACTTCGGTTTCGGTCAGGCTTCGGGGGGGGGGGGGGGGGGGGCAATTGCACCCATTGCACCCCCCTGGATGCGCGCCTGCGTTCCGTGAGGAAAGGGGTCCAGTTCCATAAGTAGCATAAGTAGCTTACGAAGTAAAGAAAGTTCTAGTGTTGTTTATCTGTGTATTTCAGCTACTAAACCAATACCGACTTAGCAATTTCCATGTTTAGTTTGCTTGCTACCAAAATCCCAGGGACTAGAGATAATGTGTGATCTATATTTTGAGCGTAAGCAGTTAGGTATACTAACCTACAGCTTATCTCTACTTACGTACTTCATTTGTGTGCTCTAAGTACAGTGCAATATTATAGTTATCAGCAGCTAGGCATAGAGAGAGCTCGGAGTTTCCGAATGGTTTCTGAAAATTAAGTACCTATACTTACTTTAGTACTAGTGAAAATAAATACCTACCTAACTTGAATTAGCTTAGCAGACAGTGAAAATTTTAGGACATTGATGATTAGGTATACGTTAGTACGTAAATGTATTATTGGTCAACTAATTATTCCAAAATCACATCCAAAATGTGACTTCCTTTTGTAACACAGCTGCAAAATCTTGAACTCAAGCCATATTTTCGGACAAAAAAAGTTTTATCAGTCAAGTGTCACTGTCACCGTGACGTTTCTTTGTTATCTATCACACACAAAAAATTTTGAAACTTGAATTTTCAGGAAAATGTTTAGGAATTTAGCGATAAAATAATGCCTTTTGGGAGAAAATGGCTTTCCCCAAAATAGATGGATACGTCGTCACAGAGAAGTTGGGGTCAGGCAGCTATTCGACGGTGTACAAGGCCTATACGAAGGTGATATCCTCGCTCGCTATAAAGTGCAAATATAATGTGTTTTCTATTTGCTTTTCGCTTATATTTACACTGATTTCCTTCGCTCATAATCTTGCGAAGAATCTACTGTAATCTACAATATAATATGATGTTGGTAAAAGGTTATTTCTGGGTGTAATAAAAGAGCGCTTTTAAGTAGATTATCCCAAGTTTGAATGTCAATAATTCACGAAACTCGACTAATTTCCGCGTTCACAAAAAGGTGAAAATGCAGGTACAAAGTCACGAAATCAGCAGCCGTGTTTCGTACACCCAAATGAGTAACTTTTCTATTTTAACTTTCACAATTTCATCTACCAAATTATCATACTTTTCAATTCAAGAAACAATTTAACCCAAGTCTTATACAGGTGTAACAACTTATAACTATATCATCCATGAATCAACAAGTTTAAAATTTTTCTGAAATTCATCTAAATTAATATCTCTGATCATAATTATGAGATTTAAAATGATGATGATCGTGATGATTTAATATTACGCAAGGCTCTGTTTGGACACAGACACATTTGGGAGGTTAAGCTGTTGGTACCGGCTGCTATCACTAGATGGCAGTCGTAAAGCCATGTCAGAGACCTTATAGGCGGCTTGAAAACTTCTGACACTGGGGTTGGCCACTAGCCCCACAACCTCCACTAATCTGGATTTGGCCCCTGGGTGTGGAGTATGGGCTCACCAACCCTGGGTATGGAGTTTATGGCCCATCAGTCCTTGTTCACCATTGCTTAATGACGAGAACTTCCCATTTTGGTCCACAGGTGGGTGGTCGGTCAGTGGTGGCGATAAAATGTGTGGACAAGAGCCGCGTAAAGTCATCCGTGGCGGCCGTGGACAACCTGGTGACGGAGATCCGGCTGCTGAAGGCGCTGCGGCATCCACACATCGTGCACATGGAGAACTTCAGCTGGGACCAAAAGTAAGAAAGAACATTGTAAGAGTAACAAAATTCAAAAGGTTATTTAAGTAATATCTGGGACAAATCACACACGGTCATCTGGCCCCAAACTAGGATTCCCTGTATCTTGGGAACCAGAGACTGATATACATACACATATACTTTTAAATACATACATATATACCTAGATATAATACACCCAGACTCAGAGCAAACAATTGGGTATGCTAAAAAAAATCAATGTATTTTTTTTATTTTTTTTTCTGATAGTTTAGACCATTTTGAAAAACTAATTTAATTTTTTCATTTTTTAAGACTGTGGATATTTTTAAATACATTTTTTTATATTCAAGCCGTGATGACGTCACATGTTCACAAACTATGAAACGAACAGCCCAAATGTCTGACGATAAAATGAACAGGCCTTAATCTCGACTAAGCCCGTTCCAGAAGAAGGCAAAATATACCTGAGATAGTCTGTCCCTTTTACACTTAAAAGATTTATAATAGTTTGTCCGGCTGTCAGGTTAAAAATATACTCTCATGAAAGTGTTCCAGAACGCTCTCTAAAACGTCACCTGTCAAGTCAATTGTCATCTCGTTTGTTTATAATAAGGCCCGTTCCAGAACAAGGCAAAATATACCTGAGATTGTCTGTCCCTTTTACACTTGTAATATTTATAATAGTTTATCCTGCTGTATGGGTAAAAAAATACTCTCATGAAAGTGTTCTGGAACGCTTTCTTAAACGTTAACTGTCAGGTCAATTGTCATTTCGTTTGTTTATAAACAACTCAAGGTAACACCAAAAAGTGTGTGAGCATGTGACGTCACAGGGATACAAATGAAGGTTATTGTCTTTTTTCGATTTTTATACTCAATCTTTTACTTTTTCGAGTGGGAAATAAAAAAATATGGCTTTAAATCAAAATATCTCGAAATGGTTTTTTTATTTTCATACCTTACAAAAAATTTAGCATACCCAATTCTGCTCATCACAGAAAAGTTTGCCCTGTGTGGGATCGAACCCACGACTCTCGGATCAGAGGTCAGGATCGCTAACCACTTAGCCACCGAGTCAGTCAAGTGATGAGCCAGTGTTACGCTCTAAAGAAATTAAATTTAGCTTATAGCATTGACTCCTTAGTCATTTTTATTAATTTGTAAGGTCATCATCATCAATGGCCTCTGCGTCTATTACAGACAATATTACTCCACTGTCCTGGCACAATTTGTAATATAATTATGTAATAAAAATATTAAAAACTACAAATATTTCGAAAGTTATTAATATTTTCCTTTTTCCTTTTGGGTCCTAAATTTCTATCACTTGGTTTAGTTGGCAATAAATAGTAATTAAATGGTTTGCTATTATTAAATTAATTTTTTGTTTTACCGCTATAATTTGTATTTTGTATTAATATTTGTAATTTTATGTTTTGAACTTTTTTTTTGTTTGTTTTTAAATTAATTCGGTTAAATGATTTTTTAAACAAAAGTCTGTTATTAAATCATTTGGCAATATAATCCTTACACTTTTGTTCCTCGGCTAGCTACTGGTGTGAGACTACACAGAGAGCATTCCGCCATACTGTATATTAATCATTTCTATTTTTTTTCTGAATGAGTCTCTTTATAAATATTGTTTCAAACCAATTTTAATAGAAGGTAAACAAACTTACTAGGGCACACATGAAAACGTCACATACCTTATTAAGTTTGTTAACTTTTTATTCAAATTATAGATTAAAACAAAGTATAGAAATACTGCCACCTACTGGCATAACTTTTTTTTATATCTTCCTTTGTTGTTCAGTACATTTTCATTCACTGTTGTCTGTTGTCACAGGAACATCTACATCATAATGGAGTACTGCTGCGGCGGCGACCTCTCCCGCTACATCAGGAGATACGGCCGCGTGCCCGAGCAGAAGGTAAGCACTCGCAATTGCATTTACTCTATTCTGCTTATTCCTGGACACTTGGGATTCTGGGATTAGAAAATTAATTGGACTTTTGGAATCAATTCGAAATACTTTTATCATTAAATGATTAAAGAATAAAAAATACAGTCCGTCACCAGATGTTACCCGCAGTGGGGTGAGGTCACCTTCAGAGAGCGGCGGGGAGTGTCCATACTGTATTGCATACCTTGTTCCAATCAAGAAAAAGCAAAAGGTAAACAAACTTACAATGGAATTGACACATGTCAACGTCACTTGCCTAGTAAGTTTGTTCACCTTTTGGTTTTAGAAAGCGTTCCAATCCAAATCAGTTTCGTTACAGTAATTTTTACTCTGACGGCAGGATAGCCTATTATATTTTTTTGAAGTGTGAAAGGGACAAACTCTTGTCAGGTGAATCTTAACTTGGTTATGGAACGGCTTCTTTATTGGAATGAACCCTAATAGGTGCTAGTGCGCTGTGACTAACCATGTGGCTCTCTTCAGCACTCTCCTAACCCTCAGTCTCCTTCTCCGTCAGGTGCTCTACTTCCTGCAGCAGCTAGCCTCCGCTCTCAAGTACCTTCGGGAGAAAGGCAAGTAATAATATATGTACTACCTTTTTATTGTCCTTATTCCATACTGTTCATTGTAATCGTCTTAGAACTTTAAAACTAAGTAGCTGCAACTTATTAGTAGATAATTAATGTTTTTTAATAGCCGACAAGGCATTGAAATCGGGGACGCATAGAATGTATGAATCGTTTTGGTCACTAACTAGTAAGGCGATGATTTTACATATTTGAAAAAGTGTTGGCGTGAGTTTCTTTGGGACCCTATATTTTTTCTCTCTCCGCAAACACTTCCCGAAACGTTGGGTATACCTACGAGCTCCAAATGGTAGGAACTTTGTATTAGGTAGACTAAAAAAATACCTTCGAAAAGTGTACAATACGATTGAACGTATTTTGATTTCATTTTGATTTGATCTCCGCCGGTGCTGGTACCGGAACACCCTGGACACTCCATACAACAAATTATCCGAGTAGTCCGAGTTAAGCCGTTGGGCCAGCTGCTATCAATAGATGGCAGTCGTAAAGCCATGTCGGAGGCCGTATAGGCAGCGTGAAAACTTCTGTCACTGGAGTTGGCCACTAGCCCCCCAACCTCCATCAATCCGCACTTGGCCCACGTGTATGCAGTATGGCCTAACCTTTCCGAAGTATGGAAAGAGACCCGTGCCCCTGCAGTGGGGACGATATAGGTTATTAACATTACTCCGAGTTATTTACCTGCTACGACTTGCCTTTCTAAACGAGACAATTACAGTCTGTCAAAAAAGACTTGAAAATAAATGAGGGCGCTGTTCGTTTCAACATGGCAACTTTCGAGCACAGTCAACCAATGAGGATCTCTAATTTTCAGGTTGCCATCAGAAATAAATTTAGTTCCAATTAAATCCGCTTTCAAGACTTTTTTCACAGGCTGTAAGTTACTACATATGGACTGTCACTAGATTGTACCCAAAGTGGGGCTAGGTCGCCTGCAGAGAGAGACGGGGACTGTCCATACTGTATTTACAGGCATAGTATAATATTTGCAGGCGTGGTTCATCTCGACCTGAAGCCTCACAACCTGCTGCTGCACAAAGACTCCAATGGGAAGTACATCCTCAAGGTGGCAGACTTTGGGTGAGTCACTCCTACCTCTTCTTCTTAGCGAATCGATCTCAAGGCATATCAAATTTTTGATGACCAGAGAGCGCATTTAGATGCCCTACACGTAACCGCGGGTGATGCTAAGTGCAACATCAGGCAACCGCCGTCTAAACCTTGTGGATAGTACGGTTAAATGTGCCACACGATTAGAGAGAGAGAGAGAGAGAGAGAGGATCAGAACTCGGCCACACGGACAGCATTGTCCATTGCATTGTACAGATCGCGTGTCCTAACAGTGGACTTTTACAGGCAGTAGATAGCCAGTTCTCCATTGCGTTGGGGAATCTTGGAGAGCCCACTTCCCCTTTGGCATCGTCGTCACTTACCACCAGGTGAGACAATGCAAAGGCTACCAATCATCATCATGATCATCAGCCAAAACATGACTGCTGGACAAAAGCCGGTCTTATGTCCCCGGCAGCCACACTATTACTGATTTTTGTATTAAATATAATAAATATATATATAAGGTGCTACTTTATTAGTGCCCGATATTTTAGTCAGTGCTTCTACTCCTGATTCTGATCAACTTTCTCCAAGGAACTCATAGTCAAATCGCAAAAAAAAATTTGGACTCTTCATACTAATTTAGCCGCTCGGCTGATCGATTTGTATGAAGACTCCAAAATATTTTGTGCTATTTGACTATGAGTTCCTTGGGGAAAGTTGATCAGAATCAGGAGTAGAAGCACTGACTAAAATATCGGGCGCTAATAATAAATCCCTGTCACAAATAACATGGGGAAGGACATGAGATAAACAAACATTTTCCGCGGTCGACATCATCATCACTTACTATCAGATGAGATTAAATTCGAAGTTTAACCAATTGAGAATTTAGGGCGCTTTTATTGTCATGCGGATTTCTGCCCGCATGCGTGCCGCCCGCAACTTGTCGTTCCATTACATGTTTTTAGGGCCCTTTTATTGTCATGCGTGCCACACGCACGCGGGTCGCTTTGGAAACGCCGCACGCATGCGGGCAGAAATCCGCATGACACTAAAAGCGCCCTTAAAAAAAAGATGAGCGAACCCGTATCCTTCGGAGAACTGATAGATGTACTCCATTTGCAAGTCTGATACGGATCCGTTGATACTGGCTCTGTGCCGGTGGAACGGAAGCGACCGGCTTTCGCGAAACCAGATCCTGGGAACTGGATCGTAAATCCCTAACTAGACCCTTTAAAAACAGGAAACATAGCAATCCCTTTAACACTGAGATAGCCAGAAGCCCCATTTCGTTGGTCAGTGGGATCTCGGCAACTCGCTAAGTGTTCAACGTATCGTGTATGTGTAAACAATGTATGTTTGTATGGTACAACACTGTATATGTATGGGGTACCAGTAACAGTGCGCGGTGCGCGGGGCAGGTTCGCGGCGACGCTGGCGGAGGGGGGGGCGGGCGTGCGCGGCTCGCCGCTGTACATGGCGCCCGAGGTGCTGCGCGGCCGCTACGACGCCCGCGCCGACCTGTGGAGCGTCGGTCGGTAGCCGTTGTTATATTATTATTTTTGTTTACAAGATATCATCATCATCATTTGACTGACTCGGTGGCTAAGTGGTTAGCGATCCTGACCACTCATCCGAGAGTCGTGGGTTCGATCCCCACACAGGGCAAACTTTTCTGTGATGAGCAGAATTGTTTGCTCTGAGTCTGGGTGTATTATATCTATGTATGTATGTATTTAAATGTATATGTGTATGTATATCAGTTTCTGGTTCCCATAGCACAGGGAATCCTAGTTTGGGGCCAGATGACCGCGTGTGATTTGTCCCGGATATTATTATTATTATCATCCGCCAAAAGACGTCCACTGCTGGACAAAGGCCTCCCCCAAGGATTTCCCCACCGACCGGTCCTGTGCTCTCGCATCCAGCGGCTTCCCGCAACCTTCAACGGGTCATCGGTCCACCGAGTGGCAGGTCTGCCTACACTACAGCTATGTTTACAAGATGAATAGTTAACATAAATAACAATGTGCCAATAATAAGCTTCCACATCTGGAGAGAAATTGTAGACTTTTTTTTATGGCATAGGTGGCGAACGAGCAGACGGATCACCTGATGGTAAGCGATTACCGCCGCCCATAGACACCCGCAACACCAAGAGAGTCACAAGTGCGTCGCCGGCCTTTAGATTTAAAGGAGTAACTAGGGCTAACTATAATAAATGAAATAGACAACTCTTTTAATATAGAGTGAAGAGAAAATAAACCTGTTAGAAAACTGTAAGCAGGTTTTTACTGACGCATACAATTTCACAATATTAAGCCTCAATATCAGAAGCATTAATTGTAACTTTGATGCTTTCCTTGTAGCTCTAAAGCGCCTCGATATAAAAGTTGATGTTATCATATTGACAGAGTGCAGGCTTTTGAACGGACCTCCAATTAAACATATTCAAGGCTACAACTCATTTGCCACATTTGATAACCTCAACCAAAATGGAGGTGTTGTCGCCTACATTAAAGATAACTTGTATGTCTCAGCGACAGAGCCCTCCTGCAACGTCGCTGAGTGTCTGAAACTGGAAATTGGTAACTGTATTACTATTCTGGGTATCTACAGATCACCATCCCGGAAGGACAAGGACCCTTTTAATATATTCTGTCAGAAACTCTAAGCACCATCAACAAAAATCAAACGGTAATAATAACCGGAGACATAAATATTAATATTCTAGAACCATCTGATGAACAATGCTGTGAATACATGTGCCTAATGGCTGAAAATGGTTATCTGCCTGCCATTACCTTACCGACACGAAAGAAAAACTGCCTAGATCACATTTACGTTAAATCTAAATCAAAAACATCAGTCGGCGCAGTCGTCGAATCATCGATTACAGATCATGACATAGTCATGTTTGCCATATCTACCTCCACTAAGGAATGCATATCAAAAAATCGTAAGCAATTATCAACAAGAGTAGATTTTCCTGGAGTCGTTTCTGATCTTCGTAACGCCGACTGGTCAGAGGTCCTGAGTACATTAAATGTAGACGATTCAGTGACGGCATTCGACTATATCATCTCCGGAGCTGTCCAGAAACACACCACTACAAAAATAACTAAGAGATCAGACCTCATATTCAAACCCTGGATCACACCTGGTCTCGTGCGTTGCATGAAAAACAGAGACCAGCTTCATTTGGACGCGAGGAACAACCCAAAAGACCCCATCCGGAATCAGATCTATGTGCGATACAGAAACTTCTGTAACGACCTCCTGCACAGATTAAAAACAATCTGGGAGAAAGAGCAGCTTGAGAAAAATAGTGGGAACTCTAAAGCACTCTGGAAAACTATCAAACAAATTAGTGAAACATCCAACAAAAAACAACAATCTCTCGAACTGATCAACGCAGAACCTTCCATAAATGGCTCACTCAATAAATGTAACGAGTACTTCTCCAGTGTTGGAGAAAATTTAGCAAACAAGCTCTTAGAATCACAGCGCGAATCTAAAGAATCGATTCTGCTTAAATTCAAGCCAACCTACAACATATCACAGTCCTTTTTCATGCAGCCGACAGACATAAACGAAGTAGATAAACTCATCTCACAGATGAATAGTGCTAGTGCTCCAGGACTAGATGGACATACCGCCTCGCTAATCAAAGCTATAAAAAGCGAAATAGTCTCCCCCCTTACACACATATTTAACCTCAGCATCTCGAATGGCGTGTTCCCGTCGGCATGGAAGCGAGCTGTGGTAATACCCATATTCAAGAACGGTGCCAAAACAACACCAGAAAATTACAGGCCAATATCACTACTCAGCATTTTCTCCAAACTTTTAGAAAAAATTGTAAATAAAAGACTCACAAAATATTTAGAAGCACACAACATCCTCTCGCCGTCACAATTCGGATTTAGGTGTGGTAAATCTACCGACGATGCAGTATCCTACCTCACTGACCTTGCAACGAATTTTTTAGACGACGGACATAAATGCATAGGAGTCTTTCTAGACCTTGCAAAGGCCTTTGACACTGTATCCACGGGGCTACTCCTACGAAAGCTAGAGTCATACGGTGTCAGGGGCCTTCCACTTCAATGGTTTAAAAGCTACCTGACGGACAGGACGCAGATTACTAAAATATCTGGATATACCAGTGATGTAAAACCGATACACTACGGTGTCCCACAGGGAAGCGTTCTGGGCCCGTCTCTCTTCATTCTCTATATGAATGACGTAAACACTGCCGTATCAAAAGACGTCAACATTATTTCGTACGCGGACGACACTGTGGCTTTATTCCATGGAACAACCTGGCAGCAAACTCACAAAAGGGCAGAAGACGGAATTTCGAACCTAAAACGATGGCTAGACATAAATCTGCTAACACTGAACGTGAAAAAAACGAAGTTCTTATGCTTCCACAAAACCGCAGCGTCAAGTCCCAAGACGAATTTGCAGATTAAGCTACACTCTTCTTGCAACGACCCAACAGCCTGCAATTGCGAAAACACAGAGCAAGTGAACTCGCTTAAATACCTAGGAAAAGTGATCGACAACAAATTTTCTTTCAACCCCCACATATCTGCAGTAGCCCAAAGGTTAAGAAAGCTTATTTTTGTGATGAAACTTCTTCGCAACGCCGCTGATGTCAAAATACTAAAACTTGTATACACGAGCCTCGCTGAACCAATACTGCGATACTGCATATCGGCATGGGGAGGTTCAGGTATAACAGCAATGCTGGAAGTTGAAAGGGCACAAAGATCTCTGCTCAAGGTCATGCTGCGAAAATCATACCGCTACCCAACAAGGTTACTATACACTGAGGTTCAAGTATTAAGCGTCAGACAACTATATATCTACACAGCAGTAATTGCAACCCATCGGAAAATTATTAACTCAGCTGACTACACAACTTTGCTTACAAAAAGACGTTTTAACGTACCTGAGCCCGCTATGAAAACTTCTTTTGCCCAAAGATTTCCTACATTCCTATTCCCATTTGTCTACAACGTGATTAATAAAACGTGTGACATTAAAGCATGCACTACCAGAGAAACAAAAAACAAAATCTATAAATATCTTCTGTCTCTGAGAGCTCAGATAGCTCTATGACTCAACTGAAGATATTCTTAAAGTGACGCAATAGGCCCCAAGTAGCACGTACGCACGCACGCAATAACACCCACCGACACACAAAAACACTCACAAACACATTCACACACTCTCACACACACACACACACACACAAACACACACACACACACACACACACTCACACACACACACACACACACACACACACTCACTCACTCACTCACTCACACATACCCAACCACACAACACACATGAGACAACCTCTGTTCTGTGGACACAGCAATCATTGATCTGGCCCTCACGAGACAGGCTCGGCCTAGTGTGAAGGGTTCAGGGGTAAAAGTTTTAAAAAAGAGTACGCTGCATGTACTTACCTACTAACTTAAGATTTCGATAAATTGTTTGTACCTCATATATCTGTACGAATTATCTGTAACCTACTCCTCTTCTTTCTGGTAAATAAACTTATTTGTATTTGTAACTTACAGTCCCGCTTATTTATGATTCGCAGGAGTGATAATGTACGAGTGCCTTTTCGGGCGCGCGCCTTACTCCTCCAACTCGATGCGGGAGCTCATGGAGAAGATACAGCGCGCCGACCCCATACAGGTTACCTATACATGAAATGAAAATAATATTTTATTCGAAGTATAGGTATCACTCACTTTTCGAACGTCATTGTTTTTCTACCTTATACGAAGCTCCTACCGCTTGGAATTCGTATGCCCAACATTTCGGGAAGTGTTCGCGGAGAGAGAAGAAAGACGGGCCCAAAGAAACTCCCTCCAACACATTTATTTAATAAAAGGCTTACATTCTATTACATCATTTGTGTAAACAGGTCTGATCATATTTATATGTATAGTTGCATACCATTACCAGCGAATGTAAAGGATCGACAAAATACACATGTACATACTGTTGTATTAATGACTACACAAAAACCAATGACAAGAGCAGGCCAGTTCACACGGACAGCACCCGATCACGAGTATACCGCGAGAGTCAGCCATCGCTCCCCCCAACCAATATTTGAGGGAAGGGAGCGACCCGGCTCCCGATACGCCACCATCCGCACGAACATTCAGGCGAGCACAGCGCGGTCCCCATACAGGTAACCCATACATTGTGACGATCCCATACAGGAGGTGACTCCGATTCATGCATTAGAGGGTTAATAAATTCCGTGTAAAAATCCTTGGCGGAGGCCTTTGTCCAGCAGTGGACGTCTTTCGGCTGATTCTGATGATATATTTATTGGTTCTGGTGTCGCCAGATCCCGGCGAACGCGGCGATATCCCCCGGCTGCCGGCGCCTGCTGCAGCGGCTGCTGGTGCACGACCCGGACGAGCGCGTCACGCACGAGGAGTTCTTCGCCGACGAGTACCTGGATCTCGAGCACATGCCCACCAAGGAGAATTATGACAAGGTGCCGGCGGGTGTCGTATTGAACGCTCGTCTACCGGTCTATAAGCTAACAATCCTTTTGCGCTTTGAAAACGTCAATTTAGTCCATCTTCCAAAGAAATAAGGTACTGTATTAGGTCGTTTTGTAATTCATTTCAAAGATTAGAGTTACGTAACCATGAGAGTAACAAGAGAAACTTGATAGCGTGTTTTAATATACTCCAAGCGCCATCTAGTGAACTGTAATGTGTACTCGGGTTGTAATGAGTATGTGTTGCACTATGACAACGTCAATCCGGTAGTTGACTGCTAGTCATTTGAGTTACTTTTTATCAAATGTCAAAAACGGCATTTTGTTCTAAAAATGTTTGAAATTTTGTACAATGACGTCATTGTTCGATATAGTAGTTTGCATACTAATTAGGAAATTATTATAAATTAAAAATTGAAAATGCGATGAAAATTAAAGAGATTAAGTTTTTCTACAATTTCAATTAAAGAGCTATTTAGTCAATAATACTTTGTAATTTATTTTTCATGCAGTCAACTCCCGGATTTAGTCCGTCTTGCAAAAAAAAATCCTTAACTCATATCGTCGTGGCAGGCGATAGCGGTCAAGCGCCATCTAGCGAACGTCTCTTAAACTATGGTTATCGTCGGGGCCGTTATAGGCGATGGCACTGATCACTCGCGCGGTGACTCTGGACGGGAGCGGACGTCGGCTCTAAGCTTTCGCGCTGTACCGTACCAGTCACTATACAATAGAAAAAAGTGACAAGTCTATGTAACAAGAGAATCTTGATAGCGTGATTTAATATACACCAAGCGCCATCTAGTGGACTTCCCTTAAACTACGGTTGTAATGAGTATGTATGGTCGCGGCAGGCGGTGGCACTGATCACTCGCGCGGTGACGCTGGACGGGAGCGGGCGTTGGCGCTAAGCTTTCCCGCTGTACAGTACCAATCACTACATAATAGAAAAAGTGACAAGAAACTCGATAGCGTGTTTTAATGTACTCCAAGCGCCATCTAGTGAATTTCCCTTGAACTACGATGTATATAATATGAGTATGTATGGTCGCGGCAGGCGGTGGGTCTGGTCACGCGCGCGGTGGCGCTGGACGGGGGCGGGCGCTGGCGCGAGGCGTTCCCGCTGTACCGCGACGCGCTGCGCCTGCTCGTGCCCTGCGCCGGCGCCGAGCCGCCCCCGCGCCGCGCGCCGCTCGCCGCCAAGCTGGCGCGGTCAGTGAGCCAGTGACCCCCCACTGTCACATGGCGCTGCCTAGTGCATGCTGTACATACTCGTACACAACATACTACATATAATATACACTGCCGCGACGTTACTGCCTAGTGCCTTCTATAAACACACACAACTACAGCACGGCACTATCTACTGCTGCTACACAAAAATGCATACAATATACACTGCCACGATGTTACTACATAGTACATGTTATACATATACACACACACACACACACACATTCACGCACGCACACATTCACGCACGCACGCACGCACGCACGCACGCACACACACACACACACACACACACACACACACACACACACACACACACACATTTACGCACGCACACATTCACGCACGCACGCACGCACACACACACACACACACACACACACACACACACACACACACACACACACACACACACACACACACACACACACACACACACACACACTACAGTACGGCTGTGCCTATTGAATGCTATACACACACACTATATCACGGCAGTGCGTAGTGCATTCTACACATAAACACACACACACGTACGCGCACGCACACGTGCACGAACATGCACACGTACACACACCCACACACACACGCGTGCACTGCTCCATGCGTAGTTCCCGCTTCACACACTGCCACGATACTGCTTACTACATACTACTACTACACACACTGAATGCCGCGACGTTTCCGCCTACTACTAAATACACTGCCTCCACGTTACTGCCTAGTTATCATCAACCGAAAGACGTCCTCTGCTGTACTGAAGCCTCCGCCAACGATTTCCACACCGGACCACTGGCTTCCCGCGCGGGTCCGCCGTCTTTCTGTGCGCGGTCGCCACTCGAGAACTTCAGTGCCCCAACGGCCATCTGTTCTAAAAACTATGCGCCTCTCCCTCTGTCACTTCAGTTTAGCGATTCTGTAAGCTATGTTGGCAGTGTGACCATTTGTGGCAGATCTCTGCTAATTGGGCAGAGTTTGACAATGGCAGAATAAACTGACGATTTAAAAGAGTAGCAGAATTCGTTATATTTTCTGGAAATCTATATTGGTTACTTACTTACACACTGCCGCGCGCGACAATATTGCCTACTGCCTAGTACACACACTAGCATGACATTTGTCCTTTGCAGTAGCATACTTTATCGCACGATAAAAAATAAAACTACTAAACTTTGTTTAAATCTAATTTGAACAAAAGGTAAACAAACTTACTAGGTAGTTTACCTCAGACTAATAAAAAAAACCTTTATATCTATGTACGTAGGGAACTGACACATGAAAACTTCTATGGCCTAATAAGTTTGTTTACCTTTTATTTAAATTCAAATTAAATTGAAACAAAGTTTACATAAAAAAATTGTTGTTAGTTGTTGAGTCGCTTACTGTGGTACTTACTTACGTCAGGTACATGGAGCGGGCGGAGGAGATCAAGGCGTGGCTCAAAGCTCAAGACGAGCCCGCGCCCGCGCTGCCCGCGAGCGGTGAGTTGTTTGAGGAAAACACACGTGATGCTGGGTGGGGTTGCGTAAAACCTCACGACGTATCACCAAGGGGTATAGGGGAGTATAATGACCACGCTGAATACGTTAAAAACAACCGACTTCAATCGCAACAACTCCAATTTTGATATGTTTTTGTTGATTTTCTCAAAAACCGCTGAATCGATTTCAATAAAATTTATATGGGACCACCTGTGAAGATACCCTTTAAAACAAAAAAAGAATTTTCCAAATCGGTTCAGGCGTCTTCGAGTAATCGCTGAACATACACTGCCGGCCAAAAATATCCCCTCCCCCCCCCCTGATTTCAGAAATGAGCAATGCTACAAGAATCATACTATGTATATTTATTGTAGACAAAGAATTATTCATAAACGTAGCAGAAAACAGATCTCAGTGCAGTGTGTGGCTATCTTCAATACCGAGTTCAGTTCAATACCAGCTGCTTCGAGTACCGCAGCTACACGACGGGGAAGCGAGTCCACTAGGTGTTGAATAGTAGTTTGTGGTACGGACGTCCATTCTACGTTGAGTCGCTGCCAGAGCTCTTCATCATTAGCTGGAGCATATGCATACTGCCTCTGACGCCGACCGATGATGTCCCACACGTGTTCGATCGGGTTCAGATCTAGTGAACAAGCCGGCCATGGGAGGACTGGAATACGAGTATGTTCCCGTGTGAGGAAGGCTCGTACTGTTGCTGCAGAATGCGGACGAGCGTTGTCCTGTTGAAATGTAGCACCTCTGAGTCGATGAATCAGAGGTACTACTTCAGGTTGCAAAACCTCTACAATGTACCGAGCACTTGTCAGAGTACCCTGCACGCGTAGAAGACGAGAGGGTCCCTCGTATGAAATAGCTTCCCAAACCAATACGCTTCTCTGACGGGCGGAGGGGCGAGGTTGAACACACTCTTCGTGGAGACTTTCTCTCCGTCTCCGACATATCAAAATGTGCGCATCGCCGGCTTCCAGGCAAAATCGGGATTCATCAGAGAAGACGATATGATGCCATTCCGACCTCCAATCGCGTCGAGCGCGACACCACTGAAGACGTGCCTGGCGGTGCTGACGTGTCAGAGGTATCCTATGCAAAGTACGATGTGGTGATAGTCCTGCCTCTTGAAGCCGACGACGTATTGTACGAACAGACACTCCTCTGTGTATTGCTGGACTCCACTCCCTCGCAAAAGCAATAGCAGGTGATGTGCGACTAGAAGTCGAAGCGCGCACTAAGACCCTGTCTTCTCGTTGAGAAGTTCTGCGTGGGCGGCCGGGACGTGGCTGTGCAGACGTACGTCCTTCGTCAACCCAGGCCTGATACGCGGAGCGAATAGTCTGAGAATCACGGCCGATACGACGTTCAATCTCATTTCATGATAGACCGGCGTCTCGAGCACCCGCGATATATCCCCTCTCAAACTCGGACAATTGACGATAAGGAGCTCTTCTATGAGGCACTGACATTTCTCGGTGAATACTTTTGCTAGACGATAGTTCAATGCCTGAGCAACTCTCTTTCGCTATATGCAGACGATGAACAGGCCCGACCCAAACTCAACATTCACCACGACGCCGTTGATATTGCGCAATTATATGCAATTCACATCGCTGAGGATTATGAGTGCCTATTGTACATGATGACTCTTCATGTACACCATTGCTCATTTCTGAGATCGGGGGGGAGGGGATACTTTTGGCCGGCAGTGTACATAAAAAAAAAGATTCCGACGAATGAGAACCTCCTCCTTTTTTTGAAGTCGGTTAAAAATACACGTGATGCTGGGTGGGGTTGCGTAAAACCTCACGCTGTATCACCAACGGGAATGGGGGGTATAAAAATGGCCTTTAAACCTTATGGGATTAAAGGATGACCCCTTAGCACAGTTTTAAATTAGAGGTTGGCTCACTATGTATAACTAAGTAAGTTACACTTAAAGTTTACTATGTATTAAACATTATAATAACATTATAATATATTATAGAAACCAGTTTTGGCCAAGTGCGTGATGTGATGTACGTATGGGGTTTCTATAGTTTAGGTTTAGCTTGATCGCTGCGGTCACTGGTCGCTGCGGTCACTGGTCGCTGCGGTCACTGGTCGCTGCGGTCACTGGTCGCTGCGGCCACTGTTCGCTGCGGTCTCTAGTCGCTGCGGTCGCTGCGATCACTGGTTGTTGCGCCCACTGGTCGCTGCGTTCACTGGTCGCTGCGGTCACTGGTCGCTGCGGTCACTGGTCGCTGCGGTCACTGGTCGCTGCGGTCACTGGTCGCTGCGGCCACTGGTCGCTGCGGTCACTGGTCGTGGTCGGGGCCGGCTAGTGCGCGAAATTCCTAAATACACCTTCATTGCTACGTATTTTTGTTCGGATATCTGACAAACTTATTCGTTTCATCTAATCAAGTGTCATGAAATATGCAACAAAATATATTATTATTAAGTAAATCAATTCTTGACCTAAAATTATATATCGTACGAATTTTATTGAAAACATTTTTGGAGGCAGTTTGTTTTGGACCCGACCCGACGTTTCTTCTCAGTCCGCAAACAGTGCTCGAAACGGCGAGTTCCGAGTGGTAGGAACCTGTATTAGGTAGATAAAATAACAACCTTCTAAAAGTGTACAATGCTACTGCTACCTACTTCGAATAAAATATTCTCATTTCAATGTTTAAAATTCTTTATCCTTATTTCAGTGGCGATAACGAACGCAGACCAGGTGACTTACACCGCGGGTGCGAGCGAGACGGACGCGCGTGCGAGCGAGACAGACGACGCTCGGGAGGTGTCGGCCGCCGAGGAGCTGCCTTCCGCAGTGAGTGACTTGTCGTCTCATTACAGTGTGACGCGCACCGCGGGTGCGAGCGAGACAGACGACGCTCGGGAGGTGTCGGCCGCCGAGGTATCATTTTTACATTCGCTCGGCTGAGGAGCGAACTTTAGACTATTTACTTATCTGTGTTTTAGTGAGTGACGAAGCAGTAAGGAAGTATTGTCATGGCAACAAAACATACTTTGAGATTTTAACGATTGTCTTGCACTAATGAACCCAAAATTGTATGGCCGATGCTGTAGCGCCAAGACCATTGGATGGATTTGGATGAAATTCTAGTTAGGGCAACATTTTGTTAAAATCCGCTGCCTTTTTTATTTTTTTTTAATAACGCAATATTTGCCATGCCACTATAGTAAAAAAACAAACTTACATTTTTTTTTTAAATGCTCTTATGATTTTGACGTTCGCGTTGTTTTATATAGCCTTCTACACTAAATATCGGAAAAACTTATTATACTTTCCATAAAAACCGAAGTTCTTTGTTACTTTTCTCAAAAACAACTGCAACGATTTTAATGAAACTTTGTACATTATCAGGCAGGCGCTAGCGAGCCTGCGCCGGCGCCGGCGGGGGCCGGGGGGGCTGCGGGGGCCGGGGGAGCTGCGGGGGGCCGGGGGGCTCGCGGGCTGCGGCGGCTGTTCGGGCGGGGAGCTCCGCCACCGCTCCTTAGTGAAGACTCCGCTATCGTGAGTTCTGATTCAATTAAAAAGTAAATTGTAGCAGTGTGGCGACATCTGTCGTCCTCGCCACAAACTAATCTAAAAAATTACTAAAAAAACTAAATACTACTACTACTAAAAATAACTAATTTCTGTTATGTGATTTTATTGTACAATAAAGAGTTAACAAACAAACAAACAAACTAATCTATACCGCGATATCGAAGTTTTTTCGGTCGTACTCATATACAGGGGATGTAACAAAAAGGTGTGGCAATACCTCAAGGTAGGCTTCTACTCACCGAGATCAAACTGAAAACCTTTGTTGAAATCGTAAAAAAAATCTGGACTTTTCATTGCCTTTTCATTTCAGTCCCTCGCCGGGCGGAGGGACCTCCCTTTTCCTCCGAACAGTGGTATCATCCAAGATTAAAAACTTTTTTCATGTAGGTATGTATATTAAGCGATCCGATATAAAAGCAAAAAGTTATTTTGCTGGAGAATTTATTCAAATTTCATTATTATTCAAATAATGTACTGACTTATATAAGGTCCTTATGAAATACCAGTTTTGTAAAACTGTCAGTAAAAGTCAGTTTTTTGGGAAAATGGTCAGTTTTGTCAATTTTTTGGGTTTGGCACTCATTTACTTCGGACCCCTATATACAGGGTTATTTTTGGACCCCCCCCCCCCCCCCCACTGAACCACACAGTGGCTTCTACTCATGAAACTGAGCAACTTTCCTAAAGAACCAATGGTCAATTCACAAAAAAATTATTGGACCTTTCATACTAATTAATCGGCCCTATTTAGTATGGAGATGCCCAAAATTGTTTAGCGATTTGACCATTGGTTATTTGGAGAAAGTTGCTCAGTTTCATGAGTAGAAGAAGTTACTATGAAGTTTTGGTGGGTTAGTCCCTGAGGGCCCCGATCCCCGAGGCACCCGTCCCGGAGGGCCCCGATTAATTTTTTGAAGTTCAGTTCAATAAAAGTCAGTTTAGCTTAAAAAGAAAAATAAATCGGGATCGCTTAATATACATACCTACATGAAAAAAAGTTTTTGATCTTGGATGCTACCACTGTGTTACCGTGTCGATTTTGTATCCTATACTATTAAACAAGTTAAGTGTCCCGACGATTTCGAAAACGGCGAAAATTATTTTATACTACAGCCTTTATACAGTTCGAAATGCTACTTGGGACATTATACGATTTCCAAGTGGTATTAACTTCGTATTAGGTACAAAAAATATGACCTTCGAAAAGTGTACAGTAATACCAACACTTTTCGAAGGACTCTTCAACCGCCTCTGTGGTTCAGTCCGCTCGTTTCACATCAAGAGGTCGCGGGTTCGATTCCCGGCGGGGTCCAACTTTGTAGGACTCGGTTGATTGTTGGTAGAACATTTTCCGAGTCCGCCTGGCTAGCTGCCACCATTTCGCACTCTTAAACATTCCTCCGGGAACCCTTAAGTGTTCCGGGATAAAAGTATCCTATGCATTAACCGAGTGCTTTATCTATCTACCTACCAAATTTCATTCAAATCCGTTGTGAAGTTTCAGTGTGAAAGTGGAACAAACAAACATCGGTCCATACTTTCGCATAATATTAGTGAGATGAGATGATAGCAGTGCATCTCTGATAGCAGTGCTAAAATAAATCTTTAGTGGCAAGGATTTTCACGCCTACGGTCTACTATGAAAAAAGAAGTTATAAGGTTCCTACTTAATATCCAAAAAATGGGCTGCACTTCTGTGGCAGAAATAATATTGTTAAACAAAATCAAATTCTAAAACAAAAATATATAGATGCTTAGATAAAACATTTATTTAATAAAACAAGGACCGAATTCAAAATTTTGGCAAAATGAGTTTTGTTAAAAAAACGACCTAAAAGAGCAAGCCACACAGTCTCGGTAAAAAAGAAAACACCTCTAGTAACAAAATAATTGTGTCTTTACTCGTCCCCCCGCACACGCGAGTGTCTCTCTTTTAGGTCAGTTTTTTATCAAAAGTCATTTTGCCAAATTTTGAATTCGGTCGTTGTTTTATTAAGAGTGCGATTTTATGTAAGTCTTGCCGCCAAGCATCAATGTTAATAGCATTGATGTGTTCCGGCATAGAGATAAAATGCCAGTTCCCCATTGCGTTGGGGAATCTTGGTAAGCCCGCTTCCTTCATCGGCATCATCATCTCTTACTATCAGGTGAGATCAAGGTTCGGAACCGGTTAACAAATACCGGTTAATTTCGTTCGAATTTCGGTTAACGATTCCGTTCAGGTTAAAACCGGTTTCCAGCTTAACCGGTAAATTTGAATAAAATATCGGTTAATCAGGAAGCGGTTTTCTAACCGAAATAAGAACTAAATTAACCGGTTAAAACCAAACTTAGTCAAGTACAGGCGCGTCGCGCGGGTGCCACTGCCCGAGTCTTCTGCTCACTTTCTCGCACGCTTTCAATTGATTGCACGCGGCAAACATGCCTACAAAGTCGCATATTCTTCAAATTAACCGGTTAATTCCGTTCGAACGAAAAAATATCGGTTTTGGTTAAACCGGTTAAATATACCGGTAACCGAAACCTGAACGAAACCTTAACCGAAATTATTTCGATATAGGGGTCAATGACCGAAACCGGTATTTTCAAAAAACCGGTTTCCGAACCCTGATGCCAAGGGCTTACCGATTGTTGATAAAAAAAATACTTCGAATAAATATTACTATAAGTATTAGTTAGTAGTTAGTTAGTAGTAGTAGTTACTTATTATCTATAAGTTAATCAATTTATGGTATTGTGTGTTAGTTAAGTTAATGTTGTAGCATTGAATCTTCCAGGTGTTATCCCGATGCCTCATTAGAACAAATAGTTGATAAAATTTGTAGTAGTTCATTTGATCACAGCTCCTCAGTTGTGTTAATGTTAGGTAATAGTAACAATGTTAAAAAATCTCACATTAAGAAAACTGTCGACCGGCTTGTGGAGCTAAGCATGGAGAAGAAATGTAAAATAACAGTATGTGCGTTTCCTTATTGTACTAATGCAGCGCACGACTATAATAAAAAATTGCATAATTTGAATTTGTATTTATACAATTTGACATGCAGTCATAGCGACTTTGTTTTGTTTTTTGACACAAATAGTTTTATAAGTAAGTTTAAATTGACCAATGATACAATGTATCTACCATTTGTACAGAAAAAAAGACTAGCTAATTCGTTAGCTTACAGTATTTTACATCGTACCGACTGTATTCAGTCGGTAATTACCTGCGTAACGACGGAGGAGCCCGTCGCCGGTGTCGGCACCGCAGGTATGGCGCAGCCTATAATTGCACTAGACAGTGCACCCTGCGGTGCTGGCACTTGTAGCGGGTCTCGAACTCCAGATTTAAACTAGGTTCAGAGACAACGAGGAAGCCCAACTCTTTGAAATTAGTACACCAAAATATACAAGGCTTTCTCGGCAAAGAATTCGAAATAGAATTATTTTTGGAAAAATTTAATATAGATATTTTATGTATTACAGAGCACTGGCTCAAGGAACATGAAATGCTTTTTAATTTTGAAAATTATAATATGGCCAGTGCATTCAATCGAAAGACTGCGATTCGCGGTGGCTCCGCTATATTACTTAAAAATACCCTAAAGACTAAGGTAAGGAAAGACGTCGTAAGTCTTTCGATTGAAAGAACTGTGGAGCTATCTTGTGTGGAGCTGGAGAACCACATCATTATCTGTGTATATAGGCCCCCATGTGACGATAACTTTGCTCGTTTCGAATCAGTAATGGAGGATGCTTTAAATTTAATAAGTAAAAGTAAAAAATCTGTCATCGTATGCGGTGACTATAACGTTGATTTATTAGAAAAGAAGTCCCTAACAACAAGAATTATTTGTCTTTTTAAGTCGTTTGATTTGGATTATTTATTCTTAGAACCAACTAGAAAAACAGAGACTTCTGCCACATGTATCGATAATATTTTCTGTAACTGTAGCCATGTAGAGAAAAAGGTAATTAACTGCTTGAGGTCTGATCATAGCGGACTAATGGTTAGCTTTCCTTTCAGGTCAATTATAAAACAAATTAAAATACAGTCGAGGCCTGTCACTGTTAAAAGAATAGAAAAGTATAAAAAAGCGTTAAATGACAAGCTGCCCATACCAAATTTTGATAATGAACCAGAGGCCAACAATATGTACAATGATTTATTTACAGTAATTGAGCGAGATTTTCAGGAAATTTTTAAAACTAAATCTATAAATATTGATAATAAATTTAAGTTTTGTGAATGGGCTACTGTAGGAATTTATAAAAGCCGTCAAACCTTATTTGATCTTTATGAGAAAAAAAGTTATATATTTGATGACAATTTCAGAAATTATGTAAAACGTTATTCAAAAATATTCAGAAAGGTATGCTGCGCAGCCAAATCTAATTACTTAGCCAGAAAGATAAAACTATCTGATAATAAAATTAAGACGGTTTGGAATATAATAAATAAAGAAACCGGTAAATTCAAGAAACACGATAAAGATTTTGTTTTACAAACAGATAAAGGCAAAATAACATCTAACGCAGAAATAGCTACGGAATTCGAAAAGTTTTTCACAAACATTCCACTTAAGCTAACTGAGGCCCTGGACTCATCACCCACATATGCTAAAAAAATATTAGAAGAAAATGTCATTTCTTGTGATGAAATATTCTATTTTAGAGAAATTGGACCTGAAACTGTTATTAAAACTTTTAAGTCGCTTAAAGTGAAACAAACTGAGGACTTGTGGGGTTTATCAGTTAAATTAATTAGTAATGTAATTGACGTATTAGCACCACATTTAGCATACCTTTTCAATATTAGTATAGAAAGTGGTGACTTTCCAGATCTCATGAAGTGTAGTAAAATTATACCTCTTTATAAATCAGGTTCCAAAACTGATGCGGGAAATTACAGACCTGTTTCTGTATTACCCGTCCTTAGTAAAGTCTTTGAAAAAATTATGCTCAACCAAATGCTACAACACTTCACTTTAAACAAACTTCTGCATAACCAACAATTTGGCTTCACGAAAGGTCGATCAACTACCGATGCAGGAGTAGCACTTATACGAAACATCTATGATGCTTTTGAGAAATCACAAGATGCAATAGGAGTGTTTTGTGATTTATCTAAAGCATTTGATTGTGTGGAACATCAAACTTTACTTCTTAATCTAAAGCATTACGGTGTGGAAGATAGGGCTCTCAGTCTTCTCAATTCTTACCTTAACAATAGGTTACAAACAGTCCAAGTAAATGGCACAAATTCTCTCGGCTCTACAGTAAAAATAGGTGTTCCCCAGGGATCTATTTTAGGCCCCTTTCTCTTCCTTGTTTATATAAATGACTTACCATTTATGGTGCAACGTCTCTCAAATATTGTGTTGTTTGCAGATGACACATCTCTTATTTTTAAGGTAGACAGGAAAGACAGCAAAATTGACGAAGTAAACAACACACTTTCAGAGATACATAAATGGTTTACTGTTAATAACTTGCTATTAAATGCCACAAAGACAAAAGTAATAAAATTCAGATTACCAAATGTCAAGCAAACTCACGATAATGTAATATTAGATAGTAATATTTTAGAGTTCGTAAATAGCACTGTTTTTCTTGGTATTACTTTAGATGCTTCTTTACAATGGGGATCACATATAGAAACCTTAGCAGGAAAGCTTAGTTCAGCTGCCTACGCCGTCAAGAAAATAAGGCAACTAACAGATGTAGATACTGCAAGACTAGTGTATTTTAGCTATTTTCATAGTATAATGTCTTACGGCATCTTAATTTGGGGACATGCGGCTGACATAGAAACTATTTTTATACTGCAAAAAAGAGCTATTCGCGCTATCTATCAGATGCGATCTCGAGAGTCATTGAGGAACAAGTTTAAAGAAATAAATATTTTAACTGTTGCCAGTCAATTCATATATGAAAACATCATGTATGTTCGTAAGAATTTAGATTTATTTCCAAAAAACAGTGACAGGCATAATTTTAATCTTAGAAATAGAAATAATATCGAAGTTGCTTATTCGAGACTGAGTAAGGTAAAGAAGTCGTTCATGGGGCAGTGTATGAAATTCTACAATAAAATACCTGAAAATGTAATTAGTTTATCCGAAAATAAGTTTAAGACTTATGTAAAGAAATGCCTGTGTTCAAGAGGATATTATAAAACCCAAGACTATGTTAATGACAATGATGTATGGACATGTATAGATCTTCCAGCTCATAGCTTTAGTAATGACATCAATTGTAATAGATATTAAGTATTTATTTCAAAAAATGTGTTGGGGCGAGTTTCTTTTGGGCTCGACGTTTCTTCTCGCTCCGCTAACACTTCCCGAAACGTTGAGTGTACAAGTTCCGCGTGGTAGGAACTTTGTACTAGGTAGAAAAAAAGACGATTTAAAAGTATGCGTACAGCATCTACTTAAATAAAAAATATTTTGACTTTGACTTTGACTTTGTCTCCCTATCTTTTCTTGTACGACTACTCTGCTCCTGCTACTAATTTATAAATCTCTTTTATATTTTTAAAGGTTGGCTGGAAGAAATCCCTTTAAGGGATATGCACCTATATTATTCTTTTAATTTCTGTTATGTGATTTTATTGTACAATAAAGAGTTAAAAAACAAACAAACAAATAATTTGACTTTGTATTGTTCCAGAGCGCGGGAACGACAAAAGACACGCCGCAAGACGCGTGCCGCATCTCTTGAACACTCAGTTGGGACACTTGATACAGCGATAGACAAAAGGGGATATATCTAGTCTCTGGTACAGGCCCAGTGATGGAAGTGTTGAAGCGTCAACCGCGTGCTTACAGTCCGAATACGATCTTTTGGAAGGTGGTGAAAAGCCGGAACCAAGCTGGAGAAAACACACTAAGATCGGACTGAAGACCAAAAATTTGACCTTGAATGCGCTTATCTCTTTCTTTAAAGGAGCTGCTGTCTCATTCTAATTATCCTACTTATCTTACTTATATTAAATAAATGTCAGATTTGCGACAAAAGCGCCTCCTGTCAGTGTCATCCACGCGCCAAAAGAACGTAGAGTGCGTTTCAACAAATAGTTCCTATGCGGTTATGTTGGCAGCAATGTTTTCCACACACACTACATAGAACTCAGACACACACTACATAGAACGCAGACACACACTAACAAAATCGGTAGAAGCGAGTTGATGTCGTTGATAGACCGACATAAGGAGTCAACATAACGGCATAGGAACTATTTGTTGAAACGCACTCTAGTCGGACTGTACATCTTACATACTGAACACTCTGAACTACTCATGTGCCTTGTGCGATTGCGCTATACCTCATTGGAAGCGTCATCCATCCCTCTCTTTTGGAAATATTCCCTCGAATATTCCGTAAACACAAGGATAGTCCTGTACGTCATCTAAAGCGTTATTCCTCTCTTTTTGAAATATTTCTGGGAACGGCAAATCATTGTTAGAACATAGCTGGTGCTGTGGTACATTCCATACTAATATAACAGCCAGTTCTATTTGCCTTTCCTTTCACACTAACGAGCTTCACAATAAACTATCTTGCTGTCAAAGAGTAACCTCGGAACGCATCTGTCATCAAACACTGAAGGCGGGAACATATTAGCCACGTGTCGTCGGTTGTTGGTTGGTAGTATGTTTCTAGCAATATAATTTGGATGGATTTGATATGCGTGTTGTCGTGTCGAGTGTTTCACGTTGGTTGGCATGTTAATAGAATGTTTTCGCCCTGAAATGCCGTAATGCTCCATTCACACGACAGACATCCGGCTGTGCGACTCATTGATTGTACGTCTTTGTTTATTTTTCGACAGAAAGATACAAAGATGGCAACTGTTTGACGACGAGTTTGATCTGTTTGACAACCGAGTGATCGGGTCGTACCAGTGTAAAGAACCTTGCTGCGTCTATTGTCTCCTCCGCAAGCGCCCAAGAACGTATGCAAAGTCCTTCTTAAATACTTTAAAAAACATGCCTTGTTATTTAGCTTCATAAGTAGAAGCCAAGGTAAAAATTTTAGTTGATGTTTGAGGGATTTTCAAGGGAGCCTTAATAATTATTGAGCGGAACTGTTTACTATTCAACACAACTAGAAGAGTGATATAATATGTGTGTTTTGAGTTTATCAAAAGCTGTAACCAAGTTGAAGGTAGGAGGGGGTGAGAGCTAGGAACGTCAAATTCGTTCCTAATTTAAATCTAGAACGTTTAGTAGGACTGCATCCCTTTTTAACTTGAACCACTACTTGTATGTGCTTGTATACGGAATGGTTTGTCCGTTTCAAGCACTCTCTCATTCGTCCCTTGGTATCTTAAATCTATGCCTACGGCTCACATACAATACTGCCCTCATAAGGAAGAAGGCCGCAAAGTACAAGTGATTATACAAATTTCGCGCCATTGTTACTGCATAGACATTCATGTTTGTACACATGTAAATGTGTACGTGATGTACTAGGGTCGAAACGAGGTTCAATTAGCCCTCATTGTTCTTTACTGTTAGCTAGACTTTTACAAATAAAGTGATGGCTGTATACACCAGACAAGGCTGTATAGCTTTAGAAGCTATATTCTGTTCTTAAAAAAATAAAATTGTATTTGGTTAATAGATTGTGCTTTGGTTCGCCAACCCCTTGACAAATGGTCACACATCCGTCACACAGGGGGGTGAGGTAGCCTTCAGAGAGCGGCAGGGAGTGTCCATACTGTATAATGTCCTTATACTGAAGTTTCCGTATACTTTGCGGCCCTCTTTCTTATGAGGGCAGAATACAAAGCAACGCACACTACGAACGCCTCAGGACACCGGACCAGGGATGTTATTTTAATATAATGAGATTTTATACGACTTTGCCATGAAAAATAATTATTTGCCAATTTTTGTAGACCATTTGAATATTTTAAGTGCATAATATTTTTGTTGCAAATGGTTATTTTGTTGTATAAATAAGTACAGGGTTGTACTCAAGTTGCTGTTTTAATAATTTAATATTTTTATAAGTAAGTGTTACTTGTTTGTGATAAATGATAGTTGAGTCAATAAAACCTTATTTTTAATACCTCGAAGGCTTTTTTAATGTTCATAATATTATTTTTTAATTTGGTCACGTGGTCGATGATCAAAGGCCTAAAGTATTCCGTGGCATAAAATAAATTACCGTTATGAGCGTAAGGCTTTATTCAGACGAACGACACGACTCAGAACCAAGTTATGTCGTTCAATCGTTCATATCCGTTCTCACGGAAAGTGCCGGAACCACCAAACTATAGTCTATTCAGGGAAACGAGCTAGTACCGACAAATTATACTTTTCTGTCATTGGCCGGAGTAACGACGCTAGGGCTGTATTCACAGTACACAACTTTTTGGTCTGTTCATGCGACTCGTGCTGTTCAGACGTCTCCACCGCTCCAATTGACGAAATGGCAAAGGCCAAAAATAAAACTGTACTGACAGAAGGAAATGTTAAAAATTATTCATCCTAAAATGAATGAAATGGATAGGAATATAGATGTCATGACAAAAAAAATGATAATAACAGTAGGAAAGTAGGAAGCGACAGTAGTAGCAGCGACATTGTGGGATAGCGAAAATATTTATTTTATTTTAATATTATAAGTTGTTACTTATTTTATTTTACTTTCTGGGCAAAATTTAATAATTTTAACTAAATAAAATTATTATTTATTCAAAATATCTTCTTTATTTTTTCCTTTAAATGTATAATTATAAGTACGAATATCAAATAGGTATTGGCATTTTAGTAATAAAAAATAAAAACATTTCTATTAAATCAAAATTAAGGTTCAGTCAGAATTTAATAGAAGCGCTTGGTATGTGAACGCGTCTTTAGTTTCTTAGCAAAAGTTGACTCCTTTTTTCTCGTGTGACGCACTCTTCCATCCTTGTCTTTTGTAAGCGATTGTGTGATAGAGAAAGCGCTCCACTAGCTCGTTTCCCTGAATAGGGTATAATCGGTATACATCCATTTCGCATTTTCCCAATACGTCCGTTTTAGTGTTTTTTGTACTTAAGCAAGAGGCGAAATAACGCCTTTAATTAAACACACGGAATCTTATGTTTCCCCCCCATATATTCATAACTTCGCTAGGTTCAAAATAAACAGTAAGCGCACTCATGCGCGACAAAGTAAATACTAAAGACTATATCATACGAGGAGTTCAAACAGTTAAGCTGATATGTCGCCGTGCCTACCTGAATTAAAAGGTTGTTTCGGCTCTGTGTAAATACTCCTGCCTGTCGTCAAATCGTATCATAGAGTTCACATCTAAAGTCAGCAGTTGCGTAAAATGCGTAAATAACTTTTTGAGCCACGCTACAAGTTTCTCTCGCAGCCCCAACAGTGAAACAGATTACTTAGTGGTGCTATGAGAAAACAGTAACATCTTTCTCGTAGGAACCCATAGATTCAAACTCAGACTCAAAAAAGTCTTTATTTCATAAAATAGGCGTTATTATCTTTGTTCGTTGCTCGCTGCATCTCGTTGCGGAACTTGATTTTGACTTTAGTTTGACTTTAATCAGTAAACAAAAAAAAAGCCAAACAGGCCAAACACAAAATAAAAAAATAATTTCCTACTTATTTGGATGTTTTGGAGTGTGCAATCAAAATTATTTATGGATTGAACTGTGTTTCCCATGGATTGATCGACGGGTTGTACCTAATACCACTAAATTTTAAAATACCTTTTCCCGGCCCACACGAAAAAAAATATTCTTGGAGTATATGAAACACGAATAAATTGGAGCTGTATAAATTACCACCAAGCATATTATAAATGGCTCTAGTGGTCAGAGGTCCAGTGCACGGTGAGCGGTGTTTGACTTCTAAGAAAGGACAAATTCTCCTATCCTGTGCTTTTTGCACAGTATTGACAGGATTTATTGTAGTTTTGATCCTTAAGTTCGCAATATTCGTTGATTAAATAGCGCTGACTCGCTCAATGACCTGTTGTGAAACTCTGCTAAAGTCAGGTCCTGTTGTCTAACTCTTCAAAACTCAGATTCTCTCTTGTATAATTCATCTAAACATAGAATTAAGACAATCTTGTAAAAATCGTCTAAACTTAGCACTTGTTATAAAAATTTGCAAGGAAGGCGTTTGCAAACAAAACTCGGCTTTTGAAAACTCATTTTCTGCTCGGTGAAACTTGGAACCTGTCAGAACTCGGAAGGCATAACATGGAACCTGTTATAGAATACGGCAGGCAAAACATCGAACTTGATATAGAACTCGGCAGGCAAAATTTGCAACCTGTCATAGAATACGGCAGGCAAAATTTGGAACCTGTCATAGAATACGGCAGTCAAAACATGGAACTTGATATAGAACTCGGCAGGCAAAACTTGCAACCAGTCATAGAATACGGTAGGCAAAACTTGGAACCTGTCATAGAATACGGCAGGCAAAACATGGAATTTGATATAGAACTCGGCAGGCAAAACTTGCAACCTGTTATAGAATACGGCAGGCAACACTTGGAACCTGTCATAGACCTCAGCAGGCAAAACATGGAACCTGTCATTTCTCAAAACTCAGCCGCTAAAGAATTAACAAAGAAATTAAAGGTATAGAATCAACCATTATATCAGTGGTAGGCTGTGTCGAGTGCTGGAAGCCTTGTTGTATTGTAATTTTTGTAGGTAAATAAGTATTAAATTGGCAAAATGATTGTGTTTATCTCTATGAAGTGGCATAAGTAACTTGTGACTACGAACGCTGCGCTCGTTAAAAGCCTACAAACGTGTATGTGCGCCGATATTTCTTGACGACCAGGGTGAAGTAGTTTTCGAGTTTTTTGTATAAATCTCTGTATGTCCGTTTTATTAGGGAAATAAAGCTTAAAATGTTTTATTAGTTTATTCCAGTTAATATGTAAAGCCTTACACATGTTCAATGACAAAATGATAGTGCATATTTATAAATGTGCGTAAATATTATATGTATGAATCGAACCAGCTTTTTCTTTTATCTATAATTTCGTACCTAGGGCATGGCAATCGTTGCCAGCCAGAAACGTAAAATAAACCACGACAACGTACTTACGTACCTACTTAGAAAGTTATTTAAATAGGGTGCCTGATTCATGTCCGTTGTTTCTTTACTAGTCGTCTACCCATGAAATAAAGATTCTTTAGTCTGAGGTCTACCCTGACTAAAGAGTTTTTTTTCTTAACTTCTACCTGTTAAATAAACACTTTTTCATCTGAGCTGAGGTTCGTAAGCACTATGGATTAAGTACTGTGATAAGCTCTGACTAAAAAGTATATATTTTATAAATGATAAGACAACACTACACCTGACAAATCAACAACTCTGTTGTGAAAATTAACAATCATCGCACCTATAACAGCAAAGCTCAAAGATTTTAATAGAGCACATAGGTATTATCGTGAAATTAGATAAAACCTGTGGTATACCTCGGCAAAATTCAGCACCTGTTGTAAAATTCAGCAAAACTGGAAACAACCTGTGATAAAAATCAAGAAAAGCAAGCAAATTGTATGATGATTCTCGGCAAAACTCAGCGTCTGCTGTTAGACTCGGCATAAATTAGTGCCTTCTGTAAAACTCGGCATAACTTTGAACCTATTTTGAAACATTGCCACCAAGGCTGCGTCCTGACGAAACACAATGAGTTTTTAGTTCGTCGCTTATTCTAATTCTAATATTTCAATTGAAAGTAAAGTTAAACTAAAATTGACGCTTACTTCCTAGTACAATACAGATTTTTTACCGACTTACATGGCGATCGAAGTCAATAGAAGCAGGGCTGAAGAGCGCCTCGATGTACCGGATTTCGGACTGGAAGAGCCTGTGCTCGCCCACTGCGGCAAATTCTGGCTTCTAGGCGCCGTTGTTTTAGTAGTGGCTTCATTTTCTTCGACCCTAGCTATAGTTATTTACCATACAGTAGCTATAGATTATGATTTAGCATCTGAAACATTTTAATGGCCCTTACATATTTATGATAAACAAATTCACGATGATTTCTTTCAAGACTCGTGCAGTCTTTTTTGATATTCAGGTAAAGTCTATCTATTCATTTATTACATACTGTGTGTTGGGTGATATCGATAGCGTTTCAAAATAAAATGCGGTTTGGTGTGTGTTGGGCTTGTAACTCTTTTGTAAGTAATACATAATTATACGCTAATTCTGGTGAAGCTTCTTTTGGAACATGATCTTACTTAACTACAATAAATACCTAACTAATAAGTTAGGTAGGTAGTAAGTAAATCAAGAGTTTACGTTATTTATGCATTTAGGCCTTTGTCCAGCCAGTGGACGTATTTCCGCTGGTGATGATGCGTCGACGCGACGACGTATTCGTTTGCTTATCTCACTAATTTATAAATGCAAAACTATGGATGTTTGTTCGTTCCACTTTTACGCCGCCGCCGTAACTACAGGTCGCGTCAATCTTTAAGACCGCTGAAGGGTACTGACTGGGGGAAGTGTGCGTTCACTTGGAATCCTCATGCTCGAATTTTGATATTCTGATTATGCCAATATTTATTGTCTAATAGTGCCCAAAGGAAAAAAATGTGCTATCGTAGTTTCAGAGAAAATCGAGTTTTTCACTGAGGCTGCTAGCGGCATTGTTCGCTAGCAGCCTCATCTCTGGAACCAAGGAACTATTTCGAAATTCGAGCATGAGGATTCTAAGTGAACGCACACTTCCCCCACTCAGTACCCTTCAGTGATCTTAAAGATTGACGGGACCTGTACTAAACGGATTAAGCACTCGACTAACGCATAGGATACTTTTTATCCTGGAAAATGTAACTTCTTCGCTAGATGGCACCACCTTGCAATTTATTTATTTCTGGTCTGGACCCAATTCTGAAGTCCACGTAGACCAAGTTGTGGGCCCAAGATAGTTTAACCTAAATATATTAGTAATTTACAGACGTAATGAACCGAAGTTTGGTCGCGTATTTTCTGTAGGTGTGTACTGTGTAGGATAATGAAATAAAAGTGTTTAGGCTATGTTTCCTTTAGTGCCCTCACGAAATCTACAAAAACTCCTGCGAAAGTGCTGTAAAAAACATTTTGCTTCTCTCTTTTAATTTGTGGCGCCCGTCAGTAATATTGAATATTGACTGACTTTTTTACTACTAATAAACGACAGACATAAAAATTATAAAACGATAGTTCCTATTTTATTTTTTTTCTTTTTATAAACGACAGCCCACGTTTCACTGCGACACAGGAAACCTCTCTGACGACAGGCATTCTATAAGGAAAGATTTTATACATCAGACAAGGCTGTATGGCCACAGAGCCAGAAAAGATTTAAGACCGAGCCCGTTCAAATCAGTCTTGACAAGTGTCTATCTCCTTTCCACTTATGAGATTCAGATAAGGCTTTCGGCTTTCCTGTTGTCAGGGTAAAGGCGGAAACATATTGTTGACACACCACCCGACGTGACGACACCCGACGCGTCGAAACGAATATCAAATCCCAATCAAATCCTTTCCGCCTTTGTGTGCACATCGCAACGAAATGCGATGGTCCGAATTTAAACTTTATATTGTAAAATGTTGGTTTGTGTACAAAAATCGCAGGGTACCACACACTGAAATCGCATCTTCGTCTGAAGGTGCGATTCGCACGATGAAATCGCGCTCACGGACGACGATGCGATGCGATTCGCAGGTGCCACAATGCTACGCAGTACTGTCCGAATTTTTATGTAGAAAAACAGCGCGCGGGAGGTGTTGCGGGGTGTAAATGAACGCATGACGAAAGTGGTCGTGGACCGTAGCTTTGGACGAAATTCGGACGAAAATCGTCCGATGGTTCGAAATTCGTGCTCTCAGTGCCGTGCCGCATGCGAATTTCGTCGCTTCGGACTCTCGTCCGATTTTCGGACCAGTGTGTTTTCCGTCTAAACAAATTCTATGACTAGAACATACTACCAACTCCCCCGACGTGGCGTGTCAATAATATGTTTCCGCCTTAATAAATAACCTTTGTGTTAGGACGTGTTTTGGAACGATACTTAAAAAATAAAAATGTCGCTGGATAGGGACTTTTTGGCGGGAACTCGCGGCAAGAGTTTGTCATTTTTGTTTTATTATCCGAAAAAATAGATATCGTGGTTTTTAATGCATAATATTGATAGTGTATTGTTCAATAAAGTGCCATTTAAGTGTCTAATATGTAGGATAATGAAATAAAAGTGTGTAAACTGTGTTTCGAGTGCTCTCAAGAAGTCCATGAAATCTTCATCAAAAGTGCTATCATTTTGTTGAAGAATAGAGAAAAAGTTAAAGACGACAGAAATTGATAAATGAGAACTCAAATGAAATAGAAAAATATTTAGAGAAGAGCAAACTACGTAAGAATAGGCTGTATGGCCAGAGAAGCCTTTGCCTTTTCCTTGCAAAAGCAGGAAAGAACCAAACAAAAAAAAAAAAATGTCGCTGGATAGCTGAAAATCGAAGTGATACGTCTTGTGTTAATTTAATGCATTTTTACGTTAAATCGATGCAAAAATAGCACAATCCACACAAAAGTTAAGACCGAACTCCATCCAACAAAGTTGAAACACTAGAACAGTGTTAAAGTATCTCTTTGTTCGTCGCATAGTGTTGTGCATGGCGTCCCCGTAATTCGGCAAGAGCAAGATGACGCAGTTCCTCCCGCCGAACCTGCTGGCGCTGTTCGCGGCGCGGGACCCCATCCCGTACCTGCCGCCCGCCGCCAAGCTCCCGCACGAGAAGAAGCAGAAGGGCTACGATGGAGTCGGCGCGTTCCTCAACGTTTTTGAGGTTAGGATTAGGACGTAGTTTCCAGCTAAAGATGATTGCAGTGCAGTGGTATTTTGTGTGGGCTGGTTTTTTGGTAAATTGCCTGATTACAGTGGTATTTATGGGGGGTGCACTCCAACCGCTGCACTGTTTTCTCTATATTTGGTTTTAACCAACCCTTGCTATCATCTTCCTAAGGATACCCTCTGACCATCATCTCACCTGATGGTGATGTTGCTGAAGATGGGAATCGGGCATTTCAAGATTTCTTAAAGCAGTGGGGAACTAACCATATTATCTTCATGCACAGCGGCAGCCCTCTGAAGTACACCCCAACCGGTTTGGCTACTCTTGTCATAGCATCTTGTTTAGCCTTAGGCGCAAAGTGATAAAACCTTGGCTTCATATCTTCTAGCCACTTAGTTATGGGTAGGTGCCTATTTCATTACACACACAGCTACAAAAATATGCTTACGATATCTGTTGGTGAAATGCAGATAGGTATCTGTGTCTTCTTTGACTGAACCTCGTCAGGTTTTGAAATTAATCTTGCTCTCTTTAATTTTTTAATTATCAGTGATAATTATCACTTTAAATCCTGGCATCTTGTAATATAAATGTGTTTGATTATGATTGATATGTTTACAACTGTAAAGTAAATCAGAACACTGTATGTAATATAGAGCGCTGTCTCGTGTCTTGCGGGAATGTCCCGGGAATGGCACATCAGTAGTTTTAACACATTGTGACTATAAATTTCTCTACAGTTGTGGTTTTTTGGTTAATTTACCATTCACTGGTGTATGTCTAATTCTTGAAAATTATGAACAGTGTAAGACTTAGATCATCAAATTTTGTGCATTCTTTACACGCTATAGAGGCCGGCGTCCCTCAAGGCTCAGTGCTCGGCCCTGTGCTTTACAACATATTCACCTCGGACCTACCAACCACCCCGGATGTAACTGTTGCAACCTATGCTGATGACATTGCTTACCTGGCCTGTGACTCTGTCCCCTCAGCAGCTAGTAACAAACTCCAAAAAGTGTTGAACGCGACGAACAACTGGCTCCGACGGTGGCGCATCCGCGCTAGTGCGCATAAATCCAATCACATCAGCTTCACCCTGAGAAAAGGTAACTGCCCACCTGTGAAACTTGGACAAGATGTCTTGCCACACACAGAAAGCGTAAAATACCTTGGCTTCCTACTGGATAGACGCCTTACTTGGAAGGAGCACATCAAGCTAAAGCGTGACCAGCTTATCTGCAAATTCAAATCCCTACACTGGCTAATGGGTCGTAACTCGGTACTTTCCGTAGATAACAAACTCCTCATCTACAACACTATACTAAAACCGATATGGACCTATGGCATCCAACTGTGGAGCGTGGCCAGCAACAGCCATATAATGTGCCTCCAAAGAGCACAAAATGGCATTCTTCGGAACATTGTCAACTCTCCTTGGTTCACCCGGACCGAAGAAATCCACGATTACCTACAGGTGCCAACAGTAAAGGAAGAGGTGATAAAACAAAAGAAAAAATACTCAGAAAGACTGGCCGTCCACCCAAATCCATTGGCTGCTGACTTGCTGGAAAGCTCTGGAGAGGCAACACGCCTCAAAAGATCCACTGTCCTATAGAGTCGGACTGTAAGGAATGGGAAGCGGTGGCGCTGGCTCCTGCGCCCTTAACTCCAGGATCATACAAAGCAACTGCTTATGGTCAAAAAGACCGATTGCAGTTTAAAAAGGAAAAAAAAAAAAAAAAAAAAAATTTTGTGCATCTAAAGTAAACATTCACTAAGATCTACATTTTTTCTACATGTGAGTGAGTGAGGTAAAATGGAACAAATCATTCTTTATGTATTGATTTGAATGTAAAACTTACAAGGAACCTTAGTAATTTGTTTTGTCTGTGATGAATTGTTTTGTAATGTTTGAATGCTATTATAATAGTTGTATCAGGTTCCTTATGCTTTGTTATCCTGCATTTTTGTATTTTACCCTGTACAGATCAAATAAATGAATTATGAATTTAGGCCAATCTTTATCAGACAGTCACCAGACCCTAAAAGTTTAACCAAACGTGTCACTCTATCCAGACTAAGATAAACTTGGTTCCAGACCTAACTTGCTTACCGTTCTCCCTTCCCAGCACCCGTCAGAGACGCCCCCGCCGACGCGCGTGGAGACCCGCGAGGAGCGCGCCGAGCGCCGCCGCCGCGAGCGCGCCGAGCAGACGGCCTACCTGCTGGAGCAGGAGATCGCGCTGTGGGACCCCGCCACCAACCCCATGGCTACTGCCGACCCCTTCAAGACACTGTTCGTCGCTAGGATTGTGAGTCGATATTATCTTAACCTACGGTCAAGTGTAGAACATTTAGATTTACAGATCAGATTGATGATTTTTTAGATTACATTTTTTTTACCTACAGATGTGTGCAACAACTTCCAGTTTTTGCATGCCTGAAATTTTATTTTCTATTTGCTTCCATTAAAAAATGCCTCCAATAGTACAGTCTCGTGCACCTTAAAGTAAACAGCCAAGAAGTGCAAGTGGTACTATATGGCACGGCTACTCTTTATACTTTTAGGTGCACGGGACTGTCATCATTGGCCTGTCATATGTGGCAGACGATTTAATCAGTGTTGCGGGTGCACTGCTTTTGGTACACAGACCATGATTTAAACCCGAGCCGTCTGGTTAGGAAGAATAGTAGTGATATATACAACTATTGCTTTATATAATTATTATCATTCACTCAAAATTACTGTTTGTTGCAGAACTATGACACATCAGAATCTAAATTAAGGAGAGAGTTTGAAGGGTATGGTCCCATTAAAAAGGTGAGTGAAGCACACATTATGATGTTATTTTTAATTTCATTTCAGTTTATACCTGACTACGATAAAGCAAATAGAGGGTTACGATTTTAGTCCGTATGTATGTTCAAATATAATTGGAACATGTCAAGATGCAGTAGTGTGTCTCGGTTGCGGCACCACCGAGTGACATGCATAGCAGCGCGTTAAATGACATCCATTGATTTCCAGATCTACATGATATACAACAAGGAGAACAACAAGCCGCGCGGGTACGCCTTCATCGAGTACGAGCACGAGCGCGACATGCACTGTGAGTACACATCGACACGCATACACATACACACACACACCGACACAGCGACGTCACCACACACACATTACCAGTGCCGGGTCCACAGTAATGTCTAATGTTCCCACCCGCTTGGAGAAGCTTGTGCCTCATCTGTTTATGACAGTTACTGTGACGTTGACTATTCAGATTCTTTGTATTGCAAGTTTTTTGCAATTTCAGTAAAAGTGGATTTGTTCAGTTTCATTCAGAGGCTCCGGGTTCATTACAAATAACGTCGTTAATAAATTATAAATGTTTGTCATTTGTTTTTTATTATTATATTATCATTGTAATAGGTATATGGTCTTATATGTTTTGATCTCAACAATTTTCTGAAATAGGTAGCTGTCACTGTAGGCCTGGCATTACACACATAGCGGCGCAGCGCGCCCGGTCCGCCATACGTCCGCACGACACATTGTCTGTCTTGATGACAATAGTTATGACCGCAGTTACACACAGCTGTTCCAGTACAGAAAAAACTGCTTGAGACAGTTTCCTGTCGTGTGGACATAATATGGCGTAGTCAGGAACGGGTCAACACTAGACGACGTTTGATGAAGTTCTGTGACATTCATGTTAAAGTAGGAAACAAGACGCTTTCGAGTCATTGTTAACCCGTTCCTAACTAAATTGTATGATACTGTTCGATTTGATTTGAACGTTTTAAAGTAACTATTGAATTCGCAAAACACTATCATACAATCCCAGTTATTATTTCCAAGATATTATATTATTATTATTATTTGTTATGTTAACAACTCTGTAGCGAATAGAGATGAAAACAAAGCGAATAGCGATATGCATTTGCCGGTTTATTTTTTTTAGTGATATTTCACACTTGTCTTCACTTCAACAGTACGTTGTATACTTAGATGACTTTTCGGCCACGGTTTAAATAATGAGAGTATTACGGTGGCGGTGCCTACAGATTTGTTGGCAGCTGTGAAGTGTTGTAAAGCGCTGTAAAGTGTTAGCGGTAGCGCCCAGGTGAGATCTGTCCAGTGATCATGATTAACGAGTGGTTTTTCTATTTCGCACCACAGACCCAGCCGTGTAGACACGACACTCACTACCACAATACGAGTAGCGCGCCTTTATAGGTTTGTATGTGGTGGTAAGATGCCAACATACAACAATTGAGATAATTTTATAATAATAATAACGTAACGGTGCGGGGAGTTAGGACTTGTGTTGCGGTCGCTTGGGCTAAGTGGCGCGGCGGGTCGAGGGGAAGGCAGGACTATTAGTGAATAAAAATTTCATCAGAATTGGCTCTGTATTATCAAACTTACAATCTGTATGTACGCTTTTAGTTCGTACCCTAGCCTAGTAAATTCAAAAATTGCACAATGACGACGTAGAAAAAGTGGAACGTTTCAAATCAAAGTTCTTTTTGAATGGAAGGAAAATGAATTTAATGTATGTGTGTATGTCAGTCTCAGGATCTGTTGTAGTAAGCGAATCTTCTTCGTCGAGGGTTGATTATTTATACTTTTTTATTTGAGTTAAAAATAGTCAAATAAATAAATAATCAGGTAAAATATAAAATGTTTTGAATTAGTGTAAATGCAAATGTCTCCCTGAGCCCGCCTCGCGCTCTAGTGCCCAGATTGCGAGCCACACATCAATAGATTTCTTTATCGATTCTTTCAAAAGATCGTTTTACAGTAGTTTCGAATCAAAATTATAAGTAACGATTAGTTTTTTTTTAATTTCCAACAAAAGTTTATAAACAAAAATGCGCAAAGGACCGTAAGTAATGCGCACCAGGTAATAAGGTCTCCGCGGTCGGCGCGGCGCCCGCCGTCGGGTGCGTTCGGTAATTGACTAAAGTAAGTAAATGAAACGGTAACTAACTTGGTCACGGTAGGTATGGACGGATGGTGGGTATCTTTTTGTTTGTTAAAAATAAACCGTTTGCGAGCGCGCGCGGCAGCGTTTAAGCTGTTGTCTGGTTTCTGTGGTATGCTTCATTGGAAGTCCGGGGAGTACGGGTGGGCAGTGTTTAGATCCGACATTCAGTGATTAGATCCGACAGTCGAGTGGGGTAGGCAGTGTACCTATAGGTATGAAGTAATCAGAAGATGAGACACTCAAATAGAGTAGGCAGTAGAGTGGTACCTGCATTCAGTAATCAGATTAGACACTCGGGTGGAGTGGGAATTGTGCCTACATTCAGATTCAATCCGAGTGATTCAAAGATTAAATTAGGCTATTAAATGGGTTGGGAAGTGTACCTACATTTAGTGATTAGATCGGACATTCGAGTGGTAAGGGGAAGTGTACCTGCATTCAATGATTGTATCAGACTATTAAGTAGGATGAGTAGGGTACGGTACCTACATTCAGTGATCAAGGCAGTCACTCAGGTGGGTAGTAGGTTCGTATACTCAGTGACCAGACAAGGGCGGCGGCTGCCGCGCGTCGCTCGCAAAGTGCTCTGTGTCGTTGGCGTCTCTCGGCTCGGTCGGTCGGTAGGTATCACGCAGGTATCCCTCATTTATTTATTATTTCACATCTCACATCGTCACACACGATTTATTTCAGGAACTTTGACTTTTAGGTTGGGAACACACGTGCTTGTTTCACCCGGTCGTTTATAGGATGAGTTACAGGTTACACGACGTAAGGTTGAGTAATCTTGGCCGCTCTATCTCTTTCTAACACAAATTTTGCACGTTAGAGCGAAAATCTCGATCGCGTTCGCTAGTGTCAGAAGTTCTATCGAATTCGATCCGATTTTTCGCTCGACCTCGATGAATGATAGCAAGGGATAGAGTGACGAAACACCCAACCCTTAGCATCAGTTCTAACTTTTAATTTCATCCTATAACTGATCGGGTGAACAGTTAAAAGGCACGTGTGGTCTCCGCCTCGACTCGATCTTTGAACGTTGTTGGAGAATTGTATTTAAATCGTACATAAAACTTATGTATGACAACACGACTTAGTCTGATTTTTGCATACCGAAGTATACGTAATATATTTGAAATTGTTTGAAACCAAAACCAAAGTGCTCATGTTACATTATGTCGCGTCCTACAAAAAGGTAAAGAAGGAACAAAAGTAGGATATTTACGGTTGCAGGTTTGGAGTATATTTTACTATTTGTAGCTCTGGCGGGGAATAGTAGCTTCTGAATGAAAATATTGTAATTTCAGTATCATTTGAAAAATATAGGTGTAACAAAAGAGGCGTAGGACCCGTTAACTGCTGCTTCTCCTCATCGGAATGAAGAACTTTGTTCTAAGACTTTCCTGTTATCGCAAAAAAAAATTTGGACATTTGGACTCCATACAAATTGATCATCTGTTTCGATACAGAGTCCCAAAAAATTCTTATGAATACAGAAAAATCGTATAACAAAATGTGGTTCAATGTTATGAGTAAAAGCTCCAGTTATCGGTTCCTACACCTGTTTTGTCACTCTCTGTATAAGTACTTATTCCCTGTCAGATATTGGTGGCAAAAAATATGGCTCACTTCGATCAAATTCGTGAGGGTCGCATCACCTATGGCCTATGGGGTTGGATCTTAACTTTGTATTTGGTTCAGAATGTCGGAGTATTCATTGTGAGTTGTGACCCATATTTCTGGCCATAAAATTGTCTGTTTGCATACACGGTCTAACAAAACTGGGTGATTCGTTTAATGACTTTACTCGCGACTTTTTCCAAGAAAACCTATTGGGATTTATTTTGAAGCAGAATTATTATTACTTTCATACGATAAAAGTTCACAAGTTGATTTAACAACTTTGCACAGAGTGCAAGTTTTGTTGTTTTTTTTTCTTTCAATAATTTAAGTTCATTTACAACTCTAATAAATATACCTGGTAACTGCCGAAACAAACGAAATTATACAGTTACTCTCTTGATCACAATACAGTCGCTTCCAATATATTTAAGATATCTTCAACATCTTTATTTTTATCTGTTGCAAGATATTCTTAAAAACCGCTCAGTTTCTCTCGCGATCTCATTAAAAAAATCCAATATAAAGATATCCTTAAAACCGTTGAGTGAGCCACTCGCCGGGCCCTCGTTAGACAGTGTACGCGACGCTAGCGCTGCCCTCACAAGAAAGAAGGCCGCCAAGTACATGGAGATTCCGTATACTTTGCGGCCTTCTTACGAGGGTAGAGCGGTGGTGTGTGTGTACGGGGGCGGCAGTAACCGTGTCGCGTGTCGTGTGCAGCGGCGTACAAGCACGCGGACGGCAAGAAGATCGACGGCAAGCGCGTGCTGGTCGACGTGGAACGAGCGCGCACGGTGAAGGGCTGGCTGCCGCGCCGCCTCGGTCAGTACCACTGTGCAAGTTACTTACACTAACAGTGTTTTTTTTTAAATCCACAATTGGTAAGCCCCTTGACATCATCTCACCTTGTTGTAAGTAATGATGACGTTGAAGATGGAAGCGGGCGTACCAAGATTCCCCAAAGCAATGGGGAACTGGCTATCTTATCTCCTTGCTAGAACACGTCAGTGCTATTAACATTGATGTTTGGCGGCAAGACTTAGATAGGATGGTGATAGCTAGCCCCGCGGGCTTAGAAAATGCCCTACTACCAACCTAACCGAGTCCTTTAAAATTGGACCCTGTCTGGAATCGAACCCGCGACCTCCTGATGTCAAGAAAGCAGACTAGCGATTAGACCACGGAGGTGGTTTACAGTAATCAAAGCCATTATTGGATATCTTGGATGTTATCATAATGTATAAAACAAGAAGTAATTTATAAATATTTCTTTAAAGTACTGGCCATAGTATTGAACCCTGAGGAACGCCAGAAGTTAAATTCATCGACATTATTCCGAATCTATTAGTTTCTACCGCTTGGTATCGATTTTATATAAAAGAGACGTGAAGTGTGTAAATGAATTGCCAAGCATGCCAGCAAAAAATATTTCCTGCATCATTATTCTGTGGTATATATGATCGAATGCCTTGCTATATTCCGTTTAGGGTACCGGAGGCCCAATTCCCCAAATTCCCCCCATCCCCCATCACATTTCAAAGGTCGGCAACGCACTTGTGACTCCTCTGGTGTTGCGGGTGTCTATGGGCGGCGGTAATCGCTTACCATCAGGTGATCCGTCTGCTCGTTTTCCACCTATCACATAAAAAAAAAGAGACGGTCAAGAGCCATGTCAATTGCTTTGTAATGATTGATTCGTAACGTCGTCATATGCGTATATAGGAGGCGGACTAGGCGGCACGAGGCGCGGTGGCGCCGACGTGAACATCAAGCACTCCGGCCGCGAGGACAACGAGCGCGAGCGCGAGCGGTACCGCCTGGAGCAGCGCGACCGCGACGAGCGCGCGCGCCGCGACACCGACCGTGAGTGCGCCCCGCCCTGACACACTGCGCCCTGACACACTGCGCCCTGACACACTGCGCCCTGACACACTGCGCCCTGACACACTGCGCCCTGACACACTGAACACTGACACACTCCACACTGACATGCCGGGTGTGAGTACTCGCTCCACTTTGTACTCCGCACTGAACGCACTGAGCGTGAGTACTCCGCGTTAATTATCTCATTCCACACTGAGCGTGATTTCGGCACACTGGCGTACCCCACCATATTGACACATCGGGTGTCAGTCAGTACTCCCTAGTGATACACTCCACATGACACAACGAGCGTGTGTACTCCGTACGTGACACACACTGACAAACCCTACACTGACATATCGATCGTAAATACCTTGATACATCGAGCGTGAGTACTTTCCAGTGACAGACTCCGCAAAGGATTAAATTGGTTATGCTACGTATTTCTGTTCTGCCTTATTTTTTGTTATCATTTATGTTTTATTAGCTTCCGCCCGCGACTTCATCCGCGTGGACTTAAGAATTGTGTCCAGAAAGAAAATGTTAAGGTAGCGCCATCTAGTGAAGAAGTGGAAATTTTGAGTTTTTTAGCATTCCTACGGGAACCCTTAAATTTTCCGGGATAAAAAGTATCCTATGTGTTAGCCGAGTACTTTATCTATCTACTTACCAAATTTCATCCAAATCCGTTCAGTAGTTTCGGCGTGAAAGCGTAACAAACAAACATCCATACTTTCGCATTTATAATATTAGTGAGATGAGATGTAAGCTGTGTTCTGTTTTTCAAAGCTGTTCAGTGAACGTGTGTTAAGAGTTCTATGTATCTATAGAATGATACGAAACCCTTTATAGAAAGTACATATCTGGCCTCATAACGCGTACAAAAAAATAAGGCGCGTCGGTAATCTTCGCTCGCGCAGACAAGAACAAACTGACAAGTGACAGCTTTCTGACAGCCGACGATTTCATTGAAATCAATCAAGCAATGGCGGCAGAGATTTTTTGTCTAGTGCGCAGTTTTTTTACCCTCAATTGGTAAGCCCTTGTTATCATCTCACCTGATGGTAAGTGACGATGATGCCGAAGATGGAAGCGGAGACCAAGATTCCCCAACGCAATGGGGAAGTAGCTAGCCAGGCGGGCTCAGAAAATGTCCTGCCACCGACCAAACCGAGTCCCACAAAGTTGGACCCCGTCGGGAATCGAACCCGCGCTCTCCTGATGCGAAGCGAGCGGACAATCCACTGGGCTACGGAGGCGGTTACATCGGTAAGCCTTATTAAATGTATTACTAGACGTGTGTATCGTGTCAGGTGCGGGCGGGCGCGCGCGGCACCGCACGCGGTCGCGCTCGCGGCGCCGCTCCGGCTCGCGGACACGCCGCCGCGACCGCGAGCGCCCGCGCGAGGAGGACGCCGACCGGTGAGTGGCCGCCGCACACCACGCCACGCCACACCACATCACACTACACTATCGTACAAGAAAAGAGCGTACTCCCACTTTAAAGGCCATCGCTCTTTTGTCAATATTTGCAAAGATTTTTGAAAAATTTATTCATAAAGAACTGAATAATTATATGAAAAAGAAAAACCTTTTCTCTAATGCACAGCAAGGCTTTCGAAAGGACAGATCAACAAATTTGGCGATATTTGACTTACTGAAGATAGCTACTACAAATATGGACATAAGAAATCATGGTGGTGGCTGTATTTATGGACATGACCCAGGCTTTTGACTATGTTGACCATGAAATTCTTTTGCGAAAACTTAATTATTATGGAATCAGAGGAAATATCTTAAAATTAGTAAAATCTTATTTATCAAATAGGATTCAGTACACTGAATTGTCAAGAATCAACATTGATACAAAACGCGAAGAGACCTATCTATCAAGTCAAAAAGTTGTAAGATTTGGGGTGCCTCAGGGCAGTATCTTGGGGCCACTGTTGTTCATAATCTAAATAAATGTCTTGCCTAGAGATATTAAGTATCCTATGACACTATTTGCTGACGACAGTACGGTGATGATAGAATGTAAAAAACAGATTCTTATCAACACGAAATTAATAGCACATTAAGTAATATAATTTCATGGATGAAAAGTAATAATTTGCTAGTAAATCTATTAAAAACAAAAATAATCCAATTTCGGCAACGTGTTTCAGTTCCAACTTTAGATATCAACTATGAAGTTTTCAAAATTGACGAAGCAGAGTCCATAAAATTTTTAGGAGTAACAATTGATAAGTCACGTGGAAAGACCACGCTGAAACCTTGTGCTCAAAACTGTCTGGATCCTCTTACGCTCTACTTAAACTTTCCCAAGTAACAGATATTGCTACTGTCTTAAAAGCATACCATGCACTTGTTGCCTCAATATTGAGATATGGAGTAATTTTCTGGGGTAACTGTACGGAGAGAGAAACTATATTTAAAAATCAAAAAAGATGTATTCGAGCAATGTTTGGTCTTAAAACTATCGATAGTTGTAAGCCATTTTTTCAAAAGTATAATATATTAACTTTTCCATCGATTTACATATTAGAGATAGCAGTATTCGTAAAACATAATCCTGACTTATTTAAAAATAAAGAGGTCTCAGCATATCATCTTCGCCCACGCGACCTAACAAAAATTTGTCATCAATGGTCTATTACAGCACTAATGGCAAAAAGTGTGTTTGGTATGGCGCCAGTAATATACAACAAAATTCCAGTGGAAATAAGAAATTGCAGTGCTTATCAATTTAGGAAAAGACTAAATGAACTGTTGGCGAAAAAATGCTACTATGCAATAAATGAATTTTTAAATGAGAAATTGTAATCTAACTTTAAATTAATTTTGATTATTATAAGTATAAATTTGAATGTAACTAATATTTTTGTATTTGTACGCTGCAAAGCAAACATGTAGAACACTATTTTTAACACTGACATCTGTATCTATTTTTTTTACTCGTGTTTTTTTGACATATAAATTATCAAAGTCAAAGTCAAAATATTTTTTATTTAAGTAGATGCTGTACGCATACTTTTAAATCGTCTTTTTTTCTACCTAGTACAAAGTTCCTACCACGCGGAACTTGTACACTCTGTATCTTTATCTTTACCCCTCTCGTGTTGCGGGTGTCTATGGGCGGCGGTAATCGCTTACCATCAGGTGATCCGTCTGCTCGTTTGCCACCTATGCCGTAAAAAAAAAATACAGCATACACTTCCAAATTTTTTGTATTTTATTTAAACATTTATTTCAAGTAACCTGACTCAAAGTTGTTAGTAAACTTAGCATCACCCATATACGTGTTGAGGCAGTTTTCGTCCTACTTCGTATTAGGTAGACAGAAATGACCTTCGAAAAGTGTACAGTGCTACTTACATACTTCGAATAAACATATTTGATTTGACTCGCCACATACGAGTAGCGTCACCCAGCCACTTGCCACTTGACGCACGCATCCAGCGCATGTGATCGAGGCAAGTCTTTTCACGCCTTTCTTTCGCCGTTCTTTCAGTATTCATATACAAGGTGAAACAAAATTGGTGCAGGACCCGTTGACTCATTGACCGCCACGCTTTTCTTTCATGTCCTAACCCCAGGGGGTCGCGCCATCGTGAGGTCCAGTCAGTGAGAACTGTAGACTGGGGCCGAGTTAGGTACTTCTATTTCCATTTCCGCCATAACAATCTCAAATCTTTCCGAAACATCGGGTATACGAGTTCCAAGCGGTAGGAATTTCGTTTAGGTAGACAAAAAATTTCCTTCGAGAAGTGTACCATCCTACCTAATTCGAAAACATATTACATTTTTAATTTGAATTGATCAGAGGCAGCCGACGACGGCGCTCTCGCTCTCGCTCGGAGCGGCGGCGCTCGGGGCGCGACAAGGACAAGGAGCGGCGCGAGGGGCGCGAGGGGCGCGAGGGGCGCGAGGACCGCGAGCGCGACAGGGACAGGAAGCGGTCGCGGCGGGACAAGGAGCGCAAGGAGCCCAAGGTCAAGCCGGAGGACATCAAGATCAAGCAGGAGCCCGTCGACGGTGAGTGCGGGGTGAGGGAGAGGCATGTGGCTAGTGTTGCGGGTGCGACAGGGACGGGGACTGTGTTGGGGACGGGGATAGCGCGGGAGTCTGGGACTGTGACGGTGAGGGTGAGGGAGAGAGACACGTAGCCAATGCCGGGAGTGCGACGAGGACAGGCACATGTGTGTACATAAAGTGCGGGATCTGTGGATGGTAAGGGTGTGTAAAAGAGGCATGTCGCTAGTGCCGCGGGTGCGACAGGGACAAGGAGAGTGGATAAATACAGCGCGGGAGTCCGTGGACTATGAGTGAGGGATGCATGCGAGTAATGATATAAGTGCGACAGGGACAGACAGATGCGACCGTTTAATTAAAGCACAGGTCACGGGAGTTTGGAGAGTGTGTGTATGAAAGAGAATGAAACATGCTGCGAGTGCCGCGCGTGCGACAGGGACGGGGAGAGATGCGAACGTTTAAAGATAGCGCGGGAGTCTGTCTGTGAACAGTGAGTGAGAGAGATGCATGTGAGTGATATTATAAGTGCGACAGGGACACAGAGATAAGAGTCTACAAAGATTGCGCATAAACCTATCTGTGAACGGTGAGTGAGAGGAATGCATGCGATTTACGCTAATAAGTGCAACAGGGACAGAGACATGGAACGCAACTTATACTTCGTTTCTTATTTCCTTTTGTTTTTTTGTGCTTGTTTGTTTGTACAAATGATTGATCCCTGCTTGTCTCGCGCAGACTACCCGGAGTTCAACATCTCCGCCATGGAGGTGCGCGTCAAGGAAGAGCCGCAGCCGCCGGACGACGACCACGAGAACAACCACTACGAGTACTAGCGCGGGCACTGGCGCGAGCACTGGCGCCAGTGGGGGGACCAGTGCGGAGAGCGGGGGCGGTTGCTTGTTGATTTCGCAACAGATGAAGTTAGCGAAGAATCTTTGCTCGTATCTAGCTGTTTTGGTGGCACAGTTCTTTGACCAGTTAACGAGACTTTGTATAGATTTTAATGCCATTGTAGTGTATTGTGGGGGGACGGGGGGGGGGGCGGTAACAAGCAAGGGAACATCATGTTAGTTGTTGGTCGGTCAAATGCAATACGATTTGTTAAATGTGCCACACGATAGGCGTGAGAGAGATAGTAGATAATTTTAATTGTAAAATCAAGTTGAAGCATTTAAGATTTATTTGACGAATCAAAAAGTTGAATTTTTTTTAAATATTAAATTAAATACGTAATATAATTGTGTGGCAACCGGTCCCCGTTCGGCCGCACTACATAGCTAGACGTAACTGAAGGAGTGACAGAGACGGGGAGAGCGTGCGAGCGAGACGGATGCGGAGTACGCATTCTCTAGTGTATAGAATAAATGAAATGAATTAAGATTTTTAAAGAAATTTCGTTTGGCGACTGCAGTATGGGGGAGTGTGATGTTGCCAGCGTATAAATTGTGCTACTCCCAGAATCTTCACAATATGTGTGGGGACTTTGGGAATACTCACAATTTGTAGATTATAGTAACGATATTAATATTATTCCGCGATATTCTCATTCAGCTTATTTTACAGGTTTTTAATGTTGCAATTGTTTTCCGATTGTGTGTATGTGTGCGAGAATGAGAGAGAGAGTGAGAGCTATAGTATAAAATATACATGTTTTAAGCACCTAAGTAGAATATATTTAAAGTGCATTTTGCAATCGCGTTCTGCCAAATACCTATGTACATTGTACATTTCGCCACACTGCAGTCGCCACGCAGCTCGCTGGGAGCTCAGTCCTTATTGTGTAAGTGTGAAGGTGCATTTTGCTCTGCGGCGTCCTTGCGCAAAGCTAGTATTAATTTGAATATCAACCGGAGTCTTGTGACCGAGAGACAAACAATAAACTGTATGACATATTAGCCTCGACTTTTATTTAGCAATCCTGCCAAAGAAAAATATCTATCTATCAGCCGAAAGACGTCCACTGCTGGACAAAGGCCTCCCCCAAGGATTTCCACACCGACCGGTCCTGAAAAAAGAAAAATATAAATGTAACGAAATAGGTGTAGGTCTCGCTAACTGAGGCTTCTAACAATGCAGAGATACGAGACACTCTAAAGTGAGTCGGTACTCGCTCTTCCTACCACATGCGTATGAAAACTTAAGGGTAACTCATAAACTCTGCGAAATGTGAAGCAATATGAATGAAAATCTTATTTGATGTATGAATATATTTTTAATACAATTGATAAACGTTAACAGAATATAGTTAAACTTGCTGTTTTCCTTAACTGACCTCCATTTAGGAAGTTCACGAGATTTCATTATTTATAGGTACCTACTTAATCTTATTTTGTAAGTTAACATTTTATTTTAGTATATCCTCATTATATCCTATAACTATATTTACAATTTACTCACCACTGCAGGTAGGTATCGCTAATAACACTTACAACTAAAACAAAACTTATTTAACGCTATCTTGCTGAAATAAAAACTTTAAGGGAGTCGCACACAAGTAGTCTGCGCGCTAAATGGTCTCCCGCCCTTCAGGTAAAGCTTCACACAAACAGAAACTGATTCAGACTTGAATATGAACACGCTGATTCTATTACACACACATATGTACATACAGACGTAATAAAAACTTAAAATCATGGAGATTCTGATACTTCAGTGAAATAAAAAAAACCTAATTTGGCCAAAAATTATTACATATTATATAATATATCCAATGTGTAATGAATTCGTAAATTGGCTCCTACCAAGGCCTGCATGGTGGTGAGGGGCTAGTCGCAACAATCACTAAATATTTTCCAAAAACTGTCTTGCGTTATAGTAACTATCTTCTATTCTATTTTTCTATTTGGCATTCCACATCTCATTTAAGGAGTGATTTTGCCAATGTCAAGTAAAAAATGGGAGAATCTTCAATAAAAAAAAATGGCGAAACGCCAATGTTAAGTGAAAGGCACGGCTCTAAGGGTGATGGGCAATTAAAGACGCTCCATGTGGTGGTTTGCTGCTGAAACTCGGAACTCGGAAAACGGAGCTGTTTCCCGAGTTAATCATGACCGCTTATCACTGAATTGGAATCACAGTTATTTCCCTATCACAAAAATAACGTTGAGAATACTAAAACGGAAATAATTAAAAAAATAACTCAGCAGACGTGTGCTCGGTAGAGTCCTGACAACCAACCAGTAACTATCTGTGTGCAATTTAAGTTTAACTAGAATCAGGCTGTTCATTTTCAACAAATTTGAAATAATTAGGCAGAGTTTGTATGGGCGATGGCTTATTTTAGGAGCTCCAAAGAGGTAGCACTACTGCACTGACCACACAAATGATTTCGAGTCATTTTACATCCAAAGCCTCCGCTTCGAAAGCCATCAGCACAAGTCTATCACAACAGACTTCTCACCGGTCACAGATGTCACATTTGAGATGAGCGCCAGCGGGCGGGGCTCCAAACAACTTTGTGCACTTGCTTTATTGTTTTGCACGCATGGTATAATATTATGTACACTTGTTAGAGTATTCTGTGTGCTTGGTTTAGAGTTATCCGGCTGTGTTTTGGGTTTATCCTTGAGCGAATGGTTTAAGATAGTCTGAGCTGGTATTGGCAGGATGCTTTCGGCTCGCGGGTCCGTCGCGTCCTGTCAACAGGTATCATAATTTGTATACTACAGCTAAAGTCAAAAATCTTAAATAATAAATAAGTTGAATAATCCTAAACAAAACAATTCGTAATTGCCTCTTCTTTACTTAATAATATGCAAACAAAATGTGTAAGTAATAAAAATTTTGCCCGGTGTTCACGCACATTTGATGACTCATTTTGAAAGAACTGACTTAATGCAAGACAAGAGATGCATGCATAATGTTCATCCAAAAGAACCGTGTTTACACTGGGCAAAGCCCTCGTAATCACTGATCCGTTTTATGTCTATTCTCATGGGTGCCAAACTTTCGAGCACCGACAATGTATTTTGTTTACTTGTTGCATCATCATCTTAAAAAACCCACAGACTCTCGACTGCTTCAAGTCTCTTCAACTGTCAATTCTGGATTAGGTTTGCTACAACATTAACTTTATTTATTTTTTTGTGCTCTAAACCGGGAGCCGGGTCGTTCCCTTCCCTCAAATATGGTTGAGGGGAGCGATGGCTGACTCCCGCGTTATACTCGTGATCGGGTGCTGTCCGTGTGAACTGGCCTGCTCTTGTCATTGGTTTTTTGGAATTTGTTAGTCATTAGCTACAAACAATTTTTACTTTTATATCTTTTGAATCCTTTCTTTATTCTTATTTTTGTATATTTTATTTACAGACATGACATTGTATAATTCATTTATTGATCTAGCATTAAGATGTAATAGAATATAAGACTTAAAAAAAAAAATGTGTTGGAGGGAGTTTCTTTAGGGCCCGCCGTTTCTTCTCACTCCGCAAACACTTCCCGAAACGGTGGGTATACGAGTTCCGAGTGGTAGGAACCTCGTATTAGGTAGATAAAAGAATGACGTTCGAAAAGTGTACACTGCTACCTACTTCGAATAAAATATTTTCATTTTCAACCTGCAGAATATAAGTACAAAGAAGCTCACCATAAACGAGATGACGTCCATGGGTATCTTGTCCTCCCAGTCGACCCGGTCCGTGTTGCGCTGGGGCTCCCGAGCCTCCTCTTCCATGTAACTATCACTTTTCGCCTTTTTGCTCTGTCTTTTTTCTTCAATATTTCTCTTTTTATTATTATTATTATTCTTAACACTAACACTCAGAGATTTCACATCGCTTATGTGGAAGTCGTTCTCACCGTTCACCGCACCGTTACTTTTGTCCTCGCTTAGCGATTTAACATCCGTTATGACACACCTATAGGTATCACCATTGAAAGAACTGTCACTGATCACGTTACTGGTTTTGGTGTTATCACTGATGTGACTGTTGGCCAGTTTGTGTTTGCGGTTGTACTCGTCGCGGCGCTGGATGAGCTCGCTGAGCGAGATGGAGTCGTTGCTGTCGGTGTCGCTGTCGCAGGACACGGTGCAGGAGCCCGGCGGCGCCGCGATGCCGGCCAGCCCCGCGAGGGGCGCCAGGGGGGGCGCCGCGGGGGGCGCCAGCGGGGGCACCACAGGGGGCGCCGGGGCCGCCGCTGACGGGGGGTTCAGTAGGAGGTACTGGGGCCCCATCCCGTCCAGTCTGCTGACGATCTGAGAAATACACATTGATTTTTTATTACCAAAAGAAAGAAAGAAAACATTTCATTCCAAATACACAACACATATATAATTTTTACAAAATCTTAAAGAAATCACCACTTATCACTTTTACTAATACAATTCCAAGTAACCAGGCAGGGTTGATGTACAAATCATCAACCCTGCCTGGTTATTTGGAATTGTACGGGGTTGTATCCGTAACAAGTAACTGATAGTAATAAAAAACTGATTATACTGATAAACCGTTTATTAAAAATTGAAAAACTTAAAGTACTGATGGACTGAAATGGGTAAATAGTCAGCAGCTTATTGATTGAAGCATACGTTTAAGACAGGAAACGGTGGTGGAAAAAAGAGCTCAGCATTGAGACAATGTTTAATACGTGAGCAAGTATCAAACCTAGTCGTCGGCAACCTGCGGGAGCTACTGGGCTTCCTGGAGGAGCTGGGCTGGCAATGAGGCCAGCCGAATCACGCAAAATGGGCGCACCTGTCGCCTGGTTGCGGAAACCAACCCGTCCTTATTATTATTATTAAGTATCAAACCTGCGCGCCCGGCGGCAGCACCATCAGCACGGCGTCCCCGGGGAGCGCCCCCGCCGTGCCCGGCAGCGCCCCCGCCGCGCCCGGCAGCGCCCCCGCCAGCGTCGGCGGCGCCCCCAGCGGCAGCGACTGGGGCGCCATCACCGGAGCCGACATGGTCACTGTAGCCACCACCGAAGTGGCGTTCTGAGTCACCCCGCCTAGAGCGGACAGCAGTATCGAGCTCGGTATGTTGTCCACGGTCTGTTGCACTAAATTCACATTGCTACCACTTTGAGCCGGTTTCTTCGTCACATTGTTCACTGCACCGACTTTTGGAGTCGCACTGTTTGCACTTTCAGTCACTTTTGGAACGTTCACTCGGATGGTCTTTCGGGCCGTGGTGAACCGATACTCGCTAGCTGCGGTGCTAGTCTTAGCGGGGGAGACGGTTGCCACCGAGTCGGGTTTCCGTGCCACAGTGACAGCCGCAGGGGAGCCGGCTGTCACTCGGGTGGGTATGATGACGTTAGGGCCGGACACGGGGACGCCTCTTACAGATGGCTTCCGGCCCCGCACGGGCCGCGCCACGCTGTCTGCGGGGTCATCTTCTATCACCACTGTTTCTATATCCCTGCAATGAACAAATACACGAAATATAATAATAATAATAGCATTGATATATTTTGCTTCCATCTTTGGTATCATCGTTACTTACCACCAGGTGAGATGGTGCCAAGGGCTTATCAATACAGTATTTGACTACTAGTCATTTGAGTGACTTTTTATCAACTGCCAAAAACAACATTTTGTTCTGAAAGTGTTCGTGTTACTGGTATGTGACGTCAGTCTTTGACATAGTTATTTTCTGATTGTAATGAATGTCAAAATTAAAATGAACAAAAACATCAGTCGAGTAATATTTTTCGCTATTCTAGGACAAATGCTATTTAGTGAATAATATTTTTCAATTTAATTTTGATAGAGTCAAATTTGTGACATTGATCCATTCGCAGGCTCCAGGATACGGTTTAAAAATAAATTATATCAGAAATGTATGAAGATTGATCCACTATAAGTTAAACTTACTCCCAATCATATCAGTATGTTCGTACATTCACACACACACACACACACGCACACACGCTGACGCACACGCACACGCACGCACACGCACACGCACACACACGCACACCATTCTCACACACACTTTCTCATTTCTTCTTTTAACAATATGATGTAAAAAACTATTTTTTTTTTTTGTTACTTGTTACTTTTTGCTACTGATAGCCACCCTGTGTATTTTTTAGTTAAATATTTCCGTGGAAATCTGTAAAGGCTTAACGCTATAAATAAGTCCTTGTATTATATCCTGTCATATTATAATAAGCTGTTGATTTCCCAAATCTGTAAAATAAAATAAAATACCCTATTGCGGATAAAAAATAACAAAACAAAACAATAAATAAAAATAATACACAGATAGATAAATAATAACACGTTTATAGGCACATCTGGACACTTCTTACAAAGTATGTGCAAATTATCTACTTAAATAAAAAACATTTTGATTTTGAATCGTCCGAGCCGCGAGTGAGATGACCGAGTGACGCCTGTATGGGAGGATGGTGAGGTCGCATTCAGAGAGCGGCAGGGAGTCTCAATACCATCTGTAGTAAAATTTCAAATTCAAATTCAAAACATGTTTATTCGAAATAGGTAGCACTGTACACTTTTAGAAGGTCATCTTTTAATGTACCTTATACGAAGTTCCTGTGAACCGTTCTATCTACCGTGCGTCATGGCGTCACGTCGCACCGGACTGACGGATCTAGATGAGACAATTTAACTTACGCTGTGGTGGGCGCCTTGGGAGCGATCTTCCTGGGGACCATCTGAAATAGTAAAAAAACGTGGTTAACTTTTAGAAACGGCTGCTCTAAACAATTTGTTAAGTGATTTATCACAATAGGGTATTTCACTCTATTCAAGAAAAAATCCAGAACGACTTATTTACTGTGGTATTTGTAATAAGTAATCGAATAAAGATGATTTCTATATAATAAAATGAGAAAAAACATTTTATTTTTGATTTACAAAAATCAAGTTTTTTAATCTGTTATTCAAATATCTGAAACGCCAGCCGCCATGCTGGTTGTCGATGTGACGTCACGATAGCTGTAAACAGTGACATTTTGTTCGCAATATGTGGCTAAATTTTAGTTTTTTCGCCTAATTTCAAAAATATGAAAAGATAACCTGTGTCCAGTAAATTAACTTGAAATTTCATGACGGAAGGCGGTTTTGTGAAAGTAGAAAGTACGAATCTGCCGAGAATAAATACCTACATTTAAGTGGCAAAGTTTTTGTTTCTAATCCCGACTGCCGAATATGCATGTAAGTACCTATTTGCAACTTAATTTTTATCGCATTTTTAGTTTTAGATTAAAATCTGGAAAAAACTGTGCAAAATTCGTTACAAAAATAAATTCGATACGCGCGCGAAATGAAACGACCGTGTCTGGCGATAGGTACCATACTTTTATACATATGTGTGTATTTACAATGCTGCAACAAACGTCAAAGCATTAAAATAAAAACGTATTATTTCTGTGCTTTTGCGTTTAGGTGTTATTTGAATATGACGATAATAAAACAGTGATATCAAACATCAAACAAAAACCTATACAGATACAGTACAGTGTCTGTTGATGGTGCAGGATAATAATGTTGGCTTGCTGTTGCAACGATGATGATCAGCCTCGAAAGTCATTGGGAAAAGTAGATTACTTTTTAGGTATACTTTAACAAATACACAAGGATACTTGTTAATACTTTGCTAAATCATTTCAGGGAACAAACATTTCTTACCTATACATATAAGATGCCTGCTCAGCCTGCTGCTTCAAAATAGAGGCTACTTTGAAATCCTTTTGGAATGCAAAATGACCAAATAAAGCAGCTGGCCGAGATGCAACTGTATCATTCAACAGGTAAGTAAATTGTTATGCCTAATCATCATCACCATCAGCCGAAAGAAGTCTGCCGGACAAAGGCCTCCCCCAAGGATTTCCACACTGAGCAGTCCTAGGTTGCTCGTATCCAGCGGCTTCCTGTAACCTTCATCAGGTCGCCTGTCCACCAAGTTAGAGGAATCTCTATGCTGCGTATGCATGAAGTGTTACGCATAAAGTATTTTTAAGGGTTATTTATTCCTCTTCCATATTAAACATTAAATGCTGATTGTTCTTATTATTTTTTTGTGATGTTACAGATATTCAATGCCAAACATGCATATAGATAGGAAGATAACCACCCACAGGCTGCATCGTTCCAAGGTGGCAATGCATAGGGCTGCATAACTTCAGTGACCTTCGATAGCTACTTTACTATAGAGGAAATTATTGATTTGTTGACTATGAGACAAAAACCTGAAGAAAGAGAAATATGCATTTGTATTAAATAAAAAATCTGTCTGGTACTGTTGCATTTTTCTTTCTTATTTCTAAGAGTAAGTAAAACACATTAGGATTTTTTAAACTAAACAAATAGTACCTACTTATAGTGGGTAATCTATGCTTTTCCCAGAGTTTGTTTTTATATAAGGTGCTACTTTATTAGTGCCCGATATTTTAGTCAGTGCTTCTACTCCTGATTCTGATCAACTTTCCCTAAGGAACCCATAGTCAAATCCCAAAAAAATTTTTGGACTCTTCATACTAATTTGGCCGCTCGACTGATCGATTTGTATATAGAGTCCAACATTTTTTTTACGATTTGACTATGGGTCCCTGGGGGAAAGTTGATCAGAATCAGAAGTAGAAGCACTGACTAAAATATCGGGCACTAATAAAGTAGCACCTTATATAAACTTGTGTATTACATAATTTGAGTTTTTTGTGATAAGACTATCCTACTTTCCCACTACCTGATATATGCCAATTAGTTGTCTAATTAATTATACCATTGCTTTGTCAAGTTGCATTATTTTAGGGTTTTAGGAAAGTTAACAAATTAGCTAGTGAAACTAAAATAAAAATCTTACAATTCTTATCCTATCACTCCAAAATTTATCAGCTGCTTTAACTACAGGCGGTAACAGTAGTAATGAAACAGATGTATACATATATAGGTATAATTTGTACTAGGCTATTCTACTAAACAGCACTATATGAGTATGATGGTTTTCGAGGAATCTCATAATTTCTGGGTATATATAAATATGTACCTCGAAAACCACCACACTTTCATATTTTTAAATAATGATAATATCTGGGACAAATCACACACGGTCATCTGGCCCCAGGTCATCTTGGGAACCAGAGACTGATATACATACACATATACTTTCTAAATACATACATATATAGATATAATACGCCCAGACTCAGAGCAAACAATTCTGCTCATCACAGAAAAGTTGGCCCTGTGTGGGGATCGAACCCACGACTCTCGGATCAGAGGTCATGTTGCGCACGTCCTAGCACAACGGTACACAACAGTTAAACATTCACCATAGGGTGGTTCAATAGGATAGAAGACACTCAGGCAAGCCCACGAAAACACCAAAGTAACAAGGTATAAACACAATTTAATAACACTAAAACACAACACAAGTTAAGTACCAATGTACTAAACAACACTTCAAGTCAACAAACACAATACACTTTCAAAGAATACACGAAGAAATAATAACACAATCGAGACAATGGAGAAGCTGAACTTTCTATTTGAATTACTACGAATAACACTATTACTTATTTTTACGATCTATACGATATACGTCAAGGTAGTATAACAATTCGAGCAATTATCTAAAAAAACCTAATTTTCATTTTATACCCCTTGGCAATGCTGTAAAGGCGACCCCCAGGCCCTCACTTGGCCTCGGCCTAAAGTTCCCTTTTGAGGTTTCCATTTCCTCTTCATATCTCTTAAACTACTCGATACAATACAGTCCAACTTTACATTATACAAGCTGACAACATTCTCCAATTATACAAACAATACTTACTTAGGCTACATACCGCCAACATACTTATAAATTCACAAATACATACAAAAAAGACATATTTTCGTAAAAGTTATACACAAATCTCTAATTATTTCTAAAACTAATAACTTCTACCTATCATGCTTTATTCCACCTAATAGAATTCCCTACGTTCTACAATAAAACAATACCAAATACAAACATTCATTGGACATTGATCCCTAAAAACAGTAAAACCAACAATTCTATAAGCAAATTCACGAACAAAGTGAATACCAACAAAACTAGCTATCGCCCGAAACAAAAAACATGTAAATACTGAGGGCGCTAACAAGCTGGACATACATACAAAGTTACATCACTGACACTATCGTAATTACAGAGCTATTCATTCATTTAACAATTTTCCCTGCTAGAGCAGTAATAGCACACAAGATATCTTTTATCCCTTTCCAACGATTAGAGGAGATCGACAACTGGCGACATATACACTGTCTCACTCTAACGTTAGATATAGTCTAACACACATTCTAAACAATTTCAATAAAATTCAAGTGCAAGTCATTAGCTATTGCTTATTGCATACATATACATATAAGTACAATGCCAAGATAATCGGCTGCCCGTAACATTCCACCCCCCGTACGAGGATACATTTATACAATTCAAAATTATCCTAGGACAATATCGGCGGTGGGCAGCACGATGACTTTCGCTACCGGTCGTCTCAATACACCCTAACCAGTCTTAACAACTACCACACGCACTTTTCCGTCTCTATCGGGATACACTTCACTTTTTTTACAAATTTGCCCCTTAGGCGACTAATTGCGTGGCAGTGAGTGAGTCATTGCAAATGACTACACATCATCTACTTACACGCTCACTGAGTCACTTTCACTTCACTTGTCGCTGGAGCGACGGCAGATACTTCCGCCGCCATCGATGCCAGAAGACATCCACCAGTGCGTTTGCACGCCTCCACTGTTGACGGACATTCAAGTCCGCCGAACACGACGGCTCGAATGAGGCGGCGCCCGGTCCCGTCCCCATCAGGAGATGGTTCGGCGTGAGGACGGTGGGACTTGCTGTGTTTTCCTCTGGCACGCAGCTGAGCGGCCGGCTGTTAACAGTCAGCTCGGGCTCCAAGAGCAAGGTATGCAGTACCTCCTCTCGAGGCGCCTTCTGGCGCAAGGTGACTCGAAGCGCGTTTTCTATCGAGCGCACGAGTCTCTTCCAACATACTCCCATGCGAGGAGCTGCCGGAGGATTCAATATCCATTCCATGTTTCTGGGATCATCTCGTTCTAAGGCGTCAATCTTCCGTCCTCTGCATTTACTGACGAAGGCCAATGCTTTCGCCGTTACTCTCATCACTCGTTCCCATGCAGAGTACCGCCTATGATCGATCAGAAGCTCCTGCACCTGAGCTGTCACGTTGACTTTCAGCTCAAGGTCAACTTGAGGCACTTCCTCGGTGACTGCGTTCGGCCACAGGTACGGAGGATCACGCAGAAAGGGGGGCCCCGAAAACCACATGCTTCTTTCCCGAGGCCAGCCCAACGTGGTCGCTTCATCGGCCGGGTTATCCGCCGATGCAAGCCAGCGCCAATCGCTTCCATCACTCCCTGATTCGATTTCGCTCAGACGGTGCGAAACAAAACTCCGATAGTCCCTAGAGTCTGACGCTATCCACTTCAGCACCGTTCGCGAATCAGTCCAGTTAAAAATATCTACATTTAATCCTAATTCGATCAAACCGTCATCCACACAATGTTCATCCACAACAGGCTCATCAAATATCTCATTCAAATAGTCATTAACACAACGTTCATTCACAATAGGCTCTACAATGTTAGGGTATTTGTCGGCCAAATCCCTAGCATTCTTATTCGATATACACATCGCCATCGAAGGCGAGGATGTGGCTCCGAATATCATGGAGTTCATGGCGTAGAGATCTGGGCGTCTATCTCGTTCTTGCCCGCGCCATAAACACAACTGAGCCCCCTTATCCTCATCCCTAATTTTCACACGCAAAAACATATCAGCTATATCACCTTTGACGGCGATCCTACCACATCGGAACCTCGTTAACACACCGAATAACGAGTTCAGTAGTACGGGTCCGCTGAGCAATTTCGAATTCATCGAAACCCCTCTATATGAAGCCGCAGCATCATATACCAGACGAAGCTTTCCAGGCTTATTAGGGTTCACTACCGCAAAATGAGGCAAGTACCACTTAGGGTGTACTTCCCATGCATCTGGTACCTTTTCAGCGTAACCCTCGTTCAGAAGCCTGTCGATCTGAGCTTCGTATGTCATGCCAAATACCGGATCTTTATCCATGCGCCGTTCAATTCCCTTTAACCTCGTTAAAGCCTGATTATAGTTATCAGGAAAGATAGGGTTTTCATCCCTCCATAACAAACCACACTCCCATCCACTTTCAACCCGGCGACTAGTGCGTTCTAAAATCATGTTGGCTCGTTCAACATCCGCGTTCTTGCGCTCGACCTCAGCTATACCTATGCTATCTAATTCAAATTGTGCCTTAACTAAACTATGTAAATCCCTATCTAACCTACTCTTATTAACTAAAGCTGTACAATGGACTGTTTCACAATCAGAGGAAGTGGATGCACAGTATCCCAAGGGGCCATGGATTACCCATCCCAACTGAGTAAGAGAAGCGATCGGCTGACCGGACTTACCCCTTCGGATCTCCCTGCCGACGATGAGCTCCCAGTTGTCCTGGCCCAGGAGCAGCAGCGGCTTCGTCTCCCCTCCCTCCTTGCGATCCTCACTGCAATCCATGGTGTCACACAAATCACTAAGATGAGCGTTCTCATACACCGACACTGGTACAGTTTGAGTAGGCAGATTCAAATGAGCCATAGTACGCACATTCACACAATGTTCCAGTCCATTAGGTCCACAAACACTAATGTTCACTTTCCGTGATTCTCTGTCCGTTACCCTTTGTCCATTCGCAGTCACTAGTGTGAGAGGGCACGGCTCTCCAACATCACTGGTCACTAAACTACTATCCATTAGTGACACTGTAGCACCATCGTCCAACAAGGCGTGAGTCTGTGTCACGCAGTTGTCTCTCTTGATAGAGACTGGCACCATCTTCAGCAAGGCCTTAGTGCACACACCTCCGACACTAAAGGCCCGCTTCACTTCAGCTTCAGGAGCCGAGGGCGTCGGCTCGGGTGGGCGTTCCTCATCCGGCACACCATTGAAGTGTAGTAGCGAATGATGAGGGGCGTTGCACTGTTCACAACGCTTCGCACGACAAAACTCCCGGTTGTGCCGAGTGCACAAACACTTGAAACACAGTCGACTGTCTTTGGCCACGTTCCATCGTTCACTATTGTCCAGTGCTATAAACTTTCTGCACACTGGCAGCACGTGATTGCCATCACACATCGCGCACATTACTCGCGGCGCACTGCTCGACGCTACTGGTGCGGAGCTTACGGTTCGCGGCACACTCCTTGACGCTATTGCTCTGGAGCTTACATTTCGCGGTGCATTCCTCGACGCAACCGGTGCGGAGCTTAGAGACGCGACTCTGTGTACATTACGATGTACAGGTAACACTCGCGGACGCGGTGCGTTATAAGTCGCACTAACCGAGGGTGCAGCCATGTTCGTGGCTACCAGAAACGATGCCGATCGCGAGCGTTCAACCAAGAATTCAAGTAAAATGTCCAAGCTTGGCGACACACGTAAGTCCACACTACACACATTGTCTTTGCACTTTAAAAACTCACTATATAAATGCTTCTGGAGTGGCGTAAGCTTGTTCAGTATCTCACACACCAGTTGAGGGTTATTCAAGTACCCATCAGCCTTGATGTTCTTCAGCAATGACACACAATTTCTCACAACTGAAGTAAACTTTTGCATTTCCTTGCCACTCTCGGTCACACGCGGTAAAGTCTTAATCTTCCTTAAGACACAATCCAAAATCGCACCAGGGTGACCGAACACTTCCTCAAGGGTACACATAACTTCTTGAGGATCACCTGCACCTCTCAAAATATCCTCCACTTCAATCTTCGCTGGCCCCACAATCGCTTGCTGCAACCTTGCCATGTTCTCGAACGCTTCAAACTTGTATATTTCCGTTGAGCGTTCATAGGTGCGCTTGAATGTGATCCAGTCAGCTGGGTTACCATCAAACTTTGGTAACTCGTATGTCTGCCGCGGTCTAGGCCTAGACATACCTATTATCGCATCCGCTAACTTATCTATTCCCTCAGTCCGCCTACGAGAGCGCTCTTCTGACCGCTCCCTCCTCGGCGTTAGCGTCGATGCACGCGGCTGCGTATCGTCGAACCTCACATCGGCGGCAGAAGGGCGCGGTAGTCCACGTTCACGAGGCACCTCTTCCATACGCGGCGTTTGACTCAGCCACTCTTCCACTCGCTGGTTTGTCGCAACCTGCGTCAGCGAGCGTCGTTCCTCAGCTTCTTCCTCAGCTGCAGCTTCTGCAGCTTCGATGTTGGCCATCTTGGCTGCCAACTGTTTGTTTAAGACATCCTCCCTTATCTTGGCTGTTTCCATGGATATCTTCGCTTTCTCCATCGCTATTTCCAGCTCAAGCTGTCGCCGCTGTGCATCCAAGGCCATTCTATGGCTGCGGCGAGAAGCCTGGCTCCCCATGGTGCTCTTCACATCCACTGGTCGGTGTGGTAGCACGAATCCACGAGGATCAACCAGCACGCTGCCTTCCGGTTCCCCGGGTATCCGCAGTGGTGGCGGCCGTTGATCATGTTGAAGATCGACTTCATCGGGCTCCTTCTGATCCCGATGATCAATGATTCGTCCCTGCGGAAGAGTGGGCACGAGCGATGACGACGGCGGGATCGTTCGTTGCAAGGCCGCCGCCCCGTCCGCATCCACCGACAATTCCAAGTCCGCAGGCACATCTCTCAAGTCGTCTTTAGTGAGCTCAGCTTGCTCCTCCGCCAACTTCTTCGCACTCCTCGTTACTCTCGACATGGTAACTTATAAGTGTCTTATCTATCCGGATCTGAAGGACCAAACTGTTGCGTACGGCAATGCACAACAATACGCAACAGTACAGTTCACGGACAGATGCACACTCAGGCAAGCCCACGAAAACACCAAAGTAACAAGGTATAAACACAATTTAATAACACTAAAACACAACACAAGTTAAGTACCAATGTACTAAACAACACTTCAAGTCAACAAACACAATACACTTTCAAAGAATACACGAAGAAATAATAACACAATCGAGACAATGGAGAAGCTGAACTTTCTATTTGAATTACTACGAATAACACTATTACTTATTTTTACGATCTATACGATATACGTCAAGGTAGTATAACAATTCGAGCAATTATCTAAAAAAACCTAATTTTCATTTTATACCCCTTGGCAATGCTGTAAAGGCGACCCCCAGGCCCTCACTTGGCCTCGGCCTAAAGTTCCCTTTTGAGGTTTCCATTTCCTCTTCATATCTCTTAAACTACTCGATACAATACAGTCCAACTTTACATTATACAAGCTGACAACATTCTCCAATTATACAAACAATACTTACTTAGGCTACATACCGCCAACATACTTATAAATTCACAAATACATACAAAAAAGACATATTTTCGTAAAAGTTATACACAAATCTCTAATTATTTCTAAAACTAATAACTTCTACCTATCATGCTTTATTCCACCTAATAGAATTCCCTACGTTCTACAATAAAACAATACCAAATACAAACATTCATTGGACATTGATCCCTAAAAACAGTAAAACCAACAATTCTATAAGCAAATTCACGAACAAAGTGAATACCAACAAAACTAGCTATCGCCCGAAACAAAAAACATGTAAATACTGAGGGCGCTAACAAGCTGGACATACATACAAAGTTACATCACTGACACTATCGTAATTACAGAGCTATTCATTCATTTAACAATTTTCCCTGCTAGAGCAGTAATAGCACACAAGATATCTTTTATCCCTTTCCAACGATTAGAGGAGATCGACAACTGGCGACATATACACTGTCTCACTCTAACGTTAGATATAGTCTAACACACATTCTAAACAATTTCAATAAAATTCAAGTGCAAGTCATTAGCTATTGCTTATTGCATACATATACATATAAGTACAATGCCAAGATAATCGGCTGCCCGTAACAGGTCAGGATCGCTAACCACTTAGCCACCGAGTCAGTCACGAAATCGAGTCAGTCAAATAGCTCAGTACAAATTATTTTCAAAGCCTCTTTTAGGATGTGACTTATAAAATTGTATAGCTACTTACTTAAAGTTTTGTAGCCTACACACACAACTGAAAGGGTTATGAATCTCATTGTCTCCTATTGCCTCAGGAACAATATGACCATTGAAAGAAGAAATAAAAATTTAATTACAAAATAATTTCTTTACAGGTAAACCAATATATGTATTCCACTCAAGACACTTATCTACATATTAATTCACAAATATACAAACTACCTATGTACACATTATATTATTCACACTTTTATAAATTCACTTCTATATGGTGGCCTGCTTAATGATCTTGGGACTGAACTGCTAGGATAGCTGTTCAGACTTTCTGTCATGACAAGAAATATCTTCTGAGCTCGGTAAATCTTGGTTACAAGATGTCCTTGTTCTGTGCAATCAAATCTGGACAATATGCAGCCTGATTTACTTGCATTTTTTGTACCCATTGTCTTGTAGGTATTGCATATAATTTTCCATGCCGGTTTCTATCTGCAATGTAAAAAAAGGTAGGTAGGTATGTGTAAACAATTTAACAAATTCATTTATGTACCTAACATAACCTATAAACATTGTATGAGATTACAAAACCACAGTAAAGTAAGACAAATAACTATTTAGTTTTGTATAATAGGCATTGGCGCCGAGTCCATAGGGCCTGGGGATGCCCAAGCCCCACCAACAATGCCATTATCAGCGAGGCTTTTCCGCCTAGCGGCCTAGCCCCGCCTTTATTTTTATGATGTCGTCGCCCCCGAAATTAATAAGTATTGTATGTACCTATTTACTTATTGGAAATAAATTATGGATACTTACATTGAAAGGTATATTTTATTTTTAATCAATAACTTTGGATCTCTTCTTGCAAGTTTTATCCAAGTGTTTTTCATAGGTATTTGTATCTGTTGGCAGTTGAATCCATAACTTGCCTAGTGTTTAACATTTGTATTTTTAAACTGCACACCACCGGTAGCGATAAGGGATTGTAACTCACTATTAATTTCGTAAATTTTCACTAAATGTACTAAATTGTACGTAGAACTGTCATGTTTACCGCTGAAATGACGTCACAACCTAAAACATCATGGCGGCTAGCGTTTTCGCGCGGTCATCGGAAATGGTAATTTAAAATGTATTTTTGGGGTACTTGTAGGTTTCAAAAAATTCTAAAAAAAATATTTTTGACTTTTTCCCACCTAATGATCAATTTGAGATACTTTTCAAAAAATGGTGAAATACCCTATTAACCTGCCACTGACATAGTTAAGGTAGCAAGGCTAACTTGGACGAACGGAAAACGTCGGAGGAGGCCTATGCCAAAGGACAAACAGACAAGAACACGTAAACTTTGCATAGCACTTCCTTATTTGCTCATTACATTGATAGACTTTTGTCTGAATCTGAATGAAGGTTTAAATTAAAAATCCTGCCCACATAACAGAGAATACTAAACACCGCTGGCTGCTGCGGTAAGACCAGGAAAGTGCTGTGTTATACATATTCATGTGTATCACGACATGTGTGTATCGCACTGACCTCGGCGACGAGCTGCGCAGTGTCGACGAGAATGTGTGTGTGTGTGTGTGTGTGTGTGTGTGCGCGCGCGTGCGTGCGTGTGCGTGCGTGCGTGCGTGCGTGCATCGCACTGACCTCGGCGACGGGCTGCGCGGTGTCGACGAGCAGCACGTCGGTGCAGCGCAGCGCCGGCCCGCGCGCGCCCGCCAGCGCCGCGCCCGCCGCCGCCATCTGCGGAGCCTGACACGCAACCGGAAACATTGTTAGGACAACCGCTCGCTGTACAAGGACCGCTATACCACTACATCAGTCGTGATACGCAATCAATAGGTACATTCACACGCACAGAAATGCGTCACTATTTATTAACCCATACAGCGTTCATTTATTTCATCATCATCAGCCAAGAGACGCCCACTGCTGGACAAAGGGTTTCCACACTGACCGCTCTTGCTATTGCTATTTCAATATTTTGCAATTTTTACATGTCAGCATGCTTCGTCGTATCCTCATATCTAAGGGCCCTAACCATCATGGGTCTGAACGAACTTAACATCAAGACAAAGCTATCCACCATCTGCACCAACAAGTCCTGAAATTCTTATGTCCAACTCCGTCAGAAATAGATCAGACAGCTTCATTGTAATACTAATGTATCTGTCAACAACCCATTATGTCCCCACTGCAGGGGCACGGGTCTCTTCCCATAATTCGGGAAGGTTAGGCCATACTCCACACACGGAGGCCAAGTCCGCATTGGTGGAGGTTGTGGGGCTAGTGGCCAACCACAGTGTCAGAAGTTTTCAAGGCCTATAAGGCCTCCGACATGGCTTAACGACTGCCATCTAGCGATAGCAGCCGGCACCAATGGCTTAACGTACCTTATGAAGCACGGAAATGGTCGAGATAAACGCCACTAACAGTCAAACCCATCCAGGTAATGACCATGTCTGTTCTGTAGTCAGTTAACCTGCGTAATCTACGCGACCACGCAAGCCGCACTGAGCCACGACCGCTTCTAATGTATATCTCGTAATAATCTGTGAGCAGTCTATTTGAGTACACTAGATCACTGACCAGGCTGGCGCGGTCCTAGCCGGTGTCGAGCTAGCGATTTTGTAAAACTGTTATATAAGGCCGCCTTTGCACTGTCTGTAAATATTTTTTGATGTCTCTGTACTATTGGTGTGCAATAAAGAATATTTATCTTACCTTATCTTATCTTATATCTATCAATAAATTAATTTGTGGAGACATCTACCGTACTCATCGCAAACTATCTAGAACGCGATATTGAAGTTTCTTAGGACGTATGCATATATACGATTTCCGACTCTCAACCCTTTTCCTCTGTCCTCCAAAGAATGGGAATACAATACATTGCTTGTACATAATCTATTTATCCAAGTTATAAGAGCTAAGTGTAGTATACGTGTGGGAGACAGCACTGAGGACTGAGTATTGACCAGGCTGGCTCGGTCCTGGCCGGTGTCGAGTTTAACATATACGTATGTAGTCTTGATATAAAATATAACGAGTGCTCTAAGTTACTAGTTTTATTTAGTAGGAAAACCCGCAGGTTTAGGTGGCAGGAGTCACAGAACACATACACGGCTCCTACATTATCTATCTTTCCATGTTGTCAGCGCTAAGCGCAGTCAGGTGTCAGGGTGAACGCGACGAGGCACTGACCAGGCTGGCGCGGTCCTGGCCGGCGGCGGTGCCGAGCTGGCCGAGCTGGCCGAGCTGGCCGAGCTGGTCGAGCCGGTCGAGCAGCGCGTGCGCGCCGGCCGCCGCCGCGAGCGCCCGCAGCGCGCGCGCCGCCGCCGCGCAGCGCGCCTCGCACCACGCGCACGCGCGCGCGCCCCACGACAGCGCCGACGCCTGCCATGCCAACGAAGGCACAATGTGATAAATAACAAATACAAATCATAAGAAAAATGTTTAATTGTGGCATGTATTTGTAACAAACGAGATGAAAAGAAGACTTAAAAAAATGTGTCGGAGGGAATTCCATTTGAACACTTTCCAAAACATATTATACAGTGTGTCTCACAATGGGTAGTGGTTTTTAATGGGTTACCATTTCCACATTAAAACCACCTCCATTATGGAGTCTATCCCACTCCCGGGATGACCATTTTTCTTTACTTTTTTATGCACCTATACACAAAAAAGCGGCCAAGTGCGAGTCGGACTCGCCCATGAAGGGTTCCGTAGCAACAAGTAACATTGCGATTTACGATTTATGATAAAAACTACTTAATAGATCTCGTTCAAACCAATTTTCGGTGGAAGTTTGCATGGTAATGTACATCATATCTTTTTTTTAGTTTTATCATTCTCTTATTTTAGAAGTTACAGGGCGGGGACACACATTTTACCACTTTGGAAGTGTCTCTCGCGCAAACTATTCAGTTTAGAAAAAAATGATATTAGAAACCTTTTCGAAGACCTATCCATAGATACCCCACACGTATGGGTTTGATGAAAAAAAACATTTTTTTTTGTTTTTTTTTCTATTTTTGTGTGAAAATCTTAATGCGGTTCACAGAATACATCTACTCCAAGTTTCAGCAGTATGGTTCTTATATTTTCGGAAAAAAGTGGCTGTGACATACGGACGGACGGACAGACAGACATGACGAATCCATAAGGGTTCCGTTTATTGACATTTGGCTACGGAATAATAATAATAATTGTGAATAAATGATATGATATGATATGAACCCTAAAAACATCACATACCTATCTCAATTTTCAAACATCCACATTTCGAAATTTTAGACAAACTAATGATCTTACTATTTGATAGGTAATAATATTCTCCATAAAATTACATCCAAAAATGATGCACAAAGTTAATATAACTCCTACAAAAATCTTACTGAATTGTGAAAATTTGTGAAAAAAATATTTTTACAAGTTATTGTTAATTTCTGCAAAAGCAAGGTAATTAAGTGGAAGTGAAGTATTATTTTTTATTAGGTTGACAGTTTTTGAGATAAGCTATAAAACTACATAATTTTGACTGTAAACTGTAAGTCTACTAGTTTTGAAGCTATTGCTGTTTAAACATGACCCATGTGTAGGCCAACATCTCTTTTGTTAAGCGCTAACGGGTCCCTACCACATTCCAGGCACATGCTTTATATCACAAGTTAAACAAAAACTTGCTCACTCAGCGACTTACTCTTACTTCACTTATATGAAGGACACGCCCAATGGAAGCAACAAATGGCACCATTTTGTTTGCCCTAAGACTGATATTAGAATACTTTGAATTAACTCCCTGGCCTACTTTTTAAGAGACACTAAATAAAAAAAGATTAATCGCAGTAACAGTATACGTGTACATATATATTTCGCTGGTCATATAAAGGACACAACCAACAGACGCAACAAATGATTGATATTGTAGGGCCAAAAACAGTACCATTTGTCGCTTCCGTTGGGCGTGTCTTTAATAAAAGTCGATGATCTTACTTCAATTTGTACACAGAAAGAAGATGAACCCTAATTTTCATTTGTTTTCTTTGAAATATTGTGAAGTTTTCAAGTTTTTCGCAACACATTGCTGATATTCATTTTGTGTATGGATATGGAATGGGAGTGCTACTGCCTGAAAGTAGTACAACTTGAATACAAAAGATTACTCAAACTCAAACTCAAAACTCAAATAGGCAACATCAATGTTACTAATGTTTCTTAGATTAAAATTGTGTCTGTCACTGTTTTTACGAAACAAGTACAAATTTTTACATACATACATGATATTTTCGTATATGAATTGACTAGCAACAGTAATAATATTAATTTCTTTAAACTTATTCCTCAACAACTCGCGGGATCGCATCTGGTAGATGGCGCGAATTGCCCTTTTCTGCAAAATGAAAATCGTTTCAATATCAGCCGCATGTCCCCAGAGTAAGATTTTGTAAGACACTATACAGTAATACCCCGCTTAACGCGACCCCTTTTTACGCGGATTCGTTATAGTGCGATTTTTAAAATTCGCGCTAATTTACCCCGCTTTACGCGAATGCGTTGATTGGTTCATTTGCATGCTAAGTGGTGTGATTGCATTGACCAATAGCAAACCGTAACTGCTCATTAATTGAAAAACGATTGACGGTTGACTCGCCGGTAACTCCAAAGATAGGAAAATAGTTTTTAGAATTTTGCAAGAGCGCAAACAAAATGCGACACAAAAAACCTTAGACAGCTATTTTTCTAAAGTGCGAAAAAAAAGTGCAAGTGATTAATATTTTGTGACAATTTTCTCTAACAAAAGTACATTGATTTATATTTTAACTCGTTATTTGTTTGTGCCCCGTTATGCGCGAATTTCGCTTAACGCGATTTTGTCTGGAACGCATCACTCGCGTTAAGCGGGGTATTACTGTACTGTGAAAATAACTAAAATAAACTAGTCTCACAGTACCTACATCTGTCAACTGTCTTATTTTCTTAACAGCATATGCAGCTAAACTAAGCCGTCCCGCTAAGGTTTCTATGTGTGGGCCCCATTGCAGTGTAGCATCTAAAGTTATACCTAAGAAAACGGTCTTATTAACAAAGCCCAATACATTATTAATTGTTATTGTTTTATAAGTTCTTACTTTATATTGTATCAATTATAAAGTTATTAACTGTTGGTGACCCAAATAAAAAAATTATTTAAATTTATTTATTTATTTATTATCTACAATTACACTGTTTGTTTCTATACTCTTTATTGTACGACAAAATAACACAACAAAAATTAATTAACTAATTTTACAATTTTCTTTACATTTCGTCGGTGAGCAAACAACACCGCGTATATCATTTTTACCTACTTTACAAGTCACCCTAAAAAACTCTTTAATTAGTAGTGTTGCTCAGAAAAATTACTTAGGTAGTGTTATTTTTTTTAATAACGGCTTCTAATCGGCCGATATGTTTACCTTAATATTAAAGGTAGATAGAAGTGCGTTTAAAACCTGCATCCAAAAGCACTTGCGTCGGAAACGCCAAAAATCAACTTGTGCGGTGTTGTTTGTTCGCCGACGATTTGATAATGAGAATTTTATGCATTTTGTTTTTTTTTTGCATTTAAGAGTAGATTGTTTACAGTGAAACACTTTAGAATCTCTGAAAGAGTGTTGTTACTTCGTCAGTTTTGCTTTCTTTCCTGTCAACCTTAAAAATAAGGGAAGTATCATCGGCAAATAACACAATGTTTGACAAATTTTGCACCATAAATGGCAAGTCATTTATATATGTAAGAAAAAGAAAAGGGCCTAATATACATAGAACCCTGGGGCACACCCATTTTAACCATAGAGCCGGATGAATTTGTGCCATTTACTTGGACTTTTTGCGTTCTGTTGCTTAAGTACGAATTTAGAAGACTGAGGGCGCCCTTATCGACACCGTAATGCTTTAACTTTATAAGTAACGTATGATGTTCAACGCAATCAAATGCTTTAGATAAATCACAGAACACTCCTATTGCATTCTGTGATTCTTCAAAAGCATCATAGATGTTACGAATAAGAGATAATCCTGCATCAGATGTAGATTGACCTTTTGTGAAACCAAACTGTTGTTTATGCAAAGATTATTTTCATTAAAATGTTGTAGTAATTGGTTAAGCATAATTTTTTCAAAAATTTTACTAAGAACTGGTAGTACAGAAACTGGTCTGTAATTTCCCGGATCAGTTTTGTTACCAGACTTATATAGGGGTATCACTTTACTATAGTTCATTCCAATCAAAAAAAAGCAAAATGTAAACAATCGTTTGACACTGACACTTGTGATCGGCCATGACACTACATTAGAGATGTGCAAGTTTACATATGAATGAGTGAATGAATGGATGAACGAACGAGGAGTTTAAAAATAATTTTTAGTTATTTGATACTATGTTTTCAGAGTTCGGAACCACCAATGAGATCAAATAGATATAAAATAAATTTCACAATTTTCGGTTACAAAATGGCGGATATGCACTTATAGAAAAATATTGTTATGGGTGTCATTTTTGCCGATTTTCGTGATGCTAACTATGAAAAGCTTATTAAGACCCGGGATCGAGACCACTAGATGAATCACTCATTTCGAACCACTGTAAATTAATAAAACTAACTTCAGTCATGTAGTCAGTTGATTCTGTTAGAATCAAATAAGGATTTTAAAAACTTATCCAATGAGGAGTCGCACGTAGTCAACACAAATCCAATCGTGAGCAATATCAAAGTCCTTAATGCGCAGCGGTTCATCGTCAGTTCCAAGAAAAATCACAATCCAAATCGCAAAGTTAACAGTGTACTTATATCAAAAGCCAAGTCGTTAATATCCAAACACAGAAGAACACACGTACGCATGACAAGGAATCGAAGCAACGAATGAGCAGACCGGTATGTCGAACGAAATTCAGTGTTGCCAGTGCCTGACAGAGTCGAAGCAAGAAATGAGCGTACCGGTACGAACGAACGAAATTCAGTGTTACCAGTTCATTGTCTAATGACTAATGACGAACGTACTAACGGATATTATTTGCAGTTTCTAACGGCAAACAATGTGAACATAGTGGTAGGAACTGGAACTAAATGTTGATTAATATCTAAAAATATCGATATCGTTGTCGACATCTCACACGGAGCATGAGTGAAATACAAATGTATTGCATGCAGATTTTTTTCTACGTTCTTATTTTTTTTTACGTTATGTAAAGGTTCTACCATGCGAAATTTTTAAATTCAGTGTTGCTAGTACAATATCACATGTATGTATGTAAATAGTATGTATCTTGGATTTAAAAAGTTACGGATATTTAAATTAAATACATTTAAAATACAGAACAAGAAAACGTTACTGAACGCCTAAAAAGTTATACCACCACCAATGATAGCCCAAAATATAAAAAACAGGCCACACACAACCGTCAGTAACACTCATTCACTCATTCATTCACTAGTTCGTTCAAAGTATTGACACAACCTCATCACTATTTTCTACAGATAACAGTAACGTCTTGTCACTGAAACATAACCTAACAATCTGAGGTTAGACTGGAAATATTGTATTTTCATGCCAGTTTCATATCATAATTTAGTGAAATCTATTAGAAAAGGCAATAATTGTTACAACCTACGATTAGTATGTGTCAGTGTTAGCAGAAAATGTGTGATTCTTGAGGAATTTGACGAAATCGGTGGATGTTTCGTTTGTTTGCCTTTTGCTTTTTTTTTATTGGAATGAGGTATACATTTCATTAGGTCCGGAAAGACGCCACTATCAATACTGATATTCAAAAGACAAGCTAAATATGGTGTTAAAGTCATAATTACATTACTAATTAAACTTACTGATAGTCCCCAAGATTATGTTAATATATATATCCAGGACAAATCACACATCTGGCCCCAAACTAGGATTCCCTGTATCTTGGGAACCAGAGACTGATATACATACACATATACATTTAAATAAATACATATATAGATATTAGACTCAGAGCAAACAATTCTGCTCATCACAGAAAAGTTTGCCCTGTGTGGGGATCGAACCCACGACTCTCGGATCAGAGGTCAGGATCGCTAACCACTTAGCCACCGAGTCAGTCAAATGTTAAGTCCTATACGGCAGCCTTCTTACGTGCACCTCTACCTCGGAGCCTGATATCCGACCACGTCCCAGACATGGACATGGCCCTGGCATGTGTGGACTGTGGACCTTTGTAGAACCGGAATGGACCTTTACAGTCGTAGGTACCTACACAGTTGCTAGCGGCGACCAGCGAGCCTGCAAACTGCATGGTCAGGCCAGGTAGTGCTAGTGTTCAGCAGCGGATAGAACGGTCTTTCTTACCTTGGACACTGGCGGAATTGCCATAAATTTGGCAGAGGCCAATAAATAAAAGTTGAAGTTGAACGGTCTTTCAGGCGACATTGGGATGAGGACGATCGAACCAGCTACGCACCACAGGACCGAGGTTCTTCATGGAGCTCGCGAGCAACTGCACCAGGCGCTGCAGATGGCGCGGGGTGACGAGCCGCCGCTCCGCCTGCGTCGCGAAGCACAGCGCGCAGAAGCCGCCGCCGCGCTCGGCCGCGCTGCCGCCCAGCGCCGCCACGCGCTCCAGCACCTCCGCCATCGCCGCACACCGCACTCAATGCACCACGCACGAAGACAAGGCACGAAGACTACGCAATTACGAGAACGAAACGACGCTTGCAAAACGCTTGCGAACCAAAATAAAGACGGAGCGACCAGAGATTATAGAACGTGACGTGATATTGACACTTTGTAGCAGTGTTTATAGTGATGAGCTTTTGGAGGTTGTATGTTTGTCTTTGTCATTGTTGAATGAAATGAATCGATCGATTTCAAAAAGTTCGGGCGTGTGGTCTTTATTGCACATTTCGTCAAAACTCGCATATTTGGCACGCACCTATAGATACTTTTACACATTTTTTTGGATCGTTTTTCGAATAGATTAATTTTTAGAATAATTTTTGATAGAAAATCTAGATTTTCTTTTGAATTTTTTTAATGGGTTATTTTTTACATATCAGAATTTCAAATTAAACATAAGTTAATTTGATTATTTTGTTTGTTTTTGATTATTTTTCCACTGTGCTTGTTTTTTTTATTTTTTTACTGTGAGGTTATATGTTGTTTGTTAAATAAATGTTTTATCTAAGCATCTATATATTTTTGTTTTAGAATTTGATTTTGTTTAACAATATTATTTCTGCCACAGAAGTGCAGCTCATTTTTTGGATATTAAGTATATATTATTATATAATAGTAGCTTAATAAAGTTAGTTATAAGGCTAATATATAAATAGCCTTATAACTTCTTTTTTCATAGTAGACCGTAGGCGTGAAAATCCTTGCCACTAAAGATTTATTTTAGCACTGCTATCAGAGATGCACTGCTATCATCTCATCTCACTAATATTATGCGAAAGTATGGACCGATGTTTGTTTGTTCCACTTTCACACTGAAACTTCAGAACGGATTTGAATGAAATTTGGTAGGTAGATAGATAAAGCACTCGGTTAATGCATAGGATACTTTTATCCCGGAACACTTAAGGGTTCCCGGAGGAATGTTTAAAAACTTAAAATTTCCACTTCGTCACTAGATGGCGCCACCTTAACATTTTCTTTCTCTCTAGACGCAATTCTAAAGTCAACGAAGACGAAATCGCGTAATAAATAAAATTACAGATCGAAATGTAATTCATAATTTAGTATTTTATAATAAACATAATTAATTATGAACAGTGACATACATCATTTGAATCTACGAATAGAAACAACATTTATTTTGCTTATTCGAGACTGAGTTACAGTGATATTTTATTGCTGAGTAAAATAGTAAATCAAATAGGGTTAAATTATGCAGGTAATAATATTATGTAAGTACTACAAGTAGGTGCATGCTCTGATACCTATAATACCAAACAGCAACAAACCTATTACAAAGTGAAACTAATTATAATCTAATGATGACAACCGTTTTAGAGTCAAGTCAAGCATGGGCCATGCTAGAGCTGTCATCCGTCCGGGTGTCCCCGGATTTGTCCCAGTTTGAAGGGCATCCGGGGGCCACCGTTCGGGTTGAGTTCACAAAAAGTGTCCGGGGACACCCTATCAATTGAAATTTATTCAATGAATTAAAACATATTTTTTTTTTGTAAAAATTCACTAAACCACATCCACCCACGTTACAAGAAATACTGTTGTAAAGTAGCACACAACGACATTGACGTGCATTTAGGAGTCAGGCAAGGCTGTCTTCTCTCGCCTTTGCTGTTCCTCATCCTCCTGGATGGTGTAATGCACAGAGCCAACGATGAGAAACGACGCGGTATAGAGTGGAGGTTAACCGAGCAATTGGACGACAAAGACTACGCTGATGACCTATTTCTGCTCAAGCACAAGCACGGCCACACTCTCAGAAGGGACCCGACCCATATACCTAGACAGCCGCTAGAGTGACCCCACAAGATAAGAGAAAACGTGGCCGTCCTAAACAATCCTGGTGGCGCTCAGTGGCAGCTGATATAAAGAAAATTGGGTTATCATGGCCAGAATTGAAGCGCATAACCCAAGAACGCAATGGACACACCAGGTGGACTCAGAAAATGCACTATTAACAGTGTGTTATTAGTGCATTTTCTGAGTCCACCTGGCTAGCTACCAACATCTTAATAGCAAGCAATAACTTATCATAATTTCGAAACGGGTAGATTAGGTATTAATATGCTGATGCACCCCCTTGAAAACAATCGTGGTGGGTGCTCATATATTTATTACAAAAAACTAAAAAAAAATCTGATTTCACTAAAATATCTGGGGTTTTCGGGTTTTTTGGCCGGCATCGGCAATTTAAGTGAGACAGCCCTAAGCATGGCCTACTCGAATAGTCCTTTAGCTGTTAACCACGCGCGGCGGCGTTTCGTCACGAGTATGATGCGGAGTGCAGCGCAGCATGGAAGTAGTGGTGTTCGTTCTGGCTGGCTTCCTCGTCTACTTGTGCTACTACTTCTTGATTGAGGCTCTGCGGTCCGTGTTGCGCTCGATAGTCAACGGAGTGGGGCTGCAGTAACGCGACAAGCACACTGGATATGTACGTGTAGGTACTGGGACTGGCTGTATTATGTTGTGCTTATTTGTAAATCGCGACTTTTTTAGGAACGTGCTGGCGTGGCTATCGTCAGGCGAGGTGCCGCTAGCCAAACGCAGACAAAATATCCTTTGATAAATAAAGGAATTAAATATGTATAGGTAATGGCTCAGAATATTCTGGTTACATTTCATCATTTTGTTTGATAAATATACATAAAAGGCGAGCTGCTACCTAAGTTAGTATACAATTATTTTTGTTTAATGATATCGCTACTCTGTTGACATCCCAACATCATTTAGGACTCCCATACAAAGTTGACCAATCAGACGATCGATTTGTTTTATTTAGTGCAGTCCAGCCACACATGTGATGTACCTACAGGATGTAATCAACAGGGACTTCTATTTATAATTCTGAAAAAATTTTGTTTTACGACTTTGCTGAAATCATAATAAGTAGGAATCTTCGCTCGGCGCTGCCCCAATTTAAGTTTTAAGTCTAATTTCGTAAATGGCGTTGCTTACGTAAAATCCCTGAGTGTATAGTATACCATTTTATAAGTCGAGAGTCGAGGACAAAAGAGGATTCAACTAAAATATTGTCTAATTTGAAACTGTGATTGCAATGCAATACAAGATAGTTGCATAGGAAGTCTCGGGTTCTAGCTCTCAAGGTTCTAAGTAGCCATCTTTAGGTCTTCCTGCTCAGAACAGACGACGCGAAGGACTGACTTTTAATATTGTGGATCGATTTAGATATTTATAGTGTGTGCGCTCTTATCGCGTGGCACCACACTGATATTTCGATATTAGTTTTATTGTTATAGCATTTGCATTTGTTTTGAAATAAAGGTAGTTTATTTATTGATAAAGTCGTAGTAATGGCGAGGTGACTGCGGAGCTAGTGGTGGCAATGAAGCGAGGGATTTACTCGCTAACGGTAAATAAAATATTTTAAATATTTATTGCCCGCTTCCATCTTTCGGCATCGTCATCACTTACCATCCGGTCAGCTGATGTCAAGGGCTTATTATTTTAGCAGTACCTAATTAATTGATTAGCCGTCGTAAACTGAGCCACTGCGTATGAGTGCAACCATAAACTATATAACTAAAGCCAAAGGATCGACTCCCTAAAAAGCAGGAACGAAACCATACACAAGTATATTCATTTTTGCAAATGGCAGATACTACTCACCCATGTTCATGTTTTGTTTCCTCTCCAAAGTTCTGTACAGATGGAGCGAAAAATAATTTGTGCTTTTCATATAAAATTCGCAAATTGACTTATAAATCGACAAGTAAGAGTTTTTTTTTGCTCTGATTTAATGGTTCCTCGGGGAAAGTTCCTTGGTTTTTTAGTAGTATTTGCATATATCATTCATTAGTCGCTTATCGGCGAGTAAAAAAGTCACCCTGTGTAAATAAAGCTATTGTTTGGAATACTAAAAATGAGATTCAGAGCCCTTGGTTCATTTATAAGCAAGGCGTGCTTGCCTGTAGTTGTATGAATCTGATTTGTCTGAGCGGGTTTTTTTATACTCTCAAATATTCCTTGTATCAAGAACTCCCCTGAAACTACTGCTGGATGAACTAGATTTTGCTAGAAAGTAGAGTCCTTACAGTACTAGACTATTTCTGATTCTGCGCTACGTGCCTTTTAAAAGCAGTAGAAGACTTAGTTTGACCAGAACTCGGGAGCTCCCCTTGCCGTGAGGGTGACTGATTTGTGGCTGTAGTGGTGGTCTGTTGCAGCGGTGCGCGGTGTGGACCTGCCTGGCGGTGGCGGCGGCGGCGTATCTGGGGCACGGCCCACGCCGCGATGGCCGTGGGCCCGACAGTCACATGTCGCACTCTCTGGTAAATATCCCTCCACATATTCCAAGGTGAAGAAATTATAGGTAAAGGTGCGGATACACGGAGCTCGCTAATGCAAGCCGCGCTACCATATAAGCCTCCTCAAACTAAAACAGTGTGCTTGTGTGTTGACCTCAGAATATAAGTAAAAACTTAGAACATACGATGATACGATAGAAGCCGTCGATCGACTGGCGCCGATTATAGCCGATTCAGCGTCAACAAACCGACCATGACGGTTCAGTTTCGTGTACTGCTCAGAAAAGTACGCCTAAAGAATTTTTCACTTCAACAGTCTTTATTTCATAAATCTTTGGTAGGCTCACTTTAACTGGATCGTGCTCAGCGTAGTAGATCGTGATCATGATCCTGCTATAGTAGGCGAAGTAGGTAATCCTCAGATCAAACCGAATTAATGTAGTGCATCAAAGCTAATCAAAAACTATCAAGATATTTTTATTCAGGAGGAAACGAAGCTGCCTTACGACACGCTGCCGACGGAAGTGCCCCCGGACACCATCGAGCGCGGCGTGCTGACCAGCAGCTCCATGGAGCCGACCAGCCTGCAGTACCGGATCGAACCTGATCCCTTCGACCCCACCATGGCCATCGACACCCTGCAAGTCCAGAAGGGTCAGCCACTCGTTACTGCTCTCGCTCGCTACCGATCGTTCACAGTGAAAACGAAGAATTCACTTGAGGCTGACACTTTGAAGCGCGTATTGACACTCAGCTTATACAACTCTGCTTCGCAAAATACTGGGTTGGCATGGGATACAAAAACTGAGACTTGTCCTACTTGGTACCTTTAAAAAAATTATGTCGGCAACTGAAAATAATTCATCAGTAACTTTCAGTTCGCTCTAAAGCCCGGTCATTAGGTCACCCAGTTGTGGCCTAACAACTCTGGCGCACTAGACAAATAATCGCCTATCACTTGGGCCAGGGAAATTTTTACTGTGAACGATCTGCTTGACTTGACGGTGATTAAGGGCGAAAATACAATAGAGCGGCGCGGTGCCGCGACGCTGAAATCGGCGGTGCGCGTTGCGCCGCACCGCCGAACGCAGCGTTGCGCGGCGTGCGTGCGCCGCACCGCTCGTATCCGCGGCGCGGCGGCTCATATGATGTCCACAGTTTCTGTAGGTCGGACGCTTGTTTTTAGGGTTCCGTAGCCAAATGGCAAAAACGGAACCCTTATGGATTCGTCATGTCTGTCTGTCCGTCCGTATGTCACAGCCACTTTTTCCGAAACTATAAGAACTATACTGTTGAAACTTGGTAAGTAGATGTATTCTGTGAACCGTATTAAGATTTTCACACAAAAATAGAAAAAAAACAATGAATTTTGGGGGTTCCCCATACTTAGAACTGAAACTCAAAATTTTTTTCTAACATCATTTTTTCTAAACTGAATAGTTTGCGCGAGAGACACTTCCAAAGTGGTAAAATGTGTGTCCTCCCCTGTAACTTCTAAAATAAGAGAATGATAAAACAAAAAATATATAATATGATATACATTACCACGCAAACTTCCACCGAAAATTGGTTTGAACGAGATCTAGTAAGTCGTTTTTTTAATACGTCATAAATCGTAAACCGCAATTTACCTACAACGAACTACAAGAACTTTTATATTATGTTACTTGCTGCTACGGAACCCTTCATGGGCGAGTCCGACTCGGAGTTGGCCGCTTTTTTTAACTAACCGAGTAGTGCGAACTAACAGACGAAGATGGTCGATTCAATTGATGTGGATTATTTTTGTATCCTTAATAGAACAAAGGCCCAATTTATGGCATAAAACAAGAGAAGATTTTGCATAATTTTGTTTCCTGATTTTGCACAAATAGATAATAAAGAAAAAACACAGCTTGGTATGTATTCTTGTATTTGATTACTCTTCAGATGGGTACATAATGCAACAAAAATTAACAGTATATCCTACAAAACTCGAACCTAGTTATCGGCAGGTAAACCTACTACTCGTACCTAATCATTTATAAGTAGATTAGATTAGATTAGATTTATTTATTTCATATTATCAATGTCAAGTTTACAATAATACAATATTACAAAAATGTCAGAGGATAATATGATCGTCAAGGCAATAATTAAATAAATAATAAGATAATTTAAAATGTCACACATAAAAAATATAAGTATATCTAAATATGTCTAAAAATAAAGTACATTTCAAAATGTATGTCAAACAAAATATGAATATCAAATTAAAATACATGTCAATACTACAACTTGTAATAAAGTAATAAAATGTAAATAAATTAAGTCATCTTAATAACAAACTCATTAACCGAATAGAATTCATTATCCAACAAAAAGTTTCTCAGTTGGAGACTAAACGTTTCGTCATTGTGTTCATCCTTGATCAACGCGGGTAGTCGTTCGTCGCGGGTAGTAGGTAGGTTCTTTACTTGTTCAGTCAGTAAAGCAAAGAAACACAGGGGTCTGGTAAAATAGCAGACGCATTTAAGGAGGTGAATAACAAGCTGATACACATTTAAAATATATAAAAAACATGACCTTAGTTTTCATCATTCAAACAATTATTTTAGTTTTCACTTCTACATTTACAAAAAGTAGCGCCATCTGTTATAACTCTTAATAACTACGCGAATGCCGTGTTGTGCGGGAGTTCTACGTTATACGTATTGGATGTGTGTGTCGATCCAATATAGATCAAGAGCGATCGGTGGAGCGGAGAAATAAAAGAGGGTTGTTCTTCGTATAGTACTGTAGTGATGGAATCTCTACAGCCACGCATTGTAGTCTTTTCGGCGTTAGAACGTTTCTATTAAAAATAATAAGGATTTGAATCGTTCGCTGTCTGATTTTGATGGCTTAGAACCGAAGATTCTCTAAGGGTTCGCCATGATAACCACTTCTGTATAAATATTTTAATAATTATTATTCTAAATAAACCAAAATAATCTAAATTATATAAGTGTTTCCATTTGAGCATCATAAATGGTGGATTCAAATCCTTATTATTTTTAATAGAAACGTTTTAACGCCGAAAAGACTACAATGCGTGGCTGTAGACCTCCACCATTTATAGGGTTCTTTAATAAAAAAACACTGATACTTTTAACTATTTCGGTTTATTTCCAATTAAACTTATTAAAAGAGTTAGATAGATGTTTACATCATGACGAACCGTGGTACAGTATGCAACGTTTTTGACCTTTATTGATTTTGCCTGCCAGACTGATACATAATATTTGCGTATCACAATTGTTGGAGTATTAAATTATGATACCATAAAATCACATTTCTGAAGGTAGTTGCATAGAGGCATAGGGTGTTGGTGCGGCCAACTGCGAGTCGGACTCGCCCATGAAGGGTTCCATAGCAGAAAGTAATATAATTTAAAGGTTCTTGTAGTTCGTTGTAGGTAAATTGCGGTTTACGATTTATGACGTATTAAAAAAAAACTACTTACTAGATCTCGTTCAAACCAATTTTCGGTGTAAGTTTGCATCGTAATGTATATCATATATTTTTTTTAGTTTTATCATTCTCTTATTTTAGAAGTTACAGAGGGGAGGACACATTTTACCACTTTGGAAGTGTCTCTCGCGCAAACTATTCAGTTTAGAAAAAATGATGTTAGAAAAAATTTTTGAGTTTCAGTTCTAAGTATGGGGAACCCCCAAAATTCATTGTTTTTTTTCTATTTTTGTGTGAAAATCTTAATGCGGTTCACAGAATACATCTACTTATCAAGTTTCAACAATATAATTCTTATAGTTTCGGAAAAAAGTGGGTGTGACATACGGACGGACAGACAGACATGACGAATCCATAAGGGTTCCGTTTTTGCCATTTGGCTACGGAATCCTAAAAACAAGCGTCCGACCTACAGAAACTGTGGACATCAAATGAGCCGCCGCGCCGCAGATACGAGCGGTGCGCGCCGCGGATGTGAGCGGTGCGTGCCGCGGCTAGGAGCGGTGCGCGCCGCGGATACGAGCGGTGCGGCGCGCGCGCCGCGCAACGCTGCGTTCGGCGGTGCGGCATAACGCGTGCCGCCGATTTCAGCGTTGCGGCGCCGCGCCCCTCTGTTGTGTTTTCGTCCTAAGGTTTCTAGCTTTGCTATGAATAGAATGACAGTTCCACATACAATCACCAATACGATGTTTCATTAGAATCTATTTGAATCTAACTCACTTCGGTTCGGCTGAATTCAGGAAGAGCAAATCCATGTCAGTATTTATGTAATTCATAAAGTCAGCATGCTGTGATACAGATTCTGTTAAGAACTTAATATATCAAGTTGATTCCACACACTACTAAACAGCTAAATAATAGACTTATTGGGCTAGGCCGTATTCCTCAGACGAACAGATTCTGCTGAACCAAAAAGTGAAAAAGCGTAGAAGGAAAGATCTGCTTTAAAAGTTCTTCTGCAAGTTGATCTGGCTGCGCCATTTTACAGGAGGTCTACCTCTAGCTCTTGTGCTCTTCATTGGCATCACTATGTCAGCTGGGTTTCCTTTCCTTTCTTTTGTAGTAACGAATCGGACTAAACGCAAATATAACTTGACGAGGGGCCGTCGACGACACGTAAGACCCAGCTCCTACACATTGGGAATGCCTTGTCCGTGGAGAAAACCAAATCCATGAAGACATGTTTCGTTTTGTTTCAGGGAGTGCGCAGAAGAAAACTACGTGGTTCGGTAGGTCGTCTGTGTTTGATACCTTCCGAAGAATCATCATGTACTTGAAATATCAGTATTTAAGTGGATTTAGGTAGATAACAATTCCACGACTATGATGTCAGTAGCCATATACAACGAGGTAAACGATTTTGATCGATGCTCCGGCTAGACGTGGCTTGCGCAAACTAACTTGTGCAGATTAGCTTGCACAAGTGAGGGTGTAACTTCATTTAGAATGTAAGTAATGGAGTATGTTTAACTATACTATTCTATTTGAATATGAGGAATTGATCCTGATATAAATTCAGTCGCTTAATTAGCGTAATCAATATTGTTTTTAAAAATACTTTAGCAAACGCCATTTTTGGGCTAAGCTACGACTATATTTATTTTAGTTAGTATTATAGTGCCTATTTTGAAATCTTTCAGACTCACCTGTTTAAATAATTTCCTTTGAAAAAATATGATTAAGATTTTACAGTTTTATATCCTACATTTTGTTTCGCCTTTTTATTTTTTTATTTTTTTAATAGTTACACTATATCAAGTCACTACGTCTAGCCGTAGGTTGATTAATCTAGAATTTGTAAGCGTTTGACTCCAATCATCACTCTTACTCACGTGATGTTAAGCTTCCTAATGCAATCATAACTGTTTCGGTGACTATATGGCGACAAAAGATTTCAGAATAGTTATTAAAGTAGGTATATCTCGCAGGAAAGTCAACTCGCTGCACGGCCAATGCGACGGAGGGCACCACAGCAGCGTCAGCGACGGCGGCGTCCGCGGAGGGTGGCGAAGTCACCGGGAACGCTACCGGCGCTCAGACAGGCATGTCCAATTCACAGTACATTTAATATGTTCTCAAAATATCTGCCACGGCTTAAATAAAACTGGAGAAAGTGGTTCAGGTTCTGGAGAAGAAGCTCCAGTTCGAGCCCTGGCAGATAGCTAGATAGATATTTTGATAGCACCCTATATATCTATGAGTAAAGAATACTAAATAATATCTATGAAGACGTATCTTTTTCTGTATTTTCAAGGAATGACTAGTTTCATATCACTACTAACAAACAAGCACTTATTATTATATTGTAGTAACAGATATAATTATTCTTATCGTGCTCTGTATTTTTTTGTCAAATTATCAATAAACTTAAATAACTTACTGTGCCGGCAGATAGCGGCACCACTTCAAAACGACTTAAAGACGAGCTACCTCGTGGTGAGTAACGTTGATTTTTCAGTAGACTTTTGAAGTCCCGTCTGTAACTTTGTGAAAAATGGATAATCAAATACCTATAGCACTGCATACTTTTCGACGATTTTTTTAATATTCTGATTCTGCCTCAATTCGAGCGCCTCTTGGTTTCAGGATCGTACGCAGGCGCGCGCCTCGGCCCGCCCGAGGACCACTACGTCGACGACGCGTAGCGACTCCGGCGCAGGTGCGGGCGCCTCTAACGTACTCTTGTAGCGTAGGCACACTGTTAATAAACTATACGATACATTCCGCTGTTGTTTCATTTTAGGCCTCTAGCAGCGTCAGTCTGGTCTCAGGGAGTACCAGAACTTTTCCCGGTGGGCCGTCGGTCCTCCGTGGGCCAGTCCGGTCTTATCTTATAGTCCGGATTTATCTCACTTAAACATTGCTCTCATTCATAACTGAGTTGTTGACTAATAAATTGATAGATTCTTTAAACGAACACACAATTATTGTTAAGGTTCCTAAAAGTAAGCGTAATCTTAAACCATGGATTACTCCAGGTATCCTACTACGTTGTATAAAAACATGTGAATAATTATAGGCTCATTTCGGTACTCCCTGCACTTTCAAAGATCTTAGAAAAACTAATTAATAAACGACTTACAAATTACCTCGACAACTTTAAAATATTATCACAATCACAATACGGCTTTCAACGCGGGAAATCAACGGAAGCGCTATTCTGGCACTAACTTCATTAATTACAGACAATTTAGACGATGGTAATAAATGTATTGCAGCATTGGTATAAGGGGTAATGCTCTCGAATTACTGCGTGACTATCTGAGTGACAGAAAACAGTGTGTGAAAATCAGTTCATATATTAGTCGGCTTGAGAATATAGAATACGGTGTCCCCCAGGGGAGTGTATTAGGTCGCACACTTTTTCTGATTTATATAAATGATTTATTATCACTAGACATAGGAAATGCACACATGTTTTCTTATGCTGACGATACAGCCATAGTATTTACAGGGAAATCATGGCAAATGACACGATATTTCACGGAGTTGGGGCTATCTTCAATTAAAACATGGCTAAATGAAAATCTTCTGACCTTGAACACTCTAAAAAAATAAATATTCATATTCACTCTAAATATTCATTTCATTTCATTTCATTTCTAAAAACAAACTATTTGCTTCACAATAAATAATCGAACTCAACCTGATAACAATTTTAATATAAAAATTCATGATTGCTTAGATCGTTCAACCTGCAACTGTCCTATAATAAATAAACTGATCAACACAAAGAACCTCGGAATACAAATAGATCAACACCTCTCATGGCATTCACAAATAGAACTTATCTCAAACAGGATCAGAAAACTCATCTGGATTTTCAAAAACCTACGGCATGTTGCTATGAAAACACTTTTGAATAGAATATACACCGCACTAGCACAATCGATCATTACATATGGTATAACGATTTGGGGTGGAGCAGGAAAAACGAAGTTTCTGGAAGTTGAAAGATCTCAGAGAGCTCTCTTAAAAGTAATGTACTTTCTGCAACGTAGATTTCCAACTAGTGAACTGTATGTGCGCTGTGATCTTTTAACAGTCAGAAAACTTTATATTCTTCACTCCATACTAAGAAAACACAAATCTTTAATATTTGATGCCAGTAAATTAGAAAAAAGAAGAAAAGACATTGTAGCTAATAATCAACGTTTCAACACTACCTTTGCCAAACGTCAATACACTGCACGATCAAGTCTCATGTATAATTATATTAATAAAATTCTAAGTATATACTCTCTAAATCGTTATGAAGTTAAAAATAAACTGTTACTTTTTCTAAAATCATGAAGAAACGGAGGAAATTCTTGGACATAACTAAGACAAACAATCACATACTCACACACACACACACACACACACACACACACACACAAAATCATACACACACACACACACCACACACTATATAATAAGTCATTATATAATTAGTATTAGTTTAAAGATATTTAATACAAAACTACCTACTTTGTTATTTTATGTTAATAGTTATTTTTTCATTATCAACCTTTACCATTACATGCCTAGATATGTAGATAAGGAAGAGCGAGGTTTCCTGGCACAGGTATCTTTATACTTAATAGGAAATCTCAACCACATGTTATATATGTAAGATGTAAAAGAGAAATAAACATTTTTTCATTTTTCATTTTTTCATTTTCATTCAAGTTACACAGTCACAAATAGGCGTGATAACTTCATTTACCTACTTTATTAACCGACTTTAAAAAGGGAGGAAGTTCTCATTCGACGGCATTGTCAAATCATTCAAACAAACAATAGGCAAAACAACAGAACCACGATTGTATTTCTTATTGTCGAGTGTGGTTTTAGTTCAAGGTGTGTTTTAAATTTCTGTAACTAAAAAAACCTCTGATAATTACAAGTACCTATTACAACCCATGCTTTTGTAACCATTCGGCTAATAAAAGTAAAGTGGGCAGACGCAGATACAGGGGGGATAATGGGTGCAATTGCTTCATAAATTACATAAAGTTAGCAGTTCAAATACGAAGAAGTGATTCTTTTCATTAATTAAAAGTTTTCGCGAGTAGAGTCTCTTTATTTTGCATAATTCGATCTATTCTACTGCCTTGTTCATTATACATTATATTATACAACATAATGTTCAGCAAAAGTTTATAGTTTTCGAGTTATACCAGATTAAAAAAAAATGAAAATCACTACCTTGCGGTGTTCTTTTGAGCTTTTCTTATAAAAAAACTACTTAATTCATATTTTTTTTGCACTCAAATATTTTTGATTAGTCTCTCTACTCGAATCTGTTATTTATTATACAAGTTTAAAATTAAAGATCCCATCAGAAATACATCATCAATTCAAGAAAAATATCCGATAATAAAAGTGTAAACATTGGCGAAGTAAAAAAAATGTAGTAAATGATTTTGTCTCATATGCTACAAAAAGTCCTTGTTTCATGACCATTTTATAAATGTATAATACTTGGACATTTTCCTTGCAAACACTGAGTTAGTTGCTATTTTTGACCTCAAGGTGCAGATTTTTAAAAATCTTATATTCGAGGTTTTTCAAATAAAATTAATTAGATTGATTAAAAATGGAAAGATCATGTGTGGGTTCTACAAGGTCACCATGACTTACTACCAGAGATAAAAAAAAAGAACATAACACCGGCCAAGTGCGAGTCGGACTTGCGCATGAGGGGTTCCGTAGCATGCATCGTATAAGAAACTTTAAAAAAAAACACGTGTCTTGTATGGGGAATTGGGGACCCCATTTAATTTTTAAATACATATTTTTTTAAGAGACTATAGCAATACGAACTCTGAGCATTTCATTTAAATCGCAAGAGTGTCAGAGCAGCGGCGACGTTGTGCACAAAAGTACCCTAAATGGAGACAAACGTACTATTAAAATTTAAATACACCCAAGCTACTGCTTGGCAGACTGCTGGCCGAAGTAGACAAGACAAAGACGTTGTTTTGGAAGGAAGACGGAAAAGTGGCGGCAAAATGTTTCTTTTTTAGGCTTCAAAGTTCAAAGGCCAACGCACAGTGTGAGATTTGACCTTGGTTGCGGACACCCTCGTTTTATGTTCGATTTGAGAAGGTTTAGTTATCCTAAACCATAAAAACCAACAAATATTTAAAAATTTCAATTAATTTTGGAGATATATATTTTTTTACTTAAGTCATTAATTTTCATGAAAAACTTTTTTATTCATTTTTCCCGAGAAAAAGTGAATTTTACCTTTGTATTATTTTTTTAACTATTTACTAGTTTAAATTGCTTTAAGTTCGAAAATTACAAGAGCCTAACTGCAGAAGAACGAGAGAAAAAAAATAATTTGAATATTTTGAAAAAAAATATATATAAAATTAACCATATTATTGTCGCATTTTTTTAACAAAAATACATTAAAGTAATGTTCCTATTACTTCGTAACAAAAATCTATATACCTAGCTTGCGCGATGTTGGAGATATAGAGTTTCTATGTTTTTTTAGATTTCTATGGAAATAGGGTTGACACAACAATAAAACTATTTTGTTGGATCTTATCTTATCTTGTTGATTGGGGGCTGCCTAAACAGCGACACTTCAACCCAAAGGGATCTTTTGTATCAACCCCTTAAACCCTAGTACCTATCCACAGTGTGTAAAATGACCGTCAAACCAGACATTTTACTTCTCACTGCCAGTCAATAGGACTTGGTATTCTAAGCATGAAATAAAACTCTCACGGTCTATTACATCCATATACTATGGAACTCCATAGTTGTTTCTATTCAAAGTTGCCCTTTTTATGATATTCCAGAAACATAACAATAAACATTTCTTGGAAATTATTTTTAAACCTTATAAATGAAATTGAATTCACTCAAAATGGCCCTGAGCTTTACAGCTGATTTTTTTGTGTGGGTCGAACTTTTTCTTTATTATAAAAATAAACATTTATTAAACAGATTTTTACTGTTTTTACATTTTTTTAAATCTGATCTACCCTTTTTTAGTTTCCCATACTAAATCTGAATAGCGAATCAAGAATTTGTACGGGAAACTGAAAAAAAAAAGAGATTGGCCATATTCTTCTTAGTCAATATGCGTCTTATGTATTACATGCTTTTGGTTAATTTTTGTCAGATATTCCATTCCTTTTATCGTTTTTGAGATATTTGTAATGTTCGCTAAAAAAATAATATAGGTCGAGATTTAACAAAAAAACCCTTGTCTTGGAGCGAGCTGCGTAAATTGAAAGATTTTTTTATATGCACATAACGTAGCCAAATTGCAGAATTAGTCTTTTACAGACGGGTTAGCCGCTTTGTAAACATCATCATGTACCATAACGCAATTTTTTGAATTTAAATTTTAGTTTCCCGTACTAAATCCGTAAAGTAAATCAAGAATTTGTATGGGAAACTGAATAAATATTAAGATTCGCCAATGTTTTCATAGTCAATGTGTGCCCCATGTATTACATGATTTTGATTAAGCTTTTCAAAATTTCTGTCAGATTTTCGATATCTTTTACCGTTTCTGAGATATTTGCAATTTTTGCTAAAAAAATAATCGGAGTTCAAGATTTAACGAAAACGAACCCTTGTCTTGGAGCGAGCTAAATATATATATTTTTTTTATTTTGGATTGTGTATCACAATGCTATTTATTTTTTTTATTTAAATTTTACTTTCCCGTACTAAATCCGTAAAGTGAATCAAGTATTACATGCTTTTAGTTAAGCTTTTCAAATTTTCTGTCAGATTTTCGATATCTTTTACCGTTTCCGAGATATTTGCAATGTTTGCAAAAAAAATATTCGGAGGTCGAGATTTATCAAAAAATAACAAGCAAAAACGTGTAAGACTTGCAATTTCAGATGTTACTTCGCCATTTTTAGGGTTCCGTAGTCGACAAGGAACCCTGATATGTAGTTTCGCCATATCCGTCTGTCTGTCTATCTGTCTGTCCGCGGCTTAGCTCAGAGGCTTTTAGTATTAGAGAGCTGTAATTTGGCACAGAGATGTATATTGATCACGCCGACAAAGTGGTAAATAAAATCTTAAAAAACAATTTTTTTCAGAGTACCTCCGCTACACGTGAGGTGGGTTTTTTTTCTCGACTATCCCATGGTGTGGGGTGTCGTTGGATAGGTTTGAACAACCATTTTTCGATTCAAGGATCCGTTTATATTAATCCGTTAATATTAAGCTTTAAAGTGGATTTTTTTTGTTAAAGTCATGCCCCCCCCGCCTCTGCCAGCTAAACGGTTGTTTCTAGAAATGTGAAAAAATTCAGGGCAGTAGGTAGGTTTTAACGAAGTTAAAAGGAAAACTATCACAGTATTAGTCAATTTTGTAAGACGGAAAGTTTTACCGCTTGAACTCAAAATAGACGTACTTTGTGCCTTGAAGCAGTGTACCTCGAAGTACTACGGAAACCTACACTGCCCATGGCCCGAAACGCACTTGACCGCTTTTTATTTTATTATAATTGATCATTTTATTTCTGTTACTCAAAAATATTTGCAGTGTCAAATTATTTTATTAAGACTCCAATTATTTTCAGCCTAAATTCGCCTAACTGCTAATAGCCACTACTACCATTTCCCACTTACTTAGTCCTCACCTCACCCGCGAGGGAAAGGTATGGCTTTAGGACCCATACAATATGTGCATAAAGCTGAAGAATTTAAAATATGAATTCCTAAAATAGTTCCTAATAAAAAAAACACTTTAATTAAATAAATAAATTTAATTCTTTGCGGGATTCTGAGGCATATCCATGTTCAGATAACGATCACTAATTATTACTGCCTTCTTCTACAATGGCTTTATAGTAGGTAGTAATGCTTTAGAAATAGTACTAGTGGATTACGCGGCCAACTGAAACTTGTTTTCCACAAGATTCAAATGCCTACAGGTCATATGATATACAAAGTTTGTTTAAAAATATTGCATGTCGCAAACTGGTAGGCGCTTGTGAGTGGCAACCCTAAGTTAAAATTTTGAAATTCAGTATTTCCGTTATCGTGTGTCTGTCGCATCTGTTTTTTTTATGATAGTAGCTATTAATGTAATTAACATATACGTTCCGAAAAAAAATGCGACCATGTAGAAAATTACGAGAAAAAAAATTATAATGAAATCATAGAAAAAGTAACTTTTTGCCTAGAACAGCGAAATATTTTAAGTTTTTATGGATTTGAAGGTTTATATGGTATACTCACACCATGAAATATTTATTGAAAAACCAATAAAAAGAAAGGAGATAATGTGTTTCTATGGTTTCTATGGAATTTTCTCGATTTTCTGAATTTCTCTAAAACTATGACAGATAGAGCAATGGGAGTTTTAACAGGAGTTTTATGTAAATATAAGTTTTCAAAAAAACACATAAAACTAGGGTGTCCGCAACTAAGGTCAAATCTCACACTGTGCAACGGGACCTTATTACTAAGCCTCCGCTGTCCATCCGTCCGTCCGCCCGTCTGTGTGTCTGTCAGCGGGTATATCTCATAAACCATAATAGGTAGACAATTGAAATTTTACAGACTTTGTATTTCTGTAGCCGCTATAACAATAAATAATACAAAAAATAATAAAAAATTAATAATGGCAACAGGCAGACGCTTGAAAAAATATAATAAATAAAGTTATATTTAAAAATTAAAGGAGGTTCCCATACAAGAGACGTGTTTTTGGACTTTCTTGTACGATGGTACAGAACTCTTCATGCGCGAGTCCCACTCGCACTAGGCCGGTTTTATTTTCTTTTTTTTATCTCAGGTAATAAGTCACAGTGACTTTGTAGAATACAAACAATATGATCTCCTTCCTATTTTTAATCAATCTAATTAATTTGATTTGAAAAACCTCGAATATAAGATTTTAAAAAATCTGCACCTTCAGATCAAAACTAGCAATTAACTTAATGTTTGCAACGAAAATGTCCAAGTATTATACATTTCTAAAATGGTCATGAAACAAGTAATTTTTATAGCATATGAGACAAAATCATTCAGTACATTTTTTTTACGTCGCCGATGTTTAAACTTTCATTATCGGATATTTTTAAAGATTTTTCTTGAATTGATGATATATTTCTGATGGCACATTTAATTTTTCTTAGAATAAATAGTAGATTCGGGTAGAGACACTAATCAACAATATTTGAGTGCAAAAAATTTGGAAAGTAAGTATTTTTTTTATAACAAAAGCTCAAAAGACTACCGCAAGGTAGTGATTTTAATATATTAGGTGCTTACCTATGAAATTGCTGTTTCAGTTTTAAAAGTTCAACAGAATAATATTGCCCGAAAAATTTATTTACTTCCATTAAATTATATGTATATCATTTTCTAGCTACATTCAAGGTATTTCATGAATTAGTGATGTCATGTATCTCATGTAAAAACTGTCTGAGTAGGGTTCCATTAAATACTGAATTGGCATTTTCTTAGAGGTCAACTGGTTAAATTTTTTATACCAAAAAAAAGTCGAAATTATCTAAAAATCATGAAATATTATGCGCAATATGTTCAAAAATACATAAATGGTAACGAAGAACACACTGGTGTAAGTGTAGCCTTCAAAAATAAAAAATACGTTTTTTTAAAATAAAAATATTGCGATTTTCAGTGACAAAAAAATCCATTTTCATAACTTCTACACCGCTGTGCTCTCAAAATATTCAGACAACATGTATTTAGCAAGCATTATTTTATTTCTAAATGTCCAATGGTACTTTGGAAATAGTTAGTTGTTTTAAAACCTTAATTGATTTATATAAATTTTCTCTTTGAACTTTATAACTAATCGACAATTTCATAGGTAAGCACCTAAAATTTTTAAATCTGGTATAACTCGAAAACCATAAACTTTTGTTGAACGTATGTTTCGTTATTTTGATAGGGCTTGATCAAAGCTATCACCAGCCAAAATTTGTCGCATTAGTTTTGGGACACCCTGTATAATAGGAGAGATATATGCCATATAAGTTGTAAAATTGAACAAAAGGTACCTCTTTTTATGATAAAAATTTTCGCGCTCGCTTCGCTCGCATCTTTTTGTATGTTATTATCAATTATCCAATATATTTTACCACATCGCAAACATATTACTGGAGATTCATATGCAATGAAGGCCGTAAAATAAACATTAAACTTAACAAAGCAAAAAATCTGAGGTAGGTACATCAATTTTAAATCTGGAGAACACTCAAATTCCCCCAACCCAACCCCACTCCCACGCAACATCTTATGCAACTTAACAATATCAACGTGTATATACAAAACCTCACATTTTTATGTAGCAGCAGTAGGTACCTAACAATAAATTGATATTTGTAGGTATAGAGTGTCCGGGGTGTGGTGCGAGGGTAGATATTTAATATCACTACATAAGGAACCTACCTATCAGAGCAAAAACTATGAACTTTCCTTTCCATATAAAGTTAGTAAACAACTGTACTTATAAATAATTATCTACATATATGAAATAGAGTCTGACAAATGAAAGCGTAACCTGAGAAAGCGCGGCAAATTCAAAAAATCTTGATGTGGTATCACCAACCTATAGCAGGAAAAATATATTTAATACTTGTGTGATAAATCTTTATTAAAATATATTTATACTAGTTGAAATTACAATTTACAGATTTTTTTTTTATTTATTTACATTTTTTTTTTAGATTTGCTCACAAGTTCTGAAAACGTTATAAGAATCGTCTGGATTACCAGGAATTCTCTCTTTTGCGGTCGAGATTGAAACATTTTGAAAATATAGCATTCTGGAACTACGTGAGTAAATCGCAAGAGTTAATAAAAGAAAATCCTAAGAAATTGTGGGCTTTTATTAAATCTCGAAGAAAATGTACATCTAATTACCCTAGATCCGTCACATACAAGGACTCAAAATATACGGGAGACTCAATCTGTGATGCGTTTAATATTATCTTTCGCAGTGTATATCAGCCTGTGGCCCCATATTACCCTGACTTAGAATTGCCTCCTCCTTTCATTAATAATGATTCGTGTATTAGTTATATCAGAGCATCTAATGAGGAAGTTTAAAGTTTATTAACACTTTAGATAAAATTCAATAAAGGTGCGGGAGCAGACGGGGTTCCTCCGATTTATACTAAAAAATGTTTTCTGTCTCTTGCACAGCCCTTAGTTATAATTTTTAATAGGTCATTGACCGAGGGAGTTTTTCCGCAGATATGGAAAAAAGCTAATATTATACCAGTGCATAAAAAAGGACTCAAAAGCGATGTAACCAATTATAGACCGATATCAATATTAAATGTATTTGACAAAATATTTGAAAAAATGGTTTATAGCAGAATCTACTAAGTGTAATAACCAAAGCAATGCCTATTCAACAACACGGCTTTCTAAAAGGACGATCCACAACGACAAATTTATGTCAGTTTACAGACTACCTGCTGAAGGAAATGGAAGATGGCAAACAGGTTGACGTGATCTACACGGATTTCGAAAAAGCATTCGACCGTGTAGATCACGCCATCATACTACAGAAGTTAAATCGCGTAGGAATATGCGGTGACTTGTTGCGATGGGTTGAACCTTATCTTAAAAATCGCTCGCAGGCTGTAATCATCGGTGGTTGCAAATCGGACATGATCACTATTCTCTCAGGAGTCTCAGGTGTTCCCCAGGGATCCCATCTGGGCCCTCTGTTATATAATGCTTACCTTTATGACATCTATACCTGTTTTCAGCACAGTAACTTCCTGATGTATGCTGATGATACTAAAATATTCATGAGTGTACGTGATGATAAAGACTGTATTAAAGTTCAGGAGGATCTTAATCGTTTATCTTTATATAATAAACTTAATAGAATTTCGGTCAATGTTGGTAAATGTCAGGGACGTATTCTCCATAGGGTCATTCGGGCGAACGCCCGGGGCGGCCAGTCCCAACGGGCGGCCCGCCCAGTTCACCAACAACTCTCATTTTTTCATTAGCTGACTGCGATAATTTACACGGGCGCGGGAGTCTTGATAAGTATTGATCTCTTTCTCTACGTTGAACCTAGCTAGCTGAACTATTTGTCCCAGGTATACATATTCGTCGAGTGTAGAGTCTCTAACATTCAGAGGAGTGGGCGGATATTTTACATAATTTTCGTCTTGTCCCTGTTCATTTTGAAACCCACTTGTTGAGAGGCTCTAGTCCATTGGGCATTGAATTGTGCCTAGGTCCTCGAAGGTCTCAGCCATGATCAAGATATCAACAGCGAATCGAAGGTGAGTGATGTACTCGGCGTTGATATTAATGCCAAGTCCTCTCCAGTCCAGAAGCTTGAAAACGTATTCCAGGGCAGCGGTGAAGAATTTTGGACATATATGTAACGTCTCCCTGTCACCCCACGCTACACCCAGTTTCGAATTCTGATCCTGGAGGCAGACCGACATGGTGGCGTTTTCATACAGGTACTCCAATACTTCGATATATCGACAGTCGATTTGGCACCGTTGGAGAAAGTGTAACCATTTTTTCTGTTGTAACCACACTCCTGTGCCATGCTTTAGGCGTTCGTCCCTCGAGCATGACGGAATTAAACAGCCTCTGAAGACCTATAAGTACCGGTTCTCCACCTGCTTTCGGAACCTCAGTCGTAATTCCATCATCACCCGGTACCTCGTTGTTCTTAAGCTTTTTGGGAGCCATTCTAATCTCGCACACGTTTGGGATATCTTCTGTATGTGTCGGGTGAATCTGGCTCTCGGGTCTTCAGCCAGATTACTGACAGGTAAGCGTGTGGTTGTGTATAAGTGTCCGTAGAATTTCTCGACCTCTTCTAACAGCTCATGGTCGTACGTACGAATATATCGCAAGTCAGGGACTTAGAGACCTGTCTGTTTAGTCGCCGATACTGACAAGCATCTACAGACGATTTCATAATCAGGCTCCATCTTTATTCTATGAGCTTGCTGGTGTGATCCGAGATGTTCGTTTTGAACGGCTGGTTTTGAAAGCCTTATTTATTCCCAGTCGTTTGGACAACTTCCTCGAACCTGTCGTAGTAATCGTCCACATTTTCGCAGTCTGCTAGCCATTCGAAGCGGTTTTGCAACGAGCTGAAAGTTATCGAGGTTTTGGAGCTGGATAAGCGCTGGGCTAGTCAACATCTTTCCAGCTTGGTTTTTAAATTCAATGTGCCTCTTACCATTAGGTGATCGCTTCCTTTCTTCATCGAGTTGATCACAACTCATTTTCAGTTTTGAAAAGAATAAAAAATTATATGCGTTCTCGCATGAATGAGAAATGACTCAATTATTTATCAATCCTCAACATTGAGGATTTGAGGCTGATTTAACGAATGCACTTAATTTTGATGATTTTTCAAAACAAATGTCGCATTGTCTCATCGTAATCAGTTAATAAATTCGTTTAACTATTTATTACTATATTTAATCTAGACACGCGGAGCGTGTCCAGCCAAGTTCACGTCAAAAAAGAACTGGCGAGTAGCTCTGTGTAATATTACACGAACCATTTGGAGCCACTTTTGTCACCTTCATAACTCAAAATCTATTTAACATAAACACACCAAATTTGGTTTATGTATTAAGACTTCCTAGGTAAACGAGCACTCAAAATTTTATAAACACAGCTCAAACGGTTGGTATAGATTTTAACGTCCGAAAATCGACATTTTTATGACTGACTCACTGACATATAGATCAAAAAGCTTACCCGCTTCCAGATGACCTAGAAAGTTCAAATTTTGCATCAAGCTAGGTAATTGTGTGTATGCAAATGAAAAAATCAGAAAACACTGAATTTCTAAGAAAAATTTTTTTTTCAATACAATATTTTTATGATTTAAAGACACACTCACCGTCATTAAAAAGCTAAGGTACTTCTAGCAAGGCTACGAGCTTTAAATTTGGTGTGCGGCTAGTATTTCATGTACTAATAACGGAAAAATTAAAAAAACCATGTGTTAAAAAAATAAAAATGGGCTCAAAAAGTAACTTATCGCGGGGCTCGAACTCGCACCTGCGCGTTACATGTGCGACTCCTTTATTAAGTGAGCTGTCGAGGTTGTTATGGCCACGGAAGAAAGAGGTAGGGGGAAATGGTAAGTAGGCGGATCTCGCGTGTCATAAATTAGCGCTGCAGTACAGGACGCACTCATTCTCAATCGCGTACTATGCGGCACCGGACGGCTGATGTTCTCGGATAAATAAAATAAAAAAACACGTAAACATGTGATACTGTGCTGTTTTAGAGTGCAGAAATAGAAGCACAGACAAAATATCATATAATGAAGGCATTACATTTCACCGGTAAATGTTGTATTTTATATTTCGATTTAAAATTGAATTTAATTTAATTCAAAGCTTTATCCCGAACGAATTAGATAATTTTAAACTTTATGTGAGAGTAATAAAAGTCATACGTCAGTAGCATAAGTCGGCCTGGTCCACCAACATTCTCGTGTGTTCTAAATAGTCATGTGCAATCATTTATCTTTGACAATATATGTATTATCGATATCGATAAAAAGAGAAGTTGATTTTATTATCCTTCCAGTTGTTTATAATGTGTATATTTTAGATACATTTTATTGGCAAATGTCAAACCTTTGTTCATTCCCTACTACCGAAGGATTTTGTAGGTATGTATGTAAATAATTCTTTGGTACGCTCTACAGCCTAAAGAACGTCACATACGAGCGCTATACTGTGCTATTTCATCGTAATATCAAATATAGCTCGCCACACTACAAATAAAGGGCGTCACACACAGGCGCTATACTGTGAGTGCGAGTTTAAAGCTGTAATTACTCGCATACTAAGAATGACGCCATGAGTGTATCAGTAGATAAGTAAAGCTGAATCTTGTTTTTTTTTATAATTTGTCTACGTTACGTTATTATATACTCTACCTTTTCAAAAATCACACGGACGCTATACTGTGCTATTTCATCTTACGATATCTGCTGCTGTCGTGTGTGACTGTAGCAAGCTATCACACATGGCGGCAACACTATCGTATAAAGGGGTAGGGACATTTGTGGCCTATGACCTGTCGAATTTTCACGAAAGTTGTGTCGCAGTTTGAAACCTACTTAAATCGATAGAGGATAGCTAAATGATGAAACATGTAATAGGTCTTTTTTTCGTAACATCACCGGTTGCAGAGATATAAATGATTTTTATTGTCCTATATATGGTAGGGCCATCTTTGTCACGAAATATGTCCGAAACTGGTGGAAACACTAAACGACTTATCATATTTTTTCACCATCTAAATGTTCACTAGCGATTTATAAAGGATTCAAGGGTATTCAACTTTGAAAAAAACGTCGGCCATAGGCCACCTTCCATAGTAAAATCTTACATCGCCTTTCATTACCCTCAGGCGTCGTGGCGCTCATATTTTTAACTCATCCCAAAGTTCGAAACGGCGTCAGACAGTCAGAAACAAATATCTGTCTGGTCATTTTTATCACGGTGCTTAAATTTTCAAGAATTAAATTACATTGTACCTGTATTTAGATAATATTTTGTACCAAAAAATACATGGCGATGTAGTCTAAAACCTCACCACATATCATCAGGGGGAGGAGGGGTCTAAAAAATTGCTAAAAACATCACGTGATTAATGGACGACCCCTTTCCAGAAACATCGGGTGTTTCAAGGGAAATATTTCCGGATATCGATATTTCAGTGATAGAAGATTACTTACATCCCTAATCGAGTAGCGAACGGAAATGACGTAGTAATGACGTGTACTAGTTATAGGTAAATAAAGTTGTGCTTTATTAATATGCAGTGAAAGTTTAATTTCGCTAGGACGTTTATGAAGCGCTTTTGGAGTTTTCCGTTATCTGGAGTTTCTGCTACTCAGCACTAGATGTCACTATCAAATACGCCTCTATTTGCTCATTTTGTATGAGCTTTATGGACGAAGTAATAGATTTCAATGTTGCTAATTTTTTTATATTTTTACGTGCTATATTTATGGTCCAATCAAAGGCCTTCTTGCATTAGTAGTGCGTAAATATACTAGGTGTTGATGTGTGATTTCGGCGACATTGGTTCTGGTACAAACGCGTCTTTAAGGCCCTTCCCCCTACCTCTTTCTTCCGTGGTTATGGCATTGGTGAAATAAAGATAATATTATACAATTTAGTAAATGGAAAACAGGAAAATAGCAAGACGAAACTCACAATACATAGGCTCTTACAGCTGCCGGTAGAACATGGAAATTGTCCTACTAAGTACACTTATCTGATCAAGCACTAAAAGTTTTACACATTTACATGTGTACAAACATGAATGTCTATGTAGTAAACAATGGCGCGAAATTGGTATGAAGTGTCCGGGGTGTGACAGGGTAAGCGCAGGTTTTTTTTATTATTAGTAAATCACTTTTAAATATTATTAATAAATATACTCACAAAAAGTAATGATATCGCATCAAAAACATAAATGTGAAAATGGGAGCCAAGTTCAATATTATGATACGGTGTGGTTGTCAACTTTACTGAGAAAAGAATTGAGATCTAAATGGATGCCAAGTTCTGTAGATAATCCTGAAATTTATTTATAAAAACGTATAACATTCTTAAGTAAAAAAACACAATTTCTTGTTTTTTACTGCTACATTAATGTTTGCTATTTGAAAATATGACTTTCTAAATTTAAATAGTAGAATTATTTACACAAAGCAAATAACTTATGATCTATTTAACCTCATCATTGACTTGGCTAGTTTTTACCAGCACATGAAATATTCAGAAGAATAGAACCTTATAGTATAAAAATAAGAACTTGCGTATAACATAAAGATGATACGTTGATAAACCAAATTTAAGATGACTAATATGTGAAAACTAGCCAAGTCAAAGTTGAGGTTAAACAGATCATAAGTTATTTGCTTTGTGTAAATAATTCTACTATTTAAATTTAGAAAGTCATATTTTCAAATAGCAAACATTAATGTAGCAGTAAAAACCAAGAAATTGTGTTTTTTTACTTAAGAATGTTATACGTTTTTATAAATAAATTTCAGGATTATCTACAGAACTTGGCATCCATTTAGATCTCAATTCTTTTCTCAGTAAAGTTGACAACCACACCGTATCATAATATTGAACTTGGCTCCCATTTTCACATTTATGTTTTTGATGCGATTCTGTTTTACTGTTGAGGGGCGGCCCGATCGTATTCGCCCAGGGCGCGAAAATCTAAAATACGTCCCTGGTAAATGTCAAGTGGTATCATTTTCACGTCGTAGGAACACTGTGGTCTATCTATACTTATAACATCGATAACAACTCTATAGTAAAGACTGATAATGTCCGTGACCTGGGCATTTATCTTGATAAGAAATTATTATTTGATCATCACATTGACACGATAACAGATAAAGCGTTCAAAGGTCTCGGCTTCCTTAAGAGAAACTGTAAGGTATTCTCTGATGTAGGCTGTCTCAAAGTCATTTACTATGCATACGTACGTAGCATTTTGGAGTATGGTTCAATTATTTGGTATCCTCAATATAAAATACACGATGAAAGAATAGAACGTATTCAAAAATTATTTATTAAACAATTAAATTATCGTACCAAAACATACATTCGGAATTATTCTGAGAGTTGTTGCGACATGCTTGATATGCTTTTTCTATATGATCTCCTGAACTCAAGAGTTGACTGTCCATCCTTAGTTACGCAGATTTATCTAAGTGCCCCTAATAAGCGCACCTGTCATACTGTCTTACTCCATATTCCTTACCATCGAACGAATTATGCAAAGAATTCAGCATTAACACGTTTGTCCCGCACATACAATGAAATTGATCCCTTTTCAAACTCTAAAAATACTTATAGATTAAAGCTGTTTCAGGCATTTATCCTGACATAAAAAAAACATACACACTTACACACAGACACACACAAACACACACACATATATATACACACACACACACACACACACACACACACACACACACACACACACACATACACACACACACACACACACACACACACACACACACACACACATACACACACACATACACACACCCACACATACACACACACACAGTAACACATACGTAGTGAATAAAATGCTTTCATTATAACGTGTACATTAGTTGATAAAGAGTTAATAGATGTCTTAGCTTACTGTAAATACGTGGAAATCTGTTAAGGCTTTACAATGTAAAATTTGTCTACCTTCTGTATTAGTATTTAAGAAACAGCTGTTTGATTTCCTTAATCCTATACTATTAAACGAGTTAAGTGTCCCGACGATTTCGAAAACGGCTTGAAACCTTTTGACCAAAATCTAGGATTAGGGGTTAAAAATCACCAGAAATCGATCTATGAGGAAATTATCTTCGAAAAAAGTCATTTAAGGGAGATATGAGCGAAATTACATAAAAGAAGAACGCATATAATGCTTATTTTAACCATGCAAGTACTTTGGTAGACTAGCTAGCGGTTTTGGTGCGAGCCACTTACATTTTGCTGCTTTTAGGTCCGGATTCGAATCCCACCCATGAGACTTTATAGTTGTTGTCTTTTTATTTTTTATATTGTTGAACTTATGTAAATATTATGCAAATAAATCAAAAGACTTAAGAGTGATAAAAAAATATATATTTTAACATCTATATTTTAGAAACAAATAGCGCCATCTTTCGCCATATAAGTGAATTACATACCTGATGATTGTGTCGCCCTGCCCCGTGTTTGACAATAGGGAAATTTCGACGGCTTTCACTAAACTCAACTAAATGGCGCTGATAACATTTGCAATAGGAAAATCTCGTAAAAAGTCGCCAAAACTGATTGATGTTACTAATTAATACATATCATACATAATAAATCAAGCCCTAATAGGCAGAACATCGTAAGCGCCAAAAATCTTCAAAACCTTTTTTTATCGTAAACGCAAGGTCATGATGTCTATCGTATGCTCAAAAATTATCGAAAGCGAACCTTATTTTCTGCATACATAAGAGACATTTTTGTTTTTCGTCGTTACCTGACTTTTTCACAAAAAAACATCGTAAGCAACAATTATTCTGTCATCGTAAGCAACAACTCATGGCGGTTACGATACAAAATTTTGATTTTTGTACATCGTAAGTAACATAAGCGAAAGAGACAGGTAGAAAGCATTAGACTTGCGATAAAATGAAACAGGTATAGGTCTGTTGTTTCGTCTTCGATTTTCCGCTTAACCAGCAAGCATTGTATGCATATTGTATGTGGTGAATGCTCAAAAAATTTTGCGCCAAACCCAAAAAAATCTGGACACCTCAAGAAAAAGCCATAACGCATATCCGATAATTGACCACGCTGAATACTTTAAAAACAACCGACTTCAATCGCAACAACTCCAATTTTGCTATGTTTTTGTTGATTTTCTCAAAAACCGCTGAATCGATTTCGATAAAATTTATATGGGACCACCCGTGAAGTATACTCTTTTAAACAAAAAAGAATTTTCTAAATCGGTTCAGGCGTCTTCGAGGTGTCCGTTACCCCAGCCAGAAAATGTCGAATATCGTATGTAATAGATAATTAGTTGTCCAGCTTCTGTAATTGTTGCTCATATTGTTGAATTTGTTCTGCTGATAGTTTTTTAGCTATTTGACAAAAACATATCTGGCTGCGGTAAAGTTACCCTAGCCAGACTATTTTTTATTTTTTGGGTATTTTAAAATAACAAATAGCTAAATAATTAGTAGTCTACACGAAGTAAATGTTGCGACTTAATTTGTACTGATACGTTTTATGGTTGCGAAGTTACTCAAATTCTGGCTGGAGTAACGTTTGCAGGTTTGCTGGATCTCCGAAATGGTTAAGCGCACATTTATAATTTTTCGTATACCACTTCTTACGAATTAGTTCTAATTTGTTTATCAATAAAAAATAACAATAATGTACCGTTTAAAAGTTATATAAATAAATAGAATTTTCCTTTAAAAGGTCCTAGCACGACGAATAAGAGCTCTCAAGACTCAATCAAAACGTTATTTTCCTGCCTTCAAATGTTTGTGATTTTTTATAAGTATACTGTAAGTAATTAATAAGTTATGGTGAAATTTAATTCAGTTGGGGCCACGATACGCAGTGGAGTTGTTTGATCGCCGATTGATAGAGTTTCTTGTGGTTTTTTGAACTGAATGTTATGTCAACAATTAGTTGCCTAGTTAAATTTCGTAACTTTAAAATTTCAGCGTACTACATTGAATAATTAACGAGATAATCGAAAAAGAGACATTGTGAAAAGCATGACCGTGGTAACCCGACCAAGTTAAGATGGTCACAGAAAAGCGGCCGCGCAGTACATTACTCTAGCATTTTGTAATTTATAGGGTAGTATTACGAGTTTTATACAGATGCGTACACATGTGTAAATAAAAATTATTTTTATTAATGCAAGTCGGTAGTAGGTAAAGATGACATGAAAGGGTAAAGATGCCGTGATTAGTTTATTGCTGTTTACCTGTTTGAATTTAATACCTATTATAATATTTGCTAAAAGAAGTTTATTTAATACTTGTGATAGTTCTTTTTTGATTTTTAAAGATAAGGTAAACTCACTGGTTTAAATATTGATACCTAGTAATCTAAATTTGTTTTGACGGCACTTGCAAAATGGTTGCCTCTATTTTTAAGTTTATTTTTGTTTACCTGTTTGAATTTAATACCTATTATAATATTTGCTAAAGAAGTTTATTAAATACTTGTGATAGTTCTTTTTTATTTTTTAAAGATAAGGTAAACTCACTGGTTTAAATATTCAAACCTACTAATCTTAATATTCAAAACTAGAGACTTCACTAAGACTTTTCATAAATAAGCAAACTTTTGCTCACAATTTAAAGAGTACTACGCCAAAAATACATACTATTGTAAGACTGAAATATTTGAGACTGATTGCGAGTAACTTATGAACCTTCTCCTTTAAGGATTTGGAGAGGATTTTTTGTGAGTTGTCAATTATTGTAGATAGAATTTTTCTAATAAAAATAATGAACCTAGATTAAAATAGTTTTTATTTCAATAGAATTCCCAGAACAAAAAATTTTTGTTAAAATATAAATATTTCAAATGATAACGTAAATGTAAATTTTGAACATTTTTTGAATTATCGTATGTGTGATCGTAACCACCATTTTAATTAAATGCTTATTTTTTGGTAAGTTTTTTTATCGCAACCGCCACTATCCATGAAACTGATGCTATTATTTAAAAATAATGTAAATCTTTTTATACCTATAATTAAAATTGATTTATGTGTCTTGAAATGGATGCGAAAGCTGTTGTAGCTAATGAGAAAAAAAAACGCCTCCTGAAAAGTTTGTATTTTGGCGCTTACAATGTTCTGCCTATTAGGGCTCAAAATGATGAACAACTTTCTAATATTACGTATCATTGAATATTTTTCGTTTTTTTTTTATCAAAAAAAAAGGATAATTTGCATGTATTTTTTTCAATAGAATCAAATTATAAAAAAATATGATAAGTAGATATTTTTACAACAAATATTGCTTGTCCTTTCGTCTCTTAGAAGGCCACTACCGACTAAAAGAACACCCTGCAAAATGTTTCATAGAAAATATATCTTATATGTACTACTTAACAAGTTATCTTAGTTTATAAAAACTCCGATTGAACGAGCGACGCTCGGTCTCCCGGCTAGTAAGTTAAAATATAAAATAAATACAATTAGCTTTTTATAATTTTATTGTCTCCTTGTACATCTTGTTTATAAATATAAACATAAAAACAGTCTACTTCATATACTGATTTTGATAATTTGCAGTTTATTTCTGCACTGAAGAATCTGAAATTACCATAAAATCTATCATTTACGAATGGCCATTACAAATAATATCATGATATCATTTCTTACACTCAACAATACATTAATAACTCGTGTCAATCAAGTTCGTGACCTTGGAATTCTTTTTGGTACAGAACTCACTTTCCGACCGCATATTGAATCTGTGGTGGACAGTGCTTATCGCCGCTTAGGATTTGTTCTTCGTAATTCTGTTTTTTTCTCAGAAAAAGCTATTCGTGCACTTTATGCAGCTTTAGTTCGTAGTCTTTTGGAAACCAATATGGTCGTATGGAATCCACATGAAAAGAAATATATTCTTATGCTGGAGCAAATTCAGAAAAAAATTCTTAGAAGCTTGTACAAATTTAAATACTCCTATTATCCATATCTTTATCCAACACTTTTCCTTCAGGGACAACTTGGATACGATTCACTTCAGCTTCGTAGATCAGTATCCCTAATTAAATTTGTGTTGTATCTGTTCCGTAATCGTATTGATTCTACTTCTCTCCTTAATACATTTTTGAAACTATTTGTGCCCGACTCATACTTACGAGCACGCAAACATCTGCTGCTCGCGTCGCCGGTGCGCGCGCGCACGGAAGCGCGCCGCCAGTCACCTGCAGCTCGCGCGGTCGCACTGCTTAATTCTTTGCTCGACATACCTTCGTCTTCCCATTGTGATTTGTTTGAGAGTACGATTGGATGTCTGATGTTTGAGTGTAAGCGACTGATTGAAAGTATGATGCCTGCTAGTACTATCTATTAAATTAAATTTAGCTTGTTATTTAATATAAGGATACAACCTTCTTTATTACTGTCTGTTATATTTTTTTGTATGTACTTGTAGTGTCTTGGAGTATTCTGTTATGCTACAATTTATCTTTATCAATAAATAAATAAATAATAATAAATTAAAGAATAAACATGAAAATTCAGCCAACAAGTATCAATGATTGACAGTCATACTAACATTCAATAGTGACAGCCTCTGACAGCTTCTTTTTGTTGACATGTAAAAACTTTAAAAAAACTTATAAATAGGGAATTTTCCATGGTTCTATCAGCGCCATCTAGTTGAGTTTAGAGAACTAAACTCAACTAGATGGCGCTGATCAACATTGGAAATAAGAAAATCTCAAAAAAATCATCAAAACTGATTGATATTTACTGACTAATATAATAAATAATAATGATGAATAGCTTTCGAAGATTACTTTGCATTGAATATTTTTTTGTATTTTGTTCCAAAAAATACTTTTCATAATTTTGATGCACATAGCTTATAAGTATTGTTTTTGTATTTCATAAAAGTATTGTAACATTACACCGAGTTATAAATTCCATTTAAATCATAAAAGTGTATTAAAATCAATTTATTTTTGGTTCAGAAGAAGAAATTACATATAACAGAGAAACCAGAACGCACCCAGGTTATCCGTACTTTACCAAGTCGGAAAATCGTTTTTGTTAATTCTATTAAGAAGAATCTATGTTCAGGTGGCTTTTTATTTATTTTCAACAATATAAAATATATTTTGCTACCGTAAATTCTACGTTGCTTTTAAAAATACATTTCCAAAGCTTAGAAACGTCATCTATGGAAAATCTTGTGAACGGTGTGACATACGTTATCTGAAAACTCCCTATTCCAGGTTACGCTTTCATTTGTCAGACATGAACACTTTGGTTATTAATTGCTTAACCCTCGTCATTCTGATTGTAGCGCATACACAAATTAGAACGCCGCTTGACGTTGACAGCTGGTTCATCAGCTGACTATTATACTGTTTGTCATTGTTGGAGACGGATTTTGCATTGCTGAGACCATAGATTAGTGTATTTACTAGGCTGAGACGCGGCGCGGCGATTACCCATTTCTCACGTCTGTCATTACGATATCAAAGTCTTCTTTGCCACAAAATAAGTAAATTTTGTGCGCTCTGCAAGTGACACAGTTTCCTGTATACCCGTTATAAAACGTAAGTATAAGTGTTCTGTTGTGAGCAGGTCAGAAGGGCTGCTACCGGTTATGGGAGGCGGGTCGGCGGCGGCGGCGCGGCGGCGGCGGCGGCGGCGGCGGCGGCGGCGCGGCGGCGGCTCCGGCTCCGACTCACGTGCATGAGAAGGTCTAGGCGGGGGGTTGGCTAACGACTACTCCAAAATAATTAACCGATAATTAATTACAGTTTTTGTAAAAAGCCTAAATCTTATAAGACAATCCTCATAAGTGCACATCAGTACGAATTATTTCAATTAATTTAAGGTACATGCATGCGTTTTTATATTTTACACTAGCTTCCGCCCGCGACTTCGTCTGCGTGGACTTTAGAATTGGATCCAGAGAGAAAATGTTAATCTGGCGCCATCTAGTGACGAAGTGGAAATTTCGGTCAGAATTTCTAGTTTTTATGCATTCCTCTGGGAACCCTTAAGTTTTCTGGGATAAAAAGTATCCTATGTGTTAAGCAAGTGCTTTATCTATCTACCTACCAAATTTCATTCAAATCCGTTCAGTAGTTTCAGCGTGAAAGCAGAACAAACAAACGATTGAACAAACAAACAAACATCCATACTTTTGCATTTATTATATTAATTAAATAATGAAATTAAATAACTAAATTAAGTGAGATGAGAAAAGTAAAACTAAAACAGTTTTAAAAAGTATCAAAGTATTTATTTGTAAAACTAAGTATATAAAATACATACAATAGGTGGTCATTATAAGATAAAAATTATAACTTGTCACCCTTTTCAGGCACAGAAAATTTGTTAGAAGAAGGAATAAATTAAATGTATGACTGATGTGAATGTGTGTGTGATATTCCAGTTCAGTGATGTGGACGTGTGTGTGTCGGTGGAGACGGGTATTGAGAGTGGCACCGGGGCAGCAGAGCATCACAGGCGGTCCGCAGGGATGGCCCGGCACAGAGCGCAGGCAACTCTGCTCACAATACCGTTCACTCAAAAACACTGCTGTGTCACTGCCTCCACGAGGAAGCTCCATAACATGGTCTCAGACATGTGTGTTTCGGCGTCTCAACAGCGGTGGAGTTCGGTTCTAAATTATTTGCTTGCTTCTATGCTTTTACAAGGATCTGAATCAACTAACTGGGTTGCATGCTTTTGGAGGTTTCAGAAAGGTGACTCGGCGTTTGTGATTTACTAACGTTTAGTGTGTGCTGCGTCTGTGTGGAAATGACAGAGCAGTAAAACCTGTGATGAGTGAAATGAAATTTTCAGTTTTTTTTATGCTTATGATCAAATTACACAAGATGGAGGGACGAAATAGTTGCATATGCTGGTACATCATGGCCCAGAGATGCATCTCCAATATAAGAAACATGGGAAAGGTTGGGGGAGGCCTTTGCCCAGCAGTGGGAATAAAATAAAATATAAAATTAAGAACTGTATTTTAAATTATTATATAGGCTTAAATAAATAAATGCTTATATTACTTCAAAAAAATTAAAATTATCATAATGGTAACTTTTTTGTTGTTTAAAATAAACAATTCATCTATCTAAAAACTAAGATTAGATTAGATAATGTATTTGCAATAACACCAGTACATGTGACATCAGATAACACATCTGGTATGCAAATTGAATATACTAATAAATAATATAACAAATCCAAACAGAAAAAAGTATATTTAAATTAGAGTTAAGTGTTCGGTGTATGACACCTAACAAGTTTACATTGAATAAAGTTTCAGTAGAATCCACCTTCAGTATTAGGCAAAGGGAGACAACTTATTTATGTTTGCATATAGTATTTGGCTTTCATAGCTTGGGAAAAAATGACTGTGTGTGTGTGTTGCGGATGCGTGCGTGCGTGCGTGCGTGCGTGCGTGCGTACGTGCGTGCGTACGTGCGTGCGTGCGTGCGTGCGTGCGTGCGTGCGTGCGTGTGTGCGTACGTGTGTGCGTACGTATGTGCGTGTGTGTGTTGGCCTACGCGGTTATTTTATTCATTTATATTTTTAAACGTTCTATCCGGACTTGTGTGGTGTATGGCCTAACTTTCCCGAGGTCTGGGAAGAGACCCGTGCCCCTGCAGTGGGGACAATATTGGTTGACGATTGGAACAAACGTTCTGACGGGACGTTGCAGGTGCGAGGTGCTAGCGGCATGGGCGACGCGGGCGACGGCGGCGAGCGGCGCGTGCACGGCGTGCCGGTGCGAGTGGCGGGGGGCGCCGGGCCGGGGGCGCCGGGCGCGGGGGGCGCGGGGGGCGCCGAGTGGGACGCCACCGTGCTCGTGACGGCGCCCGGCGTGGCGCCCCCCGAGGAGCTGCGACACGCCGTCGAGCAGGCGGTGAAGTTCGACGCGGCTCTCGAGAAGGTGACGCACAGTTTGTTTCAAATAAATATACGTAAATGATAAAATGTGTATGGGCGAGTTTCTTTTGGACTCGACGTTTCTTCTCGCCGTTTTTCTTCGATCCGAGTGGTAGAAACTATGTACTAGGTAGAAAAAAAATGTACAAAATCTTCTTACTTAAATTAAAAACATTTTGATTTGATTTGATATCCGGGATAAATCACACAAAGTCACCCGGCCCCAAACCAGGATGCTTTGTATTGTGGGAACCAGAGACTGAACTGACTCAGACTTTTGTAGCCAATGAACAAGTTTTAGGCTAGTTTTGCCCCGCGTCTGATTCGAATCGGGGACATGTCGCTTCGAAGTAGCCGTGATAATACTTACATATTTGTATTAGAAATTTCGCACTACATCCGATAATCACGTCTTGCGAAGTTTATGTTCGACGTTTCTTCTCGCTCCAAAAAGTGTTAGCACTTTCCGAAACGTGGAGTGTAAAAGTTCCAAGTGGTAGGAACTTTGTTCTAGGTAGAAAAAAATTACGATTTAAAACAACATCTACTAGATAATATAATTTTGATATGATTTGATATCCGGGACAAATCACACATGATCACCCGGCGCTAAGCTCCCCCAGACTATCCCCAGACTATAGATATCATCTGCTTGTCAATTTATTGTTCTTTGAAGCTTTCACCAGGGCGCACTTCCATAGCTCTTAGTACCCGAGCGAAATTCAGCTATTGCGACTTGATGGGCCTGCATAGAACTCCAGTATCATTTGTTCAGTAACCCCCCCCCCCCCCCCTATACGGCCCGCATATGAAGGAAGGCCGCAAAGTGTATGCAGTTTCCGTATACTCAGCAGCCTTCTTTCCAACGAGGGCAGTATAGACACCGCGTGCCTACATACGACGCTAAGTGATCGTCCCTCCGCAACCCGCGTCTTCCGTCACATATTTTACTTGTTAATTTTGCAACATGCCTTTTACACAGGGTTATCTGTGCTCCGTGGACCAAAATTTTGAAGTATTTGAAATAAAAACCAACATAACCCATATTACAATTAATATATGCAACGTCGATAGGTATTTGACTCAAAATATATCCTTTCCTTGGGTCAAAGTGTCACTGCCGAGGCTAAAGAGATACAGGATTACACTAGTTTGGGAGACAGGTATCTTGATAAATTGTATATGTTTTTCCTTCAATTAGCTATTTAATTAAAGCAGCTCCCATTAACAGAGATGAGATACACAATCACCTCTAACATAATATGTGTGATACAAAGACTTAATATTCGAAATAAATAATTTTAGTACATCACACATTGCAAACATCGGTCAACTTATCTTCCTCTCCCCACATTCAGCTCCGAGCCATATCGCATACAGAGCTAATATTACACTCTTACACGTGGTTCTGCGGACCGTTATCAGCAGCGCGGAGCATTCAACTCTTAATCAGCTCCGAACATTAATCTGCGTAAACAACACGCACTCGTAGGTAATGATCACTTATTATAGAGTGCAGATTGCCTTTTGTATTGCAGTTGGCAAGTGACGGCTGCAATAAATACTTAAGTTAATTCGTTCATTACATTATGTAAGAAAATGCAGTACATCACTATAGTTATGGTGGTTTGTTTCATGATTAATAGTGTTAGAGCTAATGTATTGCTCGCCAAGGTCGATCTGAACAACTTGCTCGTTCCTGTTAAGATGAATGTTAACTTTGTAGAAAGTCTTTGAATGTTTTTGAGAAGCTGGACGAGGACGGCTGATTTTAAAATTTATATCAGCGTCGTGTAAAATCGATTAATTAATAGCCGTTAGGAAGTTTCAGAATTTTTGTCGGGTTGTCGCTGAGTAGGCGGGGGTACAGGGTGATTGGGACTTCGCTGACAACCTCTTTGCTGGTGATTCTACGCAAAAAACTGAACCAAATGGCTGAATTAAAAAAAAAACAAAAACGCTTCTAAGCCTGTATGAAAACTTCAAATTGTTTTGCGATTTCTACAAAGTTGTAGACAGTAGTTGCTCAGCATTATGAGTAGAATCGCTAATAAAGCGGTTTGCAAGTAAGTATGAGCCAGTCGCCCTGTTTAATTAAAAATACACTGTGAGTACACATAATATATTGTATTATTTTTAAATTGGCCCATCTCCGCGGGCCACCTGTATTTTATTTTTATTTATTAGTTATTGTAGCAACAACAACAGTTGAAGATATTCCAGATGAACGCGTTGTATCCCAGGTTGTGGCACGTCTCGAAACATGTCCTCTCGAGCGGCGTCTCTGTGGTGAACTGACAAAACTCCGGGTAGTGGTCGCAGTTGGGGCTCGAACCTGCCGGCTGATTCAGATTAATTTATTTCACGTCACAAATCTATAATATACATGTCAAGTTTTTAATACAACGTCACTGAAAATAAGAATAGCTGTATTGCTGTAAGGGACAAATGTAAATTAGTCCCATTAAATTTCTTCCAGGCAACCTTTGGGTAGGAAAACATCGAGAGAATAAGAATGATAGCAAAAATAAATAACATAAAAAAATATACATATCAGTATATTCTTTCATAAATATATAGTATAAATAACTTAACTAACTTTCGTAAATTTAAATGTAAATTGTAACTCACACTATTGCCGTCGTATTTAGTTATCACTGAATAGCTCATCGCGGTGTGACTAGTTAAATATATGACCAGCACCGCTAGTATCAACCGAATTCCACAGGCGACACCCATTTTATTGCAGTTTGTTGCAGTTTGCAAATAAACTGTTCTGTGCGTCGCGGATATTAATATTTTTTGCGTTTTACTTTCATGCGAGCGATTGCTTTGAGATGGGACAGGTCAGAGGTCACTTTGATCGCATATTGTTTGGGTGTCGTCTGTTATGAAATTAAATGCAGTGTTGCCAGAGCACTTCTGCCGTACAAATTAAGAACACAGTAAGTGACAGATTTCGCGCGAATGATTTTGAACCTTATTCGTAAAAGGGTTCAAAATCATTCGCGCCAAATCTGTCACTTACTGTGTTCTTAATTTATACGGAAGACTAGTTATGCAGCGTTTTAGATTTATCGAATTTAAGTTTAAAAAAGCGGCCAAGTGCGAGTCGGACTCGCCCATGAAGGGTTCCGTAGCAGCATGTAACATAATATAAAAGTTCTTGTAGTTCGTTGTAGGTAAATTGCGGTTTAAGATTTATGACGTATTAAAAAAAAACTACTTACTAGATCTCGTTCAAACCAATTTTCGGTGGAAGTTTTCATGGTAATGTACACTCGCCTGTATTAATAGGGTCAGCCAAGAAGGCTTATAATCGCTTACACATATTTATTCTTATTTACTCACACATACAAGAATGCTTTTCTGTTTAGGAAAATTCTACCTTCAATCAATGAGTTTAAACTCAAAGTCGAATATTACACTTACTTAGTGACCTCTATGTAATATAAAGAGAACTGCTTTGAAGTGAACAAATACTGTCTGGCTGGAGGATTATTAAAAAATTGCCGATACTAAGATCCCTCAGACAACATAAAATATTGACGTGACCACTAGCGCCACTGTCTTCGAAGCATATAACTAACATTATGTGGCACTAGCGTAGCCAAACGTAGCGGTATTTCATCCTAGAAGTTAGCTGCGATTGTAGCCTTGTGGTTACCGTCTCTGCGTTCGCGTCAGCGATGCTAGGTTCAGATCTTTCTATGAGTTAAAAATTTTGTTTTTTTTTGTAAAACATAACAGCTACCAAATATCATGTATCATTTTAATACTGATATGATAATTTATATTATATATACTCGTAAATTAAGTTATATATAAACGAAATAAAAACAAAACTTTGAATAAATATTAATTTATTATCCTGATTTACATTTTTTTGGGATAACATTAGGTATTTTATAATCATATAATATATAATTACTTACTAATTACTACGATTAATGTCTTAAGGTTAAGCTTAATTATTCGTTTTCGTGATGAAAAGATTATTGAAGCTAGACCTTAAGAACACCAAAACTTAACATGCTTAGTATTAACAACACTTTTAAATTTTAAAACCAAAAACTACTATAACATGTATAATAAGCTGAAAAATAATTCTATTGAAAAATGACAGAAAATAGTTTAAAATTAAACCAATATATAGAAAACTAATATTTTGTATAACCACCATTATTTTCTATAATAGATCGGCGTTTATTATAGAACTGACGATACTGGAACAAATATCTTAATTCTTCCTACACTTGCTGACAGTGCGATGAACATTCTCTGGAAATGTTAGCCTATTCCGTTTGTGCTCATCGATTAAGCTGGGTTTCTTTGTATTGCTTGCTTATGTAGGCCTCGCCGAACGGTATCCAGCGAGGTATCAAATCTTACGGCAAAGTCGTTAGTTCGTAAGAAACCATTTTCTTCATAGGCTTCAATCATGTCTTTCTCTTGGATGTCATTTATTAGACATTATACGCGAGCGGCCACTTCGCGGTCGAGTTATTAACGTTACCTTCCTGTTCGTAACGTGTTATCCAACGTTTCACAGTCCTCCACTAAAACAATAAATACCTGATTAAAATTGGTATTGGTATATTTAAAAAATGTTAAACGAGTACACAAAACATATAAAATAAGTAGGTAGCTATACAAAATAGTAATTAAAATACTTACACTCACGCTTAGATTAGTCGCATTAATAATTTGAGATTTATTAGGTATACAACAATACGATGCTTCTCCTCCAAACTTATATTATTACTAATTTTAAAATAAAACACAGTAATATTAAACCAAAATGTAAAAGACAGGAACAGCTGACTATTAAAAACACACCGGCAGCCAGCACCCTCAATAATAGCGAACTTACAACGACAAATTGCAAAATCATTCCGAAACTAACTTCACTGCAGTCAAGATCACTTTCATATTGTTGCTGGTATAAAATAAAAATGGTTTCTATAAAATGAAAAACTTAAAAAAACGAACTCCTACATATTTAATACTAAACCTCGAGGATTCGAACCATCGTCGTCGGCTCGCTTATCTCTGCTGTTCTAACCGTGGAAGCTATGAAAAACTTAAAAAAACGAACTCCTATTTATTACTAAGCCTCGAGGATTCGAACTATCGTCGACTCGCTTATATCTGCTGTTCTAATCGTTGGAGCTATGAAGCTTACGTCTGTTATAGTGAAATTGAAGATATTACTCGGTGTATATAGTTATCTATCATATCAACAAGCTGCGTCATTTTATGTCAATGTGTGAGTATACATATTTACAGCGGGCGATGCGCAAGCAACTCGTTTTCTTTTAACTGACCCTAGTTTTGCGGTTGACCGTACATCATATATTTTTTTTAGTTTTATCATTCTCTCATTTTAGAAGTTACAGGGGGGGGACACACACACATTTTACCACTTTTGGAAGTGTCTCTCGTGCAAACTATTCAGTTTAGATTTTTTTTTATTAGAAACCTCAATATTATTTTTGAAGACCTATCCATAAATACCCCACACGTATGGGTTTGATGAAAAAAAAAATTTGAGTTTCAGTTCTAAGTATGGGGAACTTCCAAAATTTATTGTTTTTTTCTATTTTTGTGTGAAAATCTTAATGGCTGTGACATACAGACGGACAGACAGACAGACATGTCGAATCCATAAGGGTTCCGTTTTTTGCCATTTGGCTACGGAACCCTAATAAAAACAGTTGCCTTAATTGTAGGAGCCAAAGCTGGTTTGCCACTTATCACGTAAAAAAATATTACTTTTAATTACTATAATCTAATGTACTTGGGCAGATAGTCACGTAGTCTAGGTACCTAGAAAAAAGTTTTTAGACGCGTAAATTGTGTGGTGCGTAGCTTGCGCACGAGGTTGCTATTAAAGAGGGGCCGAGAGTGTCCGTACTGTAGTTGTTGTTTTGACAACCCATATCGTCCCCACTGCAGGGGCACGGGTCTGTTTCCATACCTTGGGAAGGTGAGGCCATACCCCACACACAGGGGCCAAGTCCGGATTGGCGGAGGTTTTGAGTATATGTATATAGGTGGCTTGAAAACTTGACACTGGGGTTGGCCATTAACCCCTTACTCGACTCAACTGACTCGGTGGCTCAGTGGTTAGTGCTCCTGACCACTGATCCGACTTTCGTGGGATCGATAACCCACCCATGGTGAACATTTCTGTGATGAGCAGATTTGTTAGCTTTGTGTCTCGGTGTATTATGTCTATTTATTTAAACGTATCTACTTATGTTCATATAATTATGTACATATATCAGTCTCTTGTTCCCATAATACAGGGACTCTTAGTTTGGGGTCAGATAACCGTGTGTAATTACTTCGTTAACAACCCATTACGTCCCCACTGCAGGGGCACGGGTCTCTTCCCATACATCGGGAAGGTTGGGCCATACTCCACACACGGGGGCCAAGTCCGGATTGGTGGAGGTTGTGGACTTTTATTAATTAACATGTCCACTGTCGCGCCGCGCAGGAGTGCGGCGTGGTGGCGTGCGCGGCGGCGTGGGGCGGCCGCCTGGTGCTGGCGCCCACCGGCCCGCTCACTCCCTACCACGACGTCAGGTAGGTCGCTTCGCCACACGCTCACCGCACACGCTAGAAACAGTAATTGCTCCTCTACACGATGGGCCATCATGGGCGAGCAAGAGGGACAGAACTATATGGTAAACAAGGACGTACTTACATCGTTACTCTACTTTCATATAGCTTTGTCGCTCTTGCTCGCTCATGATGGCCCATCGTGTAGAGGAGCTATAAAACAGACGATGGGGTTTACAGTCGAGTCTCATTAATCCGGCACTTCAGTACATATCGCTTTCGTGGTCTAGTGGTTAGTCTGCTTGCTTCACATCAGGAGGTAGGGATTCGATTCCCGGCGGGGTCTAACTTTGTAGGACACCGTTTGGTTGGTAGTAGGGCATTTTCGGAGCCCGCCTGGCTAGCTGGCACCATCTTATAAAAGTCTTGCTGCCGAACAACAATGTTAATAGCATTGTGGAAGCTTGGTAACCTCGCTTGCATTTTCGGCATCATCATCACTTGCCACCAGGTGAGAAGATGCCAAGGGTTTACCAATTTTGAATAAAAAAATATATTCCAAAAAAAACAGAATGCCCAAAGCCACACTCGTTGCGTCACGTTTCCGAGAAAATATGAGCTATCGAAGTTGGAGCTAGGGAAGCCAGCAGTGGGCACATTAGCTTATATCTCGTAAACGTGACACTTTAGGAAGTTTTTGAAGACTACAATTTTTGTTTGTATTGCTATCAGCTATCGATTCGTGCAAGTTTCATGGGTGGCCGTTATTTTGCAAAGAAAATTATATACGTAGTCTTTCAAATCACAAAAAAGTATGTATGTTTATGGTCTTAGGGAGTTGCAAGATTTTTAAATGTAAAGGGGTTGAGTATTCAAGAATGTTCAAAAACACTGGTCCAGAATTAAGACAGTGTGTGACGTGTGGCCGCAGGTCTGCTCTGACCTGTCCTCGGCTAGCCTCAGCGCGGCCGATACGGTCAGTCCCGTGATAGTTTCGACCTGGTCAGCCCGGCGGCTCAGTGATCGCCCACTCGGTCGTTTGCCCTCAACTACAACTGTGATACTGTTAACTTACATGTATTGTAAATAAATGAAATGAAATGCAATGTGTGGGCACGGGGCAGGTCGGTGTACGAGGCGGCGCGCGCGGGCGTGGAGCGCGCGGCGCGGGCGGGCGGCCGGCGGCCCGTGCTCGCGCTGCAGCCGCACCCGCGCTGGCCGCGCGCGCCGCTCGTCGCGCTGCTCGCCGCGCTCGAGACGCTCTACGTGGTGAGTGCTATTGACTAACATCATGACATTCATCGGAATCTCAAACGCTAAGGCCCAGCGGCGCGGTTGGCGTGGTTGGCGCGGGTGGCGCGGGTGGCGCGGGTGACGCGGGTGACGCGGGTGACGCGGCCGGCCGGGGTGACGTCGCCGGTGCCGAGTGCGCGGGCGGCTCGCCGGGGCCGGCCGCGGCGCTCCTCTCTGCACCTCATAAAAATTATGAAACTAAAAAAAACACTGTAATATTCTCTGATAGGTTTGGTATAGGATTTGGCCCATTGTTTGCGAGTAGTTTGAAGGACTCGACGTCGGTAAATATGTGCTACCCTGACGCTTCATTAGAACAACTAGTAGGCAATATATGTAAAAGTTCTTTTGACCAATACTCCTCAGTTGTATTAATGCTAGGAAATAGTAAAAATATAAAGAAATCTCACATAAAAAGAACTGTCGACCGGCTTGTTGACATAAGCAAGGAGAAAAAATGTAAAATATTTGTGCGTTTCCCTACTGTGTAAATGAAACGCACAACTACAATCAAAATTTATACAATTTAAATTTATATTTATATAATTTGACATGTAGTCATAGTGACTGCGTATTACATTTTGATACAAATAGCTTTGTAAATAAATTAAGATTGACTCAAGATACTATGTATCTGTCTTATATACAAAGAAAAAGACTAGCTAATGCGTTAGCTTACAGTATTATACATCGTACCGACTGTATTCAGTCGGTAATTACTTGTTTAACGGCGGAGGAGCTCGCCGCTGGTGGCGGTACCGTAGACATGACGCAGCCGCCTATAAATGTACAAGATAGTACACCCTGCGGTGCCGTCACTTGCGATGTGACTCAAACTCCGGATTTAAACTAGATCCAAAGACAACTAGGAAGCCTAACACTTTAAAGTTAGTCCACCAAAATATACAAGGCTTCCTCGGCAAAGAATTTGAAATGGAACTATTTTTGGAAGATTACGGTATTGATATTTTCTGTATTACGGAACATTGGCTAAAGGATCATGAAATGCTTTTTAGTTTTCAAAATTATAGTATGGCCAGTACTTTTAATCGAAAGACTGCGCAACGTGGTGGTTCCATTATATTATATTTTACAAAAATAATATAAAGATTAAAGAACGGAAGGATGTTGTCAGTCTTTCGATTGAAAAAACTATCGAAATGTCCTGTGTGGAGTTGGAAACCCACATTATTATTTGCGTTTACAGACCCCCATATCGAGGGTTCACGGGCGACTTGTATTAAGCGACATTTTTGGAAACACAGGTAACCTCTACTTTAAAAATTAATTTCTTACAAAATACCTCACAAAAAATTACTTCTGAATAATATTTAAAATATTAAGAATATTGAGAGTCTATATAATACTAAGACGTTAAGTTTTAATCTTTATTTGCCAGTGATGACATATGGATCCGAGACATGGTCGCTTACTATGGGCCTTATAAGAAGGCTCAAAGTCACCCAAAGGGCGATGGAGCGTGCTATGCTTGGTGTTTCCCTACGTGATCGAATCAGAAATGAGGAGATACGTAGGAGAACTAAAGTTACCGACATAGCTCTCAGAATCGCTAGACTTAAGTGGCAGTGGGCAGGGCACATAGCTCGTAGAACAGATGGCCGTTGGGGCAGTAAAGTTCTCGAATGGCGACCGCGCACCGGAAGGCGCAGTGTGGGCAGGCCCCCGACTCGGTGGACCGACGACCTGGTAAAGGTTGCAGGAAGCCGCTGGATGCGAGCCGCACAGGACCGGTCGGTGTGGAAATCCTTGGGGGAGGCCTTTGTCCAGCAGTGGACGTCTTTCGGCTGATAGATAGATAGGTGATGAATTCAGGGCTTCAGTAGTCTTGAGTGGGATATTTGAAAAATAAGTTTCTAATTCTTTGGCTACTTCAACATTTGTTTTTATTTTACCGTGATCTGTTTGCAAAACAAATTCTTTATCGCGAGGCTTAACCTTCCCAGTTTCTTTGTTAATTATATTCCAAACAGTTTTTATTTTATTATCGGATAATTTGATTTTACTGGATAAATAATTAGATTTCGCTGCGCGGCATACCTGTTTGAAAATTTTTGAATATTTTTTCACGTATTCTTTAAAATTCTCATGATCTCCCTGTCTCACCCCACGCTGCAGCCGGATAGGTTTCGAATTCTGATCCTGGAGGTGGACCGACATGGTGGCGTTTTCATACAAGCACTTCAACACTTCGATGTATCGATAATCAATTTGGCACCGTTGGAGAGACTGCAACACAGCCCAGGTCTCGATCGAATCAAAGGCTTTCTCATAGTCCACAAACGCCAAGCATAGTGGCCGATTATACTCTTCGGTCTTCTGTATAATCTGCCGCAGCGTATGTATGTGGTCTATGGTACTGAAGCCTTTTCGGAAACCGGCTTGTTCGGGAGGCTGGAAGTCGTCAAACCTGCGTGCGAGACGATTCGTAATGACTCTCGAAAACAGCTTGTAGACATGGCTCAGGAGTGAGATGGGTCTGTAATTCTTCAGCAGAGACTTATCACCCTTCTTGAAGAAGAGCACCACCACACTCCTGTGCCATGCTGTAGGCGTTCGTACCTCGAGCATGACGGAATTAAATAGCTTCTGAAGAGCTATAAGTACCGGTTCTCCACCTGCTTTCAGAAGCTCAGCCGTAATTCCATCATCACCCGGTGCCTTGTTGTTCTTAAGCTGTTTGAGAGCCATTCTAATCTCGCACAGGCTGACGTCTGGGATATCTTCGGTATAGTGTCGGGACAATCTGGCTCTCGGGTCTTCAGCCAGATTGCTGACAGGTAAGCGTGTAGTCATGTATAATTGTCCGTAGAATTTCTCAACCTCTTCCAACAGCTCGGGCTTGGACGACACGACTCTGCCATCCTCGGTCTTCAGCTTTGTCAGTTGGCTTTGACCAGCAGACAGATCCCTTGCGAATACTTTTGACCCTTTATTGCGCTCGATAGCCTCTTTAATACGATTGGTATTAAATTGGCGTATATCACGGGTCAAGGACTTGGAGATCTGTCTGTTTAGTCGCCGATACTGACAAGCATCTTCAGAGGATTTCAGAATCAGGCTTCGTCTTTCCTCCATGAGCTCGCTGGTGAGGTCCGAGATACGAGATGTTCTTTTTAAACGGCCGGTTTTGAAGGCCTTATTCCCAGCCGTTTGGACAATTTCCATGAACCTGTCGTTATAATTGTCCACATTTTCGCATTCTCCTAGGCATTCGAAGCGGTTGTGCAACTCGAGTTGAAAGCTTTCGGGGTTTTGGAGTTGGATAGGCGCTGGTCGGAGCGTGGACTTCATCAGTCGACATCTTTCTAGCTTTGTTTTTAGATTCAATGTGCCTCTTACCATTCGGTGATCGCTTCCTGTCTTCAGCGAGTTGATCACAGAGACATCATTGAATATTTGCCTTTTTGTCGACAAGATGAAGTCAATCTCATTTTTTATTACGCCACTGGGATGCAGCCATGTCCACTTGCGGTGTTTTGACTTTTTGAAGAAGGAGTTCATCATGAAGAGGCCCTCCTTCTCCATAAAGCCAGCCAGCAGCTGACCCCGCGCATTCCTCTCTCCGTATCCAAATTTCTCTCCGTATCCAAATTTGATTGTGTTGAACATCAAACACTACTTATGAAATTAAGGCATTACGGTGTAGAAGACGGGGCTCTCAGTCTTCTTAACTCATACCTTAGCAACCGAACACAAAAAGTTCAAATAAATGGCATCAATTCTTCCGGCTCTAAAGTGATAATGGGAGTACCCCAGGGGTCAATATTAGGTCCTTTCCTTTTTCTTGCGTATATTAATGATTTGCCGTTTATGGTTCAAAATTTCGCAAATATAGTGTTGTTCGCAGATGATACTTCTCTTATTTTTAAAGTTGATAGAAAATTTAACAAAACTGATGAAGTAAACAACACTCTTTCAAAGATACTCAACTGGTTCACTGTAAACAATCTACTCTTAAATGCTAAAAAAACCAAATGTATAAAATTCGCATTACCAAACGTTAGAAATATTGACGCTAGTGTAATCATAGATAGTAATGAATTGGAATTTGTAATAGTACTGTTTCCCTCGGTATAACTTTAGATGCTACATTGAAATGGGGTCCACATATAGAAACTTTAGCGGGAAAGCTTAGTTCAGCTGCTTATGCCGTCAAAAAAATTTGGCAGTTAACAGATGTAGACACTGCACGGCTAGTGTATTTTAGTTATTTCCATAGTATTATGTCTTACGGAATTTTACTCTGGGGACATGCAGCTGATATTGAAACTATTTTCGTTTTACAAAAAAGGGCAATTCGCGCAATCTATCAGATGCGATCCCGCGAGTCGTTGAGGGATAAGTTTAAGTAAATTAATATTTTAACGGTTGCTAGTCAATTAATATATGAGAACATTATGTACGTCCGCAAGAATCTACATTTGTTTCGTAAAAACAGTGACAGGCATGATTTAAACCTAAGGAATATAAATAACATTGATATTGCCTATTCGAGACTGAGCAAAGTTAAAAAGTCGTTTGTGGGGCAATGTGTACGATTCTATAATAAAATACCAGAAGATGTAACAAATCTGCCTGAAAACAAATTCAAAACGCATGTAAAACAATGTCTGTGCTCAAAAGGTTATTATAAGATAATAGATTATGTGAATGACAAAGACATTTGGAAATGTATTGCTCTTCCTGATAACTTTATTGTTGATAACAAACATTGTATTAGTAATTAAGTGTTATTTTAAAAAATGTGTTGAAGCGAGTTTCTTTTGAGCTCGACGTTTCTTCTCGCTTCGGAAACACTTCCCGAAACGTTGAGTGTACAAGTTCCGCGTGGTAGGAACTTTGTACTAGGTAGAAAAAAAAAGACGATTTAAAAGTATGTGCAAAACGAGTGATATATATGTTACGAAGTTCAGTTGCGTATCCAGATTTCAAAACAAAGGGGCGTGCTTAAAATTTTGTAAATTTTTAAAATATTTTGTAAGAGCGCGAGCAAAGCGAGCGCGAAAATTTTAGATTTAAGAAATTAAGACAGCTTTGATCATCAAAATATTAGTTTTTTTTTTGGGTGCTGTTTAGGGAGCCCTGAGACTTGATGCTCTAAGCGATTACTTAATATTCTTTTAGGCTCATCCAGCACTTGGACTATGATTGAGAAAAAATGAAAATAAATAGTCTGGGTTTTTATGGAAGGTTCCTTGTTTCGTTTTTTTTTTTCAGAATATTTAATATCCTAGTATTGTAGGTACAAGGTACTCCATATAAATAGTAACATAAAAATCATTAAAATCGTTAAAACTATTTTCGAGGACAATTAAAAAGAACATCAGTTTGTATGGGAGGTACGTTAGATTTTTTTCAGATTAAGCAACTTAATAGTAAAATAGATCGCAAGAAACTTCATCATCCAAAACAATCCGAGCAATTTTCTAGAAAAAGAATCATCATTCCATTACAAATTGTGTTAAAAAATATCAAAAATAACGCTCCTTTACGCAGTCCCTCCAATTATGTAATTCAGGAGTCGGCAGGATTGATTATCGTGTACCTACATACAAAATTGCTCGAGCGAAAGGAGTGTAAAAATATTTTACATATTGTGAAATCGAAGACCTCAGAGTAATTACGTTTTACTTTAATTTTTAAGTTAATTTAATGCCCTTTGCGTATTTCCTTACAGTAGTGTTATTTACCAGACAGTAGAACCGATTGCTGTGTTAAACGCGAGCGAAGCGAGCGCGAATATTATCTCAGATTAGTAGCAGAAATTTAACAAATTTTAGGTTCTATGTTCATTCTCGTGGGTGCTCAGCACCCACTGTTTGAGTCTCGTGGGTGCCCGAGCCCCCGAGCACCCACGTAGTCGGCGCCCCTGAATACAATTATTATCCAAAGCAATAATTACGAGTTTTAAAAGTTGCAAGTGACTTAGCGTTTCTTCATTCAGAATAGATACCTGCTACACCGCGACATTCAAGCGAGAGTAACCGTTTTGTTAGCCGGATGTCGTGTACAAGGAAGAAAAAAATACCTGTCATATTTTCCGACCGAGGTCAGTCCACATAGTAATAAGATTTTTTAAATATTTAATTTACAAGTAAACGAAACTTGTTAAAATAAGTAGGATTTCTTTTAAGATTAAAATCGTCATCGTCAACAAAAATACGTCCACTCCTGGACAAAGCCGTGCGCTCGTCCAGTGGCTTCCCGCGATATTCACCATCAACCTTTGCTTTCATAAGCGAAATAACTTATCGTTGACCTCCCATTGCGGTCTTACGGCGCTGGCTCAGCGACCAACGAGAAATAAACAACGATGGATTGAGCGAGATTGTCCGGCTCGATGTCGGTAAAGTGTGTCGAGCCGGTTTTAACCGTATATGGCCGCACGGAATCCTTTCTGTCGCTCGCTAAAGCGAGAAGAGTATACGAGTGGCGTCCGCACTCTTCCGCATCGCCGGTGTGGACGCCACTCGTATTCTTTCGAGCGACAGAAAAGGATAGCACTACGGGAAAATGCGATTTCGTGCAGCCAGAGTGGTTATGGACTGTCGCAGCCGCTGGAGCTCCGCGAGGCGGGCGGCGAGGCGGCGCGGCCGGCGCTCGCGGCGCTCGGCGTGTGCGCGCCCGGGGCCGGCAGTGCGCTCGCCGCCGCGCTGCCCGACATACTGCGCGAGGCCGCCGCGCTCGAGACCGCACGGTAAGCGGGCCGCGGGCCGTGTGATACACACTTTATTTATTATATTTTTGATAGTAAATATTACTCTTTTTAGTATTCTTTTAATTATCGTGTGTCACATTTAACCGTTCACAAGGTGTAGACGGCCGTTGCCTGGTGTTGCACTTAGGATCACCCGAGGTCATGTGTAGGGCATTTTAGATTTACACCTACGGACGTGTGTGACTGAGCGAATGGCAGGAGGCTGGTGTGGGACTGAGCGTGTGGCAGGAGGCTGGTGTGGGACTGAGCGTATGGCAAGAGGCTGGTGTGTGACTGAGCGTGGGGCAGGAGGCTGGTGTGGGACTGAGCGTATGGCAGGAGGCTGGTGTGTGACTGAGCGTGGGGCAGGAGGCTGGTGTGTGACTGAGCGTGGGGCAGGAGGCTGGTGTGTGACTGAGCGTGGGGCAGGAGGCTGGTGTGTGACTGAGCGTGTGGCAGGAGGCTGGTGTGTGACTGAGCGTGGGGCAGGAGGCTGGTGTGTGACTGAGCGTGGGGCAGGAGGCTGGTGTGTGACTGAGCGTGGGGCAGGAGGCTGGTGTGTGACTGAGCGTGTGGCAGGAGGCTGGTGTGTGACTGAGCGTGGGGCAGGAGGCTGGTGTGTGACTGAGCGTGGGGCAGGAGGCTGGTGTGTGACTGAGCGTGGGGCAGGAGGCTGGTGTGTGACTGAGCGTGTGGCAGGAGGCTGGTGTGTGACTGAGCGTGTGGCAGGAGGCTGGTGTGTGACTGAGCGTGTGGCAGGAGGCTGGTGTGTGACTGAGCGTGTGGCAGGAGGCTGGTGTGTGACTGAGCGTGTGGCAGGAGGCTGGTGTGGGACTGAGCGTGTGGCAGGAGGCTGGTGTGTGACTGAGCGTGTGGCAGGAGGCTGGTGTGGGACTGAGCGTGTGGCAGGAGGCTGGTGTGGGACTGAGCGTGTGGCAGGAGGCTGGTGTGGGACTGAGCGTGGGGCAGGAGGCTGGTGTGGGACTGAGCGTGTGGCAGGAGGCTGGTGTGTGACTGAGCGTGTGGCAGGAGGCTGGTGTGTGACTGACTGTGTGGCGGGGGCTGGCGCGCTGTGTGACTGGGTGCGTGTGTGCAGGGGGCTGGCGCGCGACGTGGGCGGCGCGGACCCCGAGCGCGGCTCGCCGCTGGCGTGCGCGCAGCTGATACAGTCCGCGCTGTGTGTGTGTGTGTGTGGCGGGGGCTGGCGCGCTGTGTGACTGGGTGCGTGTGTGCAGGGGGCTGGCGCGCGACGTGGGCGGCGCGGACCCCGAGCGCGGCTCGCCGCTGGCGTGCGCGCAGCTGGTGCAGGCGGCGCTGTCGCCGCTGGGCGTGGCGGTGCGCGTCATCACGGACGCGGACGTGATCGCGCGCGAGTATCCGCTGCTGGCCGCCGTCAGCCGCGCCGCCGACAGCGTGCCGCGACACCGCGGTAACTCACGTTTTTTATTTAGTTTTACGTAACGGTCCTTTCTGACTATTCACAGAGCAGTCATGTCCGACAAAATAAACAATACAGGGTGTTAAAAAAGTGCGTTTGAGATTTCAGGGAGGCATTCAGTATTGGCTCTAGAATACAGGAAAAATATAAAAAAAATCCCAACTAAAAAAAAAAACCATACAAATCCATAATAAAATAACATATGAAACTGCTGCCTCCAACTGCGCCCGCCGCCGTACCGGTCAACGACCGCGCGTCAAACAAAACCATGGCCATTGTTAAAACTGAACGAATAGCAAAATGTTGCATCTCGCTCGAGCCGGCTCATTCGCAAGGTCATGATTTGTTTGACGTGCGGTCGTTGACCGGCACGGCGGGCGCAGTTGGAGGCGGCCGTTTCGTATGTTATTTATTGTGGATTTGTATGGAAGCAAAATTTTTTTTGAGTTGGGATTTTTTTTTACATTTTTCTTGTGTTCTAGAGCCAATACTGAAGGCCTCCCTGAAATCTCAAACGCACTTTTTTAACACCCTGTATATTCCATCCTCATGCACAGTTTTGCGTGTGTGTGCAAAAAGTCAAAAATGAGTGTCTTGATTCTTGATGTGTCGCCGTGTATAACATAGTTAATTGAAAAGTATTAAAACATACTTTTTTAGATTACATATGGCTGATCACAAATATTTTTTCCCCATTTCATTCCTTTCCAATTCTATTCAACTCGGCCATTTATTTAAAAAGTCAAGTTTTAGCTACTGAATGACTATTTCTCTTTTACGCGTTGTGTTTGGTGCGTATTGTGTACCGTAGTAATGCATACATGTTTGAGCTACATGTGTGTGCGGCAGGCTGCGTGCTGTGGGCGGAGTACTGCCCCGCCGACTACAAGCGCACCGTGATGCTCGTGGGCAAGGTGCGTGCCACATATACACATACACATTCACACACATTACTCGCAGGCAATAAACACATTATTAACTTTTTTTAATCATGTAAAATGGCAAAAGGCTGACAGCCCACCAGGCAGACACGGCATCCGCCGCCTATGAGCATTTATAACCCCAGAAAGTTATTAGTGCCGTGCCTGAATCTCGCGTTATACTCGTGATTGGGTGCTGTCCGTGTAAACTGGCCTGCTCTTGTCATTGGTGTTTGGTCACAATAATTACCTGTTTGCACATTTTACCTGTATATTTTTGTCGATCCTTTCACATTCTTTTGTAATAGTATGCAACTAAACTAACTATAACTTTGTTGTTTACCCGAATTGTAATGTAATAGCATGTAAGATGTGTTGCCAGTGATGACATATGGATCCGAGACATGGTCGCTTACTATGGGCCTTATAAGAAGGCTCAAAGTCACCCAAAGGGCGATGGAGCGTGCTATGCTTGGTGTTTCCCTACGTGATCGAATCAGAAATGAGGAGATACGTAGGAGAACTAAAGTTACCGACATAGCTCTCAGAATCGCTAGACTTAAGTGGCAGTGGGCAGGGCACATAGCTCGTAGAACAGATGGCCGTTGGGGCAGTAAAGTTCTCGAATGGCGACCGCGCACCGGAAGGCGCAGTGTGGGCAGGCCCCCGACTCGGTGGACCGACGACCTGGTAAAGGTTGCAGGAAGCCGCTGGATGCGAGCCGCACAGGACCGGTCGGTGTGGAAATCCTTGGGGGAGGCCTTTGTCCAGCAGTGGACGTCTTTCGGCTGATAGATAGATAGATAGATAGCATGTAAGAATTTTATTTTAAAAATGTGTTGGAGGGAGTTTATTTAGGGCCCGAGGTTTATTCTCTCTCCGCAAACACTTCCCGAAATGTTGGGTGTACGGGTACGGTTACCGAGTAGTAGGAATTTCGTATTAGGTAGATTAAAAAAAGACATGCGAAAAGTTTACAATGCTACCTACTTCGAATAAACATATTTTGAGTTTGAGTTTTGAGTTTGCCGATCTTGAGGGCTAACAATAAGATTGAATGTCTCGTATGTAATTAACAACCTTATAGCTTGATTTTACAGCTTTCTAACAACAAGATAATCACAGAACAGTAATACAAATAGCGCATGTGCAACAAAAAGTACCAGTTATCTTGGTATCGGCTTCAGTTACCAAAAGTTTGCCGCGTTGAATGCTCACTCGTTTACACAAGACCTTAATCCGTTTCCATGTCGGTTTTTTAAACACTGCACTATTAGCTTTCTACAGACACAAATCTGACACTTATAGTAAATTTTACGTAAAAAAATGGTGATACACGTGTTGCATGTTCGCTTGGCATGTTTGCAGGGCGTGACGTACGACACGGGCGGCTGCGACGTGAAGGCGGGCGGCGCCATGGCCGGCATGTCGCGCGACAAGTGCGGCGCCGCCGCCGCCGCCGGCTTCGTGCAGGTGCGCCCTTACCGCAGTGTGACATTCGTAACAGTTCATATTGCAAGGAGTAACAAAATCATCTGAAACTGTTTAAATTGTGCCATTTTTTACCGTTTTTTGAACCTATAATGTACCCCAAAAATACATTTTAAATTACCATTCCCAATTACCGCCCGAAAACGTCAGGTCGCGACGTCACTAGGGCAGCAAACGAGACAGTTCCACGTACGATTTAGCAAAATCTTTTAAACTAAATGTTATTATTTACTACCCTAGTGACGTCATCGTGGCGGCTGGCGTTTCAGACATTTGAAGAACAGATTAAAAAAAATGATTTTTGTAAATCTAAATTAAAATATTGTTTCTCATTTAAATAAATAGAAATCGTATTTATTCGATTACTTACTACAAATACTATCGTGCAAATGGGCAGGTTTAGATTTTTTCTTGTAAAGAGTTCAAATACCTTATTACGAGTGTGATATCCGGCCGGCAGGCGTGCGCGCTGCTGGCGGCGGACACGCGCGTGCTGTGCGCGCTGGCGCTGGTGCGCAACTCCGTCGGCGAGGAGGCGTACGTCGCCGACGAGGTGCGTGCGTGCCTCCCTCCGCTCCGTACTGGTCATAGATACATAGATATCATCAGCCGAAAGATGTCCACTGCTGAACGAAGTTTTCCACTTAAGGATTTCTAGCCGACCGGTCCCGCGCTGGCCGCATCCAGCGGCTTCCTGCAACCTTCACCGGGTCATCGGTCCACCGAGCGGGAGGCCTGCCTCCGCTACGTCTTCAGATATGCGGTCGACATATTTTGAAAACTGTAATGCTTCATAGGCCGTCTGTTCTACAAGCACACTTTAAATAAAGCTGCAAAAAAAAATCTTACTATTTTATTATATTATACATTTCACCTGATATTGTTGAGTTTATAGTTTTAGCTAGTCTAGTAAAACTAAAAAACAACATGAATCTGTATAAGATTTAGACTCTTCAGTTTAATGTAGTAAAAGTATTCTTTGAAAATCCATATCGTCCCCACTGCTGGGGCAAGGGTCTCTTCCCACGCCTCGGGAAGGTTAGGCCGTACTTCACACGAGGGCCAAGTCCGGATTGGATAGTATGCGATATACTTGGCGTCAGTAAGGGTTGTCTCACACACGTTGTCGCGCGGCGCGGCAGGTGGTGGTGTCACGCGGCGGGCGGCGCGTGCGTGTGGGCAACACGGACGCGGAGGGCCGCATGGTGATGGCCGACCTTCTCACCGAGATGCGCGAGCGCGCTGAGGCCGAGTTCCCTTCGGTGAGTGACACGTTTCAACATCTGGCAAGCTGGCCTCCAGCCTCCTGCTATCCTGCTGGCTTCCTGATATCCTCCTGCCAGCCTCCTGCCAGCCTTTTGTTACCCTTGATTGATATCAAGGGTAACAAAAGGCCGCACTTTTTTTATTTAATTGTAGAAAAAACTACAACGATTTACCTATATTAGTCGTCCTCCGATGCGTTTACACCTGATAATATTTACATTTGGCGGCAACACTAACTCGATGGTAGCTACTCAGAGTTTAGATTTTAGTACAGTGTTCAGGGTTTACTAAATTATTCACTATTAACGTAGCTGATGGCTTGGATGGATGGATTATAATGAATTTCAATAAAACAATGAAAAAAGTCCTTTGATCGCTGAAACAATAAATTTGATCTCCACTTATGGCATACATTTCTGTGATGAAAACGTTTGTTTTTATAAATTGTGGACCAAATTTTATCTGTAGCTTTTAGTCATGACTGGAACAACTTTCTCTAAGGAACCAGTTTAATCCGAACAAATAAATTTGGACTTTCCGTTAAAAATTGGCTCCTCAGCTAATCGATTTGTATAAAGAATCTTCTTTTTTGTTGTTGCTCCGATTGAATTAATTCCTTAGAGAAAGTTGTATACAGTTTCATGATCAGCAACTACAGCTTTTGGTACTCGATTTCAATTTAACTATATATTCGTTGCCATTGGCAACTGGCAGGAGAAGCCGCACCTGTACACGGTGGCCACGCTGACGGGGCACGCGGTGCGCGCGGTGGGCGAGGGCTACAGCATCGCGCTCGACAACCACGCCGCCGCCGCCGTCGCGCACGCCGCCAAGCTGCAGGCCAGCGGAGACTCCGTCGCAGACCCGTTTGAGGTTTCCAGCGCTATCCCTACTTATTTATTTAATCGGATGGCGTTTACACACACTACTAATGTTACAAGTCGCAATTCAATATAGAGTCGAAGTTAAGCTAAGTATGGACGATGATAATTAAAGGATATGTTATATAGATAGTCTCCAGATAGACGTTGTGTATACTGACTTTATCAAGGCTTTTGATAAACTCTGCCACAGTAAGCTATTGCAAACTCTGGTACTTCGATATAGTGACGTTCTCTTTCGGTGTACACGAAGACAATACGTATGTTTTAGGTGAATAATAGAGCTCAAACTTTGGTATTAAAGGACAACACTTTTACGTACCAAGAAATTTGATCTGGAGTACCGCAGGGTTCTCATCTAGGCCTCTTATTATTTATTCATGATCAATATTAACGATGTACTTAATATCTGTGATACATAAGTCAGTTATTTTACTTCATGCTGATGATCTTAAGGGTTACTCTAGAATAGAATAGAATAGTTTATTTGCAAGAATATATAGGTTATTTTATACAAGGTCTTATTGTAAATTCTCAGTCGATGTATTCAACCCGCACGCAAGTGTGCAAATATTAATTAATTATACAATTTGACTATAATATGTAAATAATTTATCCAATTTATAAATACATTAAATCCATCAAAAACCATTAAAATTAACAAATTACTAATAAAATAAAATATTTATGTCCCTCTAATCTAATAATATCAAAATATATTCAGTTTATTATCACATTTAAAGTCAACATATTCCTTAACACTATAAAAGCACCGCTCTTGAAGCCATTCTGTTAATTTTAACTTGAACATTCTGCCAGTCATCAATTTAATATTATTTGGCAATTTATTATATAGAATAATGGACATATTAAATACATTTTTCTTATACATATCTGTATGATGTGGCGGTTGATATAGAAGATTGACATATTGATCTCTTTTCTTTCTATAACTTACATCTACTAGCCTTTTGAAATACTCGGGGTGATCTTTTACAAAACAACATATTTCTTTTATATAAATACAAGGGAGAGGCAAGATTTTTAATAATCCAAACAATGGTCTGCAACTATCTAGAAAGTAAGAAGAGCAAATAGCTCGTACACATTTTTTTTGAAGTTTGAAAGCCCTGTCTACTTCGACTGAAGTTCCCCACAAAATCAGTCCATATCTCAAGACTGATGACACATATCCATGGTAGGCAGTTAAGGCAGCGTCTCTTGATACAGTTTGTGTGAGACGCCTTAAAGCAAACAGAAAACGATCCAGTCTTTCACAAACAGACTGTACATGAGCTTTCCAGTTGAGATGTTGATCTACCGTTATTCCTAGAAATTTGAATGACTGCACCTCGTCCACCTTAGTGTTTTCGTAATCAACATGCAAAGACACAGATCTCGCGTTGTAGGAAAAGAACTGCATAATCTTTGTTTTGCTGCAGTTCACATGCAAGTTGTTACATTTCATCCAATTTGATACATCTATCATTGCCTTACTTAATGTTATTTGTAAGTCTTTTTTGTTGCCTTTTATTAAAAGCGTTGTATCATCCGCGTACAGTATGCATTTGTTAGACGTAGACTTTGGTAGATCATTGATAAACAACAAAAAGAGCAAGGGACCCAAGATGCTTCCTTGAGGTACGCCTGTATTATTCTCAACGAAATCTGACCTGAATTTTTTCTTGATGAGAGTATTGTAAGTTGTGTTAGTTTCGAAATTTCCGTACATTGCTTCCTTTTACTTAAGTAGCTTTATATCAACTCGTAAGCTTTTCCTCTTATGCCATAAATTTCTAACTTACGTAAGAGCCCGGAGTGATTGACAAAATCAAAAGCCTTGCTCATGTCATAAAAGACTGATTTCCTTTATAAACTCAAAGCAGGCGAGAGTTGTAGAGCTTCCTTTTCTGAAGCCAAACTGCATTGGATGAAGCACTTTATTTTTGGTAAGAAAATCATTTATTCTATTTAGAATTGCCTTTTCAATCACCTTAGAGAGCACAGGAATCAGTGTTATCGGTCGGTAGCTATTTAGATCTGTCTTTTCTCCCTTTTTATATAATGGTTTTATAATCGACCTTTTAAGTTCTTCGGGAAATTTTCCTTGGTTAAATGACATATTAATGATATGAGCCAGCGGGCGGCTTATATCCTTCGCGCATGCCTTTACTACTTTTGTAATTATTTTGTCACAGCCACTAGACTTAGTGTTATTCAATGACATTATAATATTAAATACTTCACGGTCGTCGATAGGATAGAGAAACATTGTGTTAATATTACCATTTGTTGAACTCAAATTATTATTATCGTTAAATGGAACATTCGCCGACAAATCTCTAAAATATTGGTTAAATATATCACAGATAGCTTGAGGATCATCATGCATTTTATTATTAAATTGGATTGCATTAATATCATTATTGTGTACGTTATTTGATAATGTAGAGGATATTGTATTCCACGTTGCTGCACATTTATTTTTACTAGTTTGTATATATCTATTATTGTTCATCTTCTGTGAGAATAACATGCATTTACGTAGAATATGGTTATATTTCTTATAGTTTATTTTATTTTCTTTTTTGTCCATTCCCGATGTTCTATATTTCAAATAGAGTTTACGTTTCTTTTTACACGAAGTTTTTAAACCCTTAGTGAGCCACCCCAGTTTCTTTGGTCTATTACTTACTTTCACTTTAATAATCGGAAAACAGAGATCATAGAATAGACAAAAAATATCATAAAAGTATTCAAAGGCCTCATTTACATTATCGAAATTCAAAATATCACAAAAAGAAAGAGCTGACACACTTTCACATAATTTATTAACATTATTGTCATTATAATCGCGTTTGTAATCAAACCAATTACAATATGCCTTTTGCTTTTTTATTTTTACTTTTAATATTTGTGCTGTTTCATGATCAGATAGACCTAGATGTTGAACTTCAGGCATAGCCGTTTTTATGTTGCTGGCTATTTGGTCTAGGCAAGCGTTTTGTCTCGTTGGTACAAGTATATGAGCTTTCAAATTGTGACTGTGCAAAACAATGTTTAAATCTTTGGAGAATCTTTTACTCTGTTTCAATATGTCTATATTCCAGTCTCCACAGATCACTATTTTCTTTTGTTTATGGGTACATGTTAAATAATACAATAATTTATCAAGCTTATGTAAGAACATTCCTACATGAGACTTAGTTTGTTCAGGTATTCTGTAAATACAGACAACGATCATGTTAAGTCCCACTATTTCTATACCACAGCACTAGAATTTCGTTGTCAGCCGAGGGTTTATTTGTAAAGGTTTTGCATTTAAGGTTTTATTTACTAATATGCATGTGCCACCTCGACCTTTATCACGGCAGAATGTTGAAATTAACTTATATTTATTTAGTTTAATATTTTCTTCACCCCCTAGTTTAACATTTGTTTCACTAAAACAGAGAACATCTATCTCCTTCCCATTTTCTTGCAATTCATTTAGTGTTAGCTCCAGTATGTCTAATTTGTTATAGAGACCCGCTATATTTTGATGAAGTATCCTTAATTCATTAGCAATTTGTACTATGTTGTCCTCTTAAGGGACGAAAACAAATACTATGACTAATACTAATGCTGTCGTTTTTAGATTTCTGCTTAATAATGTTGTCAATATAATCACACTTGTATCTAGTATAATCGATTTCTATATTTAATTTAAAAATCTCTGTCGACTGCTATACTGAGTTTCGACATCCACTGTGTCTATGATACGCAGCTTCGATAGAACTTGGCTTCGATACCACACTGCTGTTATAGCTCCCCATGTTCGGTACCTCAGTGCTCCGATAAAGCATACCTTCGATACTACACTACACCAGCGGCACGCTATTATGGCCGTTTTGACGTTTGTCCGCTCATGAAGTTTCGTATAAATTAATAAGTACGTTTGAAGGAGCAAATGGCCGATCTTTATTGACAACTATTTTAATTAATACATTTCACGTCACTATTATAATGTGCAAAAACGGCCATCATAGCGTGTCGCAGATGTAGGGCTTGTACACAAAACTGCGATGCGGCGTCGCATTGCAGAAATCTGCGAACTTGCACATGCATTAACATCCATACAGATTTCTGTGTTGCGAATTTGCATCCCTGCGATTAGCTCTTTTGTGTACAATCCCTTAGTTCGAGTCGAGTGAAGCTTGAGCGTATGCGCGTTCCCGTAGGTATCGACGCTGCGACGCGAGGACCTCAAGACGCATGCAGGTCGTTCTCGTGGCGACTGCCTGCACCAGGCCGATAACCTGCCTTCGTCCGCCATGCCGCGCGGCCACCAGGTACCGGGTTTGATCTATAACTTATAATTCTTGACTGTACTTGGTAATTTTTTTTTTAGCAAAAATTATGTTAGCAGGGTAAATAGGGTAGATGAGATGACTACTAGTCATTCGAGTTACTTTTTAACATCTGATGTTTTCTCATCTCAGTAATACCATAAATCCGAAGGTATAGATGTTTGTTTGTTCCACTTTCACGCCGACACTACTCAACGGATTTAGATGAAATTTGGTAGGTAGATAGATAAAGCACTCGGCAAACGGAAAACTTAAGAGTTCCCGGTGGAATGCGTAAAAACTTAGAATACTATAATCCCGGAAAAAAGTATTCCGGAGGAATGCTTAAAACCTCGAAATTTCCACTTCGTCACTAGATGCTACCTTAACTTATTCTTTCTCTCTGGACCCAGTTCCGAAGTCCACGCAGACGATGTTGCGGGCGGAAGCTTGTTTGTTTTAAAAATGTTGGAAACACTTAAACGTGACGTCATAGTTTTTCGACGTCATTGAGCGACTAATTTTATAACTTTGTTGATAAAAAAAATATCAGATTTAAAATAAAACAAATTATAAGGGTTTTCGAAATTTTAATGCGAGATCAATTCAGGGAACGATAGTTTATAATTTATTTTTCACGCAGTCTGCTTTCCGATTAAAACTTTCGCTACACATAGACGTTAGTCGTTACACTGTACTGCCCTCGTAAGATAGAAGACCGCAAACCGTGTGGAGCCGCCGCGTACCTTGCGGCCTCCTTTCTTACGAGGCAGCGTAGTGAGTACCGCGCGCGTGTGCACTGTGCAGGGCCCCGCGGCGTTCCTGCTGCTGGCGGCGGGGCTGGACGCGGGCGCGCTGCGCTACACGCACCTGGACGTGGCGGCCAGCGCCGGCTCGCTGCCCGCGCCGCCCTCCGCCGCGCCGCTGCTGGCGCTCGCCGCGCGCTACGGCCTCGTGCGCTCCTGCTAGCCCGTGCCGGCCCGTGCCGGACTCCTACACTCCTGCCGGCGTCTGTCGGCCTCCTGCTCTGCCGTGCTTACGATAAGAGTAGTAAGTCTGTAAAACACACTTTAGACTTTTCGTCAATTTTTTGCATTTTCCGACTTGTTTCCTTAGATTATTTTAAATACAATTTTTGAAATGTGTAGCTCAGATTCTGTATTTTAATACTGCGTTATCATTCATCTGTCTTATTTGTTTGTTCTTACGTAATTAAATCACGATATGGGTGAAGTTCCTGCTTTTAATAATATACTCGCTGCTCTTATCGTAAGCACGGCATTGCTGGCCTCCTATTGCAGTACGCTATGACGGCCGTTTTGACGTTTGTCCGCTCGTGAAGTTTCGTATACATCAGTAACTACGTTTGAAAGTTGCTCCTTTAAACTTCAAACGCTCCTTCTTCAGAAATTGCAAAAGGTTCATTATTGACAGTAGTTTTAATTAATACATTTTACGGTACCATTGTGATGTTTCAAAACGGCTGTTATAGCGTGCCGCAAGTTTAGCCTCCTGCTAGCCTCCCGAAATATTTTTTTATATTTTCAAAACCAGCTTGAAATGAAATGTAAGTATAATTATTTTTAAATGTGATACTGAATCAATTCTAAGTACATATTCTACTAATGATGTAGTTAGTTACATATAACGTTTGTGAAAACAACGAAAATACATTCACTATGTTTGTTTCATAATAATACGCATAATAATAACGACATATATTTTTGATAAATATTTGTATATTTCGTAGCACAGTAATGAAAATGCATAATAAACTTTTTCAGTGCAATACATCGATGTCTCTATTATTCAATCCCTCACTATTCCTGTGGAAAGGTGAATTGCAGCGACATACATAAGTACATAACGGCAATTAAATACATAACTGATAAGTTGATAACAAATACCTATTAAATTTCCTGAAAACAAGAGGTAATTACGTGCAAACGAAATGAGTATAATTTTGCATGGTCTAGAATAAAGCGGATTCGGAAACAGTTTCAAATTAATATTAGCACGTGATTAACGCCTCCATATATAATGTCATTAACTATTCACGTCAGATCTGTTTTGCGGAAACTGAATAGTGGTGTAACTTATTACTCAAATGTAGCCATATTTGGTATAATGGAATTTCGTTACAGGGTGTAACAAAAAGGTATGGTAATACTTTCAAGGTAGGTTTCTTCTCGTCAAACTGAACAACTTTGTTGAAATAGCAAAAAAAATATGTCCAAATAAGTAAGTCCAAAATTGTTTTTGCCATTTCAACAAAGTCGTTGATCTACTGGTACTCATCAAACTGAACAACTTTCAGTAATCAGTTTGATAAGTAGAAGTTCCCCTTGAAGTATTACCACACCTTTTTACCCGACTACGGCGAAGCAAAAAGGAGGGTTATGATTTTGACCGGTATGTATGTATGTATGTATGTATGTTCATCTGTTCCCGTATAACTTCTAAACTACTTATCAGAAGCCAACAAATGAGGTGTCATTAGAAGCGTCTTAATGACCCGCTGGTTATAGGCTACGTAACGTCACAATAAATTCAATGTGGCGCCCTCTAGAGGACATAAAGTCATGACCAAAAAAAATTTTTTTCTTTAAAGGTACTTTGTTGGGTATCAAATGAAAGGACTTAACAAGCAAATTTTAAATATATATATATTACTAGCTGTTGCTTGCTGGTTTGCTTGCATTCGCTCGATAATTGTGTCAAAAATGTATGTTCACGTGTTCCCGCATAACTTCTAATATGCTTATTAGAATCTAACGAATGAGATATCATTAGAAGCGTCTTAATTGTCCGCTAGTTATAGGCTAGGTGACGTCACAATTAATTCAATATGGCGCCCTCTAGACGACATAAAGTCATACCTAATAGAGAATACTGTGCCGTATTGGGTATCGAATGAAAGGGCTTAAAAAGCAGTTTTAAATTATATATAATATTACTAGTTGTTGCTGCTTTGCTTAATTATCTAAAAAAAAAACTTCCTCGAGGCAGAATCGGCACTCGTCCTTATCTGCAAGCCTCATTTTATTATGGTGTTTATTAAGCTTGCAGTGGCCAGTTAGAGTTCTGGCTATAATCCTAAGTCCAGGCTTATGAAGTCGTAGTGCTCTAGACGTGTATTCCCGTGAAAAACCAGATATGAGCGCTTTCGAATGCTTTTGGCCTGGTGTACCAGCCCAGAGTGTTCTACTTTTTTTATGGCAGAGGTGACAAGCGATCAGACTGATCAACTAATGGTAAGCGATTACCGCCGCCCATAGACAGCCGTAACACCAGAGGAGTCACAAGTGCGTTGCCGGCCTTTAATATGGGAGTACGCTCTTTTCTTGAAGGTTTGAATGTCGTATTGGTCCGGAAATACCACAGGCGACAATTCATTCCACAGTTTCGTTGTGCGAGGCAGAAAGTTTCTAGTGAAACCCACAGTTGTGGACTGCCAACCATCTAAGTGATGGGGATGAAATTGTTGTCGCGTAGAACGATGGCGGTAACAGGCGGCAGGGATCAATCCGAATAATTCCTCGGAGCACTCCCCATTGTACAAGCGACAGAGAATTCAAGCTCCAAGGGATGCAGATATAGGGTCCTTCTGAAATACCTCAAAATTTTTTAACATTGGCTTCTACTCATGAATCTAAACAACTTTTCCCAAGTTACCTATACAATACTCAATTCGTAAAAAGATTTTTGGACTTCCCATACAAAATTGTCGGTTCAACTGATCAATTAGTATGAGGACTCCAAAAAATTTTTTGGTAATTTAGTATAGGGTAAGTTGTTCAATTTCATGAGTAGAACCGTGGTTAAAAATTGTTCAGATATTTCATAACCCTATATATTTATGTGGTGGGCAGATAATTGACCACGCTGAATACGTTAAAAACAACCGACTTCAATCGCAACAACTCCAATTTTGCTATGTTTCTGTTGAATAAAAAAGATTCCGACGAATTGAGAACCTCCTCCTTTTTTGAAGTCGATTAAAAATAGAGGTCACAATCCTATACTGCGTAACCTGGCGGGCGGCCCACTACCTTTCCCCATCCAGTATCTCTGTATACAACGAGCGTCTTTTCAAAAGCAGGTAACGTCTACGAATAAAAAGAAGCCTAAAAAATCCTGATCAAGCTAAAAATCTCTTACACAATAACTTACACTATAAACCTACAATAATAAATAATATTGAAATATGAACGACAGTTACATAAATGTATCTATACTTTAAACTTCAAAATAACGTGTTTTTAATAACTAAGTACGTAATTAACCGGCGGAGCCGGGTACCCGGCGCTATTACCCGGTACCTGGCCGGATCCTTAAAAAAGTGCTGGATCCGCCGGGTACCGGATCCAAACCGGGTACCCGGTACATGATTAGCGTAAAATTAAATAATGTTATAAGCTGGGAGTACCTTCACGCGGTGAAGGCAGTAACAGTTAATAACTGGCTAAAACTCCCATATAGTTTAAGGGACAGGCCTATGTGGCCCTCAGCAGAGTCAGATGGTTAGATGGATTATTCGTTTGCTCCTTGGATCATAATAAATTGCTGAAAAATCCTCATGACTCCCGATCTCTTGAGGAATTAGAAAGATTAAGAAATCTATCAACCTCCAAAATAATATAGTAAGTACAGTATAATAAATAAATTAAATAAGTTGTTAAGCGGTACTGCACACATTTTATTAGATAATAAAAACTCAAAATAACTAAATAAAAATAAAAAGTTTAAAAAACTAAAACCCGACTACGGAAAACTTGCGCTCTGAAAAGTATGAAACAAGAAAATTTTCTTGTCTGAAATTTTTGTTATCTACAAATTATATTCAATATTTATCATCTAATAATTGACAACTTACATATACATTATAGTTAATTAATAAATATACATTGTGATGTTCTGATAAAAGCCGTGGTCGTATGCCACCTGATAGCGTACCCGATAGACACTGTTCTGTCCGAACTACCGGCTCCAGTTGTGAATCTTAATAATTTAGTGACCCACCCGAAACATATTCGATATATTAGAGTATAATGGTAGGTAGTCACCGATTCTTACGGCAAGGTGGCATACCACCGCGGCTTTTATCAGAACATCACAATGTATATTTATTAATTAACTATAATGTATATGTAAGTTGTCAATTATTAGATGATAAATATTGAATATAATTTGTAGATAACAAAAATTTCAGACAAGAAAATTTTCTTGTTTCATACTTTTCAGAGCGCAAGTTTTCCGTAGTCGGGTTTTAGTTTTTTGTTACATACACCTGTATATTCTTAAGCTATATCTTAATCCAAATGTTATTAAATAAATGACATTAAAATAGGGATAAAATATTGTAACATTTTTGCAGCATCGAAACCTAGACACACATGAAGCTACAGCTTCGCTTAAAACGTTAAAATTCTGAAATGGCTTCGAGAAACACCTTAGTTTTATTAATATTGTTTTTTATGAATATACGAGTTGGAAAGTCGGCACGTGCGAATAATGAGGGCAAGAGCAACAAGAAAGTCTGTTACGTATGGTAAGTAGATAATGATGTATGTTGTAGGCGACATCGACATCATAGCTATCATTATTACAACTTTGCAAAACATTCTGGATTTTCGTGGATATCGTTTTCATGACTAGAATACCCGTTGATGGAAAATTAAACAAAACTGATGAAGTAAACAACACTCTTTCAAAGATACTCAACTGGTTCACTGTAAACATTCTACTTTTAAATGCAAAAAAAATCAAGTATAAAATTCGCATTACCAAACGTTAGAAATATTGACGCTAGTGTAATCATAGATACAGTGGCGTAGCGAGGGTTTTCGCCGCCCGGGGCCGATCGAAAATTTGCCGCCCCACTCTATTTTGATCATTAGTTAAGAAAAGTTAACATACTATAATGTATGCTACGCTTACTGGCCAAGAGTGAATCGGTGGGACTACGAGTAAACAGTCAATTACTCGTCGACCCACCAGTGGGACAATGCGGTGGGACCACGAGTCGGGAGCGGAATAAAACTGCCAAATTCTGTAATCAATATAAAATTATGTACTTTTCGTATTTTTTTAAAGCAAAATCTTTTATACAATCGATGTTATATCGCGTTCGATTGCTAATATAGCTAAATTCGAAATCCGTACCTAATACTAATTGAACCCCGCTGGACATCGAATTTGCAACCTCCTGATGTGAAGCGAGCGCATTATATTCTTCCGTGGGCGAGCGCACATGAACATAAATGATATTAATAAAAAGCGAATTTTTTAAAGATATTTAAGAATGTTTATGTTAAACCAACAAAAACCCTTTTACTTGGAGCGCTAAACGCCGTTTCAGTTAGGGTAGGTAACCCAACTACCAGGGTGCTTTGCTTGGCGCCCCCATGAGCTCGACGCCCTGTGTCTGTGCACGGGTGACACGACCCAAAGGCCGGTCCTATTTAAAATGTAATTGTGCACCGTTGCTGTACGGGTTTCGATAACATTTGTTTTCATGACGTTTTATCATGTAACTTTGAATATTTTTTATCATATATTTTGATCGCTCAATTTGCCGCCCTCGCCCCATGCCTGGACGTGCCTCGACCTTAGGTAATTTTTAATTACCTACCTTCAGTTTAGAGATGCTTCATTCACAACTGGCACTGCTAATGGCAGCTGTTAAAAATATTCTTAACATTATGATAATATTTGGTAAACACTCTTCAAGTTTATAATATATTTTAGTAAGCCCAGTGAGCCAGACATAATTATGTATCTCTTTTTTAAAGTCTGGGTCTGTTGCAGCTACAAAAGTACGAAGAAGTACACGCTCAAGTTTGAACTCTTCACTATTAGTAATATCTTGAGGAGCGTGATCTAAGTCCAGTTTATCGACGGCTAATAACACCTAATAACACTAGGTAAAAAAAAATTTGGCGCTCGCCGCCCCTATCCATGTGCCGCTTGCCGCCCCTATCCATGTGCCGCCCGGGGCCTTGGCCCCCCCCGCCCCCCCCCACGCTACGCCACTGCATAGAATTGGAATTTTTCAATAGTACTGCACGATTAGTGTATTTTAGTTATTTCCATAGTATTATGTCTTACGGAATTTTACTTTGGGGACATGCAGCTGATATTGAAACTATTTTCGTTTTACAAAAAAGGGCATCTATCAGATGCGATCCCGCGAGTCGTTGAGGGATAAGTTTAAGGAAATGTATATTTTAACAGTTGCTAGTCAATTCATATTTGAGAACATTATGTACGTCCGCAAGAATCTGCATTTGTTTCGTAAAAACAGTGACAGGCATGATTTAAACCAAAGGAATATCAATAACATTGATATTGCCTATTTGAGACTGAGCAAAGTTAAAAAGTCGTTTGTGGGGCAATGTGTACGATTCTATAATAAAATACCAGAACATGTAACAAATCGGCCTGAAAACAAATTCAAAACGCATGTAAAAGTTAGGTTAGGTTTTCGGGTTAGGTTAGGTTTTCGGGTTAGGTTAGGTTTTCGGGTTAGGTTAGGTTTTCGGGTTAGGTTAAGTTTTCGGGTTAGGTTAGGTTTTCGGGTTAGGTTAGGTTTTCGGGTTAGGTTAGGTTTTCGGGTTAGGTTAGGTTTTCGGGTTAGGTTAGGTTAGGTTAGGTTAGATTAGGTTTTTTTTTTTTTTTTTTTTTTTTTTTTTTATTAATACTGACACCTCCAAAGTAATTGGAGCCTGTTTTCTCTATACTATCCTTTCATACAAGTTCCCGCTTTTTTGCCTCTCGTACTTTCATTCTTCATACTTTATCTTTCTATCTTTCATCTCCATCTTACTTTTACGGGTGGGGCTCCCGTTATGTCTTTCTATATATTTCTATACTACAATTCCTTTATTTATTTTAATCAGAGGAAAATAATTGTGTACACCGTGAGTTTACTTTTTCTTTTACAGTTGTTCTTTGTATCTTACATTATGACCTTTATACAATATCAATATTTCTTTACATATTTCTTAAAATTATCGTATTTTCTTATTCTATTTTTAACTTTAATTGTATTTTTATGCTGATGCAGAAATATTCTCAGAATATTTTGTCAACATAATTTGCTAACTACTTATTCCTATCTATTATTTTTCTGGTAATATTTTTACAATAAGTTAGGAATTCTTCCCTCTGTTTGCTTATCATAATGTTGCAAATGTTATCCTTAATTAATTTTACATCAAGAATTTGTTCTATTTCATACCTTTGCTTCGAAAATACCGGGCATTCCAGCAAGACATGGACAACGGATTCGATTTTGTCTGGATCACAAATGCACGATGGGCTCTCTTTGCACTTGAAGCGATTTAAGTACTCTGAGAACCCACCATGCCCTGTCATCACCTGAGTCATAATGTTCGTTGGCTCCATTTTTCGTATTGTTGAATACGCTGCCACCGCATCGGGGAAAAACATTTTTGCTACCGAGGCACTCTCGCCATTTTTGTACCTTTGGTTCCATTCGTCAAGCGACGCTGCACGGAGGCAACGCTTCACGAATGAAATCGGGTACAAGTCGTAATCAGGTTTACGTTTCGAACGCAAAGCGGCTTCCTTGGCGAGATGGTCTGCGCGTTCGTTTCCCTCCATGCCTGCGTGGGCTTTAATCCAAAACAGCTGCACCAGTTTCTTTTGGAGAGCTGCTGCCTTAAGGTTTTCCCGAGTTTCCACTGCCAAGCGATGGAGGGACTTTAGGTTGGTAACTGTTTGCAGGGCCGACAAAGAATCGCTGTAGATTCCGACAGAGGTCGCTTTATGTTTTAGGATTTCCCGCGTAGCTTTACATATGGCCAGGAGTTCTGCCTGGTAGACCGAGCTATATGACGGCAACGTAAGTTTGAGAGTTTTGGTCTCTGCCGAATTTTCCCACATGGAAATTCCTGCACCGACCTTGCCCTCAATCTTGCTGCCATCTGTAAAAACTTGAAGCTCAAAGTTACTATGTAATTCTAGGTTCTCTTGATCTACCAAGCTCATAAACTCCAGTCCAATATGTTCCGCAGGATGCGGGGAATCTAACGCCGGTGCTGCTTGTTCAATCTCCCTGTCTCCCAGTCCAAGCTGGAACACTCCCCTCCTGGCCTCGTACAGCGAAGCCGCTTCTCGGATTCGCAGGTCGAGGGGGAGTAACCCAGTCAGAATAAGTGCAGAATTTAGAGAGACTGTTCTGTAGGCCCTGCACATTTTTTGAGCGAAGCCTCGTTGAACTGCATCTAGGTGTCGAATCGTCCCAAGTTTGGATGCGGCTGGTGCCCATGCTGACGCGGCGTACGTTATGACAGGTTCCACCGCTGCGATATAGATGGACCTGATGATTTCAGGATTGAGGCCCCAGCTGACCTTCGCGGCTCTAGTTAACTGCTTTTTTATAGCAATGGCCTTTTTACACACATTGGCGACATGGCTGTTAAAGGTCAATTTGCTGTCAATTGTCAGACCTAGTAGTTTTATTTGGTCAGTCATGCAAATGCTAACCCCACCCATGCTGAGTCGCGGAGTGTCATATTTTAACTTCTTAGTTATGAGCATTGCATTCGTTTTGTGAGCAGCAAATTTAAGCTTGTTTTTGAAACCCCACTCTTCAACATAGCCGAGGGTAGCATTTGCCTGGTTTTCTATATCCCGCGCCGTGTCTCCATCAAAGACCAGCACCACATCGTCGGCAAACGCCTGGCAGTAATTTCCACCACTCTCCAGGCCCTTCAGCAACGGATCGAGCAGCAAGTTCCAGAGGATTGGGCCGGCTATCGATCCCTGAACACAGTCTTTTGTTGTTTCAGTGCTGGCCATTTCTCCGCCATATCTTACTGTTACCCTTCTGTCTAACAGGTAATCGTCAATGACTCGTCTGACGTTCCTCGGACATTTTTCCTCCGCCAGTCGCAGTCTAATTTGTGGCCACCAGGCGCTATCGAAAGCTCCCTCAATATCCAGCGAGACAAGTGTAACTAATTTCTTTTGTTTTAGCTTACTATGTACATACTGCATAAGGGTATAGAGGGAGTCCTCGGTGCTCCTTTGGGGCATGAATCCGTACTGGCGGGTACTGAATTTAGGTAATAAGTGGAATTTCAGACGAGCCACTAACATTTTTTCATACACCTTGCCAAGCACCGGAAGAAGTCCAATAGGCCGATATGATTTAGGAGCCGTGTAGCTGTCTTTTCCTGGTTTCTTTAATATGATCACCGTGGCCTCTTTCCACTGCCTGGGAAAGCAGCAGCACACCAGGCATTTATTTAAGAGTCCTAAGAATAGGTCTGGGTCATTTTGTATCGTTTTCTGGCATATGTCTGCAGTGAAGCCATCTGCCCCCGGAGCCTTTTTTGGGTTGAAGGAGTTTATTGCGGACTTCAGTTCCGTCATGGTAAATAGTGGGTCGCATTGTTCATTATGTTCTCCATCATTTACTTTCTTGGCTCGTTCTCTAATTTGGCGGTGAAACAAACTATCGGTTTCCTCAGAGTCTTCTGGGTAAAATGTCTCTGCCAGAAGGCTGGCCGATTCTTTCATGTCCAATATCTTTCCGTCTTTCTCCAAGGCTGGGTCTTCTTCTCTTTTGCTGGTTCTTGATAGTATTCTATATATCCCCCCCCAGACCGACTCCCTATCCTGCTTTGCGCAGAACTCTTTCCAGCTTTCCGTTTGGGCCTTCGATACCGCGATCTCATAATTTTCTTTGTGTTTCAGGTAGTCTTTAACTACCATTTCTCTGCGGACAGGTGCAGCGCATCGGATCCTTCGTCGTTTTGTCGTAACCTCTTTTTTCATTGTTTCCAGTTCTTCGGACCACCACGGCATATTTAATGTCTCTCTCTTTTTCTTTTTAGGTATAGCATGATTGCAGGATTCGGTGACTATTATGTTAAGAGTTTCTAAAATCGTTTCTACATCTTCTTTGCTGTTTATTTTATCTATTTCTGTTTTGTTTAAGTTGTATTATATTTTCAGTTGGTCCATTTTTTCATTGAAAAGGCTCCAATTAGCTTTTTTAGTATTATAGATTCGTGTAGTTCTTTCAATGCAAGTTCCTTTTGATTTGACTATGTTAATGCTAAAGGTGATACCATTATGATCCGAGCTGGTAAGGTTTTCTTCGACTTTCCAGTCTTCTATTAAGTTAAGCATGTCCGTTGAACAGGCAGTTATGTCTACGTAGCTCGAGTATCTTTTGCCCCCTCGGATGGTGTCAAACGTTGGTATATTTCCTGTATTAAGTACGTAAGACCCATTTCGTGGATGGTGCCAGCCATGTCGTCTCCTCTGTGGTCAATTGTGTTACCACCCCACCATGTGCTTTTTGCATTTGTGTCGCCACCTATAACCAATCGAGTGACTTTCAGTTTTCCTTCTATTTTCTTCAGGTGGTCGAGGTACTTGTCCATAGGCTGATCCGGTTCGAAATAAAAAGAGACAAATGCTATCTTCCATGCTCTAGTTTTGGCTTCAACCACTACGATGTTATTAGTGGTGAGTTCTGGATGTTGTATGACTTCTATGTCCGGGTCGAATATAGCAATGGAAGCTTTAACGACACCTTCGCCAGCACCTTGGAAGATTCGTACTCCCCGTTGGCTCTTCATATTTCTGGATGCACCTACATATGGTTCTTGAAGCAGAGCAATAGCCACCTTACGTTTGCTAGCTTCTATGAGAGCTTCATAGGTCGCCAACTTTTTCCTTTGGAGGTTTACTTGCATAACATGGTAGGGTAGTTGTACGCCTTGGACGCCTTTAGCAGTAGGCTACTGAACTTCTAGCTAATTTGTCCCACTTTTTTCTCACTGGGCAGTCTTGGCTAAATGCATTATGTTCTATGTTTCCGAGTTCAGCCTTCGAACAGTTTTTGCACGCAGGTTTCTCACCTGCGATCCAGTCAGCGCATTCTGTCTTGAGGTGAGGACCACCACAATGGCTACAGAGGTCTACTGTTTCCTTACAGAACCTCTTTGTGTGCCCGTAGCCCAAACAACGGGTGCACTGCACCAAAGGCGACTGGTCGCTCACTTGAACCCGCTGTAGGTCAATATGCACACTTTCTTTTTCTAGGGCCCTCTTCCAGATCATGGGAGAAGCAGTGACTATTATGTGACAGGCGTGAGGGTTTCTAGCTTTACGTCTGTATTGAATTTCAAGTCTATCTTCCGCCTTGTCGAGGCCATGGAAAATACTCCCGTTTTGGTTCCTGAATGCTTTAAGGACATCCTCATTGGTATTCACCGCGAGAACATCCCTAAGCATTAGAAGCGGGTCTTTATTTTTCACCTCCTCGACAACCAGAAGACTGCTTGCTTCCTCTATTCGGTTCTTCACTTTTTGTCTTTCTTCCTTGGTTTTACAACTCATTATGATTTTTCTATCCTTCGCTTTTCTTACCCTCTCTACTTGAATCCATCCTTCCTTTGCATCCACTGCCTCTCTTACTTTTGCTAGGACCTGTTCGCCTGTATCAGTTTCATTTTTCGATGTCACCACCACGGAGTGTAGGACATTATTGACGGCAGGTTTTCCTGTGATATGGCCTGCAGTGACACTAGCATAAGTTTTTGCGGCCATGAACTCTTTATGTTGTTCGAGTTTTTCTTTTAACTCTTCCATTTTCCTATTATTTTCAAGGAGTAATTGAGTGTGCTCAGTGATCCGGTTTATAACTTGACTTTGCTCTTCCGAAGTGTTTGCAGTGATTTGGGAAAGTTCGTTCTCTTTGCTGCCTACGTTAGTTCCATTTTTTATACTTTCGATCTCTGTCTCGGCGTCTTTGACAAGTTTGTAGATTCTGTCAACTGCCTCTGTTACTCCAGTCTTTATATCCGTTCTCAGGTTTCTTGAGTTATTCAGATGATGCTTCGCTTTATTGAGACAGAATCGAGCTTCAGCGGTACGGTCTGCATATCTAGATTTCTGGAGAGGACAGCGATCCCCGGGTGCTTGGTTTGAAATTGATATACTGTCTTGGGACAGTGTCGATTTACTACTAGATTTAGTAAGGCCAGCCTTACTCGTCAGAGGGGTTAGTGATGTATAAGCTCCCGCTGCCTCCCACTCGCCGATACTACGTCTAACATTGGAGACCAATGTTTGCGTTTTAGGGGGTGATTTTTGGGGTTCAGAGTCATTTCCTGACGTTTTAACA